>JAZHEH010003259.1:15374041-16755582 GCA_036589455.1 Ateles fusciceps | reverse complement strand
TATAACTAAATAATCCAGCAATACGTAATTCTAACCAAGTAACAGGCACATTACCCATTGTCTCTGTTTGGATCAGAGATGAAATCATAGGGAGTTGAAGCTGTCCTCTTGCACTGAGTTGCTTCTGGGTGGAGTCACAGAACCATTGGTTGGTGGGTCCAGATGGAGTCATAGGTGTCATACATGCAAAAACCTAAAAAGATGTCACAAAAGGCCAATCTTAGGTTCCATAATAGTGAGGTTATTTACAAATTATTAGGGAAATTGCAGATCCTTATGACAGTCTACACCTTAGCAGAATTCAGGCTCCTCCTCCCACTAACCTGATAGCTTCTCATCAGTTCATACACAGCACAAACGACGAGTGTCACATTGCACCGTTCTGGTTCATCTCATTGGGACCTGGTTAGACAGTGGGTAGAGAGCCTGTATGGAGGGGCGAGCTAAAAGCACTGTGGAGCATTGCCTCAATCTGGGAAGTGCAAGTGGTTGGGGAACCTTAGTCCACTAGCCAAGGGAAGCCATGAGGGACTGTGCCATGAGGAACGGTACTCCGCCGCTAGATACTATGCTTTTCCCATAAGTCTTCACAACCCACGTGCCAGGAGATTCCCTTGGATGCCTACACCACCAGGGCCCTGGGCTTCAAGCACAAAACTAGGTAGTGTTTGGGTAGACACTTAGCAAGCTCCAGAAGTTTTTTGTAATCCCAGTAGCACCTGTGGCTCTAGCGAGACACAACCTTACACTTCCCTGGAAAGGGGGCTGAAACCAGGAAGCTAAGTGGTCTTGATCAGTAGATCCCACCACCACACAATCCAGCAAGCCTAACATCCATTGGCTTGTAATTTTGCTGCCAGCACCGCTTAGTCTCTAGTCGACCTGGCACACTTAAGCTTGGTGGGGAGGAGCAACTCCACCATTATTGAGGCTTGAGTAGGCAGTTTTTCCTCACAGTAAACAAAGCCACCTAGAAGTCTGTACTGGGCAGAGGCCACTGCAGTGCTCCAAATCCACTCAGAGTTAGACTGTCTTTCTAGATTCCTCCTCTCTCTGGCAGGGAATCTCTTAAAGAAAGGCAGCAGACCCAGTCACGGTAATTGCTAGATAAATCTCCCATCTCCCGTTGGCCTTGGGCGTGGTGGCTCACACCTGTAATCCTAGTACTCCTTGGGAGGCCGAGGTGGGCAGATTACTAGGTCAAGAAATCGAGACCATCCTGACCAACATGGTGAAACCCCATCTCTACTAAAAATACAAAAAAAATTAGTTGGGTGTGGCAGCGTGCGTGCCTGTAGTGCCCAGCTGCTGGAGGCTTAGGGAGGAGAATTGCTTGAACCTGGGATGCGGACCTTGCATGAGCAGTTAGATCGCGCCACTGCACTCCAGCCTGGCGCCTGGCAACAGGGCAAGACTTTGTCTCAAGAAGTAAAAAAAACTCTTATCTCCCTGTCACAGAACACCCGGAGGAAGGAACGGCTGGGGGACAGCTTCAGCAGAATCATACGTTCCTGCCTGCTGGTTCTGTAGACAGCAGCAGATCTCCCAGCATAGCACTTGAGCTCTGCTAAGGGACTGCCACTGCCTCTTCGAGTGGCTCCCCCATCCCCATGCCCTCCTCCTAACTGGGATACACCTCCCAGTAAGGATCAAGAGACACCTTATACAAGAGAGCCTCGTGCTAACATCTGGTAGGCGCCCCTTGGGACAAAGTTTCCAGAGGAAGGAACAGGCAGCATCTTTGCTGTGTTCTGCAGCCTCCGCAGCCCTATACCCAGGCAAACAGGCTATGGAGTGGACCAACAGCAATCTCAAACAGACCTGCATCAGAGGGGCCTAATGGTTAGAAGCAAAACTAACAAACAGAAAGGGAATAGCATCAACATTAACAAAAGGACATCCACACAGAAACCCCATCCGAAGGTCACCAACGATTAAAGACCAAAGGTAGAAAAGTCCATGAAGACGAGTAAAAACCAATGCAAAAAGGCTTAAAATTCCAAAAACCAGGACGCCTCTTCCCTTCCAAAGGATCACACCTCCTCACCCTAGCAAGGGAACAAAACTGGACAGAGAATGAGTCTGACAAACTGACAAAAGCAGGCTTCAGAAGGTGGGTAATAACAAACTCCTCTGTAGCTAATAAGCATGCTCTAACCCAATGCAAGTAAGCTAAGAACCTAGAAAAATGTTAGAGGAATGGCTAACTAGAATAACTAGTATTGAGAAGAACATAAATTACCTGATGGAGCTAAAAACACAGCTCGAGAACTTCACTAAGCATACACAAGTATTAATAGTCGAATAGATCAAGCAGAAGAAAGGATATCAGAGATTTAAGAGCAACTTAATGAAATAAAGTGTGAAGACAAGATTAGAGAAAGAATAAAAAGGAACAACAAAGCCTCCAAGAAATATGGGACTATGTGAAAAGACCAAATTACATGTGATTGGTATACCTAAAGTGACAGGGAGAATGGAACCAAGTTGTAAAGGAGAACTTCCCCAACCTAGCAAGACAGGCCAACATTCAAATTCAGCAAATGCAGAAAACATCACAAAGATACTCCTTTAGAAAAGCAACTCCAAGACACATAATCATCAGATTTCATCAAGGTTGAACTGAAGGAAAAAATGTTAAGGGCAGCCAGAGAGAAAGGTTGGGTTACCCACAAAGAGAAGCCCATCAGACTAACAGAGGATCTCTGCAGAAACCCTACAAGCCACAAGAGAGTGGGTGCCAATTTAAAGAAAATAATTTTCAACCCAGAATCCCCTATCCAGCCAAACTAAGCTTCATAAGCGAAGAAGAAATAAAATCCTTTACAGACAAGCAAATGCTAAGAGATTTTGTCACCACTAGGCTTGCCTTACAAGAGCTCCTAAGGAAGCACTAAATATGGAAAGGAAAAACCAGCACCAGCCACTGCAAAAACATACCAAATTGTAAAGACCATCAGCGCTACCAAGAAATTGCGTCAACTAACAGGCAAAATAACCAGCTAGCATCTATTATAAAGACACATGCACACGTTTATTGCAGCATTGTTCACAGTAGCAAAGACTTTGAACCAACAACCCAAATGTCCATCAATGATAGACTAGATAAAGAAAATGTGGCACATATACACCAAGGAATGCTATGCAAGCCATAAAAAAAGGACAAGTTCATGTCCTTTGCAGGAACATGGATGAAGCCGTAAACCATCATTCTCAGCAAACTAACACAGAAACAGAAAACCAAACACCAAATATTCCCACTAATACGTGGGAGTACAACAATGAGAACATATGGGCACAGAGAGGGTAACATCACACATCGGGGTGTGTTGGTGGGTAGGGGGCAAGGGGATGGATATCATTAGGAGAAATATTTAATGTAGATGGTGGGTACAGCAAATCATCATGGCACATGTATACCTAGGTACAAACCTGCACCTTCTGCACGTGCACCTCAGAACTTAAAGTATAATAATAATAATAAAAGAAAATGATACAAGACATAGAACAACATAAAAACAATGAAAGATAAGATAAAAGGTTGTTTTAGAAATTAAGGCTAAGCAATAAAGAACACAAGGGTAATTAGATATGATAAATAATGCCTTAAGAGAAACAGAAACGGAAAGGAGGATAAGTTTAAAAGTTGAACAGAAATGACAATATAAAGGATTTGAGATAAGGTGACAAATAGTGAACACAGGCAAAGAAGAACCAACATACAGATAGACAGAGGAGTCCCAGGAAAAGCAAAGCAAAGCAAAAGGAAAACTATACCTCAAGAAAACCTTAAAATTTTTTTTATAAAATTTCAACATGTATATTGAAAATGCATGCTAAATACCTAAGGATATTAACCCAGAATGAGCAACATGAAGACACATTCTAATAAAATTACCAGACTTAAAAGAAAAAAAAAATCCTCTGGACACCTATGTAAAAACAGTATCTGGCATCTAAGAAAAATAAAATTATGATCAGACTTTGACAGCTTCTCCATATTGTCAGAAGTTCAGTCAGTTGGAGATACAGTTGGCTTAAGTACCCTTTTAAAAATGTCTCTTCCCCTCTGTCCCTCCAAGTACAGTTGGGGCTTGATGTACAGCAGCATAAGGATCCTGGGACCTTACATCTTAAATCTGTTACTTCTATTTTCTTTTGATATAAATAATCTGACTTAAGATATTCAATAAAAGAAACTGGGAGCAAGGATTTTAGATGCAGTGAAACTGACTTTCAAGTATAAAGAACACAGAGAAACTATTAATAACATGTAAGAAGAAGAAATGTTGTTCCTGTAAGCCTTTCATGAAGAATCTACTAAGCAACAAGCCGCAGAAAAAACAAAACTGTTGAGAAACTGACGTAAGGACTGGCGATGAACACACCTATATGGTTACTTGTAGAAGTAAAACTAAATGCACTTTAAAAGGGGGAGGTTATAGTGTGTAGTGGTGAAATGTTTTAACAATGTAGATATAGTCCAACTATTTAAAAAAATAGGATGACTCAGGGTAGTATAGGCAAAACCATTTTTAAAATTGTTTTCAGTAATCAGAATTAATGATGGTGGTATATAAAACTGTCAATCTGAGACTGGTTCATGTGTAAAGAAGGATAAAGCAAATGAGTATTTATAGAACACTCTAATGCTAGCATCTTCTCTGTACTATATACATAGCCAGGATTCCTGTTGTGGAAAAAAGGATATGCAACATAATAGAGAAGTGGTTAAGTAAAAACTCTATAGTACTGAATTTGAATTGAAAACATCAGTATGAACTCACAAGGTATTATGAGTGCAGTGACCATCCGTGATGCTCATTATGTGGCACTGAAATACCATTTTATATTTTAAAATAAACAAACAAAAAAACAAAACAAGAGGTCAGGGTGGAACATGCTCCAGATGAAGCTGGAATGCCCTGCCATTTCTGCTATCGAAGAAGCATATTTACCCCCCTTTTCCTATAAAAACTGTAATCAGAGTAGACGAGAGTGAAGCACAAAATTATTTCAGCTAATAAATGAAAACAAAAATAAAATATTAGGATATTACCATTCCGTAGCCCCCCAAAGGATTAAGGGATATAAGCATGAAGAAAAACTAGTCATTATGTGGCACCTGACAAAAGAACCCAACAAAGAATCCAACCTGAGTCTGTCCAGCCTGTGGATCTATCTGCCAATCTATATAAAGTAAGAGGACAGAGGTACGGTACCTGCACCATGAGTGTGCAGTTGGGAAACTGGGAAACTCTATAGGCCAAATGGTCTGGATTCAACAGGCAAATTATAAGAAAAAGAAAGAGATGGAGGGGGAAACTGCAGATTAAAGGAGATTTAAAAGACATTAAGCTTTAAAAAAAAAAGTGAGCATGATTAAACTAAAATATCTAGAAATGAATACTTAGGTGATTAAGCCTTAAAGACATTCTAATGATATCTGTGAAAACCAGGGTAGTGGTTACTTTTGTCAGGGGGAGGGTGTTTGGATCAGGGTACAGGGAAGAGCTTCTGGGATGAATGAAAAAGTTCTAAATCTTTACCTGAATTGTAGTTAGAAGAAAGTTATCTTTCTAATAACTCATTATGCTACTCTTGGGTTTTTACACCGGTTTTGAGTATTTTATTTCTCAATAAAAGGCTTTAAAATACTAAAAATGGCAGACGAGAACGGGCATAGCCGTGAAGCTGTTCCTGTGGATAATCAGGTAGAGCTGTTCAGGAGGCTGCTGGGTTTGTGTGTCTGGGGCTTAGGACGAAGGTTTTTCAGGAGAATGTGTGGGGCAATCAGCACACGATCGCTGAAGTACAGGAGGGGCGTGGAAGAAAAGGCCCTGAGAGGAAGACACAGGTTCTGAAGATGAAGGTTGAAGGAAAGGAATGTTTAAAGAAGCTCTAAAGAAACAGCCAGAAAGGCACAAAGAAAACAGGAGAGGGCGAAGTCACGACCTGAGGGATGAGATTTTCAGCAGCGAAGTGACAACACCCCATGCAGCCAGTGTCAGGCAGCACATGGGCAGAGCGGGGTTGCCGGATCCAGCCACATGAAGGCCGCCTGTGACCTTAGCAAGAGCAGTGCCTGGTGGGCCTATCAGTCACATCATGGTGGCTGTGAGTAAGCAGAGTCAGGGAGTGCAGTTAACTTCTTACCTATTTAGTTGTGAAGGGAAGTAGGGAAATGTGGCATCCAGGGAAATTTATTCCAAAATAGGGTTGTGTGAACATATTTGCAAAGCTCCAAAAAGCTGGAAAACTTCCTATCTGACAGTGTCTATGTTCTCAGAGATGGAAGAGGCAAGATTATTTGCTATAAAATCAGGGGAGAAGTGGCAAGATAGAATACTTGAAGAGAAAACTGAACAGCTGATGTGGGGCAGAGATAAGGGAGGGGGACAGAGAGGTAGGGAAGTGACTGGAGGCCCACTGATGGGGTGTTGGCAGCCCTGAGGCTCTGCAGAGCCTGGGGGCCAGGGCGGCTGTGACCCCAGTCCTACGGCAGGGAGGGTCCCTGTATCAGTGTTCTACAGCCTTCCAGAGGACTGGAGAAGACACATGACCAAATGACTCAGATTGGGGTTTGAAGAGCAACAGAGGGACATCCAAGCAGGATGGAGATTCAAGTTCTAGGTCCTGAAGATAGAGGACTAAATAGGCAGAGGAGAGGAAAACAGGAAGATTAAATGTTTCCTTCTCCTTCCTGGGGGAAAGGTTGGCCCAGAGTGAAGTGCTGATCTCTTGGAAGTTTATCTTTTGCATCTTCCCCTCTCTGACCTCCTAGTGACTCTCCCCTCCAGGGTCCTGGGTCCTCATGCTGCTCTACATCAACCCTACCTGTACTTTGAAGAATGAATGGGGGAGAAATTTTAAAAGGGTACTTGTTAATCTAACTGTATCTCCATAGACTGAACTTCTAACAATATAGAGAGAAAACTTGGGGTTAGAAACAAATCCAAGGATGGTGGGGTGTGCTAGGCATTTCACATGTGGGAGAGGCTCTCCTCAGGCCTTGGGACTCAAAAGAACATTTCTTTAAGGCAAAACGCAGGTGTAGAGTAGATATCTTTCTGTGATACTTTCAGAAACAAAAATTGGTTTTTTTTTTCTTGGCTTGGTGAAATGTGATTTCACCTGCTATAACAAAAGATAAATTATAATCAAGGATGTTTAATGGTTTTAAATAGTTGTGATCCTCAGAGCTGAGACATATTCTAAAGCGATAAATAGTTGTAATTAGCATCATTTCCAAAATCAATCAACTGTCATTTTCCTATGTAACTAATGCTATTTTAAGTTCAACGGGTACAGAATGACCCTACTTTCTTAAACCAAAAACAAGGATACATGGACTGGAGACAGAGAAAAATAGAGCTTACTATGTGACAGGCAGTATCCTAATTGCTTTATGTATTTTAATTACTGTAATTCCTACAATCCCATAATTATTGTCAGTAAATTGCTCAAGATCTCACAGCTAGTAAACAGGAGAGCCACTATTCAAACCCTGGAAGTCGGAAGGTTATGTACTAACATTAGACAGGAAGTATAAAATGCACAAATTATTATGGAAACTTGTACTGTGTTGAACACTATGTTGAAAAATTCATGTCGACCTATAATCTGTAAATATGGCTTGTAAATGTGACCTTATTTGGAAATAGGGTCTTGACAGAAGTGGTTAAGATGTGGTCATACTGGATTACAGAGTAGATCCTTATTCAATAGAGGGAAATTTGGACTTGGGTTCTCACATAGGGTCAATAGCATGTGACTACAGGGAAGAGACTGGAGTGATGTGTCTGTGAGCCAAGGACTGCAATGACCAAAAGCTTAAAAGAGACAAGGAAGAACCCTCCTTCAGTGCTTCTGAAGAAAATTTTTATCAGCCTTCATTAATTCAACCAATGACATTTATAAGATAGTGAAATTGTTACCTGTTTAGGGGTCATCAAGTGTTTTAATTCTCTGTGTTTTATACTTATTCAAATCCAAAGCCATTCTAAACAGTTTCTGTAGCATTTATCTCTGGAAGATACTACAGTAAATTTTTCAGTACAGTTTTTCATCAGTTCCTTCTGGCTAAGAAAATAATTTAATAGATAACTACCACCATATTTACAATAATTAGGCACAAAGGTACAAATTATTATAAAAGTTTTTCAAATTATCAATACAAGAGTGTCTCCCCCTTAGGAGACAAAACATGAGGTTCGTTTCATAAACTCAGGTGCAATTTTTTTTTCTTCTATGGATGAGGTGCAACCTAACTCCACTCTGTTATTTCCCAACATATAAGGGGTGTTCTGAAAGTACATTCGAAAGTATATACTTTGAGACAAGGCACATTTTTCTAAAGAAACCCTGCTAAACCTAGTAACGTGTACCATCTGACTCAGGTTCCAAGCTAGATACCACACGTATTTTGCCAGATTTAATTTTCATGATTATTCAACGAGATAGGCATTGAAGGCCTGCAATCTCTCATCTTAAACCCTGGGGCCAGAGCTTTCAGGTTTCAGCATTTTCTTATTTTAGAAAAATAATATGGTACATATGGTGTACACTAAGTCCTGCCTCTAGTGAGGTCTTGGAGAGCACTCAGTTGCCAAATGAAAATTTCTAAATCAAAGCATATTAATTTTCACATCAAGAAGGATGGAAGAGGACTCTAAATAGCCTCATGTTGGTTCAGGCAAGATTTGCTGCTTAATGGAGTTCAGGTCAGGTCAGGTTTTCTAAAAACCGGTTCTCTGAGCTTTTTGAATTTTATAACTGGGAATAAAGGTGTGGGAACCTGTATGACTCTCGTTTTCTAGAGGAGAAAATGAGGTTAAATAGAGTCGAATAACACACATGAGTGTGTAAATAGGAGTTGGAATTCAAACTCAGATCTCTCTGGCTACGAGGTTCTGGACCAACTGAATGCCTTAAAATGGCTATTTCATCCCACAATCAATCCAAACCACAGAGAATGACAGTGCCACACAGAATCTGACGCTGTGTGACATGGCATTTCTAGAAGAAGGAGTTGTGCAGGGTTTCAACCCTGGGCACTTCCCCTCTCACTCCTAAGACAAGGGAGGGCCTGACCCAGCACATGAGGCAGTAAGACAGGAAACTCTGCCAGCTTTGGAATTCAGCAGAGAGGCAAAGCAGGAAGGGGCCTGAGTGTGTAGAAAGGGAAGGTGGAAGATCAAGCTGTAAGACAGGAAGATGAATATGGACTTTGAAGAAAATGTGCAAAGTGAGAGTGGGAGGCAAGGCCATCCAAGAATAAGGGGAGGCTTAGGGCTCACACAAGGAAGGGCCAGTGTGGACTGGCTGGAAGAGAGAAACTGTAATTGGAAAGGGAGATTTTTTTTTTCCTTCACAAATGAAAGACAACAGTAGGAGAGGGAAGCAATAGGGAAAAACAGCTGAACCTGCCTTTTCTTTCCAGCCCAACCTCCCTTTGCTCTCAGCAGCACTGGGAAGGGAGTGAGCACTGGTAGAGTCCTGTTCCATGCCAGGTATCTCTGTGGCACTTCGCTTTGACCTCATCCAACCCTAACAACCCTTCAGGGTCTTACTGATGAGCAAGAGACTCAGCAAGGGAAACGTGCAGAGTTTGCAGAACCACAAAGTGGAGAGGGGGGGGATTCAATCCCAGCTCTGAACTACCCCAAGTCCATGTTCCTTTCAAGGACCAAAAATGGATGGGTATGGGCAAAGCAGCAAGAAATCCAGTGCTGTGAGTCAAGCGCCAGGCATTGGGGTGGCAAGGGAAATGGGAAACTTGGAAGGATACAAAATTTCTATCAATCAGGAGAAATTTCTGCAGCAGCTGGGAGGTGAGAAATAGACACAAACCAGACAGTAATAAGTTAGAGACCGCTTGTTAAGATCATCTAAGTCAACTACAACATCAGGGAGCCATATAAATTCAGATACAAATTAAAAACAAATTAATGACTCATATATACTTACTTCCCAAAGTTCATAGAGCTCCTTCCTGAGGTCCTCTGGTAAGAGCTGGGTTATCTGCTTCATAGCTTCCTGAAATATCAAACCATTACTTTAATTATATGGACATTTATCAAAGTTAACAACTACTCTGCAAAAGACAAATAGGTTCGGATTCTTACAAACACCCACAGGGGCAGCAGAGTAAATTGGCCTATACTAGACAATATTTATAGCTTATAAGAAAGGCAGGCAGTTGTACACCTTAAATAAGTAAGTATAATCATTCATATGGGCTTTGCCTAGCACCTATTTTGTGGTCTACAACACAACAGATATAGAAAAGGGCAATGAGGAGGTCACGAGACAATTACAGAAATATCAGAAGTGTTAAAGGATTTTACATCTGTGGATGAATCACAACATACCCACATACATTTTAATCATAAGCTAAGCATATGAGAGTCCAAAACAAACCTGAGTGGGGAAAATGGGAAAGGAATACTGAATTACAAAGCTCAAAGAGATGTTCTGTATATTCATTTTCTATTGTTAATGTTTTTATTACAAGATGTAAAGTACAATACAAATGGGCAATCACTGTCATTAACATAAAGGAAGTTACATGATAGAATTTTGTAGGCTCACAGACTCACAGGCTGAAAAGGAATATTAAACAGCAATTAACTAAACCATCCATGTAACATCTCGAGCCTTCAATAGCATCACTGAACACTTGTATCCTCTTTCCACAAATGTGTGGAATGGTAGGGAGCCTAGTACCTCAAGAGATTGCCCACATGGCTGGAGGCAGTACCTGACAGAAATTACTTTCTTATATTAAGCTGAAAAATGTTCCTGTAGTTTTTCTACCACACCTAACCCATGGCTCCTGCTATCCTCTCTCATTCACAAACACAATGTCAAACAGGTGGACAGTGGCCCCACTGGGCTAGATGATCTGTGGCCACAGTGACTAGACCAAGGGATAGCCTTATAATGCAAACCAGGCCACTCAGGGGTCATCTGCATTTGTCAAGCAGAGGCTAGGAGAGAAGCCACATCACCCGCCACAAGGAGAAGCCTGAGAGTTAGCCAAAACCTAAAGAAAAGCAGAGATGAAATAAGACAGTAGACGGTGTCCTGTACTTCTAGGCTTTTCTGCACTTTCTAGTCCCAACGATCCCAGGAGCTACCCTTATTCCCCAGCCTCCTCCTTTATTTATGAGTTACTCCAGTATCCTTCCTTTATTTCTGAATCACTCCAGTAGTATTAAAAGGCTTCACATTCCTTCACCACCTTCTGTACCTTTTAATCAGCCTCAGTTCTTCTAAACACAGAGGTTAGGTTCCTTGAACAGAATATGGCTGTAAAAACCATTTTTGGCAATATAAAGGTCTTACATAAAATAAAATAGTGAGTTGCGGGAAAGCAATGAAAACAAAAATGGACACTTGTGTGTATATTTATTTATTACTGGGAGGAAGACAACGTTACAAAATACAACCACTTCCGGAGTAAACCACATTTGCCAATGTCAACAATCCACTCCTATAAATAACATCACCATCTTGAATAGCTTGTTCAGTTATAGAGCAGTAGCGTTGCCCTACCCTTAGTAGGAAGAAATTTAGTGTACATTGTACATGCATTCTCCCTTCTTTCTTTCTCATAAATTTCAGCAAGAATACTTGAAAAAATACTTTATATTTTCACAAATTAACTGTGTCTTTATAGATTGTTTTTCTCTATACTATTCCAGAAACACAAGTTTCCCAATTACTTCCAGTTGCAAAGAATGAACTGAATCATATGTACATACAGGTATATGAAAATTTAAACTTTAGAATGGTAATCCCAGCACTTTGGGAGGCCGAGGCCGGCAGATCACAAAGTCAGGAGATCGAGACTATCCTGGCCAATATGGTGAAACCCCGTCTCTACTAAAAATACAAAAATTAGCTGGGCGTGGTGGCGCGTGCCTGTAATCCCAGCTACTCAGGAGGCTGAGGCAGGAGAATTGCTTGAACCCAGGAGGCGGAGGTTGCAGTGAGCCGAGATCGCGTCACTGCACTCCAGTTTGGCGCCTGGCAACGGAGCGAGACTCTGTCTCAAAAAAAAAAAAAAAAAAAAAAAAAAAAAGTCCTGCTCTGACAAGAGACTATTTTATTCTCTTTAAAATGATGCACCTAGAACTGAATATAGTGTATGATCTGACCAAGGTGGAAGAAAATGGAATCATCACCTTCCTTGTGTTAGATACTATATTCTTCTAAGTGCAGTGTAAGACTGAACTGGCTTTTTGGTGATCACATCCAATTACTAAGTTATTAATAGGCTTCTTGTTGTTCAAAATCACCATGTTCTTTAAAAAGCAAAACAGCAAATATGTTGTTACTCTCTTCCTGAAACTGAACAATTATTTTCTGAATCTAGGCTGATTGATATTTGGTATCACACAATCAGAATTGCATTTTTGAAATCTTGTAGAGAGTTAATATTCTGTTTGGCAGCATATGCCAGAATTATGCCTACCTTTTTAATTGAACCCTGTGAAATCAACATGGCTGAGGTCCAGGGTACACAGCTGAGTATGCCAGCCTTTCCCTTCCTGGCAAGCGATGAGCCCTGACACTTCCACTTCTATACTGAGTTTCACCTTGTTGTTCAGACATAGATTTAGAGTGACAGCTTCCCTAGCCTCTTCCTCTGTTAGCAAAATATGTCAAAAATCTGCCTAAAGTGCTGAGCTGAATGAAGCTTTCAGCAAATATTTTGTGTCAGTTTTGTGACAAGTATCTGGAAGGTATTATTCATCATTCAGACACTGATGAAGCTGAACAGTGTAGTAGTCAATTGAAGACTAGATCCAGATTGGGTTTCAAACCCAGCTCGCCATGTATTAATACTAGAGCTGTGGAACCCTGAGCAAGTCATTTGACCTCTTTGTCCTTCAGGTTTCTCATCTACACAGTGGGGTTAAATAATGGTACCTACCTAAGAGGATCATTAAGGATTAAGCAGTTAATATACATAAAGTGCTATGTGCCAATAATAAGCACTTTATAAATCTAGCACATAATAAGCACTCTATAAATGTCTGCTATGCTTTTAATTTTCTCCTTCTTGCCATGCTCACACTATGTAAGGTTCCATTCTCTTTGTAATCTCCTAGTACTTTAGCAACTTTAACCCTCCCAGACACATGCATACCACGACTCTGCCTTCTGTTTCAATAAGGTTTTCCCTTCGCAAAGGAATATGAGCCGGTGCTGCTGTATTCCAGCTTCAAGTTCCATCTCACTAGATCATGGTGATCCTTATCAGACCTCATTTGTCAACCTGCGTTATAATATCAAGTGTATGTTAATATGTTCAGGAAGGGAGCCAGGATATAAGTATTGCTTTTGGCTCCCTTTCTAAATTTGTTTCTTCTATGCCCTCACTCTCTCTTTCATCTTAATATCTACTTTTCTTCAAAACAATCAGCCCTCTAAGTTTATCAAGCACAGTCGGTCCTCCACATCCGTGGATTCTGCATTAATGGATTCAACCAACCATAAATTTAAAAATTCAAAGATACAAATAAAATACAATACAGAGTTATCAACTATTAACATAGCATTTGCATTATATTAGGTATCATAAGTAACACAGAGATGACAAAGTATATGAGAGGATATGTGCAGGTGATATGCAAATATGACAGCATTTTATCTTCAGCATCTGCACCATCTGGTTATCTATGGGGGTCCTGGAACCAATACCCCATAGATACTAAAGGACCACCATATTTTTTCTCCCTCCTACTTCAGTTTACAGGTTCGCTGATCCAGCCAGCAAGGGCAAATGAGGTTTACTGGTTCTCATTAGGCAAATTCCACCCAGAGCCAAGAAACCCTCATTTAATTATCTTAATGCATGGTTCAGACATCCAAACCTTGTTCATAAACACCATCTGCATAAAGAATTGTTCACCTCCCAGATTTTCTTCTCCGTTCCCAAATCCTGACCAGCAGCAGGAAGAGAACATCAGTGCTCTCCAAGCCTTTGGTTTCTTGTCCAAGAACTTGTGCTCCTTTAAGACGTTTCCCCATCGCCTTCTGCTTATGATATTTATTCCCCTGTGAATCAGCAGGAGTGGGCAGCAGTCAGGAAGGTTAATGAAGCTAGAAAGGTTTTTCATCAAAGCCAGGATACAGCATACTGGAAGGCAGCAACACCCTCTCTGATTGCTCAGGTCCCCTCTGTGCCTATCCATGGGGTGTCACCAGTCAGGACTCAGCTCTTGTAGGGACAGTCATAGGTCTTCCTCACCTCCAGTTGTTGGAGATGGTTCATAGTGACTGGTTCTTCTCCAGAAGGCTTTGACTTGCTTCTCTATGGAGTGAATCTCAAATTCACTGTGTTCTTCCAAAGGGAAGTCTTTTTCCTTTGGGTCCCACTTCTCCTTGCCTTCTTCTCACTTTAAGGTCTTTGATGACCCACTGGTACTTTAGAATATCATTTCTCATCCATAATGTCCAGATTTAATTTACCTTTGAATAAAAACTATCCTGCAATGAGCTATATAATTGAGGAATTGTTTCCCTTCCTTTCCCTCTGTGTTACATCTCATTACTCACCATCCTCTGGTTCAGATGCCAATTCCTTCCTGCAACTCAGAATCTTGAGCTAATTGGTTTCTTTTTATATTAATTCTGCCAGTCAACAGAACAGTTCTTTATTTATGGTGGTACAGATTCATGTAGACAAATATTTCCTTAGACTCCTCCCCTTTTCCTGTCTTGGTCAGCCTGTATCTTGGACCTATATTTAGGCAGGAAGAACACATTCCTTATACTATTCCCCTTGCGCCTATAGGTTTGGGTGGGTTGGAGACTCTTAAACTGGGACTCTCGTTCCTTGTGGTTCTTCTTACCTTTAGAGGGAAAAATCCTGCTGGCTACTGAGCTCCAGTCTCCCCAGCTCTGAGAACAGACATTTAAGCCCGCTTGCCCTGTTAAACAATCTCAATAAAGACTCCTACTACTTAGCAATTTAGGACCAATCTCTCAGGCCTCCAATAAAAGTAGCTAGCAATAACTCTTGAAAGCCAACCAGTCAGCATTCAAAAAAAATGCTTCCTTCATTTTCCAACTTCTGTTTCAAACACGTCTTCCTCGTTTGCCTTGGGCTCTGGGTTTAGAGTCCAAATTGACATTAATTTAATATATTATTGACGTTATTTTTTTCTAATACAAATATTTCATTTTTCTTTACCTTCAGCCCCTAAGTTAAAGGAGTAACTTAAAATTTACTAAATAATAATTATAATAATGATTAGATGTGTGATTTATAGAACTTCTCTCCAAAGAGCTTATCTAGCATGGAAAATTCCTACAAATTCATTTAAGTTCCAGCTATTTCCATTATGCTAATGAAAGCTATACTATCTATATCTACATACTAATAAAAACTGAAACCAACATAATCTTCTGTCCCTGTGTTAAACAAAGCTGGGAGCAGACATACACTCCTATCATTGTGTTAACAAGGCTGAGACAAGTGACAGGGTTTGGATGTTTGTCCCCTCCAAATATCATGCTGAAATGTGATCTACAGTGTTGGAGGTAGGGCCTAGCAGGAGGTATTGGATCATGGGCATGGATCCCTCATGAATGGTTTAACACCATCTCCTTGGTAATGAGTGAGTTTTTGATCAATTAGTTCAAATGAGGTATGGTTGTTTCAAAGAGTTTGACACCTCTCCACCCTCTCGCTCTTGCCATGAGATGCACCTGTTCCCCACTTGCCTCCCACCATGATTAGAAGGTGATTTCTGAGGATTCCATGATTCCTGAGGCCCTCAACGGGAGCAGATGCCAGCAATGTTCTTCCTGTACAACCTGCAGAACTATGAGTCAATTAAACCTCTTTTCTTTATAAGTTATTCAGCCTATTATTACAAAGCCAAAAAAAAAGACTTTTCTTTTTCTCCACAGCTGGTGAAGCTGTGGAGAAAAGGGAACGATTATACATTTTTGGTGTAAATGTAAATTAGTCCAGCCACTATGGAAAGCAGTCTAGAGATCTCTCAAAGAATTCAGAGCTACCATTCAATCCGTCAATCCCATTATTGAGTATATACCCAAAAGAAAATAAATGATTTTACCAAAAAGACACATGCACTCATATCTTTACTGCTGTACTATTAACAACAGCAAAGACACGGAATCAACCTAGGTGCCCATCACTGGTAGACTGGTTAAAGAAAATGTGGTATATATATATACCATGGAATACTATGTGGCCATGAAAAAGAATGAAATCATTTCATTTGCAGCACCTTGGATGGTGCTGGAGGCCATAATCTTAAGCAAATTAACAAAGGAACAGAAAACCAAATACTAGATGTTCTTACTTATAAGTGGAAGTGATGCACTGAGCACATACACACATAATTAAGGGAACAATAGATACTGTAGACTACTAGAGGTTGGCGGGAGAGGGAGGTTAAAAAAACTACCTATTGGCTTACTATCAGGGTGACAGGATCTATACTCCAAACCTCAGCATCACACAATATTCCCATGTAACAAATTTACACATATACCCCTGAATCTAAAATAAAAGCTGAAATTAACAAAAATTAAATTAAATTAAAAGTACCTAGCCTCGGGTATTCCTTTATAAAAGATACGAAGAACAGACTAACAACAAGCAAAATCCAATCTGCTGGTTACTCCAGGAAATCCTTGCTTCTGGAAGATAGGCTGTAAACCCCCCCCTACAACAGAGTCAATACTAACAGTTTACTCTTTAAAACTCATTACTACCTTCTTTCATTATCTTTACCAATCTAAATCTATTATGTCCTAAACTGTGCAATCCTAGCTAGTTGCCTAACTTGTCAGATCTATCTGTACACTCTCTAACCCAGGCCATGAAACTCTAAAAAATATCCTCCCCCTGACCTTCCCCTTCCTGAGACACTAGTAAGACTATCAAGGTGGTATTCTCCCTAACTGCAACAGTTCTCATAAACTTAGCTTTGCTTCAGCAACAGGTTTTTCCGGTGGTTTTTTGCACGGTCAACAGTCAACACTGACCTCTTCTCGCCTATGCTTTTCTTCTTTGGGGATGTTATCTGCTGGTGCTATGTCCCCAACGATGCATTCTGCCATATCGTGAACGAGGGCTAGGCGTACACATCTGACCAGGCAAGAAATGTGAATAATTACACAGAATTATATTCACTACAAGTTCCTTCTCTATATTCTTCCAAAATTACACTTTATATATATATATATATATTTTTTTTTCTTCCCCCCCTCACAGAGTATTTTAATGTAGTATTTTCTAAAGCAGTTACATTCTGCCAGCCTACAACAGTTCTGATCAAAACTGTTAGTTCACATTCAATAAAATACATGTGAGTGTAGGGGAAACTGTTAGAATGAATTTCTTAAATGGTTGGTTTCTCAAATCTTACTTTAAAAGGCTGATAACTAGGCTGGGTGCAGTGGCTCACGCCTGTAATACCTGCACTTTGGGAGCCCGGGTTGGGCGGATCACCTGAAGTCAGGAATTTGAGACCAGCCTGGCTAATGTGGCGAAACCTCAACTCTACTAAAAATATAAAAATTAGCTAAGTGTGGTGGCACACGCCTGTAATCCCAGCTACTCAGGAGGCTGAGGCAGGAAAATCACTTGAACCTGGGAGGTAGAGGTAGCAGTGGGCCAACATTACACCCTTGTACTCCAGTCTGAGCAACAGAACGAGACTCTGTCTCAAAAAAAAAAAAATTACATTTGACAACTTCCATGTTCCTGACACATGTGAATCATTCAATAAGTGGTTATGATTATTAGTGATTAATCAATACTGGTTGTGATAGTCATTATCAAAACAGGAAGTTAAGTAATGAGAGAAATGCCCCATATGGACAGTCTCCTTTAGGCTCCCACACTACCAAGGCAGTATAAGGCCCAACAGCGTCCTCTGAGATTTCCCTGCCTCTAGTCTCTTTCTGGTCCAGTTCGAATCCCAGACTACTCCAAACTGCACCTCTACTGGACTTCACTTTCATCTTGTACTATTTCCCAAAAATCTCCTCAGTTCCACACCACACGCTGAGTAACAGGACTCCTCAGTTTTCCCCCAGTGAACCACTTGCTGCAGTCAAGTTGATTCATTTCTCATTTGCAAAATACTCCTTTACTTTCCTATACTCACGCCTTGCTTTATCTGCCCTTCTCTCTGCTTGCAGTGCCTTCTACCTCTCTGCCTACGTTAACTCTTTAGAGCTCAACTCAGATTGCACCTCCTCCATTAAGATCAACCAAGAACAGGTGATCTCCCCCTACTCTTACAGTACTTACCGTTTCCACCATACCTTATGTTTCACTTCATATAAAAGGTATTTTGGGCCTATGTAATTCATCTTACTCTCTAATATGCTAGTAAACTTTTGTTCTGTGCTCAAAGAGCATTTTAACACTTGTTGATTGAAGGAAGGGGGAGAGAATACCTCTTCTCAGCTTTATCTTGCACATACAACTCCAGAAAGAAATCTCACGAATGGATTCTACCATCCATAAAAGGCACTAGAAAAGAGCACATAGTGTACTAATACAATGCTAGAATTTTAGACATAACACACTCACCTTCAAGGCCCCAATATCACTCTCAAGTTTCCTCTTGATACCCAAGGCAGGCTCTATCACTTGCCAAAAGAAAACCCAGATTGCAGTTTACAACTGAGGCAATCAACAATGAGCTCCTCTTCCCACATCCTAAATGTGTATGGTTTGCTTCAAATTCATTTTTCTTGACCTATAAACTAACCTACAAGGATTTGACATGGGCCTCAGTGGTAAAAATGGGTGTACACCCCATAGACCAGAATCCCTCATGAGCATCAAAATCCAGCTCAGCTTACCGGTCTTTGTTAAGACGGTCATCTTTGATCACCATAGCCATAACTGCCATCCGGTACATGTGATCTGACACGCTCTCTGGCCTCTGGACATTTCTGTATACCCAGCCAGTCCGTGGGACTCTCTGGTAAATATGAAAAAGAAAAAGAAGGTTTAAGAAACCAATGTTAACTATCTATTATGCTCTTCAAGAGATGTCCAGGATATGACACACAGAAGCCGGGTCATAGCTTCAGAACCTATTACAAAATGTTTTACTAAACTAAAATGATAGACATCTGGAATCAAATAAACTAGAGAACTCAGAATAAAAGAAGGAGAAGACAGAGAGGTAAGTCACAAAGGCCATTCATCTAATTACTGTTACTGGTGTATAATTATGGAACATATGCAAGTCCTTTAAACAAAAACAAAAGTGCATTTTTCCTAACTACAAGAGTTGCAGCTTTTTGCCTTCAAACAATCCTATACAAGCAGAAAACACTGTGTTAAAGGCTCGAACTTGAACGAGTGATAGACTTCCAAATTCTGATGCACAAGGGATAAAGGCACTTCTCATTGCGTGTTGAGTCATGACTCTTTCTCATTGCTTGATGCTACCAACAGCCGTGACTCTTCCTTTTATTCACATAACTTGATCTTGTGAAACTGCATTTCTTCCTCAGAATTCTACATCTCTAAAGAATGTTATAAATAGTAGAGTGGCATGAAACAGATAATTTGCTTTGAACTTGGGAGAGAGACATGGAAGACACACATGATGAAACTCCAGTGTGTGTTACATTAAATTCTGTTTGGGGGGTTGGGGGAGAAAAGTCTTGTTTTGGGATGTAACTGTGAGACAGAGGTAAAGCATGCCACTTAAAATCTGTTCTTCCCACCGGTGCTCAGAGCAGCCCCGCCCTCCACACACACGCGCGCGCTCCACTTAAAATCTGTTCTTTCGACTGATGCTCAGAAGCAGCCACGCTCTACACACACACACACACAGAGTTCTCGGGACACACACACACACAGTTTTGGGTCGTGAGCCCGGGACGCGCTCAGCGCAGCCCGGTCCAGGCCAGCTGCTCTCCGGGAACCGGCGCGGCTGCCGCAGCGCTAGCGGCTCCGGGCTCTGGGCTCAGACTCCGCGCGGCCCCACCCGGCCCGGCCTCCCCGCCGGCTTCTTCCTCCGCCCACCGTCCAGTACGCGCGTCCCGGGCGCCTCCGCAAGGCCAGGGCCTTTCCCGAATTCGGCATGGCGGGCCAGCGCGGGAAGGGGAAAGGCCGCGGGCCGAGCGGGGAGCCGGAAGCTGCGCCGCCTCACTGTCCCGTCTGCTCGGCCGCGGCCTCCCGGCCTGCTGCCTGCTCACCTTGAGCTGCCCCACCAGCCGCAGGAACTGCAGCAGGGAACGAGCCCCGTGGCCCGAGAAGGCCGCAGAGGAGACCGAAGCCATGCGGCCACGGATCCCGGCTGGGAGGAGCAGGCCGCGGCGATGCTCCTCCCCCTCCCCCCTCCCCCTTTGATTTCCTTCCCGCTCTCTTCCCCTTCTTCCTCTTTCTCCTCCCCTTCTTCTTCCTTCTGCCCCTCTTCCTTCTCCCCTTCCCAACGCCCTCCTCTTCCTCCTCCCCTACTTCCGCTTTCCCCTCTCCTCCTTCCTCTCCCCCCCCCCCCTCCTTTTCCTCTTCTTCTTCCTCCTCCCCCTCCTCCACTTTCTAACAGTTTTCTCAGACCCTTCTGTCCAGCCTTCACCTTCCTGGCCTTGGTGACTGCTAGTTAGGCATTGCTCCATCAGCAGTAGACACTTTGCTTGGCACATACTGGACACTTCCTTTCTAAATTTATGAACTTCATTATTCTTCAGTTGACAGTGTAAAACCATGAAACTGGATGAGGTCACTGGACAAGAGAGTGTGAATGAAGAAGAAAAGACATCCAAGGGCTGAACCCCAACATTTAGACTTGGGGAGATCGAGAGGGAGCAGCCACTGAGGCAGAAAGAGAATTAAGAGATAGTTGTGTCTTGGAAGCCATGTAAAAAAAAATTTCAAGAAGGAAGGAATATGGTCGACCCAAGTCAATCTTACGTCAGATAAGGACCAAGATTTGATTTCCACACTTGGTAAATTTTATGTTATTGGTTACTGACAAAAGCAGTTTTCAGTGTAGTGGGGCAAGCAGAACCTAGTAAGATAATTCTGAAGAAAGAGGAGCAAGTATTTCAACACATTGGAGATGGGATTGGGTGATATTAACTAGTGGAGAGATTGTTTAAAAACAGCAGATACTATGTATGTTTATTTACCGATGGAGGTGATCTAGTAGAAAGGGAAGCATTGACTATATAAGAGACAAAGGAGAGAAATATTTGAATGTCAGCTTTGAGTAAGGAAAAGTAGTTCCCATCTAGTGCACAAGATAAAAGATTGGGTTTAGATAGGAATATGGAGAATTCATTCAACTGTTGGAGGAGGACAGAGTATATGGTGACTAATAATCAGTCACAGATGTGGTTATGGGAGGTTGTAGAAGTTATTTACTGATTGCTTCTATTTTCTCACCAAATTAGGAAGCAAAGTAGAGGCTGGGATGTTATAGTAGCAAGCAACTGCCTTATTTCCTGTATCTCAGCAGTCTAACACATCAAAGGTTTATTTCTCTCTCATGCTGTGTCTGTTGCAGATCAGTTAGAGGATGCTGCTTGCTCCAACCTCACTCAGGGAGCTAGGAGGCTTTCTTTGCTCCTCTTTGCCAAAATAGGAAAAAGAAAAGTGGCACTCTGGTTCTTAAAGCCTGTCTCCGGAAGTGATATATGACCTTTCATCTACATATCGTTGGCAAAATAAGTAACACTGCCACATCTAACTTCAAAGGGGTCCTGTGGAAGCCTCTGGGAAGAAAGGAGGCTACAATATTTGTGAATAGAGGAGGAGGCATTTGAGGTTTAAGGAGTGATATGGTTTGGCTCTGTGACCCCACAAATATCATGTCAAATGTAATCCTCAAAGTTGGAGGAAGGGCCTGGTGGGAGGTGATTGGATTATGGTGGCTGACTTTCCCCTTGCTGTTCTTGTGATAGTGAGTGAGTTCTCACGAGATCTGGCTGTTTAATAGCGTGTAGCACTTCCCCATTTTGCACTCTTTCTCTTCCGCTCCACCATATGAAGATGATGCCTGCTTCCCTTTCACCTTTCACCATGATTTTAAGTTTCCGCAGCCATGCTTCCCCGTACAGCCAATGAAATCTCTTTTATTTATAAATTACCTAGTCTCAGGTAGTTCTTTATAGCAATGCGAGAATGGATTAATATAAGAGAAAGAAGGCATGAAATAGTTTTTTTGAAGACTCGTTCAGCAAAAACATTAAATACGACTAAGAACCAATTAAATGCCAAGGACATTGGGGCTTGTATTAAACATGGTTAGGAAAATAACCTGGAAGCCATTTTTATGATAGTAAGTGGTGCTAAATAAAGATCAAGCCAGGTGTGGTGGTTTGTGCCTTTATCCCAGCTACTCGGGAGGCTTAGATGGGAGGATCACTTGAGCCCAGGAGTTTGAAACTGCAGTGGTTTATGATCACTCCAGCTTGGAAAAGAGAACATGTCTCTAAAACATTTTAAAAAATTTTTTAAATGGAAGAATCAAGGATTAAAAAGAAGGAACAAGAATCAGAGGCAAAGTCAGTCAGGTCCACTGGAGGAATACAAAAGCAAGTGAACAAAAAGATCCAGGAGAATACGGAAGATGAGGGTGCTGGATTTGCAGAAGATTGTAATGAGGGGCTTTCTAGAGATTGGTGCCATGAAGCGATGGGGCTGCAAGCTAGCTGGTGAATGTGCAGTGCAGCCCTTACAGTCGCTTCTGAGCAGCCTTACCTTCTTTTGCCAACAATGCCTTGATTTCCTTTGAGCTCCTCCTGATTCATGCAGGCTTGATTTAGTCTCCATGGGTATCTCCACCTGTATTTGCAACTTTCTTTGCAAAGTACATGTGAGTTATCTTAACCAAAGACATTTGTGTAGTGAACATAAAGAATTTCTCTGGTTACCTAAATTATCAGGAGTTGGAAGATGTCAAATTGCTGAAAAAGTATGAATTGAGTGTAGTTTTTGAGGGACCCTATTTAAAGATGATATGGAATTTTGAAGGGGACATTACTGTCTAAAAATACATCGTTATTGTGAAACTCAAAAATAGTGCCAACTTCTTGGTTTGCTAAACTGCGTATGTTCATAGGGTTTGTAACGCGATTTATTCCTACTATATCATTAAAGACACCAAGATGTTTGACTCTAGTAGGTAGAATCCTCTTAAGGATGTCTGTGCTGATTTTTCCAGCACTTAAATATTTCTATATTACATGGCAAAGGAGAATGGTAGCATATGGTATTAAGTTTGCTAATCAGCTGAACTTAAAATGGAGAGATTATCCTGGATTATCCTGATGAGTGAGATGAAATCTCAAGGGTTCTTAAAGGTGGAAAAGGGAAAGAGAAGAGTGAATACCAAAGGGATTTGATGGGAGAAAGACTCAAACTGGCCATTGCTGGCTTTGAAGATGGAAGGGGTCATGAGCCAAGGAATGCAGGAAGATTCTAAAAGCTGAAAAAAACAGGAAAATTAGATTCCTCCCTAGAGCTTCCAGGAGGGAATGCAGCATGGTCCACCCCCTCGATTTTAGCTTAGTGAGGCCCATTTTGACCTCCAGAACTATAAGATAATAAGTTTGTGCTAAGTTTATGGTAATTTGTTACAGTAGTAATAGGAAACTAATACTGTGGATAATCATACTGGATGTGCTGAATCCCTTTTTACCAAATACGCTTCTTCCCCTTTTCTGTTGAAGAAGGGAAATTGGCAAGCCTGTTTCTACTTTACAAAACCAAAGACATATTTCAATGATGTGTTGGTGATGTATCTTCCTCTAGCATTAGGTTAGAGGAAAGAGGAATCATTTTATTTCCACAGCAGGTGATTCCATTTTAAAGCAATGGGCAAGGAAGGAGATTTGGCACAACGTACTTGAGTCAATTGGAAGAAAAGATGTTTGAAATTAGAAGGCTCTTATTAGAGGAATTCTTTATTTGCACCCAATATACACTTCAGGGGAACCGGTGAATATCCTGAAATTGTCTACAAATTGTGTTGCTTATGAGATTTATTTTTGCTTAGACGATTCTTAAAGTGATCTATGGCCAGAACAGGGGCAAACTTGCCACTATTGAGAAAGCTGCTATGTATCTGTGAGTACACGAAACTCTGGACTCAGAGTGATAATAATCAAAGCTACAGCGGATTGAGCCTCTGTTAGTGTGAAGCATTGTTACATCTCTTATCTTGTTTTATTCTCTCAATATCACTCCAAGGTATTAGTGATACCACATTCCATGAGGAAACTGAGGTACACCGAAGCTAAAGAACTGGCCTCAGTTTTCAGAGCCAGGAAATGGTACCAGAACTGAAGCTCTAGCCTTTCTCCCCTCCAAATATTTCTTTTCATGGCACTTGGTGCTCCCTGTGGCTATTAGTACCCACTTCTTCATGTTGTGGAAATTCAGTGATATTACATGTCTGAAATGGATTTTGTAAACTTATTTACAAAATAAGAAACGTGAAGAATTAGGCACGAAAATAGGTAGTGATAGATTCATATGAGAAACTTTGTCAGAAAACATTCATAAGTACATTCTGGGAGCTGGCTAAAGAGTAGAGATCAAGTCTGACCAAAAATCCAACTTCCTTTAAGATATTCAAGGAAGATGTGCTGTTTTTTTTCCTTTAAGATATTCAAGGAAGATGTGCTGCATCAGCCGGCTACATCTTCCTAGATAAAAAAGGTTAAATACAGTTTACATCCGCCATTCTCAACCCAGGTTTCTTTCACCCAAAAGGGACATTTGGCAATATTGGGATACATTTTTGGTTGTCTCAGAAAAGGGGCCGAGGAGAGGAGGAGCATGTACGAGGCAGAGGCCAGGGCTGCTGTTAAAATTCTTGCAGAGTGCATGACAACCTTCTACCAGAAAGAATTATCCAGCACAAAACATCAATAATGCTAAGATTAGGAGATCCTGTTTAAAAATAAAATGCTTAAAATCACATTCCTTACATTGTCAATGAATTATAATCAGGAGAAAATTGATGCTGTGTTTATATTAAAATGAATGAGTTATAAGGTAAACAAGTTTCACATAGTATCATCTCTTTTAATTAGTGTAGAAAGGCTCTTAAGCTTACCCCTGACAGAGACTGGAAAGATGAGAGGAATTAGAGGATGGCTTTGATCATTTATGTAACTAGGTTAAAGTAGAGAAATTCAGCTCAAAGAAGATAAATGTAGGATATTAAGTCTGGGAGCAAAGGAACATTACAAAAGGAATGTTTGTTCAAGGGGAAGAGATTGGGCTTTGTTCTATTTTGCCACTTTCTTGCCTGTGGCAAAGTATTGCAGCACAGGAAAAAAAAAAAAGTCAAAGGGTGCACACTACTTTCCCCACAAAATCAGGCATTCACTAAAGAGCCAATGGAGGTCTTTCTGTTCAAAGGAGCAGCAACAGAGTGAACCAAGTCTCTGGTGGCTGAGCGTGGTGGTAAAACTTTGCTCTACCAAAGATGTGTTTTCATTCCATTAGGCCAAGGACTTTTTGGCCTCCAGGCTCAAAATCAATCACCATTAACAGATGTGTTAGAGCCACCTCTGGACACATCTAACTTACAGAGTGGAGAGGTTCTGCATATATAAAGACAATGTTACTGTTTTGTTTTGTTTTAATTCTCTGAGTCCATAATCTCTTACACCAGTGTTATTTAGTAAGCCTTCAGATCTTCTCCATGGAGGACCATCTTCAGTGACTACAGATTTTCATAATCGGACAACAGGCTTTCGCTACCTTACAACCCCATTTTTATCATATGGGATAGACTCGAACTTTCATCTTTTCAGAGTGACCAAACCTATGGTTGGACTCTGCTTCTCTGCACGCATCATAAGGAATAAGGAAGGGTTTCCAGTGCATTTCACAGAGGACTTTGAGGGCCGCCACTGCCTTTGGGAGCTGCTGTGTGATGCATCATCAGGTGTCTTAGACCTGGTGGCATAATCCTTCTCCAAACAGACAAAAATAAATGAAACAATGGTATACACTCAGTAGTAGCATTTTCCTGTTATATAAAGGAATATGGTTATTCCTAAAAAGATAAACAAACAGCAGCAAAGTAATACACAGAATGAGTTACATGAAAACAGAACTAGGAAAAATGTCTGAAAATATTCAGTTTCCAATCATTTGGAATATTTCTTCTTACTTCTAACCAAAGGAAATTACTGTTATTGTTGTTGTTGTAGTGCATTTCTAACTATTAAAGAGTAGATTTACACTTTTCAGCAAAATCGTAGTTATCCTAGAGGTCAAAATTCCAGTAATATTATGCATCTGGAATGGCATAGAAATCAGAAAATTAAAAGGGGAAAAGAGTTAAAAGTGTGTCTAACAGAAAAAAAAAATCTAGAGCATCCAGCAGTAAAACCATCAAACCAAAACATGGTTTGGATTTTCCCAAATGACACCTAGCACTTAGTGATCCTTTGCTTTGATGTCCAGAAAAGATAAAGCCACTTCAATGTTATAAGAGTCATAAAAGTCAAACCATGTCAGCATGCAAGCCAAGAAGTATAGAAGTGTGGTGGAAAGAGAAGAAAACAAGAAAGGGGAATGGCGAATGACAAAGGCAGCAAGTGGGGAAGATTGCAAGTAACAGATATTGACACAAGGAAAAAAAATAAAAGGGCAGCTACTAAAATGGCAATGCTTTGCTTCACTAAAAGTACAGGACAGTTGGGCACTCATTGAAGGGACAGAAGTTGTGGGAGTGGCAAAGAGTTTAGGGAGTGAGTACAAGAAGTGTTTATATGACAATAATAATATCTTTTTTTTTGAGATGGAGTCTCAGTCTGTCACCCGGACTGGAGTGCAGTGGCACGATTTCAGCTTACTGCAGCCTCTGCCTCCTGGGTTCAAGTGATTCTCCTGTCTCAGCCTCCCGTGTAGCTGGGACTACAGGTGCCCACCACCAGGCCTGGCAAATTTTGGTATTTTTAGTAGAGATGGGGTTTCACCATATTGGTCAAGCTGGTCTTGAACTCCTGACCTCAGGTCACCCACCTGAGGGTGATCTACCTGCCTCGCCCTCCCAAAGTGCTGGGATTACAGGCATGAGCCACCGCCCCCAACCAGCAATGATAAGATCTTTCTTTAAACAACACCTAATTTATGCCAGGCCCTTTGCTGGGATCCCTACCATATCATTTGAATTTATACAACCCTGCAGAATATACTTTCCACAGGTATGGAAATAGCACAGAAAGGTTAAATAACTTGCTCAATGTTCCACACTTGTTAGGTTGCTGTGTCAGGACTTAAACTTTGTAACACCATGGATTATATATTTTCCAGCACCTACACGGCCTCCTGGGATTCTCCAGAATTGAAATCTGGAGAGTCTGGCAATTGTTAGGGTCTTCTGTGTGGCGGTAACACTTCAATAGGAGAGGAGCTATGCTAGAATGTTGTACTGACATGTAAATGCTCGGTGAATCTGAGGTGGCTGTCTTGCCAAAGAATCATATTTTAGAGCTTGCAAGGGAATACTGAGCAGAAATGTTATTCTATATAAAGTGCATCTCAAGAAGTGTGTGCATCCTTTGTTCATTCTAAATGAAAAGACACTTTTCTTAGCTTATACCTTAGGTAAAGTTTCCTTTTTGATGACTGCTCTTGTCATTTCAAAGTGGGACATGCCTTTGAAAGTGGAAATACCAGATGGGAAACCATGAAGTTGCAGAATTCTCTCACTTTTTGGAAGTACATTTCTGATTTCATAGAGCATTTCTCAAGCAGTTTTATCATGATAGTGATACTAGACAGAAAGATTCTTGAAGGTAGACACTGTGTCTGATCCATCTTTTATCCCCAGAGCCTAGAACCTAGCATGGTCTCCCCTAGGCATGGTGATAAGAAAATCATGGCGATTGTAGTGGATTTAGAAAGGAGACACATTTCAGGCAGAATCAATCACCTTGTCCAAAGGCAAGGAGATGTGCACCATCAGGTGTTTGTGGAGCATCACAAATCAGGAGCTCAAAAACGTTCATTCAGTTGGGCACGATGGCTCACACTTGTAATCCCAGCACTTTGGGAGGCCGAGGCAGGTGGATTACCTGAGGTCAGGAGTTTGAGACCAGTTTGGACAACATGACAAAACCCCGTCTGTACTAAAAATATAAAAAATTAGCCAGGCATGGTGGCAGGCGCCTGTAATCTCAGCCACATGGGAGGCCGAGGCAGGAGAATTGCTTGAACCCAGGAGGTGGAGGTTGCCATGAGCTGAGATTGAGCCACTGCACTGCAGCCTGGGTGACAGGACAAGACTTTGTCTCAAAAAAAAAAAAGTTTATTTAATGAATAAAACCAATTGATTTGGAAGATGTTTCCCAACTTCCACAAAAATAGGTGCTACTGGTCCAAGAGTTTTGACATTTCTATAAAGCAAGCATATTCAGGATTGTGAGACTCCTGTCCCTCTCTTCTCCCATGCCCAGGTGAGGAGAGGGAGGCAGGGAGTTGGGGAGAAAGCATGTCACGCTGCCAGGGATGGTTCCTCCTTGTCCCCAAGGCCAGGGAACATCTATTGCCAGAGCCACAGCTGAGCAACATCTGTTCTGTTCCAACTTTCTGTTTCTCCCCATTCTCTCTTCATTTGAGCTTTTAAACTGCCTTTAAAACAGGAGCCAAAATGGGCCTGTACATGCCTTCAGCTGTTTCTAATTCTCTCCCAGGCCCACTCTCTCCCCCATAAATGACACATTGTAGAAGGTGTTTTATAGCCTGACTTGTTAATAGAGCCAGATCATTCTGTAACAAAACCAAACATGGCAATCAAGGTTAAAACACAAAATCACCAAAAAGCTGAGAGAGATAATCATAGAACTATTTGTCATCTATTAAAGGAGCTGGACCATCTAATTTTAAAAATGCTTCTAATTTTAAAATTCTAACCTTTAAAACAAGATTCCCTCACAGTTGAAGGACATGCAACTTTATACTTGGGCTATTGGATTTTTCCTTTATCAGTGGGCTTAGTTTCCCTCCATAGATACTGCTATGAAGAAGTGAATAAATAATACAAGGATAATTAAATCTGCTCATTTTCTCTTTCCTAGGGATTCAGGACTGAATCAGATAATGTCCGTAGAGGACTTTAGGACTCCTCACTCAACACCATTGAATTTAAAAGATAATTGTCAGCAAGTAGCTGCAGAAGCCACCATCAGATAAAACATTGTTCCTTATGCTTTCATAATTAACGATAAGCATTCCTGCCCCACTCCACCGCTGCCCCTTCTTTTCAGATTGGGGAAAGAGAATTCTGAATGGTGATCAAGGCCACATTTTAACTTGCAAATGTCAAGAAGAATCTCATCATTCTTTGTTATTGTTGATTGACTAATATATTAGTTAATTGCTGACTAGTTGCTAATGAGCTAATTTATATGCACAGAGAGGATCTGTGAACACAGGAGCAGTAGGCAAAGCTGCAAAGCACTGCTAAACAGATAACGGGTCCTGTCCACGGCACCTCTCAGGGCAGATTAGAGAGAAGAGTGTAGAAACATTGTGCCTGTCTTCCCATCTTCCCACCTACTCAATAAAGACAAGTGGGAAAACACGTGGAGGCTCCTTTGGCAATGAACGCCTCTCTGCTTGAGTAGCCGCCTGTAGTATTAGAAGACTACCACTAAGTGGCACCATCTCATTAGTGTTCTCTTTTTATCAGGCTCATGAAACGTGCTGGGCCTTCTCTTCTGGACTGCAGAATGCATTTATTGTTCTGTGTTGGCTGATTTCGGTTTAACAAAAGGGATCTGCTCTCAACATGCTACTCTGGTTTTTTTTTCCCCCCTCTTTTCCCATGTTTTTCTTTCACTCTTGGGAATCTGAGCCAATACTTAGGCATACACATAAAGATGAAGGCCATTATGCTGATAATAACCATAATAGACAACTTAAAGGAGACAAATACGGGTAGTAAACTTTTAAATTTGTTTGCAGAGATGAGTTCTCACTATGTTTTCCAGGCTGGTCTCAAACTCCTGGCCACAAGCGATGATCCTGCCTCAGCCTACCAAAGTGCTGGGATTACAGGCATGAGACACTGTGCTTGGCCTTTTTTTCTGTAACAATCCCTCAAAGCCTGAATTTTTTCTTTATTTGTAAAAAATAACTAGTGAGCTTTAATCAAAAGCTTTTATTTATGTGTTGGGGGCTTTCCAGGTATTATTTCTCAAACTCATCAGTACTCTGTAAGGTTGCCTTCATTTTGTGAGCAAAGAAGCTGAGGTTTACAGAATTAAAGCAAATTTTTGAAAGATGCCCAGCAAGCAGGTAATTGAGGCGCAACAGGAGTCCAAGCTTACACAACGTCAAAGCATTAATGATCTTTGAATCATTCACTTAACTTAAATATTAGGTACAGTGGGAAAAGTCAGAAAATATCTAATCCTTAGCGAAGTTCAAAATAGGATAGGGAAAATTGAGTAAATTAACTAAATTATTTGTAATACAAATAAAAATATGAGTTATTTATAAAATCCATGAAGTTTTAAAGAGTCTAAAATTATTGGGGACACTTACTAGGTACATGCCTCCAGTCTAGGAGACATCCTGAAACCAAATCTTCTCTTGGAATAGAATTTTTCTGAAAGGGACATAGCTCTGAAGACGAGAGTGATGAAGTTAGAATGCAAAATATATATCCTTGGGTTTAGCCTTCAAACTCTTGCATGTTTACTGAAGATGATTTTGTTTCATGACGCATTAATTTGTTCTATGTTATTTGAGGTGACGTCTTAGTTCTGTGAATAAGTAAAGGAGATCTAAGTGAATGTTTCAAGGGCTAACAGGCCAAACTCTCCTAGACTGATGATTCCACAGAACCATAGGAAAAGCAAGAGCCAAGAATCTCATAACGTGAAGACAAACTAACATTGATATGTTATGGGCTTGACCTCCCACTTCATGACTTGTGTGAATCAGTGTACTTATAACAACCCAATAAGAGATGTGTAATACTACATTCCTATTCCATCAGGATGTGGAGCTCAGGCAGATTCAGCACTCACCAGAGGTCACACAGCTAGTGAGTGGTGAAGCTGGGATTCCATCCAAATTGGCAGATCAAAGAGCTTCTTAAATACACTGCCTCCTTTTGGCATGCTACATGGTGGTGAGCAAATTCTCTGGCCATTGTAATACTAACTTAAACTTGATTTATGTTTCAAAGAAGTTTCAAGTACATTATTGAATTTGATGGTAAGAACAATCCAATGAGAAAGGCAGTTTAGATTTTCTTATTACCACACCTACCCTCTAACAAGCACACACACATACACACTCACTCACACCCCAGGAGAGTTTAAGTGACTTGGGTTAAATCACAGAGTTACTAAGCGACTGACACTGAACTTGAACCTAAATGTTCTCATCTTTAGCCTACTGCCTTTCTCCTGTGACAGCAACACCACTTTACAGTTAAAAAAGAAAAATCAGATAAAATTTCCTCCATGTCACCCAGAACATGACATTATCTCCAAAGTCTCTAAGTTAGGCAAGTGGCCAGGCTCAGTAGCTCACACCTGTAATCCCAGCACTTTGGGAGGCCGAAGTGGGTGGATCACTTGAGGTTATGAGTTTGAGACCAGCCTGGCCAACATGATAAAACTCCATCTCCACTAAAAATACAAAAATCAGCTGGGTGTGGTGGTGAGCACCTGTAGTCCCAGCTACTCGCGAGGCTGAGGCAGGAGAATCGCTTGAACCAGGGAGGTGGGTGTTGCAGTGAGTTGAGATCGTGCCACTGTACTCCAGCCTGGGTGACAGAGTGAGATCCTGTCTCAGAAAAAAAATAATGGCATGTTGCTTAGCAAATGTCAAGTGAACATCAAATCATATTAATACATACAGGTGTATATTTTAAATCACTTAAAAGCTCCCTATAAAGAAGAATCTAAAACTGCTTTTTCAAAATTTTTGCATGAATAAATTCAGACACAGCTACAGTGATTTACATGTTCATTCAGAAACCAACATCTGTGTTTTGTGTGTGTTACGGATAGAGAGACTTGTACTTTATTAGCACTAGCTGCATATAACAAATATTACAAAACAAAGATAAAATATTCAGATACAGTCTGATATCACAATTGTTTTTTATTTCGTCTCAATTTTCTGGTACCCTCTAAGCTGTAAAATCCTGGGAATCCAAAGAAAAGAGTTCAAAGGAAAGGGTCTGAGGGCAGCAGACAGTGGCTGGGAGTCAACAGGGGAGTCGTAGAAAGTCATTGCACCACTCTGAACCCCATATTCCTCACCTATAACAGAAAGGGCTTAGAAGAACTCTAAGATCTCTAAAATACTAAGAAATAATGCTTAAACTCTATAAAATTTGAAGACTTGCTTTACTCTGTAAGAAGCTACATTTTTAAATAAGTAGCTAAGAATTTTCCATTACCCTCTTTTAATAGTGGATTCATAGATAACGCAAAACTATTGACACAGAAAACTCAGGGCTATTTTTCAGAGCCCAGGTTTATCCACCTCCTGTGTGCTTCCACTAAAACAGGCACAATGTACAGTCTCAGGCACTTCCTCACCATTTAGTAGAAAAGTAATTGGGTAAAGAGAAATGAGAAAATACTAGTGACTAGATGATTCCCTCTTCCAGTGGCCAACAATTTCTCTGATTTTGGCCCACAGGGGGCCACGTTGATTCACTGTTGAGAGGTGGCACTCTTGACCAAAATATCCTCACATCAATGCTGATGGTCTTGCCCTGTGTGGGCACTGAGGCTTCTCACTTTATGACTTCCTGATAATAGGCCACAGATGTTCAGCGTAAATGACTGTGCAATGCATCAATATCAAAAAAATTATCATGGTACCCCATTCCCTTGGATGATAAATTTCATTCAGAATTACAAAGGAGCAGGAAAAGGAAGAGAAGGAGGGCAGAACCTCAAAAGATTTCCAATGTTTCAAGAAAATGTTGGACTTTTCTTGTGTGCCGCTATCAAGCTTATTTCAAAATTTGGTTTCCAAATTACTATGGCAAAGAGGAGAGGTTAAACATTTTTGCTGTCTGTAGGCAGAAGGCATGTTTGTGCTAATATGTACCAGCATTCATATAGAGCTCTAGAGAAAGAGACCCAAGTACTCAGAGATTTTCAAAGGTACAAGTATTCTTCTTAGTAACAAACCGCAAATTATTATAAATAGAAACTTAAGATTTAGGATTTAATAAACTGTACTTCAAATTTAACACAGAATCCTCAGAAAGCAAAGCAAAAGCATAAGCATTTGTTTCCCTGATTTAAACTGATGATGTGCCAGGATGCTTCTCTTTATACCCTCCAAATGTGAATCTTTTCATGGTCACGAAATAAAACATGTTAGAGTTTTCTCTTGTCCTGGGGACAAACTGGCTGCCCGTCTGTTAGTCCCATAGATCGGGTCAACTCTGCACTGGTACACCAGTGCCCCCAGTTTCTGTCTGTCATGGCAACTCACCTTGGCCAATGCTTCCTATTATTAGATCATTCTTATATTAAAACAAAATTTGTTTCCCTGAAGTTTTTATTTCAATTTACAAACAAGACAATACTTCAGGATTTTTTGAGCATCTGCTATGTGCCAGTCCCTGTTAGGCCTTAGGAATAAAACGATGAGGAAGTTATATGTAGTTTACCTGATCTTGTGGAATTTATAGTCCATTTCTCTATTTTTCTCAATTTTTCTATCCTAATGCTCCTAAGAAATAGATCTCATTCCCACAGTAACAGTGACACTCTACAGCAGGTACATTAGCATCTCAGTAGAGAAAGGGATTGCAACCTGAAGAAGTCCCCAAGTGACTCTACTTACCACGTGCCCCTCTTTCAGAATCACTGTTCTAATGGCTCTATATTCCTATAGAAGTTCAACCCTACATCAATGGGGTGGCAGGTCAAATGTCTGAAGACTATTATTACATATCTTCTCCCCAACCCCTCACTTTTTGCATCTTCAGGCTTAACATGCCACAGAATTCAAACGATGATGGTTGTGTTCTTGAAGAAAAGACTGGGTTAAAAAAGCTATTGAGAACAGCTGTAAAAGTATTTACATCTGTAGATAAATGGAACTGAATCCATCAGGCAAAACCAATAGCTGAGGAGGAGAAAGGGGAATGAGCAGGTAGAAGCCTGGGCTACGAGCAGTGCACTGAAATGTAGCCTAAAATGAGCAACCTGAAATGTGAGGGGACGCAGAGAAGAGAAGGGGGATGCATTGTTCCATCATCTTGTCTTTCTTCACTGTAAGACGCAACAATAGATTGTTCCTTCTTGGGGGTTGGAAAAAAGGTATTACAGAAGAAAACGTATTCTGTGCCAATTGGTCAAACTTAAGATTTAAAGGGAGAGACAGAGAAGGAGGAGGAGGGGGGAGGAAGAGAAAAAGAAGAAAAAAGAAATGCTAGGATAAAAATCATTTCCCCTTATACAACTGGAATGTGTATAATGTAAAGAGACAGTTGCCTTAAAGCATTAGGCCTCATGGCCTGATTAACATCATTTGATCATTTCCTATTGAAAAGATCCTGTGTGTTCCAAACGCAGTGGATTTTTAAATAAAACCGGAAGTCTGGGTGAGCAGAAAGCTGTTAGAAGAAAAAGCAACTTGTTTTTTGATTAATCATCTTTTTTATCCTACCTGCTTCATAAACGTCAGTCTCCTCTATGTCAGTAGGGGCTACGTGTAAAGCTAAAAATCTGGGCTCTGGGGGATCTAATATCTAACGTGACAAAAATCAATAAATAAAAAAATCACCATGACCTAAATTGTCAGATCAGACTTTTGGGTTGCCTGACTCCAGGAGCTTTCTGTTTGTTTGTTTTCTAATTTTGTTCTCTCATCTTTTATTCTCCCTCCTCTCTGCTATTTAGCTAACAGTCACCAGGCAATTTCAGTGAGATTGATTAGCACACAATTATAACACAGTTTTTTCGTGATTTACTTTTTATCTTGCTTATCTACATGCTTTTGCAAGTTTCTGGGGAGATTGGTGCCCCCTCCTGCATTTGAGAGTGACCATCAGAAAGCCAGAATTTTCCATTAAGCAATTCCGTGCAGCATATTGGTGGGGGCAACTGGAGCATCTCCACATCCATGCTGTCATCTCAGGGTGGCAGGGCTAAGAGACAGGGAGGGCTTCTGGTTGTTCGAGAGGACAGAGCAGTCATCGTAACTAGTTCAGTCTCTGTGGCCCATTCAGCTCCTGGCATCACTGCCAAGCCAGCCAACAAAGGACCATTGTAATCCTGACGGTTTCCCAGCAATGACAGTGCAGGCGCAGACCACCAACCAGCTCATTTCACTTACACTGTTCACAAGGAGACTATGAATGGAAAAAAGTCAATGGCAAAAATCCCACATCCGGCTAAAGTTGGTATGTGGATACTTTTCTAGCAAGTGAGTGTACCTTCAAGCCGGTAACCCTCATACCTGTTTTCTTTGTTTTTTGTTTGTTTTTAAGTACAATTAGCTTGAATGATAATGCAAAATGCTCATAGAAGCCTATCAAAAATTAGGTTTCAGTTGAAAAAAATACGAATATAGCATGCAATACTTTGGAAAACAATGTATAATGAAAATGAAATGCCATAAATGTAAAGCAAAATTGAGAAAACTTTTAAAGATAAAAAACAATAATTCCATCTAGTGTGAGACCACTGTGACTCTTAAATAATTAAATCTGAGTGTCTAAAAATACAGTTTTCAGCTATATAATGGAATTATTTGAACTCAGTTTCAAATTTTGGATATGCAGTCAAAAGTCTGCATTTCTGTGGACCAAGCCAATGACATCTCTCTCTCATTTTTAAAAGTAGCAAAACACTTTGTGAGGGCTGAGATGAAAGGATCATTGCCTAAGCCTAGGAGTTCAACAGCAGCCTGGGCAAAATGGTGAGACCTCATCTCTATTTTTTAAAAAGTAGCAATAAGTAAAATAAAATGTTTAAGAACAAAGGAAATTCAGAGATATTTATCATGTATTTAACATTGATTGAAAGTCAGGATGTATGTTTAACAATCAGATAAATTGATCTTTTAATACATTTCAATTAAAAATGTGGAATGATTCCATTTACTTAAATTGCTTTTATTGTAAGTACAAGTTATAACAATGGGATGCCACATTTACTTTTCAGTTATCAAGTATTCAAACAAATAATAGTATTCCATGCTTGTGGGGGGACATGGAATGAGAATATGGATCCACAGGTTTAGAAAGCAGTGTAGCAGAACCTTGATCGTCTGCCTCTTTGACTTTTGACTTCATATCCTTCTTCTTATGTTTTATGTATATATATGAATTATAGAAATGTGTTTTTTTGTTTTTTTTGTTTTGAGATGGAGTCTCACTCTGTCACCAGGTTGGAGTGCAGTGTCTCAATATCAGCTCACTGCAATCTCTGCCTCCTGGGTTCAAGCGATTCTCCTACCTTAGCCTCCCGAATAGCTGGGACTACAGGCGAACACCACCATGCCCAGCTAATTTTTGTATTTTTAGTAGAGACGGGGGTTTCACCATGTTGGCCAGGATGGTCTCGATCTCTTGACCCTGTGATCAGTTGGCGTTGGCCTCTCAAAGTGCTGGGATTACAGACATGAGCCACTGCACCCAGCCTATAGAAATATTTTAACTATACGTATACATAATATTACATTCCAGGCAAGATAAGAAAAATCAATACAATATTGTTCATCAAAGCAAAAATAAAAGCAAAGCCGAAGAACATGAGAAAACAAAGGCCTCAAACAAAATGAGATTAACAGAATCTCTGGTTAAGTCAATTGCTAACCAGAAGTAGATGTACATGATTGAACACTGTGTAGGTGTTAAAACTAATGTTTCCAAAGATTTTTCATAATATGGAAGAACAATTATTTAAATGTTATAGTTAGCCATAATTGAGTGGCTGGTACTGATTTTTAGCATACAAAAGCACAATAAAATATTTATAGTCATGGTCTTGGTCAGTGGGATTTTGGTTGATTTTTCATTGTTTGGGGCCCAGAGAGATTTGATATAACAAATCTCTGGGAGATTAATTTTTCAACATTATTCCCAAAGAGCACATGACATTTTTTATAAGTATAAAATAAAACCTTTGTTAAAAAAAAACTTCTTTCTTTTGTTGTAAAAAGGATAATAAAGACTCTAAGTTTCCACTTCCTTTACACTTAGGGGTTATTTTACTTAAACAGAATCCAATGACTCAACACTTAACCGCTTACCAGGAGGCCCTGCTGAGATCATCAGGAGATAATTTTTGATGCTGATTAGACTGATTTTTTGTTCCTGAAAGGGTGCAATGGATTAAGTAACCTAACCTGGGTTTATTCTTCTGTTGTGTGTATTGTTACCCTAGCATTGCCTACAGGCTTGTTTGAGACAGATTATCATGGGTAGAACCCTGAGTCCTGAATTGTGGCAGAAAATCCAGCATGCTGGAGCCTGTGTGCTGTGAAAAGCCATCTTAGCTGAACAGCTAAGCCACAGGTGCTCCTCATAGAAAGTCTAACCAAAGGTCACAGGTATGAAAACCGGTGATAATCAGAGCTCTTTTACTTCTCTAGCCAAGCATTTTAAAAACTTTTATTTTCAAATTAAATTAAATTATTATTATTATTATTTTCAAGGTCTCACTCTGTCACCCAGGCTGGAGAGCAATGGCAAGATCATAGCTCACTGCTGTTTCTAACTCCGGGGCTCAAGTGATCCTCTCACCTCAGCCTCCCCAAATACTGGGATTACAGGCATGAGACACTGTGCCCCGCCTAAACTTTTGTTTCATAGATAATATACAAGCCTCTTACTATGAAACTCCAAGAAGACAAGTACCATGTCTCTTGTGCACTCGTTCAGTTAGCAGTTTTTCTGTTGTGTTCTATGGAGCTTATTTAGCTTAGTTGTTAAGAGCATAAATCTTGGCAGTCAGTCTCAAATCAGTATCATGAGGCTTTGATCATGGCAGGAGGTGAGACAGCGCATGAGGACCTGCACTAGGGTCCATTTCCCAGCCTCTGGGCTAAGGATCAGGCCATAGGCAGGGCCCAGGGCAGCACCCGATGGAGCCTGTGTTCCCTGCACCCACTTTACCTTTTAGGCCACAGTCCAGGTACCAGGGACTGTGGAATTTCCTGGCCAAATAGCCCAGTCTATTCCTGACCTGCTCAGGTCTCCTGCCAGCTCTGTTCTGAAAGTGGCTTGCTTCCCTGGGGGGATCACTTGAAGGTCCAAGAGAAGACCGAAGAGCAGGCATTTTGCAGAAGATGAGGAAGGAGCTTGGCTTTCCAACCATCTTACGGGCATCGTGAACAATGAGAACGTTTAGCAAAGTGCCTAGCACACAATAAATGCTCAGCAAATGCTATGACCAATCTGTTCCCTTAGTATATGTGAAGGACAAATAAAAAAATAATAACCATGAGAATACAAGCTTCAACAGAGGGCACTATTTAAGTTTAATTCTTGGTATAATCCATAATGGAGTCTTTTAGAAAAAATAACTGGGCTATTGTCCTGGCCAAATTCCAATACTTCGTATTCAAGCTAATTACATTCCTCCCCCACTGGATAAATTATTCTTCACTTCCCCCATAAAAACCATCATGTTGTACTTGTGAAACAAAATAGCTTCTGTGTTCTACCACACAGAATGTGTGGTTCCAATCCATGGTGTAGTTCTCTGGATGACTAATTTGAAGGCTGCACTGGGATCTGTTACAGTAGGATGTGAATTTAGTTCAGTGATGCTTCTGAATAATGATACATTTTCTATTAAATGGAACGATGTCACCAACTATGTTCTCCAGGTAACTTGGGACAATTTTTAAAGTATTATCTGGGTTGAGACTAGGCAGATGCAAGCTATTGAGCTTACCTCTAAGTCATTGCATCTCTTAGCAAGCCATTTACCTCATGGCTTTGATTCTTTTATGCCCAAAGTCTGAACATTCATAAAACGGCTTGTTAAGTATTCTACATTCATCCTGAATTATTAAGACATACAATTGTAAGAGAAAGCTGGAGAGAAAAATACTAAGAACTGTTAAGAAATTACTATCCTTTTTCTCCTCTGAGTTTGATGCCACTTAGGTCTAAAATCCCTATCTGACAATTGATTTTGGAGTGTGAATTCATTTCTTGAGATGACAGAACGTGGAATGGGTGGGAGTAACTAACTCATTGTGGCAAATGTTCATGAGGAAATAGTAGCTTAGGGCCTGAGGTATAGCTGAGAGCAGAGCTGGCTTCCTTTTGCGAAGTCCTGTTGGTGGGGTGAAAGGATGTGGGGAGAGGGCAAATGTTGTGATCGGGGAGAAAGCGCTAGTCCCATGCTACTTTAGGACCATTTAAACCTGAGTTTCAAGTCTTTTACCTGCTTTTAAGAAATGTGCCTAAATCTAAACTATGTTAACTACTTAATTCAATATTATTATTATTATTTTTAGAGACAGGGTCTGGCTCTGTCTAACACATGGGAGTACAGTGGCACGATCACAGCTCGCTGCAGCCTCAAACTTTTAGGCTCAAGCTGTCTTCTTTCCTTAGCCTCCTGATTAGCTAAGACTACAGGCATGTGCCACCACACCTGGCTAATTTTAATATTTTTTGTACATATTAGGTCTTACTATGTTGTACAGGCTGGTCTTGAACTCCTGGCCTTAAGTGATCCTCCTGCCTTGGCCTCCCAAAGTGCTGGGATTAAGCCACTGCACCTCGCCTAAATTCTTAGTTTTTAAAGACTTCAGGGAAGAGACAATTCTCACCGAGTTACTATTTGCTACATTGTACCTGTTTGGAAGGAACCTCGTTATTATCAATGGACAATTCATTCCCCGTGCCCTGTTTGGGCAACCTCTACATACCTAGTACTATGCTAGTCCTGCGCTCTGTGTAGATGGAGAATGGTGGTCACCAACCTCTCCTGCATGTGAGGACTTACTGAATTATTGTTCCTAGTTCAAGCTGAAGTAACTTTTCCTTTCTGCCTTTACTTCCCAACCTTTAATCTGAAATGTTCTTCTCTTTCTAAGTCTCCACTGGTAAAGCAAGGTAGATAATTGAGGCAATTACATGCATCCTTCAGACCTAAATAATTATTTGGGACTCAAAGTACTCGAATGATTCAATTAAAAAACAGCTTTCTCCCTAATTCTAAAAAATAATCTCAATTATTTGTCTTTTGGTTTCTATATATTGAGGTACCATATAATTTTTATTTTTAAATGTATTGTCTTAGTTTTTTTGCAAGGATTGGGGGTGGAAAGAATATACCCAGATCCTACCTTTGCAAGGATTGGGGGTGGAAAGATTACAGAACATTAGATTAGCATCTCAGTTCTTGCTGACATATTGTATACAAGGTGTAGCCTTTTCTCTGAACTGGAATCAAATGGGTGACTCCAGAATAGATTTTTTACTGTAATATGAGTCTAGTTGGTTTACTGTGTAATGATATGTCCACATGGTTTTCTAGTGCTATATTTTACTTCTCAAAATATGTTTCTCTACAGTTAATGAACTATGGAATAGATGTAAAGTCCCTGTTTTACATTTCTCCAACAGATGGAAGAGCTCGGCACATGGTAAATGTTCAATTAATAACAAACTTACACAAATAAAGAAGGACTTCAGGGTGCCAACTAAACGGGTTATTAGCAATTCAGTTAAATAGCCAGTGGGTTAGGAGCGAGTTAAAACAATAGCTGATAGCTTTTAGAGAAAATCTTGTAGTTAAAAGCAAGAGCTTTATACAGATACTAAAAAAGTGAAATCAGAAGCAATGTAAACGCTATTTGTAACTACAGATCTGATGTGTTGGAGTTGGACTTGGGCGTAAAGCATAGAGTAGCCATTTACTAGTCATGTGGTTTAGGACAAGTTTCTTAGCATTTTTAACTCCTCAGTGCCTAAATTTCCTCATCAACAAAATGAGGACAATAATAGCCCGTGCAGAGCTATGGTCACCACATATTTCTGTAATGTGTATAAAGTGCTTAACATAATGCCTGGAACAAAATAAGTACTCAAGAAACAGATACTATTATTTTTATTAAGAAACCCGTATCATTTGTTATTGTATCCCATGAAAAAGAATATGAGTAGATTACATGTACACTCCCTTCCAAATACCAACAAGCAGCAAAAGCGTCTCAAAAGCCCATGAGTCGGGCTAGGCGTGGTGGCTCACACCTGTAATCACGACACTTCAGAAGGCCGAGGAGGGCAGATTGCTTAAACTCAGTAGTTCGAGACTATCCTGGGCACTGTGGAGAAACCCCATCTCCACAGCAAATACAAAAATTAGCCGGGCGTGGTGACTTGTGCCTATAGTCCTAGCTACTCCAGAGGCTGATGTGGGAGGATGGCTTGAGCCCGGGAGGCGGAGGTTGCAGTGAGCCAAGATTGGGCCACTGCACTCTAGCCTGGAAGACAGAGCAAGATTCTGTCTCAAAAAACAAGCAAGCAAGCAAGCAAGCAAGCAAACAAAAACCCATGAATGTGTAGGGAAAATTGCATACTGAGTCATTAGCCTTCATTGAAGGCTTCAGCGTGGTGCATCAGGAACTTGAAATTTCACTTAAATTTTGTAAGCTTTGCTATACTGCCATGCCTCAAAAAAGGGAGCAGAATAGCAGCCTACGCAAAGCAAACATCTCTTTCTGGTTTTCATAATTCTCTCGGTACCATTTTTCTCTCTCTTTTGCTCAAAACTCTCACTTTTGATGATTTTAGCTCCTTCATCTCATAACCAATCAGTCACTGTGATCTCATGTCAGGTCCTTCCTTCCTGTTCCCATATCCACCCCCATAACTGGGGTTTAGATTGCCTATGTTTTGACTAGTGCAATAGTGCTTCCTGATTGCAGGTGCAGCCGGAAGCCCTTCTCTCCCTAATCCCTGTCCATGAGGGCTGTGTGACCTGGTCCCAGAGATGAGACTGTAGCAGGAGGGCATGGGTTAAACCCATTTCAAGAGATACTCCTGTTCTTGCAGCTGCTTGCTCTCATCTCTGAGCCACCCTTCTCAGGTTGCTCCTGCCTTACCGTGAGAATGGAAGGCTGTAGCAAGTTAAGAATGATGAGACTCTGACCTTCCTCACTCGGGTCCTTGTGAATAGCTGGCGTGACTCCCAAACTTATTACAGCACAACCACCACCATCCCCTGCCTAAGCAAATCCAGAGAGAGTAGAATATTGAGAATTAAAGACATAAACTCTAAAGCCAGGCTGTCTGGATTCAAATTCCAGTCTGTTACCAACCCACTGTGTGACCTTCCTTACACAGCTTACTGAACATTGTACCTTAGGTTCTTGATCTGCAAAATAATAGGACCTACCTCACAGTATTATTTAGAAAATTAAACTAGTTAAATATAAATAGATATTGCCTGCTATATATATATAAGAATTCAACAATTATTAGACATTATTTCACCACTCAAACACTCACACCCTCACTGCTGGGTAATTTTCCTCACTTTGTCTGTGTTTCTTATTAGATATTTATTAGATGCTGCCTCATAGTACTAGTCAATTTATTTGCTTTTGGAAGTGTTGAACACACTCACAGTAGAATATTCCCAGTATATTTGGCAGGTACAAAGATGGACAACAATGCAAACATCGGGATCTCCATGACCAAACTTTGCAGATGGAATATTATTAACTCCTAGCATGGCCCTTGAGTGTTCCTTCCAAATCCCACCCACTTCCATTCCCATCCCCATTGATAACTTCCATTTGGAATTTTGTGTCTATCACTTCATTGAGTTTCTGCAATTTGTCATATACAATTTTAATTTTGAATAATAAACCATGTAGTAGGCCATTGAAAGATGGGCTAAAGTGATATGCACAGTTTTTAGCAGGGGCCACATCAACCTTCCTGTCTAAACCTCCTCCACTGCTCTCTCTCTCTCCCTCCCTCTTTGCCAGTCAGATGGATAAATGCAGGGAATGTATCAAAGGACTCTGAAGCTCTGTACAATGGCAAAGCTTGGATACAGAAAGAGCCTGTATCACCCCTAAAGAAAGCCATTTAGCCAAAAACACTTATGTTAGACTGCTGTAGGAGTGAGAAATAAACTTTTATGTTGTCAAGCCATTTAAATTTAGGAGTTTTTTTTTTTCTGCAAAAGTTAATGTACCCTGACGAATACACATATAAGCCCCAGAAATGGGGGCTGCTATTACCAAGAACCTAGAATAGGCTGCATTACCCTAGCAGTCAGTTACTGGGCAATATTAGCATTGACATTGGAGGTAGGAGCTAAAATGACCCATATTATATAGTGGTTCACCATTTGTTAAAGCTATTGCCTAAGAAAACTTGGATGACAAATCTTGTGCCTACTCAACTGGTAGCTCTAGAGGAAGTAATTGGAAAATATCAGTGTTTGGAGTATGTTGGCCACCATTAGCTGCCTTTGACAAAGTATTGCATTAATAGATGAGACTAGGACCTATTTATATGCAGAAATGAAAAACTTAGTCCTAAAGTTTGGTGCGCTGAGACATTGGAAAGACCAATTGCTGCTAAATAACTCAACAGTAAGATGTAGAAACAAAAAAGGCTCTGAGAGATAAAGAACCAGTAAAACTTCTTGATCAAACAAAATGACTTAGACCTAGAGAAAAGATCAAATTAAAATGTGGTTTTCCCACATATTGTTTCAGATAACCGTGGATCACTGCCAACATGTTGAAAAATAGAGGCATGGAGTGAGAAAGCTTGGGAATAAATCAGGCTTGAGAATGATCCCTAAGAAAGAACGATGAGTGTCCTTATTTGCATATGGAACTCATTCGAAGCAAATGAACCAAAAACTCACTAAGTTTTTGAAAAGATTAATATCTGAAGAAAGCACGATCCTCGATTAAAAACCAAAACTTTTGACTGTGTAACTAAAATATCTTTGGGCCCCATAGGTGGACCAACAGGAGTTAGGCTCTAAAAGCTCTACTTTCTTCAAAGGAAAGGAAAAAATTGTGATTATCCCATTCCTGTTCCCAGTTGAATATTAGGTGAAAGAACAGATAGCTTGTCATTTAAATTGCGGGTCACAGAGCCCCATGGAGAGGACTTCACATCACCCAGAAGTCCTGGACTTGAACTGGATACAGTAACTGAATGGGACTAGAATTGCCTCCCATGGAAAAGGGGAAAGTGTTCTACATATCACAGGATGAGTGAAACAGGTGTTTCGTGTCCATAAATGAATGACAGGCTGTGGCTATGCTTGGTTAAGTGTCCACCACACTGTCTTTTTTCTACCCTGGGTGCAGATCTGGGCCACATTTTCTAGCTTCCTTTGCAGCAAATGCAGCTGTGTTACTGTAGCCAGTGGAATACGGGCAGAAGAGGTGTGCATCACTCCTAAGTTTGGCCCACGAAATGAATGTCAGTGTTATCCTCTATTGCCTCCTCTTCACCCATCTGATGGCAGATGCAACAAATAATATCAGTGGACTCAAGAGGACCAAAGTGATGGAAGAGTCATGGATGAATGGAGCTTGGGACCTAAATCATTACTAAAGGATGAACTACTTAGAAATGTTGCTTAGGCCAGGCGCAGTGGCTCCTACCTGTAATCCCAGCACTTTGGGAGGCCACGGTGGGTGGATCACAAAGTCAAGAGATCGAGACCATCCTGGCCAACATGGTGAAACCCATCTCTACTAAAAATACAAAAAATTAGCGGGGTGTGGTGGTGCACGCCTGTAGTCCCAGCTACTTGGGAGGCTGAGGCAGGGGAATCGCTTGAACCCAGGAGGTGGAGGTTGCAGTGAGCCAAGATTGCGCCACTGCACTCCAGCCTGGCAACAGAGCAAGACGTCATCTCAAACAAAACAAAAAAAGAAATGTTTGATTAAAAAAACATCCTGTTGGACTGTTGCATGAGTAAGAAATAAGCTTTTGTTGTTTTAAACTACTGAATTTTGAAGTTGTTGCAATAGCAAATGGCCTACTTCTACTAATACAAGCGCTACATAGAAAAATCCAGGAAAGAGGTGTTACTATTTCGTATGCAATGGTTAGAGAAAGTGTCAATTACAAATAAATATTTAGGCAGACACCTGAGGAAATGAGAAAGAAGGCTTGGGGATATCTGGGAGAAGAGCATTCCTATCAGAGGGACCGGCAAGAACAAATGCTGTATCTTGTGGACACATGAGCTTGGCACATTTGAAGAAGAGCAAGGCGGCCATTAGTGAGCTGGGCAAGAGTATCAGGAAACCGGATCAGTGAGGACCCAGTAGTGTGGGGATACACAGGCCCTTGTAAGGACTTCAGATTTTATTCTGAGTGTGGAAGCCATGGAGGTTTGAATAAAGATATGTTTTATTTGCCATTTTTAAAAAATCCTACTAGCCACGGGGTTTAGGGGATTGTAGTGGATAATCAAGGATAGAAGCAGAAAGACCACTTGGGAGGGGGCTGTTTAAATAATCCAGGTGAGAAGTGGTGACGGCAGCAGTGGAGGTGGTGAGAAGGGTTTGGATTCTGGATTTACTTGAGAACATACAGGATTTGCTGAAGGATTGAATGTTGGTCATAAAACACACACACAATGCCACACACACACAAAAACAGGCACCAAAATGACCCCAAGATTTTTGGGCTGAGCAACAAAAAGGATGGAGTTGTCATTACTGACATGAGAAGACTGGAAGCAGAGCAAATTCTAGGAGAAAATCAGGAGTTCGTTGTGGACACGTTAAGACTGATGCCTCCTCAGCCTTATCAACACCAGCCTACTCTTCCCTCTTTCTCTATCCGTCTTGGGTTTTCTCACCGTCTTCTTCTCTCCTACTACCCTTTTCTAGTTAATTCCTGCCCCCCCAATTCACATATCAACTAAGAAAACTGTTGCTTTTTCCAGGGAATAATTCCTCCTTTAACCTTATTTGGATTTGGGTCTCCTTGCTGAGTTCTGCCCATCACAGCTCATCTTAGTTCCTTGTTTCCTTGTTTCGTCCTTTTCTTCACTGAACTGTGAGCACTGTGAAGGCAGGAGTCTCTTTGTCTTCATGCTCATCATCGTGACTCCAGCTTCTAACACAGAGCTTGGTATGTGCTAGGTGCTCAAAAATGTTTGCTGAAAGAGTGAGTGAATGAATGAATGTATGAATGAATGAACACATCGTGTCCCCTTCAAGAGATTTCTTCCAGAGAAATTCTGGTAGAATCTTAACTTTAAGCATGGTAGCATGATTTAACTACTGAGCAAGCAGCTTTTCCTGAGCAATTAGTATTTATCTGACATTACAAACTTTGTAACTCAAAGATTTCACTTTTTTTTTTTTGAGACGGTGTCTCACTGTGTTGCCCAGGCTGGAGTGCAGTGGCACAATCACAGGCCACTGCAGCACTGACCTACTGGTCACAAGTGATCCTCCTGCCTTAGCCTCCCACATACCTGGGATTACAGGTGCATATCACCATGCCTGGCCAAAAATTTCACTTTTTACATTAACTACTAAAATCTTTTGGGCAAATACATGACCCATCAGTAGCCTATGCGTAGGTCCTTTTGATATACATTTTAAGCTTTGTTCCTGCTTGTTTTCTGTGTCATTCTTGTTTTTCCTCATTCGTTTGTCTAACTTTATTATCCTTCCTCATCATGTGTATATCCTTGTAAGCAATTTTTTGGCCACTTAATGTATTTTTTATTTTTAGTAATTTTAGTTTTTTTACAAGCTTTTTTATCATACAAAATTTAAAACACGTGCAAGTGTGGAGACAATACTATGAGAAAGGCCCGTGTGCCTGGTGACCCAGCATTAACAATGATCGACACGTGGCTAATTGTGTTTCAGCTCTCCCCCATTTTCACTCTCATGCTGATTATTTTGAAACAAAATCCAGACATTATATAAATTATAAATATTTTAGAATGTTTCTCTAGAGACAGGGACTCAAAAAATCTATAACGACAACATTACTTTTATGCCTAAAAATAAGAAATTCCTTATCATCAAATATTCAAGGTTCACATTTTGCAAATTGCCATACAAATGTGTGTGTGTGCGTGTGTGTGTGTATTTCATAATTTGATTCAATATCCAAATCCAGTCTATACATAGAGATTGGTTAATAGACCTCTCAAGTCTCCTTTGACCTCTTGGTCCCCCTCCTTTTCTTTCTTTCTTTTTGTTTCCTTGCAATTTTCTGTTGACATACTGGGTCATTTGTACTGTAGAATGTCCTGCAGTCTGGATTTTGTTGATTGCATCCATGAAATGTTGTTCAGTGCGTGTTTCTATGTTTCTTGTATTTTTTTGTAGGTTAATAATTAAATCTAGAGCTTATTCAGATTCATTCTATTTTTTAAGCAAGATTACTTCATAGATATGTCCATGTTACTTAAGTTTAGTTCCCCCTCTCTCTCTTTCTCTGTCTTAATCTCTCTTTCTATCTGACCCACCCTCCCGCCATGCTAGCCACCATTGATGATTCTTTTCTAGATCGATTACTTTATTATGTTGGCATACTTTTCACCTGACTCTAGAATTTCTTTATCATTTCTTAGCTAGAATAGTTCTATAAAGGAGAACATCCCCTTATTTCGTTAACTAATGTATAATTCATATAGGAAAAGCGGGATAAATGCTTGACTCTTTCTGTTGATTCACCAATTTTTAAAATAATAATTGATTACTGAACATCTTCTGAAGTTATCTATCAGTGTTTTTAATACCTCATATACTTATGAAGGTACTTATATTTTATGTATTATAGATATTATTTTTAGTAATGTTTAGAGTGTCCCATCTTTGGCTAGCAGGAGCCTATTTAAGATGTATTTTGACATGACCTTGATTCTGGTATGACAAGGTGTTCCAGGCTTGTCATACTTAATCTGTTGCAGACTTGGAATTGGCCATTTCTCCAAGAAGAACAGGTTATTTTCAGTGGGGTGTGGTATTTAGAGATCTCAGTTAAAACTCTGAGAAAGCTTATTGACACTGGTTTAAGGTTTTTTCTTTTTTAATTTAGACCTTTGCAAGTGGGCAAAATTAGGAAAAGTATATATTTTTTGCAGACATTTGTTTATTAATATTCTTGCAAAATACATAGTGTCTACTGAGTTCAAATTAGATTCTCAAGTCCAAAATATTTGCTGATATCACAACCTAAAAATGTTCTCTTTTACTGTGATAAGAACACTTACCAGATCTACCATTTTAATAGATTTCTAAGTGTACAACATAGTATTATTAACTATAGGCACTTTGCTGCACAGCAGCTCTCTAGAACTTGTTCATCTTGCAAAACTGAAACTCTATATCCACTGATTAGCAACTCCCCATTACTTTCTCCCCTTGGCCTCTGTTCTACTCTCTGCTTCTGTGAGTTTGATTATTTTAGATGCCTTATGTAAGTGAAGTCATGCAGTATTTGTCCTTCTGTGACTTACTTCACTTAGTATAATGTCTTCCAGGTTTATCCATGTTGTCACATATTTCAGCATTTCCTTCTTTTTTAATGCTGAATATTATTCCTTTATATGCATCTACTATACTTTCCTTATCCTTTTATCCATCAATGGACATTAGGTTATGTCTACATCCTACATCTAATATTGTAAATAGTGTTGCAAGTGAACATGGGAGTGCAGATATCTCTTTAAGGTCTGAACTTCATTTCTTCTGGATGTATACCCAGAAGTGGGATTGTTGGATCATATGGTAGTTCTATTTTTAAATTATTGAGGCACTGTCATACTCTTTTCCATGGTGGCTATTTTGCATTCCCACCAGTAGTTCACAGGGTTTAAATCTCTCCACATCCTCACCAACACTGCTGTCTTGTGTTTTTTGGATAATAGCCATCCTAACAGGTGTAAGGTGGTATCTCTTTGTGGTTTTGGCTTGTGTTTCCTTGATGATAGTGATATTAAGCATTTTTCCACATACATGTTGGCCATTTGTATGTCTTTGGAAAAATGTTAACTAGACATTTTTAAGTTGGATTATTTGATCTTTTTTTTTTTTTTTTTTTTTTTGCTAATGGGTTCTAATATTACCTTATATATTTAGGGTGTTAACCTCTTATCAGATATATGATTTGTAAATATTTTCTTCTATTCTATAGATTCCCTTTACATTCTGTTGATTGTTTCGTTTGCTGTGCTGAAGCTTTTAATTTTGCTGTAGTCCTGCTTATCTATTTTTGCTTTTGTTGCCTGTGCTTTTGGTGCCATATCTAAGAAATTACTGCCAAGACCAATGTTAAGAGACTTTTCTTATGTTTTTTTCTAGTAGTTTTATCTTTCCTGGTCTTATATTTAAGTCTTTAATCCATTTTGAGTTGATATTTGTGTATGGTGTAAGTTAAGGGTCTAATTTTGTTATTTTAAATGTGGATATTCAGTTTTCCCAGCAACGTTTGTTGAAGAGACTATCTTTTCCTTATTATACATTCCTTGCACTTTTGTCAAAGACCAGTTGACTACATATACATGGTTTATTTCTGGGCTATTTGGTTCTATGGATCTATGTGTTTGTCTTCATACTAGTATCATACTGATTTAATTACTGTAGCTTTGTAATCTATTTTGAAATCAGAAACTGTGATGTCTCTAGCATTGTTCATCTTTTTCAAGATTGTGTTGGCTATCCAAGTTTCCATATGAATTTTAGGATTTTTTTTTTCTATTTCTGTAAAAAATGTCATTTGGATTTTGATGGGGAGCATTTTATTATTTTGATGGCATTATAAATGAGATTGCTTTGTTAATTTCATTTTTACATTGTTAATTGCAACTCTATAGAAATATCATTGATTTTTGTATACTTATTGGTATTATACAGCTTTGCTAAGCTCACATATTAGTTCTATCATGCTTTTTTTTTAGTGGATTCCTTAAGATTTTCTGTATACAATATTATGTCATCTTCAAATAGAGATAGTTTTATTTTTTCACGTCCAATCTGAATACATTTTAGTCTATTCACTTGCCTAACTACCCAGCTAGACATTCCAGTACAATGTTAAATAGAAGTGGTAAGAGCAGATAGATATCCTTGTCTTATTTCTTATTTTAGGAGAAAACCATTCAGTCTTTCACCACTAGGTATGGTTAGCTGTGAGTTCTTGATAGATGCCTTTCATCAGGTTGAGGTTGTTCCTTTCTATATCTATTTTGTTGAGTCATCTAATTCATAAAGGTATTACTGATTGTATTTACTTGTTCTTGTATCCCTTCTAGTTTAGTCTTACATTATGACATTATTTTTATTTTAAAATCTTTTATAAATTCTGCCACCTTTCTTTTCTAATTTTCATTTTCTCCAGTTATCTCATTTTTCAGTTTTTCTTAATTCTGATTTGTTATTCTTTATTATCTTCTATCATTTCCTGTGTTTCATTTAAGTGGCTGCTAAATATTATATTACGCTTTTTATCTTTTGTAGGTATGCCTTTTGACTCATTTTAATTGTTTGTATAGGTGTTTTGCCTCTCTCTGTCTCATGTAATATCTTTGTATAAGTTCAACTCTCATATTTTTTGGATGCTAATTTTTAAGGAAAATGAGTTTTCCATCATTTCCAGTGGGATGGTAGTTAGGATAGCTTTTCTAGTTTGAGGACTCTAATGTCCCCTTTTCTGTTGTTTTCACGACACGTATCTGAACCTTCTCTTTCTTCTGTTCCTTTTATCATATCCTGCGCAATTTGGATTCTTTCCTATCAGTTTCTCCTTATTGTGGGATTTTGTCCTGGAAGAGAGCTTTGGTGAAACGAAAGTAACATGAGCCACTCTCTCAGCTGGCATGGGGCCTCCAGGGAGTGTTCATTGGGTTCTCTTATTCGCAGGGATGCGGATGCCCTATTGACCTTACTTCTTCCTTCACTGAGGATGACCGCACATCAGTCTTGCAGCTGTGTGTGCTTCGTCTCCCAGTATATAGGGGTGTGTAGGGGATACCTTGTCACCTAGCTTACTGCACACATTGCCCAAGGGATTATGCTTTTGTTCTCATATTTGCTCTGCCTGTGCTTTATGAGAAGACTCAAGAATATTTTAAAACTATGCCTCTCTCAATACCATCTACCCAGAATTTCTGAAAAGTGTTTAAAACCCATTGTGAGGGAAGGAAGATTATAGAACAAAAGAATGAATAAAACATAAAGCTCTCCCTCAGATATATTATAAGCCTCTGTTATATATAAGTAATCCATACCTATACATTTTCTCTAATCAAAAGACGGAAGAAATATGGCTATGCTTTCACAGTTCCTGACAAGCTGCTTATTAATTAGATTTAAAGTCAGTGTTTTGATTTTTGCTTCTTTCTATTTCTAGGAAGGACTATGCAAACATTTCAGATGAGGAATTGATCTGGTGTCAAACCACAGAGGCAGCTTTCATTCCTCGTCTGCTTCCTTTACCTGTTTGTCCATCCTCAATGGAGATAGAGAATGGCTGTTGTGGAGTCATGCTGAGAATATACTCAGGGGCTGCTTAACAGCCTCATTAAGAAACTTAGTAATATTTATTTCACAAATATAGCTTATCTGTGAATCTTCTATAAGCTCACCAATGTTTCTTTGAGTTAGTATATCTCAACTGATTAGCCTGCTTTGGTAATATTGTGTGTGACTGTCAAGAAAGAACTACCTCAGGACTCCTACTAACTACGATGCTCATCCTGAAAAAGTGACTATTCCACATGACTATAATAATCATTTTGTATTCACTGCAAGCGACACTTTTCTGACATTCTTTTGCATAAAAAGTTTGTCTCAATAATTTCATTTGAATAGTGTAGTTTTCCTACTTCTAAATTAGCAGGGAGTTTTTCTCATTGATTTTAATCTATTTTCATCTGACCACATTTTACTATGATCTTTGGGATTCAGAACTTATCCTTAGAGGCAGAGGAACAGTTTTGGTCCATAGGAAACTAGACTTCTATTCAATCATTCATATTATTGATGCAATTATTAAACAACACTGAACCAGAAGTGTTCAACTCTTCTAAACGTAATCATGTATATTTATAATCTAATACTGCACAGTGTTATAAAACCCTTTAGCGGAATAGGTTGCTTTTGGAATCTGTGTAGACAGCACATTGATAAGCATTCAATTGTTACTGGTTAATCCTGTTGAAGGAAGAGAGGAGTACGTAGGTAAGTGCTACAGGATGGTATACTGTAGTTTTTGCAAAATAACCTTGGGGGGGGGGGAAAAACCTTATTTTTAATTCCTTTGGGGGGAAGATGCTAAGTGAAAGTATAAAGTATTTTACTTAAGCAAACTATTTAAGAATTCTTTATGTTATAGAAACAAATGCAAAACCAGCAAATACGTCTCCTCTGTTGGGCATAGGCAGGGGGACTGAGAAAATCAGATTTTTCCAGAGGAAAGCTCTAGTGTTAAAATTTTGCTTTTATAGACTATGTATTTTTAGATTAAAAATAAGCATTGATGGGCCAGGTGTGGTGGCTCACATGTGTAATGCCAGCACTTTGGGAGGCCAAGGCGAGGGAATCACAAGGTCAAGAGATTGAGACCATCCTGGCCAACATGGTAAAACCACGTTTCTTCTAAAAATACAAAAATTAGCTGGACGTGGTGGTGCGCCTGTAGTCCCAGCTACCCGGGAGGCTGAGGCAGGAGAATCGCTTGAACCCGGGAGGTGGAGGTTGCAGTGAACCGAGATTGTGCCACTGCACTCCAGCCTGGCGACAGAGCTACTCTGGCTTGAAAAAATAAAGAAAGAAAATAAAATTAGCATAGATGGAAATGTTTTATGAAGTGCTTTACACCCACACCATTTTACCATTTCCTTTTAAGTGGATTGTGCAGATGTTCTTGAAGCCAACACATCATCCATCATCAATTTAAAAATATATTCCCTGGATCCTTTTTATAGCTCATCTTTAAAGCTGAACTAAACAGTAATTGTTGTGTCATGTGGAAACGTGCTCCTGTCAACAGAAACCAAATCATAAAGTAAGAGTTGTATTTTCAGTGACTGTTGTTTATTAAGATTGTAGAAATATAGTCCAACCCCATTATACAATGTCTTATTATTACATGGATATAGATATACTGGGGGTCAAAAAGGAATTTTATTTAATAAATTGATTTTACAAGTTGGAAATTTGTGTTTGTTTCTATCCCCAGTATAAGAATTATAAAGTTGCACTATAAATACATGTAAGTTTGTCTTTAGGCTTCTCAAAATAAAGAACTTAAATATAACCTTGTAAAGCTTTAATTTGCTATTAGATCATTTATTGGCCTGTCTCTTGCCATTTGACTTTATCATTGATTTTAGGACTTAATCACTGAGCTGTATATTAGCAAACTGTATATTCAGCTCTCTCTCTAGGTGCTTCCTTGGCTGCGTGTGGTGACTCTGCATGTATTTTAGATAATCTTAAGAACTGTGGGTGACCCATGTCTGGGTTTCCAGTGCAACTTGTGCATGTCTCTGTCATAGCACTTCTCACCGTGTACTGTAAATGTGATTACTGATCAGTCTCCCCTATCAGACTCTCACCTCCTTGGGACCAGGGACCAGTTTATCCTTTTTTGTGTCTCTTATGCTTATGACTATTCCTGGCAGAGAGGAAGCACTCAGTATGTATACTTTATGAGGTCCACTAGAACTTTCTCCAGTAATGAAAATTGGCTTTTCTTATTCTGTAAAGTATACAGAGTATTATCTCTCTCTTGAATGGTTGGAGACACTAAATTATCTGACTAGTATTCTCTGGTCATGTGCACAGGGAAACACAGGTTGGGCTTTCCATTTTTCTATTAATTAAATTTCAGTAAAGCTTTATTAATTCTATGCATTTTTCCTCTCCTAGGAATAATGATATGCACATTTTGACCCAGCAGTTCTACCTCAGGGAATCTCTTCTACAGAAGTAAAGGCACTTAGGCATAAGGGATCATGATTAAGGGAGTCTCTGGCAGCATTTCTTGCAGAGGCAATAAATTGCAAATATCCTGACTGTCCATCTACAGGACAGTGTTTGAATGAAATTTGTTATACCCATACTATAAAGCTATACATGTATAGATACAATTTTTAAAAAACATGGAGTCATACTGTGTATAGTCATTCTTTGGTATCTGCAGGTGATTGGTTTCAGGACTTATGGGACACCAAAATCTGCAATGCTCAAGTCCCTGATATAAAATGTCATAGTATTCGGGGCCGGGGGGGGGGGGGGGCGCGGGGGGCCCCCTAAAAAAAAAAAAAAAATTTCATATAACGTATACACATCTTCCCATATACTTTAAATCATCCCTAGTTTACTTATAATACCTAATAAAATGTAAATGCTATAAATAGTTGTTGCAGTATATTGTTTTTCTCATTTATATTATTTTTATTGTTATATTGCCATGTTTACTGGTTTTATTCTCTGAATACTCTTAATTTGTGGTTGGTTGAATCCTAAGATGTGGAACCTGTAGATGTGAAATGTTGACTATAAATTATTCTTTCTTTTTTATTTAAAATATATCTTGACATCCCTCCAGGTTAATACAGATAGCTGTTTATTATTCTTTAGCATGGATATTATATTAGCTCAGTAGAGTAAGATTATAAAGAGGAAAGAGAATGGAGATTATTATTTTTTCCTCATACATTTCTTTGACTTGTACTGAGCATATATCACTTTTGTTATTAAGAATATCTGATAAAGTTAAAAATGTGATAGTAAATGTTCATTCAAAAAGGTCTGTCTTGATTTTTCAAGGTTACTTGTAACCAACTTTCTGAATATGATGAGTAATCAAGATGATTAAACACTTTGATGACAAATTTAAGATGTAATGAGTCCACTTTTTGTTCTTAGTTTTTACAAACTCAATTGAACCGTGTTTCTAAAAGAGCAGTTTCACAAGGCTTTTAGATAAATGTAGTAGCATTGGAAAAACCACATGATTTCAGAGTTGAGGAAATAATTAGGATATTTAAGTTCTGGCATCTTTTAAAAGTCAGTTTCAATATTTTATGGTCACATTTACTATGTATTTATATGGTGTGCCAAGTGTGGCATATCAACCAATGACACCCATTGTTGAGCAGCTAAAATCCACTCTAACTCACTTATTCTCTCCAATTCTTTGTTTTTGTGGTAATATATCTTTCTCCCTGTTATTGTTAGTTATTACTTTGACTAAATAGTCTTGTGATTTTTCACTATTCAGCTGTCATTTAAAAATCATATTGACATACTTTCCCTTGTCAGGCTGCCCTTGTGAGACAAGCATTTTAAGTGTTACAAGGAGGTGCTGTTACAATTACAAAAGTTATTATGGGAAGGATGAAAGGACTTGGTTGGGAACAGTAGCCCCATACATGAGAAAAAAATAGTTACATAATTCCAGAGCATTGTAACAAGAGTGTAGGGTACATAAATGATCTCAGGTCACCAGATTAGTGCAGATAATAGAAGGAAATATGTGAACCCAAGGTCCCTGCATGGATATAAACTGGGAAATGCAGAGGAATCCGCAGCATGGTGTACTAGGAGCAGAACAGGGTGCAAACGTATCCTGTGACTGGTTATGAGCAGAACACTGGGCCTGGGTCCAGCTACTTTGATCCTCTAGAGAAGCAAGATGGCTGCGTTGTGTAAAGCTAATTTGGTAGAGTTCATAGGGAGTACAGAGTCGGGTCCTCAAGCAGACTCGAGTGACCTCGCTGTAGGACATATAAGGGCTTCGGTGCCTGCTATTCCCCTAAACAGAAATTCTTGATATTGCTTTGATGTTGTTTTTTCTCCTTGAGATGCAATTTTGTCACTCTCAAAACAATTCTAAGGCAAACGACATTAATAATAATGATATGTGGTTTTCTGATAATTTACGACGTTCTGTTGCTGTTTCTGATTCCAGGAGCTCAACAGTAGTCCTTGTTCAAACTGGTCTTCTGTCCTTCCCAGCAGATGGTACTGTGGTTGGAAATCTTTATAGGATTCCTGTAGAACCATAGTGACTTTGATGCGTCATTATGCCAAGGCCCAGAAGCTATGGAACATATTACCTTACCAAGAAAGGCCTGCTTTGCAATGCTTTGGCACTTACAAAAATGGTCTTCACATGGAGAGTTCCAGAGTGTGCCTTACACAGTAATAAATTACATTACAAACAGCCATTATGACCTCAGTGAGAGATGCATGCAGCCAAGAGCAGCTACATGTTACTGTCAGTTAATTAGCATTGGTATTCATTAAAAGTGGGAGTGAGGGCCCGGAAACGATCCATTACTCATTGTGAATGGAGTCATGGGACAGCATAAAAGCTAGCCAAGCAACTACTGAAAGCAAGAACCTGGAAGCAGATTAGAGATCAACGAATTGGTTACCTGGTTATAGTTCTTTGCTATGTGCACATACACTCACACAAAAACTCACACACACTCATACACTCAGACCACACTTGTAACTTCACACACATATTTCCATTAGCATCCATGGTTCATGTTATAGGTTGAATTTTTGCCACGCACCCAAAGAAGTATTGAAGTTTTAAACCCTGATGTCTGTGAATGTGAATTTGTTTGGAAACAGGGATTTTGCAGATGTAATAAATTAAGATGAGGTCATACTTGGTTAGGGTGGGCCCTAATCCAATATGACTGGCATCCTTATAAAAAGAGAAAACAGAAACATAGGGAGGAAAATGCCATATGGCGACACAAAGACACATAGACACAGAGGGAAGACAGCCATGTAATGACGCATACAGACTGCAGTTATGCTGCCACAAGCCAAGGAATGTCTAGGGGTATAAGAGGTAAGGAATGATCCTCCCTTAGAGGATTTGGGGAGAGTATGGCCCCGCCACCACCTTGATATTGGTCTTCTACAGTCCAGACCTGAGAGAGAATACATTTCTGATATTTTAAGCCACATAGTTTGTGGTATTTTGTGTGGCAATCCTAAGAAAATAATATTGTAGCTCACGTTCATGAAACTCTCTCTCACTCAGGTTCTGTCTCAATTTAAATTCAAGCACAACAAGCTCATGCACTCTTACTCTCCTACTATAATCAATTGATGTGTTTTGAGTAACATGGAGGATTAGTCAGAATTGCAAGGTGGACAATTACTATTTTGTGCACTGCTTTGGAAGTAAGGAAAATGTACTCTTTCGTTATGGTTCTTCAATCCAGAGACAGTGGTGATAGATTATAGCCAATATTTTTATTTAGCATCTATTTTTCTCATTACTAAGCTAATTTTGATACTCTAGTAAACTTTCTCATAAATAAAGTAGTCCTTGGGGGAATTTTTTTTAAGAAGGAGTCTTGCTGTGTTGCCCAGGCTGAGTGCAGTGGCGCAATCTCGGCTCAGTGCAACCTCCGCCTCTTGGGTTCAAGTGATTCTCTTGCCTCAGCCTCCTAAGTACTGAGACAACAGGCATGCACCACTGTGCCCGGCTCATTTTTGTACTTTCAGTGGCAATGGAGTTTCACCATGTTGGACAGGCTGGTCTTGAACTCCTGACCTCAGGTGATCTGCCCACCTCAGCCTCCCAAAATGCTGGGATTGCAGGCATGAGCCCCCATGCCTGTAATCCCAAAACTTTAGGGAAGTTTTTAATGTGTCATTTTTTAACCAATTTCAAATGTTGGCAGAAAAAAATGTTCACAGAAAATTTAAAATGGACTGTGCACGGTGGCTCATGCTTGTAGTCCGAGCACTTTGAGAGACGTAGGCAAGTGAAGCACTTGAGGTCAGGAGTTCGAGACCAGCCTGGTCTATGTGATGAAACCCCTGTCTCTACTAAAAATACGAAAAGTTAGCCGGGCGTGGTGGTGTGTGCCTGTGGTCCTAGCTACTCGGAAGGCTGAGGTACGAGAATCGTTTGAACCCAGAAGGTGGAGGTTGCAGTGAGTCAAGATTACACCACTGCACTCCTGCTTGGGCAACAGAGTGAGACTCTCAAAAAATAAAAATAAAAATTTTAAATATATGATCTTCCTATAATTCACTTTTAAAAAACTATGTTTTAAATAAGATACTTTCCCAATGAATATTTATTTTCCTTCTTTAAAATGATCTGTATCATTTGCTTTCATACATATTTACTACTTGCAGTGGTTATGGTAGCTTATATTTGTGTGTTGAACTTTATAGAAAATATAAATGATACAAATTGGCTTTGTTATCAAAGTGTTCACAGGTTATACATCATATTCCTGAATTTATAGCTCCTTCCCACCATACTTTTTCTTTGAGCGTCTACTGATGAATCAAACTATCTGCCTCTATGTCTCCAATTGGCTACCTTAAAGACAGTCAAACCAAACATACAGAAAACCAACCTGGTGATACTTTTTGTCATTCCAGTTCTCTTTCGTGTTCTCTGGCTCCAGGAATGGTGCCGCCCTCCATCCAAGTTGAAAACCTGTGCTTCAAGCTTAGCATCTCCATCTGTCTCCATCTTCATCATTCTACTTTTATCTAATTAAACATCATTTTTTTTTTTTTACCTACTAAACGTCTCTGGAATCTGTTTTAATTTCTTCATCTCCTTCACCACTAGCTTAGTCCAAATTACTGTGCTCTTTCCTCTAGATTACTGCAGCAGCCATCTAACGGCAGGAAGAATAACAGCCACACCGACTTCCATCCCAGCCTCTTTTTCACACTGCAGCCAAAGGTATATTTTTAGAGAGCAAACAGTATGCCACCTGCCTGTGCAAAGGAGCAATGGTTTTCCAAAGCCCTCAAAGTAAAGCCTGAAATCCTTAACTTTGCCTAGAAGTCCAGAATACTTCTCTAAGTTTCAGCTTACACTTCTATCCTCCTTCTTGCACTCCAAACATGGTACCTTCTTACCGTGAAGGTGTAACCAATGCACTTTGCTCCTCTCAACTCCAAGGTTTTGCACCTATTGTTTCTTCTGTCCAAAATGCTTTTCTCTCCTGTTTTTCTCCCTGAATTCTTCCCATTGATTACTATACATCATTCAGAATTCCACTCAGACGCTTCTTTAGGAAAGTCTTTCCAGGTATCCCAGAACAGATCAGGGCTCCTGGTAGGATGTTTATTGATTCTGTAATTTATTTAACAGTTATTGAGCATCACTGCCTGCAGGGGGCTCTTCTAGGCACTTAGGCTGCAACATTGGACATGAAGACAAGGTCTCTGCTCACATAAGCTTATGATATAGTTGCAGGGAGATGATAACAAACAAGTAAATAAATAAGAAATCACCAAGTAGTGATAAGTTCATGATAGAAATAGAATTGAGAAAAGCATTAGGCTTCTCTTAGAAGATGAGATCTAATCTTAGACTTGAGTATCAAAAGGAGCCAAGGACATACAATTCCATGGGAAGAGCATTCTCAGCAGAGGTTCTAGAGAGAGAGAGATTCCCTGGAGAAGAGAAAAATGGATAAAGTGTGTGAGTAAAGGGGATTAGATTGTGTAGAAGACATAATCAGGGGCAAGGCTAGGTCAAGGTGAGGTGTTTGGATTTTCTTCTGAGGTTTGATGGGAAGTCATCGAAGGGCTTTAAGTAAGGAAATGCCATGTCCCCATTTATATTTTCAAAAGATCACTCTAGCTGCTGTGTGTAGAAGGATTTGGGCTGTGTAAGCATCTAAGTGGAGCTATCAGATGGAGGCTACTGCAGTAGTCCAGGTGAAAGAGAATGGGGGCTTAGATTAGGGTAGTAGCTGTGGGGTTGGAGAAAGATAGACAAATGGAGGATGTAGGTTGGCAGTAGAGTTAAGCGAAATTGCTGGTAGATTGGATAGAGGGATAAGGGGAAAAGAAGAATTAGGGATGATTTCCTGATTGTGCATCCAGGTGAATGGTGGTAGCAATTATTGAGGTGGGATGCAGCTTTGAGGATGGGGATACATGAGTCTGGTTTTAGGCATGTGAAGTTTGAGATGTCTATTAGACAGCCAAGAGGATGTGTCAGATACACTGTAGCTTCTAAGAATCTGGAATTCAGGAGTTAGGTGAAGCCTGGAGTCACAAATGGAGAAACCATATAGATATTGAAGCGATAGGCTGAGATGGAACAGTGAAGAGGACAAGCATTGAGTTTTGGGACATTCTATCATCTGGAGATAGAGCAGAGGACAAGGTACCAGCAAACAATCCTACAAAGGAGCAGCCAGTGAGTCAGGACAACCAAAGGCTGGCATGTCCAGTTAGCCAATAATAAAAATAATCTCATGAACTTAATCCTACTTCAGGAGTTCTATTATTGTTGCAAGTTCATCAAAGAAATCTAAACAACCCCTTCTTAATATATTTGATAAAAGCCAGGTGTGGTGGCTCACACCTATAATCCCAGCGCTTTGGGAGGCTGAAGTGGGCGGATCACCTGAATCAGGAGTTCAAGACCAGCCTTACCCACGTGGAGAAACCCCATCTCTACTAAAAATACAAAATTAGAGGGGCATGGTGGTGCATGCCTGTAATCCCAGCTACTCGGAAGGCTGAGGCAGGAGAATCACTTGAACCCAGGAGGCAGAGACTGTGGTGAGCCAAGATTGTGCCATTGCACTCCAGCCTGGGCAACAAGAGCGAAACTCTGTCTAAAAAAAAAAAAAAAAAAAAAAATATATATATATATATATATATATAAAATGAATTCTGTTTAAATCATCAAAATTAAGTTTATTTCTCCTACCAGTAGGAGATAATCATCCTTGGAGTAACAAATCTCATTTTCAATGGACACAGGATTAATAGTAGATTTTCCTGTTTCCCAACCCAATAGTGGTAGTTAGCTCTTTGCCTCCTTTTTTTTTAGGTATCCAATACCAATCAGGTAAAAGATGAATTTAAAACATATAAAAATAACAAATTTATGTCTGAGGATCATGATCAAATATATTTCCAACAACATGTGAACACATGAAATGTTGAAAGTAGAAGAAGGTAGGACACGCTGTATACAGTGGTCATTTTGTAGCTTTGCATTGAATATGCATGTATCTCTATTCAGCTTAAAAAGTCAAGGAATCTTCAAAAGAAATAAAGTTTGGGAGAGCAGGGAACGGGGGAGAATTTAAAAAGGTAAGCAAAAATAATTTGCCGTATCAAGGCATTTTCCACCCTGGGTGTGTGTTTGCATGAACCTGCGTGTGTGCTTAAGGGTCAGGATCCAGCATGCTCACTTGGGGTAGCAGAGGCTTGTATCAAAACATTCATCAAAACACAGGCTGCATTCCATTTCCACAGCCCAATATCAAGATTGCCCAGAATTACATCTTATGCCATTAGACTTCTAATGCGAAGCCATCAAGGCTTTCAGCTTTCCTCGGGGACCCCTTGGGAGGAATTTCTGCCGAGAGTCGGCAACTCAGACCTGCTGCCTGTCAGGAAAGAACCGTGGTACAAGTTTCAGGGAGGGCTTCCGTTGTCAAAACAATAATAGCTGTAATTTTCTCTCCCTCTATTTACAGGAAACAAACTCTTCCTTCCTGTCCTCTGCCTGTAGCAGAAAATAGACAAGCCAAGCAGATGTCCAGGGATGGTGGAGGAGTACCTTGGCTGCAGCTTCCTTGAGAAAAACAAGCTCAAGACAGCCTTGAGGACTGGGGTTGGGAGTGCGGAGCCAGCAGGCGTGGGGCTGGGTGGGTGGAAGGTGGCACAGTATTGTGTTCAGGTTCCCAACTCACTGAAGCTGAGTGCCCGTTGCCTTCTTTCTCTCCCTCCCCTCCCTCTCCCTTTGTCTCTTTTGAACTTACTGTGAAACAAGTGAACTATATATGGCCGGGGAAATCTCCAGCAGTCCCAGTATTTTTAAACTCTTGTAGTCTCCTGTTTGCACACTCATGTGACGTAAAGGAACTAGATCCAGAGAGTTTCTCATGGGAATCCGGGATGTTTCGCCGTAACTGCTGGCTTTGGTTGCATGTGTTTTTGCCCCTTGTTAATGCAGCCCTTGGGGTTTTATTTCACATCTGAAAGACTTGGGAAGCAGCAGATTCTGTGAGTGCACTAAGAATGTTCCAGGGAGGCTGTGCTCACGGTGCCTGCCCAGGATGGTCATCGAGGGCCTAAGAAACTTTGCAGCCTGTGTAGCTGGCCTGACTCAGACTGGAGGGTGAAGTGCTGGGCATTTTAATACAAACTGGGGGGGCATCAGCAAGGAAGAATTATTCTCAGAACATTCCACTAGCCCGTCACTGCTGAATTCCTCATTGTTGTCGGTTTTTTTTTTTTTTGCTGTTCTTGTGCATTATCCAATTTTACTCAAGTGATTTTATAAATATGTGCTCCAATCCCCGCCTTCCCTTCAGCGTGTGTTTCCAGTGACTGCTTATTTCTCTTTCAGATCCTCTTGCTGACATCCTTTTCACCACTGAAAAGATGTTCAAAATGTCCTGGAATTGAAAATATTTTATTTTATAAGAAATATATTTTCAAGCAATTTATTCACAAGAGTGACATTATATTTGAGGATTAAATGAAAATAGGGGAACAACTCCCATAGTTACTGAGTGGAAAAAATTACCTTTAAAACAGGATGGAAAATGAAATAGTCATTGTGGGTGTAGCTTCTTGTAGGAATACTAAGTGTAGTTAGTTGTCTAGGTTATGCGTTACATAACTCTAAGTGCCACCATTCATAATATAGATTTAATTAATATGATTTTCTATCATATATTAGTGAAATGTCTTGAAGGAAGGATCCCTTTTTCTATATGTACAAAGGGGCCATATGGACTAGTACTAATCACTGTTTTTGAAGATAGGAATGAATCTTACTCACTTATTTTTTTCCTATTGCAATTTACCTATTATAATCACTACTATTTACAGAGAGCTAACTTTGTATCAGACACTAGTATAAACAATGTTATGCTGGTAATAGAGTTGGAAAAGGAGAAGTCCTGACTTGCAGTGCTTGCCAATTTCCATAGTGGAAATATTCCCACCATAGCCATGTTCAGGCTACCAAAGTTCTTGAGAGCTAAATGTAGTGTCGACAAGGGGTGATCACAATTAGCTTTCCTGAGCCAGTATGAGTTCGCTGCAACATGCTATTGGTTCTATAATAAGTATTAACAGGCATTAATTGCCTTAAGTATTAATGAGTTTTATTTGCTCTATAAAATATTATTATGCACCCTCACACAGATATAGAAACTGAGGCAATGAGAAGTTATGTTACTTTGCGTAAGGTGACAGAAACAGTAAGCAGTGGAGACAGGCTTTGAGCCCAGGCTGCCTAGCTCCAGAGCACATGTACATAGTCCCTAGACCATGCTGGAAGCAATAGTGCAGGTGTCAGCAAATGATTTCTAAACAAGAAAATCTTGATGTCAAGAAGTGTATTACTGCTTTAAATATTGTATCATTTAGGGTTCCACCCGAGAAACAGAACTAGTAATCAATATACATAGTTAATATGAATATATAATAAATTCACTTTGTATATTTTTAATGAAATATATATTTAGAAATAATGTAAATATATATGGATATATATTGATTTATTGCAAAGAATTGGCTTACGTGATTGTGGCAGCTGGCTACAAAAGTCTGAAAGCTGTACAGCAGGCCTTCAGGAAGGGCAGGCAGAAACTCTCGAGCAGGGGCTGACACTGCTGTCCAGAAGTAGAATCTCTTCCTCAAGGAAGCCCAAGTTCTGCTCAATTACTTGAATCAGGCCAACACAGATTATCTAGGATAGGATAATCTTTCTTACACAAACCAAACTGTCATAGACTTCTATTAGTTTATAGATACACCTCATAGTCAGAGGTGTATCTATAAACTAATTTGAATTGCTTTTGTTTAATTAAACAAATGCAGGAACGTATATGCAATCTCACTGAAACAATCACTGGAAGAAATAATTGACCACACCTCCCTTCACAGCAACCTCTATATTAGTTTCAATTGAATAATTGGAGCCTATAGCCTGAGTAAGTTGACTCATAAAGTGTTAAGTTGAATTGCATTGCCCAAAAATTTATGTTGAAATCTTCACCTCTGGTATCTGTGAATGTGACTTTATTTGGAAATAGGGTCTTTGCAGATGAAATTAAGGTAAGGTGAGGTCATACTAGAGTAGGGTGAGACCTTAATTGAATATGACTGGTGTCCTTATGAGAAGAAAGGGACATGTAGACACAGACATACAGGTAGAATGCTACGGAAGTGGAGGCAGAGATTGGAGTGATGCGTCTCCAAGCCAAGACATAATAAGAATTGGTGGAAGCCACCAGAAGGCGTGAAGACATAAGGAAGCCTCCTTCTCCAGAGCCTTCAGAGGGAGCAAGTCCCTGCCAACACCTTGATGTTGGGCTTCTTGCATCCAGAGCTGTGAGACAATAAATTTCTGTTGGTTTAAGCTACCCAGTTTGTGATCCTTTGTCACAGCAGTCCTAGGAACTAATACTAAAGGGATCTAAAACATTTCACTGTAATAATAAACTTATTTGCCCACTAACATAGAGGGTATCACTTTTACTAAAAACAAAGTATGCTTACCACAATTTTCCTGTGACACTCTCTGCAGTGGCATCTTTGTGGATCCTTTCAAGTCAGAGGTGTATCTATAAACTAATTTGAATTGCTTTTATTTAATTAAACACATGCAGGAACGTATATGCAATCTCACTGAAACAATCACTGGAAGAAATAATTGACTTAAACCAGTGGGCTTGTTATTGTAAAATCAACCTTAGTAGTGCATTGAAATAAATATGTACAAATGAATGAGTGAGAAATAAATGTGTTCATTTCTTCCAGGGTCAGTTATTCATTCTCTGGACTTCTAATAGTGTTAGCAGTTCTGTTTAGGGCTAAATATGATTGCTTTCAGGGTCATCTATTTATTCTTTGGACTTCTATTAGTGTTAACAATTCTGTTTAAGGCTAAATATGATTGCTTTCAAGGTCAGTTATTTATTCTCTAGATTTCTATCACTGTTAACAATTTTTTAAAGCTAAGTATGATTTTGGAGAATAGTCACAAATCAATGTCAGATGTGATGGGAAACAAAAATGGATTTGATTAATTTTTGCCTGTAGCCTATAAATTGTCTCTGATGGCCTTTCCTAAACAGAAGAACCAAAATCATTTTCAGCAACAATGGTAGAATTTGAATAAATGTACAGGAATGTCTCATAAGTGGACAGCTTTGAGAGTCAACAGTCTTTTTTATGTGTAAATTTCTGCATAGAAGTTAAAAATTTTTTTCTAGTCCATTCTACTACTTTATAATTATAACCGTAATTATCTTTGTATCAAACCAAATTACTTTTACTCCAAAGCCCAAAGATCATTCACATTCATTGTAACAATGGAATTTTTTTACATGTGTGTAGCAGTTAAATTTCCATCCTGCGTATTTGATAGTTTCTACTACATATAATCACGTCTATTGAGTGCTTTCTATCAGTAGGTACTGTAATTTTTATTCCATTTCTTACAATTGAGGAAAGAAGCACAGTTAGACAAAATAACTTTCCCTTATCAGAAAGTTCTCTCATCAACTTTACATTATACTAACTGTTACAATTAGTAACAGATGTAGGATTAGATCTTAGGTAGTCTGAATACATAGCCTGTTATTTTAGCCTTATGAATATGTGAATAGCGCGGAAGTTACATTCAGGAAAATTTACAATACTTCGTGTGTTCCTTTAAAAATAGTGTGCAGTAACTAGCATTAGACCAATACTGGTTGTAGAGACTTTAACTGGTGACTATATGGGTTGAAGTGAAAAATAAACAAAAAGCATTTCATACAGATAATCTACTAATAAAGCCTTAACTGAAAACTAATTGAAACTAGAAACTTCACATAATCTTCAATGTTTCAGCTTCACTGAGTGCCTACTATGTGCTGCCTGCAACTAGAGTACCACAGTGGATCAGAGCCAAGAGCAGCCATAAGTTGCTGGGCCAGGTTCTGAGGAAGCACCACCTCCTATGAAGTATTGGGTGGGATGACTTCAGGACACTGAACACCCTTACTTTACAGATTCCAATGCAGGGTCCTGCAAGCTTAGTCTGTGTGGATGGTAACCCGAGTCCTCTTTCTGCAACTAAGATCTCTTTCAATTCATGATTCATTTACTGTGTGTAGAAGGAAGCTAAGTAGCAGGACTACTGAAGAAATGCTACATGATACGTTGAGATAGGTTGAGGTTATGAATATGATCTGGTAGTCCTCTCTGCTTGTGTGTCTTTGTCAGAAAACCAAGCCATGAAGCATTTTATTTCAGAAGAGATAACAGATAAGCTATGGTAAGCTCATAAATGTCCATTTTTAGGACATGCAACCCTCAGCTGAAGTCTTCATATTTGATTTCTTACTATCTTATTTGCTTTAGAAACATGCCACAGCACAGGGATGATACAAGAAACACTTGGACATATTTCAAATTAAATTATCTTCATTCCTTTTTATTTGAATACACCATGAGAAAATTGAGTTTTAAAATCCTCCTCCTGGGTATGCGTTGACAAAGAGCATTCTTGTTTCCCTGCAGCCAAGAGGACTGTGAGAAAGGGCAAGAAGCGCTGCTCTGTTTCCAGGAGGAGGGCTCCACTGCCAGAGTGGGTTTTCTCATGGCTGTCACTTTACAAGGGAATTCCATGGGTCAAGCCTATAGTTAAATCAATTGCATGCCTACATGGGAAAAACTCTGTCTTATCAAACTTTGCCATGTAAATACATGAGTCTGGACTCTTTCACATACATTCAGGTATTCAAATTATTTCAAAACATATTTTAAAATTATGGTTGCAAAAATATTTTGAATGCTCTTAAGGATAAATCAAGGCAGGCTTTTCTAAGACATTGAAAAATTAGTCGCTACCCAGACTGCCTCTCTACCTGTTGTGGTCCAGGCCTTTTAGACACATGGTGTTGCTCTAGACATTCCTGTGAGCTCCTTAATTAGAACTAATGCACTTTCTAGACCCCAGTGACATCCTCTTGTACACCCAGGCTGGAGTGCAGTGAAACAATCATAGCTCACTGCAGCCTCAAACTCCTGGGTTCATGCCATCCTCCTGCTTGAACCTGTAAACTGGGATTACAGGAATGTTGCCATAGTACTTGCCCTATTTTGTGAACAAATTTCATTTGGTCTTCAAATGATCAACTTGCAAAAAATCCAGTTGAAGATTTATTTAAAAGAAGATAGCCATTTGGACTCAATTAACTGGCCTGTTTAATCCAATCACTTCTTGAATAATCCAGTGTAGATTTAATCCAGCCACTTTTACTCTCAAAAATTGGCTCCTAAATAACAACCACGTCTTAGTCTGCTAAACTCCCACTTTTTCCCTACAAGAGCTCACTGCTCTGGACAAACCCATGAAGCTGTGTACATCAAACATGTTACTGGTCATCCAGCTTCTGTGTTTTACCTAAATCTACCCCTATGGTGTAAGTGAACTAGAGAAACAAAGGCTTGCCTCTCTAGCACTCAGGTGTGCAAACTTATGTTAAGAATTTGTATTTTCAGGATGTGTATAAGTTAGAATTAAGTTCAGCTGTTAGTCATAGAGATCTACTTAGAGTGACTTAAACAGTTTAAATGTCTATTATCTTACTCTTTCATTTTTTTAGGAGACAGGGCCTCTCTCTGCTCCCCAGTCTGGAGTCTGGTGGAGCAATCATAGCTCACTGCAGCCTCAAACTCCTGGGTTCAAGTGACCCTCCTGCCCCAGCATCCTGAGTAGCTGGGATTACAGGAATGTGCCATAGTACCTGGCGTATTATCTTAGATTTTAAAAGTTGAGAGGTATTTTTTACAGGTCTTGTGTGGTAACCCTATGTCTTAGCCCATTTTGTGCTGTTGTAGCAGAATAGAACAGAAAGAGTAATTTAAAATGAACAAAAATGTATTGGATCACGGTTCTGGTGGCTGCAAAGAGCAAGGCTGAGGTGCTGGCATCTTGCAAGGGGCTTCTGGCTACATCATCCTAGGGAGGAAGGGCAAAGGGTAGGATGAGAGGAAGGGAGAGAGAAAGGGCAGGAGAGAGGGAGAGAGAAAGAAAGAGAGAAAGAGAAAGGAAAAAAGAGAAAAGAGAGAGAGAGAAAGAGATTGAGAATAGAGAGCCAAACTTATCCTTTTGGAACCCACTGATAAGATGGATAACAGCATTAATCTATTTATGAGGGCAGAGCCCTCATGGTCTAAGTACCTCTTAAAAGTCCTACCTTTTAATACTGTTACAATGAAAATTAAAATTTAACATGAGTTTGAGAGGGTACGAACATTCAAACCATAGAATCCTACAAAGATCTCACACAGACCTAGACTTATTTTCTGTTCTCGAGGTCATAAGAGGGTCGATAGAGCTGTAAGCATTCACTTCACAGTAGAATAAGCAATAAGGAGAGAAGGTGAGCCCCCTCCTTTCTAAAGTGCCGTCTGGAGGTACTTCCTGTTTTCCTCCCATTACCCTGAGCCTCATCCTATGGCCACACCAGAGAGGCTGGGAAGGGTAATTTTACAGCTGAACACAGTTAAGTTTCCATTATAAAGAAAAAAAAGGAGAAAGGATATTAGAGGCAACAAGCAGTTTCTGTCGCAGTTAGTGTTAAAACTAAAGTTAGAGAAGAAAATTTTCTTTTTCGTTTAACATTCTAGAAAGTAACATTTATTGATGAAGGCGCTGTCCTAGACGCTAAGGATTCAAAAACCGAAACGACACAGTTCCTGTCTTCGGCATAGCATAGTCTAATGAAGAAAATATATGTTCATGTCCACAGATGATTACAAACTAGATGTACTCGTAGATTTTTATGAGAACAAGTACGATAAACTCCCTACTCCAACAAGGGTGGGGAAAGGGAAGAAGGCTTTATGGAAGCCACAAAAGAAAAATATGGAAAGAAAGAAGTAGACTTTGGTGACAAGATATTGGACAGAGGTCAAATAAGATAAAGATAGAAAATGTGTTCATTGGGCTTCATACCAAAGGAGGCCTTTAGTGAGCTTGGGGAACCCTGTTTCAGGGGCATGCAGGGAATCAAATCCAGTGGGGCAAAATGTGAATATGAATGACAAAGTTGAGCGGAAAATACAGAAAACTCTTTAAGACATGTGGCTATAAAGAGGAAAAGAGAAGGAAGATGGCAGCTAACAAGGTCTAGGCTAGGGATTTTTTTTTTTTAAGGATAAGAAAAATATGAGGATATTTCAATACCACCAAGAAAGTACAAAGTGAGAGACAGGGACAGAGATACAAATAAAGAGAGGAGAGAGAGAGAGAGAGCGCAAATGAGCTTATCCTCTGAAATAGCAGAAATCAAAGTAAAATCCAATGCCAAGGCAAGCAATACCTAAGAAAATGACCATAAAACTGAGACGTATCTGAAGATGATCTCTATATTTTCTGTGAAGTAGAAGTCACGGTTCTGACACAGCACTGGAGTCATGGAGAAGAGTGAGACGTGCAGAAGAGTGATATGCTTTACATTAGCCATTATTGACAATAAGAAAGTCAGAGAGGTGAAGAAAAGAAGGAGGAAGAGCAGGAAGCAGGAAAGGGCATGCATACTATGAAAATCATTTCTCTCACGTCTGACCTCAGCCATCCAGAGCCCTACCACAGAGGCAATTACTGTCATTAATTTAATCTGCATTTTTCCAGAGCTATTCTATACCAATACAAGCAAATCTATATTTATCCCTTTTTACATTTTTACACATGGTACATATGATACACATTGATCTTGTTATGGATAATTTAAATTTACATAGGTATCCTGCTACTCCCCCAACCCCTGAGATACCATCATTAACTCCTCCCTATCTACAAACAAGATGACCACGTCAGAGACGTTAACTGTCTTGCTCAAGATCCATAGCTGACAAATAAGTAGTGAAACAGGAAAATAGATTCCACCATCGTATCCATATAATGGATCTGTATTACATTGGCAACTGTTCTTGCAAAGAAAAATCAAATCCAAGAGAAAAATACATTTGGAAATTTAGCCTCAGAGCGAGTGACTTGAATGCTCCAACTATGCTGTCATCAACATGAAATGTTCTACCGCTGTGTTCTGTTACTGTTTTGAAACTGTCAAAGACCAGTTGATAGATACTCCAGCCAGAAGATCCCAGTTGTGTATGGATATAAAGAGGCACTTAGCTCCAGGAAGGTAGCCTTCTTATGCCTCTTACAAGAATTTCTCTAATTTAGTTGAAGACACAGTGGCCCTGCCTGCCAATTTTAGATCACGCTCCCTCTACAATTTACATAATTTACATTTTATCCGTACTTATCTACCCAAACAGGCCAATGACCCTCTTCAAATAGCTGTGAGTTCTATTTCCTGAGTTTCTGCACTTGCTTCTTTCACTTGGAACTGCCCCTAACACTGCCTCACTTGGACAGCTTCTTTATCTTTCCAAACTTACACTAATTCATTTGCTCATTCAATAAGTACATACTAAGTGCTGGCTACCATCCAGAAAGTTTCAGCTCAGAAGTTTTGATGGAACACAAGATAGGAAAGGGATCTGTCCTCGGGAACTTGTACTCGAGTGTGGAAAGCAGATAATAAATAGATGTATTAACTAGGGATTGTTCGAAGTTCTATGAAAAAAATAAACAAGGTGTTGGAATGGGACATTATAAGAGTGACCCATTTTAGATTGTTAGAGAGATTAAGTTGAGACCTCAAGGAAGAGAAGGAGCTAGCCCTGTGGAAAGCCAGGAAAGGATGTTTCAGGCAGAGGAAAAGCATGTGCCTTGAAGTGGTGAAGTGGCTTAACTTTTCTAAGAACTGACAAAAGGCCATTGTTCCCGGTGCATATGAGGAAGGGGACAGGAGAGAACATAAAGGGAGGAGGTTAGAGACATAGAGCAGGCCCAGATTATGGAGGGTTTTGTCAGTCAAGATAATCGAACTCAACTCTAAGGATAATGGGGAAGGATTAAAAGGTTTTATGCAAGGAAGAAAAGAGATGTTTAATAACATCTGGTTTTGTTGTTAAACAATTAATTTGGCTACTTTGTAAATAATGCATCAGAAGAGACTGTGTGAAAATGGGGAATCTGCTGAGGTGTATGTGATAGTCTGCAAGACAGACGAAGCTGGCGTGAACTTGGGTAGTGCCTGCAGAGATGAGGTGGGATTAACAGGACTTGTTATTTGATGTAGTACCGAGTACCAGCTCGGCATGAGAGACCCCCACCCAGGTGGTGCTGAAGGAAATGAGAGGCAGACGCCCAGATAGAACAGCAAAGTGGGTCTATCCAGGGGGCCAGCAGCCTTCCGAACTGAGAGCCTCAGGGACTGCCAGCATTCCAGGCTGAAGGCCCAGAGCAGATGCTGACCCACGTAGTTATTCTCTCTGAACAGGTGATTATTATTAACAAACAGGTGTTCTGTATTTTCTCATAACTCAAAAATCTACCAAGCAGGCAGCTGTTGCCCGCTTACCACTGATTACAAACAAGCTAAAAGGTATTCTCCACAAGGGAGCCACGGGGGGCAGGGTCAGATATCTCAAAGAATTGTTTTAACTGGTGTATGATACTTATACATTGTCCTGCCCCTTTGGAATGCCCCAAATAGTTTTCCACTGGGGAGAAGGGGGGACCGGCTAGGTTTTCCTTGCCATCGTTCTTCCTAGCAAACAATATATTCTATCATACACTCAGTATTCATCAATATCAGATATCATCCAGTTATCTGAAAAAGGCCGATATCCCCTCACCTCTCAACCCCTCCAAAACACACAGTCCGATATTCATAAACTTAACATTTCTCAACAATGTGGTAGGTGCCAAGGGTGACCCTAAGTTTCCATTGTTGGTAACTGGGTGGATGGCAGCACTGTAGCTCGCCTACACAGATCCTCTGTGGGGGATAAACATGGTGTCTCTTCTGAGTTGATACAACCTCTTGGGCACTCAGCTTATTGGAGAGGTGCCACCGGAAAAAGCCTCCTTCATCTAGGCAAGTGCAAGCTATCCTGCTCCAGGGCATTTAGTCCATTAAGGAATGTGAAGGTTGAATTTCAGATCCCCCACTCCTCTGCAGGAAGGACACTTTTCTGCAACCTCACTTGGTGAGACTGGTGTTATGCTACTGGGACAGCCACCGCAATGAGGTAAACTGGGGTTAGTGCTGATTTGGTAGTGGGGTGAGAGTAGAGAGTTCCATTTTGGCCACATAAAATTTGAGTTGCTCAGAGGCTAAGCCAAAAGGTGATATGAAATAAGAATTTGGATATGCCCATTGAGATAAGGGAAGAGCTGAAGATTACAATGAATAAATATTGGAGTTGTTAGTATTCAGATGATATTAAAAGTCATAAGAATAAATGAGATCTGTCAGGCGCGGTGGCTCATGCCTGTAATCCCAGTATTTTGGGAGGCCGAGGCAAGCAGATCACCTGAGGTCAGGGGTTCAAAACCAGCCTGGCCAACATGGTGAAACCCTGTCTCCACTAAAAATGCAAAAATCAGCCGGGTGTGATGGCAAGTGCCTGTAATCCCAGCAACTGAGGAGGCTGAGGTAGGAGAATCACTTGAACCCGGGAGACGGAGGTTGCAGTGAGCCGAGATTGCACCACTGCACTCCAGCCTGGGTAATAGAGTAAGACTCCATCTCAAAAAAAAAAAGAATAAATGAGATCACCTAAAGAGGGAAAGAATGCACCCAGGGTAGACAACCAATGAACTCTTAAATGTAGGGTTCAGGTGCAAGAGAAACACAAATAGCGGAGACTGAGAATGAAGAGCCACTGAGGTAGAATAAAAAGCTAGTGAGGCGGAGTAGCCCTAAATCCTACAGAAGAATGTTTGAGGAATAGGGTAGTGATTCACTGTCAAATGCTACTGAAAAGCTGAGTAGGATGAGATATCTAAATATCCTTTAGATTTGACACTAAGGAGGTTACTAGTGACTTTGGTGAGAGTGGGTAGATTGCCGAGAACAAATAGCAGACAGAATGAAGTGGAAAAGTAAACAGGTGAAGGAAGGAGCTACCATCGGAAGAACACTCTAGCAATTTTGCTCTGCAGAAGATGAGATAAATGGGGGCAGCAGCTGAAGGAGTATGTAGAGCAAATAAGGGCGCTTCTTCTACAGACTGGAGTCACCTGAGTATGTCCATATCCCATGCTCCTTCCTCCAGGATGGCTAACGTGGCCCTCTGTGTCTGGCTTGGGCACACACCCTATGCAGTTTCTATGCAAATCAAGTAAACCTCCTTCTAGGAAGTGCCCCACTATGTTGTGACTGTTCTGAATGTACCAGCATTCTCAAGCCTCTGACTGTCTCTCAGCAGTTCTCCCCTGGGGGTGGGTGACAGGTTAGGTTCCCACTTACTAATGAGCTCATCTACATTCATGCAGCTTCTAGAATCTGCATCTTTAAATAAATCTCTATATTTGGTTCATAAGATGAGAAGGTAAACAGCCACTTATCTGAAAAAGCCTGATATCCCCCACCTCTCAACCCCCCCAAACACACAGTCTGATATTTAACTTGCTGTGAAAAAAAAAATCATCCTTTCGGAAATCGTTCTCCAAAAGAAAAAACACCACTCTGGCTGAAAGGTGACATTGTTAGCAAATAAACTGTACATTGCATTCTACTGGAGGTTTTCAGTGTGCACAAGACTCGGTCACAAAGAACAGTTTGTCCCTGTATAGACTTGAACAAGTGTGTGTGTGTTTAATTCTAAGGACACCAGGGTTTTCAGATGTTACTTCTTTACTGGTTTTGTAAGCCTGAGAATGGGCCCTGTCCTGACCTTGCATATACTTAGCATGTTCCCAGCAGCAGCATCTTGGCAGGGCCCCGCCAGGAAGCAAAACAACCACACAGCCCTTCATTTGTTTCTTGGACAACGCGTAGTAAGTACGTAGGACGAGTCTGGCCGCCGCCCAGCTGTGTACATTTGCTGTCAAAGTATGCTGGTGGCCCAAGAGTGATTTCAGAAGAAAGGGCTGCCTGTCAGCTCTGAGGAAATGGTATCAAACAAATAAACTGCTCCCAGACCCCTGGGTCAGCCCATGGTGTTGGGTCTCCACTCCAACAGCTAATTCTTCTGTCCTCTCTTGCCATGGATTGGCACGATGAAGGCAGGAAGCAGGTGAGAGAAGACGGAGCAACTGAGGGGCTGTGTGCTGACAAGGAGAGTGCGAGAGCTACAAGGACCTCTCCATCCTCAGGGCTCCAATTAAATGACTTCCTTCCCCCGGGGCTAAAGACAGGTCACGAGGGATAAAATTATCAAGCCAGGAAAGAGAAGATGTTTATAACTTCTGCTACTTTTACAAAAATAGATGAAAGGAAAGATTGTTTTTTCCACCATTTGCAGCCTGTGAACTTCCTTAGCCCTGTGCAAAACTTGTTCAGTTTTCCAGAAATAGGAGAGTGTGGTTGTCAAGTGTATTGTACATACTGCTTACAAGGCAACACTCTCTACCTTAGAGAGATGTTTTACTGAAGCTTCTCCTTCTTCCTGCCTTTCTTCCCTCCCTCCTTTCTTTCCCCCTTTCTTTCTTCATTTTATCTTTTTCTTTTCTTTTTCTCTTTCTGTCATTTTTTTCTCTCTCTTTCATTCACCTTCATGAGATATAATTTGCATAATATAAATTCACTTTTTACAGAGATACGCAACCGATACCACAATTCAATTTCAAAACGTTTCCATCACCCTCAAAACAGCCCTTATATCTATTAGCAATCACTCTCCATTCCCACCTCCAGGCAACCCCTAGTCCACTTACTGTCTCTATGGATTTGCCTTTATTGGACATTTCACATAAATAGAATCATATATATATATGTATATACGTGAATATATATGTATATACATCTGTGTGTGTGTGTGTGTGTGTGTGTATATATATACACACAGTGGGTGTGTTTGTATCTGACTTCTTTTACTTAGCATAATGTTGTTAAGTTTCATCCATGTTGTTGCATGTGTGAGTACTTTCTTTTATTGCTGAATAGCATTCTTTTGTATTGACATACCACATTTTGCTTATCCATTTATCAGTTTATTGACATTTGAATTGACTTCAGTTTTGATGACCATAAATAGTGCTGCTATGACCATGTGTACATGTATTTATGAGAACATGCTTTTATTTCTCTTGGGTAGATACTTAGGAGTGGAGTTTCTAGGTCATATTTATGTTTAACATTTTAAAAATTGCCAAACTGTTTTCCAAAGTCACTGCACAATCTTACATTTCCAACAGCAGTGCATTAGAGTTTACACACATGCTCACCGACACTTGGTATTGTCTGTCTTTTGGATTGCAGCCAGCCTGGTGGGGTGCAGTGGTACTATAACCCTTCCTATAAGAGTCAGATTAAAGGAAACAGTTTAGGTTTGGCTTGCTTGGCAAGGAGACATTCTGAGATGTAGAGACCAAACAAAATGCAGAGCAAGTAATGACTAAAATGACAAGTGGTTACAGTTTTAGAAAAGAAATGTTGAAAAATAATTATTAATTTTAAGGATCAGTATAAATGAACAGGTCGGACCCCGTGGCTCACGCCTGTAATCCCAGCATTTTGGGAGGCTGAGGCAGGTAGATCACTTGAGGTCACGAGTTTGAGACCAGCCTAGCCAACATGGTAAAACCCCGTCTCTGCTAAAAATACAAATATTAGCCAGGTGTGATGGCATACACCTGTAATCCCAGCTACTCAGGAGGCTGAGGCAGGAGAATCAGTGAACCCAGGAGGTGGAGGCTACAGTGAGCCAAGATTGTGCCATTGTACTCCAGCCTGGGCAACAGAGAGAGGCTCTGTCTCAAAAAAAAAAAAAAAAAAAAAAAAAGTAATGAACAATTCATATATAGTCTTATTCTCCAAAGGTGAGATGGGGGCGGTAAGAGAAAGAAGAAGGAGGAAAAGAAGGAGGAGAAACAGGAGGAGGAAGAGAGGGAGAGGGAGGAGGAGGGGGAGAAAAGAAGATAAAAAGAAGAAGAAGAATCAATTTGTTATGTCTACCTCCTTGCTTCCTTATGGTACACACCCCTATCTCCTATTCTATCTAGCAATACCAGGTTGTACATTTACATCTTTTGGGGGCAGCCGAGGTATAGACTATGCTCTGGTTTGCTACTCCAGAACCCTAGTAAGTGGGAAGTATGTCAGGTTTTCTCTGTACCACTTGTAATCAGTACACGTGATAACCACACTGAGATATTCTGATCTGAAGAGATACTTCACAGCTGGTAAACTGATAAGCTAGTCAAATTGAATAATTCTAATTTCTGTTTTTCCACATACTTATAATTTTCCCTAATAAATATTATGTTCATCTTGGGTTATTAATAAAAATTATAGGGTGTTTTGGTCATTTTTGTGATTGCTGGGATATTTCTTAATCTTTCATGCTTTTTAAAGAATTTTGATTAAGCAAAGCACTACTAATTTTCAGACAGATACATCTGCTTAGCTTATATAATTAGGTTTTTATAATTTTCTTTAAAATTTTGTCTGTGCCTCCCAGTAAATTGTTTGAAAACTCACTTGTTAAAAATGATAATTTCTTACCATTAATTCACACATTTTGAATGTTTGTGTATCTTGGAGTGGTTTTACCACTTTAAAATCAGATTTTCCTAAGTTAATTAGCTTTAGAAAATTAAAAACTTATTTATGTCTACTTATATTTATCTGTATAGCACTAGTCTAAATGGTTCTTCAAATGTATTTTATATTCTTTTTATTTTTTATTCATGAAAGAAAAAAATAAAACCTCTAAGAGGAATGAAGACCTATTTTTATTGTAGTTTGTGATGGATATTACTGAAAAGAACATATAAATTGTAACTGTTTTCCCATGTTGGAAAGCAAAACCTAGAAAAGTACTACCTTAATGTGCAGTTAAATGAACTATAATGCATTCATTCAATAGAATTTCATTTTATCATTTCTTCAATGACAGCAAAATTGCTATGTATAAGTTTACAAAGTTGTTCCTATATTTTAAAAGCATGAAAGCAAGTTTCAGAGGAGTATATGTAGCATGATTCTATTTGCATGGCAATGGTATAGACACATATCTTTGCTTATGTAGAAGAACTCTTTGGAGGTACACACACCTGTTAACAGCAGCAATCCTGGGGTATAAAATGAAGACGTTTTCTATAATGCTCTCACATTTGATTTTACAGGAATTGGATATTTTTATCTAATAAAAACTTCACAAACAATTCCATGTTTCCAAAGAACAACGATATCTCTTTAAATTTTGGCATATCTCTTCATACACTTTTGTTAATAGTCATCAATGGATGGGGCCTGTATTGTGGTTGACTGTGATTAGGTCTTTTTTCAGAAAGCTTTATTATTACTTACTGCTCCAGTAAGATTAAAATAACTAACTGTTCATCCTAATGTTTTTCAATGACTCCACTCAATTTCTCTTATCTCTACCCACACCCAAGGCCAGGCATCTCTAGCAATGCAAACCTATCTGGTACACCCTCAGGGCATAGTTCTCTATTTCTTTTAGTCAAGCCACTCACTCTGCTTCTGCAAAGCCTTACTTATAGCTCCCCCTCTCTATGGAGCATTCCCATCGCCTTTGCCCCCTAGACTGTGGTTATCACCGTGATCACTGCACAGCCCTGGCTCTTCCTCCCCTCCTTCACATATCACTCAACTTTGACCTTCTAGCCCAAAAAGCACACAGACAGCCTAAACTCAGAAATAATACTATTTAGGACCACATGGATTTGCAGAACTTTCTGGTTACAACACACTTTGAAGAGAAACTTCTAGATTTTGTCTGATCTCAAAGTTTAGTAAGCAAATTAGGCAAAAAAAAAAAAATCATTTCTGGGGAGAACATCAATCTTTAGAAATTTTGTTCAGTCATTTCATATTGAGGCATTTGTGTTTTTACTTTGCTTGTATTAAAGAAAATCTAATAGCTGAAGAGATTTTTCAGTCCCTAAATGGTTCTACTTTGAGATTTAAATGTTTTTGCTTCTAGACCATACCATAAACCCATGTTACTTGTGTTTGGTGAGTTCATTTGCTTCTGCCTAGCACCACTAAGCCCAGTATTCCAGTATTAGCTGTTCTCCTTAGTCCTTCCATGGCTACGGACTACACAAATGCATGCCCTTGGTCAGAAGTAGGTGTGGTAGGAAGAAAGCCAAGTTCAACACTGAGAAGAGCTGGGGAACAGATGTGATTATTACTTTGACACTTTAAAATGTGCCCTAGTTTGCTCTAAGTACCTCATTCATAAACAGTTTCAAACATTACTGGGCATTTCATGGGCACTTTATGAGTATTTTCAAGGCTGCATCATTTAAGCAAGCAACTAATCATTTCATCTGCTTTTCTCCAGGGCATGTCAGAGGAGATGTGGAGAGATAAGATATATAGACAAATTATTAACCACGTGAAATAATTTCCCAAGACTATATAAGCAAATGTTAGGTCGTTAGAGGGAAGAAATGCAACTTTTTCTCTGAGAGATTGGGAATGTATTCATAGTTAAAGGGACACTTGGCCTGGACTTTGAAGGATGTACACAATTTCAATAGACAGGTGAAAGGTGTCTTATGGAGCACGTCGAACAGAGGCAGAAAAATGATGAGGCAGTTTCAGGAAATTTTTGGTAGTTATTTTGACTGAAGCAAAGAGTTTGGATGAGAGAAGGCAAATAAGGTTGATCAGTAAAGGTCTTGCAGAACCTTGAATGTCAGGCGCGCAGGAGTAGCACATTTTGCTATAGAGAATAGAAAATCATGCCGTATCATTGAGATCATCGCCATATGACAAGATGGCAGCAACACGTCCCCTGGACTGGAGGGCAGCAGGTCACGGGGACCCAGAGAAAACATAATTCCCCGTGGCAATTGTATGTGAGGGGAGGAGAGATCATTGCCTGAGCTAGGACAGTGTCCATGAAAACACAAAGGAAAAGACCACTGTGAAAAACGGTGTGAAGAAGTAAGGGAAGGAATTTCATAGCAGGTAGGATGTGCCAGGCAGAGTACAGGGCAAAGGCGAGAGGACCTCAGACCTGCAAATCCGGATGACTACTCTATTTTTGCTAGTAAGTTGAGCAGAGAAATCAGTGAGAGGAGAGAAAATACCAAGTTCAGTTTCTGACCTGTCTTATTTTAAGTGATCGGAAGAGGAAATTTTCGGCAGGCACATAGAAATGCGTTTGCCTAATATAATTTAAGCGTGCATTTTTTTTACAAAGTTAATTAGATTTCCTTCACTCGGGGTCCTTCCCGCCCAGGAAAATTAAGCATGAGTCACACAGCAAAGCTCCTGCCTGGAGGAAACTCTGCAGATTCCATGGCTGTGGGGCCAATTGTTTCCTAGTAAAGTGACAAAGGAGGTAATATGAAACTTCCAAAGCCAGTTGGGTTGTCTTTGTCTTTCCCTGCCAGGTAAGAGGAAGAGGACAAGCCCTGCCCAGTCCCCAGAAGTGTTAACAGGCGCTGGAGCTTTATCTGCGGCTGCACTCGCTTCTCCCTCCTGCAGACATTCTTGCTGCTTTCCGGTCCCCACGGGACAGCTCCTAGGCTCCCGCCTCATGGCAAGAAATAGGCCTCCCGCACAGCCAGCCGGCTTCATTCATTCACGTCACCGACAGACACTCCCAGCCGGGGCGTTGTTAAATGCTCATGGAGCGCCCAGGACAGAACCGAGCAGGGGCCCTCCTCGCCGTGCCGGGGAGATGCGCAACCCCTCGCACCGACTGCGGGAAGGGGAGTGTGGGTGGCCGGCGCGCCCCGTCCAGCTGCCCGCCTCTCTGGAGAACAATGCGTCTGTCACCCAGTGACTGATAGGGCAGCGAGGGCTGAAAGGGGAGGCGCACGTCTGTCCTGTCTTCCCACCAGGGTGGCTTGTGCACCTCCCACTGCTCTTAGGCAAAGAGCCAGCAACAGGGCCCCTGGACGACTTTTGACAAGGACGTACCCAGTCAAGGCGTAGGAACAGCCAGGGCTGACTTTTGTTGCTGGCTACACCCAGGCAGAAGTGCAGCCACCGCCTTCACGCCACTCCAGGCCTTGGGTCCTGCCCTCCTCCGGCCGCCCACAGCCCCTCTTCTGGAGAGGCTGGAGGGCCTGAGGACTGATAAACCCGCCTGCCATTGTCGCAATGGGGATCGTGCAGGAGGTCAGGCTGCCTGATAATCGCTCAGGAATCCTGCTGTGGGCTATTCCTGGCTCTGACCCTCACCTGCTCTCTAACCTCAGGCAGTCCCCTTTGACTGCCCTTACGCTCAATGTCCCCTTTTCATCAATACTAAGATGCCCTCTGTGACAGAAACCAGGGGCCATTTGGCAAAATATCAGTGGCTCCCACCCCTTGGGAAAAGGCTAGTGTTTTGAGTGATCCATTTTAAAGAACAAAATCCTGTTAATTACTTTCCAACGTGAATATAAGCATACACACAATACACATATTCAGATTATTTCACATACACATATATTTACTACTAATAAGTAAACTATAAACGTTCCTTCAGGAGCTAGTGCAATAAGCAAGACGTGTAATAATTAAATTCATCATTGGCAGTTCATTTAAGATTATTTACCCATGAAACACGGTCCTACTCTAATCTTGTTTCCCACATCCCCCCAGGTGCACTTAATTCTCCTGAACCCAAATAGTCTCAAAAATCCTTGTTACTGGGGTGATGATTAGATTCCACAGAACATACAAGAAAACCTTCATCAAATTTTCAAAATTAAGTTAGGGACAGACTGGAATGAAATGGTTCCCAGGAGTCTGAAATTCCAATTCAGTGTTCTATTTGTATCACATGGCTTATTCACGATCTGATTCTCCAGTGAGGTTATAATTTCTAGAAGGCAAGACTACACTGTACATCTCTATTCTCAACACGGAGAACTGAGCCTTGTATACAAATAGGTGCTGAATAATGGCTGCTACTGAACAAGTTGATTTCTTTAAAATCCCCAGAAAGAAAATGAGATGAACAAAGAGAAATATAAATTCATTTAGTGCTACAAAGGGTTAAAAAAAAAAAAAAACTCCACTACTCAATAAAATACAAGTGAGACCTAAAAAAGAGGAAGGTGACACTGTACATGGATAACAACTAGGAACTTTGGTTATACTGGCACTTGCTGTAATTCTGAGAGACATTTCTATGGCCAGAAAAGAGCCTATGAGGTCAGTTTTAAGAGAAGGGTAATAGATGATGGCTTAGGAAAGTTTTCTTGGAAAAAAAGAAGAGAACTTCTGGCTTGATTTTGCAATACTATTATTATAAGTAGGTCACAGATAAAAACTGTCTGTGTCCAGACTATTCAGAAATCAAACTGTTGCCAGAAGAAGCTAAAGAAATGCTGCAAAATGTAAATCAGACGAGTGAGACTTCTGACTGTTTTAGTCAGAAAAATATAACGGTGGAGGAGACTTGTATTAGAACAGGTCATGTGGGTGAAGCTGGTGGACATTAAGTTAAGTGAAATAAACCAGGCACAGAAGACAAATACTGCATAATCTCACGCATATGTGGAATCTAAAAACGTTAAACTCACAGAAACTGAGAGTACAATGGTGGTTGCCAGGGGCAGGGGAGGGGCGAAATAGTGTTACGTTGGTTAAAGTTTAAATAAAAATATTTAAAGGAAAAAAGCAGGCTAGAAAAGATGCTTTGGCAAAAAAAAAAAAAAAAGTTTTTAGAATGGAGAGAACAAACCTATCGAATTTCAGTGGATGTGAAAGAAACAAATATCTTAGTGGGAGGTAAATAGTCCCATCTGGTAAGGAACGGCAGAGTCACTAGAGAGAACCAGAGAATCAAGAAGGGAATACAAGGACAACCACATCGAAGTTCTCTAGGGTGACCACTGAAGATTAAAGGGAAGAAAGAGACCAAAGGTAAAATAAAGTGACAAGGGAAAAGGTAGAAGTGGAAGACAGAAATTCGAGGCGCACGGTGTAACCACTGCATTCCCCTCAGATGCTTCTTCTGAAGAAGGACTCCTCATGTACAACTTTGACATGGCTTAGCTCTGTGTCCCCACCAGAATCTCATCTCGAATTGTAATGTCCACGTGTTAAGGGAGGGGACAGGTGGCAGGTGACTGGATCATGGGAGTGGTTTCCTCTATGCTGTTCTTGTGATAGTGAGTTCGTTCGCACAAGATTTGATGGTTTTATAAGTGTTTGACAGGTCCTCCTTTACACGCTCTCTCACCTGCCACCATGTAAGATGTACCTGCTTCTCCTTCTGCCATGATTGTAAGTTTTCTGAGGCCTCCCCAGCCATGCAGAACTATGAGTCAATCAAACTCCCTTTCTTATAATTTACCCAATCTCATGTGGCATTCTTCTTAGCAATGTGAAAATGGACTAATATAAACTTCATCAGAAGGAGCGACAGAACATGGGAATATAGAACTACTCTTTCTTTTTCTTTTCTTTTCACTATAGGAGATGGAATTTGAAGAGAACACTGGACAGAGTTGAAGAAGGCAAATTCTCCCCTATCATGAACATAAATTAAGATGATGTTGCTGCAGGTCCCCTTTCTGTGAATCTGCCTGAACTGGGCAACTTGCTGCCTTTCAGTGAGTCAGGATGTTTTATTTCAGACAGCAGGAGCAAAGGAAGCAAACGCTGTGGTTGTGGGCTACAGAGAGCTCCTGTGCAAAGCTACAGAATATGCAGAATTGGTCTTTGTGTCTCTTTTACCTCCCCCTTCTGAATCTCTCTCCTATTTCTAGCTCCTTCCCCCATCTGCCAGATACTTAGCACCCAATGCTGCTTTCAGAGACTAATATCTTTAGCTCCCTTCACAAAATGCTTTCACATAAAATAGCTTATTTGAGCCACAAGGAATTCAACATGTATGCTGTTAGCACTTCTATGTTACAGAAAGCTTAAGAAGTTATTTGCTCCAAGGTTATTAGAGAAGAAAATGTCAGAGCTGAAGCTTGAACTCACATCCCCAGAAGTCCAATTCTTTTGGAAGCACTTTCCATGGAGGAATTCCAGTTCTAAAATGAAACTGCTTATTCTCCACACTGCCACAGCAGTCAGATAATAAAAAGAAATTGGGGCCAGGCACAGTGGCTCATGCCTGTAACCACAGCACTTTGGGAGGCAATAGTGGGATGATAGCTTAAGGTCAAGAATTGGAGACCAGCCTGGACAACAGAGCAAGAACTCTACCTCTACTAAAACAAAGCAAGAAGGTCAGCATTGCTGTGACATCTACTTTCCCCCATTTGCTGACTTTTATAAGCAACTCTTCATTCCTCCAGGACTCAGCACAAACATTTATTACTCTGGAAAAAAGGGTGGTTTGGCTCAGCAAGCTGGGAGTGTTAGAAACTGTGAATCACCAATTGAGCAGGGAAGACATCCTGAAGTGAAAACAGGGAAGAACATGTGAGAGAAGGGAAAAGATAATGAAAAGCAGTGAGGCTGATTCCCTGATGAGAAAGACTGTGCTTGAGGGTGAATTTAAAGGGGCCTGGCTGGGCAAGGTGGCATGAGCCTGTAATCCCAGCTACTAAGGAGGTTTAGGAGGGAGTATGGCTTGAGCCTAGAAGTTCAGAGGCTGCAGTGAGTTATGATCATACCAATGCACTCCAGCCTGGGCAACATAGCAAGACCCCATCTTAAATAAATAAATAACTTGATAAGTTATGGAAGGAGGAGTATGATGAGAAGAAATGCAGGCTCTCTCAGCTGGGGACCAGCACAAAAGTGGAGGGGAAAGCAGAGCTGATGTGCCACATACCTGGATGGTTGTCTCAACTTCCTGGGAAGAAATGCTCCTTGTTGATCTGTAACCTTGGTACGTAGCACATCATCTGAGGTAGCAGGTGGTCAATACATATTTGTGGAAGTAAACCTTAACATGCATTCCAAGCAAGAACTGAGGTCAGGAAAAGAAATGGAATAAAGTAAAATGGAATCTATAATATGGGCATGAGATGTGTAATTAATGGCAACAATATAATCGATGACAAGGGATAAACGTTATTGGTATTCAGCGGCAAACACTGGTTGTACTGCATTTGAGACACCTAAGGCCAAAAGAAACAGAAACCACTGAGAAGCACCTGATAATTTTATGAGGGAAGAAAGTGAACCAGAGAGAGGTTAAGTTCTCATCCAAAGCATAAATAGCTAGTTAGGGGAAAAGGAAGAATTTGCATCTGGAAATCCTAATTTAAAACTGGAATATGGACTAAAAGGCCAGCATCCTACTCTAGTCCCAGAGTGAAGAGAGCCTTGGCTTTCCTTGGAGCAGAACTTGTTCAGGTTCCAGCTTAAACTCCTTTGTGACGCTGGACAAGTCCTATAGGGGTTGAGCTTTTTGTATTGTTTAAAACATTTGGAGGATAATAATAACTACCCCTATTCCATCACAAAGTTGATAAGAAAATCTGTGAGACAGCATGTCAAAAGATTGTAAAAGATTTAAAAATTTGCAAGAGTAAATTATTTTGAATGTCTTTCAGTATGTAGACAAAATGTTTTACTTTTATAGTATAATTTTCCTTTATTGTTATTATCATACAAAATCTGCGTCAGAATAAAAAACATTTAAAAACGACTGCTATTAAATCTCAAGTGATGAAATGCATGTGGTCCACATAGATTCACATTAAACAAAAACTTCATGAATATAATATTCTGCCAGCCAATCACATGACGTGTTGTTTAGATAAGGTTTTACATTTTTTTTCTATTTAAATTCTTTCTCATTTATCTATATGCTTATGGTTATACACACAAGTTTATCTTTAGTTTCAAGTGTGGTATCTTGAGAAGTTTTGTTGCCTGCTGGAAAGGTAGGTGAATAGATTTTAAAGAATCCTAATGATTTTTCCTCTTAGAGAAGCAAAAGACTGTAGATAATGGGTTCAGACCTTCCCCTGACAAGGACTTTTAGCTATTGTTGTTGCCACCATTTCAATGTCCACTGTGAAAAGAGGTGTTTCAACTTTCTCACTGGGAATCTTGCTGCAAGAGTTGATTCTCCTCCAAAGAAGAAGAAATAGGAAAGAGGCAAGGTAGTAAAATAACATTGGCAGATGGAGAAATAGCTGGCAATTGAAACCTAAATATGGAAAGTAACCCATGTAGCTACCTTGAAGAAAAATTATGTAAATAAACTTGAATTTGAAAGAGAAACATGCTAAATACATTCTGAGAAGTCCTAAGAAAATAGGAAATAGCCCAATAGAAATCCTGAGAAAATAGAAATCCGAAGGATGTCTAATGATTACAAATACAAGAACAAAACACAGAGTCCCCAAGACTGGCAGGGTTATGTGGTAAGAGTTTTGGGGAGCAAAATCATGAGGAATACAGAAATGTCTGAATGGCATGGATGAGCGTGTAGGTTTTGTAAAAATGTACTGAGAAGCCTCTAGAACTAGAATATCAAAGGATGGTGAATTACCCACCAAAGATAATGGTTTAGGAAGGAGATTGACACCATAAACATTCTTAGAAAAACTAAATAATGGAATCAGAACACTATTATCAAGAGAAAAGAGAAGACAACTAATAAGCAAGGAAAGACATATAAATTAGAGAATGGAAAAATGAGAGAGAAATTATGTAAGGAAAATCATCCAACATGGATTATTGTTTGGTCTGGTTTGGTAGTGTGTTTGTAGGTTTGATATATTGCATTTATTTTTAAAATTAGCTAATTAGGATGGAGGTGTGATGAAAAGGTGAAAATAAAACCAAATATAATCTAAAGGTATAAAAGAATTTTTAATAATTAATTTAAATAATATTCAAGAAGTTTCTCCAAGACCTAAGAGGGGAGTCTTCTTGTGGCTCCATACATTTCTATGAAAAGGAGAAAGAAGTCTGCTTTGTATGAAGCATAGGTATTTTCTCAGTTTAAATCTATAAGGAAATTTGGATGACCACAAACTGTAAGTTTCTTTTTTTTTTTTCTAGTAAAGATGGGGTTTCACCATCTTGGTCAGGCTGGTCTCGAACTCCTCATCTCAGGTGATCCACCTGCCTCTGCCTCCCAAAGTGCTGGGATTACAGGCGTGAGCCATCGCACCCCACAACTATAAGTTTTTTAAATGACCATGATATAAAAGGGGAAAGGCCAAAGCAACTTGTGGGTGATGGTTTTAATATCTAATACTACCACATATTAAGTTCATCTCTACTCCAAGGAGTTTTAAATATATTATTATATAGGGGTGTTATATAAAATTATTTTACCATTTGTGTTTTTATTTACATAATTATATTTTTGTCAATATTGATATTTAAGCTATCAAATACTGACTTCTTGTATTATCAGGGAAATATCACAGGACACTCAGAAAGTAGTTTTATAAAACTCCCTAGCACAAGAACTTTGTTGAACCATCGAGGAAAATAATGGTAAATTAAAAATTATTTTGCTCCTGGCTTTCATTGGTGCCTAAAACTCAGGCCAAAGTGTCAACTGATGCATTACTATCAGATTATTTACCTCACAAATCAGTGACGAAGTTTATTTGAGTCCGGTTTTGATGGAACAGCATGGACTTTTATTTTTAAATCTGATAAGCATAAGCTTACAGGTGTAACTGCTTCCTGCTATTCTGAAAATGTGACCAGTCTCTCTGTGACAGGATCACACCACAGCTCGTAGCCACTCTGTGCAATAATCTCCAAATGATAAAGCCTTTACAGAGCAGACCTGCACGTGTACTTGCAGAAAGGTCTCTGTCAGACACGGCGGGTGCCTGTGACATCTGAGAGTGGGTCAGCAGGACTGGCACGTTCAGCAGCTCAGGAAGCCAACTTCCAAAGGCAGAAGCAGGACCCTCCGCGTGTGACTCTGATGGAGCAGATGGTCGTTGAGGCTTCCCGAAAGCCAATGGTACTGAATAAAAGAGAACACCATCTACCCTTGAAACTGCTAAGTGGCTTTAAGAGGAAGAAAAATGCCAGGCATGGACCTTAACCCCCAGATGACGGCAAAATGGGCAGAAAGCAAGCCGTCTCCAAAAATGTCAGTGGAAATAACTTGGAGACAACTGGGAAATGTTTCAACTTGGAATAAAACAAGAGTGAATTTGGCAAGTAAGCATGGGTTGTGGAGTGTGAACTTCCCTTCCTGAGCTAGGATTCTTAAAGCATCTCACACACATGATACCCTCATGGACACTGGATAAACGGGGAAGAATTTTCTTAGTTGGAATAAACAGCATTCAACTTTACAAAAAAAAGTTTCAAAGCCTGAGACCTTATCTGTATAAAACATTAAATACATCTTACATAAACTTGGCCCTGGGCCGTTTATTCAAATAAATCATAGTTTCTCACTTTAAACTCTTGAATTCTAAAGTTTGATATAGAGAGGGCTAAAGGAACAAACTTAAGAAAGATTAAATAGCATAATCAGGGGAGAAGAACTTGAATGCGACTGCTCTGATTCCCAGGAAACTTGGGATTTCATTGATTTATTTTCTTAATATCATTATATGAAAAACTAAGGTAATTTATATAACATTTTATGTTTGATTAAAATAACAGAAATATAATAAATACACCTTTGTCCTTACTGATATATGTATCAAACACTTTTAATCTGAGAAGTTTTTTTAAAAACTAAAAGTATGAGCTATTCAACAAAGAAAAGACAAATATTTAAGGTGATGGGTATCCCGATTACACTGATTTGATCTTTATAAATCACATGAATGTATTAAATTAATGCTTGTACTCCCAAAAATATGTACATCTATTAAGTATCAATAAAAAATTTTAAAACCTCACAAAATTGCTGACTCGAAAAGAACGAAAAAAAAAAGCATGAGGTATTCAAGAAAGCTAACCCTATTAATTCACAGATTTGTTTTATTTTAATTAAGCACAAAACTGTGGGGGGGCGATATTGGGGTTTATTATTATTTTCTGTTGTAATTGTTTATTTTATAATGTTTTTACCTAGATTAATTTCATTCTCTTATTTGTTTTGTTTCTATATAACTTTGAGCCCATATAAAGATCACAATAATGTTTAAAATTTGATTTTCTGTCACCATTGTGGACATTTAAGTAACAGTGTTTAGGAAATGACAAGTGAGAAGAAAAAATTCCCATTTACAGCAATAGCATCAACATGGGTAGAACTTCCACGTAAGAATTACTCTATAGTTTATACCTCGTGACTATTTCCATAACCATCTATGAGTGGATACTTATATGGCTGCAAATGAGCTTAGAATCAAGAGAAATGAAATCCATCTCAATTCTACGTGTTTCACATTTCAATCTCGGTCTGCCCCTTGTCAGTGCTCCAGATTGCTTTCAGTCCAGTTAGATTCTACTCCAAAGACAAATCACTAATCAAGTTTAGGCTAATAATAATAACAATAGTTAATAGTAACTGAGCACTTACTGCACTCTGAGCTGTGCTAACTCTTCACATTCATTTGGTCATTTAGTCTTCACAATTCTATGAGGTACATATCTTTACTGCATTTTAGGGATTCTAATATACACCCCACATACATGCTGACATCTCTGAAATTAGGATATATCCTCTAAAACAGACAAGTCACTGAATTCTGCTTTCTTAGTTGAATATAAATTAATAGTGCATTTCCAATTAATGATGTCTTAGAATTGAAGACACATAGCCATTTCCTCATTTTAAGAATTTTTAAATTCAGTCTAGAGAGGTTGAAGAACTTGTCCAGAGCCACATGACTAGGGGACTCAGGCAGTCTGGCTGTAGAACACACACCGAAAACCATTTTTTGCCTTCTAAATTCTAATTCTCCATCAGTCTCCCCTGGCCCCTTTCTGGAGGCAATTCTCACAAAATCATAAGCCCTCCCTCAGGAATGAAGAAGTTCATACAATCTGCATTTAAATCCATCTCTGAGTTATACAAAAATCAGCAACTCTAAAAGTCCAAGAATAGAAAAGATTATTTTGTTTTAAAAGACAAAAAAAGAAAGAGAGAATAAGATAGGGGAAAACCCATTATTAAGCAATCACTCCTGATAGTTGATTTTTTATATTGTTATATTATATTTTATATTATATATTTTTATGTTGTATTTTACATATTTTTTAGATTCAAACTTTTAATTTAAAGAATAAAACTTTTAGACCAGCTAAATTAGGAAAGAGATATTTATTTAATCAAGCCCCAAATGCTAATTTGTATTTGAGATTATACCCAATTACCAAAAGCAGAACAGTATAGACAGTTTTTAGTATTTTCCTTTTTTAAAACTATAAATTTAGTTGATCAGAAAAAATCTTCTGCAGGTTTTGAGTCAAATGTAGAATAAAAACATTGAGAACATAGCTGCTGTACTGTAGCAAGAGTGTGACTACTGGCATTATCTCTGGTGGCTCTCTTTATCTTTCTATATTTGTTAAATCATTTCATTAAGTGTGTCAAATAAAGTGTAAAGTGACATCAGTTAACAAATGGCAACAGGTCCATGTTCAAGACTGCTGAAATTTAAAGCAAAGAACTCATCATGGTTACATGTTTTTTACTTGTTTACATTAAATCAATTTACAGAGCAAATATTTGTATTCTAAAATATACGGGCTACCAAATGCATAAATAAACTGTGCTATAGTTTTAGACATTTTTACGTCTTAGAAACATGTAATTGCCTTGGTAAAAGGAATTTAGTGGAAAAATACTGTAAACACTCTGACATCTTCATGTTAGAAAGCATTAAGTCCTTTACTGATATTAAACTTATAATATTGTTTTGGGGCTCAGTTATTCAGGCAACAATCATTTATTAATTGACTGCCATGCAGCAGAAGCTGAGCTCAGCACTGATATTCACAAGTGACCAGAATGGCGATCTTGCCTTCCAGGGATTCACAATGCAGAAAAATGTGTAGATAGAGAAATATAGCACAGTGCTGCATGGCGTCATAGACATATTTAAAAAGAACTACAGGAGAAGTTGATTCCATTTATACTCAGTTGCACATAGATGCAGATATGTGCCTTATTTTCAGACTGCCTAAGTTTCAACAGTTTTACCTGATTACTGCTTACAAGAACTTTTAAACCACTAATTTGCTGTTTACTTCTTCGTAGTATGTCGCTTCTTCAGCTTATTAGTATCTTTGCTGTTTGACTGCCTGTACTACTTACCACCCAGTCAGAACAAAGGGAAAGACATTTGAAGCTGCTTCTTTAAACACATTTTCAAATGCCAATACCCCCCACCCCCACCCATTCTGCCTTGTGCCAAATGGCAGCGTAAGTCAGTGTGGTGGCACAGGTGGCTATTCCCAGTTACTGGGGAGGCTCAGGTGGGAGAATTCAGCCTGAGCAATACAGTGACACCTTGTGAAAAAAAGAAAAAGAAAAGGAAAGGACAGTCTAATTATCAAGATGAAAGAAAATAATAGTCATTTTCATATCCATGCTTTTATTCTGCATTAGACTAAACACTACAACCCGTTCCCAGCTCCTTAATGGGAAACAGGGAAGTAGGGCAACTTTCTCACATTTATATTAGAACAAGTAACATTTTCATGTGGCTTAACATTGTTTTAAGGTACAAAGCATTTCAAAATATTTAAAAGGTACAAAGTACGTGACCCAGCTTACAGTTGCTATCCCAAGAGACAAGTCTTGCGGAGATACATTCTGAATATGCAAGCAGATGTTATTCTTTTATCCCTTCATTTTCTCCCCCTTCCTTCCTTTCTTCCTTTTTCTCTCTCTTCTTTCCTCCCTCCTTCCTTCAATTGTTTTCCTTTTTCTTTCTCCTCCCTCCTTTCCTCTTTCCCTTCTTCCTACCTTCCTTCCTTCCTCCCTCCCCCTTCCCCTCCCCCTCTCTTATTTTAAACATATTTAACAAAATAATACTATACTCACTGTTCTTTTCTTTGATTTTTCATTTAGTAATATGAAATCTTTTCACACCAATATGTGATGCGTTTTGCTATTTTTTTGCAGCTGTATGCTATTTTCTTAAATAGATATATCAGAATATAATTTGTAGTTTTCAGTTATGAGTAACCTTGAACGTAGGTTATTTCAACATCATAAGTATACTTAGGGCAAATTCTCAAAGGTGAAAATACTATACTGAAGGATATATTATTTTTTTTTCTGTACTGAAGGATATTTTTAATTGGAACTATAACAGGTATTGCCAAACAACCGAAGATTTTGTACTGGCTGCAATTGAAGAGTACCTTGAGAGTCTAGTGAAAACACCAGACAATGACAATATCAGAATGATTTCTATTGTAACAGGAATATCTGGTCTTAGTTAATTTGCCATTTTTCAGGTTTCAGGTTTTGGTCTCTTTGCAGACATGATCAAAAGTTATCTGCTAAGTACAAAAGCAGAATGAAATCCCAATATGATTGAGTCTTAAAGACACACAATACGTAGATAGAAATGTTGATTCTACTCCACCTCTGTCTTCTCTCATCTTCTCCATCATTTTGGCCACTGATGTTCAAAGCAAATCTGTCTTTAATATAGTTCCTTAACTCTAGGATTTGGATAATCTTTTTGCATGCTTTTATGAGCTGGAATTAGAGACAGCACACAATTCAGCCTCTTGCTGTGGAAACCGCAAACTTCCAAAGGGCATTTTGCCTGGACATCACTTCATAGAGAGTAAGTTTTGTCCCTTGGGCACCTTGAAGACTGCCTGCATGATTTGTTGCATCACGTGGCCTTTGGCAGTAAACTTAAATTTAAACCAGAGACAAAATCACCTCTTAACAATTGAAATCCCTCCAGTTTCTGTGAAAGCTCTCTTCCCATTATACCTCCCACTCCAGTTCATCGTCTAAGCATTCCTGGTTTGAGATCTTGTGAAAAGGGTAAACTTACCTCAGAGGATCATTCAACATGGGCCAAGGGGCCCAGAGAGTAACAGTTCTCACTTTTAGGAAGAAGGTGGAGGGGAAAAAAATATTAGTTGGCTGCTTGTCTTAAAAATTGTGCCTAACAGGCATGGGTCATAGGAACTTGCCTGTTTACTTTGTGGACCTCTTCATGATTCAAGAGCATCCCCCAAATTAAGATGGGTTTGTGGTGTTGGGTGGTGTGGTGGGATATTATATATTACGGGATGAAATGTTGCCCAATATTTTCATGAGTTGTCTTGCAAGAGTGGGGGGGAACAAGTGAGTCTATGAACTAAACGGGTTATTGTTCTATCTTTTGTTACTTTGGCACGAGAGAATTTTCTCAGCAAGAGAATCCAGTCTCTGATGTTCATTCAGCAACACCCTGGTACCTCTAACATGGTGGTACACTCAATGAATCATTGAGGAGTGAAATTAGAATATGAGTTTTCACACAGCTTTTCCTAGAACACTATTTTGTTTCTTTCACTGGGGGAGTCAGGAAAGATCTCTTTCAAGGAAACAGCTCATCTGGAAGCAATAAAGCAAGAACATGGCTAGAAAAGCCAGGTTGTGTTAAATAAAAAGATGACACTGCGTGGTGGCACATCGCTTAGCCAGTGTTTTATTAGCAAGATCCTGCAGCAACTTTGACTTTGGAAGATGAGATGAGGGTCAGCGTAGGCCTCGAGTCCCATGTGTAATTAAAGAGCAAAAGAAAATGGTCAAAGGCCGATGGAACCATAATAAGGGCTGAAGACCACCATCATTGATCAGTGATGAGCTATACAGAGAAAAAGGGAAGGTGAGTAATGCATACGGTCCTACAAACCATCGTAAATGATAAACTAAGCAAAAAGTCACTCTGGGCAGGTTGTGGTGGCTCACAGCTATAATGCCAACAATTTAGGAGGCTGAGGTGGGAGGATTGCTTGAGGCCAGGAGGTTAAAACCAGCCTGGGCAACATAGAAAGACCCTGTCTCTACAAAAAATAAGTCACTTTGAAAACCAGTAGAAATCAAAATAGAGGGAAAACACGAAGATGAAGGGGTGATGGCTCTGAAACACTCCATCAAGGAGAAAGAATAGAAGGAAGTGTCTATGATGTGGCCAGGCGGTGAGGCTAACGAGGGCCTAAAGCACAAGAGACACTGTGGAGATGCGAGAGATTAGTGGCTAAAAAAGTTTTTTGTTTTTTAAAAAACAAGCAGTGAGCTAGCTGTTTTGGTATGAACTTTTTAAAGAGTAAAGGAATAAATAGAAGAATATTGGGCTTTACTGTAAACCAGATCTCGGATCTCACAGGCCAGTGTCTTCACAGTACTGAAAATTCCACTGCCTCCCTGGAAGCTCTTGCTGTCAGTAGAAGCTTGTAGCTGTCTACGTTAAACGCAAACAACAGCAACAGCAAACAATGGAGGCTGCTGGCCCGGGTAATGTTTACCCTGGAGGGAAATATGTCGCCACCCCACAAGATGTGGTGCAACTCCTCTCCCTTTCTTCCTAGGCAAAGCAGGGGAGTGATTGAGTTTTATCTCATGTTCCTTTTCTTATGAGGGATACAGGGGTCCATGCTGCTCAGGCCGACTTCTCCTGTAAGAGGGGCTGAATCTGAGTCATTAGAGAACCACATATGGTTTCACTTCCAATGACATCTGGAAAGCAAGGGGTCAGTTAGCATCACAGAGATGTCCTGGTGAAAACGGGGACTGAGCTGTTGCTGTTCTCTTTGGGAGATTAGTAGGGAGTAAAATAGTCAGACCTTAATGTGGAGGGAATTTTAGTGAAGAATTAGAATAATGTTTCTCTTCCTTTACTCGCCTTCTCAAATTACCTTAAGAGGAGAGGTAAGGACAGAGAAAAATAGGGAAGAACAGCAGAAGGAGCTACTTGAGGGACCACAAGAATTTGAATAAAATCATAACCCTCCAGAAAGAACCAAAAGTTTTTTCAACCTAATTTACCTTATTTAAGTATTCACCTTGTGTTTCAGCACTGAGTAAATTCTCATTAACATTTTATATTTAAAGAACTTAGAAATAACTTCTATATATTTTGCTCAAATTTGTTTCTCAAGGCATAATATTCATTTAATTTAACATGATCGAATAACGTAAACCTTGCCACATTTAAACAAATAAAAATAGTGTTGGTAATAAAGAAAGCATATTCTTGTTATAATAGAAACAATTATGACCAATTCCTACCCTCCCCAGGGAATTGGCACCAAGAAACCTGACGACACAATAGAAAGATGAGGCAGAAAGCACTCCCTCCCCCTCCCTAAACATAGAACAAGTTTTCTCAAGTCCAATCCCCCCACCAAGGGATCCCCACGGTTTTTCATTAATACAATACAAAAACATATGGTTAAGAAATAAAAAGAGTAGAAATAAATGAGTAGAAGAGCTACAGAATTCAAAGAAAAGACATTCCCTAGTTCATACCCACATCTAACTGCCTCAGAAATTTCAATGAATATCAGATGTGATTTTCAAGATGTGTTTTGCTTAAATAAATATAAGTGAAATAGGGGGACTTCTCTATGGGGTAGTAACAATATTTTCTTTCCGTGTGTTGAGTTATAATTGTATAGGGTTATTGTGAGGATTAAAATGAGGTATTTGTAAACTGTTGAAGAACTATATAAATTTGTATTTCCAAATTATGAAAATTAATTCTTACTGTTCAGGAGGTGCAGATATGGTTACAGAAGGAAAAAAAAGGATGGACTAAATGTGTACCAATCTAGAGATAAAAACTGAAAGTTGTTTTTGGAGAAAAAAAATCCGGACATTAGCCTTTTAACAAAAAATTGTTCTTTTTCCTGAAAGTAAATTCCAGAGAAAAGCAATTCAGTACTGATTTCTATGTGTGTGTCTTACAGTGGAATACGGCATATGGGAAGGAATGTCCTGCCTAAAAGGTTCCAATTTTCTTAGAAAGCCCTGAGATCAGGATAAAAGATTGAAAAGAGGCAGGAAAGAATTGGGGATGAAAGGAAAGTAGAGGAGGAGAGGGAAGGAACAAAGGAGGGAAGAAAGCCACAATAAGACCCAACAAGCAAATGTCTTTTAGCTTCTTAAGAGTAACTTGCTGTTCTCCTGCGTGTACACACTGCAGCCCAGCGCCACTATTTGGGGGTTAGCTAGTTTTTTAATCTGAGGCTTTGACTTCCTTTCATCTTCCTGAATCTGATCTAGTTCATCTTTAGAAAGTGCTTAAGGGACTGAGAATCGCAAAGACTCACTCTAAAGAAGATTAAGGTAAATAACAGTTTGGGAAAGGGTTTTTTTCTTCCTTTTGAGTTCAGGCCTTTGAGGAAATTTTCACATTTATTTCTATTTAAAGCAAAATGTAATTCCTTTACTGGAGTTGAAAATCGGAATCATGATATCAGCAGGAAAATATCTACTCCACATTCATCTGCATGTGATGGCAGGATAGCGAGGGTAAAAATGTTAGCAAAATCCCAACCGTTTTCTCCCAAAGTGCACGGTCATCTCTTTGATTAACACATAATTTACCAAGCACCTACTATGTGCTGTGCATTCACTGTTCCAGGTCTTGGAGATATAGCAGTGAGCAAAACAGATAAAAATTTCTGCTCTCAAGAAGTTGACATTCTTGGAGTAAAAGGTAGCAAACTGGAGATGCTCTAAAACATCACTAATTTGTCAGATATTATTTGCTTTAAATGCTCTCATACATATGCATATTGAGTAAGTCTAAGAGTAAGACATAAGATTTTTTGAAATTCTAGAAGCAGGAAATAAATGTTTTAAAAATCCTTGACCATTTAAGAAAGTTGGAAAATATACAAAATATAAGTTTTAGTAGTTTTAAAGCAAATCTAAAACATTTTTTTTAGTTTAAAGAACAAAAGTAGGTTTTATAAAACGTGTTTTTTTTTGAGAAATTTTTAATTTTTGGTACTCAGAGTCTGAAAGTTCGAATGCCGTATGAGCAAAGAAGAAAATATTTTTCCAACCTATTTCACGAGAGAGATGGGAACTGGGGGAGAAAGTTTTTAAAAATATTTCTCCCTAACTTTTCTAATCTCATTTTTATTGTGTTCTCATAAAGCCTAACCCAGTGCTCTGTCTTTTATAGCTTTTCAATGAATACATGTTGCACAATTATTTTGTCAGTGTGAGGCAAATTCTTGATGTAGAAAACACTTCAAATGTATTGTAGAGCAAAATATTTTATTATTTTATGAGACTGATGCACTGCATACTGTGCTAAAAAGGCACCATTATTTTATTAGTTTAAAGCTAAAAAATAACCATATCATTATACGGTTTACAATTAATTCAAACCTTTTCATCCTCAAAAGTGCAAGCTTTCTTTTTGGAAATGGGGAGTGCTTACCTTCTATTGTTCAAAATTTACAGGAAATGATGACATTGCTTTATTTTTTAACCTATTAAAAAGATCGTTTTTATAAAATCGCTTCATTATTGTATAACTCTAGAAATTCTATATTATTAAATTACTTACAGTATAACCTGCTCTTACTTAGCACAGTTGGAGAAATCAATGGTTTGCTTCATCTGTAGGTACAGGACAGAGGGATAATGCCATGGCAGGCGTAATGAGAGTCTGGGCAGAACCCAAACCAAGGAGTAAACATAGTTGCAGAGAAGCTATGATCAGAGCATTGGGTTTATTTTGTGGTCCAGGAGGTGGAGACTTAGAGGTCAGCCAAAGTTGATTACTAGGAGCCAAGTGGGGGAAGTGCCAGAGACATGACTAGGAGACGGAGTGGAAAATCTGCAACCTGTGACACTAACCCAGGAACTGAAGGCAGGAACGTGGGAGGCCCAGTAAGTCAGACAGCTCTTCTTCAGTCTGGCAACACAATAGAAAAATTAAAGACCTGGCCATGTATTTCTACGCACCGTTTAAAGGCACTGTCAAACACCTAACTAGAATTAATGGATTTTAGTTTGGGGGAGAAGGTAGACATTTTTCCAAAGAATTACCAGTGTGATCAATGACTGTACTTGCATTGTTGTCTAACAAATTAACCCAAAATTTAGCAGCTTAAAACAGCGAATATTTATTCTCTTATCATTTCTGTGGGCTAGGAACCCAGGCATAAATTAGCAGGGTGTCTCTGGCTTGTGATATCTTACAAGGCTGCACTCGAAGTGTCAGCTGGGTCTGTGGTCATCTCAAGTAGGAGAGTAGGAGAAGATCCACTTCCAAGAACATTAGCCTGGCTGTTGGTAGGACTGTCTGCAGGCTGTTGGCCAAAGATCTCAGATCCTTGCCACATGGGTCTTTAAGCAGGGCAGCTCACAACATGGCATTGGGCCTCCCTCAGAGTAAGCTAGAGAATGAAAGAGAGCAAGAGAGAATGGGCAAGATAGAAGTCAGTCTTTCGAACCTCGTCCCAGAAGTGACATCCAATCTCATCGCTCTTCCCCCTCTTCCATGTGTCAGAAGCCAGTGGCCATGTCCAGCCCACACTCAAGCAGAGGGGGATTATACAAGTGTGTGATTGTGAATGTTAGAAAGTGAGGGCCATTGGGAGTCAACTTAGAGCCTGCTTTCTACAGCACTCCACAAAGAATTCTGTATTATTAGGTATTTTAGAACTGAATAGACAACAGATGATCATGTAAGAAATAGATATTCACCTGCTTGAAGGCAAAAACTGCCATTATCTTAAAGTTTCTTTCACACCTATGACTATATTATCTGAAATGAAATGGGTTCTTTCTATTTTTTTTCATCAGTTTTGTCTGACACACTATGATAGTTCAACCATCATCTCATTTACTTTCATATAGGGACCAAAGTCTGGCTAAACTTTCCCTAAGCAGTGGCACAGTAGCTAAGAGAAATACTGCCAAGATTTGATCCCAGTTTTTTACTCACTAGCTGCTTGATACCGTTGCCTCAATTTCCTCTTCTGAAAAATGGAAGCAATAGTTTTACCTCACTCATATAGTTGTAAGGATTAAATTAAGTGTCTAGTATAGTCCTAGATACATATTACATGATCAATAAGAGCGAGCTAACTAAAGGTTGACCTGTCCTCTACTGACAACTTTTTGGGGAAAAGGAAGTTCATCTTTTTCATATGATTTCCCATATGTCAGCCACATTGATACTTTTTCTTTCCTGACTTCCTAAGATCATCATCAAATGAGTCATGCCGTTAGTGGTACAAAACTCTCCAACAGCTAAGCACAGTGGCAAGACAATACAATGTATATTAGTTTAGAGCCAGCCAAAGAGATGGAGACTTCAATTATCTATTCACATTCTAAGGCTATATATCAAGCCCTTCACTCTTATAATATATTTATATTTCAGACATTATTTACAGGTATTTGTCTTTTCACTCTCCACGAAACAGCTATAATTCAAAATAGAAAAATTCCTTTGATGTCTTCTTAGTTCATTCTTTACAGCCTTTGATTTTTTAAATTAAAAAATCATGCTTATTCTAGAAAAATGAGAGAATTAAGATAAGCAAAATAGAGAAAAAGAAAGACATATGTATTTTCCCAATGTTAGTGATCTCTTAGTTGAATTTTAGAGCTTTGGATTTTTAATTTTTTTAAAAAATTAACTTATTTTAGAAAAATAGAGAATGTAGATAAATAAAAATACAGAAAGAAACACAAAAAAATATTCACTGGTAACCCTAATATCCACAGGAAGCCATGACTAACTTGAATCTATCTTTCTAGGTATTTTCCTATGCATATATAAAAAATAAAATAATGGGAGGCTGAGGCGGAAGGATTGCTTGAGCCCAGGAGTTTAAGACCAACCCTGGCAACATAGCGAGACCCTATCTCTACAAATAGAGATAAAAATAAAATGTAATAATAATATAAACATAATATTGTAATCTGTCTTTTTTTTTCCTCTAAAGCACATTGTGGGTAAGTTGATTTACTCTAAATGGAAGCAAACCAACAGGGAGAAAAAAAGCTGTTTAGAATATGAAAGCGAAGAGAATGCATTGAGGCTGAGAGCAGGGAAATATGGAGATAATAAGAGGAGAGAGATGGAGATGAGAAAGAGGAGAGAAGCAAAGGGAGGCAGTTCATTTTATTACCAGGGAATGCTGGTTTCACTCTTCTTTCCCTGAAATGTGCAGACACCTGCAGCAGCTCGCTTTTGACCTTGGGGTGGAAGAGATCCTGCCAGCATGGAGATAGTGGCAGGCTTTCTTCATGTTCACATTTTATAAATGTGGTGACTACTCTTTGGGTATAGAAGGCCATCCTTGAGAAAACATTCTGCTGAACACCCAACACACACACTTGCAGAACTCATTTTCATAAAGACCCCATATATGCCTCTTTAGGGGACCAATTGATACAAACCAATACCCACTGAAAAATACCTTTTCCTTCCAAAAATATCACCCTCAAACTGAAATCCATATAATCATCTAATATGACATTTTGTCTAACTTGGATGAAAGCATCAGTATGACCCACTTTTAAACTTTAACATAATAACAAACTTTCCAGTGTTTTTTTTTTTTTTTTTTTTTTTAAGAAGGAGTCTTGTTCTGTCACCAGGCTGGCATGCAGTGGTGCAATCTCGGTTCATTGCAACCTCTGCCTCCCAGGTTCAAGCGATTCTCCTGTCTCAGCCTCCTGAGTAGATGGGATTATATGTACCCACCACCACGCCTGGCTAATTTTTGTAGAGATGGGGTTTTACCATGTTGGCCAGGATGGCCTCCATTTCTTGACCTGGTGATCTGCCCGCCACGGCCTCCCCAAAGTGCTGGGATTACAAGCATGCACCAATGCACCTGGCCTAGTGTTTTTTTCTTTAAAATAACTAATCTAATACCCGTATTTGGCATTTAAAAAATGTATCTCAATAATCAGTTGCTTCTCTATTAAAAAAGGAAATACAGTCTTAACTTTTGGAAAAATTATTTCTGATTTCTTTTTATATGGAAAAGCTCCTTCCTCCTTTACTCTAGGCTGATGATGCACTGTTTAACTTATTGAGAAGTCATTCAACTGAGACTCCTTAGTTGGTCCTGAGCTTTGAGTCTTTCTCTCCTTTTCACTTTCTGCTGGTCTAAAAGAAATACATATCCTCCTCTTTTGCATGCATTTTTCTACTTTGTAGAATTCATACCCTTCAATTTCTTTGATTATTGAATTTATTGGCATAGAGTTGTTTATAATATTCCCTCATTATTGTTTTAATGTTGATAGAAGATGTAATAAAGTCTCATTATCATTCTAGAGGTTGATACTTCCTGGGTTTTTTCCCCCTAGTTTATCTTAGCGAATCTAATTACTTTACCAATGTATTATTAATCACTACAAACAAATTGGCTTTTGGTGTCTTTGGTTTTCTCTATTGTTTGTCTGTTTGCCATTTCATTGACACCTTTTCTTTTCTTTACTATATATTTCCTATAGTATATTTAAGTTTTGTTTCATTGTTTTTATAACTTCTTAAGGTAAAAACATATATTATTAATTTTTAAACTTTTTTTCCTAATAACATTTAGAGTTATAAATTTCCCTCTAAGCACAGCGGTGTCTACACTTCCCACATTTTGATATATTGTATTATCTTTATCATTCAGCTCTAAATATATATTTTTTAGGTTTTTTTTTTTGAGATTTCTTATTTGATCTATAGGTGATATAGAAGTTTGTTGCTTAATTTCCAAATATTTGAAGATTTCCAGATATATGTCTTCTATTCACTTCTAAAGTAGTATTGTTTTGTTCAAAGTGTGTTTAGAACTGTTACAATTCTTTGATATTTATTGAGACATTTTAGGGCTTAACAAGTACTCTATCTCTGTGAATGTCTCGTGTGCACTTAAAAAGAATATTTATTCTACTGTTGCTGGATGTAGAATTCTACAAATGTCAATTAGATTGAGTTTGTTGACAGTAGTGTTCAAATCTTCAATGTCTTCACTGATTTATGCCATTTTTTTAGCATTTACTGAGACCGGAATATGAAAACCTTTAACAACAATTGTGGATTTGTCTATTTTTCCTTTCAGCTCTGTTATTCTTTGCTTCATATATTTTGAAGCTCTGTTTTTAGGTGAATATCCATTTATGATTGCTGTCTCCTCTTGATTAATTGACCTGTTTAAAATTGTGAAATGTTTCTCTTTATCAATACTTTCATTCTGAAGTCTTCTTTGATCTTAATATAGACACAACCACTTTTTCTATTCTTATCTTTTAATTTTTTATTTTTGTTAACTTTATTTCTTAATTGACAAGTAAAAATTATATGTATTTATGGTATGAAACATAATGTTTTGGTATATGTATACACTGGGGAATAGTTAAATTAAGCTATTTAAAATATACTTTATCTCACATACCATTTTTCTTGGTGTGAATACTTAAAATCAACTCCACTGGCAACTTTCAAATCATCAATACATTATTAACTCCTGTCATCGTGATGTGCAATAGATCTCTTGAACATGTTTCTCCTAAGTGAAATTTTGTGTCTTTGACGGACATTTTCCCAATGAACCACACCTCAGCCTCTGGTAACCACCATTTAGCTCTCTGTTTCTATGAGTTTGACACTTTTACACTCCACATATAAGTAAGATCATATGGTATTTGTCTTTCTGTGCCTGTCTTGTTTCACCTAACATAATATCTTCCAGATTCATTCATGTTGTTGCAAATGGTTTCCTTCTTTTTAAAAGATGAATAGTTATTCTATTGTGCATATTTACCACATTTTCTTTATTCATCCAGTAATGGACACTTAAGTTGATTTTATGTTTTGGCTGTTGTGAATAATGCATCAATGAACATGAGATAGGCACAACTTCTTTTGATTAATGTTTGAGTGACATATATTTTACCACCCTTTAATTTTAAAATATTCTTATCTTTACATCTAATGTATTTCTCTTTTAAGCAACTTATAGTAGGGCTTTGGTGGATTTTTTTCAGATGGAGTTTCACTTTTGTTGCCCAGCTGGAGTGCAGTGGTGCGATCTCAGCTCACTGCAACCTCTGCCTCCTGGGTTCAAGCAATTCTCCTGACTCAGCCTCCCGAGTAGCTGGGATTACAGGCATGCTCCACCACGCCCAGCTAATTTTGTATTTTTAGTAGAGAAGGAGTTTCTCCATGTTGGTCAGGCTGGTCTCGAACTCCCAACCTCAGGTGATCCACTCGCCTCAGCCTCCCAAAGTGCTGTGATTACAGGTGTGAGCCACCACACCCAGTCTGGGCCTTGGTTTTTAATCCAATCTGGTGAACTTAATCTTTGATTGGACAGTTTAGTTCATTCATATATAAAATGCAATAATTGATATGTTGTTTATAAATATGCCACCTTGTAATTTGTTTTTTGTTTGTTTCAGATTCTCTATAGTCTCTTCCCCTTTTTTCCTTCCTTTTTTTGGATTAATTGAGTACATGTTAGTATTTTATTTCATCTCCCCTACTGGTTTATCATCGTACTTTTTGGGTTTTATTTTATTAATAGTTGCTTTAGGATTAGCATGCATTTTTAATTTATCAGAGTCTACCCTCGGTATTATACTAATTTATGTATATGGTAAGAATCTTACAATAGTATACTTCCATTTTCTCCCTTCCAATTTTTGTATTATTGTTTGCTATGCAAATTCTAAACACCATGATATTTTGTTATTTCTGCTTTAAAGAATCAATTAATTTTTGAAGAAATTATAACAGGAAAAAGAATTGTAGATTTACCTGTATACTAACCGTATCTGGCCCTCTTTATTCCTTTGTGTAGAATCAAGTTTCCATATATCATTATCCTTCAACCTGAAGACTTATTTATACACTTCTTGTAGTTGAAGTCTCCTGGCAATGATTTATCTCAGATCTGGTTAGTCTGACAATCTCTTTATTTCGACTTCATTTTTGGTGGATACTTTAACTGGTCACAGAATGTTAGGTTTACACTCTTTCTTTTCACTTAAGAAAAAAATGGTAGTTCACTATTCTATTTTCCATTATTTCTGATGAGAAGGCATCATTATTATTTTCACTGTTAGTCATTATTATTATCATTCTCCTGTAGGCGATGCGTGTTTTCTGTCTGCTTTTAAGATTATGTACCTTGGGACAATCATGGGGCTCACTTCATTTTTGCCCTCTCCGCCAAAGTTCACTGTGCTGCCTGTTGTTAAAGACCTGAATTGGTGATTTCATATAATTTTACCCAGGTGAATAGTCATTTACGTCTCAGCACAAGTTTAGTTAGTACTAGTCCCAACGTCATGACTGTGAGCAGAAACCTGATAGGATGGATTTTAAACAGCAAATCAATGAAGAGTTTTCTACGAATAGAGAGTTCCCAGTTTGGATTTTTTTCTTTTTCTTTTTCCTTAAGCACTAAGCTGTTCATGATTTTAAAGCAAGGTTTTGACTTACTCGATGACATTATTTAAAATGTTTTGGCTAATAATTGTAGCAAGAATTTCTCAATAAATTCCATTGAGAAAACATATCAGAGAGGTTAAGTAAATTGCCAAGGTAACCAACTAGTAAATGGCAGAGATGGGATTTCCTTCAAAGCCTGTCTGACTCCCCAGCCTATCTCGTATCCACATTGTTTTTCCACATTCATACCACACTTCTTGCCGAGTGTCCCACTGGTAACAGTGAAAACCTGAACTGACAGTCTTATTAAGACTTGACTGATAGATTTGTAGAAAAACAAATGGGCAAGACCATTGAATTCCCCTCTATATTGAAATGAGGGGGAAATGGAGGCTTGCTGACCCAACAGAATGTTTTCAATTGGGCAGGTAAGCAATAGTAAATACCTACACTAACATGGAGGTGCAGAGAAGGAAGAGGAGGGAGAATGAAAGAGATCCCATGGACGTGGAGGAGGCCAAAACAACCCAACCTGAAGAAGCTGAAGGACATGAATTCTGATCAAAAGTAGGTAAACACATAGGAAGAAGGGGTACATTTATTTTAAGCAAGAAGAAAGTGAAAGGGAGAAGACTGAAAGCTCAGGGCCAACTGAGGGATGTCATTTTGAGTCACTTAACAAATTAAACAATGAATCATTGGCCTAGAGAGAAGTAGGACAGGCACTCGGGATAAAGGAGAACAGGAATCGTTTTTCAAATAGTAAATATTACATTTCATTCTTTAATGGGGAAACAAATGATTACTGAAGTTAAAATATAAAAGCAAAAACAGGTACCTTTGCATAATCCTTATACCATCAAAGAGACAGAAGATGTCATAATAATCGGATCAGGAAAACCTTACTTACAGTCAGTTCTTCACCAGTGATACATAGCAAAACCTCTCATGACATCAGGCATCTAGGCAACACAGCATCATGTCACTACAGCTTGCTTATTTTTCTGCTGAAACATGTAGCTAAAAGTTTGATTTTATAATTCTTTTCTGTTTCTGAAATGGTTTTGAGGGAATGTGTTCTCTTTCCAGGTCCATGAAGGGGCATAGTTTAAAGGGCAAGAACTTCCTAGTGCCATGCCCCCCTCCTGTCTCTCTCCCATCGGGAGATTTAATGGTATATGTTTGAATTTTGAAGGCATGGGAAGAAACTAAGAGTCAATCACTCCAGTGCAAGTTCTAAGGAACTCCTTTCATTGGCCGGGGTCTTGGAGAAGGTGGGGGTTCCTCCCAGGTTAAAAGTCCCTTCTTCCATACCCCTTCGGACTCCATGTTTGGGTCCCCTTCCATGAACACTCTCTTAGTGGAAGCTGTTTTTCTCTCTCCTGGATTTTCCCTCTGGAGTCCCCTTCCACACTCTCGTGGAAGCCTGTCTTCTCCTCTTAAACTCCATCTCTTTCTATCTCCTTCCACTCAGTGTGGAAGCTGCTTTCCTCTCCTGAATTCCATCTTTCTGGATTCTTTCACTCAGTGTGAGAGTTAGTTGTTTCTTTCTCTCTCCTTCTCCTTTTTCTCTCTCTTTAAATAAGTCACTTTCTACAAACACTTTTGAGTCTGGCATTTACTGCGCACTGCGCCGTGTCCCCTCTCATTCTTGAGAGGGCAGGAGACCAAGAACCTGGAGAAACGTCCTCTCGGGGGATCTGAGGGCACCCTGAACCCCAATATTACAGTTTCTGAGGATTATTGCAGACAAGGCAGTTTCTAAAAGAAGCCAGTGTCTAGATGGTATTGGAAAGCTCAAAGGTGACCTTTCTGCAAATCTAGCTGGCAGATGCGTTTCCATTACCTGATCAATGTATTCCCAAATTCCTAATGGAATTAATGAAATCTAAAGCTGGGGAGCACAGTACACCTCTCATTCAAGCCCCTCACTTTACAATGGATCAGTTAAACAATGGGTCATCGGCCTAGAGAGAAGCAGGAAGGGCACTACTCTCTACTTCTCTCTAGGCCAATGATTCATTGTTTAATTGAGGCATTATCTGCAGAGAAGAGGAAGACAGGATCATAGCTTCTCTCAGCTCACAGATGTTATGTGATTTGTACAGGTCACACAACTATTACTAGTAGATCCTTAATTAAAAATCACATCACATATCTACTGTTTATGAAGCATCCTGTGCCCAGTATTATGCTACATGCTTTGGTGTCGCAATAAATGCCTTTGAGAAAACATATCAGAGAGGTTAAGTAAATTGCCAAGGTAATCAACTAGTAAATGACAGAGTTGGGATTTCCTTCAAAGCCTGTCTGACTCTATAGCCTATCCTCATATCCAATACCCCACAGTATTTTTCCACATTCATACCACACTTCTTGCCCAGTGTCCCACTGGTAACAATGAAAACCTGAACTGACAGTCTTATCAAGACTTGACTGTTAGCTTTGTAGAAAAACAAATGGGCAAGACTATTGAAACAACCCACACTATTGTGCCTCAGATTCTGACACCAGGAAATCCAATGCTGGTGAAGAAAATGTAGGTTTTTCTCCTTGGTGGCCTCACTGAAACCCCATACTTCCTCTTTCTCAGGCCACATGGCCTTGAAGAATGATGCATCTGGACCACTCACAGGCCCAAAGCACCCGATCTAAATTTTTTCCTACTCATAAATGGGCTACCATAAGACTGGTGTTTTTCCAGCTGAGGATCATGACCCATTAGTGCACCATGAAATCAATTCAGTGGTTCATGACTAATGAATTTTTTTTAATTAAATAAAATAGAGTACATTCTTTCCTTTATCATTAGACCTCCAGTAGTAATATTTTAGGCTTGAAAGGGATTTTCTTTATCATATTGGTGGCCTTGGGTGGAGGTGGTTTCTTTTAATTTTGATTTCTCTTGAGTAAACATTCATTCTATATTTAGTTTACTGGAATCAGCCTAAATCCTGACCAAAAAAAGTCCCTTGCAGAGGTTCCTTAAAAGAAGAGAACCCTGTTTCCTTATGATCTGTTTATATAATAGTTAAATCAGGGTACTGTTGTAATCTTTCCATTTCTCCTTGCTTAGGACCTAGAATCTATGGACTTCTCAGGTTAATTGCACCCAATCTAATTCCTGCTTCCTCTGTGTAAGTTAAAGCCCAAGTGTCTCCTCAGAGTCTGAAGGACTCTTTGAAGCTTCAACTGCCTCCAGAACACAGGGCTGAGAGGCTGAGAATCAACTGGAATGCAAGTGTTATTCCCAGTCCCTCTCTAAATGAAAAACCACATTGAAATATTTGTCCTCTATGCTTTGTTCCTAAAACAAACAATATTTAGCTAAGTATGGTGTAAAGGATGACCATTTGCCACAACTGATAAATAAACTGGTAACCACAAGGATGAGAGAGAAGTGGGGGGGTATTTTGTGGTTTTGGGGGGAATAGAAAGCTCTCTTTCAGTGGCCACAGACCACAAAAGATGAACATCATCAAAACAAGGAAATATATCTTTTTCTTAGAACAGAAGCTTTCTTGGCTACAGTGGGGAAATGTATTTTTATTTTTAGGCTATTGCTCTTTAACAGGTAAAAGACATTGTGGAATCATTTTTCTGACATGGAGATTAAGGGTAGAGGTACACATCTTTTTTTTTTTTTAAATTAAAACCATTCTGTTTAAAAAAAATCACAATTGGGATCCTAATAAAATAGTTCAAGATGATTTTTTAAAACTCTATCTTTACTATTATTATGATGCAAGTCTTTTCTATTTATCTAATCTTTTTTGTTCAAAGAAGATTTGACGAAATTTGCCCTATTTAGATTAGGGGCATACAAATTAATGCTAAAAAATTATACCAAATAATTTTTTACAGCATCTACTAATCAGGGGCATATCTAAATTTACATTTATTTTTCTAAGAGATAAAAATAAAATTTTGGCAATATAATTGTATTTGTCCATTTTCACGCTGCTGGTAAACACATACCCAAGACTGGGAAATTTACAAAAGGAAGAGGTCTCATTGGACTCACAGTTCCACTTGGCTGGGAAGGCCTCATAGTCATGGCAGAAGGCAGAGAGGAGCAAGTCACATCTTGAATGGTGGCAGACAAAGAGATGTTTGTGCAGGCAAACTCCTGGTGTTTTTCAAGCCATCAGCTCTTGTGAGACTTATTTACTATCACGAGAACAGCACGAGAAAGACTACCGCCCCCAATAATTCAATCACTTCCCCACCAGTTTCCTCCCAAGACATGTGAGAATTGTGGGAGTTACAATTCAAGATGAGATTTGAGTGGGGGACACAGTCAAACCATATAGAATCTATTTTTGTATCTTATTTGTAGATCCTGGATGTGTTTAAAGAGATAAAGGTAGTAGGGAGAAAATAACTTTTAAAGTTCCATTTACATTAAAAACTTTTTGAAGCCTCTGTACTTGAAATGTGGCTATGAATTATTTGTGACTGTGGTAATATTTGGCAGCATAATTATCCAAAATGACCTTTCTCAAGGCTAGAATCTATCTCCAGTGGCATCTATAGTACCCATAACATAAAGCAGTTCTGAAATTTTTTTCTGGATGTACAATATTCAAGATTCAAGGACGACCTTCCTAATTCTAGGACTTGGTAGAAAAATCAGTGTTCACTTTTCCGTATGTTCCATTAATAATTTTATAAATGTATGTAATTCCTCCTTTTAGTTATTTTTATTTAATAGATTTAAACATCTCATACTTTTTCCACTTATATAAATGTATTTATGAGATTTTTGTGTATATCTTTGAAGAAATTTTTTACATATAATGTAGCCGATGTACATTTATCATCATATTGGATATATGGTTTCTTGAAACTTTATAATAAGTATTTGTTCATATCAATAAAATTGATAAAAATGTAATTTTAATCACTGCATATTTCATCATAAGAATCTGCTATAGTTTATTTAACCACTCTGCTTTGTTATAAAAGGGTTAGTTGTTTCTGATTTCTTGTTATTTTAACTAGTGCTGTGATTAATTTATCTGTTCAGGAATTTTTTACTTTCTCTTTTACTAATTTCTTAGAATAAATTTCAGGCAGTGAAAATACTGGATCAAAGATATTTTCCCCATTGGTTTAGGATGTTTCTTTCATCATATATTAGGTTCTTATATATTACAGTCAACACTAGGACTATGTATTTCATTACATCAGTGTATCTATTGATTTTAGCGCCATATTAAAATTTTACATAAAGCTTTAATACCTTATAAAGTAAGTTCTTCCCTAGCTACTCCTTTTCAAACTTTTTAAAATGTTTTGTCCCCAAATATTATTACTAAGTTTGTCTCTTTATTCTTCTAAATGAAGTTTAGAAACATTTTTAATGTTATAAATATGTGCCATGTGAATTTTTATTGGACTTGGGTAAATGTATAAAAAAATTTGGAAAGAATTAACATATTTCATGTTTCATTTTCCATAAAATATGGTATACTTATCCATATAGTAAAACCTTTTATATCTCAGTAAATATTTGTTTTCTTATCATAGGAGTCAGACATTTTATGACAAAGTATTACTAGATCTTTTTACAGTTATATTATTAGGTTTTTATTAGACCTAATATATTTATTATATCTTATAACTGCTTCTTACAAACATATTTTATTAATTATTAGCTTATCTTTAATTTTGTCAAAAGAAAATCATATTATATACAAATTATGTTATTCATTCAATGACAAATAAGCATCTACCATGTGACAGCCAAACCTAATAAGCACTGAGAATACAGTATTGAAGAAACCAAAAAATGAAAAACAACAAAAAGACCCAAAACAGATTATGGAAGTTATAGTTCCAGCAGGAAAAAAGAACAATAAACAAATTTTGCAGAAATAATGTATAAACCAGGATGGACAGTGCTTAAAGCAAAGGAAGAACGACTGAAGCAGAGAAGAGACATATAAAATAACAAGATTGAGTGTTGAAATTTTTGGAGTAGAGGGCCTCACTAAAACAGGGACTTAGCGTAAAGAAGTCAGAGCAAATCTGAAACACGAACAGTCAGAAATAAAATATTTTTAATGTAATGAAAGACCAGATTTTGGAGGTTCTTACGGATCGTATTTGGAGTTTTTACTTGGAGTAATTTGGGGAGATGATGTTGGATGATTTTCAGCATAAAAGTGATGAGATGCCTTAGATTCTGTGGTTCCGACTGTGTTAAGAACAGATTTAAAAGGACAGAAGCAAGACCAGTTGGGAAGTAGAGTAGAAGATGTATTCACCCCATCCCTATTCAGCCTGTGGTTCACCCTGAGACACCTGTAGACAATCCCCACATATGTTAACTGCTTCCTTTTTCTCTGCCTGAAAAGCAGTGAGCATGAAAGTGCCAGGGAGATATGCCTAGATTGACCCTTACCAAACTGGGAAGAGCATTGTTGCCTAAAGACTCCAGTTTTCCTGGCTAGTCATGTGCAGAAAGCAGAAGCTGGACCCCTTCCTGACACCTTACACTAAAATTAACTCCAGATGGATTAAAGACTTAAACATAAGACCTAACACCATAAAAACCCTAGAAGAAAATCTAGGCAAAACCATTCAGGACATAGGTGTAGGCAAGGACTTCATGACCAAAACACCAAAAGCAGTGGCAACAAAAGCCAAAATAGACAAATGGGACCTAATCAACTCCATAGCTTCTGCACAGCAAAAGAAACAGTCATTAGAGTGAATTCGTAACCAACAGAATGGAAAAAATTTTTGCAGTCTACCCATCTGACAAAGGGCTCATAACCAGAATCTACAAAGAACTGAAACACATTTACAAGAAAAAAACAAACAAGCCCATTCAAAAGTGGGCGAAGGATATGAACAGACACTTTACAAAAGAAGACATACATGAAGCCAACAAACATATGAAAAAATGCTCATCATCACTGGTCATTAGAGAAATGCAAATCAAAACTACATTGAGATACCATCTCACGCCAGTTAGAATGGTTATCATTAAAAAATCTGGAGACAACAGATGCTGGAGAGGATGTGGAGAAATAGGAACACTTTTACACTGTTGGTGGGAGTGTAAATTAGTTCAACCATTGTGGAAGACGGTGTGGCGATTCCTCAAGGACCTAGAAATAGAAATTCCATTTGATCCAGCAATCCCATTACTGGGTATATATCCAAAAGACTATAAATTGTTCTACTATAAGGACACATGCACACGAATGTTCATTGCAGCACAGTTTACAATAGCAAAGACCTGGAACCAACCCAAATGCCCATCGATGATAGACTAGACAGGGAAAATGTGGCACATATACACCATGGAATATTATGCAGCCATCAAAAATGATGAGTTCGTGTCCTTTGTAGGGACATGGATGAACCTGAAACCATCATTCTCAGCAAACTACACAAGAACAGAAAATCAAACACCGCATGTTCTCACTCATAGGTGGGTGTTGAACAATGGGAACACATGGACACAGGGAGGGGAGTATCACACACTGGGGTCTGTTGGGGGAAAAAGGGGAGGGATAGTGGGGGGTGTGGGAGTTGGGGAGGGATAGCATGGGGAGAAATGCCAGATATAGGTGATGGGGAGGAAGGCAGCAAATCACACTGCCATGTGTGTACCTATGCAACAATCTTCCATGTTCTTCATATGTACCCCCCAAACCTAAAATGCAATAAAAAAATAAAAATAAAAAAAATAAAATAAAACCAAAAAAAAAAAAACTCCAGTTTTCCTCAGTGGGACAATTCTTGGTATGTTTTCTGTATAGTCTATTAGAGGGTACCCTGTAGAACTAGCCTTCAGTGTCCAACAGCATTAACCCACTCATTAAGGCATGCTTCATTGGCTTTTCCTATTACACTCTTCCATTACCCTACCATGCTTCCTGGGATTACCCTCTTAGAATCAGATTTTGGAGGAACCCAACTAACACAGAGACTGCTGTAATAATCTAGGCAAGACAGAACAAATAACACCTAGGACAAAGGCATAGTCTTAAAATGGTGATAATTGGTTGAAATAAAGGGTATTCAATTAGGAAAAGAGGAAGCCAAATTGTCTCTGTTTGCAGATGACATGATTGTATATTTAGAAATCCCATCGTCTCAGCCCCAACTCTCCTTAAGCTGATAAGCAACTTTAGCATATGCTCAGGATACAAAATCAATGTGCAAAAATCACAAGCATTCCTGTACACCAAAAGAGAAGAACAGAGAGCCAAATCATGAGTGAACTCCTATTCACAATTGCCACAAAGAGAATAAAATACCTAGGAATACAACTTACAAGGGATGTGAAGGACTTCTTCAAGAAGAACTACAAGCCACTGCTCAAGGAAATAAGAGAGGACACAAACAAACCAACGAAGTTGTCTTCGTTCCAAAATTATTACTTTTGTGATTATTTCCTCTCTTATTGTATAGGCTGCAAATCCCAAGATCACAAAAAAATGACAATGGTTAGGGTAACTATTCTCAAGTTGTTCTGGTTTTTAATGCAATGCCCGTAATAGCGCATCCTTAAGTACAAAGATGGCTGCTGGTTTAAGATAGCTAGTTTGTCTCTCTTAAAAGTGTGTTTTCTAAAAGTTGCCAATGAAATGTGTTCTCTTTTCCTATGTCTTTTGAGATGAATGTCCATTTATTTTCATTATTTTTACTTTCTCTTGGTATTAAAATATTTCATAAATTGAATATATTTTACATTCTTTTGATTATTCTCTAGCTCTATCATGTCTTTTGCCATGTGTATCAATCAAAACATCATAATCTAGTATGAATTCACCAGGTTTTGTGCAAGGAAAGGAGTAATATATATGTGGGTGGTGGCAGTGTGTTCCTGTACCTCATTTATACCAGACAATGTTGCTCAGCCTTTTTTGGTCATGGAAGGATGTTGAGAACAATCTGCAATGATCTTGCCCGTTGCTAGCATAGAATTGCTTTGGTAACTTTGAGACAATAATCATAATTCACCTAAAAACTTTTTTCCTCCTGAAATGTACTATCTTACAATGGCTCACACTGATTTTTTTTTTTTGCTGTATTTCTATAAATTTCATACTTTTATTAAATATTTCTCATGATTTTTCTCCTCCAATGTAGGCTTTCATTTCCAAGAAGAACTTAATTTACCAACATGTTGCACTAGGTTCCCCATTCTGTAACAATTAATAAAGATCAGAGAAGATCTCAATACTCACTCCTAATGAACATACATTTTGTACATTATTTCCAAAAATGAAACCATTTATACCTATACTTTTACTCTGTCTACAATCTAATTCCTAGCTCAAAACAAATAGTTTCCCCAATTCCAGTGCCAGACATAAATAAATGTCAAAACTTGAATGATTACATCCAGGCTGCAACAGTTTCTATCAGTGACTATAGGGAGTGATATTAACAGGGTGGCCAAAGCAAAGCACTGCTGGAGTGGGAGGCTCACATGCGCTCAGGAGCCAGGTGAACTGTTGTGTCAGTCTTTAGGGGAAGATGCTATGACTGAGGTGCAAACCACAGATGTGAATGTGGATGGAGAAAGTAGGGGTGAAACTTAATGCCATTAAAAACTGAGTTTGGGAACAAGTAGACAATTTGAACTGAGAAACTAATGGGAAAAGAATAAGATAAGATGGATCCAGGAAACAAAGAACAGATAAGGGAACATTGATAATTAAATTTATTCATCAAATGAGAATCACAGCCAGTTGATACAGGGCCCATGAAAAATACAGAAGTCAAATTTGTCAGAAGAACTGGAAAGATTGCGATCTTCCTCACGAATTGTGTCTAATGCTGATCCAGAGGGCATCTTCTTATCTGTATCTTCCTTATACAGATAGACCTTCATATATTTTGGGGACAATATGATATAAAATAAGACAAATTTTGTATAATATCACTGATTATTGTATGGAATAAAATACAATACAGGTTACCTCATGTTTCCAAAACAGAAATATGGAGCTTGTTCAGTCGAAGTTTGAAATAACACAATTTCCCTGGGAAGTGGCTGTATTTCTGCCCCCATAAGTGTTGTGCTAAAGATTTTCCACTAAAGCAAAACTGGCTATAACAGGGACTGAACACACAGTGGTTCATGAAATTTGTCCCAATAGTCTCTTCAAAGTCCTGCCTGCTCTTAGTCACCTCTCTCTCATGCTACCAGGCACTTGAATTACCACTATCAGAATACCATGTTTGCGCTAAGGCGTTATCACCAGACTTTTAAAAACTGCAGAACCATAGTATCAAAAAGTACTGCCAAGAACTATAAAGGGTCTCACGTTTTATCCTATTTGCAGGCTAACAGGTTAGCCAGTTGCAGTTTGTTGGATGCCGGCAGAAGACATGGACAAAGAATAATTTATTACTCACAGAAATAGCAGTAGTCAAAGCATCAGCATTTTAACTCTGGTTCCCTAAGCCCCAGTTCCCACAAAGCAATACAAAGAGGGCCAAATGATACCTGCATGTGCCACAGATGTGTAAGAGGAGAGGAATCATGACCTTAGGGAACCCGAATGTTTTATAATGGCAGCAATCTGGCCTGCCCTTTACCAGGAAAAAAGAGACACTACCTTTATTATACTGAACAGTAAACAAACCCACCCCTTGCTCTGGAAGAAGACACTATATCTAATTTCTAAGGCTGTTTTCTGTATGAACAAATTTGAAATTATAGTTCTGCACAGAGGTAATCTATATAAACCATGTCTTGTAGTTTCTGTAACTTGACAAATTAACATCTTCTAGATGGATGTCAACTACTTTAGGTAAACAACTAGGGACCTGAGATAAACACCTGACCTCCCCCACACTCTTAGCCCAGCATGAGTTTATATGGGTGATACTTTCATTTATTTATTTAAGTTCTGGGGTACATGTCCAGAATGTACAGGTTTGTTACATAGGTATACACGTGCCATGGCGGTTTGCTGCATCCATCACCCTGTCATCTATATTAGGTATTTCTCCTAACATTATCCCTCCTCTAGCCTCCCCACCCCCTGCTATCCCCTCTCCTAGTCCCCCCCATCCCCTGACTGGTCCCAGTGTGTAATGTTCCCTTCCCCTGTGTCCACGTGATCTCATTGTTCAACACCCACTTAAGAGTGAGAACATGTGGTGTTTGATTTTCTGTTCTCGTGTCAGTTTGCTAAGAATGATGGTTTCCAGCTTTATCCATGTCCCTGCAAAGATCCTGAACTCATCCTTTCTTATGGCTGCATAGTATTTCATGGTGTATATGAGGGGTGACATTTTCAAATATAATGAACCAGTCCCAGAGTATCCTTTCCTGCCTCACCTCCTCCTCCCTGCAGAAACCACTGTAAGGCACTTGTCTACTCTCTTTCTACCTTATAATTGATCCTGGTCTTTCCCTATGTGGCCCCACATGGCATGCGGTATTTTCTCTTAGAGATCTGTGAGTATAATAAACTCCTGTGATTTCAAAGCAGCTCTCTTGGTGCCTCACCATACTTTAACTAAGATTATGATTAAAACATAGTAACTCTGCTCACAAAATATGGAAAAACATGAATGGCCCATGGAGAATTGTCTCCCAATAGATACTAGCCCAAAGACCATTGATTCAACACTAAAGATGCCTAAATCCTCTCCAAAAGAGAACTCCCTACTCCCGCAAAGCAACATAGTTTCTCTTTCAAACATTTTGTTCAGTAATTCTTATGTTATCTGTTATTTTAATCTTCTGGGCCTTCTTTTACACTTTGTGTTCTGTGAAAGGGCCATATATGCAAAGTGACCCCCAAGAGCCAAAGGAGTTGTGAAACCAAAGAAGAGGCAGACAAATCCAGTTTGTTGAGATGGGATGATTTACTAGGGGGAATTTACAGCCAAAACATGGTCTTGGGTGGTTGCAAAACAGGTAGATCTCCATACCACAGCACCCCAGACCCAGGGCTTGTATTTTGGGGAAATAGTATACATGCTCTAGAGAGAATGTGTAGGTGGCTACGGGTGTCACAGACTATGATTTCTGCAACAGCATGAAGAGTTGTTTTGGAGGAAACTTACAGTGAGTAGCTGTTTCCCCATAAACAGTAATACAGCAACTAGATATTTGGAGACATTTCTGGACTTGAGATTAGTCAGAAGTTACATGGTGGATTAATATTTAAGATGAAGTCACTCTTGTCCCCACACCTGAATCCAAAGAACATATATATTGTAGGCAACCATAATGTGCATGTCTTTCTTCCACTATTCTAATTCCTGGAACTTTTCTATTTAAATAAACTTATCTGCAGTTTTTTCAACCGTGTAGATGACACTCTATTAAATGCAATCTTATTTGTCTACTACTAAAATATATTGCCCACAGAAAATATTTTAGGTGCAGTCTGAATGAACAATCCAAAGTAGAGTAGAATAGAACTTTTAATCCTTGATTTACCTGCTACATGGTAAATAACTTACTTATAAGTGAGGTGCCATAGTGCACCTCTAAGGATTAAGTCAGTTATGAACTAAAGCCTCTAAGTCATTAACCTTGCCATGTCATAATTCACTCACCCTGTATTTTGTTTTTTTTCTAAAATACGTGACTTTATATTTGTTGCTGTAAAATTGAATCTTAGATGCATTTCTTTTCTCAAACATCTGAAAAGTCTCTGAGATTCTGAAAATAAAATAAGTTATTCTTCCCAGCCTCAAAGGATCTAAAAGACTAACCTAATTTTATATGACCTAATCCTACTCCTTAGTCAAAATGTAGAGCAGGGTAGAGCTGAGGATATAGTCCTATGTACTTGAATAGAATCTCCCATCAGTTTTGCTTAGACGAATGCTCATTGAGCATAGTTGTTCAACAAAATAATTCATTTAACTGAACTTTCTTTCAGACATGACTGGTTAAAAATATTCTCTTTGGGGCTGGGTGCGGTGTTCTCATGCCTGTAATGTCAGCACTTTGGGAGGTCGAGGTGGATGGATCACGAGGTCAGGAGTTTGAGACCAGCCTGACCAACATGGTTGAAACCCTGTCTCTACTAAAAAGACAAAAAAAAAAAAAAAAAAGATTTAGCCAGGTATGGTGGCACATGCCTATAATCCCAGCTACTCAGGAGGCTGAGGCAGGAGAATTGCTTGAACCCAGGAGGCAGAGGTTGCAGTGAGCCGAGATTGCACCACTGCACTCCAGCCTGGTGACAGAGTGAGACTCCATCTTAAAAATATATACATATACATATATATATATATATATATATATATATATATATATAACACACACATATATTCTCTTTGGAAGCCTTTGACTACTACGCTTCTATATGCTGTCCTTCTGTCAATTTGCTAACTAAAGAAAATAGATTAGTATGTGACATGGTTTGGCTCTGTGTCCCCACCTAAATCTCACCTTGAATTGTAATAATCCCCATGTGTCAAAGGCAAGGCCAGGTGGAGATAATTGAATCATGGATGCAGTTTACCCCACACTGTTCTCATGGTAGTGAATAAGTCAAGAAATTTGATGGTTTTATAAATGGGAGTTCCCCTGTATAGGCTCTCTTGCCTGCCACCACGTAAGATGTGACTTTGCTCCTCCTTGCCTTTTGCCATGATTGTAAGTTCTCCCCAGCCATGTGGAAATGTGAGCCAATTAAACCCCTTTCCTTTATAAACTACCCAGTCTTGGGTATGTGTTTACTAGCAGAGTGAGAACAGACTAATACGGTATGCCATGACTTATTCTTACATAATCCATGATGGCACTTCAATGATCATTTTCTCTGTCATCTAGAAGCTCATTATTTTTTACATGTCCAAGTGTCTCTTAATAACAACCCAGAACAGGTTAACATTTAGTAAATATATGCTGTATGTGGCTCTATTGTATGATTTGTCATGAAGATATAATGTAAAGAAAAAAATTAATTGAAAAAAAGATTACAGGAAGCATTGACAGAATGGAGAGGACTGAACACATTAACGTCAGAAGGAAGGACACTGGAGAGGGGAATATGCCAAAATGGAGACAAGAAATTAAGTGAGGAAGAAAACAGTGCATTTAATCTCTTTCTATTTAAATCTAACTTATTTTGGAAAGAATTACATTTTAAAAATTATTTTTCTGGCCACATAATCATCTGGGCCTTCAATTTACATCTTTATTTCACTATCTGGTGCGTAATCCTGGAAGGCAGGGACCATATCTAATTTTTCAGTATTTTAACCCCCACAGTTTGAGAAAATATCTAGTTCATCCAGTGTATTCAGTAATAGTTTTGGAATTGAAATATTTAATTTTGTGGGATTAGTCTGTTAAAGCTAGAAGGCATCTTGGACAATGACCTCTAGATAGATGGAATGATTTGCTTAGAATCAAACACCTCTCAAGCACTTCCTCTTCAAAAGTGATTTTCTCCATCTCCACTTCTAGGATTTTCTTTCTTGGATATCCAAGATTGGTCTAGAGTCTCTGTACAGGCTGCTTACAAGGCAGCTAAACCTATTGTGGTTATTTGGCTTGCTGGAACTAGTTTATATATTAAGAAACGTACACTTTGATTCCAGAGTCTGAATAGTTAATTCTAATATCATTTGTTGGCTATCACATAGACACAGACATAAAAACATTTATCCAAGAGGGCCAAAAGGGTTTTTTTTCAGATGCTGATGTATATTTAGGAGCTAATGGTATATATTTAGAAGGGTCTCTTTCTCAATTGTTTTTATTAGCAATTGGAATAGTGTCAAAAGTCATGAAAAGAAAGTAAGAATTTCATTCAAATGACCCAAAAAGCACACATTTTTTTTTTCTGTAGTCCCATGAAGGGCTAGCTGTGGCATATTTAGAGCAGGGTTAAGCAGCAGGCATAGCTTCTTTGATGACTACACTCATCTAAACACTCTTAATGTGACTCATGGAAACAACAAGCAGTTGTGACCATGGCCTCAACAGCTAAGCTTGGAAAACCACAAGGATCTTACATGTCAACCAACTCACAGTCCTTCCTTGTCTTCCACTTAAGGATCGTCCTGACCCAGGGCATTCTACGTGCACATTTCTACCCAGCTTATTCAGAAATTATTCCTTTCATCCCTGAGAGATCTGATTTTTAAAAAGTCATTTAAAAATTATTCTTCATAAATCACTTGATGGTTTTTATTAGCTGGTATATTTTAAAAAATACTTTAGAAAAAGGGAACACCATAACATCCATCTTTTCCTGCATCCCATTAGAAATTCTGGAAGTATAGAGCAATATCAAGGAGCCAGAAGCACTTCCTTTCTTTATGTTTCCTACCCCAGTTTTTAATTTGTAAAAAGCATTCTGGCTGATTTGTAGGTACAGGAACAGAGAGATTACCACTGCAGAAATTTTGTAAATGAGATGTGATTTGGGAAAGCATTCACATCTCTCAGTAAATAGCTCTGAAACTCTTTTACAGAAAATCCCTGGATAGTCTTTTTCTGGAGCTTTTCCTGTTTGAAAACTTAATATTTGTCATCTATGTTTCCAAGAGCTATTCAAACAAGAAATTTCATAAAAATATACTTTGTGTTCTTTGGAGAAAATGATAGATAAGTATGTCATTTTGAAATTGACTTTGTTTCCTCCCAGGAGGAAGGAGGAGCTTGGCACTTCCCAGTACTAGAAAAACAAGGCGGGCAAGGGCAACAGCAAAGAAGAGGAAAAAAAGATACTGTGCCCTCCTTTCATGAGAAGAAATCTCTCTTCCTGGGGCCACATAGACCTAAGATACCAGAGCTTAAGGCAGATTGAAAGTGGGAAAGTGCCTCTGTGGCTGAAGGCTCCTCACAGCCTTACTCTGCCGTGAAGGTCAGCATCTCATGCAGATGTCCAAAAGGCTGCTTTTGGCTGCCACATCTGCAAGTTCAGTTGCTGTAGTGATCAGATCATTCTCTAGGGCAGCCTAGACGGAAAGGGAAAAATTGAACCAAATTTCATTTTTATGACCACAGAACTTACGTTTTCTCCTCAAGTTTGGGTGAGGAATCAACTAGATCTTACTTAAAATGCAATACACCCAGTACCATGAGATGAGCTTTTATATTCCAAGACAGAGTCTGGAGTCCATCTTTTTAACTATGTTAGAAGGCCCAGAAACTCTTACTTTATAATGACAGTAAGACTGTATCGGAGTTGGAGGATACCTCCAAAACATTAAAGCAGCAAATGCTCATGTATTTGATTTAACCGAATAAAATGGAAAAACCACAGGAAAATCTTTAAGTGAGCTGAACCTGGTTAAATTTTTCGAAATTTTGGGAAATTCTCTTTCATGTACCCTGACGAGTTTTTTAAAACTTTTATTTCTGCTTACTAATTTGCTAATCTTTGAAGTACTAAATTGGAAGCAAACCATTTAGCTTTTGATGATTATTTCCAGAATTTGGAGTTTGATCTCTTGAGTAATTTGCCACATGTTGACATGAAACGTTGTATTCCAGTGGAATGTCATAATTTAAAGTATAAATGTTTTTCTCTTCATCATCCTGAATCTAAGCAGGTTCAATGTATAATATGTAGAGTCAATAGCAACAAGACCTGGGATAGGCATTCTCTACTCATGAGTCATTTCTTTCAAACTCCTACCCTTGACTTGCTCCCACACTGTTAACATGTCCTTGGAAACTTTTAATTAAGTTATTAAATTCAAGTAGATTGTGTTAGTCTGCTTGGGCTGCTTTATCAAAGTCTGAGTAACTCAAACAACTGACATTTATTTCTCTCAGTTCTGGAGACCGAAGTCTGAGATAAGAGTCTACCATGATTGGATTTTGGTATTGGCCTGCTTCTAATCTTACAGATGGTTATCTTCTTACTGTGTCCTCACATGGCCACAGGAAGGAAGTTCTGGTATTTCTCCCTCTTCTCAGAAGGGTATTAATCCCATCATGGAGGCTCTAGCCTCTTGACTTCAACTAAACCTCATTACCTCCCAAAGGCCCCCACCCCTTAATACCATCACACTGTGGGTTAGAAGTTCAGCTTGAGAATCTGAGGGAGAACATTCAGTCCATAACATATACAATTGCTAATTTTTACTAAGTATTGCTTATAGTTAGCTATTGTATTGTTTTTTTGTTTACAAATTTCTTTTATTTGCAAGTATAATTTAAACCCCACAAAGTCCTTTTGAAATATTCATCTTGATCTACAGTTTGTAGATAGGACAACAGCTTGAAGACTAGAGCTTAAAGAAACAGCAAAGTGTCAGAGCCAGTGTTCACATTCAAGTTTTGACCTACTATTCCATGCTTTTGTTACACTTCACTTGTGCTGGTGAGAAACAGTAATTTTATGTATGTATGTAAAGAGTCACCAAAAGTACAAAAGCACTAGATTTTTCAAAATCATCATGAAACGTAGAAAGATTTCCTAAAAATGACATAAAACCAAGAATCTAAAATGAAAAAGGACAAATCTGACTGGATAATAACATTAAGGTTCCACAAATTATAAAACAAGTAAGAAATAAGAATTTGAAAAACACAGGACAGGAAATATTTAATATGCATATGATGTTGGAATATCATAATTTAAAGTATATGTGTTTCTTAATATACAAAGAGCTATTATAAACCAACAGCAACAAAAATAAATTTAAAAATGAGCAAAGAACATGAATAAGACATTAACAGAAAGAAAACAAGCATTTAAAAATGTTTGCTCTCTTTTATACAAGTTATTGAGCATTTCTAGTCTGAAAATCTGAAATTCAACATGCTCCAAAATCCAAAAAGTTTTGAGCACTGACATGATGCCAAAATGAAAAATTTTACACCGACCTTCTACAATAGCTTACAATCGAAACACAGCCAAATTTTGTTTCCTGCACAAAGTTATTAAAAATACTGTACACAATTGCCTTCAGGTTGTGTGTATAAGGTGTATATGAAACAGAAATCTCCATTTTCTTTTCTGAATTTAACTAAGATTAGTACTTAGGTACTTAATATTTGTTTTAAAAACAAATAAATAAATGGGATAAAAATTGGTAGCTTTGTCCAAAATAAGACATCCGCTACACACAAATAAGACAGCACAGCCATGTTAGCCAGAGCTGTCCTTCACATCATGTTTGTAGTCACAGGTCCTCATAAAATTTTTACTCTTCTCATAAAGAATTCTCTGAGATTGGAAAATGTAGATAGCTTGGTCAGTGTATCAGTGTGTTTTCATGCTGCTTATAAAGACATACCTGAGACTGAGCAATTTACAAACCAAAGAGGTTTAATTGGACTTATAGTTCAACATGCCTGCAGAAGTCTCACAATCATGGCAGAAGGCAAAAAGGAGCAAGTCATGTCTTACATGGATGGCAGCAGGCACAAAGAGCCTGTGCAAGGAAACACTCCCTTTTAAAACCACCAGACCTTGTGAGACTCATTTGCTACCATGAGAATAGCGCAGGAAAGACCTGTTCCCATGATTCAATTACCTCCTACCAGATTCCTCCCCATAACACATGGGAATTTAAGATAAGATTTGGGTGGGGACACAGTCAAACCATATCAGTCAGTGACATTTATTCAAAGCCAGAAATCATAGAGTAATCCAAGGTGGAAGAAAAGAAAATATATATAAGGGTTGACTTCAAGGTACTTAAGAGCCAGCAAGATATCTAAATCTATTGAGAAACATATATGTTAATAGATAGAGATATAAGAATATATAAGCTATGTATAACAAGGTCAAGGTTTATGGAGTGAAGGACATGAATGCCATGGAGGGAAAAGGAGGTTGTCAATGTGATAGGATGACCATAGGACCACGTTTTCTGACTAAAGTAAGGTTCCTATTGGACTTCATGGTGTGCCCACGTTTTCAGGCATCTCCCCTACCTCCCTATCTCTTTGTTTCCATTGCAATCACATTCATCCACACTTTCTGAGTTGCACATGTCCAGAATGAAAAGAGTGTTTCCATGTAGCAAACACACGGAGAATTCTCCCATAGGCAAAAAAGTACTGAGGTGTAATTAATATATTTTCAGACTATTATCTGTATTACCTTGAGCCCTCAGACTGATTGTCCTGTTCTAGTTCTAAGCCAAAGAGATTAGGTTTAGATTAGGTTGAGTATGTGGTCTTGGCTGCCAAATACATCATTCTCCCTCATGTCCTTTTTATGAACCATCACATTTTTCCATGATGGGACATTCTGAGCAAATATGGCACTGTGGAGAAGAGGCTATTTATTATAAACACTGCATTTGGCTTTGTCCTACAGAAAAGAAATGACCAGAAGAATACAATAATTAGGTCGGAATGTCTTGTGATCAAAGTTGCATTATGGATACCTAGGACAACACCAGATCTTTGAACTAAGAAACTAGTTCATAGATTCAATGTCTATGACTAACTGTATTGCGTCAACACCAATTAGGCATCTAATTAATTTTATTAAATGGGTCAGAAACGAAATATAAACAAAACCAAAACTTTTTCAACTGTAAAACACCATGAAAACCACAAATCAGCCTGTGATTCTCTTGGTAAACAAAGCAAATACATTTTTTTTCTTTTCTTTTTTAATATTTTGCTGGAAGGAATCCTAAAAGGTCATCTAGTTCAGTCTTTTTCTTTCAAGTAAGACACACTCTATCTCTAAATAACAGAGGAGTCTTATTGTATCTTATTCTTTTTTATTAATAATTTTATTTAGCCAAAAAGTTTTGGAGCATCTACTAAATGGCAAACATGCTGTTAGGATTGGAGCTAACCAGATAAAAAGAAAAAGAACACATGATGTTTACCCATGAGGAAGTAGTTGAGTTAGGAAAGACTGGTTTGCGTATTTAATTCCTTAAGCAAAATGGGGAAAGCAAGAGGATACATAAGTCTGAGGGAGAAGAAAACATGTGAGTTTAATGGTATTGAGTTTGAGGTGCCATGAAGGGGCCAGTAGGCAGCTGGCTATGTGGGCCTGGAGAAGTTCTGATCTAAAAATACAGATATAGGAGTCACTTTCAACAGGATTCTTGAGGATAGGAAAACCATAAAAGTAGTCCACCTACAATGAAAACCAGTCTTAGCAAAGGTGCTCCTTAAAAACTCAATTCAGCGCTGTTATTATTCTGACAGTCCTGATTACATACCCATGTCTATCATCACTCTTTTAGTTTAAGAATCATCCTCCTCTCTGCCAGCTGCAGTGGCTCACGTCTGCAATCCTAGCAATTTGGGAGACAGAGGCAGGCAGATCACTTCAGGTCAGGAGTTCGAGACCAGCCTGGCCAGAATGGCAAAACCCCATTTCTACTGAAAATACAAAAATTACTCAGGTGTGGTGGTGCATGCCTGCAGTTCCAGCTACTAGGGAGGAGAATCGCTTGAACCCGGGTGGCGGAGGTTGCAGTGAATTCAGATGGAGCCATTGCATTCCAGCCTGGGCAACAAAGTGAGACTCTGTCTCAAAAACACCAAAAATCCCAACAACAACAAAAATAATCATCTTCTCCCTCAGAGCTGATGAAAATAATAAAATACGAGCTTATAGATGCACAGCTTGAAATGCCCAGGGTGGACGACCCTGAAGCTTGGCTGGATGGAAGTGTGAGAACACTGTAGTTAGGATTTGGCATCCTTGCCTCTTTCAGTTCTGCTGTCCTCCAAACTGGTTTTGTTTTCAAACAGATTCTCTCCATAGGCACGTCTCCAGGAATTCCAGTCTTATATCCTACCAGTATCAAACCCCAAAAAAGAAAGTTTCTCAGCACCAAAAATCACAGCTGAAATCTGAGTATCAACTCTTATTCTGTCCACTTGAATGACACACTGTTTCTCAAACCCATCACTGCAGAAAGGTAGATGGAGGCCAGGCGTGGTGGCTCACGCCTATAATCTCAGCACTTTGGGAGGCCGAGGCGGGCAGATCACGAGGTCAGTTGACAGGGACCATCCTGGCCAACATGGTGAAACCCCGTCTCTGCTAAAATACAAAAAATTAGCCAGGTGTGGTGGCGCATGCCTGTAGTCCCAGCTACTCAGGAGGCTAAGGCAGGGGAATCTCTTGAACCCAGGAGGCGGAGGTTGTAGTGACCTGAGATCGCGCCACTGCACTCCAGCCTGATAACAGAGGCTTCGTCTCAAAAAAAAAAAAAAGAAAAAGTGGATGGAATCCTCTGATTGATTAGTCAAGCTCCCTGGGCCTTCTGCTTTGAGGTCAGCTCAGCCACTCAACAAGGAACAAGACTCAGGGAGGAGTGACTCCCTAGAGAAGAACTGAAGAAGGGGAAAAAGATTTGGACACGTACACATCAGAGTTACCCTTAATCCCTTGTAAGTGCAAGAAACACAAGAATAAAACACAAATACAATGAATAAAATGCAGCCCTGTGAAGACAAAAGAGGAAGATAGAAAATGAGGCAAAGATAATGTGGTAAGTAGTCAGGGTGTGAAGTATCGGACCACCACCAAGGAAAGACACAGTTACATGTCTGCCTGCTTCTTTTGTGTTTTGCATTGGTTCGGAGGAAACAGAGAGCCCATCTCATTTGTCTGATTTACTATTCTTGATATCCTTGGAGGCCATTGTTTCGTAAGAGTGGTGGAGTTTTTTCTGTAAGGGAGAAAACTTATTTTCCTTACCTTTTTAGGTTCTTAGTTGAAACACTGTCCTGAAAACAAAAGTCAGATTAACAAAAGAAAACAGAAGTTTGTTAATGTGTACTGTACCCATCACACAGGAGAGGCCTCAGTTCAAAACAGTACTTCTGTCTCAAGGCAGTGACTTACAGGCCTTTCTTAAGGAGTATTTTAACAAAGAGCCATAAATCCTATAAAGTGACAAGACAAAGAACAGAGTGTCTTCAGGCTTCCAAAACGTGGGGAAATGTGGGAAGGTAAATTTATGGGAAGAGATAGATCCTAGATCCTCTGGTGCCACTGTCTCTCAGCTGATAAAAGCAGAGAGGAGAGACAGAGTGTACCCCTGTGTTTAGCCTTTTAACTAAAATCCTCAGTATTTTAGAGAGGAATATTTTGTTTTCCTTCCATTCCAAAGGCCAAAAATCTCAATTGCTTTAATACAACTTCTAGGTTTATTTTTCATCATTTAAAACATTTCTGGCCACCATTCAAATTTGCCTGTAAATTCCTCAGGTCTTTAAATTTTGTATTCTATAGCTAGAATTATTGCTTTGGTAAAGGTCTGAATAATAATAATAAGTGCATTATTCCAATTCCACACTTGAGCCTTATAAATATGCTTTTAACAGTAATGACTGTTCTGGATGGTGTGCTATTTCCAATCTGTTCTCCTCTTAAGTTTTCTTCTAGCTTACCTTCACATCTCTGTTATGGAGGTTACGAAGAAGAAACATAAGAAGTGGTAAGGTGTCATAGTATCTAACAGATTGACTTTGAACTGAATGTCCATTGCAGTCAAATTGCTTCTGATTTGCCTATTTTGGTGTTTAGGTTTTAGCCTAATAACTACAAGAAAGTTTTAAAGTATCTAAATTACTAAGACAAAGGCTATTGTTGTTATGCAAAAGCACATAGGCCTGAGTTTAAAGCTCTCGGAAAATTAAAAAAGAATCCATGCTGGGACTTAAAATTTCAAGTTGATTTGAAAATATAACTTGAAACTTAGGAACTTTGTCCTCCAGTCTGTATTTGCTATTGTTTTAGATATTTGAGCTGAATGGGCACAGAACAACAGATTTAATCATTACAGTATAGAGGAAGATGTAGTGATATCCAAAGAGAGCTTGACCAGAAGTCAGAAGAAGTGGCTTTGAGACCCAATACTACTGCCCTTGTGACTTTGCAGAACTTACTCAACCTCTCTGAAACTCAGTCTTTCCTTCTTTAAAACTGAGTCTATAACCATTACTCATGGGTAGCAGAAAATCAATAACATAATAGAAATGAAACCAGCTGGTACACCGTATTTGCTCATTCAGTGATACTCTTTTTTTATGTTTTATCACATCATCATGTGAAATACAGGAAGATACAAATTCCCTCCCTCAATAATTTATAATCCAGTAGAAAAAAAACTGTATGTGCCCTCTAAGTGATATCACACGGGAGTTTAGGCAGAAATTATAAGAAATAAAAAATCTGAGGAAGAGTGAATGTAGAATGTGGAAGGTGATGTAAGTCTTGAAGACGAAAGGGTCTGCAGAGTAGAGGAGGGAACGTCCTAGCCAAGTGAGTAAGTATAGGGAAGGCAGAGGAGGTACAGAGAGTTTAATAACATGTTTTTCCAGCATGAAAGCATGATTCTTCCCCAGGCTCTTTAGCAAATAAATAAATAAGCAACAAAAATCATCTTTCCATTTACTTTGCACATATCATGGCTTACCAAGTCATAATTCAGGGGGAACAAGCTAATTTTCTTAAAAGCTATCTTTTCCTTCCATTATTCAGAAGTGGATTATCATAGAAAACGTTCAGTACATTTCCTCTTTAAGTAAAGAGTGGGTGGGGAAATTTAGGTGGGCATCCTGGCATCCTGTGCTCATGGTTGTAGAGAAGTTTTATGAAGGCTACGTGAAATGTGAGGATCTGAGAATATTTGAAACATAGGTATTATTTGGTCCAAACTTGCTGGTTTACAGCTTGAGAAAAATGGTATCCAGACACATGGAGTGGCTTTTCCAAGGCCACAAGTCACACACGTAAAGAGGTGAGGCAAAAAGCCAGGTTCTCAGGAAGACAGAATTCTAATCCAGAAATGGATTAATGTGTAGTCATGTATTTATTCATTTGTTCATTCAGATAATCTTTCCTAAATGCTTGTTATATGGTAGACACTATCCTGATTATAAGACAGTACATGTTATGAAAATAAAGACAACCCAAATGAGAACAAACAGAGGCTATTTATCCCATTTGTTAGACCAAGGAAGTCAGCCACTATCACATCTGATACTCAAAGGCAGGCACAGGACTGGCAAATCTTTCTAGTGAAGAAGAAGGAAGGCTTCAGGTATGCTCTGATTGGAGGCTGTTGGCATGGCGGGGAGCCTCATGCTGGCATGAGGTGGGCTTAGTGGGAGTGGTGCATATATGTGATTTGTGTGGGGGAGCATACCGTTCTGTTCTGCTGACCATTCCAGGCCAGAGGTTACAGTTTGGCTTGGAGAAGTGATTGCTGCAGAAGTTGAAGATTGGAGTTGTGCTCTCATATGTGATCTGGCCATTGTCCATTTATATATTCAATCCCCTTGGGGCACAAGAGATGCCGTGCCTCCACTAATGGAACTTGCAGTCTCATGGTTTAATCACACCATGGAAAATGCTAGAAAGGAAGTTAGGGGTTGTAGAATGGGATCTGGAGTCTAGTCTGGGAGTTTTCTTGAACAACTGACTCCAAGCTGTGCCCTAAATATTAAGTTGAAGTTATTCAGTAGTAAAGAGTAAAAAATCATTACTAGAAGTATTTGTGAGGTTTTACAAATAGAGCTGTCAATAGGTTTTTATAAAAGAGGTATTAATCCCTTTTTCCACCTCTGATCAGAATCAACCAATCAAATGTTTTATGCTTTTTTTTTTTTTTTTTTTTTTTGTCTCTCACACCATAGCAACAAAATGAGAAGGGATCTCATTGTGAGGGCCTATTATGTCTTAAAACAAAACAAAAAGGAACAGAAAGAGCAGCATTTAACATGAAAATAGTATCCTGACCCTCCTTGGACTAAATGTTGTTAATCAAGTTTAAATTTAGCTCCCACGAAGTCTCAAAAGAAAAGGAGACAGTCAGGTCCAGCGAGGAAAAACTTCCGAGTGCCTCTAAGGCAAGGAAAACAAGACTCAAGTCAACAAAGGGCAGGCAGCCTGTAAAAACAAATGGTGCTGATGAGAAGGCGGGGGCCCCAGAAAGCTCATTAGCAATCAGATGCAGCCACAGAGCTGTCTCCCTCCAGTCTACCGGCCAATGACACCACAGAGCCTGTTACTCAGCGGCCCGCCTGCCTGGCTGCACTCCTGAGACATCCCGCCTGCTCAGGGGACCCCAAACCCCTAGAGACCTGGATACTGAAGGGGAGGAGGCAGGACGCCAGGAAACACCACAGATGAAGTGAAGAAAACCAAAGCTATTGTCCTTATCTACCCACTGATAACCAATAGTGAGGGATGGGGGAGAAGCAGCTGCTGGGTCGGATTCTGGAGGCCACATGACTTCAACTGAGGAGTGGAGCGTGGCGGCTGCACTTTTGTTTCCAGCTTTATGAATCCCAGTGCTGTTTTCAGTCTTTGGAAGTTGAAGGTTCTCTTAATATCAATTGTTTTGTAGCCTTTTACATGAATGAAAACAAATCTTATGTATGTTTTTCAAAAACGGCTATTTTGAATTTGGTTGACACCTTCAATAAATTCACTTTTTCTTTTCACAACAGCAGCTGCATGTGTGGGAAAACAGTAGGCATACGTAGTTGGCAAATAGTAGCACAGCCCTTTTTCACCTCTGTCCCATCCCTGCAGGCTTCCAGGTGAGACGTTCGGGGCTTCACGATTGAGAACCAGAATGAAAAGGAGAAACTGGCCTTTATTGAGTATCAACTGTTATCATTCTTGGATAAGAAAGGTATTGTTTGTTTTCTGTCTTACAAAACACAAAAGGATTAACTTGAGAAATTAAGATACCTGCCTTGGGTCATATTGTTGGTAAGTGACACTTTCAAAAATCACAGCACTTTCCACCTTCCCAAATTCCTACTTAAATCAGTTCAACTTCACTGGGGCATGTTAGGGGCTGGCTGACTACCACTCACGCACATTTGTGAAGGAGTCTTGCGCCTTGTCCCTGGTGAGACTGTTGGTTCTTTATGTCTTAGATGCTATTGGTGGGATGCAGAAGTGATGACTGATTGAAAAGTGTTAAACAGACTAATCAAGTGATTCCTAGGCCAAGATGGCTCCAGGGCCTTAGATTCCTACATATGCAAAGCGAGACAACTCAATGTACATAGCAAAATGAAACTTAAACTTTACCAACCAGAAACTACCAACTATTTCTAACTAGAGATTTTCTTCTTAGCCAATCAAACATTTTTTTTGTCTTGCTCCTGAGGACACCTTACAACAGTTTTAACATCGCACCCTCTCAGTGAAACTCAAACCATTTGTAGTTTGATGCTGCCCAATTCATGAATTGCTATCTGTTCAAGTTAACTCTTTAAAATTTTAATGTACCTAAGTTTATCTTTTAACAAAGGGGATGGGGATTCTTGGAGAAAAATGGTTCAGGATATTTATTTGAATGGTATAGGTTATAGGACCTTTGACTAAAAAGCACATTCTTTGTTCTTTTATAGTACAAAGAATTAGGAACTAACATTTGAACCATTGTCACAAGCATTTTAATCCATTTTCTATTAGTATCTGAGGACTATTGAATCTTTTCACCCAGAACACTCATTTTCAAACGTGTTCAAATTCCCTCCTTTTGCTCCAAAAAGATCACCTTAACCCCAGGTATATGTGAGGTAACGGTAGTCTGGTTTTGGTAGCAAAACCCCAGGTTTTGCTAACGCACACTTTCAACTTTGGATTATTAGATCCTTGCATTGTTTTTTTCAATTTAAAACCATGATCCTTGAAGTCTTTCCACTCTGAAACAGAACAGGGGTGTTGTAAGCCATCTGGAAAGCCATCTTTACTATGTATTCATTCTCCAGGGGTCTCCAAATCTACACTTGGCAGCAGAAGTAACTTTCTTAGTCTGTTTAGTTGACCCTGAGATGATGAGATTCAGGACAAGTAAGATGCCTTGGTGGGGGAATATGGTGCTGATAAGGAAAGAATGCTGAGGTGGGCAGCATTTTCCTCATCCAGGAAATGCTAACAATAGCCGCCATCTACTGAACTCTTACTAAGAACCAGGCACAATGTGATGCATCCCTATAAAGTAGTTACAGTTATCCTAACCATTGTACAACGAGAGACTGTGGCTTGTGTAAAATGCTCCCATGGCCCTCCATTCTAATTAGAACAGAACCAATGCACTTTATCAAGGTACCAGAGCCCTGAGTAATCTGGCTCATCCTCATCTCTGACCCGATCTTTCTCCTTCCACTCACCCATTTGCCAGTCCTGCTCCAGCTTTATTGGTCTTCTTCCTGTCCCTTGGCTCATAAAGCTTATTTTAGGCTTGCTGTCCTCCTGACCTTCCTTTAGATCTTTGCATGGCTAGCTCCTTCACATTATTTAGGTCTCTGCTTATCTGACCTAAGAGAGTTTGACTGTCCATCCAAAAGAGTAGCTGGCCCCTCCCTGCCCCTGAATCATTCTCAATCTTATTCTGTTTTATTATTTTTTAAATAAACTCACCGATCTCTGAAATTTACCTATTTTTTTCTCTGTATATGTTTGTTTACTTCCTTCACATAAACTATATAAGGGTTTTTTCGAGATGTTAGGTTCAGGGACTTATATATATTTGTTGAATGAAGAAATGAATGATTGAATGGTAAGTAGTTTAAGTTAGATCACATAGTTAGTACACAGTTGAGCCAGGCCCTAAACCTAGGTTTGGCTGCCTCTTCTTAGGGAAGTGAAGTCACAGAAGGGGAGTACTAAGCGTAATAGAATTCAAGATAGGATGATACCAAGTAGTAGAGCTTTTCCTATTGCCTAGTTTGGCTTGGGCTAGAGTAGTCCACAGTCTAAAATTGTGTTTCTTAAAGAAAAAGATCCACCTCACTGGTATCAGAGTCACATATTGGTTAATTTGCCCTGGATAGGTACTTATTTCTCAGGTCAACTCACTCTTTTAGAGCAGAAAAGAGACAACACTCTCCTGGGTTAGGAAGCACAACCCTTCATCTGTGGCACAGCCTCCTCCTTTTAAACCCTCCACCCTTTAGAATTTACAATCAGAGATAACAGTGTTTACCTCTTGTTTTGCAGATCTGCATGGAACTTGGTCCTTTTAGGGCTATGAAATAGGCTAATGAAAAAGTAATTTCAATTCAGAAGCTTCAAAAGCCCAGATGAACTTCTGGAAAATTATTATTCAAGATTTCTTTATTACACTTGAGAGCATGTAGGATCCCAATAAGTCAAAGAAGAGACCTAGGTTGTTTTTATTCCTTGGTATACCAAGTAAGAAATCTACACATGGTATGAATAATGACTGTGTTTAAAACACCTAAAATGATTACCCTGAAGGTTTGCTTTGATAAACTGATCTTCGTATCCTTTTGCCTTAAACTCTCTTAGCTTTGGATGAGTTACCTGCTTTAATTGGTTACTTCTAAGTCTAGTTTACAAACAGAAACTAAGCAACACCCATTTGGAGAACCATGGCTACCAAATGAAATGATCTGGATGATGGAGCCCTTTCTCTGACACTCGATGCTTAGACTGCAGGGTTGGAAAATCTTAGATCTGAATTTCTGTCAGTTGACATCAATAACTTTCACTTTTAATGAACTTGAGACATTAAATTTTGCTTGACCTGAAACCAGTGGGAAAAAAGAAGTTTCACCTGAAACTTGGCCCAGATTTCTCCTTTGTGGTTAATAAATGATGAACACACGCCCAGGTTGGGTTCATGTTTAGGACAAAATTCCGACGAGGAAATTTTGTGCTTATTTCAGGTTTCAAAAAAAAGTTTACAGTTCTGAACAACCCTCTATGTGTTATAGATATCAGAATGCACTCCTGGTCATTTCAGTGAGTAGAAATATTTTAGACCAGAGAATCAGAGAGAAATCTGAGATATCGCATGTAAATATACTTAGGTTTGTTTTAGGGCTTATGCTAGTGACATTTTAAAGGAGTTCTTAAAAATCTAGTGCTCCAAAGTGTGCTGTGCTATCAATGATACAGTTTTAATTTATTTCCTTGACTTATCAATTTTTGGAAGAAGTGACTATGTCTTTGTCACGTCCCAGCCCAGATACCTCTCTATGATTTTCTTCTAGTGATGTAGGACCAGCTCGCTATTTATTTATTTATTTATTTTACCTTGAAGTTCTGTGTGACTTGCAGGATCAGCTCTTTAAATGATGCATCATTTGGCTATTTTGGATTGTAAGTATAGCAAACACAAGCTAAGTCAATTTAAAAAATAAAATAACTTCATTTCTCTGACATTGTCTCAGCTCTGCCCCTGCTTCTTGTATCAGCTTAATTCTCACACTAGCTTTCCTCAGGATAAAAAAATGTCTTTCAAGAGTCTCTTGGGCTATGTGCTCCCTCACTCAAGTCTAGAGACAATAAACTTGTCTCTTTATTTTTAAGACATTTCAGTTGGGATTTCTATTACTCATCACTGCAAACATCCTAAATGATAAAAATGGGAAAAGCATGTAAAAGGGTGGCCAGATCTTTTTAAAAATAGAAATTTTATTTCTCTGCTATAGTGAATTTAAAGAACTCTTAAATATCCTTTTTACCTTTTCTTCTTCCACCGTCTCATTATTTTCACCCGTATTTCTCCATGCATCCTTCTTTCCTTAAAACTAGAGGAAGCTAATGGCAAAAGGGATGAGGAATGTCACCTAAGACTACTGTATGTTGCAGACCAGATATGCTGGCAGTGACAGATGATTGGTTTCCAGATTTTTCTGCATTAGGCCTTCTCTGTCAACTCTTTGATTTTGTGCCAAAGAATGATGAATATCCTGTCATCATTGCAATGTCTTGAAGTCAAGACCAATAACTATTTTTATTATTGCTGTTGCTACTATTATTATGGTAGCAAGTAAAATGTCTGTGATCCATCCCATGCTGTGTAGCTCAACTTTGGAGAATTTAGGATTTAGGGTAATCACAGTAGACTTAGACTTTGAAACTGACAATGAATTTTTTTAGTTAACTGTCATTATTTGATCTAAAAAGAGAAAGAGAGAGCGAGAAAAGAGAGATTGAGAAATCTACCATCTGGCACTTTTAGGTAAAAGATTAAATGGTTGAAAAACCTGGGTTCTAAGACGTGAACTGCCATGCACTGGATGTGGGTCTTGGGTAAATCATTTAACATCTTTGGATTTCACCTAAACTGAGAAGGTGAGATCATTAGACCGTTGCTAAGAGATCTTTGTTGGTTCTAGGATCAGTATTGCCTCTTTCAGGCAAGGACAGATAGATCCAGGCACAAACTGGCTTATTCACAAGTTAACCCAGTGAGGGAGATTCTTCAAGACCTAATTTCTAATTTTTAAATTCTTCACTCATTCTATAAACCATAAAATATGAGAGCTGCCTGAGCTATAAAAATCACTGAGGCTGGTGGTTATTACCCCTTTTTTATAGACTCCTTGACATTTTGGTGAAAATTGTTGGCAATCTTTTCTGAAAAATCCACATGCAGAAAATTTTGCATATAAATTAGGGATTCACAGTCTCACTGAAGCACAGCTATGGGCCTATGTAGAACTGAGTTAAATATTCCTGACGTTGCTTGACACCATTGCTTTGTTACCAACAAAACTAATAACTAGAAAACTAAAATACCTCAACCAAAGTCACATAACAAATTAGTGACAAGACACCAATGGCTTATGCAACAGCCATCCCATGGCTGATCACCTGTTCCTTGTGGAAAATGGCTCTTGCCATTCTCAGGAAATGTAGCTTCTTCCCTTCCCGAAGGAGATTGTTGTTTAATCTAAATTCTCGATCATGAGAATTTATTCCCTTGGAAAGCAAACTTAGTCAATGACACATAAACAGACACCTTCTAGGGTCTTTCTGGAAAAGGTTTTTCTCCCAGTTTAAACAAGGAAGAAAACCAACTTGCTCTTCCTGCTTTCACCCATAAGTCTTGTAAGGGTGTGGTATTTGGAATTGTAAACAGCCACCATGAGCGTGACTAAGACATGCTCAGGGTCACAGAGTGCAAAGATGGAAAGAGTGTGGACTTTTGGGACTGAACCACCCTGGTACTGCTTGCTTTTTTCCATACTTCTTGTTGGGTAAGGTAATAAAGGCATTCATTGTTTAAGTCAGTACTTTTCAGTCTTTTTCACATTGGGATATGTGTAGAAATGATCATACTGGTATAACATGCTAGGATAATTGGAGGAGCCAGAGGACTCAGGAACTTCAGATTTCACCCCACTGCCCTGAAGGCTGAGAGGAATCAGCCCTTATACGACAGTATCTTAACATAGCCCCTTCCACCATGCTAGTGTGCCAGGCACTATCTGCTGTGAGTATTATCTGATTCTATAGGGGTGTGTTCCTTTGTCTTTGACTAGCCTTTTACAACTCTGTAGAGAGACAAGTTAACCTGTACAAAACTGCATTTCCTGCCCATCACTATCCAAGTGATTCTTGTTTAAGGCAATGCAAATGGATTTTCTCAGTGTGTTAATCAGCTTGAGTTGCCATAAAAAAATACCATAAACTATGTGGCTTTAACAACAGAAATTCATTTTCTCACCAATTCTGAAACTAGAAGTCTGAGATTAGGGTGCCAGCACACTCAGGTTCTAGTGAGGACTCTCTTTCTGGCTTATAGACGGCCACCTTCTCACTGTGATTTCACATGCCAGAGACAGAGAGAGACATAGCTAATATGTCTTCCTTTCTATAAGGACATAGATTCCATCAAATCAGGGCTCTATCTTGACTTCATTAACCTTAATCATCTCCTTAAATCACTGCCCTATCTCCATTACAATTTCACAGGGGTGGGAGTGGGAGTAGTGCTTCAACATATAAATTTGAGGGGAAGGGGAGGACACAGTTCATTCTATAGCACTCAGATAGACAATGTAACATTTTCTCACTGTATACCGTTTAAATTATTTGTAACATCTTACTCATTCCTTCATTAATTAATAAATTAAAAATTTTGACATATGCTTGTTTTACTTATGTCAAAATGTATGTATTATAATTTTTTTGGCAATTTATTTTTAACAAAAAGATCAGACTCCATTCTTAGATGGCAATTCCTAAGATTACTGAAAAGAGAGGGACATTTTAAGACCCCATTATTTCCCAGTTCATTGGAGTCACTTTCCTTGGTTGAGGAGACTGATCCTTGTTTTTTTCTATATCTTATAGATCAATTGTTAATTTAAAAGAAACCGGGTAAAAACACTGAGTTGTAGAAATGCTTAGTCCTGGACCCAGGTGGATTTCTATAAATTACAAAACTCAGTAAAGCCACGTAATCTCTTGGCCTCAGTCCCTCCATCAATATAATGAAGAGATTGGAATAAATGTTCTCTAATACCCTTTCAAATTTTAGAACATGTTGATTTCATGATTTGTGCTTGTAAAGGGTGGTAACTATAGAGATAAAACTTTCTCACTGTCTAGAAAAACACTGTTTAAAAAAATTTTTAGAGATAGTCTTGCTATGTTGCCCAAGCCAGAGTACAGCCACTATTCACAGGTGCAGTCCTGGTGCACTATGGCCTCAAATTCCTGTCCTCAAGTGATTCTCTCTCCTAAGCCTCCCATGTAGCTGGGGCTACAGGAACATACCACCATGCCCAGATAGAAGAAGAATATTTTAATAAAAATATCCACATATTTGTGATGTCTGCCTTCTTCATGCTTTGGTAGGTAAGACTTGAGTTTTCAAAGACTTTTTATCCTCTCTTCTCCCATTCCTTTACACACCTGCTTCCTGCCCCCCTGAAAAAGCCACTAACTCCCTTTGTGTTCAAGTTTCTTCATCTGTGAAATGTGAGGCTGAGTGCCCATCGGCCTCCCAAGGGTATTCTGTGCCTGACTCCATCACAGAGCATTCTCTATGTTGAACATTATCTACAGACCGAGGCTGGCATTTGCTTTCTTTCCTTTCTTGATCATAATTTGATCCTTACTTCCTTAGGAGGCTCTTGCTTTTACAATTTGTCAGTAGTTGTAATCCTGTTTTAACATAATGTAAAACTATGGTGATGCTAATGGTGTCATTGATAATGAGCTGGGACTGGCAGAGAGCCTTTTAAAGAGTGTGTTCAAATTGTGAAGAAAATCCCCAAAACATCAAGAAACAAGACAAAAATCACACAGTAATAACATAGGAGAATGTTCCCATCCAAACAAAATAATTTATATAAGATAGCATTACCTGATAAAATACAAGACATTCAGTTAAATTTGACTGAATGTCAGAAAACAGAGATTAAAATTTTAGTATGAGTGTATTCCACACAAAGGACATGCCCATCATGTTCATGTCCACAATAAATGTTTTGTTGTTTATCTCACATTCAAATTTTACTAGGTGTCCCATATTTATATTTATTAAATCTGACAATCCTAACCAGATTTTAAAAGCTGAGCTTTCTGTTCAGCAACTTCTGCCTGAAATAAAATGAGGTCCTAGTGTGTGATTGGGCTTTTCTTAGTTGTTCAAATGTTAAACAAAGAAATACTCCAAAACTGACAAAGGGGAAGAGGTTGAAACTTCCCCATAGTCTTACTGTGAAAAATTATGTTGGAGAACAGTAGATCTTGTCATGCTGAACTTTTTGTATTCATAGATATTTGGTCTTAGAAAAATTGAAAAAAAAAAAAACAGTTGGCAATTCCATGAAAAGTTGCAGTTCTCTTGTTTATTAGAAACATTTCAAGAATTTTCTAAAGGTCATAAAAATTGTAATATTTGTGGGATTCTGGAGATAGTAGTGATAAGCCATGAAAGGATAAGAGTTTTTCAGGAAGTCCTTTGGTTTTAAAGCACTCGGTGCCAAGGATAAGGCTGCCCAACAGTGGGCCCTGACTCTGTGGCCACTCTATCAGGGCCACAGTAGTCACAGAGCACAAGCAGCCTGGCAGGCCCCCTGTGGCACACATGGGCACTGATGCTCCCCACCATCTCAGAGCACCTGCTTGACATCTGTGCCTTCCACTGCCACTTTAGGGTTTAACTATGTAGGAGATGAGAACAAGCCATCTCAACTTGTGCCTTTTTGGCAAAAGGATTATTTTGAGAAACTGCAGACATGGGAGAAGCTCTGAAAACAGAATACAGTTGTCCCTCAGTATCTGTGGGGGGGGATTCCAGGACCCCCATGGACACCAAAATCCGTGGATACTCAAGTCCCTGATATAAAGTGACATAATATGTGGATATAACTTATGCATATCCTCCCATATACTTTAAATCATCTCTAGATTGCTTATAATATCTAATATAATGTAAATGCTACATAAATAACTATATTGTTATACTGTATTGCATAGGAAATAATGAAAGGAAAAAAGTCTGTACATGTCTGGTACAGATGCATTTTTTTTCTCAAGTATTTTCAAACCAGACTTGGTCTAATCCACAGATGTGGAACACAGGGATAGGAAGGGCTGACTGGACAAGTTACTCTTTTATAAGGGAAATTTATTTCTGTAAAGGAAATTTCCAATTGTAAAGATGTCTCCCTCTCTGTACCATGAAGCAAAGAAGGACGAAAATTACTAGAGACTCATCGATGGAAAAGGCATTGACTGAAATCTGCATAACACATCTTACCCTTGCTTACTGTGATCTGCTGGGCCTTCCCCTACATCCTTCTTCCTTTGTTTCAGCAGATGAGGCTATTAAAGCCTGATTTCAAAGCCACCTTTTAGTAATTTACTCATTTCTCAGGGTGTTTCCCATGTATAAATGAGGTATACATGCTAATAAACTTCTGTTTTTTTCTCGTCACTCTGTCTTTTGTTACAGGGGTTCGTCCTAATTAAGAACTATTAAGGGTAGAGAGAAAATTATTTTTCTTTCCTTACAATTATGAGAGAGAGTTATTCAGCAAATAAAATGACTAGGAAAAATGCAAAAAAGCTAAGAGATGTGACTACCTCTGTCATTCAGACCAGGGCTACTTGAAGTAGGATCTGCTGGCCTGTGCCGGTCTGTGGACCCTGTCACTGTTCAGCACCAGGAACATTACAGAAATTTACAGTGAACATTTAGAAACCTTTTACCCAACAGTAATATCAAGTCTGTTGAATCTAGTAATGAAAAATGTGGACCTGCCTTTTGTATGTTTTTTTTTGTTATTGTTTGCCTCACTTCTCTAGTAATTTGTTTTTTTTTTTTTGTATTAGACAAAAATATCAGTCACTAAAAGACCATGATACTGCAACAGCTAAAAGGCATGTAATGTTGACGTTCTTTAAAACAAATAACTCTAACAGCAGCTTAAATTGAATTGTTAAATTTATCAACCCAGACTTTCAGTAAGTAGTAACTACTGTGACAAGAAAAACTTTAGATAAATTAAATTTAAAAGAGGTTAATCGAGCAAAGAAGGATTCCAGAATCCAGCAGGTCCCCAGCACCACCCCCATCCCCCCCCGCCCCCACTGACTCATTGTGAACCAGAATAAGATTCTGAGAAACTCTGCACTACTATGGGTTAGAGAGAATTTATGGACAGAAAAAGGAAAGTGATGTACAGAAAACGGAAGTGAGGTACAGAAACGTTGGATTGTTGGATTGGTTACAGCTCAGCATATGCCTTATTTGAATATGGTTTGAACAGTTGACTTCTTGTGATTGGCCAAAACTCAGTGATTGGCACAAGGGCAGGTTGCAATCTGTTCACTAATCCAGTTAGGTTACAGTTCACTTTGTATGCAGAAAACATTAGCCTGAACTCAAAACATGCAAGAAGGCAGCTAGCTGTAGGCTAAACTTAACATTACATACCAAGCACTTACAGTGATGAATAAGATAGACATTGTCTGGAGTTCCTGCCTTCACAAAATATACTCCAGGGATGAATACAGATAGTAAAGTCACAACAAAGTAGTTAAAAAAAAAAAAGAATAGGGTGAAATACAAGGTGATATGGGAGCACATTATAAGGGGCCCCAAGCTGGTCCAGGATTCTGAGAAACATTCCCAGAGGGAACTGCACAAGGGATGCTGGATTTACTAGTCTGAAATTCCAAGAGGGAATCTGAACTGAAAATATAAATGTGGAAATGTTACAAGCAGCGAATCCATATGTGTCAGCAGTATCCTTAATTCTTGCCTCCTCAGAAGAAATAATTCAACCAAGGGGCGTAAGGCAGAGTGAGAGACGGAGGCAAGTTTCAGAGCAGGAGTGGAAGTTTATTAAAAAGCTTTAGAGCAGAAATGAAAGGAAGTAAACTACACTTGGAAGAGGGCCAGGCAGACGACTTGAAAGATCAAGTGCACTGTTTGACCTGTGGCTTGGGGTTTTATCAGCCGCCACGCTTCTGGGGTCTTGCGTCTCTTCTCTCCGATTCTTCCCTTGGGGTGGGTTGTCTGCATGCACAGTGGCCTGCCAGCATTGGGGGGGGGAGCTTGGGCACGGTGTGTTTACTAAAGTTGTACACATGCTCACTTGAGGCATTTTCCTCTTACCAGTTAAGTGTTCCTAGAGGAAAGTCATCCTCCCTTTTGCCACTTAGCACACATGCTTGAGCCCCATTTGCCCAACTCCTGAGATCTTTTTGGGAAGCTGATCACCAGTTTCAGGTTTTCCACCTATTGGGAGACTCACTTCCTGGCGTCAGCTGCAGCCAATTATTACTTTAGCGGGACAGCTTAACAACCACCTGAGCATCACCTGATCGTCCTCTGACATTCCTGGTTGAGGAGGGGCCTCTCCTGTGCTGCGCGTGCCTGACTAGCTGCCTACTGTAACAGAAACGTCATCTGGAGATGTTAACCTAGGGCTTGCAAATGGATGAGATTGCTTAGGTAGAAAGTATCAAGTGAAAGCAGGGAGACCTGAACCTTAAATGTCTAATGGTGGAAGATGAACCTGAAAGGCAGATGAAAATACAGAGCAAAAGTGGTGAGAGAAATTAGGGAGATTGTGGAATATCTAAAGCCAGACAAAGGTGGTTTGGAAAAGCAGGCAGTGATAACAACATTAAACGTTGCCAAGAGGTCAAATAAGAACTGAAAGATGTGCATTGAGTTCACCAAAGTCAAAGTCATTGTTTTTGGTGACAGAGCTTCTGGGATGTGGTGGTGGCAGCGGGGGGAGTGCTTCAGAAGCCAAGTGTCAAGACGAATTACAGCAAAGAATAGAGCAATCATAGTGATCATAAGCAACTCAATAGAAGTCTTGCTGTGGAATGGAGGAAAATGTAGAACTGTATTTGAAGAAAAATATGGGTAAAGGAAATGTGACATTTAAGATGAGACCTCAAATATAAATGCTGATTTGGGGGATGTCATAGAAAAACATTTAGAGATAATGAAGACAGCAGGAGATAACCATTAGCAGCTTCCAAGAAGACAGGAAGAGAGAATCCTTGCATGATGTAACACTCATAGTATTTATAATTACAAATGCCTGCTCTCCATCAGATTCTAACCTCTGTGAGGACAGGGGCCACATTTGTGTGATTCATCACTGTCTGGTCAGCAACTAGGATAGTGCTGGATCATCACGAAGCTCAGTGAATAACAGAAGAGAATCCAGGTGTCGGTAGAGCTTGCCTTTGACATGTGGAGGGACACCTCCTCCTTATGAGCCAACATGAAGGAGGACTCAGAAGACAGAGAGAAATGGGAGGGGTTTTCCAGCTGATAGCTTATTTTCTCTGTGAAATGAAAGAGGAAAAAATGGATGAGGACTTGATAGAGGAAAGGGCTTGAAGAGAATGATGAAAGTTTGCCACTACTCTTATGAAACAAGATGTACAGATAGAGAACCACTGAGGAGGAATAAATGACCATCTGTGATGAAGTGCCAAGTTGTATTAGGAGTTCATACATGGAGCACGCTTCTTGGAGTCAAAACTGCAAGGAAGTCATAAAGACTTCCAGTTGACCCTGAGGGATGAGTGTAGGCCCAAAAGAGGGAACAGGGTTATAGGATTTGGGGAGCAGCTCAGGCAGAGGTGCAATGATAGAACTTGGCCTATTGGATTCTACAGAAATAGCAGCCCAATGGAGCCCAAATTCCACTCAGTTATTGAAATCAGGGAATGGGGGAGGATGGGTGAGAGAGAAGCAAGAGCATTCTTGGCTATTTCAAAAAATGCCCACTGTACCATGTTGCCTTAATAAAGTCTCCCAGCTTTTTGCCAAACTCTTTCTGTTTTAGGTTCAGGTCATTTTTCTATTCTCTTCTCTGTCATCCATCACTTTCCCAGAAACTCTCTCTCCCTTATTGAGAACTTTGGCTCAGGTTATCACCAGGAGGAATTTTCTTTGGTGACTTCTGTGCAAAAGATGTAAAGGCCTTTGGTCTCCCCACCTCCAGGGACTTTCACCTTCACTTCATTTTCCCAGTCCATACCAATTGTTATGCCTTCAGCCTTGCCAATTGCACTTTTCAATTTCAACATCCCAGATGTTTAATGTCACCTTAATGCAAACCAATCAACATAATTGAAATCAAAAATAAAAATCTTCCCATATTAGATTATAAAATTTAATGAATGCTTTAATTTGCCCTTGATATCATCTACTCCTTGTCCATATGCAGCATCAATTTTTATATATTTGCAATATTAATAGAGTTCTGCAAGTCATACCTTGTCATTAAGTATTGGGTAAGAGGTTTTTTTTGTTTTTGGTTTTTTTTTTGAGACAGACTCTCTCTCTGTCACACAGGCTGGAGTGCAGTTGTGCGATCTTGGCTCACTGCAACCTCTGCCTCCCGGGGTTCAAACAATTCTTGTGCCTCAGCCTCTCCAGTAGCTGAGATTACAGGCACAGACCATGCCTGGTTAATTCTTGTATTTTAAACAAATATATATTTGAGATTTATTATTTTTACAAAATTATAATTATACTACATACACCTCTCTGCAAATTAACAACATATTAAGGGTATCTCTCCAGGTCAACAGATTTAAATCTAAGTAATTTAAAAAAGGAGTTGCATAATATCTCATAGAGTGAATGTATCATAATCAATTCAATATTCCCCTACTGATATGTATAAATTATTTCTTCTTTTTATTTTAGATGAGACAAAAATTACAATAAATACCTTAATAACATAATTTTTCATATGTGTACTTTTATTTCCATAAAATCAATTTCAGGAAGAAAGATTTCTATATTAAAATATTTATGTATTTTAATTTTATTAAATATCTCCAGATTACATATTTAAAAGATTATTATTCTCTCTGACAACAAATTTTCTCCCACATCATTTTCAGCCAATGGATAATCTAGTCCTTTGAATTATTTGCTTATTGGGTAGATAAAATTGTATTTGTATCAATGAAATACACTCAGCTCGGTGAAACAGATAATCCAACTAAAAGGAGATTAAGCATTGATGATCTATTATTTCACATAGGATAAGCCCAGAGGAAGTGTGGTTCCAGAGTGGGTCAGTTTAGTAGCTCAAAGAAGTTGTTAAGTATGGGGGTACAAACTGTCTAAGTATGTACTCATCATCCTCAGGGCTTTGGCAATGCCTGTCCTCATGGCCGCGATGACTGGAGCCCTGCTAGGGACCTCATAAGTAAACATGTTCACTGAAGAAGAGGATTTCTTTCCCTTCATATGACTCCATATATTAGGTGAAAACATGTCTGGGAACCTTGACACGAGACTTCCCCTAGGTTATCATTGGCTGGGGTTTAGTCACATGGCCATGCCGAAACTGACGAGGGGGGATTAGATCACCATGGTTGGCTTATACCAGTCATTCTCAAAGTGCCACTTCTAAACTAACAGTGTTAGCATCACCTAGAAACTTGTTAAAACTGCAAATTCTCAAGCCTCACTCAAGACCAAGTGAGTGAGAAATGCCAGGAGGGGAGCCCAGCAATTTGTGTTTGAAGAAACCTTCCAAGTGATTCCAATGCACACTGAAGTTCCAGACCACTGGCTTAGCCCATCATGATTTGACCCCTAGGGCTGAAGAGGGAATCAACCTTGCTGATTACATGAACAAAGAAAAGGGCACCTGAGAAAAATTGAATCTCTGCTAGAAAAAAAAGAAAGATCAGATGAGAAGTCTCACTGTTGAGTAAGCCCCACTGACCCACCGATGTCTTCCACATAATTCAATGCTCTTTAGCTTGGATTTCCTTGACTAATCTCACAACAACCTTCATATCCACCTATGTCACTCTCATATAGGTGTTAGACAGCTGCTCCCTATTTTATTGAAACTTCATTTCTCATGACCCTTCTTTTTCTCTATCAGTCCTCTCTTAATTTCTTTTTAACTAGGCTATCCCCCATTGTACATCACTCAACTACTTGACCAGCACACCAAATCTCTAGATTATTCCCCATCTTCCATCAATATGCCTTAAATAGCTACCTCAATCATATAATTTGCCTTTTATGCAGCTGCTGAGAACTGCCAAAGAGAACTGCTCAAATGTAAAGGATTAGAGGTATTATTATTATTTGTTTTAATATTCATCTGTTACCTCAGATGAATATTAAATCTTCCTACCTTGGCTCTTCTAATCTCCCTTGACAAGCATTCATATTCCTCATTACTTACATCTTAATTGCTGCCATACTACTATTCTCTTACTTTCAGAAAATAGCCTTCCTTACTATCTTCTTGGAACAAATAGATCATTATTACGTGTCTCCAACTTCCTTCAAGAAACTCATCTTTCCTGCCTCCAACGTTGCTTTGCTCTTTAAAGAACACACACCCATATACAAGTGCCTATGTACCTACAGAGATATCCTCATCCCAGCCTATCTTTACTTTCTTCCTTTCTCTGTGGAGGATAATTTTTCTCCTACCTTCTTGGAGCTCATGCCTACATCTGTTTTTGATTCAGTGATTTCCACCTACGTTCATTTCTTACTGTTGCTGTAACAAATCACCACAAATTTGGGGCCCTAAAACAATACAGATTTATTCTCTAACCATTCTGGAGGTAGAGGTCCAAAATCAGTTTGTGTTGGCGGAAGTCAAGGTGTTGGCAGGGCTGGTTCCTTCTGGGGGCTTTATTTTTTCTTTTATTTTGTAAGAATTCTTGTGATTATATTGGGCCAATCCAGCTAATCCAGGAAAATCTCTTTATGACAAAATCCTTAACTTAATCACACCTGCAAAGTCCCTTGTACCATGGAAGGTAACGTTCTCAGGCTCTGCGGATCAGGACATGGACATCTTTGCACTCTTCTGCCTACTACACTGTCTCTTCTAGATTTTTGCTACATAGAGTCCCTTCTGTTCTGCATCCTCAACATTCTGTTCTCTGCTGGATTCTTCTTTTTAGCCTGCAAATCTGCTTAAATTTCTCTCATCTTAAAAAGTATTTTCTGGTTGGGCACAGTGGCTCAGACCTGTAATCCCAGAACTTTGGGAGGCCGAGGCCAGCAGATCACCTGAAATTAGGAGTTCAAGACCAGCCTGGCCAAGATGGTGAAACCGTCTCTACTAAAAATAAAAAAATTTGCCAGGTGCAGTGGCGGGCACCTGCAATCCCAGCTACTCTGGAGGCTGAGGCAGGAGAATCACTTGAACCTGGGAGGTGGAGGTTGCAATGAGCCGAGATCATGCCACTGCATTCCAGGGTGGGTGACGGAGCAAGACTTAGCCTCAAAAAAAAAAAAAAAAAAAAAAAATTCAGCCAGGCTTGGCAGCATGTGCCTGTAATCTCAGCTACTTGGGAGGCTGAGGCAGGAGAATCACTTGAACCTAGGAAGCAGAGGTTGCAGTGAGCCGAGTTCATACCAATGCACTCCAGCTTGGGCAACAGAGCAAGACTGCATCTCAAAAAAAAAAACAAACAAACAAACAAAAAAAAAACAAAGAAATTCCATTCCTCTGTTTTCTTATCTTCTGCCTTATTTCTCTCATGCCTTTCATAAACTCCTTAAATTTGGAGTTTCAGCTATTGTCTCCACCTCTTTACTCTCAAATTGCCCCACAATTCACTGAATGATTTCTCTACCTGCCATTCCACCAACAGAGTTCTTTCTCAAATTGATTACAAACATCTTTTAATTGCCATCTTCTAGTGATATTTTTCCAGTCCTTATGTGACATCTTTGCAGTATTTGACATTATTTCTACCATTTTCTCATCCCTTCGTATCAGAATAGCAAATAGCACTTTCTGGACCTTTCCCCCATCATACCCACCATATCATTCTGAAATCTATCCTGTGGACTCCTCCTTAACACTATGACCCAACACTGGTGTTATTTAGGTATCATTATTGACTCTCATTTCATTTTACTATGATGACCTATTTGGATTATCTAATTTATTCCCTAATTCTATCTATTGTCTCTAAAACGATCTCCAAATTTTTGACTTCTGCTAAAGGTCTATCCAGCTGTCTGCTGGGAATCTCCACCTGTGTGACCTGTGGTCTTCTTAAACCGAGCATGTCTGAAACCAAAGCCAAAACTGCCTTTCTCCTTCCTCTATTTCCTTTCTCAGTTATTGGTATCCCAGTCACCTAAATTGAGCCAGAAAATCATCCTTAAACCCTCCCTCTTACTCCCTACATTTAACTGCCTCTATATTGGATATAATAGTGGATATTCGCTTGCTCAATATCTATTCCAATCTCTTTCTACTGTGCTTTCCTGTACTCAGAAAACCTGCAAACTAAACAATGACTGTTTCTCAGATGCCTTTGAAGCTGGATCTGATTGTGATGTAGATCCACTAACCAGATACATTTATGTGAGGCATGGTTCAGATTGAGCTTAGAAAGGCAAAAAGCAGGAAACAAGGCATCCACTTTGCTGGTGAACCTTAAAACAGACAACTTGGTTGTTCCAGCAACTTCCAATTGATCAAGTGGTTTTTATGCTCACGACAAAGAAGCGACTCCCTTGGCAGCCCAGGTCTGCTGTGTGACACTGGGAATTATTTCTAGAAATTCAGACCAGAATCTGATTCTTTAGACCTTCCAAACATTATTTTAGCCATGTATACTCTATTTAAAAAAATCTTTCTGCTTAATCTGGCCAGAACAGTAGATTTTGTTCTCTGCAACTGAACCTTAAGATATTGAGCTACAAAATTGTATGGGTGTTTATTCCCAAAAATATGCTAAAATGCTTCATGTCTGTCCACTGCCTTAGTTCAGGCTCTTAATGTTTCTTGTCTGGGCAATTGCAATGACCTTCTAATTGCAAAAATTAATCACATCTCCCTGCATGCATAAACTTTTTCAAATATACTTCATCCACAAGGGTTAAACCCCAGAGTCTTTATTATGACAGGCAAATTCTTTACTTCCCTGCCCCTGTCCATCTGTTCTACCTCACTTCCCACCAAGCTTCTGTGCTCCTCTCATGTTCCAACCATCAGGCTCCAAGCGCAGCTCATTGGCTTATGGCTGTGTGATTCCTCCTCTGTGTTCCACCTTGCAGTTACCTGTGGTGCTCTCTAGGTCCAGCTGCAATATTTTCTTTTCTGTAAAACCTTCCTTAACTCATCCTGACCAAGATGAACCTCCTCTATCTGTGTACTGCACTATTGTTTATCTGCTTTTCTGTCTGTCTTCTCGAGCCTTCATTTAATCCAAAAACCATGTATAATCATGCACTGTGTCATGTTTCAGTCAGTAACAGACTGCATGTACTACAGTGATCCCATAAGATTATACTATATCTTCACTGTACGTTTTCTATGTTTAGATACACAAATACTGCTGTGTTTCAATCACTTATAGTATTCAGTACACTCATATGTATAGGTCTGTAGCATAGACGAAATAGGCTATAGCATATGGCCTAGGTGTGTAGTAGACTATCCTGTCTAGGTTTGTGTAAACACACTCTATGACGTTTGTAGAATGAAAAAATTGCCTAAGGATGCCTTTCTCAGAGTTATATTCCTGTTGTTAAGTGACACGTGACTGTATGCAATCTCTGCATTCCTGTGCCCACTCAGGACGTAGTCCATATGGTAGCTATGCCCTCAGTAAACGTTTGATACAAAGATCACCCAGAGAAAGCAGAAGAAACAGGAGAGTAAAATTTAGTCTTCACTGTCAATAAATAGTTAACAAATGTCTACTAAGTTAGATTCCAGGGATAGGGTGGTAAAAAAAAATCTTTGTTGGAATTTATAGTCTATTAGGGGAGAACATTAAAAAAATCACAAAAAATAATGACAATTAGTAGTAAATGTCATGAATGAAACAAACAATGTGCTAAAGTAGAGCTGAAACTCTGGAATTTCTACAGGAAATTTCAGTGTAGAAGGGACAAAATCAAGCCTGAATGCATCCAAAGGGAAAGGTCGGTAGAACTAGACCCTTTATAAGATTCCTTGCTTAGTGTTGCCGTCTTTGCCTTATTCCTCTACTCTTAGGCTCACGGTTCTTGTAGAGTACATCCATTCTCCAGTACGTCATCTTCTTTTTGTAAACCCCTATCCTCTCTTCAGAATCAAGTTCCCTCCGCGATTCCCCAAGCCTGAATTACGTAGTCTTATAGTAAGGCCTTTGGGGTTTCTGTAGGACACACCAGCATAGGAGCAAGCCACATACCGACCTCTTTAGAGCTCCGTATCAGTGTGGATCATACTTATGCTTCTTAACTTTCCAGAGGCTTAACGGATGTCTGTTGGATGGTTCTCTCACCTCCTCCTTCTCTCTCTCTCTTCGCACACATACACACACACACACATACACACACACACATTCATTTTCACATATGCCAATGGTAAATATTAATTCTTAGATTTTAAACTCAAATAAAAGAACATCCTCCTCAAATGCCTATAATTTGCAAGTTTGTCTCTCCTTCTCTCTCCATGGAGTTAATTCTTACCATTGTTATGGGGCCTTTTCTGTGTCCCCAGTATGTGCTTCATGCTGGGAACACAGAAACAAGGACCAAAAGTTCTATTTCACACATTGATTGCCTAGTGAGATACCAACTTCAAAAATATCTTTTGCATCTCCAGCCTTTTCTCTCCATCTCTGCTCCCTTGAGTCTTCACTGCTTTCCTGGTACAGTTTTCTCTGGCTGCCCTGAGCTTGTGGCTGTCTCATTTTTTCTAGCACTTTTTACAATAGACCTTATGTTATTATTAACGTCTACTTTTCCACTAGACTATAAGATCTGTAAGGGATGGAATCCAGGTTTGCTTCCCCTGTACCTAATATAATGCTTCTCAGATAATAGGTGCTTAAAAAATTTTTTTTGAGTAAACATCTTTTTGTTTGTTTGTTCATTTGTTTTGAGACAGAGTCTCGCTCTGTCGCCAGGCTGGAGTATAGTGGCACGATCTTGGCTCACTGCAACCTCTGCCTCCTGGATTCAAGCAATTCTCCTGCCTCAGCCACCATGTCTGGCTAATTTTTGCATTTTTAGTAGAGACGGGATTTCACCATGTTGGCCAGGATGGTCTTGATCTCTTGCCCTCATGATCCACCCAGCTTGGCCTCCCAAAGTGCTGAAATTACAGGTGTGAGCAACCACGCCCAGCCTAAACATCTCTTAAGCTCAGAAAAGACTCTACAAGTGACATTGAGTGACTTTCCAAACTCCCATTAAATATTAGAGATAGGTATGAGCCACTTCTTTTGCTGTTGAGGAAACTGAAGTTCTAAGAAGAGAACTTGCATTTGTATACTCTTTTTCCTTTCAAAGCTCTTTTGTGCGTAAAAGAAATTTTGTACAGTAAGGAATGATCTCTATGTAAATAACTGTTATTTATTACGCTATCCCCAAGGCAGAGTTGTGAAATAACTTGTATTGAATAACTCCACTTCTTCACAGATGCAGAAACTGAGAGAAACAGAGCATTAGTGTTTGACCTAGGGCTTACCAACCACTCAAGGTTCAGCCACCCAGGATTCAGGTCTTTATATGCAAGCACTGTAAGAACTTGGTGAATTATCTTTCCACTGATGATGTTTTTCTCTAGATTTCCTACCTATGGCTAAAAGAGCACAAGGGGAGGAGTCAGAGTACCTGGGTTTGAGGCTTGACTCCACTACAATTAGGTCTGGACTAGTTCCAAGTCCCACAGTCATGATACTTGTTATGTCAACTTCTTGGATCAAGTGAGCTAATACATGCCGGAATTCTGCAGTCTGTTTGAGCTGTGTGTGTAGCACCAGTTCCATTTTTCCCCTAGGCCTTATACATCACTTATGGTAAATACCATGTCTTCTGGCTTTGCAACACCAAATTTGAATGGTTAATTTACTGCAAGACATTGTATGAGTTCTAAATACATAGTAAACCCAATAAAAATATAAAATAAATAATGCTAAAAATGAATCCAGGAACAAAAAAATAAACCAAAGAGCAAATGTGATTCATCTATTCTAAAGCTCTTAACAGTAGAAAGAACTCTAGGCATTTTAGTAGCGTCTTTTTAAAAAAAAATTACTCCAAACGTAAAGTAAATATAGCGGTCTAAACACACAGCTAAAGAAATCCATGATATCAACTCACATTCATTTTGAGTTGTTATTTTGCACCAAAAATAACAAACTCTTTTGGCTTTTAGTTATATAGATCTATGTCTGGTTACTCATTCCTTAAAATAGGATCTGTAAATCAAGTTGCTGACCTTTGAGTGGTGGCTGGAGTCCATTTTCAGTTTCATTTCACTTCGTCTTATTATCCTCAATTATGGTTTAATAAATTGATAATACCAAATTAGTGTTTTCTTTGAGATTTGAAAAACCCCAGACACCACAGTGTTTAAGAAAAATTCCTATAACCTACTGCGTCATGTCTCATCCAGTCGCGGATACAGAGTCCTGTCCTAACTCGGAAACTCTGCTCCACCACTATCTGCAGAGGAGAAGAAGTATTTAAGCTGAATACATCCAAGTTGATGTGGATAAAAACCCAAGGAACTTTTCCTAAACGTAAGGCACTCATCCTGCTCTCCTGTTCGCTAACATCATCATGCAAAACCCAGTGAGTTTTCAAAGGTTAAGGACCAGCCACTGTTTCTTCGTGAGGCGGGGGAGACCTGCACTGCGGCCACATCACCAAATTCAATGCCGTGTCCCAAGGCAACGCCTGTCCTTTCAGGCTGAAAGCTTCATTTGTCTTCAGTTCTGCCGAGACCCCACAGACAGAGCTGCTTTGACAGCCTCCCCACTCTCTGAGGGGTCACCTGTCGCCTTGCCCAGGTCAAGGGAGGTCAGCTTCTCAACGGGAATTTTTTGAAAAAGGAGGCAGGCACGGGTCTGCCCATAAAAGGACCTCTTTGAGGTTGGTGGAAAAAAAAATGCAATGCATTTTGTGTTCCCAGTTAGACCCTCTGGAACGAGGCCGCCTGAGAACAGGCCTGTGAACAGTTCCTACTGGAGGACAGCCAACAGAGGCCACCCAGACGTTTTTCACAGGACCTCTAGCTGCCTCTGCTAACCCAGAGGCAGAGAAATTGGAGTCAGGGCGGCCACCTCCTGCCCCCATCTCCCCCACCCCCACCCCTGGGCGGCTGCTGAGCAGCGCAGGACTTTACTGAACCAGCTGCCTCCTGACAGGATAAAGCAATTTAGGGTCAAGGACAGGAAATCAGATTTGCACAGACAAGCAGGATGAAAAACTGCCATTCGCTGATGGCCATATGGAGCCTTCACTCTTCTTTTCCTGCCTTCTCTTCCACTGAAAAGCAAGCCACACACCAGCTTTCCCACACAACAACCCTTTCACTCAATATACCTGCTGGAAGAAAGTTCAGCCACATTTTGACACAAGTAGCAGGACCATATGTAGTTACTGTGAATGTTTCTTCTGTCCCTTTTCCTCCTTTCCTTCCCTCTAGCGGCCTCTGGCACATCCAGCGGGCACCCTGTGCTGGGCTTGTGCAATGCGTAAAGGCAGGGGCAAGGACAGCCCTGGGCAGTGCTCAGCCGTGGGAAGGAGCCTTATGAGGAGCCGCCTTCTCTTTCTAGCAGAGAGAAAAGAGCTGTCTGTTCTCTGGCCTTCCTCCCCAGGAATCAAAGGGCCTCCCCACACAGGGCACCCACCTCTAAACAGCCCGCATGCCTGATAGTCCACCTGAACTAAGTATGCCTTCCCACCCCTTCCTCCCCCCCTCAACTCCTCCATCCACTGTGACAAACCTGAATGTGCTCCTGAATTTTGTCCTTCCTTCTTTGGGCTCATGCTTTGTATCTGTCTCCACAAGACAAAAATGTTAATTTGCTTTTTTCCAAAGCCAGCTCAGATATCCCCTTCTGTGTGAAGCCTCCTGACGCGTTCAGATATCCCCTCCTCCTGCAATCTGTATGTACAACTACTACTGATTTGTAGTTCTTTAGCTATCACTGGAGAAGTGTGAATTTTTAGGCTCTTCTCCAAGCGCTGCAGCATAGCCACTTCATCAGTGCTTCTAAACTGATGCCCCTTATGACTAAACCCAGGCATTTTTTTGGGGATGGCTGGACAACACTGAACCTAACAATCGCATGGGTTGAAGATCATAATTTTGGCTTCATTTGAGCAGTACCCTAACAAGCCCTTTAGCTGGCCAGTTCTAGCTCTTCATTACCAACAGGCAGCACAGTTTAAGATGAACTGACTCATTATCATCTGGGAGTACAGTTTGGGACCCTGGCATGTAGAGACAAACCTATCCAAGAAAATTCAGGAGGGAAACAACTCCAGCATCGTCCCCTTACACGGCCTTTTGTGGCACCAAGCCTTTATTCAATTCGGTGTGTGTTCTTTTGGAATCTGTACATGTTCTTATTGTTGCTTCTTTAAGCCTGAAGCAATCTTGCCTCCCTCAGCTCTCTTGTTCATCAGAGGCTGATGGCTGCCAGTTACTGTTTAGTTGCTGGTAGGATGCTATTTGAACGAACCACATCTGAGGATACTCCTGCTGGTAAAGTATCTTCTTAGTTGAATAATGCAAGACAGCACATTTAGGGAGGTGGAAGGCCCACAGTGGCAATTCAGAAGGAAGACAAAGAGGAAACAGACCGCTGACTCTGGTGGGAACCTGGGTGGTGTGTGGTGTCCCTCACATAGAGACAGAGATCCTAGCAAATTACCACAATGCCAAACAGAGGGCCATGACAGACATAATGGAACCACGTCCCTCCTTTGTCCAACAATTAAGGGAAAAATTATAATATTTGCTTTTGCTGTTTTCAGCCAGGAACATTAAAAGTATGTTGAGTTTTCCCCTTAAGATGCATTCTAAAAATTTTCAGGTGAAGAGTATGGAGGATTTATGCTACCATGGAGCTGCAGCCACTATCTCAAGCTGTTCAGGTTTCTTTTTGGGAATTGTTTCCCATTATGTTTCTACTGGCTAATTCCTCCAACTTGTCTTAGGCCACTGGAAGTCTCTGAGTTGCTCAACAACTGTTTCTTCTTTTAAATTCCAGTTCCTTCTCAGCAAGCTTATCACCTGTGAAGCAGGGCTCCATGAAGCTCTTCAGAGCTTGCCGACTCTGCTTCTGGGGAATTGCTAAAGGAATGGATTATAGCTCTCCCACTTTGCTGTCCCTGGTCATTCATTTGATCGTATGTGGTTCCATGACATCACCAAGTGAGCGTGTCACATGCCTGGTTTGTGCAAATTCCCTTACCAGTTGGTTGTCATTGTTTTGATGGAAAAATAAGCAAAAAGAAAGGGTAAGGGCACACCTCAACTTTTAGGTAGTGCAAAGATCTCAAATATTTTACAAAAACACACTGAAGACATCAAGTACTTCTTAGACTATTGAATAAGTTGTAAGAAACTCCTGAGCTTGTTTCCGAAGCCCCTCTCTGCTCTTTTCCCTGAGATACCTCAGTTCTGAACTTGGGATCAGGCTGGAAATTAGGAAACTTCAAAGGCTACTTATACAAAACAAATACAACGTGCTTAGGTTCTGCTGTAGAAGACAATACTCTTTCAAACTTATAAGTAAAAGTCCCCAAAAAACTTTTTATGAATGCAGGGATACCAATCTCTTATAATAATGAGAAATCATCTTTGGAAAACTTTAAGTTATGGCTTTGACAATAAAGCACACATATATTAGATCTATAGTATAGTGTCCCGCTGGCAATCCACAGGAAGTACAGTCTGCATGGACAGACAAATGGATGCAGAGCTCCTCTCAAATGATTAAGGTGGAAATGTATAATATATTTCTCCAAACAAAGCTTTGTGTAAAAACAAAAAACTAAAAACTCTGGGGTGGACTTCTCAATTCTCAAAAGGCTCAAGATGACCTTGGAACATAGTAAAACCTAAAAGAAAGGAAACCAAATAAAATCTGCAGGATCATTACATGATAGGAAGTCAATTTAAAACTAGGAATTTAAGAGCTGCGACCTCTGGCCACCCCAGATTCCATCCTTTGTCTTCGAGACCCTAAGTCTTGTCCCATGTAACAGGTTGTTTCCGAGGAGCCTTGGTGACACTAATTCATTTATGTATCTAATTTATTCAAGAAATGTTTGCTTGGGCATTCACTATTTCAGTACACAATGATAAGTATTGTTGGATTTACAAGGAGTAATAATATAGAGAAGATACATCGAGTGACTACTAATCACTATAGTAAGTGTTTTATATGCATTTCTCACTTAATTCCTCACAATCTCACACTATGAAGTAGGTATTATTGTTATTATTAGATTATTTCATCCTGTAGGTGAGAAAACTGACACTTGGATTGGCCAATTTACCAAGGACATAAATCTATTAAGGAGTTCTCTGGAATACGAGTCCAGATAATCTGACTCCAAAGCTCTGTTTTAATTACTACCCAACACTCAACAAGGACATAACCAGCCCTGAGGTACTTATACTTTAGCGGAGGAGGGAAAACACATAAGCTTGCAGAAACACCACAAGGCACTGTGCTGTAGAACAGGAGCCTGGAGTTCACTGGAGCTGGGCCATATGAGAATGAAATCACTTACAGGTTAGGTAACCATAGGTGGCTTGTGAGGGAGGCAGAATTTGAGCTATACCTTGAAGGGTAGGTAGGATTTTATAATTGTATCATTATCTCAACCTAAACCTGAATAAAACAAAACAATTTGTAATTGCCCTACTCTTGCTCATGCCCTAGTCATGGGGTCATTTTTTAGCTCAATACTACCTTTTACTAAGTTTTTGCCAAAAAATTTGAAAAGACTACTGAATTTATCTCCCCCTTCTATTCCTACAACTGCCAAATTAATTCAAAATCTCATGTCTTCATCCTTTTTGTGCTGCTATAACAGAATACCACAGACTGGATAATTTAATCAGAAAATACATGTCCTCAGATTTATTTTTTTGGAAATAAATTATTTTTATTTATTTGGCTGGAAAGTCCAAGACTGAGGGGCTGGCATCTGGTGAGGGTCTTACTACGATGTTCTTAGCAAATTAGGAGCATTGTAGTAAGGGATATAGGAATTCCCTGTCCCTGTCCACTTGAAGGAATTAAACAAAGCATTTTATTTAAAAAAAAAAAGTGGAAACATTTTCATTTTAGGTATCTAATTTCTCAGTTTTTCAATCACATTTTATTTGACTTTTGGACAACTGACATGCTGAAGCCAAGAATCATTTTAGCACTCTGGTCCCATGAGTTTGGAGATGGAGGTTTGGGAATACATTTTTAAAGAAATTTATGTTGTGTATAAATGCTGGTCTAGCACCTGATAATCATTTTCTATTACCAAGTAAATGCTATCACTTTTTATTAATGTTCTTTTGGTTAACACTAAACATTTCTATATTAAAATTACTACTCTGTTAAGTCAGGAGGGTGAAAAAATAATTCCAGAAGAAGTGGAAATAAAGCAACATGACATTTTGTGAAGTTGTCACCCAGGAGTTTCCATAAAGAAATAACAGGTAACATGCAAACATGGAAAAGTCAAATACATATTCTATAGCAGTGGTCTACAACCTTTACTGCACCCAGGACCAGTTTTGTGGAAGGCATTTTTTCCATGGATGGGGGTAGGCGGGAGATGTTTTTAGGTTGATTCAAGTGCATTACATGTATCATTAGATTCTCATAAGGCATGCACAACCTAGATCCCTCACATGCGCAGTTCACAATAGGTTTCGCACTCCTGTGAGAAACTAATGCTGCCACTGATCTGACAGGAGTGGAGCTCGGGCGATAATGCTTGCTCACCTCCTGCTGTGTGGCCCAGTTCCTAACAGTACTGCTCTGTGGCCCAGGGGTTGGGGACCCCCATTTTATAGGGTTTTTCCCCTAAAAATGGCTTATGTAAGATTCTCCTGAAACTTAAAAAAGTCAGATAGAAATCATAATTGTTGAAAAAGAAATTCTGAATTAGGAAGAAGTAGTAGTAGGGTAACTGAACAAGGTCTAATCAGCCATCTTTTTCATGAACACTAAGCACTGACTTGAGAGTTGAAGAATGAAAGATCCTCTGAGTCCTCGGGGTCTTCCTGGCTCCTCCTACGTCCTGCTGACTCCTCCATAAGATGTCCATCCCTTCCCTTTCACCCTTTCCATTGTTTCTCTCAGACCCTGGCCCTTCCCACAATCACACCCCTCAACATACAATATGTTCACAAATGCTAAGCTCACCCAGTACCACATTCACAGGGAATTGGAATTTGCACTTTTTCTAGCACTCCCTGTTGTTGTTTCATGCCCTTTTAGAGCCCAGAAGTCCATTCCTCCAAAACGCCAGTGACAGCAAAGGCTTCCAGTTCCCCGGGTCAGCTTCCCCACCTCCCTAGGAAACCACGGTAGGCTCTGACACCCCACCCTGGAGACTTGTAGGGAGACACCCAATCCTTCACTCTCAATTCCTTGTTTTCCTAACTAGGAACTCTCATTAAAGTGGTTAAAAGTTCCAGGCTTCCTAGGGGCATATGGTAATTTTGCTTCTCACCCTCCCCTACCAGATTTCCTCCGTCTCAGTGTTCACTCTTACTCATACCTTATAGACCCCAACCTGTATCCCAATAAATGTGATATAGGCAACAGCTGGCTCAAGTGAAGAAAAGATGAATTTACTGACAAAGAGTGAGCCATGACACTCAGTGGGGCCAAGAATGTGGAAATAGAACACAAGAAAGATAGTAAAAAATCAAGGGAATAAAGGCAAGAATACTTGAGTTTGGCTTTAAACAACTCTAAGAATAGACCAGTATAAAACAGTGCCCCTTTCTGGATTAAGACAAAATAGTGAACGACTTAGTGAGAAGAGATTTGGGCTCCAGACAAAGGAAGTGTAGGAGACAGATAGGATATAATTATGACATGATTTTAAAATTGTGGTCAATGCAAGGTCAACCTAGGATAATTTCCCAAAATGTCCCCAAACCACAGAACACAACTCTGCAGGCAAGAGAGATACAGTAATAAAACATCATGTCAAGGGTGATGCTGCTTTGCTCTCGAAGCCCAGAACACAGCAGAGTCTAAATAATAGAAGAATGGGTTAGAAGCTAGAGCTGTAGATCCCAACAGCCGGCTTTGGACAAGTGCTAGGCTGACTGACCACGTGGGCTGACCTGGGCAGCTTAAAAAAAATAGGACTACCTGGGTTCAATCCCCAGAGACTCCCATTTAGGAGTTCTAGAGTGGTAATCAGGAATCTGCATTTTTAAAAGTGGCTCCTGGCTGATTTAAATGTACAGCCAGAGTTGTAATCTACTGGGCTAGAAGTCGCACATACTGAGTTCAGTGACTAAGGCCCCCTCCTCGTTTGTTGACTCTCTCTCAAAATGTCCATAGGGTGAAACAACAAGGAGCAAAGACTTGACAAATAAGAGTCTGAATGTAAGGACGCTTGTGGTTAGAGCAAGGACAGACTGTCTGAACAGGATGTGGTTAAAGAAGAAGTAAGCAGCCCTGGCATTAGCTGAAGAGTTACAGGGAAAGTGTGAAAATTGCATGAGAAAAGAAAAAAGACCCTCAGAAACAACTGCTAAGAAAACATTAGACATTAGTGAAAGATAGAACAGCAATACAGCTAGTGTCATTGAGCCATGCCTTCCTCTCTTTACCACTCTTCTAGATTTTCAACCCTGGTGTCTGCAGTAATGTCTTCCCGACTTTCTCTGCTTTTAACCTTCTTTAATGACACTATGCTTTCTATTTTCAAAATCCACTCATCATTTTCAATCCTCACCCTCACTGGAAGGCAGAGTAACATTTTAAGAGTGCATTGTGGAGTCAGCCTTCCCTGGGCTCAAATCCTGATGTAGTCCCTTGCTAGTTGCCCTCATTTGGGGAAGTTACTTGAGCTTCAGGTTCGTCCTCTGTTGAGCGGTTTGAATTTACTGTGCTGGACATTTCATAAGTTGTCTCTGCCATTCTTCTCATTTACCCTTCTGCTGCATTTGTCACTGCACTTTTTTCTTGAAACAGTCTTCTTTGTGGTTTCCTCAGCACTGCATTATCTACTCTTAATCCTACTCCTACAGTGCTCTTTCTCAGTATCTTCTCTCCTTTTTTTTTTGTGATGGAGTCTCACTCTGTTGCCCAGGCTGGAGTGCAGTGGCACGATCTCAGCTCACTGCAACCTCCGCCTACCAGATTGAAGCAATGTTCTGCCTCAGCCTCACCAGTAGCTGGGATTACAGGCACCCACCACCATGCTCGGCTAATTTTTTGTATCTTTAGTAGAGACGGGGTTTCACCATGTTTGCCAGGCTGATCTTGAACTCTTAACCTTGTGATCCAGCTGCCTCAACCTCCCAAAGTGCTTTAATATCTTCTCTTTTTATCTCCTTTCACGTAATTGTGTGTTTTCCCCAAGACAACCAAAATATAACTACTACTTGAAAGACTGTCCCATTTGCTCCTCTCTTCCAGGCAGTGTAAGGGACTCCTCCCTGTTGATAACAGTGGCAGCACGTATGGACCCCTGCTGCATTCTCCACAGAGCCAGCAGGAGCTGGGAACAAGAGGAAGCGCTGCCCACTTCCAAGTTGGAGGGGCAGGAGCTCCGCCCTCCCAGACACAGCTGCGGCCACCCAGCTGAGGCTGCTGACCCAGGCATCTCTGCATTCCTAGGGGCCTGGGAAGCCCCCTGCCCCTGCAGCTCAGAAGTACCTGCTCCTACTGCCTTGTCTCTCCCTTCTCTTGGTGCCAACTCTGATTTCAGAGCAAAGTTGTGGGCACTGTCACTACCCAGTTGGGTGTGTACATGCTCAGGGTAATGCTGACATGCCAGCCCCCTGCCGCCTCAGCCCCTTCCAGACTTTGGGTGCTGATAAGCATTGCAGGGAGGCCGAGGGGGAGCTAAGGGTGGCTTGACAAGGGGCTGCAGGCATCCCTCAGCATGAACAGCCTGGGCACCATGACACCATGGACACCATAGACGACAGGATAACAGAGTCAGGAAGCAGACAGGCTCCTGTGCAAAAGGGGTGGGTCCCCAGCAGAACCCCACTCTCAGGTCAGGGATGGCTTGAGGCCTTGGAGCTAGGCTGCCAGTTCCATGGACCAGAGTAAGAACTTACGGTGTTATTTCCAGGCCTGCCCATAGCTGCCTATGGATCAATTAGCATATACTTACTCCCCTCTGAAACCCATAAAAACCCTGGACTCAGCCAGATTCAGGCAGATGATGGGATAACCTCCCTGCAGAGAGAAGCTACCCACTGGGGGTCTTCTCTCTGCTGAGAAATGGGCCTACCTGAAGAGAAAAGCTATCCACTTTGTGTTTCTTCTGGGCTGTTTTGCCACCCTTTAAAGCACTTCTTCACCTTGCTCACCTTCTACTTGTCTGTGTACCTCATTCTTCCTGGACACGGGACAAGAACTCAGCACCCACCAAATGGTGAGGTTGAAAGAGTTGTAACACAAATGGAGCATAAACATTCCCCTTGCTCACCATGTTGCAGGTGATGAGAAGGATAGAATGGTGAGTGGATTTTGAAAATAGAAAATAGGAAAATAGGAAACATAGTGTCATTAAAGAAGGTTAAGAGCAGAGGAAGTAGGGAAGACATTACTGCAGACAAATGGGTTGAGAATCTAGAAGCATGGTGAAGAGAGGAAGCCATGACTTCCAAACACCTTACATGCTGGATCAGAAACTGGAAATCCTAATTTATACATATGGTAGATATTATCTAATAAATTAGTAATAACATTTTGTCCTTTTTTTCCAGTCTCCTCCATTGAAATGGAAACTCCATGAGGGCAGGAGCATGTTTTATTTTATTTTTACCTTCTACAATTGTTGTCTTATATATTTCATTTTATTCACTGTTATGTTCCCTGAACCCACACCAGTACCTTACTCTTCTCAGTTCTCAACAAACACAATCCATCTTTTTGATTGAATCAAACAAGGTCAGCCTTGCTCAATCAATACTTTTTGAGTGAGTTAAACATTGTCAGCTTTTGTGCTAATCCCAGTTCCCCTGCTTTGTTTGTGAGCAACCTCATCCAGAAAATAAGAATAGAAATACCTTACTCACAGAGTTGCTGTGGGGTATAAAGTTGATAATGAGTCAATATTAGGATAAAAGATAAATATGACCTTCAGGAGATATCTGGATGATGGGAGGCATGTTTCTGAGTCTGTTTTCTAATTGGTCTTCATATTGCCTTGTTCATTTCATTTGAATCACAGTGCTGAGGTAGAGAAAAAATGGTCATGAGCTCTAGACAGACCTGAATTTGCCCTGGGCTCCATGACTTATTAACAGTTTCAAATGGGATAAGATGTGGCAAATGGGTTTTTTGTTTTGTTTTGTTTTGCTGATTTTTTGTGGGGTTTTTTGGTTGCGATTTTTTTTCACAGTTTTCAAAAACCATTTTATTTTAGGATAATTTAGATTTGACAAAAAAGGTTTCAAAGATAGAGAATTCTGTATACTCCACCTCCAATTTCCTTTATTATTAACATCTTATATTATGGTGCATGATATGGTTTGGCTGTGTCCTCACCCAAATCTCATCTTGAATTTCTACATGTTATAGGAGGGACCTGGTAACAGGAAATTGAATCATGGGGGCAGATCTTTCCTGTGCTGTTCTCAAGATAGTGAATAAGTCTCACAAGATCTGATGGTTTTAAAAAGGGGAATTTCCCTGCACAAGCTCTCTTTTTGTCTGCTGCCATGTGAGATGTGCCTTTCACCTTCCACCATGATTGTGAGGTTTCTCCTGCCACATGGAACTGTAAATCCAATAAACTTCTTTCTTTTTGTAAATTGCTCAGTCTTGGGTATGTCTTTATCGGCAGTGTGAAAACGAACTAATACAGTAAATGGGTACAGGAGAGTGGGGCACTGCTGGAAGATACCCAAAATATGTGGAAGCAATTTTGGAACTGGGTAGCAGGCAGAAGTTGGAACAGTTTGGAGGTCTCAAAAGAAGAGAGATTTGTTGAATGGCTTTGACCAAAATGTTGATAATGATGTGGACAATGAAATCCAGGCTGAGGTGGTCTCAGATAAAGATGAGGAACTTGTTGGGAACTGGAGCAAAGGTGACTCTTGTTATGTTTTAGCAAAGAGACTGGTAGCATTTTACCCCTGCCCTAGAGATTTGTGGAACTTTGAACTTAAGAGAGATGATTTAGGGTATCCAGTGGAAAAAATTTTTAAGTAGCAAAGCATTCAAGATGTAACTTGAGTGCTGTTAAAGGCATTCAGTTTTAAAAGGGAAGCTGTGCATAAAAGTTTGGAACATTTGCAGCCTGACCATGCAACAGAAAAGAAAATCCCATTTTCTGAGGAGAAATTCAAGCCAGCTGCAGAAATTTTCATAAGTAACAAGCCAAATGTTAATCCCCAAGACCATGGAGAAAGAGTCTCCAGGTCAGAGGTCTTCACGGCATCCCCCTCCCATCACAGGCCTGGAGGCCTAGGAGGAAAAAGTAGTTTTGTGGGCTGGGCCCAGTGTCCCCATACTGTGTGCAGCTGAGGGATTTAGTACCCTGTGTCCCAGCCATTCCAGTTGTGGCTGAAAGAGACCAATGTAGAGCTTGGGCTGTCTTCAGAGGGTGCAAGCCCCAAGTCTTGGAAGCTTCCATGTGATATTGAGCCTGTGAGTACACAGAAGTCAAGAATTAGGGTTTGGGACCTTCCACCTAGATTTCAGAAGATGTATGGAAATGCCTGGATGCCTAGGCAGAAGTATGCTGCAGGGGTGGGTTTCTCATGGAGAACCTCTGCTAGGGCAGTGTGGAAGAAAAATGTGGGATGGGAGCCCTCACACAGAGTCCCCACTAGGGCACTGCCTAGTGGAGATATGAGAATAGAGCCACCATCATCCAGACCCCAGAATGGTAGATCCACCTACGGCTTGCACCGTGTACCTGGAAAGGCCACAGACACTCAATGCCAGCCCATGAAAGCAGCCGGGAGGGAGGTGGTACTTTACAAAGCCACCAGGGCAGAGCTGTCCAAGGCCATGGAAACCTACCTCTTGCATCAGTGTGACCTGGATGTGAGACATGGAATCAAAGGAGATCATTTTGCAGCTTTAAGATTTGACAGCCCTGCTGAATTTCGGACTTGCATGAGCTATAGCCCCTTTGTTTTGGCCAGTTTCTCCCATTTGGAATGACTATATTTACCCAATGCCTGTGCCCCCATTGTATCAAGAAAGTAACTAACTGGCGTTTGGTTTTACAGGCTCATAGGTGAAAGGGACTTGCCTTGGATGAGACTTTGGAATGTGAACTTTTGAGTTAATCCTGAAATGAGTTAAGATTTTGGGGGACTGTTGGGAAGGCATGATTGGTTTTGAAATGTGAGGACATGAGATTTGGGAGGGGCCAGGGGCATAATGATATGGTTTGTCTGTGTCCCCCACCTGAATTACACCTTGAATTCCCATGTGTTGTGGGAGGGACTTGGTTGCAGGTAATTGAATCATGGGGGCAGGATATTTCCTGTGCTGTTCTCATGATAGTAAATAAGTCTCACAAGATCTGATGGCTTTAAAAAAGGGAATTTCCCTGCACAGGATCTCTATTTTTGTCTGCTGCCAGGTGAAATGTACCTTTTACCTTCTGCCATTATTGTGAGGTCTTCCCCAGCCACATAGAACTCTAAGTCCAATAAACCTCCTTCTTTTTGTAAATTGCCCAGTCTCGGGTGTGTCTTTATCAGCAGCATGAAACAGACTAATACAGTGCATTTGTCATAATCAATGGATCGATATTGATACATTAGTATTAACTAAACTCCATACTTTATTTAGATTTCATTAGTTTCTCCTTTTTCTTTCCTAGTATTCCATCAGGGAAAACATACTACTTTTAGTCATTATATCTCTTTAAGCTCCTTCTTAGGCTTTCCACATATATGACGACTTTCACCATTTAGAGGAGAAATGGTCATGTGTTATATAGAATGTCCCTCATTTGGGATTTGTCAGGTGTTTTTCTCATAATTAGATTGGGATTATAGGTTTTTGGGAGAAAGAACTAGATCAAGTGCCATCCTCAACAAATCATATTAAAAATGCATGTTATCAACGTGACTTATCACTGGTGATGTTAATGTTGATCGCCTGGCTAAGGTAGTGTTTGCCAGTTTTCTCCAATGTATAGTCATTGTTTTCCTTTTTTTATACTGTATTTTTTAGAAGCAATTCACCAAGCATAGCCACGTTTAAAACATGTGGCATTATGTTTCACCTCCTTGAGGGCAGAGTAGCTACACAAATTATTTGGAATTCTTCTGTACAGACTTATCTTTTCTCTTCCATTTGTTATTTATTCAATCATGTATTTAGACTCTAAACCGATGGATACCTATTTTATATTTGGCATTATAATCCCAATGCTACTTCATTAAATTTGTTCCATACACTGTTCCATCTTTGGCCTTTGAAAGTTCTTTTAGTAAACTCTTGTGTTCCTTTGACATACCTGCTGATATGGTTTAGCTCTGTCCCCACCCAAATCTCAACTTGAAGCGTCTCTCCCAGAATTCCCATGTGTTGTCGGAGGGGACCCGGGGGAGGTAATTGAATCATGGGGGCAGGTCTTTCCTGTGCTATTCTCAAGATAGTGAATAAGTCTCATGAGATCTGATGGATTTATCAGGGGGTTCTGCTTTTTCTTCTCCCTCATTTTTCTCTTGCTGCCACCATGTAATAAATGTCTTTCACCTCCCGCCATGATTCTGAGGCTTCTCCAGCCATGTGGAACTGTAAGTCCAATTAAACCTCATTGTTCCCAGTTTTGTGTATGTCTTTGCAGCAGCGTGAAAATGAATTAATAAACCCGCCTTATTTTGTTTGAGCATTTCCTTATTTTCTGGCACTACAAGATGATTCAGGTCATCTTGTATATTTCCTTACCAAGTCTTAGGAGCAGTTATTTCTCCAAAGATCTCAGATTCATTTTATTTGAGAATAGAGTATTAGAAAACCAAGGTAGGACTGGAGCTCATCCATACTGTAATGTAACTGCCTCTAGGTCCTCTCAGCAGACAGACCTGGGAAATACTAACTTGTGTGTAAATATATATGTATATATATATATATATGTATGTGTGTGTGTGTGTGTATATATATATCTATAATTATTTCCATACTGATCTATCAATATCTATGTTAAGCTAAATATGAGTTTATAATCATGTCTCCAATTGTAATCCAGTACCACATGGCTCATTCTAGATTTGAATAGAGTATTTTAAAAGTGTAAATGGTTATAACTACGTGAGACTGACAAGAGAAAAACTAGCAGCTAGTATGGGCCTCACTGGCCCAGGGGGAAAGATTTTGTACGACTATTTTGAGCATTTCCTGAAGATGGAGTGGAGGGAGCCAGTTCCTGAGCAGGGTGACATATTGACTGCATCCAACATGCTGTGGTAGACATTAAATAAATGCCCACTCTAGAGACTGGCATTAAACAAAGAACTAGGATAAATTTAAAATAATGGACCTTATCTTCTCTCCTATTTATTTATTGAACGAATGTTTGTTGACAGGCTACTAGGCACAAGACCATGCTCTGGATATGCAATAGTGAACAAAGCAAGTATTCCCTGCCCTTCAGGCTCTAGACTATAAATGGGGAGAGACAGACAATAAACAAATATATACACATGTAAGTATATGGTTGCAAACCGTGCTGTGGGATATGGAGGAAGAGAATATGAGCAAGATTAAAGGGGGAACTCAGTTTGGACTTGCAGTCTGGTTTGTGTATTTTACTTCCCCTGAGAAAAGGGGGAAAGGCTTCAATTTTCACAGAAAGATTTAGATTTGGGCATTTCCTACTATAAAGGATGCTAAATGTTAGAGTGCTTTACCAATGAGAAGTAGAGTACATTCCATTTTGCCTTTTTGAGGAGGGCTAACTGGCAGAGATGTGTTATTTTGTTAATCCTTTTACTACAAATTATTTTCAGTTCTGTATTTCCAGGATGGGGGAGGGACCCAGATGCCACGCCGGTGCCTGGGTTCTTCATGTAGTTTGCCTCAAGAAAACTAAAAAACAAGCTATTTATCCCCAGTGTTTACAGGAATCTCAACGGTTACATAAAAGTAGAGATGCATTTGCATGCAGCAACATAGAAATGACAGTCCTATCTGCTGACCCAGAAATTTTGCCTAATGTCACTTATTACACATACAATGTCTTTTGTAAACTCTCCTAACACACTTATTAAATATGTGTATATCTGTATTTTGAGAAAATCTGGGAAGTGGTTTGATAATTACAGCCCAGAGTTTACACAGTTTACCCCCACATGCTTAGTTCCAGTTTTCAGATTCCCACTGCTGGTGATTAGTACCCCTGTGGAACATCCTGACCACATCTTTGCCTTCTTGATACTTATCTTTCAAACCCAGCAATTCTCAGGCAAATCTTCGCTACCACCATAGTGTTCAGAACCTCCTGACCTTAAAGACTTGCCAGGACTCAGCATTAAACAGCTTTGGTTCGTCTTGCTGTGCTGCTGAGAGCTGTGTCTTCTACATCAGGATTGTGCAAACCACATTCCAAAGAATGCCCTCTTCCAAGCTGTATGCAGCATGTACTTGGTTATAATTTATATGATGTTATCTGGTCCTCCATATTTCCTTCTTCTTTTCTTCCTCATCCTATATCAAGCTCGTAATTGTTTACCTACTCTGCCCCTCCAAGTTACATTTCTCCCCCGCTTCTAAACACTGTATTTACTTCTTCGTGGATCAGATGTGAGATGCCATTCACTCTCTCCCTTGTCGGGGCTGTATCTCAATTCCAGGTGTTACTGCCTTCTGATTTTGCTAGGAGGCAGTTTGGTGTAGTAGCTAAGGGCATGGGCTTTGGTAACAGACTTCATTAGCTGGAATCCCGACTTGCACTTAAGAGCTGTAAAATTCTTAGGGAACATTTGCTTTCTTTGAGTCTCAAGTTTTCATCTGTTTAATGGCAATAACAGTATATATATGTCTAAGTCATTGATAATATTGGAACAATGCCTGGCATACAGTAAGTCTATGTAGATGTTAGTGACCATTATAATCATAACCATGCACTTCCCAGGAGCAATGTGATTAAGGCTATGAAAGTCCACTCTGAGTCAGACTTCCTGTGGCTGAGTCCTAGTATCATCAAGTCCTTGCTGTATACACTGGGCAATTTAATCTCTCTGAGTCTCTGCTTTCCTCCTCTGAAAATATAGATACTAACTGTACTTTTCTCATATGGTATTTGTAAGGATTCAAATAAGATAACGAAAAATAAAAGCATGTGGAATGTACACTGAAACATGATTTTTTTTTTTAAAAAAAAGACCCAAATGGAAATTCTACAACAATGAAATTACTAAAACTGAGGCTGGGTCCAGTGGCTCATGCCTGTAATCCCAGCGGTTTATGAGGCTGAGGCAGGTGGATCATTTGAGGTCAGGAGCTCAAGACCAGCCTGGCCAACATGACAAAACCCCGTCTCTACTAAAAATACAAAAATTAGCTTGGTGTGGTGATGCGTGCCTGTAATCCCAGCTACTCAGGAGGGTGAGGCGGGAGGATCACTTGAATCCGGGAGGCGGAGGCTGCAGTAAGCCAAGATTGCACCACTGCACAGCCTGGGTGACAGAGCAAGACGCCATCTGAAAAAAAAAAAAAAAAAGTAAAACTGGGAACTCAATAGAGGGTTTAGCAAAAGATTAGATTCAGCAGAAGAGAGAATTCTTGAGCTGCAACAGAAGTCACTAGCATATATTCAGATTAGAGCACAATGAGAAGAAGAATAGAATATACAGAAAAGAGTATTAAAGACATGAGATTTAGAGAAAAAGTCTAACTTATAGGTATTTGGACCCCTCAAATGAGAAGAAAGAAGATAAAGCAGATGCAATATTTGAATATTTGTCAAATGTTGCGTAATTAAATATTCATCAGTTTCCCAAAACTGATGAAAGGCATCAGGTTCTCAAGAAGCTCCAGGAATTCCAAGAAAAAGAAATGCTAAGAAATGCATACCTGGCCATCAGAGTAAAACTGCTGAAAATGAAAGACAGAAACTTCAGGAAGTAGCCAGTGAAAATAAGACATATTACCAATAAAAGAGCAACAATAAAATTTCTATTGGACATTTGAACAGAAATCATAGAAGCCAAAAGAGAATGGAATTATATCTTTAAAACAAAGGGCCAACCTGGAATTCTATATTTGAAAAAAAAATCATAAAGTTGGAGAACTTATATTATTGGGATATGAAGTTTATTTTAAAATCAAGGTAATTAAGGTAGTATAAACAGGTGAATAGGTCAATGGGAAAAAATAGAAAGCCCAGGAATAGAACAGAAAGTCCAAAAACAGGCCCACACATACACACTCACTTGATTTATGGCAAAAAGGCTGTTATGGTTTGAATTGTGTTCCCTCAAAAGATATGCTGAAGTCTTGACTCCTGGTACATCAGCGTGTGACCACTTTGGATAGGGGGGTGGATGCAGGTGTAATTAGTGAAGACAAGGACATCCAATATGACTGATGTCCTTATGAGAAGAATGACATCTGAGCACAGATACACACACATGGGGAGAGAAAACGATGTGAAAATAGAGGCAATGATTGAGGTGATGCAACTGCAAGCTATGGAAAGTCAAATATTGCAGCAAACCTCCAGGAGTTACAAAGAGACAAGGAAGCACTCTCCTTGCAGGCTTCTGAGGAAGCATGGCCTTGCTGACAACTTGATTTTGGACTCCTAACCTCCAGAACTTTGAAAAAATAAATTTCTGTTGTTTTAAACCACACGGTTTGTGGCACTTTGTTACAGCAGCCCTAGAAAATGGATGCAATGCCATGGCGATAAAGTGGAAATAACGATCCTTCGACAAATAGTGACAGGCAAATTGAATATCCATTTTTTAATGTTTCTTCATATTACACTACAGAGGATAAAAGTTTTACTGACAAAAGACAAAATTATATCTTAATATTGACGAGTGAAAATAATCAAATAATAAACACACAAGAAATACTTAATGTCATTAATTTTTAGAAAAATACAAATGGAGCCACAGTGAGATTCTACAGCATATGCCTCAGTTTTTAATTTGGGTAAAATTAAAAATAGGCCTGATAATACCAAGTGTTGGGATGAGGGCAGGTGGAACTTTCATACACTGCTGATAGAATTGTAACTCTTACAGCCACCTTGGAAAATGGTTAGCTAGTGTCTACTAAAGCGGAGCATACACATGGTCCAGTGATCCAGAAACTCCGCTCTTGGGTATGTACTCAAAAGAAATGCAAACCATAAATACCAAATTACATGCATCAGAACGTTTATAGCAGTATTATTTCTAACATTAAAAAAAAGATAAAAATAAAAAACTAAAACCTATTTTTCCTACAGTAAAATGGGTTTAAAAATTTTGTACAACAAAATTAATGTAAATGAAATACTGCTACCTGAGGCAACAGGGATGAATGTCAAAAACATGATGATTAGAGGCCGGGCACAGTGGCGCATGCCTGTAATCCCAGCACTTTTGGAGGCAGAGGCGGGTGGATTACCTGAGGTCAGGTGTTCAAGACCAGCCTGGCCAACATGGTGAAACCCTGCCTCTACCGAAAATACAAAAATTAGCGCAGCATGGTGGTATGTGCCTGTAATCCCAGCTACTTGGGAAACTGAGGCAGGAGAATCATTCAAACCCAGAAGGCAGAGATTGCAGTAAGCCAAGATCATGGTACTGCACTCCAGCCTGGGACAACAGGGCGAGACTCCCTCTCAAAAAACAAACAAGCAAACAAAAATGATGAATACATAAAGCTTAACAGGCAAGTTAGATTATAATGATGGAAATCAAAACAATGATTATCTTAGGAAGAAGGTTACTGAGCTAAGGGGCACAGGGAGGCTTCTAGGATGCTAGTGATGTTCTATCTCTTGATTCTGATGGTAATTCTATGTGTGTTCCCTTTATAAAAATCCACTGAGCTGTTATCTTCTGATTTGCACACTACTTTTCTATATGTCTGTTATTCAAAGATAATGTTTATAAAAATAATACATGTGAATTAATTATCTTTTGCTCTGTAACAAATTATCTGAAAACTTAGCTTGAACACATTTATTATCTCACAATTATCTCACAGTTTCTACGGGTCAAGAATCCAAGCATGATTTAACTGGGTCCTCAGGCACTGCGTTTCTCACAAGCTAGGGAAATCTTGAGGCTCAATCAGTAAGGATCTGCTTCCTAGCTCACTCATATGGATCCCCAGAGAGCAAATCTGAGGCTACAGTGATTGTCGGCAGGATTCAGTGTTTTGCAAGTTGCTCATGAGCTGGTTTTTTACCCACCACTCTTTGCCACACTAGTGTCTCCATATAGCAGGTCAAAACATGGCAATAGATTGTGCCCACAAGAGAGGGTACTAGCAAGATGGAGGTCATGTTCCTTTGTAACTTAATTGTAGAACTGACATCCCATTGCTTTTGCCATGTTTTATTCATTAGAAGCAAGTCATTAGGTCCAACTCACACACAAGGGTGAGGATTGCACAAGGGCATGGGTGCTAGGAGGCTGGGATCATTGGGAGTCGTTTTAGAAGACTACCTACCACAGTATGTTACCACTTGGAGCAAAGAACAACAACAAAATATAAACAAGTATTTATGAGTGGCTGCCTTTCCCTGTACATTTCCCAGTGCACTGGATAAAGTCAGTCAGACAGAACTCTGTGTGAAATAGAAAGGTCTCCATTCCTGCTTTACTTTGGTTGTATAGATGGAGTGATTGTGACTTTTAAGTGACCACTGGTCTTCTCCCAAAAGAAATTAAATTATAAAGAGAAAAAATTATCCCCACATAAAAAGGGCAGAATACTTTGTTTTAATGGGTTTTGAGGAGACTCTGCCCAGTAACAAATGTTCTTACTTATCCCACCACCCACTTGAAAAGCAACTGGCATTTGGGGAAAGAATGGTGTTGTCTGGTCTGTTGCAGGAAGCCTCATTTTATTGGAATGCAAGCATTGCTGTGGAATAGGGAAGAAGAGAAAGAAAATGGGAAAATGGCCATCAGCAACTGCTTTTAATGGAAATGGTATGAGGGCCCCTCACTCTCTTCTACACGGTTTGAATCCATGCTCCCCAGAGAGCAAATCTGAGGCTGCAATGAAAATACTTCATTTGAGAAAGCCGGGTCTGCAAGTTCTCTCTTCTTTGATGCCTCTTTGAGGGGGAATGTTTCCATTGTGTGTGGGTTTTTGATATGTAGCTTTGAAGAGAATACTAAATCCTTCCATGAAAAGGTTGAATATTGTGCTCTTTGCTGAGTAAAGAGAGTTGTTGTTTTTGAGTAAGACTGAAATCCCACTCAAAGTTCCCACTTATTCATGATCTGCCACTTCCTCAAGAAGCACATAAATGCACCCTGCCTTTTATTTACTTATTTATTTTCCATGGAAGACATGGCCATTCTATTGTTTAATGAGAACAGAAATGTAAGACTAACAGAGACTAAAGCATGGAAATGCAGGTAAGATTTTTTGAAGAGTGAGGAAAAAAAATCGAGGCAGGGATGAAATGTCACTAGGCTAGGGGCGTGATGTACTGAAGTCGGAAATAATGGAGGCTGAAGTCTGCAAAGACCACACTCCATGCTAAATTCTCTCACTCCCAATGCAAGAAAATCCAGTGGAAATTACAGTACCATGTTAATGCACAGAAATTCAGTTAACCAGATCCTTCAAATAACTGGAATTGTCTGGTGCTCAGCACTACTAGGAAAATAGTAAGAAAGCAAGAGCTTGGCTTTGTTTATACGGCGTGCTGTATGCACAGTCCAGCAAAAGGACACTGTTGTTCTGTGTTTCCCAAACTTGGCTGAAAATCAAAATTACCTGCTGAGCTGTTTCCAGCTTAGATTTCTACAACCTCATCTAAATCTGCTATATAGAATCTCTAGGAATGAGGTGTGTGAGCATCAGTGTTTAGACATTCAAATGAGAAGTTTAAAACGTGTTTTAGTAGAGGATACAAGCACACTTTCTCAGTGTAAAGCACACAGAGGCTTCCAGATTACAGTGATAATCTAGGATCATAGCCCTCCCGCCTGAGAGCCCCAGTAATTGAAGTAATGTAGGAAATTTCAATTATGCAGATAATTGCCCGAATCCTATTCATTTTATGTACATGAGGTCCAAAGGAAATAGTGTCCCCTAATTACCAACCTTTTGCTGATAATTTCACAATTATTTATATGCCACTTAATGACATTTTGTTATGTTCCTTAAAAGCTCCCTGTTTACTACTTTTTATGAGATCATGTTAGTGCTTAAGCTGTCCAATAAATGGCACAATTAAACCCTCTCTAATTACACTTTCCATACGGTTGTCATCTCTGACTGTCCCATTTTCCAAGACTGTCTCTCTCAGTCTTCCACATGTGCCAGGCAATTGAAAATAGGGCAATTTTAACTTTCCTAGAAATATTTACTTTTCAGCCTTTGGACTTCAATTTCTACTCCTCACAGTGATAATAGTAAAGGGTGGAAATATTTCCTTTCCTCACACATCCCTAGGTACATGGCTGAGGCCCCTTAGCAAAAGACGGATTCACAAGAGAAAAGCATACAAATTTATTTACTATAAGTTTTCTGTGACACAGGAGGCTTCATAAGAAAATGAATCCCCAAAGAAACAGGGAAACCTGTGTACTTTTTAATGTTAAGTTTGATGAAGAAATGAATAGTAAGGGAGACTTAAAATTGGACAAAGAAGTTATAACCTAATGGTAATGTACTAGGGAGAACTTAGGAAGGTCTGTTTTGTCACATCTTCTTTGCGTCCCTGTGTCTTCAGAGATAAGAATGTTCCTTTCCTCTACTATAGGGAGAGCACCTCGCAGAGGAGAGTCTTATGACCTGCTTCAGGAGAGAAGGGCAAGGGGAAGGTGAGGGTGAGTGTGACCTTCCTGTTTCTACTGTCTTCTCAAATGCCAAGGTAATGTGTCCTAAACTCCATCATTGGTTTGCTGTCTCCAGGCTTGTGCCTGCTGGGCTGGGCTGGGCTGGAAGAAACTCCTCTCTTTCAGGGGAATGGTAAGCCACAAGTACTCTGGGAAGCCTGTTCAGGAAGTCCTCCTTAATACCCATCAGGAAGATCTTCTTTCTGTCTAAACTAGATCACAAATACATTAAGGAAAGCCCATCTCATCTGGTTCTATCAAATAGCACTCATTCTCAAGAACTGCACTTGAATCATTTAAGCATATGAAAACAGTGTGGACAAAGAAACTTCCTTAAAGTCCTCATTCACATTCATTAACCACCAGATTTCTTCCAACCAGTAGATTGTATTTTTCAAGCAGTCTGAACAAAATGGTATTCTGCATCACTGTTGATTCAAACATGGAGCTATCTCACACATCAAGCCGGACATGGAAGATGCTTCCACACCAAGCACACATTACCCAGATTAGTTTCTCTTTAGTTCAGCATCTGCACCAGCCTCAAAGGTATGGGCTACTTCTGTGCAGCTGCTCAACAAAAAGTAACAGAGGCTATAGGTAACAGGCTCCATTCTTTGCAAAGCATTTTAATTAGGGTCCACGTGCCTGATATGTTGGGTAAAGGTGAGGAACTTGGGAGTAGATAGATTTGGAGTCCTCATTTGCCATCTTCTTGCCAGGTATTCAAGGGAAGTAACTTGTTCTCTTTAAATCTTATTTTTATCATTGGTAAAACAGAAGCAATTAATGTACTGATTCTCAGTGTTGTTATGAGAATACAGTTAGAAGAATGTGACACTGTCAAGGTTTATCAAAGTGTATGGAGTTGTAACTGCCCACTTGTTTGGTTTTCCAAGCATGCTAGTCTATGTTTAGTTCTTGTGACCAAATTGTTTCATTTTTCAAGATTTCCCTAGAAAATAGTTTATGCATGAATCATGGATCAGATGACAGGGTGAGAGGCTGCAGATGTAGAAGTAAAAGTCACCTACCACTTTACTGGATGATTCTTTATTTAACAATATGTCCTCATTGTGAATCTGTCCTTTATTAATTACATTACTTATCAAATATATATTGAACACTTGCTCTATGCCAGGCACTGTCTTAATTCATGGGAAATGTCAATAATTAGAAACATATCCATAATGTATTATACTGCATACATATTACGTGGAACATGGTGAGAAACACAGGCAAGAAACAGCGGGTATTCAGTGCTATTTCACAGAGAGAATTGTGGAAGTCTTCTCTGGTAATGTTGTATTGGAGCAGATTTCTGAATAAAAGTGAGAGTCAAGGGCTTTTAGGTAGAAGAGTATTTAAAGCAGAGGAAACAACAAGCATGAATGTCTGAGTCAGGGATGTGTTTGGAGCGTTTGGGGAACAGCAAAGACACCTGAGGCAAGGGGGTGACTTCTAGGGAGAAAGGTCAGAGGAGTAGCTGGGACCAAGTTGGATAGGGCCAAATAAAACTTTGTAAGGACGTTGGTTCTTACTCTAATGAGATGAGAAACCACCAGGGGATTTTGAGCTGAAGAGTAGCGTGATCTGACTCAACTTGTTGAAAAAACACTCTGGTTGCTGTGTGGGGAATGTTTGGAAGCTGGCAAGTTAGTTAGGAACCACTGTGTAATCTAGGCAAGGGATGATAGTGGCTGAGAAAGGGGTGGTGGTGGAGGAGGTGATGAGATGGTGTCAGGCTCTGGATGTCTTTTGAAGGCTAGACAGGATTTGCTGATAGTTAATAGGCAGTGTAAGAGAGAGACAGAGTCAGGGAAAACTCTGAATTTTAGCCAGAGAACTGGAAGTTTGAATTTACAATTTACTAAGATGGAAAGACTGTGGTGAGTTGGTCTTTAAGATAGAGGGAGAAACAGGAGCTCCATTTTGGACAGACCGAGTATGAAGTGCCTGTCTATATCCCCATCAGGGAGAGTGGGCATTTGGATAGGTAAGTCCAGAGTTCAGCTGCAGAGCCTGAGTTGGATATGGGAACATGAGGTCTTTAGCATCTGGACACGTTTAAAGCAATGGGAGCAGATGAAATCAAGAGAGTAAGGACAGACAGAGAAAAGGCGATGTCTGAGCATTTTTCTGTTTCTGTTTCTAAAATTCTATTTTGTTTTTAATAAAAAAAATCTTCAGAGAGCCATTACCATGTACTTAGAGACTCCTCCATCTAGTATAAGACTTCTGCCACACTGGCACAAGCCAAGTCCCCCAACCTTAGGTCTCTTTCCTCCTTACTTGTTAAAGTATGCTCCAAACAGATATGACTGACTATTTTCTGAATCTTACCTTACACTTCCCTTCCTTAACACCATTGTATGTCTTATTTTTTTCACCGGGACAGACCACCCAAACTTTGGTCTATGAGATACCACCATTCTCCCAAGGCCCGGTTGAAATCCTACATCTATGGTGGAGCGACTCCTGCTCTAGCACAGCCAAGTCTGACCTCCTGCTCGTTCTTAGTAACCACTCTATTCGTTTGTGCCCATGGCAGGTAGTGCAGGAGAGATTACTTGGCACTCACTGCAGCCCTCTTCTGAGCGGTGTTTTTGTGCTGAAGAAGCTGGAAGACTAAAAACATCCTTCTCACCTGTAGAGTTTCCACCTGTGATCTAGGTTCCTTGAGTGAGTGCAGGGGCTCACCTCAGACTTGGAAGGCAGAAGTGGCCATTGTAAAGTAACATCTACACTCAGCGAGTCTAGATTTTATGGCAGAGGAATTTTATTCCCTGGAGGCACTGTGTAGAGTCCCTAGGATCTTACCTAGTGCTGCATGGGAGACAGTAGAGGCCACGAGAGTGCGGTTTTCACTAGATGGTTTTGCAGTATTCTTGTACATTTCTCCTGGCTGTGCACCATGCCGCTTGGTTTCCCTGGGCTCTCTAGAAATTCTGTAAGCAACTTAAGATTCTTTCATAACCGCTTTACTACTCAAAGTCGGTAGATTAGATTCTGATTTTTGCAATTAAACCTCTTGACCAATTAAATACCCTTTTAAATGTAGTATAGCATCTTGTAGCTTTTTTTTTTTTTTTTTTTTTTTGAGATGGAGTTTTGCTCTTGTTGCCCAGGCTGGAGTGCAATGGTGCAGTCTCCGCCCACTGCAAACTCCGCCTCCCAGGTTCAAGCAATTCTCCTGCCTCAGCCTCCCAAGTAGCTGGAATTACAGGCATGCGCCACCACCCCCAGCTAATTTTGTGTTTATTTTTTTTTTTTTAGTAGAGACAAGGTTTCTCCATGTTAGTCAGGCTGGTCTTGAACCCCCAACCTCAAGTGATACACCTGCCTTGGTCTCCCAAAGTGCTAGGATTACAGGCGTGAGCCACTGTGCCCTCTTTGCTATATAACATGTTTTACTGCATTTTTATTATTTTCTCTACTAGATTGTATAATAACTCTTTTTAAGATAAGTGATAACTATATCAAACTCCCCCTCCTTGTTCACAGTACAGCACCTGTATGCGAGGAGCCCCAGCAAAGTCACAGAAATGCTGCGAAGTATTTTAACACAGTGACATCTGTTGAACACTGAACAAACTACTATCATTGGATCATTTGGACCTATCTACCTAATAAAGAGTATTGTTTATTCACATTATAAAAAAAATTACTGTGCACTCAGTAATCAAGAAAGTTTTATACAACACCTCTGCGCTAGATGCGCAATAGAAATAAATGTATGTCTCATCTGTACTTAGATGAGACTCGGGAAATATAATCCTTTGAAATTCAGGAATAAAGGGAAATTTGGCCCATATGGACACCAGTTAAGGCAGGGAGGACTGAAAAATAGGACTTTATTTGGTCTTAAACTAGGTAGCATCTCAAATGTAATTTTTAAATTTTGATTAAATATTATGGGAAACGCCCCAATACCCACTGTATCCAGAGGCTCTATACATCACTGACTGTGCATCACTAACATAATGACTGTGCATCACTAACACTGACTGTGCATCACTAACATTGACTGTGCATCACTAACACTGACTGTGCATCACTAACCTGATGACTGTGCATCACTAACACTGACTGTGCATCACTAACACTACTGTGCATCACTAAGCTTGACTAGCAACTGTGCATCACCCCTCACTCACTACACTGTGCATCACTAACAATGACTGTGCATCACTAACACTGACTGTGCATCACTAACGATGACTGTGCATCACTAACACTGACTGTGCATCACTAACAACTACCGTGCATCACTAACGCTGACTGTGCATTACTAACGACTGTGCATCACTAACGACAACTGTGCATCACTAACACTGTGCATCACTAACGATGACTGTGCATCACTAACACTGACTGTGCATCACTAACACTGTGCACCACTGACGCTGCCTGTGCATCACTAACCTACTGTGCATCACTAACGACAACTGTGCGTCACTAACGAACTGTGCATCACTAACACTGTGCATCACTAACGACAACTGTGCATCACTAACACTGTGCATCACTAACACTGTGCATCACTAACACTGTGCATCACTAACAATGACTGTGCATCACTGACACTAACACTGACTTGCATCACTAACAATGACTGCATCACTAACACTGACTGTGCATCACTAACAAAAAAATGACTGCATCACTAACACTGACTGTGCATCACTAACACTGACTGTGCATCACTAACAATGACTGTGCATCACTACTGACTGTGCATCACTAACTCTTATAGTAGCTCCTCTGAAGTCTTCTTGTCAGTTTCCTCTTTATTTCTCATGCCTCTGCATTGCAGCATTCTATTGGCTAAAACGAAATAAATGAACCCACAAGGAGGTCAAATATAGGCGGACAGCCTAGCTAAGGCTATGATGGAGATGAAAGGCTGTATTCTGATTGTTGGCATGCCAGCTTATATCTTCTGCCAAATGATATTTATACAGCTGAGTGGAGTATGCTAGTTTCGTGTTCCTTCCACACAGGAGTCAGAGCCATTTTCTCAAGAGAAGGATCCTAAATGGAATGCATATGTTTTACAATACCCAAATGAGCTTCCCATCCTCAGATCCTTGAGCCCCTAAATACCACTGCTTCAGCTAAGCTGGTAGGTTCCTTTCTGGCCAGAACTCTGATTAGAATCCAAATTTTAGATGATTGTACTTCAGAATCAGATTTGAACCATGTTGGGGTTTTGTAATGTGTGAATTCAATTCATCATGGTTACTGAGGTTTAGGATTCCTCTGAAAGAACTAGAGTTAGTGTAAGGAGACATTTTATCAGACAGTTTTCAACTCTGCCAAGTTTTCCCAAGAGCTCAGTAACTGCAGTCCAAACCTGGGACCTCTTCCACCAAAAGCAGCAATTAGGCAGCTGAAACGCAACCCACCAAGTCCACTTGGATTTGCCTCATGGAAATGTGAGTCAGCATTCTCTGGGGGAGCAGTAGCCTGGCCTGTGGGCCACGGTACACAGACAGAGAATGTAAGGCATTGACTTGCAACTTCCATTTTATAGAAAGAAATCAAGTTACAAGCAAGTTGCTCTACTAATCAGAGGTCCCCAAAGAGAAGAATATGTATGGCTGCTCTTCAAGCAATCATTAAAGAGCTCTCTCTCTCTCTCTTTTTTTTTAGACAGTCTTGCTCTGTCGCCTAGGCTGGAGTGCAATGGCAAAATCTTGGCTCACTGCAACCTCCGCCTCCCAGGTTCAAGCAATTCTCCCTGCCTCAGCCTCCTGAGTAACTGGGATTACAAGCGCCCGCTACCATGCCCAGCTAATTTTTGTATTTTTAGTAGAGACGGGGTTTTGCCATTTTGGCCAGGCTGGTCTTGAACCCCTGACCTCCGGTGATCCGCATGCCTCAGCCTCCCAAAGTGCTGGGATTACAGGAGTAAGCCACCGTGCCTGGCCTCTTTCTATATATTTTTAAACACTCAATCTAACTTTCATTTAAAACTGAGAATTGTACTTGGAGCTGGAGCTGAAAAGAAGAGATGGTGGTGAGAAACACTGGAAATAGATTTTTTATTATACTTGGAAAGAAATGAGTGTAATCTTATAGTGGCTCTCTCTTGTCTTCAACTTTTACAGAGCTGTGCAGAGCACATGATAACTGAGAACACTGTAGAAGGTAAACCAAATGCTGTCTTTTTCCCTTGAGAACCAACACAGGGCTCACTCTGTGAGAGATAAAACATTCCATTTATAAGTATGCCTCCCTGTGGGAGAGGAAGAACATCAGTGACTCTTTATCAGCTAAGGATGTGGTGAGGACAGAATCTCAAAGAAAAGCAGAACCAAAACACACAAATGTTTGCTTCAGCAACCTTTTTCACCGAAGCAGATATGTGTGTTGGTGATGTTTGCTGCTTTACTAAGGAGGTAGCCTCTCCTTACTTTGAAACACTGAAAGCAGCCTGACCTAAAATCATATCTAAAATATTGGACATGCCCCCAAGGCCCTTGACAGGTGAGTGATGTCAATAATTTACAGGACCTGGCACTTGTTTTAATTTGGGGTCTTCCGTCAGGCCCTCATTTAGTCTGCCGGAGAATTACTCATTTGTTAATGGCAGATTGTTTAAGGGTGGAGAGCATGCTAAATGAGGAGTCATCAGATACAGGTGGCTCATCTGCACTGTCATTAAGGTAGGACACAGGAAGTTCAGTTCAACTCTTGTCAGTAACAAGACAGGGCAGAATGAAAATGTTTTCTAAAATCATTTCCCATGTGAACAATTTCTAATTTAAGACTTTAAGCATTCACTCCTTTGGTTTTTATGCAATGACCCAGCCTCTTTCCAACTATCCTCTCACGTCATATCATTATTCCTCCCCCCCCCCAGCACACACAGCCATGCACTATGCTCTGTGTATTCTTGTTTAAAGGCCAATTCAAACTCTGATGCCCATAATTCATCTCATTGCTAACTGAGCTTAAGAAGTGTCTTTTGATTCTTCCTTAAGACCCCAAAACAACGGTCCAATATTGCAAACTAAATTAAAGATGTCAAACAAATGAACAAATCACCTAGATGATTGGAAGAACTAATTAAGGGATTGATTTGATTCATCATTTAGCGTCAATGGTCCAACCAGCCTCCCTGTGCAGGCATCTTGTCTAGGGTGGAAGGATTGGGAGAGGCAGCACGTAACAGGGTGGGCCTAGCTGTGCATCTCGACCGCACTATTTAGAAGCTGCATGGCCTTGTGAAAGTTTTACAGCATCACCTACCCGCAGTTTTTTCACATGGAAAATGAAGGTGATATTACATAACATAGAGGGTTGTTTAAACAAACTAATGTGTATCGGGTACCTGGCACAATGCCAACTCATCTTTTTTCTCTTATCTTCCACCAGGCTAAGAATTCCTCCTGCAGCAACCCTGACAAATAAGCATGGTACTTCCGGGAAAATTTCTCCAGGGTAGTGAAGCTCATTACCAGAGAGTCACGCAGACAGCAAGATGAAGCTTAACAAGGAATAAAAGAACAGCCTCCACTTGGATTCAAACTTAGCAACTGCAAAAAATTTCAAGAAAAAGACCTCCCTAATGGTAAAGAAACAACATACAGCAAAAACCTTCAGTTGACCCCATCTTATTTCAGTGATGGAATTTTAGAATTGGGTGTATGTGCACCTGAGCAGTATTCTTTTCTTTGATATCTACAGAACCTGTTGATCAACATGTTTCCAGAAACAGAGAACCACTCACGACTTTCTAATAAAGCTATTCCACATGTAGACAAACATATTCAATGTTAGTACTAAAATCTGCTCCTATTCTGAATTCTCATATCATGCCTTAACTCCTGTCTTTTGGAACAGCTTAGACTGTTTATGCCTTAACCCAAACACCCTACCACATACTCGAGGAAGACTCCCATAGTTACAGAACTCAACTCTTTCCCAAATAAAATTTACCTTCACTTTTCCTTACAAGACATTGAAATCTATTATTCTTCCCTAGTAGGATGGAAGTTCTTTGAGTAAATACGAGGCATGTGTGTCAAGGAAAAAGTGGATGTTTGCTTAAACAAAGAAGTGAGATCCTGGAAGAAGTTCAACATGTTACAATATTTACCCTGAAAGACACTCAGGCTTAAATAAAAATAAATCAAATATTTTAATCTTCTCTTAACTTATTTACCCAAATGTGACAATGAATTTTCATATATTACTTTAAATTCATGACACTCACAATTCAAATATTTAACACTGATTTTGAGTCATTGCAGGGCAAAAAAATTGTGAGCTCTTTCAGACCCCAAATAACACTACACAACCAAATGCCCCCTGTAACAATTTTTCTCACAGTTAGTTTTAAGTGGTACTCAAATATCAGTTATAAAGCAGAGAAAATGGCATCTTTTGCAAAGCATTGTCAAGTTTGAATACGCAAGAATAGATGCAGAGAATTCCACCAATCTTTGAGAACTGCAAGGTTGCTGAATGCCTTTCAGACAACCCATGGCCTGAATCTACAGCCCAAATGCATTGCTGTAACATACAATAAGTGGCTGTGGCATGATCAGTGAGGAGAGAGAGGACTCTGATAAGTCATTCTGAAGACATCCCAAAAGAGGAAACATGGAATGTGGTTGGGTACCCATCTTCTCCCTAACATGGGAGTCAAGCTGGCTCTGTGGGTTGAGCCCTGCCTCCCTGCCTGACAGCATCTCTGGAGGCAAAGCAGCAAACTTCTGTAGGCTTCATATTCCTCAGATATCCCTGGTAATCACCCCATGGTATGAAGAGTAGCAATGCGTCTGGTCTAAGTCAGGAAACTGACACCCTCAGTGCCACCACCATTTCAGCTCAAGGGGTCCATTGACCTCCTTCCCAGCACATCCTGATTGCCTCTGCAGAGATGGCACCCTCAGACTTTAATTCTGGATCCCCCACCAATTTATAACTACAATTTCTTTTGCGTTTTTAAATTTCAGATTTAAACTAGAGAAGACACTTCATTTCAAGGAAACCTAGGAAAACAAAAACAAAAAAGAAGCAAAACCCAAACCATTCTTATGTAATTGACAAATTGGAATACATGCGTCACGATTCGGACACTGCTGTGTTGGATTTTGCTTCTCTTTCTCTGCTGATCCATCCAGAAGATCTCACTAACGGGCTTTCTAGAAGAGCAAAAACAAGTGTATCCCACCTAAGATGACACATTTTAATCAGGAAATATAATCTTTTCCCTCTCACTTTTCCCCTTACCTATTGACCATAGAAGCTTCCCATGTCTCAGAGTGAATATAACGTTCAGAAATTCAGCCAAAAGAAATATCATACTTCTATTCCTGAAAATAATGCTTTAAAATATCCAACATTAGGTAACAAAATGTCTATTGAGCATCTCTTACATACCAGGCATTGTTCGAAGTGCTGGGGATGCAGGGGAACAGAACAAAGAAAAATGTATATGTGGAATAATAAGTACTAAGGAAGAATGGGGAGGGAGATAGGAAGTGCTGGGGGAGAGTAAGGTTGACCTACAACAGCCAGGAAAGGCATCGGTGAGGAAAGACCTGAAGGAGATGAGGGGTTTATTCAAGCAGGGAAGTACATTTGAAGCAGAGGGAACAGCAAGTGCAAAGGGTTTGAGGCCACAAGGTGTCTGGAGGCTCAAAGAACAGGGTGGAGGATTTGGCTACAGCCAAGCGAACTGGGAAGATGGGAGAGGGACCCCAATCCTGTGAGGCTTGTTGTTCACAGGAGGAATTTTGGCTTCTACACTCAGTGAAAAATGTAGACAGGTTTGTAAGAGAAGAGCAACATGAACAGAGTTCTCTTCCAACAGGATTACGCTAACTACGTTGGTGAAAGTATATTGCATCTGGGAAATGATGGAAGCTCTGAGATAGAAGGCAGCTGAAATGATCTAGAAGGGATGGCAGCTCGGAGCAAGGGAGATCACCTTTTGGGAGGTATAAAGAAGTAGAATCCTAAATAGATTTTTTGTTCGTTTGTTTGTATATTGTTCTTCTGAATAGGTTTTGATGTAAGAGTCAACAGATTTCCTGACAGATTAGATGTGGATTCTGAAAGAAGAGCAGATTTAAGGAGGACTCCCAGATTTTTGCCCTGGGCAATCAGAAGAATGGAGTTGCCTCTAACTAAGATAAGGAAAGCCGCAGGAATTTTGGAGTGGGAAGATATCAGTAGTTCAATTTTAGACCTATTAAAAGGTAAAAATACATTATATCTATATTTTTCCTTGCTCTCTGACATACAAGTTAATCTGTCTTACACACACACACAAAAAAAAGAGAGAGAGAGAGAGACAGAGACAGAGAGAGAGAGAGAGAGATTTCTGCAATTTTCTACCACCCAGACTTAAGCTTTGAGAGTCCCTTGATTTCTGGAAAAAAAAAAATCACTCCCCTGCTGAATGAATCAGTTCTGTGTGGTCTAGCTGCAGTGCTTCCATTATTGTTGGGCACGGCAATTTCTAAGTCTCAAAGGCAGGTGAAGTGTAGGCTGAAATTTAACACTCAACAGAACATTTCCTAGTTCCTTATTATTCTATCATTAGTGGACAAACAACTTGGGCATCAAACCTCTGAGAGCGATGACCCCTCTTAGGGAAAGTGATAAACTGCTGACCATCAATTCTGGATTATTTTTGTTTCCCTGAAACCTACAGCAGCATCACAAATGAAAGGGATGGAGACAATCTACGAAATGCATATTAATAAAACTTATAGGCAGGGGATCATCAGCTATTATCATAAGAGAATATCATTTATAATCCAATTCTTTCTTTACCAACCTAATCAATTATTCATTCAACACACACTTTAGGAGGACTTACTATTTAGCTGGCACTGGGATATAAAAATATGTTGCAGCCAGATCTTCCTTTCAAGGAACGCAGTACAGTAGGGGAGACAGGATGCAACCTAGCAATATGAGGCATGGTCAGAAAAGCATGTGAAGTTATGATGGGGATTACAAGGTGAGAGGGATAGTTCTGCCTAGGTTGAAGAGGAAGTGCTGCTTGGACTGAATTGTAGATAAAGAGTAGAATTTCTGCAGTCAGGCCCAGGGAAGAGGAAGTGAGGAGGAACATAATACAGTTTGGCTCTGTGTCCTGACCCAAATCTCATCTTGATTTGCACTCCCATAATTCCCACAGGTTGTGGGAGGGACCTGGTGGGAGATAATTGAATCTTGGAGGCAGCATCCCCCATACTGTTCTCATGGTAGTGAATAAGTCTCACAAGATCTGATCGTTTTCTCAGTGGTTTCTGCTTTTGCATCTTCCTCATTTTCTCTTGCTGCTGCTATGTAAGAAGTGCCCTTTGCCTCCTGCCATGGTGCTGAGGCCTCCCCAGCCATGTGGAACTGCAAGTCCAGTTAAACCTCTTTTTTCTTCCCAGTCTCAGGGATATCTTTATCACCACCATGAAAATGGACTAATACAGTAAATTGGTACCAAGTATGGAGAGCTGTTGAAAAGTTATCTAAAAATGTGGAAGTGAATTTGGAACTGGATAACAGGCAAAGTTTGGAACAGTTTGGAGGTCTCAGAAGATGACAGACAAATTTGGGAAAGTTTGGAACTTCCAAGAAACTTGTTGAATAGCTTTGGCAAAAAAACTGATAATAATATGGACAATGAAATCCTGGCTCAGGTGGTCTCAGATGGAGATGAGGAATATGTTGGGAACATAACAAGGTGACTCTTGTTATGTTTTAGCAAAAAGGCTGATAGCATTTTGCCCCTGCCCTAGAGATCTGTGGAACTTTGAACTTGAGAGATGATTTAGGGTATCTGGCAGAAGAAATTTCTAAGCAGCAAAGCATTCAAGAGGTGACTTGGGTGCTGTTAAAGGCATCCAGTTTTAAAAGGGAAGCACATCATAAAAGTTCAGAAAATTTGCAGCCTGATGATGTGATAGAAAAGAAAATCCCATTTTCTGAGAAGAAATTCAAGCCAGTTGCAGATATTTGCATAAATAACAAGGAGACAAAAGTTAAACCCCAAGACCATGGGGAAAATGTCTGAGGCTTTGCCAGAGACCTTTGTAGCAGACTCTCTCATCACAGACCCAGAGGTCTAGGAAGAAGATATGGTTTGGTAAGCAGATCCAAGGTTCCCTGTGCTGTGTGCAGTCTAGGGGCTTGGTGCCCTATGTCCTAGCTGCTCCAGCCATGGCTGAAAGGGGCCAATGCAGAGTTCAGGCTGTGGCTTCAGAGGGTGAAAGCCCCATGTGTTGGAAGCTTCCATGTAGTATTGAGCCTGCAGGTGCACAGAATTTAAGAATTGCGGTTTGGGAACCTCTGCCTGGATCTCAGAAGATGTATGGAAACAACTGGATGTCCAGGCAGAAGTTTGCTGCAGGGGTGGGCCTCTCATGGAGAACCTCTGCTAGGGCAGTGTAGAAGGGAAATGTGAGGTTGGAGCCCCCACACAGAGTCCCTACTGTGACACTGCCTGGCGTAGCTATGAACAGAGGGCCACCATCCTCCAGACCCAGAATAACAGATCCACCTACAGCTTGCACTGTGTGCCTGGAAAAGCTTCAGACACTCAACACAAGCCTGTGAAAGCAGCCAGGAGGGAGGCTATACTCTGCCAAACCCCAGGGGCAGAGCTCCCCAAGACCATGGGAACCCACCTCTTACAACAGCATGACCTGGATGTGAGACCTGGAGTCAAAGGAGATCATTTTGGAGCTTTAGGATTTGACTGCCCCACTGGATTTCAGACTTGCATGGGGCCTGTAGCCCTTCTATTTTGGCCAATTTCTCCCATTTGGAATGGCTGTATTTACCCAATACCTGTACCCCCATTGTATCTAGGAAGTAACTAGCTCACTTTTGATTTTGCAGGCTCATAGGTGGAACTTACTTGCTTTGTCTCAGATGAAGCTTTGGACTGTGGACTTTTGGGTTAATGCTGAAATGATTTAAGACTTTGGGAGCCTGTTGGGAAGCCATGATTGGTTTTGAGATGTGAGGACATGAGATTTGGAGGGGCCAGGGGCAGAATGATGTGATTTGGCTCTGTGTCCCCACCCAAATCTCATCTTGAATTGTACTCCCATAATTCCCACATGTTTTTGGAAGAATCTAGTGGGAGATACTTTGAATCACGTGGGTGGTTTTCCCCCACACTGTTCTCATGGCAGTGAATAAGTCTCATGAGATATGATGGCTTTATCATGGGTTTCTGCTTTTGCATCTTCCTCATTTTCTCTTGCTGCTGCCATGTAAGAAGTGCCTTTCACCTCCTGCCATGATTCTGAGGCCTCCCCAGCCATGTGGAACTGTAAGTTCACTTAAACCTCTTTTTCTTCCCCCCTCTTGGGTACGTCTTTATCAGCATCATGAAAATGAACTAAAACAGGGCACATTTCTGTTAGAGAGAACAGTTTGAACAAAGAACAAAGCTCTGGACACATTGGCAAGCCTGCGAACTAGTCCATAAGAAGCAATAGGAGGCAATAGGGAAAATGGCAAGAGATGAGGCTGATGAGGTGGTAGAGGCCAGCTTTCCAAGGCTCTGGTTTGCATCTAGTTTGAGTTTACCCTATTAGCAAAGAGGAGCCATTGGAGGCTTTTAAATACACAAATCACATGATTAGATTTGCCTTTTGGTAGAGGGACAAGGAGATGCACAGGATGTAAGAACACGTGTCAGACCTTCAGGACCTTTGGAATGATGCCACAGATGTTAAAGTATAAACAATATTTAAAGGTTTTCTTTTTCCTTTCAAATATACTGTAGGTTAATTAAGATAGTTATAGTGGGGCACAGTGGCCCACGCTTGTAATCCCAGCACTTTAGGAGGCCAAGGAAGGTGGATCACTTGAGCCAAGAGTTCAAGACAAGCCTGGGCAACGTGGCAAAACCCCATCTCTACAAAAAATGCAAAAATTAGCTAGGCATAGTGTTGTGCACCTGTGGACCCAGCTACCACTACTCAGAAGGTGGGAGGATCCCTTAAATGAGTCCAGAAAGTATAAGCTGCAGTGACCTATGATTATACCACTTCACTCCAGCCTGGGCAACATAGTGAGACTTTGTCTCAAAGAAAAAAATAAAGATAGTTCTTAGCAAATTGGTCCATGTGGACATTTATACTTGTAGAGCTGTGTTTGCCTAACAGTACTTCACTGTTGTCTGTTTTCACTCACACTGAGCCAAACTTGAATGAAAAACTTTTACATGTTTGTCTATACCCTAAGAAAATGAATATGAAAGTTTAAGGAATATTTTGGAAGTTTACGCTATCAGATTCTTTTTTATTCTAGAAGCTATTCAATGCAACTCATGTACTTCACTGCCTAAATTCATTTCAAGAAATTTGTATTTAGAAAGGTTTTATTATTAATAAAGAGAAAAACAAAGGGAAATTTAAGTTCTCTCTTAAAGCCACATACATACTTGAGGGAGAGAAAGGACATTAAGAAGCCTTCTAGAATAACTGGTTTGACAAATACCAGGTGAATGTATAGTGCAACATTTCAAAGAAATGGAAAAAGAAAGTCCACATATCATTGAAAAATTTTAAACATGTCAGAAACATTGTCAAAAATAGTAATACACTGGGCATGGTGGCCTTGTTTTTTCTTTGATAAACTTCTCATTTGCATTTCTTCACTGCTTGTCTCTTCCTGAAAATGAATTCCAAGCCACATCTCTTATTTGTATCAAGGGAGGAGCCTCTACAGTGTCATCATTCCTGCTTTTACAAGAATTCCAAGGCCAAGTTTGTGGATTAATTTGGAATGAGAGAGGAAAGAGGAACTCTAAAGCAGGCTTATCTGGATTCTGCATGCTACTAAAGACGACCACCCATTTCTGCTCTATGCTCAAGCCATGCAAGGGAGAGGCTATAAAACCTACTACTTGCTGCCTCTACAATTCTCTGCTCATGTCACACAAAAGACTACAGGAGATATGTGACTGAGGAAGCAGCAGAGAAAAAGTGTTCTTTTCCTTATTACACCTAACCAACATTAATTTAAATCTCTTAAAGAGAATACATGGATGATCCAGACACAAAAACTGTGAAAAAGAGATGCTGAGTAAATTACAAGTGTTTTATGATTATAAACAGAAAACTAATTGCTTTTGAAACATCTTTTCAAAAATACAAGTTAAAATATTATATACAGTAAATGTTTCTAATGCTTATTGTTATGGTTTGGCTCTGTGTCCCCAATCAAATCTCATGTTGAATTTTAATTCCTAATGTTGGGAGTGGGACCTGGTGGGGAGGTGACTGGATCACTGGGGGCAGGATTCCTCCTTGCTGTTCTCGTGATAGTAAGTTCTTATGAGATCTGATAGTTTAAAAGTGTTTGGCATTTCCCCCTTTGCACTTCCCTCTCCTGTCACCATGTGAAGATGTGATTGCTTCCCCTTTACCTTCCACCATGATTGTTGTAAGGGTTATTGCCGAGTTTAAGATGAAGAAACTGAGGCCAGTATAAGAAAATTAAATGCCAGTTTATTCAGCTCCCAGGCGAGGTTCTATGGTCCAGGGAAAGGGGGGCCAGAGAAGTCGCGCTGACTTCCTGGGGCATGGGTTTTTTATGGCTATGAGGAACGAGCAACAGTAGGGCACTCTGATTGGCTCCGGGGGGAGCGGGATTGAGAGGGGGTGGGCCGCTATTGGTTGGCGGGTTATGCCGCGGGTTTTTAGTGCAAGAGCTGGCCAGGGTTGCATCAGCCAGAGCTTTTTTGGTTTCTGCTTCTTGGCCCTGGGCTCTGGTTTCCTGGCGTCACAAGGACGCCGGTTTCCCAACGTCACAAAGCCACCAGCCTTACAGTTGTAAGTTTCCTGAGGCCTCCCAACCATGCCTCCTGTTCAACCTGTAGAATGGTGAGTCAATTAAGCCTCTTTTCTTCATAAATTACCCCGTCTCAGGTAGTTCTTTATAACAGTGTGAGAATGGACTGATATACTTATCATCTGCTCAATACATATACGTTAAGTGCTTTGTTTACATTTTCTCACAGAATCCTCAGTACTGATTTGGAAGAAGATATGCACAGTCTGGGAGATAAAGGACTTGTCCAGGGCCATAAAGCTTTCACATGGCAAAACTGGGCTCCACATCAAGGTCTTTCTGTGCTCAATATAATATATGTCCTCCTGACTGTTATGTTAATATTGTAAGCCTCCTTGAGGAAATATTGTTAATACTTTGTAAATGAGTCATAGCACTATACATGCTTAAAAGTGATACAACTGTTTTTATTTAAAAATGAATGTAATCTAACATTTTCACCACTTCAGACTATTCTATTTAATTATTTAGAATTTGTATGACTCTACCATAAAAATTACAATGCTAGCCAAAATACAGAAAGAAAAATAAATGAACTTCATAAAAGAAATCCAAAAATTAATATTATCTTATTTTTCCTTAAATTGTGTCCCATTGGTTCTAATAGCCAAAAGATTCAATTGCCCCAAATTTGAGCTACACACAGTGTAGCTCAAAACATTTTAACAGGAAGTCAAGTAGACAGAGCTCCTGCTCCCTAGGAGTTGAAAATCAAAAATTCAATATGAGCACATAACAATGCAGAGATTCTAACCACACACCCCACTGTACAAGAGGAAAGTGCACAGAATAATAGATATACCAGCAAGCACACAAATGACTGCTAAATTTAACTTCTTCTTTGAGGTTTTCAGTGTCAGAGACACTATAAAAAAAGAAGAGCAATTATTACTCAGAGCAAGGAGGTTCTAGGAAGAAGAGAAGAAAATGAGGAAAGACCCTCTACCGGTAGAGAGACTGCTGGATGAAGACTGGGAGTGGCTTAGGTGAAATCGTGGGGTCTGGTCAGGAGAACAAGATGAGGTGAATGCTGAGAAAAAGAGGTGCAGGCAAAATGAAGGAAATAAGAATGAAGGCAAGAGATTCACTACAGACTCCAGAGATCAGATAACGAGCCCTTATTGGGGTCCCAGCAACAACCTGGTGGAGATGGAGGACACACGCGGAAAGCTGCAGCAGATTCCAAAGGGTGAGATTACCTGGTGCTGGTGGTATGGTGCTGGCTTCCTCCCTCATGTGGTCGCCAGGGTCTGAGGTGGAAGAACGTGGCCATTGAGAAGGAAGCGGCCGTTGTCTAGACTGGAAGCAAGTGACTCAGAAAACAAATCCCTTTATCCACAAAGTGCCATTTCTTTGAATGAAAAGGATAAAATCGAATCCACCCTAAGACCAGTTTACCATTTAGTTCAGTTTTCCAGGCAATGACTCTAAGCACAGAAGAGGGGCAAAAGCAGAGGGATGGAAGGACAGTGTGGCTATGGAAAATAAAGGACACTTTCTGCAGGGGTGATGTTCAGTGGCAGAAAGTGGCATAAATATATTCACTGCTATACATTAATCTTCCGACTATGTTCCTTGCAATATTTCATGTTCATTCTGATAAATGAAAAGTATTCAAAATTCATTTCCCAAAATATCTTTATTAACAAACCCCATTTCTTTATTCTGTGTCTTTACAAAATCTCGTGGATTTACTCTGTCCCACATTTGCACTTGTTTCCATATTATCTGGTAGTTCTGTCAAACAGTAAATACTCAAAAATAGTAAAGATTGTTTTTTAAATGTAGGCTTTCTCTCCAGATAAATTTTCAAGCTTCTTAAAAGTAAAGTTCAAGTTTATGCTACATAAAGATACTCCAGCAAAATACTAAACCCTGTCTTCCGCAAACAGGGGGAGTTGGTTGGAAATTTTAAAAAGAAATATTGTGACTGTGACTATCTTTTACAGTCCAACAATATTCAGGTAGAAAGTGAACCAGTTACATTTCTTAACTGAATGGATTATTGGTTTCTAAAGAAGTTATTTTAAAACTACTTTGGATTTTTTAGTTCCCAGGAATTGGGTCTCTGGCAAAACTTGTAGGGGTGTGATGATGTTTGATATATGTGATTCATCCCAATGATGATTTTCCTTTCCTCTCATACTTCATCATAACAGTAGTCGACTTGAGATAACTTTTCATCCAACCACATGACCTGCTAATAAACACTAGCATTTTTTCTCAATAAACTCAAATTTTAACAACTGCATCCTATTTAGAATATACAGAATTTGAATCTCAGTCTTTGGCGCATGATGAATCCCTCTCTGTGGCCTTCTGAGGACTCTGTTAAATCTTTGTGAGCCTCACCACAATGGTTTAGTTCAGTATTCCTCTACCACCGAATACATTAAAAACAAAACAAAACACTGTCATACGTGGAGGAGTTCATAAAATCCAGCCTGAGAAATGCAGTCAGCAATCTGTCCAAGTCACGTCCTGGACTTTTTGTTTTATAGACTTTCTCAGAATATTGGCTTACTGTTAATAGAGAAACTGTACATAAATTCCAAAAAGGAAGGGGTCAGTTAGTCTATGGGAGACCAGAATCTAGAATGCTGCCCACACCTCTGTGAAACACCAAGTTTGCTCAATCTGCTATTGTCAACTCAGATCATATGGCTGATAAAAATCATAGGGCTCTAAAGTGCATACTCAGCCCTTTGGGGTGATTGCTAAATAGGCCTATAAAGGCACTTTTTGGCTTTTTGTATGAACTTCAAATGCAAAGGCGCCTAAAAGCAGTCATTTGTAAACATATTCTTTTGCCCTACAGGCCATGCACTATTTTAATTTTTTTAACTATGATGAAAGAATTCAAAGTGTTATAGAAGAATAGTTATCGTATGCAAGACTATAGAATAGAAAACAAGCAATATTTTTCTTGCTTTTCATTCAGAATTATCTTACTCAGTATTATTAATGATATTTTCCAAGCAAAATTATATAGTTTTAGGATTAGAACTAAAGAAAGTTCTTAAAGGAAATTGACACTCAGAGAACTTAAAATGATCTATTCAAAGTCCCACAGCCGGTGAGAAATAGATCTGGAATTAGGATCCTGTTCTCTCACTTCTAAGTCCAGCATTTATACCATGCCAAGCAGCCCAGCTTCAAATAGCAAAGGAATGATAGTGGTCCCACATGCTCTGGACTTTCAAATACCCCAAACCTATATACCCTGCCTCTCTGCTTGTTCTTCTTTCAAACATTTCCCAGCTTTTTTTGAACACCTCAGGTTCTAAGGTAATCACATAGAATTCAAGCCGTTTCAGCACATTTCATTAGTCCAGCTAAAATCATGACACCTTACACAACTGCAGTATAAAATCACAGATATCCCAAAGGCAAAAAATATTAAAGAAATGTTGTGAACCCCCTGATCTATGTAAGTACCTACCCTCTCCAACACTGGCCCAAGGCAGAAGCCACAGGTGAAAAACATGCGCAAGTTAAAAGCCAGCAGGATGGTGGATAGAGAGTGCTGTGGGAGAATGGAAGAGGGGTCCTGGAGGGTCATGGACCCCTCTTCCATTTAAGTAGTGCCTCTGACTCTTACTGTTCCTTTGGATCTATTCAAGCTTTCTGTGACCTTGAATAGATCCAAAGGAACAGTAAGAGTCAACCAGGCTAGGCTGCAGGAAGCACCCCTGTCACAACAACCAGCTTTGACTTCTATGCCACTGCTAACTAGCTAGCAGCCTTGGGCAAGTTACACAGTCCCTTGAACTTCAGTGTCCTTATGTAAAAATGACCATATCAATAGTAACTACCCAAAAGGTTTTATGAGGTTTAATGAACACGTGATGTAATATTTTAATGAAAACATCAGGCACATAGCAAATATTTCATACATTTTAATTATGATGCAAATAATGATGGACTCAGAAGTTCAAATAATCAGAGGTAAAAAGAGCATAGTACATTCCTGAATGTTCTCAGAAAAGCACGTAGTTTAGCCTGGTGAGAGTAAAGAGGATGAATTTAATTAAACGGAACTGTACTCACTTCTCCAGCTGTAGCGTTGGAAAGAAATTGCACATCACTCCAGCTAATAGAGCAGAATATCCATTATAGATTGCTTCACTTCTCTTCATCTTTAAGGCACTCAAGGCAGCTCCCCTCTCATATGGGTGGTGATGGGTTGATGGCGGCCTCCATTAGAATGCATGTGTGGATTTAGAGTATTGAGCCTTAGAAAGAGGAGGAAAGAATGTTAGGTGCTGAGAATAAAGTGAAGCCCAGGAGCGTCTGTGGGTCTAGGGATGAGGAAAGGCATCGGGATGTAGGTTTGATCACAGAGCAGTCCTGCTGCAGGTTTATGGCTTAGAAAGTTCCAGAGCCACTGGCCCACAAGAACATCCTTGAAAGGCACTACTTAAATGATCTGAAGTTGTGGGGCTCAGAAAACCAACTGCAGCATGTGGCCTAGGGATGACCCACCTGAATGGACTGACCACAACAGGCAGGTGGAACTTCCAGCCCTGCCTGTGTCTCAGGCCTTGGGACCATCACATAAGTGGGATCTGGGTCCACTGGGGCTTTGAGTCCCCACATACCAATGAAAAGACTGTTAAATAAAAAAAGATAATTACCTGTGGCACAGGGATGTCAATTTGTTTAGAAGAGCTAATTTTGCTTGTAACACAGAGGAGGGAGCACTTTATAAACAAAGATGAAATCACTTTCTTCCACCTGTCACAGTAAGCCTCGGGCAGAATTTTCCTTAGAAGACAAACATTTTACCCCCAATGATCTCAGAGCCATGTGGATTGTCCTTTGACAAGACAGAATAACCAGTCTGAATTGTATAAATAAGCATCCTGTGTTTTGAAATCAACAAGAATCGTAAGTTCTGAAAAAGCTATCTGTGTGAGAAATACCAGAACATGTGACTGGTGTGCTCTTGCATCCTTTCTCAATCTTGTGCAAGGAAGGTGCCCGAAACCCTCTGGAATCTGTGGATGGCAAGCAGAGCACTTTTACTGAGAGCCATCTCCACTCACATTCCAGCCGATGGGGGAATTTAGAAACACTCCTCCCTTCCATTTCTTTATTCACTCCTCTCCCTTCCATATTTTTATCAAGTTGTCTGGATTTCCCAATCCTAATTTATCTTGAACTTAAGATGGACTCCCCACCTCCGCTTGCCCCTATAGAAGAATTTTGTGCTTGCTGGCCTGCAGGTATTATATTGAACCATACTCATTTAATGAACAGGATGTATTCACATTGCAATCCAGTGCATTATATAAAAGCCTTTATTAATCACTGTATGATGCCATAAAATGACAGGCGTTCAGTTCCCAAAAGCAAATACTGCAAACCAAGAACCTTAATATAATGGTAGATATAAAATTATAATAGCCAAGTGGCAAGTCCTTGGTGCATTTAGAGGATCACAAGAGGATAAAAAGAGCTTCTGGTGCCTCTCTAATTGTTTTTAAATTTTTATTTATGGTGATATTAAGCAGTTCTCTAAGAGCTCCAGCCATTTAAATTATGGTGATTCTTTCTGAAGGCTTTTAACTCTAAGGAAATTGGGAATTAGTTCCCTTTTGGAGGAGACACAGGTGCCTGAGTAATTCCTAATAGATGGTATTCTTCCAGACTTGCTGGGTGGATGATTCACCAGTGGTTTGCAAACTTTCACATGCTTCAGAACCTCCTAAAGGACTTATTAAAACTCAAGATGGCTGGCCTCACACTTCTTGATAGTTCTGGGGTGTGACCTGATAACTGGCATTTCTAACCTATCCCAGGTGATACTGATGCTGCTGTTCTGGGAATATAACTTAAGCTAAATGCACCAGCCAATCTGTCGTTGTTGCATAGAGTTTAAAGGATGTGGGTTCTCCAAGAAATTCCTCAGTTTCTTCGTTGATTTTATTCCAGTAAGAAGGAAGGAAGCACTCCTATTCTCCACCTTCTCACACTGTCCTTTTCTACTTGCTCATAGATTAGATGTTGTTTAATGTGAAATAATATTGAGAGGCCCTATTCTAATACAAACATAGGGATGGGCAAAATAATTGCATGATGATCTAAACCCAGGAAAAATATTCCTGGATTACTCAGGAAAATTAGAAAATAATTACATTTAATTTTCAAGTAAGTCTAGTGATTTTTTCCCAATAATTCTGTACCTTGATATATTTCATTTTAGCATGATGCAAGAACAATTACATATGATTTCAGCATTGAAGTTGCCATAAAGGGGTTATCAGTATGCCTAAACTCTGAAATCTCTTGATTTCATTTCAATCTACTATTCTTTATGAGTAGACTATGATTCTTTCTGAAACAATTTTTATTATATATATTTCCAATATGTCACGCTTAGTTTTATGTCTCGGGATAATTTCTTTTATATTTGTTAACTCCTGGTCTTGGGTAATTGATTTAAGTTACTTTCCTAAATTGTTTGTACTAAACTTTATTAACTTTTTAGAATTTTTATTTTGAAATAATTTCAAACATACAAAAAAGTTTTAAGAATAGTACAAAGAATTCCCATACAACCTACACTCAAATTAGCCAATAAGATAGCCAAATAAGCCAATCTTATTAATACCATACTATTTATTCCATACAAAACAAATATTCTTTTGGAATCATTCAAAAATAAGTATCAGACATAGTGTCTTATTTTATTTAAGACTTCAGTGTTTATTTTCTGAAAATAAAGGCACTTTCCTACTTAGGCACAAAATAACTATCAGCAACAGAAAATCAACATTCCTAGTCACTAAATTCACTCTATTCCAATTCCACTGATTGTTGCAATGATACTCTTTATAAACTAACGGTGTAATCCAATATTAGCTATTATGTGTAGTTGTCATGTCACTTTAGTTTCCTTCAACTTGGGACAGTTCTTCTGTCCTTCCTTGTTTTATTATGAACCTGAAATTTTTTAAGAGTCCAGGGCTGTAATTTTGTGGAATGCTTTTCAACCTAAATTTGTTGGGTTTTCCTTGTGACTGGATTCTGGTTATGCTTTACGGCAGGAATACCGCAGCAAAGATGTCGTGAGAAAACCTATGATGCCAGTATGTCCCACTATGGGTGACGTGAACTTTAACCACTTGGTTAAGATGACGTCTGCCAGGAGGTTTGTTGTACTGTGTTTTAATATGTTATTAACAAGTATATTGATGTGATATACTTTGACATTATAGCTATCTTAATCCTCATTAAACTATTATCAACTAGTTTAGCATCCACCAATGATTTTTACCAGAATTAATTATTATAGTCATGCTTGTTAAATGGTAATTTCTTAATTCTATCATTCTACGATTAGGTGGAACTTTCCCTTCTGCCCCTTTATCTATCTGTCTATCTGTCTATCTATCTATCTTCTATCAACAGAGATATTAATAAATAGAGATGATTTGCTGTTATTCAATGAGTTATAATCCATTACTTTCACTATTTAATTTGTTGCTCAAATTGTCTCAAATTTGGCAAGTGGGAGCTCATTCAAGCTGGTTTCTGTGTCATTATTTTTAAGCACTTAAGAGAGTGCTTAAAATCAACTGAATGTTGATGTCCCCCTCCTTACTCCAAATTTAAATATAGAAACCTCATCATCAAAGCGATGATATTAAGAGGTGAAGCCTTTGGGAGTGGTTAGATCAAGAAGTCTGAGCCCTCATAAATAGAATTGGTGCCTGTATAAAAGAGGCCCGAGAGAGCTGCCTTGTCCCTTCTGCCACTTGGGGGACACAGCTGGAAGATGTTATATATGAACCAGAGAGCAGGCCCTCACCAGACCCTGAATTTGCTGGCACCTCTCTCTTGGACTTCCTAGCCCCAAGAAGTGAGAGAAATACATTTATTTTGTTTAAGCCACCCAGCCTGTGTTATGGCAGCCCAAGCAGACAAATATAATGGATATCCTAACTATATCTGTATCTACATGTAACTATATCAAAGAAAACAGCTCATGAATTTGATACCAAAAATTCCAAGCCAGGGTTCATTCTTGCCCTTTCCCTTTCCATAGTTGCGACTTCTTCTCCCACAGTGAGGAGCCTGGATGCCATTATCCTCCACATATTTAATTATTTGTTCAACACTCTGTGTGTAACCAATCCTCCAACCACATGGGCTGAATCTTCCATGCTGAATGATCTCATCACAACTTGGTAGATTACCGCTTTGTCTCTGATCTAGTTAACAATGTCAATTAAATCCTCAACCCCAGAAGGAGACTTCATCTTTAAATTTGACTAGTTTTACACTTTATTTTAAATTTTGTTTTAATAACTCCAAACTTAGCATAATACACAAATTTCAGCAGTCATCCCTGTTATCCAATAATGGTATACTGCCTTACTACATTTTGCACTGAGAGAAATTACACTAAGATCAGTTTGAATACATGTTGATGATGACGGAAAATAAATTGGAAATATTTTATTTTATTATAAAATATCCACATTTAATAAGTTTATTCTTACATTAAACATCAGTCTTTAAAAATCCAAGTGAAAATTAAAAATGAGAAATTAAAATATAAGCATACCTCAGAGATATTGTGGGTTTAGTTCCAGACCACTGCAATGAAGCATATATCATAGTAAAGAGAGTCACATGAATATTTTTATTTCCTGGTGCATATAAAAGTTATATTTATACTATACTGTAGTCTGTTACATGTAAAATAGCATTGTGTCTGAGAAATAAATGTACACACCTTAAATAAAAAATACTTGCTGGGCGCAGTGGCTCACGCCTGTAATCCCAACACAGGGAGGCCGAGATGGGCGGTTTATATAAGTTCAGGAGTTTGAGATCGGTCTGGGCAACAGGGTGAAACCCCATCTCTACTAAAATACAAAAAATTAGTGTGTGGTGGCGGGTGCCTGTAATCCCAGCTACTCGGGAGGGTGAGGCAGGAGAACCGCTTCAACCTGGGAGGTGGGGGTTGCAGTGAGCCGAGATCATGCCACTGCACTCCAGCCTGGGCAACAGAGTAAGACCTTGTCTCAAAAACCAAAACCAAAACCGAAATCTTTATTATTAAAAAATGCTAAAGATGATCTGAGCCTTCAGTGAGTCATAATCTTTTTGCTAGTGGAGGATCTTGCCTCGTTATTGATGCTTATTGACTGATCAGGTTGGTGGTTGCTGAAGAATGGGATGGTTGTGGCAATTTCTTAAAATAAGACAAGGAAGTTTGCCTCATCAGTTGACTCTTTCTTTTGTGAAAGATTTATCTGTAGCATCTTACGCTGTTTGATAGCATTTTACCCACAGTAGAACTTCTTTCAAAATTGGAGCCAATCCCCTCAAACCCTGCTGCTGCTCTGTCCACTAAGTTTATGGAATATTCTAATTTTTTTGTTGCCATTTCAACAATGTTTGCAGCATCTTCCCCAGGAGTAGATCTGATCTCAAGAAACCACTTTTGTTGCTCATTCACAAGAAGCAACTCCTCGTTCATTCAGGTTTTACCATGAGATTGCAGTAACCAGTCACGTCTTCAGGTTTCACTTCTCTTGCTATTTCCACCCTATCTGCAGTTTCTTCCTCCACTGAAGTCTTGAATCCCTCAAAGTCATCCATGAAGGTCTGAATCAATTTTTTTTCAAACTCCTGCTGATATTGATATTTTGGTCTCCTTCCATGAATCGTAAATGCTCATAATGACATCTAGAACAGTGAATGCTTTCCGGATGGTTTCAATTTGCTTTGCTGAGATTCATCAGAGGAATCATTATCTACGTCAGCTACAGCCTCACTGAATGTGTTTCTTAACTAGTAAGACTGGAAAGTAAAACTTACTTCTGGATCCATGGGCTACAGAATGGATGCTGTGTTAGACGCCATGAAAATGACATTCATCTTCTTGTATATCTCCATCACAGTTCTTGAGTGACTAGATACATTGCCAGTGAGCAGCAATATTTTAAAAGAAATCTTTTTCTCTGTATTCAGTAAACCATGCTGTAAACAGATGTGCTTTCGTCCTGGCTTTGTCATTCCACTTAAGAGCACAGGCAGAGTAGATTTAGCATAATTCTTAAGACCCTAGGATTTTTGGAATAGTAAATAAGCATTGGCTTCCACTTAAAGTCACCAGCTGCATTAGCCCCTAGCAAAAGAGTCAGCCTGTCCTTTGAAGCTTCAAAACCAAGTATTGACTTGTCCTCTCTAGCTATGAAAACCGTAGATGGCATCTTCTTCCAATATTAGACTGTTTCATCTACATTGAAAATCTGCTGCTTGGTGTAGCCACCTTCATCAATCTTAGCTAGATCTTCTGGATTAAAGTGCTGCTTCACCTCGCACTTTTACGTTATGGAGACAGCTTCTTTCCTTAAACCTCATGAACCAACCTCTGCTAACTTGCAGCCTTCCTTCTACAGCTCCCTCACCTCCCTCCGCCTTCATAAATTGAAGACCACTGGGGCCTTCTCTGAATTAGGCTTTGGCTTAAGAGACTTTTATGGTTGGTTTGATCTATCCAGACCACTCAAACATTCTCCATATAAACAATATGGCTGTTTCACTTCCTTATTGTTTGTGTTTTCACTGGAGTAACATTGTTAATTTCCTTCAAGAACTTTTCCTTTGCACTTACAACTTGGCTAACTATTTGGTACAAGAGGCCTAGCTTTCTGCCTGCCTTGGCTTTCAACATGCCTTCTGCACTAAGCTTAATTATTTCTAGCTTTTCATTTAAAGTGAGAGACATGACTCTTTCTTTCACTTGAACACTTAGAGGTCATTTTGGGGTTACTAACTGACCTAATTTTAAAGTCTCAGGGAATAGGGAGGCCAGAGGAGAGAGGGAGAGATGGGTCAATGGCTGGTTGGTGGGGCAGTTGCAACACACACATTTATTTATTGACTAAGTTTGTCATCTTATATGGGCACAGTTCATGTCACCCCAAAACAATTACAATAGGAATATCAAAGACCATGGATCACCATAACAGATATAATAACAATGAAAGAGTCTAGAATATTGTGAAAATCACCAAAATGTGACACAGAGACATGAAGTGAGCATACGCTATTGGAAAATTGGCACCAATAGACTTGCTTTTCATGTAGAGTTGCCATAAACCTTTCATTAAAAAAAAAAAAAGCAATGTCTGTTAAGTGCAATAATGCAAAGCACAATAAAACAAGGTATGCCTGTATATAAAAATATAATGTCCATGGTCAGGATTAAAAAAATCCCTAGTCATTAAATGGTGAAAGAAATAGTGGATCAAGTGATAAAAAATAATAATGCCTTCTTTCAAGACAGTTACCAAAACTCTCTTACCATGCACAAAAAACAATTATGCCTTCTTAGCAACAGTAGACCAATTGTGAAATCTGATAAAATCTCACACTGAACAAGTGGCATGATGGGTCAACAGGGCTGTGGAAAACACAATGATATATTTAATCCATTCTATGTACTTGAGAGTATACAATAACAAAATAGTATAAATATAAATCCCATGTGCTTGGACAAATAAGGATTTGTCCCAATTGTCATTTTGTCCATCTCCAAGATTTCCTATGCTATATATATATAAGATATGACATATATATATAGATATAGATATATGTATACATATATCTCAAATTGAGTATGTAAGTGCCATCATACAGACTGCAGTATTTAGGCTTGATTCCAAGACTTAAAGTCCACAGTGTAAATGTACATTTTACAATTCAGCTTGGCGTTTTAACCAAACTTTATTTTCTTTTTTTATATTTGCCCCCTTATGGATCAAGTCACTTAAACAACTTCTACAAATATATTTTTAAAAACTCTTCATCTGAGCCATAATCTTCTCCAAAGTATATAATTTGAAAAGGTAAAGTGTAGGTGTATATGCGTGTGGTGGATAGCTTGACATATTTAGTTAAAATTAGTGAGGTTTTATGCAAAATAAAGGCTAGGATAGGAATCTGAAACAATGATTCAACCTAGAAGAGTTTATAGTCTATTTGGGAAAGTAAGAAATGGCTACAAAGTAGAAAATGACATATAGGATGAAGAATCAAGCTATAGGACAAAGAACTGAAGTGCTGTAGCTGTTGAGAGCAGTGAATGGGACAGGAGCTCAGAACAGGAGCTTGGGTTTCAAGCTGTCTGGAATGAGAGGGTGACTTATATTTAGGAGGCGATGGGGGCCACAGACAGAAAAGCAGAGTCACTGTGACGGTGATGTTGATAATGAGGGAGGCTATGCTTAGGGGAGGTTTGGGGCATACATGAAGTAGCTGTATCTGCTGCTCAATTTTTCTGTGAACCTTAAACTGGTGTAAAAATAAAATCTATTTTAATAAATCATCAAAAATATAAAAACCAAAAAAAAAAGGCAAAGCTTTAAAAGTGGAAATGTGATCACCACCAGAGCAGAGATTTTGCTTAGGTGATGTGGGGAAAATGAGAATAATAAATGCATGAAACTGAAAACCTGTTTCACTGATTTTCAGGAACAGTGAAATGTGTATTTTGACATATGACAAAATTCATGAAATAAATAGGGAAGGGTATTGGGAGATATAAATCCTAGTCTTCAAACTTTCAATAATCAAAAAGGCAGCTGCTTTTTTGAATAATAATAAAAGCAACTATGCATGAATCGCCCCCAACCAACGGACTCAGTAATAAAAACTCTGCAGACATTTCTCATTTAATCTTAACAACCCTATGAGACAAGTATTATCAGTCTCACTTTACAGGTGGGGAATCTGAGCCTTATGAAGTTCAGGTAATTTTTCTAAAATCACATACCTAGTAAGGAGCAGAACATAGATTGAACCCTGGCCTTCTCCCAAGCCTTTGTTCTGTTCACCCAGCTCAGTGGTCTCTGAGGGTAGTCACTAAATGATTTCTGCATTCCATGACCTAGCCAGAGGGCTCAATCAGATGATTTTTGCAGTCCCTATGGTGCTGAACTTTTAGAAAGATGTAGTAAGCTGGAAAAAGCATGGTATTTGTTTTCTGAAATTAAGGCATGGCAAAATAATCTACTAACTTTATCAAGAGAAGCTATGGAAGTGTCCTCTTTATTTTTACAAGACAGTGGCAAATATGTCAAATCAGAGCATTTTCACATTTTGCAAAACCTTCAGCCTTCATTTTACTTTTCATTTCTTTTAATCGATCTTGTCCTTTACAGGCAGTTTTTCCAGCAGCAATAACCTTTCTACTCACTTGGAATGTTTCTGTTCATCTGCAAAACCTTAAGGGTAATATTGACAATCTTGAGTGAACAAGTCACTTCTCTTGAAATTCTGAAGAAAAACCAGTTACCGACGGTGGTTCACGCCTGTAATCCCAGCACTTTGAGAGGCCAAGGCAGGCGGATCACGAGGTCAAGAGATCGAGACCATCCTGGCCAACATGGTGAAACCCCTTCTCTACTAAAAACACAAAAAATTTAGCCGGGCGTGGTGGCGCACGCCTGTAGTCCCAGCTACTCGGGAGGCTGAGGCAGGAGAACTGCTTGAAACCGGAAAACGGAAGTTGCAGTGAGCCAAGATCGTGCCAGTGCACTCCAGCCTGGCGACAGAGAAAGACTCTGTCTCAAAAAAAGAAAGAAAGAAAGAAAGAAAAACCAGCGAGGGAGGAGAGCCGGAGCTGGGGAGACCACACCAAGGATAGAAAACCTTGCAGAGACAGCTGCCCCTCACCATTGGGCGGCTTTGTAACTTTAGTTCTCACTGAAATGTTAACTAACGTGGGGCTTGAGGAAAGAGACAACACCAAAGCTGTGTACAAGGGAGTGGAAGCTCTTTGCAAACACAGGACTCTGGCCTGAGGAGTGCGGGCTGAGAAATAAATGGTGCCCTCATGTATTCATTGAATGCAAGAAATTTAATCCTGCGGCATCTTGAGCTGGAGTTCACTCTCCTGTTTCCTGTGTGATTTGGCAGTCCCCTCTTCTATTATTGAGATTTATCCTGGAAAGGAAAGTGACTGGGGGAGAAGGGGCACCTTTGCCTTCACCTTCAGGAGTTGCTATTAGCACGAGAGGCCGGACCCCGCAGTTTCAAAAGCCTTTCTCATGGTTACTCAGAGGTAGGCTTTTTCTTTCCTTTTTTTCTTGTCTGTTTTTTTATCCTTCAGTTTTATTTTTAACGTTTACTTTAGATATACCATACTGCGTCATGGTTTTAACCCTAGCTACACATTAAAATAATTCCAGAGTCCGGATAATTAAATTTCATTGTTCTGAACTGGGGTCTGGGCACCAATATTTTAAAGCTCCCCAGTTGGTTGCAAAGTGCAGCCTAATGTGATTTTCAACCTTGCCCTTCACCCTCCCTGCCACGAGTCCCCACTAACTGCTCTCAATATTTCAAAGACCCTAATTTCAGTCACATATGTTAGCCATGACGAACTTTCAAAGGATGAATGCCAAGTTTCTTTCCCCTAGCTGGAACTATATCAATATCTTGTCGCAACAGCTTATCACCTTCTGATTAGAAATTCTGACAAGCAGAGTTTCTAAAATAAAAATGGAAAATTAATTATTAGTTCATAAATACAGTTTTTAAGCAGACAGAATCTTTCCAAACCCGGTAGATCATGAGAGAAAATAAATAGAAAGATATTTTCATGTGAAAAAGTTGGGAAGCAATCTGATAAAATTTTCTTCTAAGCTAGTATTAAAATGAGCTCTTGGCCATTGAACACACAATAACAGGTAAATGAAAAGCATACCAGAAAGTCGCTGGGTGGCAGGGAGAAAGCCATTTAGGGAATTTTGTATTTGTGCTAGATAATGTGCACTCAGATAAGCAAAGGATGAAGTTGGTGATCCTTGTCTCTGGATTCACTTGCATTCTCTTGCTGTAGGCAGTAGCCCAGCATCTTCCCATCTCCCCCATCTTGCTTCTATCCATCCCATTCGGACTAGGCCCTTCAAGACCTGTCTGAGAAAAATCACAGAGGGAAGTACTAGAGGTTATTTCCGTTGTCTGCCAAGTTGGTCTCTTGCAATCATCCGGAAATGTTTAACATAAGTGAATCTTTAATTAACTTCAAAAAGTGCCTGTGCTTGGTCTCAGGTATGTAAACATGGCAGGACAAAAGTCACTAATGTTTGGCAAGGGGATTTTTCAAAACATCAATTAGAAAGAGTTGGTATGCCCGATGAACACCCACATTGACAGTAGGAAAGAAATTAGTGCTAATTATGAGTATCACTCTTACTTCGCCAAACATTTGTTCATGATTGTGTACCAGAAAGGTAAAATCAAGAGTACATTTTTTCATATATTTTATTGATTCCCACATTCGACAACAGAATATACCATGCACCAGGCACTGCTCTGCACTAGAATTAGAGAAATGAGCAACTAAAAAGCCCTATGCCCATGAAGCTTCGGTCCTTACTGAGGAAAATAGAGTGTGGAAGTCAGCTGCAGCCAACAAGAGTGTATGGCACAGCAACTGTTGCTTGAAACTGTATTAAAACATTTGTGATTCAGGCTTTCTTTTAAAAATAGCATATCCTTGTTTTGAATATAGAAAAACTAAAGTATTCTCAACTCTTCACAAGAATATTTTTAATTCAGTTTCCATTCTCTGAATTGATGAAATCAGAACCTAACTAAAATGAAACACACACACACACACACACATAATTTTAGGTCCTTATGTTCTCCATCCCTAAGAGTTTACAGTTCAGCATTAACTAGCCAAGAGCTTGGGTCATTCAAGTAGAGCTTACTTCTTTACAGATGATAAGAGAGACAAAGCCCTGTGTGTTTATGGACTTAGAGGTGAGAAGAGAAGGAAACACAATCTTAGGAAATCTGAAAAGAAGTTTGGAGACCAGTAAAGTAATTTAGAGAACATTGACATTTAAATCAGATACCTCCATGTAATAAATATTTGCTGAATATTTCATGGGGCAGCTAGATTCCATAGATAAGGTGACATTGTTTCTCTTAAGATGTTAGTACTTTGTATGTACAATTGTAGGGTATAGGATACATTTCAGGTCTCATTTCCAATTGGTAATCCCTTGAAAAAAATAGTATAATGTCTCTATGGCTGAGTGTAAAATTATCTTGGGGAGAGCTTCTGTAGAGTATTGAGGCAAATGCTAATTGTGCCACCTTCTTGGCTTGAGTGTTTTTCAAGGAATAATTATAAAATCTTTGAGGCACAGAAAGTGATTGAGAATCACAAAGTATTCTAGCAGTTGAAACCCAATGCTTGAGATAAGAGCTACCTTTCCTAAAATACATCAAAAGGCAGCCCTGGGGCAAAGAATTAATGCGAAGAGGTGCAACCAACATGTCTTCTGAAAGCCCTATCCTATGGCCGCATTGTTCTGAATATTTATAAAGAGTAAGTTGCCAGGTGCATCAAATTTTTAAGGAAAGTGGAACTTTCAGACTATAGTTAAGAATTCTGTGAAGAATTACTAAGATGTCGAGAATGCTTTAAAAATGATAAAAAGTGAAATAAATTTTAAAATTTATTTTAATATGAAGAAAAGTAAATATATTTTGATGCTTTAAAAATTAATATAGGGTAGATAAACATTTTGTAAATCAGATAATAATAGAGGCTTACAAATTTGACAAAAAGCAGAGAAATAACTTTTCTTGTAAGTCACTACCTACAGAAATGTTAGACAAATGCAACAATAAATTTTACCCAGATACTTTTGAAATACTTAATGTTACTGTCCACCAGTCAACAGATAGCTATACTAGGTATCCCACAAAATAACGTATATACAGGATATGACTCGTTCCTTACATAGATGAAAAGTAGCACCAATCAAGTTAAAGCATAAAAGGAAGGATTGCTAGAAACAATAAAAAACACCAAATATTGCCTGGGACATATTTATACTAAAAAGTTTTTTGCTGTTTTTATGAAATTCAAATTTACCTGGACATTCTTTATTTTTATTGCTAAATCTGGCAACCCTAAAATAGTGCATTCAAATTACAAAGAAAATTGCTAAGACCCTAAATTTATTAAACTTGGGGTAAAAGTACTCAACTATGTTGTATCTTTCTTTAAATGCTCCCAAGAGGCTATGGACTGTATTGCATCCTCCAAAATTGATATTGAAGTTGTAACTCCCAGCGTGGCTGTATTTGGAAATAGGGCCTACAACGAATTAATTAAGATTAAAAGTAGTCATGAGTGTGGTGCCTTGATCTAATAGGATTAATGTCCTCGTAAGAAGACACGTCAGAGAGCTAGTTCCCTCTCTCTCCACATGCATGTACCAAGGAAAGTCTGTGTGAGGAAACAGTGAGAAGACAGCGAGGAAACAGTGAAAAGACAGCAGTCTACAAGCCAGGAAAAAAGCCCTCACCGAAACTACACTGAGCGGGCACCCTGATCTCAGATTTTTCATCCTCCAGAACAATGAGAAAATACATTTATATAGTTTAATCTGTCAGTCTATCATATTTTGTTTTGGCAGCCTGAGCAGACTAAGACAGATTTTGGTACCATGAAGTGAGTGCTGCTATAACAAATTACCTAAAAATGTGAAAGCAGCTTTAGAACTGTATGATGGGTAGAGATTGGAACAGTTTTGAGGTACCTGCTAGAAATATGAGCACTAAGGGTGATTCTGGTAAGATTTCAGATAGAAAGGAAAAAGATGTCATTAGAAACTGGAGGAAAGGTGATCCTTATAAAGTGGCAAAGGTCTTGGATAAACTGTGTTCTCGTGTTGCATGAAAGGTAGAAGTTGCAAGCAATGAAATTGGGTGTTTAGCTGAGGAGATTTCTAAGTAGAGTGATGAAGGAGTGACTTGGTTTCTTTTTAACCACTTATAGTAAAATGTGAAGGAGAGAAATTAGTTGAAAAAAGAAATTAGTAAGCAAAAAGTAACTAGAACTTGAAGATTTGGAAAATTCTTAGCATATCCATGCTGTAGAAATTGACATGTGGATTCAGAGATCACTGGAGCTGCTGTCTCAGTTTCAACAGATTAAAAGGCCTTAGCCAGAAACCTTGGGAGTACAACCGCATGGCAGAGCCACGGGGTCAGGATCCTTCCCTTGCAGAGCCATGGGCTTGCGAATCATACCTAGCCCTATGGAGGCGATGCTGCTTTCCCAGTGGGCCTGGACAAGAGATACTCACTCAAAGAAAATTATTACTGAGCCTGAAGTTCTAATGGAATTTGCTTTACTAGGTTTTAGACTTGCTTGGAACCCTCGCCCCGTCTTCCTTCTCATTTTTCCCTTTTGGGAATGGGAATGTATATTTTATGCCTATCCCCTCCCATTGTTTTTTAGAACATATATCTTGTCTGATTTTACAGGTGAACATCTGGAAAGGAATTTTGCTCAGCATGAATCATATGTTGAGTCTCACCCATATCTGATTTAGATAAAATTTAAATGAGACTTAGGACTTGAAACTTTAGAGTTGATGCTGAACTGATTAAGACTTTGGGGGCTGTTGAGATGGAATGGATGTATTTTGCATATAAGAAGGAGTGTTGGAACAGAACTCTATGAATCGAATTGTGTCCCCTCGTGATTCACATGTTGAAGCCTAACTCCCAATGTGACTGTATTTGGAGATAAGACCTTTAGGAAGTAATTAAGGTTAAAAGATGTCACAAGGGTGGAGTCTTAATCTAATAGGGTTTGTAGCTTTATAAGAAGAGGAACACACATAGACTGAGGCCATTTGACCACACAGAGAAAAAAATGAGCATTTGCAAGACAGGAAGAGAGAGAGCCCTTGCTGGAATCCAACCATCTGGATCTCAACCATGCTGGCACCCTAATCAAACTTCCAGCCTCCACAACTGTGAGAAAATAAATTTCTATTGTTTAAGCCATCCACTCTGTGGCATTTTGTTATAGCAATTTGAGCAGATTAAGACACAAGGCTCTCTGCACTTCTTTATAATAGTCATCACATTCATAATTATAATTTCAAAATTTTCTCTTTGGCAGATTATAATCTCCATGATGACAGGGAGGACAGAAAGTAACCCGTTTGGTCTTTTGCTGTATGCTTAACCATTGGCACACTGCCCCTGGCTTATAATGGGGGCTAAGTAAATATTTGGTGACTAAATAAATATTGAATTAAGTGACTAGGAAGGTAGACAAAAAATTGTGTTCACTACAATGTTATTTTTAACAATAGAACATTAAGAAAAATGTAAATGTTCAAAACCTAGGGAATAGTTAAATAAGTTAGTTAAATTAATTATGATCATATGACAATATGTCATTTAGTTGTCTTAAAGGGTCTTAACAAATGTTATTTTTAATGGCATGATAAAATTCACATAAACTAATGTTAAGTGAAAAATAAGATGTATATGTATATGTATACATATACACACAAAAGAGAAAAGTTGAGGAGTAAGTGCAATTAAGTATTAACAGTGAGTTTTTTCCTGATTGCAGAATTATTTTTTCTTTCTGTTTTTCCCTATTTTTCAAATTTGCTACAAGAATTGTAAATACTTTTTAATAAAAGAAATTGGCAGTCAGTTGGCATGTATTGAAAAGATGACCTATATGAGTTGAAAAGATGACCTCAGCAAAATTTTTATAACAAGGAACAGCAAAATTTTTATAACAAGGAAGACAAAACTAAGTTGGTCAAAGACATTATCAGTACAGGGCTCAGAACAAATGTATGGACGCCATGGCTAAAACACCTCAGTTTTGATATTATACTGAGTAACACCATGAAGAAAGCCTTGAGTGTCTATAGTAATTTTCTTTTCTGAAGTCTCCCAAAGTCCTTTTGCTGGCATCACACATACATATTACGATCTACATTGTTTTTAAGTTTATCTGGATGGCTTGACCCATTCCTTCATGTTTTCACCAAGCAATTCTCTCCTACTTAATCTGCCTTTCAAAGGAGAGATTTAAAGATTCTATGGTAAGAAGGGGATGTGCCCAAAGATTAAATCCTAAGGAGATTCCAGAACTTAGGGGACTTTACTTTCAGAATGTTAAGACCTTTTAGAGATTTGAGGAGAATCAATATATGAGTGTTTGCTGTAGATTGAATATGTCCTTCCAAAATTCGTATGTTAAAATCTTAACCCTTAAAGTGAGTAGTATTAGGAGGATGGGCCTTTAGAGGGTAATAAGGTCATAAGAATAGAGCCCTAATGGATCAGCGCCCCTACATAAGCAGCCCAAGGAAGCTTCCCTTGCCCCTTCCACCACATGAGCACACAGCTAATTAATAAAAGGTGCCATGTATGAACCAGAAAATGTGTCCTCACCGGATACCACATCTGCTGGCACCTTGATCTTGGACTTCTCAGGTTACAGACTGCGAAATAAATCTTTGTGGTTTATAAGCTACCCAGTTTACGATAGTTTGTTATAGCACCCCAAATGGACTAAGAGCTGTTGATGAACTTTTATCATATCATAAATATTATTCAAAGAACATTGTTTGACAAGAGTCCTAGAATTACATTTGTATCTATTGGCGTATAAGAATTTATGCAAATGGAAAAATACATTCTGCTGTAGAAATAAATTGCACCTTAATTTTGTGTGTAGTTTGTTTTATTTTTTTTGAGAATTGTTGTGTTATAGGTATTTTACTTTCTTTCAGCCCCAAAAAGATGAAGCAGTATATACATATATTATATTCTTCTTACCTCATTAATTACTTTATTTCTTTGTTAATATTGATGAGAGTTCTAATCAACAGGTATTTATTGAGTAGGCACTACGTGAAAGACACTGTCCTAGGTTTGGGGGATACAACGGCAAGTGGAAATGAACCTCTAGTTGCTCTGGAAAGAGAAGTGCTCTAGGGACATGCACATAGTCATAGAAACAGATAATGTCAGTACATGCAAGGACTGAGACAAAGCCATGTAGGGGATATTGGTACAGAAAGAAAGGACCCAGTAGTGGATGCCGCTGCTTCCCTGTCAAGATTTCTTCTTCAGCCTGGTGCTATGAAGGTTGGTTGCTAAAGGTTTACGGATGCCCCCTTCTCTAGAGAATTTCCTTTGACAAAATGACAACTTCTAGGTGAGGGGGGCACCAACATTACTAAGAAGCTCAGTGGTGTCTGTCCTTTGTAGTTCAGTATTGATTCTGTTATAGATCTGTGCTCCCTGACGGCAGGGGAAATAGTAAGATCTCAAAATAGCAGAGGACAGATGGCAGCACTTGACCATCAGAACCAAGGTGGGCATGATTATCAAAATGCACAGTATGTAGCAGATTCTGATCAATAGGGATTTATGGGGATGGCTGGTAGAATATGGTGACTCTAGGGTGAGATCAATGGGTAAGCAATAACAGTTTTGCTTAATGTATATAATCAATCCAAATATGTAAAAAATAGATGATCAGAATACTAAGGTCAGCCACCTCAATGGAAAGTCAGGATTACTTGCCCAGTTTACAGGTTCAGCTTGTCCTCAGATCCATAACCTACCGCTTAAAGTAGTAGTCGAGTTCCTATGAGAGAGTTTCTTGAAACACCATGGAAAGTTTATACAGTAGTGATTCCTTCAGCCTTTCTACAAAGGGATCAATAACCATTTACTTGAGTGAACATAAACTGGGAAAAGTGAGATGTTTAATCAGGAATCTGAGTTGACTGCAATAGCTAGGGACCCCAAGAACCATCATGGATCCTCTCATTAAAGTAAGGTTATATATGGGTCAGAAGTTCTAGTACACGTCCATCTCAAAGTGGGTCCACAGGATCCATGAACCCTCTCTTTAGTGATTTCCTGGCTAGAAAAAATTATAATCAGAATACACATACTTAACATTAGAAAGAAACCTCACATTGACTAGTAGAGGAAAGATATGTTATCGTAGGTGATATGGTTTGGCTCAGTGCCCCCACCCAAATCTCATCTGGAATTGTAATCCCCACGTATTGAGGGAGGGAGGTGATTGGATCACGGAGGCAGTTCCCCCCATGCTGTTTATGTGATAGTGAGTGAGTTCTCATGAGATCTGATGGTTTTATAAGTGGCAGTATTCCTTCTCTTTTCTCTTCTCCTCCCTTCTCTCTCCACCTCATGAGGAAGGTGCCTGCTTCCCCCTTCCACCATGATTGTAAGTTTCCTGAGGCCTCCTCAGTCATTCAGAACTGTGAGTCAATTAAACCTCTTTTATTTATAAATTACCCAGTCTCAGGGCAGCTCTTTACAGCAGTGTGAAAACCAATTAAAACAGTAGGAAAATCCAAATGACTATCTCTGAAACTTCCAAGACAATACATCAAAAGCAATATCACATCCCAGGTAAAAAGGCAGAAATGGATACACCCCCAGAAAACTTAAGGGATGAATGGTGCCCATCAGCCACATTTAATTCACCCATCATGAAAGGACAGTAGACAGAATGACTCAGCCAACTGATGTCAATCAGCCTCTAAACTCCACCTTCCTGGCTAGCCAGATGCTGGAAAACCTTTTTCTGGATAAAGTAGATTTCATTTGAGAAACAACTGGATACAAGTGGCACAAGGAATAAGCTGTCATAGAATCTGTTGGTGCCCTGCCAAACTCTCCTGTTTTCCAGGCCAGTGCCCTCATCCTGCAGCTACTGTAATTTATCTGCTAATGGATTACAGCTGCTCCGTTTTCTGGAGAATTGTCCTTAACCAAATGGGAACTACATCTCCTGAGAGGTAATGCAACATACCCCTAACAAAGTCAGCCTGCAGTCAATGACTCACTGAAGTGGACTACAAAAGGCTGTGACAAGTCTGTGGTGCAATTCATATTCCAGAGCTCCCAGGAGATCAGGCTGAAGAGAGTTCCAGCTGATACTGTATTCCTGTTTATTCCTTCTTTTGCAATGTCTTGCTTCCCTCACTCCCTTTCTCCTGAGAGGACTTCCTCAATAAATTATGTGCACCAAAATTCTTGCCTCAGGCTCTGCTACTTCTAGGGAACATGACCCAAGATACAATCTTAGTGCTGGTTGCCAAGGAATGTGTTTTAGAGAATAAAGTACCTAATATGAGACTTGAAGTATTAAAGACTAAAATGAAAGTCGGAAATGGACATTACTTAATATCTTGGTTTTAACATTTTTGTACTTAAAAGAGATTTTCAAGGATGATCAAGTTTCAACAAGTATTCTTCATGTTAATCTGGAATTTAGTTAATCCGGAATTTAGTTAATTGCAGAAAAATCCAAATTTGTGGTGACATTTTTCAGCATGAAAAGAAAAAATGGTCTTTTTTTTTTTTTTTGGTAAATATAAACTAATTCATATATCCATTTAATTAACAACTACTTTCTGAATACTAATTAGAACTGGGCATTGCGTTACCTGCTAGGGACTCCAGAGGGAGCCAGACTGTCTCCTGCCCTTTCAGAGCTTAGTAGTATCTGAGTCTCCCTCAGTTTGTCTAGAAAGGTGAATGCCCAGAAGGGAGGAAACCTGTGGCTTTCTGAGAGGAGGGTAATGTGAGTGGTCTTCCCAAGTAGATACAGGTGGAGGTACTATCTGCAGGAAATTTAAAACAGTGACAAAAAATAAAAGAAGTCAATGTGCTTTTTATTATCACCACGTGCTGGCAATTTTTAACAATGGTAGTGACAATGTAGTCTTCCGTCCCCTCCCTTAAATACTACTGAAGATAACTCCAATGTTACTAATACCTCCCTTTGGTAATCTCTCAACAACCCTGTTTAGCCTTTCCCAAAGCTGGGGCTCACAACAGCTTCCATCACCATTTAGGAGTAGGTGTAAGGAGGATTTTAGAGTTACTTGTCCTAAAATAAACATTAAAAGTCTCTCTTTCCTACTGTTCTCTCCCTTAGACATAAATGGAGAGCACTTTCTCCCTTAGAAAAGCAAGATTGGGAAGCTAGTCATGATGTGACTCACTTTTTTGTGGGTCTGGGGTGGGGATCAGGCCAGCACATACTTTGCCTCATTGTAAGTGTGTACTTTTTCTCTAGATTGAAGATGCTTTGAGAAAAGAAGAAGGGAATGAATGAAAAGAGAGGGCAAAATCAAACACTTTCTGCAAGTCCGAAGGGTTTGACTTGTATGGGCTCTGACAGAAGAGTTGATCTCTTAACTTGTGCTGGCAAAAGGCTTAAAGTCACTTATTCTTGCAAAGAAAGTCAAAAGACCAACTGTTCATTCCTAGGGATTTGTTGGTAGTAACCTGCCTAGATTTTGTCGGTAAAAGAGATAATTAAAGTTTGAAACAACTACAGACTTTTTCCTATTCAGCAAGCTTACAAAACAAGGCTGTGACTTTAAAATCTTTACAACTTAACCTGAAGAATTAATATTCTGCCACCTGCATTAGTCATCAACATGGGTTAGAATAACAAATGCATTACTTTCTAACCTGAAATTCTGTGCTGCTCTGGTTTGATAAAGCATTATACCTGATTCAGAGACATTTAAAGAATATGGATTATATATTATGTATTAAATAAAATTTTCATACGTGAAATTTTCTACAAGAACCTAGGAGTAAAAACAAAGAAAAATGAAAAGTTATTTGGCAGAATTTAATATAGACCTGCACTGTCCAATATTGTAGTATAGGCCACATGTAGCTATTTCAATGACTGACTATTCAATCAAATTTAAAAATCAGTTGATTTTATTTTGGAAATAATTTAAGGCTAACATAGTTGTTGAAAAAATACTGCATTGGGTTTCCACGTACCCTTCATCCAGTTTCCCCCAATAATAACATCTAACATAATCATAGAGCAATGATCAAAGCTAGAAAATCAAAGTCAGTACAATACTGTTAACTAAAATACAGACTTTATTTGGATTTTAATACATACTTTCTTTGGTGTTTAGTTCTATGACATTTTATCACATATACAGATTTGTGTAACCATAATTGTAATCAAGATACAGAACTGTTTATCACCCGTTTATAATTATGCCTTCCCCCAAACCCTAACCTTGGCAGTCACTGATCTGTTATTCATGAGTATAATTTTGTCATTTTGAGAATGTTATATAAATGAAACTATACATTATGTAATACGTCAAGATTTTTTGGTCATGATATTCTGAAAATCCATCAAGTTGTTGCATGTATGAACAGCTTAGTTCTTTTCATCACTGAACAGTATTCCATTGTGCAGACGTACCATAATTTGTTTCTTCATCCACCTGCTGAAACACACTTGTTTCTAGTTTTTTACTCTTACAGTAAAGCTACTATGAACATTTATGTTCAGATTTTGTGCTGATTTTCTATCTAGTGATTTATTAATTATTGAAAGATGCCGCCAGATATAAGTGTGGGTTTATCTATTTCTCCTTTCAGTTATGTTCCATTTTTGTGTACATATTTTAAAGTTCTGCTGCTAGGTGCATGCATGTTTAGAGCTGGTATGTGTTCTTTGTTACTTAAATCATTTTATCATTTTGTAGTGTCTCCCTTTGTCCTTGATAATTTTCTTTGCTCTGAAGTCTACTTTGTCTGATATTAATATGGACATACCAGCTTTCTTTTGATTAATGTTTGCACAATTTTTCTATACTTTTAAATTACCTATAACATACTAGAGTTGAAGTAAGCTTCTTATAGACAGCATAAAGTTGGCATTTTAAATCCGTTTTGTCAATGTTTGTCTTTTAATTAGTGTGTGTAGACCACTTACTTTAAAAGTAATTGATAATTTTCAGGTATGCTCTTTTATTATTTGTTTTCTGTTCATTCCCACTGCTTTTTTGTTTCTGTCTTCTTTTTTGGACTTTTCTGTGAGTTATATAAACATTTTTTACATTAAATTTTAATTTTTCTATAATGATTTTATTTCTTGCTTCATGTAGTTTAAAATACACACTTATCACTGTCTATTATTATCAATATTTTACCATTCCAAGTAGAATGTAAAAACTTTATCATCATTTAAATCTCTTTACTTGCCTTCATCTAAAAATCAATATGGTCAATTATATTTCTTCATGTATTAGCTGTTCTATTGTTATTTTTTTATTTCTGATGTTCCAAGTTCTTGCTATATCATTTTCTTTATGTCTGAAGAATTTCCTTTGACACATTTTCTTAGTTTTTTTCATCTAAAAATGTCTCTGTTTCCTAATACCTCCATGTTCACTTTGGTACTCTAATCTCCAGGCTGCCCTCTGGGTTACTTCTTTATTTCTCAGACCTCTAGTTTCGTCCCCTGCCTAAAGTTTTCTCAAACTAGAGAGAAATTTTTGTTAGATATAGAATTCTGACTTGACAGCTCTTTTTTTTAAAGAAAAATTACTTGAAAAATGTTGTGCCACTTCCTTCTGGCTTCTGTGATTTCTAAGGAGAAACCCACAGTGATTCAAATCATTGATTTCCTAAAACTAACATGTCATTTTCTCTGGCTACCTTTCAAGATTTTGTCTTTGCTTTTAGTTTTCAGAAATCTGATTATGATGTGTCATCAGGGTACAGATTTATTTTGATTTATCATGCTTGAGGTTTGCTGAGTTTATTAAATCTGTTAGTTTATAGATTTCACCAAATTTGGGTAGTTTTCTATCATTTTTTCTTTAATTATTTTTTCAGACCCTCACTCTTTCTTTGCTTGCTAGTTTATTTTTGAGATGTAATCTCTCTATATTGCTCAGGCTGGTCTTAAAATCCTAGACTCAAGAAATCCTTCCACCTCAGCTTCTCAAGTAGCTGAGTTTACAAGCAGACATCACAACACCTTTTTGTTTTTGTTTGCTTATTTGTTTGTTTTGTTGTTATACCCTCACTCTCTCCCATCTCTCTCTGGGATTCCAATATGATACTGATATTAGATCTTTTGTGATTGTCCCACAGGTTCCTGGTGTTTTCTTCTTCTTTTTTTTTTTTAGACAGAGTCTCACTCTGTCACCAGGTGCCAGGCTGGAGTGCAATGGCGTGACCTCGGCTCACTGCAACCTCTGCCTCCTGGGTTCAAGCAATTATCCTGCCTCAGCCTCCCGAGTAGCTGGGACTACAGGCGTGTGCCACCACGCCCAACTAATTTTTTTGTATTTTTAGTAGAGACGGGGTTTCACCATGTTGACCAGGATGGTCTCAAACTCTTGACCTCGTGATCCACCCGCCTCGGCTTCCCAAAGTGCTGGGATTACAGGCGTGAGCCACCGCACCTGGTCCTCTTCATTTTTTTTAAAGCTATTTTATCTCTTATTCAGATTTGGTAATTTCTATTGATAAACCTTCAAGTTCCTCTAACATCTCCATTCTGTGATAATTTTTATCCAGTGAGATTTTAAGTTTAATTACTGTATTCTTCAGTTGTAAAATCTCTATTTTGTTCTTTATATTGCCTGATTTTTTGCTGAGACTTTCTATGTTTTCTATTCATTTCAAGAGTGTTTGTAATTGCTTGTTGAAGCATTTTTATGATAGTTTGCCATATAATTCCCACCTTCGTGTCATCATGGCATTGGCATATGTTCATTGTCATTTCTCATTTGAGTTAAGATTTTCCCGGTTCTTGGTATAACAAATGATTTTGGGTTGATTCCCGAACATTTTGAATAGTATGTTAAGAGAATCTGGTCCAAAGAAAAAAAAAAGTCTTATACTTTTGCAGGCAGTCAACCATGAACATGGTTTTGCCTACTTTTATGGACTTTGGTTTGAATTTCAATTTAGTTTTCAAAATCTTTGCAGTGTTATTTTGATCTGCTTCGTCTGTGTGCTTCCCAGAGTCCAATCTGAAGCCTAGTTGATATTACATACCATAACTCAGTTCTCAAAAATTTAGTTATGTTGATTCTGATTGGTTTTATTCAAATGAACCTTTTTAAAAAAAAAAAAAAAGAGTATGGAGAGGACAAATCCAGGACATTAGTAATAGCATTCAAGGATCCTTTTCTCTACCTTGCTCCTTTTTTTTGACTTCTCCCTTCTAGTTTGCTGTCATTGTTTAGTGCCATCCTAACCACATTTTATTTCCTCAGTGGCTACACTTGGTTAGTGAATTCTGTATTGAACAATGCAGATACAGAAACTTTCTATCATTTCAGAACTATCATGTAGAAAACCTTTCTCATGTTGAGTTGAAATTATTTCTTCTCCTAAAGATGATAAACTGTAGAAAGAAATAAAAGTCATAAAAAATAAATAGGGAGGACGAGAGAGAAAGAACTATAAAACTATAAAACCTGAAGATACAAAAAAGTGGTAACAAGAAAAGACATCAGAAAGTAGTTGAAAATGCTCAGATGGAATAAATCTTGATTAAAACAGGGCTGAGGGCAAGCGTCTATCCATAGGTTTTCCCTGATATTCTTAGCACTTAAATAGTTGTATACGTCAGACATCAAATTTGTTTTCCAAAGCCGTGCTTATAAAGCAGCAGGTTTGACCTTTACATTGTCATTCCCTTACCTCATTCTCAGTAGTTATATTTTTACTACCGGCATCATATTTTAAACAATGCAATCTAATTTTTTAAAGAGCAGGTTTTCAATCCAAATATGATTTAGAGAAGTAATGTATAGCCACACAAAAGTGAAAGAGACACAGTAGGTGAAAATGAAAAATAATACCCTTATTGCATGCATTTATTAAGAAATCATAATAAGAAAACTAACAATAGCTTTCAGGATCAACAGCATTTTTTTTCCAAAATGGCTCCAGGATGTGGTATAAAGAGTTAGACTGGGAGTCATATGAAACCAGGTAAGAATTTCTCTTCTGTCATTTAGTGGTTCCATTATGCTTGAAAAATGACCAAAGCTCTCAGCTTCAATGAAATGAAAGCAATCATAATGCCTATCTCTCAAAGTGATTATTAGGATTAAATGAGATAGTGTGTGTAAGGTGCTTAGCATACATCTGGCATAAACTTGGCATACAATGAATGTCACCTTTCTTCCTTTCTTCCCTCTAACTTGTGATACCATCATTTCTCTTGGGCCTTCTCCAACCTTTCTGCTCTCCTTCATCCATGCTGCTGGCCAGCTTCCCTCTTCTCGTCTCACCTCCCTCATCTCTTTAATAAAACCCCAGTTGCTACAGTCATCATGTGTTTTGTAATTGGGCATTGTTTCTATTAATTAAAATAAAGCATTTAAAGGAAGTTCCTAGTGAAATAACAGATCTGGTTCATCACCAGCTTTTTGAATCTCTTAGTTTCCTAACTTGTCCACTAGATTTGCCAGTGAACAGTTGATTCAAATTTACTTTATTGGACTAACTGTGTTCATGTTTATTTTACAGTGTTTATCTTTATTCTCAGTTATTCTAATCCACAGAAAGAAAGCAAAGCCCTTAATAAAACTGAGCATGAAGTTTCAATTTTCACATGAGTCAAACTGGTGAATAGTAAGTTCTTTTGTCTTGGGCTCAGTGCATGCTGCAAATCAAAAAAGGATGGGAAGCGTTTTGTGCATGTATACAGCTGGAACACAGGGTTAAGTTGATAGTATGGAAGAATCTGAGGCCTTTTCTTAAGTCTGTGCAGGGTATAAAACTAGGAAGAATCATTTTACACCCATGGGAAGGATTTACGGGTTTATAAATATGGTAAACCTTCTTTAATACTGGTGCTTTGAACTTGCTGAGCACCTTTCAGCAGTGGATTGCAAAGCACTTCACTAACAGTAAGCCTTAGGACCCTCGGGATGGAGGTATTATTTCCATTTCATAGTTAGGGAAATAGATGCAAGGACTGACTTGCTCAGGAACACAGAGTAAGTCCCAGTCAAGCGTATACCCCCAAGAACCCAGATCAAATCTAACCTCTAGGCTACTCTTGCCCCGCATATTTATTTTGTAAAAGGAAAACAATGATTTCAAATATATACTCAGTTAAGCATTAGGATATATCCCTTTCCACCTGTTTTAACACGTTTTTGAAGTTTTGCTTGTTTTTACACTGGCAGGATTTTTGGATGATTAGTTCTGAGTGTCTTTTGTTTCAAGTGTCTCGTGTAGGGGATGAGAGAAATCGGATGATCAAGGGTCTTTTCACTGCTTAGTCACTACTTCAGGTTCAGTCTAGTTGGGTGGTGACCCACAGGGAATATTTCAATGCCAGGAGAAGTAAATATGCCAATTGTCTTAACCTGGTCTTGGAGCAGGTAGGCTCTGTTGGCTTTACAATGAAAAATGAAACAGTTTAGATCAAGCTGTTTGGGCTCTGTGCAAAAGAATCCCATGAATCCCTGTGAACATCAATAGAAAAGTTTAGAAGAGTATAATCTTAGAAACAGAAAATAATTTTCTTTTCACAAAAATAAACACAAAATTTAGGGCAAGTCCACTGGAAGAAGCGGTAATAGAGGAACATAGAGATTGGGGAATGAAAAGCTAATTTGTAAATAGATTTCAGGAGAGTGTGTAAACTCTCTGGACCAGGACAATCAACGGGAAGAAGCAAGCAGGTGATTGTGAGTTATTGGAAAAACAATTTTATCACACTGATGTCCCCCCAAAAATATGAAAATGAACATGCCTAGTTTTTAAATAGAAATTTACATCTAATTGATTATTTAGTATAGGTGCAACAGATCAAAGAGTAATTGTAAATCATTAGTACAAAGGTCAACATTTAAACTACTAAGGGCAATAAATGAATAACAATGAACAATTATTACTCATAAAAGGCACTGCATTAATGAAGCTTTTCCAACACCCCTTCCCATCCCTAAATACACAAAGACTACCTGAGACAAACACATAATCTCCATTCAAACTTCATCATCTAAGGGAACTTCCAACAAAACATTTCGGGGACAATTACACAACCTCCAAACTTCATCACCCTCAGTGGCTGGAATTCGCTCCCTATTTCTTCTTCCTCCCTTTCAATGTGTAAGATCTGGGAACAGGAAGTGGTATTTACTCCTTGGTGTTAATAGAACAATGATGGATGCTGAGAATGTCTTTCACTCTAAACATTGACCACAGCAAGGAAACGTTCCCATAGGAATATTTACAAAGCTGGTGCTTTCATTTCTGAACACCCAAGTTATTTTTGTTGTGATTTTTAAAAAATAATTAAGGATGAATTGGCATTTTGATTAAAGAAGAAAATAAGGTTCACAGAACCAGAGAAGCCCATAGGAACTTCATCCAGACATACTCGTGGTTTGGAGGTGGAGAGGCAGGCAAACATTTAATAATGCTTTTTTACAAAAGATCTTATCTAAAGACAATTTCACTTGCAATTCTGTACAGCATCCAGTTGTGCCATAGAACATTTTTGTCTGTGTTACTATACAAACTATATGTTTAAGGTTAAAATTTCCATTTTATTGGAAAACAGGGAAAACATCATTGTCTTAAACAGCTTCTGTAGCACTTTGGCTCCTCTCCTCTCTTCACTATGACCTTTCTTTTTTTTTTTTTTTAAGACGGAGTCTCATTCTGTTGCCCATGCTGGAGTGCACTGGTGTGAACTTGGTTCACTGCAACCTCCACCTCCTGAGATCAAGCAATTCTCCCTCCTCAGCCTCCTGAGTAGCTGGGACTACAGGCACATGCCACCTTGCCCAGCTAATTTTTGTATTTTTAGTAGAGACAGGATTTCGCCATGTGACCAGGCTTGTCTCAAACTCCTGACCTCAGGTGATCCGCCCGCCCCGCCCGCCTCTCCCTCCCAAAGTGCTGGGATTACAGGCGTGAGCCCCCCGCCCGGCCTCTACAACCTTTCTTTTGGAGAAAGTGATACATACAGCCATGGTTTCCAAACTTGTTTGATAGCACTTGATGCCCCAGAATATAAACTAATAATATTTTTGTTATTAATATTATTTATTAGTGTATTTTCTCTATGCAATTCATTTATAATATTGACTTATAAAATCAATTGTTGAATACAACTAGTATTTTTCTGGAAAATAATTTGAGATCAGCCTCAATATTTCATTTTGGGCCTTAATTCATTTTGGTTATACAGTATAGAGAAAAATCCCAAATCAACCATGTAAAGTCTTTACAAATAGTGGAACTTTTGAACAACGCTCCCATTTCTTGCACTCTCAACATATCCTTCAATTAAATGGATTTCTTCAAAAAAGCAAATAGGAACATTTCATTTCAAAAATTGAATCACCAATAATATGCAAAAATTGCTCCTTCTTTCTCATAAATATAGAGATTGGGAAAGAAGCATTCAAAATTGACAGGAAGTGTTCCAAACTATATTAAACAAGATAGCTTGTCATTTATATTTACACTATTGTCCCATTATGCTGGAAGCAGAGTATGTTCTGAATACATCCCTGGACTCGACTTGGCATTTAATGGAGTGCAATGTCAGTGTAACATTTATACAGTTCTACCTGAGTAGATGTGAGAAGTCCTGATTTTTTATTCTTTTATCTTTTTTTCTTTTCTTTTTTAAATTTAATCTTTATTTAAAGTTTGGGAGTACATATGCAGGTTTGATATATAGGTAAGCTAGTGTCGTAGGAGTTTGTCGTACAAATTATTTCATCACCTAGGTATTAGGCCTAGTTCTCTTAGTTATTTCTCCTGATCCTCTCCCCTCCTCCACCCTCTACCCTCCAAAAGGCCTCAGGGTGTGGGGTGTGTTGCTCCCCCTCTACGTGTCCACGTGTTTTCATCATTAAGATCCCACTTACAAGTAAGAACATGCAGTATTTGGTTTTCTGTTTCTGTGTTAGTTTGCTAAAGATAATGGCCTCCAGCTCCATTCATGTTCCTGCAAAGGACATGATCTCATTTCTTTTTATGGCTGCATAGTCTTCTATGGTGTATATGCATGTGGTGGGCCACACTTTCTTATCCAGTCTAAGACTGGTGGGCATTTAGGTTGATTCCATGTCTTTGCTATTGTGAATAGTACTGCAATGAGCATACACATGCGTATGTCTGTGTAACAGAATTATTTATATTCCTTTGGGTATACATCCACTAATGAGATTACTGGGTCCAGTGGTATTTCTGTTTTTAGGTCTTCGAGGAATTGCCACACTGTCTTCCACAATGGTTGAACTAATTTGCACTCCCACTGACAGTGTATAAGATTCTCTGCAACCACACCAGCAAGTCTTACATTTTTAAATGAACATTTAAGCACTATTACACTCCTAATCAATGATACATTTAGGAAAAGTAAAAATATTTCCACTGAAGGCAGGCGAAATGTATTTTGAGTTTGTACAATGAGCAAACCTGAGAGTACAAGATAAAGTATAAGTGATATTAAAGAGTTAAAATTTAGTATATAGCACCCTGAACACACATGGCACTTCTATTCCTTTTTTACAACATGATTGAAGTGTACATATAGAACAAAATTCAAGCCAAACATTTGAGGATCCATGAAGCACTTTGCAGAATTTCTCTAGTGTCTGGCATAGTGCCTGACATAAACTAGGTAATGAATATCTGTTGAATGGGTAATAGATTCTAGTTTGAAAATTCATGGGCATCACTGAGCAAAGTTTTCTCAAGACTCTCTCAGCCTCTCAAGAAGAGGTGAAATAGAAAATGAAGTCATTCTGTGCTGCCATCTACCTTTGGTACTTGACTACCATTAAAGCTTATTTTTCATGACCATTTTACAATGGACTTTTTTACATGTGTAACTGGAGGTCTGTAAGAAAGTATCATTACCCTGATATTGTAGCTTAAAAATTAAGGCAAAACAATACTTACCAGGGTATATTAATGAGTAAAGTGTGGACTTGTCATTTAGAACCTGGGCATGGGGCTCCAAAGGGCATGCTGCCCCTCCCTCATCTCTCTGTCCTTCGTACTCTCCACCTCTCCCTCTCCATCTCCCCTATTTCTCATCTCCACGATGAGCAAAAAGCATTACATATCATTTAACGCCTAGTTGAATTTTAGAGTTGGTCAGAAACAGCTATCATGGCTAGTAGCTGCGTTTGTTCACATAGAAGAGTACTGAAATGATAATATGCAGTATATATACTATACATACCATAAAATTAACAATGTAAATAGATACCATTTCTACACATCGTGTGTACAGAATAAATTTCTGAAGGCTTCGAATAAAGTACATTACTTGTCATATCTGAGGATTTCACAGTAAGAGGGCTTTCCTATTCAGAAATGAGCAATTATTCTTCCCTCTATAACTTTTGTTTAAAGAGTTGCTTGAATATTTTGGCTCTCTTTCTTCTAGAAAATGGAAAATGTGCTAAACAAATAAACATAGAGTGTTAAAATGGCCCTGCTGATAATTTTGCTGAACCTCTGAAAAATCATCTCTGTTGCATAAATAAGGCTGAAGACAATAGTCAAGGATCAGGATTTCTCAGCACACAATGTAGGCTTTGTAAAGTGGATGTTTTCCTTGTTTTTTTTTTTCTCCTGGATAGAGTGGTAACAAAAGTAGAGCTTTCCCACTTTGTTCCAGAGATGGGGGTTTAACTCTATTGAGGGCAACTCTGTGCCTTATCTAAGCCTCTCACGATGGGCCACTTAGGAGGAAAGGCCCGCTTCATTGGTCCCTGGACAGGAAAGAGGGGCCGCTGTGGGGGACAAGGAGCAGGTCTCTGCTTAAATGGATCTGACAGCTTTCCATTAAAAAAGATGTTTATCCTTGTTTATGGTGTATCCCTTCTCCTTTTATAATTCCCATGATTGGTGTTACTTTTTATAGTAAGTCTGACTGTCTGGGAAGGAGCCACATTGTTCCAACGCCTTAGAAAGCAAAGGGAAGGGTGAGAAACCTTCAGAAATGCTATCTGCAGAAGGTTCTTCATTTTAGAATCTACAGAGCAGAAGAACTCTGTGTGTGTTCCCTTAAGCACATATATGCAGTATATATAACATAAGGGCTTTTTGAATGAGTGATTTAAATGAAAGAATTACAGCTTTTCTTTACTTCTGCAGCTTCTTTGGTATGTTGAATATATTTTCAAATTAATATTGGTTATTAATAATCGGTTTGCTCAAAGTTATATTCTACTGCCACTTTTTGTGGTATAACTGGAGAGAATCTCATTGTCTTTAAGTTTTAAAAATGCCTATAGAAAACTACAAAACCACCTATGATCTACTTTTACCATTTACACTGTCATTGTAGTAAGAAAAGTAAGGAAACTTCCGACTAGAGTTTAATTTTGAAGAGGATGCAGGGTATCTTTTAGAAAGATTTTCTTAATCATCTGGATTAATCCTGACTTTCAACTCTAGATAAAAAATAGGATATCCCATAAGAAGGATTTGCAACATGTAGGGAATTTTTTGCCAACCAGGAAAGGCTCCCAGGGTCTAAGTTATTAAAGTTACATTTATTGGTGATCATGTCTATTTCCTGTATAAAATGAAATTTCAAAACAAACACTAGAGTCAAGAAAAGTTAACTAAATGACATGGTTTTTATAAATGTGAAAGAAGTGGTCATTTTCAAAGGGTCTCATATGATTTGGTAGATTAACTGAAATGAATGTGAGAGCTTAACATCAACCCCTGGCAAACCCTGATACGGTTGTAGACACGCATACACAGACATGTAAGCACACACACACACACAAACACACACACACACACACACACACACACAGGGTGAGAGAGAGAGAGAGAGAGTTCACAAGGAATAATAGACAAACTGCCCGAAGATACACAGATTTAATCTCATCAAGGGGCTCGTGTGATGTTGTAAATCAAGTAACTAGAGTTTGACTAGTTAAGGCTGTCCCTAGGCCTTCTGAATGGGATTAATTCCATGTAATTCTCTACAGCCCTTTTTAAGTGGTTAAGATGTGTGAGACGCCATGCATAATGGAATCACTTAGCCATCTGCATGGCCATCTCACATAAGCCACTTCAAATAAAAATAAACAATTCTCTTAAGAAGAAGAGAAGCCAGAAATTGGTTCTACCTTTACAGGAACATAGTGCGTGCCTTTCTTCCACATACTGTGATAAACATAAACAGTGAACACTAAAGCTACTACATCAGCAATTCCACCTCTGGGAGAAGAGACAATTATATTGTAAATGAGCCCAACTGCTGCAGAGCCCAGGGCTCCACTCTAGGTTGGAGTTTTGAGTTTTGGTAAAAGTAAATATTGACATTAAGAGCAACTCTACCAAGCCCTGTGCAAGTACAGAAACTGGTTTCATCTTATAAAATAGATCTTCAAAAAGTTAAATGGTAACAAAACTAACATACACCAGATGGAACACTTACACAAATCTGTGCCTGCTACTCACCAAAATACTCACTCTGATCGAGTTAGGAAATAAAAAGCACTGGTATGACGTGAAGTTTACACAATCAGCTAGTTGGTTGAATTTTTCACTTTTCAATTTGTTTGTTATGGTACTATATAAACACAGCCTGAGCCCACAAGTCATGAGAGTAACCAAAATCAAACAAAAAGATAGTCCAGCAGTACACAGTGACCACCGTACATACTTAATACTCATTCCTTAACCTAATAAAAGCTAGATACCGTATGGCATTAGTAAATTGTTACTAGTGAATCATTGGCTGGCAGCTGTCAAGAGAAATACTAACCTTCTTCACGTCAAAGAAACCTTTTTACCCAACCCTAACTGTCCAACAGCTTTTTTTTTCTTTTTCTTTTTTTTTTGAGATGAAGTCTTGTTCTGTCACCGGGCTAGAGTACAGTGGTGCGGTCTCAGCTCACTGCAACCTCCGCCTCCCAGGTTCAAGCGATTGTCCTGCCTCAGCTTCCTGAGTAGCTGGGACTACAGGTGCACGCCACCATGCCCAGCTAATTTTTGTATTTTTAGTAGAGATGGGGTTTCACCATGTTGGCCAGATGGTCTCCATCTCTTGACCTCGTGATCTGCCCGCCTTGGCCTCCCAGAGTGCTGAGATTACAGGTGTGAGCCACCACGCCTGGCCCCAACATTTTTTTTTTTTTTTTTTTTTTGAGGCAGAGTCTTGCACTGTCACCAGGCTGGAGTGCAGTGGTGCAATCTCAGCTCACTGCAACCTCTACCTCCTGGGTTCAAGCGATTCTTCCGCCTCAGCTTCCTGAGTAGCTGGGACCACAGGCGCATGCCACCACGCCCGGCTAATTTTTTTGTATTTTTAGTAGAGACGGGGTTTCACCCTGTTGGCCAGGATGGTCTCGATCTCTTGACCTCGTGATCTGCCTGCCTCGGCGCCCCAAAGTGCTGGGATTACAGGCGTGAGCCACCGCGCCCAGCCCCCAACACGTTTTAAAAATTTCATAGTCTCCTTCCAAAACCTCGTTTAGTGTTGTAGAATTCTAAACCATAACATTTTCCTAATCCAAGATCACTCACTAAAATCAAGGCCTATGGATATATTTTTGATAAACTTTGTTTGCCGCTATCTAAAGAAGGCTACACAAGGCAACACCCAGAAATTGTCACCAAGTGGCCGAGCTCTGGAGGGCAGCGTGGGATTGATTCCTGGTCAAGTGTACTATACCAACTTCGCCCTGCTCGTCCCTTCATTCTTTATTTTCTCTGCCCATCATAAGTGGGATTAGCACCATTCCTCCTCTCCACATTCATACTAGAATGGACCAAATTTCCCCAAGATAGTTTCCTCTTTTGGAATATTCTTCCCTCACTCAGTCATGTTGCTGCCCAAATATCACACAATTAGCGCAAAGGCCTCCTCCGACCCCTGTACATAAACAAACCCAGCAACACCATCTCTCCCTATCTAGTTATTCTGCATCGTTCTTCCTCATAGCCCTGACTTGCTATGTTTGTGTTTTGGCTGCTTCTTCCCCATTACTATGGCAGCAGCTTGGGGGTCAGGACTTTGCATTTTGTTGTTCAATGCTGTATCCTCTGATACCTGGCACAGTACCTGGCAAATAGCCCTTACGAGATATTTATTTTACAAATTGATAAGTGAATGATAAGAGGCCTTTACCTAGACTTTCAGGAAGTGCTTAAGCCACTTATTGAACTTTTATGGTATGTGACACCCAAACTTTTTGTGTGGTTCAGAGGACCTGGGGATTTCCTTCAGGCTGCAGAACAGCCCAGGGTTGGTCAGTGATTGGTGAAGGTCACTATGGTCTGATCACAGGATTAAAATCCTCAGTCTGTATTTGAAGGCCTCTAGCGGATGGCTCCACTTTACTCTTCATCCTTCCATTTCTTGGAGTAAGCATATATATTCTCAGTCAAACTCAGCTATTTTCTACCAGGTGTGTTCACCTCTCTACCACTGTGTTCTATTTATGACATTCTATTTTCCCCCAAAATGCTGTGTCTACCCTTCCCATTCTTCCCAGCACCTCTTGCCCATCATCACGTAACTAACTTTCACTTCATGCCTTTCTCAGGACCTCTTCTAGGAATCATGCCTTCCGTGAAAGTCTTCCTGCCTGCATCACTGTCATCAGCATCACCCTGGCTGGAAGGGGTCTCTCCTCTAGACTGTCACCATCAAGATCTCCTTCTTCCCTAGGGTAGTACCCCCTCTACTGTGTATCTGGAGACTTTGGCCGTTTGTTTTTATTTGCTTGGTTTTGTATGAGCCTTAGTTTCACAATTAGACCAATCAGAAGTTTTATTTGTTTTTGTTAATCTGCATCTACCTAGTTCACAAGTCCAAAGCACTGCTTGTTCATAGTGATTCTCAACTGCAGGGTACACGTGGCAAGATGGAAGGATGGGGAGAGGGGGCAAAAAAACGTTTATTGCCTCTTGCTATTCCACCCTGTAATTTGTGACATCCCAAATAACCTTTTCATGCTTCAGATTCATCATACTATTCTAGAACAGTACATGTATTATTTACCATTGCAGTCCCCTACAGTGTCCAACACAGTGCCTTGAATGTACTGGGGACAGGACAAATGTTTGATGAATGAATGAATGCATTCATGGGAAACTTTCTGTTCCTTTGTACCTAGCATCTCCCCTGATCCCAGGTTGGAAACACACATCCTTAAGGCAGGCTATAAAATACCTTCATCTTTAATCCTTATCCCCCCTCCATAGCCACCCACACCCTCTGACCAGGCATTTATCTCAGGGCGCAAAATGCCATTTGCCTGCTGATCAAAGGCTGTGGGAATGGGCGGTAGGAGCAGCTGTGCTTAGATCCCACCCACACCCTTCCTGTTTGCAGCAGCCCACACCAGGGGCTTTTATGCTTTCGGCAGGCTAAGCAGAGTCCTTCCTCCCTCCCCCTCCTTCCCTGGTCTTCTGTGAGTCTGAAGTGGCAGCCCCTCGCCCCTGGAGCCTGCTCTCAGCATTTCATTGTCCCAGGCAAGACATAGATAGTGGGCCAGACGCTCCTTTCCCCTTTCCTGGGACTCTGATAAGGCAATGAAAACAGTTCTCTATTTTCCTGCACAAAAGCTAACTTAGAAGAATGGGGTGGAGCATAAGTGATAACCAGCTAGAATTTGTTGCTTTTTGAAAAGAAGTGTGGTGGGGGAGAGAATGAGGGGAAGAAAAAACTTTGAGTTCCTGCTCAGGGTTGTAAAAGTCAAGCATGCCCCCTTTTCAGTCTTAGAGGTTCATTTCCTTTCTGTCAGGGAAAACACTGTCCTCAGGTCAGAGGGCCACAAATGACTCCTCCTAAGATTGGCCAGGCCACCTGGGAACCTCTTACACATCCCATTTACCTAGAGCGTAGCTTAGAGGTCAGGATTAAGAGAGAGGGAAGAAGACAATAATTTCTTCTTCTGGTTTAATCTATTCCAGTCAGGATTCTCATTCTTTGGAACCCATCTGCCAGTCAATTTCATCTCAAGATGTGTGTTCCTGAATGTGGGGGAGCTTCATATACACCCCCCACACTCTCAGTTTCCTCCAAGTGTCCCTATCCCTGGTTAGGGGCTCCTTAAATAAACAAACACTCTGCACTGTCCAAGTTATTTTTGGAGAGAATTCCTTCAGAGATGTGGTTGGTGTTTGGTAAACGCAGAGGTGAAAAAAAATGGAGGGGAAGAGATGGAGGAAGAGAAGTGAATAAAAATGGAATAGAGAAATACAATTCTTAAAAATGTTTTCTGGAAAAACAACTTTAAAAAGTATTTTCACTGCCCTGAGACTGGTGCTGGCTTCCTGCTGCCACCACTTTCTGGAACCTGGTGCAATTAAAGAAACCTTCAGACTTCATCTTCTTCATCACAAAAAGAAGGCTGTTTCCTGAGCCCAATTTAAGGAAATTAATTCTTCTGGGCGTAGAGTCTCAGTATTGGTACTGATTTCTAAAGCAACCAAGATGATTCTAATGTACAGTCAGGGTTGAGAATCTGTGAACAAGATCATCTCTGAGGTTTATCTCCTGGTTCTAAAATGTTGTAGTTCCATAGTTTAGGGTCCAGGTTTCTCTATCTGATCTCTATCATTTATCTAAAGACTTTATTTGGAGCTCCTTACTATCCCCAAGTCTTTCCAAAACTAGTGACGAAAGACATTCAGCAACTGGACATGACTGCTTCTTTTTTCACTCTTGGAACAGAAGAGCAGGTCATTAAGTATTTGCTCAATCACCCAGGGACCCAGTTTTCAAAGACATCTAAGCTTGGAGGGCTCTAGAGAATTAAAGGAGGGCCATATTCACAAGCTTAACTTACCCAAGAAAAATATACAACCCAATTGAAACAGATACAGTGAGGAGAAGATGACACAGACACAGAACAACCCTACTAGGCAATTTAGAGTCCAATCCATTTTTTTTTGTCATGAAATAGGCAGTATTGGACAAGTGCATCCCACCAATCACAGACTGAGATGGGCCTCCTCTGCTTTCCTTGAGAAAACACTTGATTATCTTTACAAAATGCACCATCTTAGATTTTTGCTTCCGAAATTGTACTGTACGTCATTCTTGGGATCTCTCAGTGCATCAATTTTCCTGGTTAAAGAGTCTAAGATTCATATTCCTTTTTCACTATGGAATTGCCCATTTTTCCTCTAGAGAGGCTCTTCCACCTCTAAGTAGTCTTGGGAGAGGCTCTTTGTGACAGTTGCCTACAGGCATTCCAAATTCTCGAGTGGTTTTAAATTCAAGCATGCAGCTGAATAAATAGAAAAGGAGCAAACAGCACAAAATTAAGTCAAATACCAAAAATCTCATGCAAATGGAATAGTTAGACAATAAAAGCAAAAGATAGAGATGAGTGTGTCAACTTAGATATTTAAAATAAAATCTCAGGAATTGGAAAGGATTCTATCAGCTATATAGGTCAAACTCCCAGCGGATGCTTCCTTCAGCATCATCAGCATCTGCCTAAACATCCATTGAGGAAGTTCACTCTCACAAGGCATCCCATTCCAGTTCTGATTTATTTTAATTAAAATCCAATTGAAGTCAAATATCAAATTAGAGCACTGTGGATACTAGCAAAGCCCTAAAGGAACCATAAGCTCATAGCGTAAGAAGAGAAAAAACACAACTTGGAAGATTGTAGAACTCAGGACTCAGTGGCCTGAGATATTTATTTATGATTTTCCTTTAGAATCACTTTAAAAACTGAACATTCTCATGTCCTTTGCATGTTCCACCTAGAGAGGACTGAGATGATATATTTTCATTCAGCAGCTGCTGCTGTTAGATAAAGAACTGAGACAAATTTCTAAAGTGTTTTTTAGAAAATAGTTTGTTTCTTGAAGCTCCAAGTATTTAGCAGAAGGTACCTCATCTTTGTGTTCTAGCTATTTAAATATTATGAATAAGTAGGTAGGAAGTATTATAATCATCCCCTCCCCCCACCCCCCCACCAAATCCTGAACTTGTAGGAGGAAGATGGTGTAAATATGTGTCATAAGTTTCAAACCAAAACCACTAGGGTCATAGAGTGTTATTTTAAATCTGATCCTTAAAAACAAAATTTTAACCCAAGGTACTTTAGGTAAGTAATGTAGCTAAAGAAAGATAAGAACATACTGAGGGTTAAAACATACACAATTTGCTCGTTGGGTTTAGTTCCAGGTCTTGATACATGGGTTTTACTCCTTCAAACAGAAAATGTTGTCTTTCAGCTTGTTGTATTAGCGATGGTAACAATATCCCATACACATCTTGTGTTTTCAGTATAAATCAAGACAGGTTTATTTTCAAGTGCAATGGATCCATGTGGTGTTAAAAATGATTGTATTTTCCAGGATGGGAAAAAAATAGCAAATATTTATTAAATACTATGAACCTGGATCTGTGCTTAGAGCTTTACATATATTATCTTATTTGAAGGAATAGTCAGGATTTGCTTTCTCTGAGGACACTTCAGAGTGCCAGAAAACTGAATCATCATCCACGTAATTACATGGCACTTTAAATTTCTCTGAGTACTTTCATATCTATAATCTCTTTAAAATCCTGTGTTGCAGATAGGGAAGATATGATAAAGCTAAGAAGGTGGGTGAAGTTGTCTAAGGATAATCAAACACGGAGTAGCAGAGCTAAAAATATAAGCTAAGTCCTACTCTGTCTTCTATTCTTATTTATAAAATGAGAAACATTTATAACTTGTTTTCAAGTTTCCTTCTAGTTTTCAAAGTTGCACCCTGTAAGTCTTTGCCCCCAGACTCAGAGATAATCAGCTATACTAACTACCAGAACATTTAGAAAATGGTTTGCTATCAATTCTAGGCTCCTTTCTCCTTCAGGCTTCTAAAGATAGGTTCTAACTTTAGAAATGTACTTTAATTCAACCAAACTCAGCCATGTTGTAAGTGCTCTGGGAATTTGAGAGATAAATGAGCTAAAGTCTCTAAGACTCCTAAATTTCCTTTGAAAGGATAAAGGAAAGAGATCATTTTAACTGGTGGAAATAGGCAAGTCATCAGTAAGTCCAGGTAATTTGAGCAGCATATTCAGGGCTATGTTTTCAGCACACTGTATGAAAATAACTTTTTGCAAGGGCTGAAATCTGTAAGCAAGCTTGTAAGTTTGGGGAACCATAGCAGAGAAGCATATTCTAATGAGGAAGCTTTATTTATTTATTTGCTCTAATTATTCTTAGTGTCTGTCCAATGCTTAACCTAGAGAGGAGAATCAATGTGTTTTGCACATTTCTTAAAAAAAAAAAAAAAAAAAGATTGAATAAGTAAATGAGAAACTATTTTTTAAAATCAGTGTATTTATTTACCCATTTAACAACTATTTATTGAATGTAACTCTGAATACAATCCTTGTCCACATGGAATTTGTAATTTAATGAGAAGAATATACATTAAAAAACTAATCACTCAATTAATTTATTACTCCAATGGCATTTATTTTCCTTGACCCTAGGATTACCTCTCTCTGTCTCCCATCTGCTTGCTGGTCATCCAGTTGACCACTGCTCTTTTAGCTAAGGACTCCTTCCTGCTCCACCATGAGCCATGGGCCACACCATACCTGGTTGCTGTTGACCAAAGATCCCCTGTAAAATTCTACTTCCTCTACAAGAGCCCACAGGGAGGATGGAGGAGTGTGAGGCAAGCTTTGTCTCCATGTGCAGCCCCATCGTTTACTCTCTTCATAACCTCACCACACAAAGTTGTGTGCATGTATCGATGTCACTGAATCGTTGGGCACAGTCAAGGGGAATTGTAAAATATGAAGGAAGAAACGTCAAACTATATGTTAAATATGACTTTTTCATAGCTCGAGGGGGAGATTTCCCCAAAAGTGAAACGCTCCGTAAGGGAATAACTCTGTTCTTAACCACAGCCTCCCAAGATAATCTCGCCCTTCCCTTCGCTCTGAGAGCACCATCTTTAGGTCTCCATCCGCCTTTTGAAAAAGATGCTTTTGTAAATACTGCATTTTAAAAACCGCAATAGTCACACTCAGGCACACACACACAGTGCATACAAAACATGTGCTATCTTTATTAGCGGTTGTTAATGCAGGAGGGCAGTAGGATCAGAGGGCAATTCAGCCACAACCCCTGTCCCAGGCCACCTCTAGAGCTAGCCTGTGTCTGAATCACTTCCACTGGGGTGGGTGTGGGGGGGATCCACAAAGGAACATTATAGAGATGGCAGGAATCTCTGGACAGTGGTCCCGCTGCTTCTAACATGCTACCCCCAAACAGGAAGTGGGCAGAAGAGTTTCTAATGATTCTACTATCGGTGATTCCAGATGAGTCCCAATCCAGGGCAGGAGCTACGCACTCCTGGGGGTATATGCGCTGCCGAGTTATTTGAGGAGGCAGAAAGAGGCAGGCAGCTTGCTCCTGACTCCCCCGTGGAGAGGCGAGGGGGAGGCCTCCCCAGAGACTCCAAACCCAGGGGTACAGTCTGTTCTTCGGTGCCTTCTTGGCCTCTTTGCTGCTTCAGACTTCAGGAGCCCCCAAGACTTGGTCACCGAGGTGCCACAGGCGCCAGCGCTGACCGCACTCTCCCGCGGGCCCCGGGGTTGCTCCCCCCACCCCCTTTACCTTTGTTTTCCTAGTCTGTTCCTCCCTGAGCCTGTTTGTGTAAGAAACCCTCTCTCCCTGCTTCCTGTGTCTCTGTCATTTCCTCCCATTGCCATTCTACACTGTGGCACTGAGGGCCATTGTTTTTCTTTCTAACCGCAATTCCAGACCCTGGGAATGGCAAGTAGGTGCGCGAGGACGCGGGGGCAGGCGGGGCCGCGGGCTGGGGCCGAGCTCCGAGCCCGGGAATACCAGGGAAGCGGTGGGCTGCTGTTTGCTGGGCAGCTCGGGAAGGAAGGAACTCAGTATCAGGAGACAGCTTCTTGCCAGTTAATCCTCAGGCACTATCTAAACGAAGGCAGTTCCCAGAAGTGAAGACGGGAGATGTCTGAAAGTGCTGATAATCATCTTCGTCAAAGGAAACTGTGACTGTCTCATTTACTTTTTGACTTTTTAACATATCCTTATGGCTTTTAAACTAACTGAAAAATAAACTAAGCCTTTTTTATTGGCGATCTTAACAGAGACACGAAGCCAGGTGCTGGACACATGGATACCTCGTTAGAAATGAATTTCCTTGCGGTTCTATTCAGTGCTTCTGCGTTATCCGTTTTGATCAACCCCACTATTCGCCCAGCCCGCGCTGTAGTGTAAGATAAACTACTGCATGTTTGCTTGGCAGCGTTTAAATCAGACAGGTTCTCACAGGAGCTCAGATCTTGGGTTGTTTTCCTGAACACAGGGAGAAGGAACTGAAAAAGTAGCTGGTCTGGGGAAAGAGGAACGTGATGTCTTTTTACTCACCATTGAAATGCCAAAGCCTGCTTCATGTGTTGATTTCCAAATATAAATAGGAGTAACACTGTGGTCCATATCCCACTGAAGGACTAAACCAATAACACGTGGGCTTTGCTTTGTAAACCAAGACGTTTCTTTCTTTCTTTTTAGTTCAACTCTAAGAAAGTAAACTGAGCAAGATTTGACAGACAATTTCAGCTTGGTTTCATATGAGATGCATTGAAGTACACTTATTTTGTTTACTGTTACCTAGCAGAAGATGGTTGTTCTATTTTGGTAGCATTTGTTCCATAAAACTTTCAAGGTTTTTGCCAGCTCCTTTCATTACACCTTTCCTGCCAGTTATGACACTAAGGGTCACTCATCAAAGAGATTTTGTTTATTACAAGTTTTAGTGGGCAATGTGGTTACCAGGAATGTGTAAATTTTCAGGTTTCTGTTAAAGCAGTAGAAAGTTATAAAGCACATAATGGAAAAGAAACATACCAAATTCCTTTATTTCAAATAAAGTTGTGTTTTCATTAAAGGATTTAAGAGTGCCCTGTGCCAGCCCCATACCACAAAGCTACTGATCTTGGAACATGATTTAAATATTGATCAGTCACCATTTACAATTTAAAAAAATAATGGACCATACTACTTTGTATCAGGAGCAAACTTAAGTTTGCAAAATCCTTTCCAGGGAATCCCTTCCCCCCCACCCCCCACCCCCCAAAAAATCAGATACATAGAAATCATTTTTGAGAAGACATTCTATTAAAAATAGTGAATAATTATTTTGAATGGAGAGAGATTTTGTTTTCAAAAGATGGTATTTTTTAGAGAGACTTTTATTGCTGGAATTACATTATTGCTCTTTACTTGAGTTACAAATGAACTCTAGAACATGCTGATATATATAAGGACAACATGAAATGATTTCTGAGTTCTACTTCAAAGTAAAGAGAGGTGAGTTGTTAGAGGTTTATATGAAAGAAGACAGGTGAGGCATTAATAGTGTGTGTGGGTGATGTGTGCAAGAGGGGTTCATCATCGTATTCTGGCTACTTCTGAACATTACAACTATTCAATAATAACGATTTACGAAATGAAAAAGAACAGTGGAAGACATAAACATGCTTTTTTAAAATAGAGAATTAAGTATCATTATCTCTTCATTTAATTACACTTTATTGACATGCTCTTCTGGTGCTATCTTCTTGCAGAGGTCAGGAATGTTGGAACGCTTGGAAATGCAAAAATTTGAGCAGGTATATCACTTTTCAGATATCCAGAAAAAGAAATGCAAATCACCTAACTGCATGCAAATAATTTGACTTTATTAAAGCTGTCAATAGCCCAGTCTAAACAATTTCTAATTCAAACTCTCAAATCACTGCTTCCTAGGGTTGGGTGGCCTCTTAAAGGCATTCCTTAGAAGTCTATGGTGACATTATTTAGGGAACCAGTTACTTTCTTCACTTTGCATATTTCTAGGTAGAAGCTTTAGAAGAACTCTGAGAAATCACAGTATTGGTGAATAAATCTTAGAAACGTGTATTTCCACCTCTGGCTCTACAACAAACAAGTAACACACAAACTTAGCCAGGAGTGTTCTAGAATTTCCTTCATCAAGATGAAGCTGTTTTACGAAAGAGTAAAACTTGCTCATCATGTGAAAGAGGAAAGGACATTTTACTCATAGAGAACACCATTCTTGATCCATGCAAGGTCAGGACTTCTAAGACTACCTCTTGGACTCTTGTTGGTATTCTTTCTCTGTGCTCCTGCAGACTGACTCCCATGAATCAAGATTTTCCTGTCTCCGGATGACCAATCAGCTATCACGATATCTTCCTCCTAGAATATCTCATTTTCCTCAGGTTGTCTGTTTTACTGATGAATTTACACAGACATATACCAAGAAAGTGTTTAATAATGAATAAAGCATCCATTGCCAGCAAATACACTGCATAGGAAAATAAGTTAAGATCATCCTGCCCCACAGACAGTTAACTAATTTCATTAGGTGGTCCAAAAGAGGAACAGATAAAATGGCCCATTTTGTTTTAAACATTTATGGTATTTAGAGTTTACCCTCCTAGAGGAGATTGAACAACCAACCTCTGGCATTGCATGGGGAAATACCTCACTTTGGCATGCGCAATATTTATATTTTAGGCCATTAGGGATACTGGCTGTCCTCTAAACTGAGCTAAAATAGAAAAGAATCCTGCCTGTTCATGGGTTAAATAAAGACCACAAGTTAAAACAGTCAGCCTCAAAGTATTTCATGGGCCTCTCCCCCAGACACTCATTCTACTTTTCTGGAATCTTAATCCTATTCTGTACCTTTTGATCAGGCCAAGCCCCAGACCATGGTGACTTATCGAAAGGGCTGGAATTTGCACTGTGCCCCATACTCCCATCTCACTGGCCACTTGTAGGCTGGATTATGGGACTAACACTTCAACACTCCCAAGTGGAGGACTGTGAGTGGCTCATGGTCTCCATCACAGGCAAGGTGCCACAAGTCAAGTGAGAGGTCAAGCAGAACACACCAAGCGGCCCTGTCTCTGGCTCTTCCCAGCTCCATGTTAACAGAAATATCTTTCTTCACTCCACAACACCAGGGTTAACTTTTTTTTAACATAGACATGAATTTCCAAGTTCTCCTTCCCTTCTGCATAGCTTTTCCTTTATGGGGTGGTTTTGCCTTGCCTTCTCACTAACTTCCTATTTCAACCCAGGAGGCAGCTCCTACCCGTGCTGCAAGCCTCCAGATGGCTTCTCATCTTCCAGTCTGACCAGGTTGCCTGTTATCAACCTCCAGGCTCACTGTCTTCAGGGGTCTGCTTTTAGGAATAGCAGTAGGCCCCAGGCCTTCAACCCATTTCCAAGTTAACTTGGTCAGCTACTAAGATTAATTAGTATTCTCTGCTCCCAACCTAATTTTCCATCATATGTGTCTCAACCCCTAATTTTTTACCAATCTTAGCTAAAAATTATAAAATAGTAGCTATGTAAGCCCTTCGTGACCTCTCTCCCTGATCCCACCCCCTCAATTCGCCCCGCCCTCCCACTAATTCCTGAAATGGTAGAGGTCCCTCTGCACCCCCAGCCTGCCCCTGCCAATCTTGCATAGTTTCTATTCCAAAACCTTCTTTCCCCCTTCCAGAGTATCAGGAGTAACAAAATTTACTTTTCTCACATGGCGTTTCTTCCTGACCTATCCTATAGTTAGTTAACTGTCCTACAGCGAGCAAGTGTCAAATACTAATTAACACAAGAACATTAATAGATAAATAGGGCTGAGTGTATGACAGCTCCAGAAATTATTTTAACAAAAGAAATGTTTTTAATACCAGAATTTTCAAGCACCCAGGGACGTGATTGGCCAAAGAAAAATTTATTTATTTAGAGGCTAAAGATCCTTTCCTTTTCATATAATCATGCCAGTCATTATTCTATATGAATGATCCTATTTGGCTTCATGTCAACTTTTCTGGAGGTCATGCAGTGGCCACCCTCATTTCTGCTGGAACTCACACTCTTCCAGATCTAGATGGCTGTCATCAATGCTTGCTACTGCTCTCTCTGAGTGGCTGTATGATGCAATGGAAATAATCGGTTAGACTTGGGTTCCAGGACCAAGTTCACAATCTACTAGGCGGGCAATCTTGGCCAAGTTGTTAACTTCTTTGAGGCCACAGTGTTCTGATCTGTAAAATGGAAATTTATTACCTACATCCGAGTTACGGAGCCGACTGAATGAGGCGACACATGTGGTTGTTTCATGCAGTAGTTACCTTTAGAGCTACCTATGAGTAGCTCTTTGAATCATTTTTTTTACACAAATGTAGTCTGATATTTACAGTAAATACGGATTAATTTGCTTGTGACTTGTCATTTTTTCAATAATAGTTGCTTCAGTCAGCACTTTCGGAACTAGCAAATAACAGACTACCTGATTGGATTAAGTCCTACAAAGTTCAGGATAACATTGAGATCACCTTTGGCTTATTCTTGACTACTTAGTGTCCCTTTCATGGGAAGCTTGGAAATAAATGGAAAAGACGTGGGAAGTGAACACATGGAATGTCTTAATGTTACTCTTCCTGTTGAAGGCAAGAATTGCCTCTATGTTCATGTTTTGAATATAAAGGCTAGGCTAGCATTTAAAAAGCACAAATACTGATTATCTAGCCTGTCCCTTGAGAATATTCACCTTAGAAGGATAAGATTCACTGTGAAGAAATCTTCCTAAATAACAAATCTAAAATTTCCCTTTTTCTTGACAATTCCAAAGGATCCTAATATATCATGAATGAATGCTTGATCTGTGAAATGTCCTATTTCTGTATAATAGTCATCTAAGCCTACCTTAGGAAAAGATAACAGTTATTGATTTTTTAAGTGTATCAGGAAAAGAAAATATATTTGGCTAAAGCTGTCACCTACTCTTACATTAATGATTGGTCTCTCTTCACCATGCCAGTCATTCAAAATTTGCTTTATAGATTCTTCTGTCAGTGTGTTTTCATATAAAAGTCAAAAATCTTCTCGCTTCCTGGATTAGGAAAAGATATGCCAGTATTTTCTTTATTTCCCTTGGAAATCTGTGGCAGGTTAGGTGGTTAGAAAGTTAAAAATAATTAAAAGGTGGATATTACTTATTATCCCTATTTCAGAGTTGAGGTTTTGCAGGCTCTGGGAGATTCCAGTGGTGCCTAGGTCCAGGGGTAGAATTGGGATGAAAACCCAGGAAAATCTGATATGACACTACTCTGATGTACTGAGGTTGGTATCACAGACGGGTCTTGTAGAAGCCAGTCAACTTTGTGTTGTTTGCTTCACCTGAACCATAGCCAGGTATCATCCTCCCAGAGTGTGCTGCTGTCATGAGTGGTGCCAAGTGAGAGAGCAAAATAGCAGTACACACAGCATCTGCTGGAACTAGCCCGCAGAGTGAATGCTCCAGGAATGGGGTGGCTGGCTCACCTGTTTTCTTTGTTATTTAGACTCTGGTTTTCCTCTTTGCATTTCAGTGAAAAAGCAAAAACAAACAAACAACAAAACACACACACACACACAAAAGTCCTTAACATGTCTCATTCTGAGTTCACTTTCCCCATTTGCCGACTAGACTTCCCCTTCTGGCTTTAGTCACCTTTGATGAAACTTCATCCCTCTTTCCCCTCACTAAGGAGATCACAGCAACTCTTCCTTTCAAGGATCTTCATTCCTTCATTTGTACTCCTGCTGCCTCCACCTTGGTCCTGTGTATTACAGCATCTTTTCTTTTTAAATTTTTTTTTTCTATTTTGGGTCTCACTCTGTCGCCCAGGCTAGAGTGTAGCGGCGCAATCATGGCTTACTGCAGCCTTGACCTCCCAGACTATAACAATCCTCTCACCTCAGCCTCCTGAGTAGCTGGAACTACTGATCTGCAAAGTGGAAATTTATTACCTACTTCCGAGTTACTGAGCAGATTGAATGAGGCAACACATGTGGTTGTTTCATGCAATGTATGCCACCACACCCAACTAATTTTTGTATTGTTGTAGAGAAAGGGTTTCGCCAGGTTGCCCCAGACTGGTTTCAAACTCCTGAGCTCAAGCGATCTGCCCACCTTGGTCTCCCAAGTTGCTGGGATTAGTGGCATGAGCCACTATGCCAAGCCGTAATTTTTTTAATTATTTTTTTTTTAACATTTACACCTTAATTGCTGGAGTACAGTTTCATATCTAGGTCCTTGTAAGAATCTCTGAACTAATTTCTCACTTTCCAGAACCTCCCTACCACCACCCTTAACACATACAGATACTCACAAACAAGCCTCCCAATCTATCAGATCTTCCTTTTTTTTTGAGACGGAGTCTCACTCTGTTGCCCAGGCTGGAGTGCTATGGCATGATCTTGGCTCACTGCAACCTCCACCTCCCGGGTTCAAGTGATTCTCCTGCCTCAGTCTCCCGAGTAGCTGGGACTACAGGTGCCTGCCACCACACCCAGCTAATTTTTGTATTTTTAGTAGAGACCGGGTTTCTCTGTATTGGCCAGGATGGTCTCAATCTCTTGACCTTGTGATCCGCCTACCTCGGCCTCCCGAAGTGCTGGAATTACAGGCGTGAGCCACCATGCCCGGCTTCCAATCTCTCCAGTCTATATCCCATGGTGCTTCCAGATTAAATCAGCCTGAAGTCCAATTGGTGTGGTGGAAAAAGCACAGTGTGTGGAGTCAAAGACCTTGTTCTAGTACTGGCTCTACCACTAACACGTTATTTGACTTTGGTTGAGTTATAGAAAAGGTTGAATTGAAATGCTGAAGTAGAGAAGTCAGTCAAATGAAGCAGGGGCCAAGGGTGCATATCAGAATAGCCCAATCTGCTGCTTAGTTTTATTTAGCCTCACCATCTAGATCCATTCTTTGCCCTCATTGGTGTCCCAGGAGGCTAACCTCTATAGACTATATCACTGGATCCTCCTGGGCAATGGAAGGTAGAGACAGAGATGCAGAGACAAAGGGCAATGGAGGAGAAAGAAACTGGAGTATTTCCCAGCTGCTGTCCCTTTCCTGTTGAGCAGACTCTCCTACAAGATTCCAGCTCTCGCTGGACTCTAGTAACGTTACTTCCTTCCCTTGCCTGTGCAGACCTGAGGGCACATATTCTTACAGCGATGTGGCTCTAGAAGTCTTGTCCTCAGACCAGCAGCATCAGCATCATGAGAAATGCAAGTTCAGGAGCTCCACCCCATATATGTTGGATGAGAAATTTAAAAAGTGAGCTCTAATCATCTGTGTTTTCATAAGCACTTAAGGTGATAAATTTGAGAACCATTGCCCTAGAGGAGATTGCTGGGCGTGACCCCAAAACTCTCTGATTCAGTAGGCTAGGAGGTGGGACCCAACAATTTGATTTTGAACCCTTCCCAGATGAAGACTTTGCCCTTCCCAAAACTAGACTTTGAGAACTACAGCTCTAGATCAGCTGCCAACCAGCCCCTTCTCCCTGCTGGGAAAAGCAGAGCCTTTTTTCCCACTTAAAAACCTTTAAGTGAGTTCACCTGGAGCAGATGCTGCCTCAGGTAATGCCAATTCTTCTTAAGACCCATTTCCCTGATACCCTAAATGTGCCTATAGGCTCATAAGGAGAATTCAATCACTGTGCGGTTTTGAAGAAATGCAAGGTTTGCTCCTGAAGACGACACAGCTCACTGAGCAATGGAACTATGAATATTGCCTAATCTTATTTCATTTTAAACTTGTGAGTTAGGTTTTGTTTTTATTCTCCTTGCAGAGATGAGGAAACAGGGTCTCAGAAGAGATGTTACTAACTGGAGAACTGAAATTCAGATCTTCTGAGTACAAACTCCAGGTTCTTTTTATTACATGACACTATTTCCTTTAAAATAAAAACTTAAAAATAGCAGTAAATTTTTTACTTAGGTCTAGATCAATTTGGGCTCAGTGCCTATTGCTTTTTTCCAAAATACAAAAATTCGGTAATAATATGAGCAAAAAAGTAAGTACAAAATACTACTTCTAAATCAATCATTTACTATATTTTACTTAATTAAATTCAATAAATTTATTTAAGCATATAGAATGTGTCCCAGATGCTACAGAATCAACTATATATGAGATCTAGTCCCTGTGCTCACATAGTTCAAATTAAGTCTTCTAGATAAATAGAAGCAGGCATCTAAATAAATAACTGCAATAGAGATGCTTTAGGAACATTACATTTTAATTGCCTATTTATTTAAACTCCCTAGACACCAACCCTCTTGAGCTCAGAGATCTGGTGTTTTTTATATTCTCAGCACTAAGCACAGTGTCTGGAACAGAGTAGACTCTCCATAAATATTTATAGAATAAATGAATTAATAAATTAATGAAAAGAAAAAAGTGTAATGGAGACTCAGTTGAAGAAGCAATTAATTTTGACTTTACGTACTCAGAAAAGCTACATTTTGACAAATGGTAGAGTGAGTTTTTAAAGAATCCATGAAAACAACTTATGTGCATACTGGAGTTTTGTTGTGTAAGGGTACATTGTTTGTCATGCTCATAATTGGAAGGGCCTTAACATGAGCAGAAAGACATATTCACTCCCATAGAGAGAACTTTTGCATATTACCCCATAATAAACAAATACTCTTGTTCCAATAAACAGATCCTCCAAAAAAAGTAGACCTCATTTAATTCCATTAAGACCGAAAGTTTCCCACAACTGTTTCATTTAAATTTACCTCTACTCCAAAAACATCCACAGTCCAAATTTTCTGAAACTGTCCATTTGTATCATATGAACTGCCCTTCTAGCACTGTTTTATCATTTCTTTGGTCATGCAATTTGCACTCATTCATTTATTTATTCAATAGTTTACTAAGCACAGAGCCATCTCCTGGCTCATTCTGCGATTCTGGTACCTACATGCCTCCAACTCAAATGTAAAGAGACTCCGTTATTTTTCTCTAGGTTTATTTCTTCTACGCTGGAACTAACACACCGTTCATCAGACATTCAGCAAAATGCTTGCCATCTGACAAACTAAACTGAAAGCACTTCCTCTCCCAGAGGAATTTAATTACAAGAGTAACTGTTGTCTCTGTTAGTCTAGCATAGACCCCAAATGATTCATCCATTCAAATGCAGTTACACATAGTGTCAAAGGGGGCAAAACCTAGGGAGGTTACAAGAAAGACTGAGAGTCATTTGGAATGCTCTGACATCAGATACCAAATCACCAATAGGAGAAGGGGATTTTTGAATACCTGGATCTCAAAGGCTTAGTAGTCCTGCCTATGGGATCCAGAAGAGTGTCAACCAAAGTTAAGCTGCCCTTTTGGACACACTTTGAACCAAATCATTTTTGGCACCTGATTTAAATGTTTGTCTTCGATTGAAAGTTTATATTTGATCCTTGGCCATGTTGAAATATGTATCCCTAATTGCAAACAAAGCTGTTAAAATACCCAGAATGGCCATAAGGACATAGTCCTCAGAAGCAGATCCAAAGGCTCATCAACAGGCAAAGCCTTGTGGCCACTTTGCAAAACCTTTCGAGTATTGACATCAGCTCAAAACGTACGGCAGCCAGAGTATGAAAAGCCTGTGACTTCCTGGAGAGGTGCCAGTTTTCTGTTGGTAGCACTGGGAAGTTGCACCACAGGAGAGACTCATGGAGAGACACAGTGGCCTGTGCGAAACACATTGGTGGTCCCTCTCTTCTCACTGCCCCACGTGTGGATGGTGGAAATTGTCCCATCAGTTGGCATGAGTTGTTGTTTCATGCTGCCTGAAGAAACTTGGAACCAGCTTTATTTTCATCATTCAGATGTGGGCCTTCTCCTGTCGGAGTCTGGGGCCAAGTAAGATCCACTAATTAAGTAAATATTAATAAAAATTGAATTCTTTAAGTGAATAGAACTTGCAACCACAACATTGTAAGTCTTAGATTATCCATAAAGATAGGACAGCATGGTGTTCTGATTAATCGGATCTTTTGCTTACACAGGGCTATGGATAATCCCATACATAAGCCACCAATTTTCAAAAAGTTAGAAGACAATATGGTCACCTAGTACTGAAACCATACTGAGCAAAGCCATTCTTGATTCAGAAGGCGCCTCAGAATGTAATGTGCCTCAGGGTCACTATTAAACATGTCATTTTTAAGAGCTGCAGAATAAACTCACTCCCCCACAGACCTACTCTGGGTTGTGCACTTTTAAACAAATTCTTCACATTAATTCAGTTGCTTGTGATTTATTTCTGTCTCATAAAATGGAGCTCAGTGCATGAAGAAAGAAATTCTATTGGTTTGAATGTGGGAACTGAGATTCCCACGTCCAGATATAACCAGCCTTTTATTTGTACGTATTTTTACATGGTTGAGGCAACACTGCATAGAAAAATTGTATTATGTTTTCACTTAACATTCTATGTAGCATGAGCATTTTTACATGTCATTGAACTCTTTATTAGCAAATTATAATTGCTATATAATATTACCTCAAATAAATCAGTTGTAATATACTTTACCACTTCCCATTTTTGAACATTTATTTAGTTTCTTTCATTTAGGTATCATAAATATTGTTGTGATAATTGTTTCAGTGTTCTAATCTTTGATTCTTTTCTTTTTCTTGCTTCTTTTTTTTTCTTTTCTTCTGAGACAGGGTCTCACTCTGTCACCCAAGCTGGAGTGCAGTAGGGAGATCTTGGTTCACTGTAACCTCCGCCTTCTGGTCAAGTGATTCTCTAGCCTCAGCCTCCAGAGTAGCACATGTCACCACGCCTGGCTAATTTTTGTATTCTTTGTAAAGATGGGGTTTCACCATGTTGCCCAGGCTGGTCTTGAACCCCTGAGGTCAAGGTGATCTGCCAGTCTCGGCCTCCCAAAGTGCTGGGATTACAGGCGTGAGCCACTGAGTCTGACCTTTGATCATTTTCTTAAAACAACTCCCTTGAAATGAAATTATGATCAAAGTGTTTGATCATTTTTAAGGTTATATGTATATGTGTATACATATGTATGCATACACACACTATATATAAACATACATAATATATATATAATATATGTATATACATAAATTTTCCCCACAGGTTTTCCAATTTATTCTCTATAAGCAGTATTTTTAAGTGTTCATTTTAGCACCATCAATACATTAAAAATACACTTTTATTGGTTTTTATTTTATTTCAACTTCTAGTTATTTCGTTCCCACGTCTCTCCTGGTAGGTTGTCTTTGTCTTATCCAATCATTGATTGGTTACCTGGCAAGTTCTTCTGAGTGCAGTTTTTTTGTTTTGTTTTGTTTTGTTTTTGCGATGGAGTTTCACTCTGTTGCCCAGGCTGGAGTGCTGTGGCACGATCTCGGCTCACTGCAACCTCTGCCTCCCAGGTTCAAGTGATTCTCCTGCCTCAGCCTCCTGAGTAGCTGGGATACAGGCGCGTGCCACTATGCCTGGCTAATTTTTTATATTTTTAGTAAAGACGTGGTTTCACTATGTTGGTCAGGTTGGTCTCAAACTCCTGATCTTGTGATGCGCCCACCTTGGCCTCCCAAAATGCTGGGATCATAGGCGTGAGCCACCACGCCCAGCCTGAATGCATTTTTTTTTTAAAGCATATTATAAATCTATATCTGCTCTTAGGTTACATTTTCTTTCTGTAACAAATCAGGATTATTCTTATAATTTTATATGATTTGGGAAAGGAAATTGCATGTAGCTAGAACACAAAAACTCTCAGCTACCCTCTGATAAATTTGAGCTGACAGGTAGAGGCTAGTATGCTTCCATGTTTTCTGCAGGAGGGATATATATGGCACTTAGAAAATTTATCTGAAAATTCACATTCCTTTTCAAATTATTGTACAGAAATATTGCAAGATTTTGAAAAGGACATGAACAACCCAGAAAAAACATTAAAATATTTATGTTTTACATTTTTCTTTGAATGGGTATCTCAAGGAAGGAAAACTGTTTCAACCTAAAGAGGACATACCCATGTATCTGCTTTGTTCTTTTCTCCATTTCCAGGTTCCCCAAAGTGGGCAGGGCTGGCTTGAAAAGCAATGGAGAAAAAGTTCAGGAGATCGATGATGGTGATGTTCTCACAACAATGTAAATGTACTTAATGCTACAGAGCTGTACACTTAAAAATGGTTAAAACGGCAAATTTTATATTATATATTTTTTACTCTAGTATACCCCAAAAAGTAATGAAGGCTTTTCCTTTTCATCTGCTGGGACTCTCTGAGCCTCCTGCTGTCTGTTAACCAACCCCTACAATTCCGCACAACTTGGTAGCAGCTAGGAGTGGTGGGGGGAATTGGAATGACTCAGGAAAGCTAGGTGACTGAGAAACTGCCTCCCAGACCTTCTTCCAAATTAGCAGCAATATGAGTACAGCCATGAACGTGACTATATTTGAAAAAAGAATACCAAAAGAGTAGCAGCTGCTGCTTGGCTGCTGCTTGGTGACTGGGAGACAAGGCTTAGAATTGCCATGAGAGCCCTAACTACAGGCAAAGTCACCCTATAAATGTACCTTGCATTCCACAACGGGAAGATTTCTGGAAATGTGGCATGTAAATTGAAATCCATAAAATAAATCATTTATGCAGAGATGAATATAGTAGTTGTATTTCAATTATATAAATAAAGCAAATGATTTAGAGTCCAAACTATAGAATTCAACCTTTTAGAAATATTTTAAACATAAAACCCTGCTTTTGTTTAAATAGTGCCCATCCTCTCTTCCACCTGCAAGAAGACCACAAAACTCAACTTACTTCTTGGCCAAAATTAAATGGGAACAAAAGCAAGTATAAATGAAATGTTATAATATTCTTATGTAAATACAAGAATGTGTTAAAGAATTAAAGAAATATTTTAAATATGTAAAAATAAAAGCAGTAAACAAAAAGAATTTTTTTTAAGATCTAAGAGCAACTAAAATATCTTGAGCACATACTCTGAGCCAGGCACTGTTCCAAGTCCTTACCTGTATTAACCCTTTATTCCCCACACACCCTACCAGGAAAGGTACTACTGCTGCCCCATCTGACAGATAAGGAAACTGAGAACCAGAGAGTTAAGGAACTGGCCCAAGGTTAGCAATTAGCTACAATGCTCTGAATCTCTAAGTCATATTGCTTTTCCATACTGTATCTTGAATTTTACTCTGTGTCTAAAGTTGGCAATAAACTGAAAGAAAAACGTGGTTGTATTTGGGCTGTAAATAAAAGCATCTGCGGTCTTTCCCAGGTCTGAGAAGCACTTCTTTGAGAAATGATATTGATTTTTATTTAAAGAAAATTTAAAAGAGAATTAGATTATTTTCTACTGACTCTCAAGTTTGGGCAGTTAATAAACTTTAGCTATGCCCCAGATTTTTCTTGTGATTTGAATTGTCATTTGAAGGCTGTCTGAGGAGGGATGAAGAAAATCAAGACTTGGCAAAAGGCTTACTGCAGTGTAGCATCTTTCCCTGAGCACCGGCATCCTGAGCTGCGGATATTTTCCATCCCAGCAGCAGCTGCTGAGATGACGATGAGGACGGAGTGTTGTACAGACTGAGGCTCATCATCCTAAGACATCGCTTATCAGAAAGGTCAGAGCCCTTTGCATGTCCTCTGTTTCCTTTTCGGGGAAAGCCTTTGTTCTTTGCCCTGCCCCACCCTCAAATTCCATCATCCAGCCCCAGGCTTCCTGGCCCATCTATAGGCTTGGAGAGGAATTGTGAGATCTTTGACTTTTACTTACTGATTTCAAGAAAGGCAAACCCAGAAACTGGGGGGCTAAGGGTAGAATAACTTCAAACTGGACCCTTGTGCAAATGTTTGGAAGCTTAGATAACATCTGGCTGGAAAGTGGGGCTGCGGGTTGATAACTTATCAGTGCTTTGCACTACTCAGTTAAACTGATGAGCACAGCCTGGAAGAGTGGCCAGCATCAGCTCACCGCACCGTGAATGGAAAGGCACTGATGATTACATCCTCAACAAAGCTGGTGACTCAAGGGTTGCCATTAGTGACCAACTTATTTACTTCTTTCTTCACTTTCCATTCTTAGGACTACTTCCACATTCACAAAACAAAGACTCTATGCTACGTTTATTTCCAAAAAAGCTTTCTAGTGCTGATACGGAAATTGTGACTCCAGCAATGGACAGAATATGGTTAACTTTCAGAGATTTGGGTTCTTTCTACAGAGAAGGAGCATTAAAGATGAACAGCAGCCAACAGAAGAAACCTGGAAATCTCCAGGCATTTCCATTACTATATGACCAGAAGCAACTCAGTAAACTTCCAGAGCTGCAGGTTCTCATCTAGAAAACACAGCAAGCACTCTTAGATCTGCCTTTTTTCACCTGGTTGGTTCAACAATCAAATGTCATGTAAATATAAATGTAAATGAAAGTGCTGTCTACATGATCACTGACTATATGAGTAATAAGATATTACCCCACCTCACTCGGGTAATAAAGGTGTTCTTTCTATAATCAAACTAGACAACGATCTCTCAAGAGTGTTTCTAGATTTTATGTTCTACAGTTTAGCAAATGGAGATAAACTTTGCTGTTTAATACAGTAAGACAGTTGCCTTCAATGAGTCCACAACAACTTAGACCAGGTCATAGTGATCACACCCTTCTCTAAACACATCACACATTGTTCATAGGATTCGTTTGGAAATTAATCACATGCTGCTCGATGCTGTCAACCATTGTTATTTTCCTTTTTGATGTTATTTTGTGCATTCAAATATATATCTCGTCTTTCCAACTAGACTGTAAATCCCTTCAGGACTATTTGGAGAGCTTCTTGTGCATATTAAATCAGATAATGTATATCAAGGACCTAGAATCATATCTAGCACATAGTAAAGCTCAATAAATAATAGTCACTGTTTTCTTTCAGATGACCTAGCATGAATTTAGGTCTAGAGTAGAGACAACAAGTGGTCAATTAACCAATTCTAGTGGAAAATATCACATTGTGGGATACTGTTTGAAGAATTTGTTGAGCAATAATCACATAGGACTTAAAAAGAATACTCTAGGCTCTGTATCAAATGACATTCTTAATTGAGAACAGTATTTTAGAGTTAAGAGGGAGCAGTGATGGTGAACACAGTTTTTGGAGTCAGATCGTCATTTGAATGTCTACTCCAATTCTTACTAGATGTATGACTTTGGCCAAAGTTCATCACTCTGTTAACTTCAACATGAGAGTGATAATACCTGCTCCAGGGCTGTGGTAAGAATTAAAGGAATTAAAGTGACAAAATGGCATAGGACCAAATAGTAGTAGTTACTCCTGTTATTAAGAGTCCAGAAGAGTCCAGGTCAGAAGCGATGGCTCACACCTGTAATCCGAGCACTTTGGGACGGCGAGGTGGGTGGATCACGTAAGGTCAGGAGTTTGAGACAAGCCTGGCCATCATGGCAAAACCCCATCTTTACTAAAAATACAAAAATTAGCCGGGCTTGGTGGTGCATGCCTATAACCCCAGCTACTTGGGAGGCTAAGGTAAGAGAATCACTTGAACTTAGGAGGCAGGTGTTGCAGTGAGTTGACATCGTACCACTGCACTTCAGCCTGGGTGACAGAGTGAGACTCTATCTAAAAAAAAAAAAGAAAGCCCAACAATTTTGTATTCTAAGACTCAGTAATTCACCCATAAGAGAAAGATTAACATGCCCACATGGGAAGAGAAATGGGAATGTGGTCTGAGAATCTCCTATTTCACCATGCCGATCTTTTTACACTCTGAGAACTAAGTAGAATAGATAGCATATGTATTAAATTTAATGCATATATAACCTGGCAAAAAATTGCCTCAGATTCTAGGCAATGTATTTTCTTTCTTTTTTTTTTTAGACAGAGTCTTGCTCTGTTGCCAGGCTGCAGCACAGTGGCACAGTCTTGGCTCACTGCAACCTCCGCCTCCAGGGTTCAAGCGATTCTTCCGCCTCAGCCCCCCAGCCTCCCAAGTAGCTGGGACTACAGGTGCGGCCAAATGCCCGGCTAATTTTTGTATTTTTAGTAGAGACGGGATTTCACCATGTTGGCCAGGATGGTCTCGATCTCTTGACCTCGCGATCCACCTGCCTCGGCCTCCCAAAGTGCTGGGATTACAGGTGTGAGCCACCGTGCCCGGCCAGCAATGTATTTTCTATATGTAGATAGGAGATTGAAAAGATAAAGCATGTGTACCAATCATAGAAACGTAAGATTCCTTATTAGTTACATGTTTGAGTAGGCTACATAGCTATTAAATTTATTACTGTAAGACTATAAAGTCATTTTAAAGGAAAAATAATTGCATTTTGTTTCCAACTTGTTAGCTTAAGTCATTGCAATCTTGAAATATTTGTTTTTATAGAGTTTTTAGATATTTTTATTCCAATAGAAACACTATAAAAATTATGGAGGGGAAAGAGCTACCAAATATATGTAGATAGGGAATTGCAAAGATAAAGCATTTGTAACAATTACAATTCTTGCAATATACACATGATACAGTTTGAGAATTGAAATCAGATATTCAGTAATGTAGTGATTGGAGGGTGCCATTTTACCTTTTGGTGAAGATAATCGTAATTTTATAGAGTTCTCTTTTGGAGGAGATTCTAATACATGCCTTCATTAATTTATGCATTGGTAAATATACTCAGGCTTTCCTGTATCAGTATTTGACATTTAATTTTTAAAATGATTTTCTTCCCTAAGCTGGCTTTATAGTCCCATATCTTTTTCAATTAAATAATTATATTATTGCTCAAAAAACTTTGCTCAGTAAATGTATCTAATATGTAAATAAAATATTTTCTTATGATTTCTAAAGCACTAATTTATTAAAAACATTTAAAATAGGAAATATACATTGCAATGTAATAAATAATGCTACTTAATTCTAATCACAAAAGAAGATAACTTACGGTAACTTAAATCTTTTTTTAAAGTGTATCTGTAAGTCTTTGCTCAAGAGAAATACATATTTTAATTGAGATTAAAATATCATTAAGATTTACATTTATTTCACTCCTATTGTCCTTGTTTAATTTTTTCTCTTTTAAATTTGACATTATTTTAAAGACTGTGACACACCTCTTAGTTTTAGAATTTGGTTCTACTTTTACCTTTATAAAATGTTCTTTAAAAATACAGCTAGAAAATATTTAATGGCAGTTGAAACAACCTCTAAAAACATTTAAAGTTGGAAACAGATTTAAAATTAAAATAATCTTTAAAACAAAGACCATTATAATAATTAAAACCTCAAATTTTTAAATTTTGTCAAAATGTCTAGTTGACCAAAAATTGTGTTTTCAATATTTCAGATTTCTCCATCTGTCTGCTCCTCGCTTTGCTATATTCTGTATAACAAATTGGAGAAAACAAACCATTCATACAAAGAATCAATTAATCTAAGAAATATGTACATCTCAAAATTTCATTAAAAAAATGGAAGATTCAATTTTAAAGACTTTTCTGAGAATTGCCTGAATTGAACACACATTAACTGTGTTTTGTACTAATTGTATTAATAGTAATTTTATCTTCTTACCTTATTTAGAAAGGCTGGGTTGGTATGGGGAGAATTTACATTTATATTTGAGGAATTTTCCTAATACTTGCTTTTAATTAAGGAACATGGATTACAGTGAATCAGCTAGCATGGATTTACACAGAACTTTAGCTAATTGCTTAACTTTCAGAGAAGTCATACTTTTTCAAATGAATCATGAAGAATGTCTTCAAAGATCAATAGAGAGAAAAATTTTCAGTTTTTCCTCTGACACAATAATTTGTACTTTCTTTGTAGAAATCTGGAAGTAATTCTGATTTTAAAAGGCAACATTTTCAGCAGCTTCAATTTTCTTTCTAAGTGTCAATTAAAAGCCATGTCTGATGTTTCATTTCAGTTGGAGCTGTTACCCTGAACACTAATAAGGTGATGATGGTGGGAAATATAAAAGTACATACTAGAAACAATTTAATTTTATATAACTTACACATAATAAAAATGCATTCACTCTATGCTACACGTTAAACAATTACTATAATGCCATTCATACATTTTTTTAATGTCAAAAATCAACTTTCCAAAGACTTTTACACATATTATACTATCAAGAGAAACCCAATTGGAATTCTCAAATTGTTTAAATAAATGGATTTATAATTACCAAATGGAAACAAATGAAGATTAGCTGAATTAATTTTAAGTGTGTAAAAAAACAGTATATAATAATTGTATATTTAATTTTTTTCCCAAAAATAAAATATGCCCCAGGGGCCAAGCAATGTCACTGGAATAAATTCCTTCCACAGATGTAAAGGTCTTGATGACAGTTATTTTCCAAGTCTAGGGTCCCACAATCACATCTCTGAAAGATTTTCTACATGAAGTGTTTGAAGAAGTGGTGGACGTGTCACTGATCTCTGAGGTCCATTCCAGTTCTCCTTTAAGGCAGAGGTGGGGCACACAGGAGAAAAGAAAAGGTAATACTGATAAGAGAATCTGAACCAAATGTTGTTGCATGCTAGAAACGATTATATGCCCTTGTCATGGAGCTGTTACAGAGGTCTGGGGTGAAAGAGGGAAAGAAGAGGTCAAGTGTAGGCACATGAGTACAAAAAATGTTTACGCTATATAGTGCAGGGAAAGTGAACCCTTAACCTACTCCTAAATCCTCTTTCCTTTTCCTTTCTAAATACCCTTTGGTGCTGTGAAGAGAAGAATGGAGGTGGGTTTTACTGCTACTTATTGACACATATCAGGTTTAGCTACACAATATGTTTGTAATTAATAGCTTCAGCAAAAATATTCTGCTCCTTTCCTTTGAGGATTTGCAGAGCACAGGCTTAGGGCACTGCTACTGAACTGGCTCTCATTATGCAATGTCTATTTTAGAAAGTCTATGCCTTATCACCACAGTTACTTTTGGTGGGATCCATGTCTTACACATTCATTCAGTAAATATGCATTGAGTACCTGGTAGGTTCGAGGCCCTGTGCTAGCCAGTAAACAGATAAACGAAATTCCTTGCTCTCCTGGAGTTTACATTTTCATAGCAAAAACAGGCACGGAACAAAATAAATGAGTAACTTGAGTATCATGTTGTATTGGTTTTTTAATACACACTTTTTCCCCACACTTTAAAACATGTACATTAGTACATTCCAAAATTTATAATGAGTCATATGTTACTTGTTGATATTTTTTCTTTATGGTGGCCCATAAAAAATGACATAAACCTTCAGCGATAACATTTAGGATTCAACAAAATACAGTAGGCTATTAGGAAGTATTTTCAGAGAAGAATAAAAAGTGGAATCTTGCAATCTTTAGTAGTGTGGTCAGGGATAGCCTCACCGAGAGGTGTCATTTGAGCCCAGACTTGATAGATGAAGGAGCAAGCCCTGAAAGGCATCCCAAGCAGAGGAAACAGCAAATGCAAATGCCCTGTGAGGAGGATACCAGATCATGCTCTGGGAAGTATAAGACCAGTGCAGATGGAAGTGAACGAGGTAAGAACAGCAATAGTAAAAGATGAAATCAGAGAAATCAAGGAAGCCAGACTGTAGAGGGGCTTGAAGACCACCGTAAGGACTTTAGCTTTCACTCTGAGTGAGATGGGGAGCCACAGAGGGCTTTGAGAAGACATAATATGAATTATATTTGAAAAGCAAAAAAGCACCTCTAATTGCTGTGTTGAGAGTGGGTGGACTGAAGAGAGCAAAGAGTAAACATAGACACCAATTAGGAATCTATTGCAATATTTCAAATAAGAGATCAGCATGGCTGTCTCCAGATGTTAGCAATAATGTGATGAGAAGTGGTCAAATTCTGAACAGATTTTAAAAATAAAGCCCATAACTTGATTTATGCTGGATGCCAGGTTTGAGAGACAAAGGTGAGTCATGGATGACTCCCAGGTTTGGGCCCGAAAGACTAGAACTAAGGTGTTACCATCAATCATTCTGATAGTAAACCAGAGGTTCCTCATGCTAAATCAGCACGTTTCTGACTGTATAGAGAGTTGTGTATCTAAAACTAAATATTTCAGATAGTAATGGCCATGAGAGTTTTGGCTCACCAAAGGAAGGGAAAGAGGAAGAAAGGCCAGATGAAAGAGGATTAATTATTCTACCAGGTTGTTCATGTACAGTATCTAACTGAATTCCAACAACCACCTTTCAGTGTTGGTATTATTATCCCCATTTTACAAGTAAGGAGATTGGGCCTCAGGCTGGTTAAGTAACTAGCCAAGCTCAAGTGGCTATGGCTACCTTCACAGAGATGGGAGTTTTCCCCTTGGAACTGGTTGCAGTTCCTTAACCAGTTAAAAGCTTCCAACTCTGCCCCACCCAATTCTCCTAGAGGCATTGAGAATTTATTTTTCTTTCTTCAGATCAGTGGAAGACTATTTCAGTTGATGCAACACAGTATTGTATGCAAAACCATCCTTCAGCCAAAAATAGATAAAAGGTAAAAAGGATAAATATCATAGACTATCCTCAAGACTTTCTTATATCTTAATAAATGTTTGAGGCAAAAATTATAAGACCACCTGATGTGGTCATCAATATACTTAAAGGAAATAAAGAGAATTATATATTAAAACTAAGGGCTGAGTAAAGTGGCTTATGCCTATAATCTCAGCATTTTAGGAGGCAAAGCCAGAAGGATTATTTGAGATCAGGAGTATGAGACCAGCCCTGGCAACATAGTGAGAACTCATTTCTTTAAAAAAAAAAATTAAAAATAAGATGGGCACAATGGACATCTATAGTTCCAGCTGTTAGGGAGGCTGAGAGGTGAGGATTACTTGAACCCAGAAGGTCAAGGCTGTGGTGAGCTATGATCACACAGCTCAGTCTAGCCTGGGCCAGAGTTTGAGAGTCTGTCTCAAAAAAAAAAAAAGCAATGAAGCAAGGACCTAAAGGTAAGTAAGGTTTCTACACTTCACCTGAGGTAGTAAGGCATAGTCGATAACAGCAGATTGTAGTATGTTACACGTACATATTGCAATATGGACAGCAACCACTCAAAAGTATACAAAGCATATACTCAAAAACACTATAAATAAATCAAGATGGAATGAATGAATGGAAATTCATTCTCAGAAATATCTAATTTCAGAAGCTTGTTTTCAACAAAAAAAAATCATTGCATATAAATTTTTAACATCATCATGATGATATGCGATGCTGATCAAAGGATCTTTTGTAAATCGCTGAATTAGATGATGAAAATTTTTAATCATGAAAAAATATAAAATCATTGTAAATGAAAGGTAAAATCAGCCTGACTGTGTCAAAGGCAGAAAGCCTGGGCATTTCATAATCACAATCATGTCCTAAACTCATCATTTCATTCATGTCAACATTTGTTTTTAAATTTACTGCCTCTAACCTGATCCAAAGCAGCTGCTTTCCCACAAGGAGGCTTATCTTTTTCAGCATGGAAAATAAAATGAGGTTAAAAATGCAACCAGATCCAGCCCATCACCCCCATCGCCCCCATCACCCCCATCGCCGGGAAGTTTCAGTTCTGAAGAGGATATATGCAGTGCCAGAAGCTCAAACAGTTGGTTTGAAGGCAGGATTATCTTGTTCTCAAGACAGAAGTCATTAGAACAAGGTAGAGGGCTGCTGTGCACAGGCGTCTTCATGGCGCACGAACGCCAGACCCCTTCCATTGTCCTTGGCTGGGATGAATTCTTCAAAGCCGGCCACTCGAAGCACGCAGGTCCTGGCCGAGGTCAGCTCTGCTGCTGCTCACCCAGTGACCCCTGGTGCAAGCAGACAGAGAAAGGGACACTGTCTCTGTGGAAGATCAAAGCCCAGGTTTACTCACTGTTTCAACTCTCCTGCTCAGGAGACTGGAGCTGGCTAATGAGGGAGGGGTGGAGGCAGAAAAAGGGAAAGGCATTTTAGCACAATGTAGAGCACTGCTAGCTTCCCCAAGAAACACTTTGCTGAAGTATCACTGGCCATGGTTGCTGAAATGTAACCAGCCAGCTGCCCCTGCCACACAGCATTGAGAAACACAAACAATTGAAAATGCAGGTTGACACAGGTAATGAAGTGAGCTAAGTCTGGAGAGTGGCTTTCACAGGCAGATGCTCTCTCTCAAGGGCTCTCCTTCCAGCAGAAGTCCCTGTCTCATCCCAGCTGCCAAAGAAACATCAGAAGGAGGAGAAGGAGCAACTTGAGGCCACTTTTTCTGAAAGGTATGTGCTTCCCCTTGTTTTGACATTTGCCCCACAGGCTGCACAGCAATGACTCCTGAGCCTCCAGGATAGAGATGTTGGTCATTCAGACCCTGTTCTGCTATTCTGTGATCAACCATTCTGGTTTGCCTGGAACTTTCCTTCTACTGCCCTATGTCCCAGGAAATACCTCATATGTTAAAACTCTCACATCCCAGTAAACCTTTCATGGTCATCCTAGCTGTGAATCAGCAAGACTGCATAGAGTGTTTGTGGAAAGGTAACTATAGTAGGTTGCCTGGGAGTCCTCCCCACAAAAAAAATAAATGTCCATACACTAATCCTTGGAACCTATGACTGTGACCTTATTTGGAAAAGGGATCTATGCAAGTGTAATTAAAGATCTTAAGATGAGGCCGGGTGTGGTGGCTCACACCTGTAATCCCAGCACTTTGGGAGACCGAGGCGGGTGAATCACGAGGTCAGGAGATTGAGACCATCCTGGCCAACATGGTGAAATCCCTTCTCTATAAAAATACAAACATTAGCTTGGCGTGGTGGTGCACACCTGTAGTCTCAGCTACTCTCGGGCTGAGGCAAGAGAATCACTTGAACCCGAGGGGCGGATGTTGCAGTGAGCCGAGATTGCCCCACCACACTCCAGCCTGGTGACAGAGCAAGACTCTGTCTCAAAAACAACCACCACCACAACAAAATTAGCCAGACATGGTGGCACATGCCTGTAATCCTAACTACATGGGAGGCTGAGGCAGATAAATCACTTGAATCCCGGAGGTGAAGATTGCTGTGAGCCAAGGTCGTGCCATTTCACTCCAGCCTGGGCAACAAGAGCAAAACTCCATCCAAAAAAAAAAAAGGATCTCAAGATGAGCTCATCCTTTAGGGTTCACTCCCATAAGAAACAGGAGATGAGAAGACAAAGAGACTCAGAGGGGAGGGAAGGCAATGCAAAGCCAGAGGCAGAGATGCCAGCACTCACCAGAAGCAGCAAGAAGAAAGGAACAGGAATGGTATCCTTCAGAGGGAGTGTGGCCATGCTGACCCTGGACTTTTGGCCTCCTAGTCTTCAGAACTGTGAAAGAATAAATTGTTCTCATTTTAAGACACCTAGTTTGTAGTAATTTGTCATGGCAACCAAGGAAAACTAGAACTTGACACCTGGGTGTCTCCCCTGAGGCTACAAGTGAAAATTTTTTGGTGAAGACACTGGCTAGTGAAGACACTGGCTAGCAGGTGAAACAGATAAAGTATGAAGTCAATTAGGCCAAGAAAGAGCATTAAGATTAAACTTAGGAGTGGCATTAGTCCATTTTCATACTGCTATGAAGAAATACCTGAGACTGGGTAATGTATAAAGAAAAGGAGGTTTAATGGACTTACAGTTCCACATGGCTGGAGAGACCTCACAGTCATGGAGGAAGGCAAATGGAGAGCAAAGCCATGTCTTACATGGTGGCAGGCAAGGGAGTGTGTGGAAGGGACCTGCCCCTTTACAAAACCATCAGATCTTGTAAGAGTTATTAACTTTCACATGAACAGCACGAGAAAAGCCCATCCCCATGATTCAATTACCTCCCACCATGTCCTTCCCACAACATGTGGGGGATTATGGGAGCTACAATTCAAAATGAGATTTGGGTGGAGACACAGCCAAACCATATCAAGAGTCAATAATGAGTTTAGCAAATTGACATTTTTCATAAACACTGGTTATATACAAATTGGCCTGAGGGGGAAATATACATATATGTTATTTTTTGCCCCCATAGGATGTTTGACAATAAATAAAATATTGTCATATATATGTATAATATATAAAATATATATTAAGAGGGCTTTTATATATGTGTGTATATAGATATTTTTCATTTTCATATAAAAAGAAATATCAATAACATTTGTTGACTGACAGCCTGATCTTACTGACCTCCCTCAGATATATGTATGCCTCCACACAATAATACATTCACATATGAAACTTCTCTGGGTGAACTTACATTTTTTCAGGATGAAGGAATCACCTAGTTTTACTCCCATTCGTAGAAAAACAAAGTTCTTTATACATTTTCCTTTTTTAATGTTTTTATTAGTACGTAATAATTATACATAGGTATGGGGTACATGTGATATTTGAATGCATGCATACAGTGTATAATGACTAAATCAGGGTATTTAGGATATCCATCACCTCAAACATTTACAATTTCTTTGTGTTGGGAACATTTCAAGTCTAGAGATTTTGATATATACAACACACTGTTAACTGTAGTCACCCTACTGTGCTATCACACACTAGAACATCCTTCTGTCTAACTGTATGATGGTATTAATTAACCAACCAATAGACTTCTCTTCATTTCCCTCCTACCTCTATTCTTTCCAGCCTGTGGCAACTATTGCTTTCTCTCTACCTCCAAGAGACCCATTCATTTTTTGGCTCCCCACATCTGAGTGAGAACATGTAATATTTGTCTTTCAGTGCCTGGCTTGTTTCACTTACCATAAGGACCTCCAGTTCCCTCCATGTTGCTGCAAATGACAGGTCATTTATACTATTTAATGGTTGAATAATATTCCATTGTGTGTATATATGATATGTACAGTGTGATGTACATATGTTTGTGATATATTATGTATAATGTGATATATATGTGATATATGTATAATGTGGTATATGTATCACATTTTCTTTATGTATTTATCTATTGATGGACATTTAGGTTGATTCCATAGCTTGGTTATTGTGGACAGTGCTGCAGTAAACATGGGAGTCGGATATCCCTTTCATATGCTGATTTCCTTTCCTTTGAATAAATATCCAGTAGTGAGACTGCTGACTCATATTGTTCTTCTATTTTTAGTTTTTTGAGAAACCTTCATAGTGTTTTCCACAATGGCTGTACAAATTTACATTCCCACCAACGGTGCACAGCCTCACCGGTAATTAGATATTTTTCAAACATACTGAAGGTCAGAACATCTTACTCAGCAAAGCATTATACTGAAGACATTACAGTTCAATATTATTCTTGAAATTCTTGGAGGTTAAAGATGAGAAGGTAAAAAGCAAATGCATGAAATAACTTTGAAAGCTACCATAAAAGAGATACTACAATTAGCATTTTAGCCCATTAAACACGCTTTAAAATCATTACAGAGCACGCTTCGAATGATGTGACAAGTAGGGAAAAAGTCTACCAATATCCCCAAAAGTCTACTGATCTCCCCCAGAGATATTGGCAGACTTTTTTCATAGGAAAAAATTGGAAAAAGACTATGTTTTGTGTTTTCTAACCCTCTGCACTAGGGTGTATACCAGGCCAGAAGGGGTCCATTACTGATGTCAGTGACTACCTGCTGCAGCCCACCAAGAGCAGCTCGCTATGATTTATCCATTTGTCCACTTGTTTTTCTTCCTGATGTCCTTTCTAGCCCCTAAACTGTAGAGCATATGTCCTTCTTTATGTGCCCACGTGCTCTCACCTCCCCCATTATTGTTTTTGAAGTAACTTTTTCTCTCCCATAGACTGCAGGTCTTTGGTGTCAGTGGTGACCTCTGTCTTTTTAATCATCATATGCCCAACATTTTGTAACCTTGCTGTACCTATCACCCTGCTTTGCCCCGGGATATGCCCACCAAGTTAAACCAAACCACAACAAATGCTTTATTTTCTCCGTTGGGGATCTCTAGGAAGTGTTGGTGATTGTAATCACTACTTACGTTGGTTTCATATGAAGACATTGTCACTGTGTCATCGATGAGGTTTCTCAAGGGAGTATATATTTTCTCTTACCTACACTGAGAGATGGATAGAGAAATATCTCCAGAAAAGCGGGCTTTTTTAAGTGTATCTATTACCTGGGCAGGGAAGTAAGGACTCTAAATAGATGCTTCTGCTCAGGAGTTCTAACCTTGATACTGAAACTACTAATGTTTGGGGCTGGATAATTTTTTGTTGTGTAGGTCTGTCCTCTGTTTTATAGCATGTAGAGTAGCATATCTGGTCTCTACTTGATGTCATTAATGATCTCAATTACATTAACCAGATATTGCCAAATGTCCCTGGGGGGCGGAAATTGCCCCTGGTTGAGAACAATTGCTCTAATATCTTCTCATAAGCACACTGGAGGAGGAAAAAAATAGTTTATCAGCTTATTGTCACCTTGAAAGTTACCAAGCATCTTCTCTGTAGAGTGCAACACCAGAGTGAAAGGTACATATTAGGACAAAAACTCCAACTGTTTCTTCATTCAGATACCACCACCATCAGGAGTGGTAATTATCACATATAAGAGAAGTCATTTTTGTCCCAACTCAGATTATTAGACATTCTCAGCACACCGTTGGAAAAGCCACTTTCCCCACCAAACTGTGTTTGTTTAAAGTAACAGATAATAGATCACTGAATTCCACAGCTACAAGTAAAATCTAACTTTAGTCCTAAATGTTGGCATAGTTTCCTCTACAACTATTAATCAGAGCAATGAACAAATGGAACATGTGACTGCTTTGCCCTTACCATTTCTCTTCTCACAAGCCTTAGTCTGATGACTGTTGGAGTTAATCTGTAACATGGCAAAACATGAATAGATAAATTTAAAAATCAAAAAGAGATAGGAAGTGGGAAGGAAAAGAAATAAAGTGCCCGGATGATTTGCAACATGATTAATCAGTCCTTGAATAATCAAGATCTAAACGTAGAGGAAACATAAGTCATAATGATTGAGGAGGAAAAAATGAGGCAGTCACAATGGAAGTGCTGAGGCCAACAGGTCCTCTATAGGACCTCTCAGGAGCATGGCAGAATGACTTCTGGTATGATGCCTGCTGTGCATTTCAGAGTCTGAGAAACGAAATTTACATTAGGAAAGCAAATGAAGGACTGAGAAATAATTCATCCTCAGGTAACTGGCTGCCCATCATTACAGACATCACTGAGGAGAGGAAACAAAATCAAAAATTACCACAGAAGTTGCCAAAACACCAGCCCGAATAAAACAAAGTCAGATGGCATGGAAGCCTTGCATGACTGTATTAAAAAAATAACTAAATAAAACCAAGTTTTGTCCCACAAGAAGAATGGGGAAAATTTTTTAACCAATTAGAGAAACTCTATCACGATCAAATATGAGCCATGTAATGATTACATGAAACAGTAAACATTTAAATAATATAATTAAATACAAATGGAAGGTTTTTGTTTTCTTCTTTTTGTGCACTTGTTTTTCTGCTTTTATGGTCAGCGGCCTAATGTAGTGATTTAATTACCTCAGAGTCAGTCAGTTAAGCTCGCTGTCTGAAAACGGCCTTTTCACAATGCCCTCAACTGACCTGAAGTGAAACTCAAACTCACCCTTTGTGCCCAGGGTTTTCCTGACAACAAAAGAGGTATTGGTTCTCCATTCCCCAGATACCAGCCCTGGGCTGGTTTCCAGTCTCTCTCCTCCTCCCTAAGTCTCCTTCCTCTACCCGGTCTTTGCCCTCACTCCACCCTCCACTCACTCCCCCACTCCCCACACACAATGGAAAGGAATGCCAAATCTGCCATCTTGTTTCTCTTGGTTATCACAGACAAGAGCCTGGAGGTTGTCTTTTATTTCTAAGCGCATGAAATTCCTGTCTCTAACAGCTCTGACCTTGGTTATTACAACCAAGTGTGCAACTGCTTCAGGAGAACTCGTGATCGTGTTTTGAAGTCATAGGTAGGAGGAGGAATCAGAAACACTACCTGATAGAATGAATTGGGCAACCACATGGCCCATTGGAAGAACTGGAATTAGACCAGGGAGCATTTAAATTCACTCCTTAGATTCAGATCCCAGCTAACCAAAGAGAAATACCTTCTACAAAAAAAGAAGGGCTTTAATGAACAGGGGAAGGATTCCCTAATATGTCTTAGTTGGCTTTTCCTGTGCAAACCACACTGCATGTGACACGTACCAAGGTTACGGCACACTTGAGAACATGTGATGCTTGAGGATAAAAACAATACTCAGGTCCTTGTGAGGAACCATCCCCTTACCCTCAGTTACTCAGTTGGTACATTCGAATTCTCTGTTGGGAGCTCTGTGTACAAATTTTGGATATTTATCCTTTTCAAAAAGTAGCAATATACCATAATACTGAATGTCTAATGGTAGTCAATGCCATGGGAAACAGTATAGGAGAGGAAAAGCAAGCATCAAGACTTTCTTAAATTGTTTAAATATGGTACAGGATACGGGGTATCCATCTGAATGTTAATTTGTTTAGTTCAATATGTTTTCTCTGTCTGTTGGCTAGAGTCTAAGAACTTTAAAAAACTGATATTAAAATCTTCACACTTAAACTTCCTCCACTTTAAAAAAATGAATAAATGAATACACCATGCATAGTGATTCACAAGTATCCCCTGATAACATTGAAACATCAAACCACAATCAGAAGCTTCTTCACAAACAACAACTTCTATAGCAATCTTATTCGGCAATGTTATTAAAACACTGCCTCACTGAGAACTGTGTAGTCTGCTCCTTCCATAACTTCTTCAAATCACTTCTATAACTTACTTTCTAGAGAAAGCAATCAGTGGTTATACTTCTTCATTATTCCACAGCCTGTGATTCTCAGGAGCAGCTAATGTGTGGGGCAATATGTTTAACGAGGCTAATGACATTAATTTTTGTTGTTCAAAGAGATTTGCAGATTGTCTTATGTAGGTTGACTTGCTTCTGTGGTTCAATTTCTTTAACTGTAAAAAGGATAGTAGTTATGTGTCATTCCCAAAGGGAGAGGATTTGAAGAGAAAAATCATAATCAAGCAATTGGTCAGTATAAGTTTGTACCCTTTGGCACAGAGTGAAGATGGTAGGTGGGGGATAGATAAGCAGACACAACCTCCTTGTTGAAGGATGTGGATAAATATACTCCATCTCTATTAAGATCTGTTTTAAAAAAAAAAAAGAGCAAAGAGATTTAAGCTATGGCATAGCATAGGTGAGTGAAATTAAAGAAAAGCCCGTATTTCTATGGAGATAATTTAAGTTATTTATGAAAATTGTAGAATCCTTTTCTCTATATTTTTGAATGGATTCTTATTTCATTTATGTGGCTATATCCAAATAATAGAATGAATTCTTAGGGATACTTTCAAAACAATTGTTTCACTTCATAGGATGGTTTAAATGTTAAAAATAGGTCAACAGTGAATTTATATTTAAATAATTTCAAACAAATATGGGTATTTCCAATCGCATTGGAATTGTTATTGCAGTACTAGAGAACATTTATTTTGTACTTAATCCATTACAAACTGCTGTTTGTTTGCAGGAGCTATTTAAGGTGGTACAATATGGCTTTCTGATAAGAGTTTATTTGTACATACTTAGCTCTGAATACCCAAACATACAGCAATCTGTTCCACCAAATGCTACTCAGTAGTCTTCTGTTATCTTTACTATTTCCATTAGAAAAGGCACTGTAGGGATTTCTATGACAGGTACAAGATGTGCATATTTCTGGGTCAAACCAACTAAAATCAGGCACTGCGCTGATGCAAAAAGATGGGTTAATGAATTTCAACCCAAAAAGATGGCTTAGGTTCCAGCCCCTTTTATCTTATGAAAGAATTAACCTTAAGAAAGATACCAATTTTTGCAATTAGCATGCATTACTTTTGTAAAAATCTAAAAATAAAGAACCAAATGTGGAAAAAATAGAATAGCATCAAAATGATTAGCAATTAGACTCTCCTGGCTCTTCTGCCTCTTAGTCTCACTTCCTTCCCTTCCACCTCCACATACCCTCCAGGCCCTCTGGACTGGCTGGATTTCCCCTGATCATACCAGGTACTTCACACCTGCCTAACACTGCCTGGAAGGCCAGCCCTTCTCCTGATGAAAGCACACTTCTCCTCCAAGACCTAGCTTAGCCCCACCTCCACTGGATAGCTGTCCTTAACTATTGTGGCTAGCCAACCTGAGGCCAGTAGAGCATGTCACCCCAGTCCTGTGTCCCTGGTTGTGGGATTCTATTTTTCTGATAGCATTTTTGTCATGTCACACTCCTTAAAAATTAAGTCAATTTTCATTTCTATCCTGTTTCCAGGACCTACCCCAGAGGCTAGAAGATAAGAGATCTCAGAAACATAAGTAAGATACAATTTTAAAATGCATCTAGCTTACTGTCATAATCAGCTCAGGTTCTTATTAAAAAACGAAATGTATGTCTAATGGCTTAAGTTATAGATATTTATTTCTGAAGAGAGGAAAATCCAAGATCAAGACACTGACAGATTTGGGTTTTGGTGAGGGCTCTCTTCCTGGCTTGCAGACAGCTGCCTTCTTGCTATATCCTCACATGGTGGAGAGTAGAAGTTCTGGTGTCCCTTACTCTTCATATAAAGCCACTAATCCCATCATAGAGGCTCCACACTCATGACTACATTTTAATCGAATTTTCCTCCTGAACCTTCACCTCCTGATATCATCGCTTTTTGGGTCAGGACTTCAGTATGTAAATTCTGGGGGAAACACATAACACTTACCTTCTTCAGTCACTATCCAGAAAAGTATTACAGCACATTGTTGCCATAAGTATCAAAGTGCTACTGCTGTTAATAAAATTTTACCACTCTTTAAGCATTATAATTGCTATAAATGTATACTCAATAGCAGTCAAAACAACTATCTGATAACATTGAAAACGAAAACATAAAACAAGCACAACTTTACACACACAAAAATAGTAATACAAATGATTAGTTAACCTGGCCTGTAAGGAGGCATGTTTTCATCCCCTAATTTGCATATGATAAAATTAGCAGTTGCCTGCATTTGGAAACAAATTGTTATAAAGCATCAAGAAAATTGGTAAGAATATTTACATTTTTAATACACACATATATAAATATGAATAGATAGATGACAGATAGATAGATAGATAGATAGATATAGTTTGGCTGTGTCCCCACGAAAATGTCACCTTGAATTGTAATTCACAATTCCCATGTGTCATGGGAGGTGATTGAATTATGGGGGACAGGTCTTTCCTGTGTTGTTCTCGTGATAATGAATGAGTCTCACGGGATCTGATGGTTTTACAAATGGGATTTTCCCTGCACAAGCTCTCCTTTTGCTTGTTGCCATCCAAGTAAGATGTGACTTGCTCCTCCTTGCCTTCTGATATGATCGTGAGGCCTCCCCAGCCACATGGAACTGTAAGTCCATTAAACCTCTTTCTTTTGTAAATTGCCCAGTTGCAGGTATATCTTTATCAGCAGAGTAAAAATGGACTAATCCATATATATGTGTATATATATATATATAGCTCAGGTATACGGCAAACTGGGAAGGAAATGTGAGCTTTCACCTTATAAAGGATCGTTTGATCCCTCTTTTTCACAAAAAGATTTTGCAATTAGTGCCCATACAAAGGAAGAACTTGTGACTAAACAGTCTAAATTCTAGGGATAAAGCTGGGAGGCAATATTTACACATTAACAAGCCAGAGGCATGAGGGAAGTGATGCTAGAATTCAGTAAAATTAATTCATTTCTAGTTAATGCCTGAATGCAATGGCTTTTAAAACTTGTTTGTGTGGAATGAGCCTCAATCCATACGTTAGGGATCATGTCTGTTTGCTGCCTACATCGAGTTTTTTAAAGTGAACCACTTAGTGTTAGCTGTGCAGGCCTCTTGTTTTCTCAAATGTTTGTCTGATCTTACGCTACCCCACACTATAAGCCTTTCATTCCTAACTCTCCTAACCCTCACATACCTTATCATGCCTGAGGATTTCCTTATTTTCCTCAAGACATAGTTTTTTCTACTGCAATGGCTAATTTTATGTGTCAATTTGGCCTGGCCATGGTACCCAGATATTTGGTCAAACACCAGTCTAGATGTCCCTGTGAAGGTAATTTTTAGATGAGATTAACATTTAAATCATTAGACTTTGAAGAATGCAGACAGCTCTCCATAATATAGGTGGGCAATTCATTCAATCAGTAAATCAATTAAAGGTCTTAAAAGGCAAGACTGACCTCCCCTGAGAAAGAGAAAAATCTCACTCTCTCTTTCTTTGTCTACATACACACTCTCTCTCTCTCTCTCTCTCTCTTTCTGTCTCTCTCTCTCATTTCTCTGGAGAACCTGACTAATCCAACTACCTTAAAAATCCTATTTACATTTTAAATCCAACTACCTTAAAGATCCTATTTACATTTTAAAAATGTAAATAGGATTATTATTACACTAGTCTTAATGTCTGGCTTTATAGTTATGGCTGTGCCCATTGGCACTTGAGGTCATAAAAGGCAGCACCTGTGTCTTAGTCTTCTTTGCCTGTCCTGCAGCACTGGTATATCTTGCATGCAATATGTACTCAAACATGCAAATTAATATGTTTAATAGACAGGAAAGAAGTAAGTCACATAGATTTGGTCACAACCTGGTACTTCTGCTTTCTGGAACCCTAAGAAGTACAAACTCCTTAAAGTAAGTTCAGCATTCAGATTGATGTTATAAAAATCTCTAATATCTGTGGTCTTCAAATACTTCTCTTTAAAATAAAGCCATTGGAATAGGTTAGTTGTTCTCAAATTATGCCACAGGGGTTCCCTATTGGTTCCTCAAAAGAGAAAGCCTGATGGGCCCCTAAATGGTCTGTATGTTGTGAATTTTATTCCTATACATATCCCCTCCTCTGAGCAGATCCATTTTGATTAATTTCACGTATACATCCATACAATACTACATTTCAGTTGCTAAAAAATTTTTTTTAAAAACCTTTAGAAACCATAAAGCTAGCTGATCTCTCTGAGTTTCCTTCCAGTTCTAAGTTTCTTAAGATTGTTTTGCATCTAGTTTGCAGGTTTATTTTAACTTTTCTTCTGAAAGATTATTTCTGCTTGAATTATTATTTTAATCCAGGCTTGCTCATACAAGAGGCATGCCAGGGTCTTATCTTGTAGAGTGAGTGATAAGAAAGAGGGAGAGTCTTGGAATTTGACCAGTTAGGGGCAGCCGCATGCAGGCAGCTGGATATTCTAGGGCCCAGGAGAGACACTGAGGGGCTGATTGAGACCAATGTGGCCATCTAAGGAGCTCTGCCCTTGGGGACTGGGAAGAGGGTGGTTCCCCCTCAGTAGGCAGTAGAGTCTCAATATGGGATAAAAAGTTTATCCTCTGCAAGATCTCAAAGTATGGATGGAGCTAAGATCTGCGGTTGTCAAAAATCTTATGAGGCATTCAGACTTAGCCATGTCAACTGGGGGCTTAAGGAAAGACTCCAGTATAGGCAAAGGACCGGAGAACCAGAAGAATACAAGACAAGGTGCAGACAGGGCCAGAACCAAGGCAAAGGCAGGTAGACATGAGGCTCCCTGGAAATCACCCAATCTCTCTAGATTGTTGGACAAGTCAATTTTCAGATCCCACTAGCTAGCAAAATAATGCTTTGGTTGAACTTCCGTCTTCAATAAGATTGTTTTATCCTTAGTGTGGACAAATTGGAAGAGGTGTCAGAGATTTTTGCTGAGAGAGGAAATCACGGAGAATATTTTAAAATGAGTGCTGGAGAATAGTGTCCAGAACATGAGAGACATTATCTCATCATATGCTCAACTAGTCAGACCACATATAAGCATTAATTCTTAAAAACCTGGAATTGCCTTGAGCTGTTTTGCTGAAGTAAGAGATATATCTACACAGCACTGACTCATGGTCAAGGCATAAAATGTGCTGAAGTACATTGCATGTACAAAGTGTTGTTTTGTAACCATGAATTCAAGGCAAGTTTCAGGGTGGTTTTAACACCTTGACAGCATTGTTTCTTGACAACGGTAAGATTGATGATTTGCACCCAGTCTTGGTGAGATTCCTACAGGACTCTGCCATTGGATCTGGTTACGAGGCAAGAAACATGGCTACCTGAGCAGAAAGTTATAAGGAGCCCAAGTCAAGAATCCATTTTGGGATTCCTATTCCAAGGTGGTCTTCGTACACTTTGGTGTTTTTCTCATCCAAGAGGAAAGCATGTCCAAGATATGCTACACATGAAGGGAGCACAATTAGAGCTTGGTCCAGACTTTCATCCCTTGCTGTGAGCCAGCCTTTGAAAGTGATGTACATCTTTATTTTAATGTTGTTGCTATATTGTATCTTTTTGCTTTCAATAAATAGTAAATCCATAAGCATTCTCTTTTAGGTTCCCTGAATCTCCTTTAGCAACTGAACTCTGTGGGTGTCACCATTATTACACCTGGAAACCAAATTTTCATAGGAATTGTGTGCAAAGATGGAGACCAAACTGAAGAATAATCTGAAGCCATGTCACATAATGAAGATTTGAAAGAAGTATAGAAGCTTCATTTAGGGAAAAGTTCTAAAGAACTGTACTCTGTAATAGTGTTTTTGTTTCTGTGTCTCTTTCAACTCAAAGACTGCGTTATTAATTTGTCACATATCTCTAGAAGGTCAGACATGGCTGTAGAATGATAGTACTTGGATGCACTTAAATAAGAGAACAAAATATCCAACAATGTTTGCTGTTTTAACTGAAATGGATTTCTCTGTATGGTTGCAAGTTCCTTGTTTCTAGAAGGTTTGAGAGACTGGATGCCAACATTTCCCATATGTGTTGATGGTACTATTGTCTTCACTTTGAGATTAGACACAATCATTTCTACATCCCCCTCTCAATTCTAGTATTTTAGAATTCTAATATTTTTGAGAGTTTAGATTAGAACCCCTATTACAATGACATCAAGATTCATTAACTTTATTCCTTATATCAAGTCTTCTATATTCCATATGACTGAATATATTGTGCAATGTATGTACCCCAACTCCTTCTCTGCCTGTCTGAAAAAATGAACAACCAAGATCCAACTCAAAGTCTTTTAAAAAACCACAGCCTTATGTTCTCACAGATTTCCTTGTGATTAACAGAAAAAGCAACAAAGGGAAACTGTAACAGAGAATTGTCACTACTTCTGGGATGACTGTTGAGAGCTGGAATAATGTATCCAAGAAACAAATACAATGGGAGAGTGTTAGGCACCAGAAAAACTCACTGCCAGTCAAAGCATCTAGGGCCTCAAGATGCCTGCTTGGTTCCTTGAGGAGCAGCACACCAATGTGCCCCCAATGAGTTCAAGCGCAGCCAGCCAGACAAGAGACTCAAAAACAGACAAGTGTGCTGCAGAGAATGACGCTTCCTGAAGAAAAGAGGTGGTCTCACTGCATTCCAAGTCTGAGCTGCCGTTGATGGGGCAGCAAGGGGGCAAGAGATTGGCTCCAGATTATCCTGCAGCCCAAGATCTGGAGACTTACAGGGTTGTGGGTGGAAAAGCAAACATCCATTGGCTTCTGAGTCAGTAGGAATTGAACATTTTGAAAAGTCAATTCCAAAAGATGGAGCAAGAGAGGATGATAGGACCTAAAATAAGGCCAGATCACAGGAATATTCAATGCAGAGGAGTGGATCTGGGGAGGTACAAGACTCTTGGAGAGAGGAAAACAGCCTTTACAGCAGAGTGGGCTGTGGGTGGGAGCCATTAGGATGCCAAGTTAGCTCTGGCAGCAAACACCCACATTTGTACTCCCATGGTAATACAGGAAAGAGCACTGGACTTTTCTACTCAAAATGACTCCTGAATAAAATGCAGTCAGTCCAGTAAGTTTCCTCCAGAAAGGTAGCCTCTTGTCCAAGTGAGTATTTGCAAAGCCTCTCTCCTCAAATCTTCAGTACAGGGAATAAGCCATTACAAAAAGCCTGGGAAGAAGTGGGCAGCCCCCCCCCCCGTTCCTCAAGCACCACTGTCAATCATGACCTAACACTTCATAAATAACCCAAAGAGAAAAACTTTCTTCAGTTGCATTTAAGCCAGTGAGGTGTATATAGCTTTAACAGATCCAGGACACTTATCTCAAGCTGTGAGTGTAATTTCACGGTAATAATTTGCTTAAAAGTGTCGCTGATTGCTTCCTATTTCTCCCGTGTTAATGACTTTTGCACCTTTACACTATTCCTTTTATATGTGCTGCTACGGCCTTTACCCTACAGGAGGCTGTTTGGACAACACAGGACCTTTCCATAGGCTGCTAAGGCCTATACTGGACACTCCCAAGATTTGAAAAGTCTCTTTCATATAGTTTCCTTTTTTTTTTAAGTTTTTTTTCACTTCTATCAATACATTGCTGTTTCACAATCACTGCTGCTCTTGCAGTATATATATTCATGAAGCAATTGAACAAACGTAATTTGCTGTTCATAAATTTCCCAGTGACTGAAACCAGCTTGCAAAAGGTGGTGTGGAAAGCTTCAATTCGGATATATAAAAGAATATATCTCGTTTTGGCTAGAAGTCCAATGTGGAATATCTTGGAAAGTGAGTTAGTGGTCTGAGGGTCATTTGAGAGCCTCTTAATAGGTACATTCTTAAAGCAACTCATGCTTGCAGATTTTGGAAAAGTATTTTCTTCCCCTATTGGCAATGATTCCAAGTTTGAACGATGAAGCAGCTTTTCCCATATTTTATGAAGAAAAAAATAAACAGCGTGTTCCTCATGTAACCAGGGAACATAATGCTTGGAAATGCCAGGGAGTAAGGGCACATACAGGAAATGAACAGCACTGTGGTTCAGCCCCACCTCTCAGCCTGTCTTCTCCCCTTTCAGTTTCAACGCAACTCTTCTTTCCATTTATTCACCTTCTTCCAGCCCTTGCTATCCATTGTCTTTCTTTAGACTTTCCTCAGATGTATGCAGTGTTCTCTTATTCTTATCTGTGATGCCTGCCCGTCTCACCTCACTTTCATTCCGCCTGAGGCAGGGCAGTCCTGAGATCAGAGAGGTGGACAGACAGCAAACAGCGGGTGCTCCTCAGGTTCAGGCATTTGATTTCACGGCCCAAATTCCCCATTTCAGCCTGAAGGTGAGCGTGAATGAGGAACTGAATAGAGATCCAAAATACTGCACGTGCGTCAGCACCACTGTGACAGCCCAGGCTCTGAATCACAAGGCGTTTTAATCCCTCAATGACAAACCCACCTAAGGAAAGGGATACCTGAAACCAGACCAGGAAATATTTGTGCAGGAGGCAGGGAACTTGATCTGCACAGCTTTTCTCAGTCACTCAAATTCCAATTGAAAACAAGGACAAGTCCTAACTCCAAAAACAGAGTGTTCTCAACACCCACGTCAATCATCCTGAAATGTAACACAGAAAAAGTTTACCAGGGATGTTGTCCCGAGACTCCTTGCATAATTTGTGATCCATTTGCAGCAAAGGCTTCTCCTTAGGGTTCAGTGTTTTCCTCTGCAAACAAAGAAGGTGATTTCATAGATTCAATACCTAGAGGAGTGTATTGTCCCAGTTCATGCCATACTCATAAAAGAATCAGCCTCATAATGTATAGGTTTCGTTTATTCATTCTTCCAGAAAATTTCAAAAAGGTGCCTACTATGTGCTTGCTACACACTGTTCTAGTGCTCAATGATCCCTGCCCTCGTGAAGTTTGTATTGTAGAAATACGGGGGAGAGACAATAAACACACTAAGTAAATTACCTTGTAAATTAGAAGGCGATAAGAATTTAAAAATTGAATAGGGTAAGTGAGTGGGACAGCAAGGGACGGTAGGAATAGGGTAGTCAAGAGTGGACCTTACTGAGGAGGAGATATTTCAGCCAAGTCTTTTTTTAAAAGTAATTTCGACTTTTATTTTAGATTCAGGGGGATACATGTGCAGGTCTGTCACATGGGAACACTGCGCGATGCTGAGGTTTGAGGTATGAATGATCGATCTGGTCACCCAGGCAGTGAGCACAGCACCCACAGGCAGTTCCTCAGTCCCCTGCCGCAAACCCCCCTTCAGCAGTCCCCAGTGTCCATTGCTCCCATCTTTATCTCCACACGTACTCGCTCCCATTTTTAAGTGAGAAGCATGTGGTATTTGGTTTTCTATTCCTGCATTAATTTTCTTAGGAGAATGGCCTCAGGTTGCATCCATGTCACTGCAAAAGACATGACTTTACTTTTTTATGCCTGCATAGTATTCCATAGTATATATGCACTACATTTTCTTTCTCTAGTCCACCACTGATACACGTCTAGGTTGATTCTATGTCTTTTCTATTGTGAATAGTGTTGCAAAAAAAAAAAAAACATACAAGTGCATGTGTCTTTTTTGTAGAATGATTTATTTTCCTTTGGGTATATACCTAGTAATGGGATTGCTGGGTCAAATGGTAGTTCTGTTTTAAGTTCTTTGAGAAATCTCCAAACTGCTTTCCACGGTGACTGAACTAATTTACATTCCCACTCAAAGTGTTTAAGTGTCTGCTGTTTTCTGTAGCCTTGTCAGCATCTGTTATTTTTTTGGCTTTTTAGTAATAGCCATTCTGACTGGTGTGAGATATCTCATTATGGTTTTAATTTGCTTTTTGCTGATTATTAGTGATGGTGAGTATTTTTTCATGTTTGTTGGCTGCTTGTATGTCTTCTTTTGAGAACTGACTATTCATGTTCTTTGTCTACTTTTTAATGGGGTTGTTCTTTGCTTGTTAATGTGTTTAAGTTCCTTATTGATTCTGGGTATTAGACCTTTGTCGGATGCATAGTTTGCAAATATTTTCTCTCATTCTGTAGGTTGACAATTCTGTTGCTAGTTTCTTTTGCTGCGCAAAACCTCTTGTTTAATTAGATCCCACTAGTCAATTTCTTTTTTGCAATTGCTTTTGAGGACTTACTCATCAATTCTTTGCCAAGGCTGACATTGAGAAGGGTATTTCCTACATTTTCTTCTATAATTTTTAGAATTTGAGGTCTTACATTTAAATTTTTAATTCAAGTTAATTTTTGTATTGGTAACAGGTAAAGGTCCAATTTCATTCTTCTGCATATGTCAGCCAAGTCTTAAAGAAGGTGAGGGAGATATCCAAGCAGACATCAAGGAAAGGACACTGAGAAAGAGTTAAAGCAGATAACAAGACCATGCCTTATGTGCCCCAGGAGCTACAGGGAAGCCACTGGGACAGGATCTGAGGTAATGGGAGCTTTACAGGTCTTTGTATGGACTTGGGCTTATATTCAGAGAAAAGTGAAGAGCCATTTGAAAGTTTTTGGACAGAGTTGTTGAATGACGTTACTTCCCTATTAAAAAGATCAGTTTGATTGAGAATACACTCTGGGGTGTGTGTGTGTGTGTGTGTGTGTGTGACTTAATCTATGTGAGAGATGTTGTTGGCAGGTCCACCAGAGTGGTAGCAATGGAGGTGATGCAAAGGAATCAGATTCTTGATAAATTTTGAAAGCAGCAGAGCTGACAGGATTTTCTGATGAATTGCTTGTGAGATGCAAGAGAAAGAAGAGTCAAGGATGACATCAAGTTTTTGGCCTAAGCAATGGTAAAGCTGGAGTTGCCATCACCTGCAATGGGGAACATTAGAAGTTTAGTTTAAAATGATTGATTTTAATGGATTTTAGTCATTTAATAGTGATTATAAAATATTGCAATGAGATTATATGCTGTCCTATTATTTTACAGATTGTAAACATCGTGATTTACATTTTGTGCAGGTCTAGAAAAGCTAAACATTCAATTAGGAAGATTAAAGCTCCTCTGCAAAGCAGCCTAGCATCTGTAGACAGTGATTGTGTCTATGCACTAATCTTGTCCGTACATACAAAGGAATCTGATTCCTTTGTTAAGAAAGTACACACTCTCTCTCGAAGGAAACCACTGGATGTTAGACACACTCCCTACTTAAGGAAATTGAGCAGCTCATTCTGGTGAATGTGATTTCTTCATTCCCTCTGTCCCCTGCCAGTCTCACACAGGATTTCCAATGCACAGAGCACTGATAATGACAGCACATCATGGTTCACAGAGATAATGACAGCACACCATGGTTCACAGTTGTGGCTCTTTGAGAAAGCCTATGAAGCTGCCAAATCCGGAGCACAGATCAGAGAAATAGGTGCTTTTCCCCAAAAACTGATAATTTTCCATACCAAAATGGTCCATTCTTAATGCTTGAAGTAGGAGCCAAAGGCTACATGGTTGGATGAAACACAGAGTGTATTCTGATAAAACATACAAAAATTGTCTGGAATCTCAAGCAAGAAATTCTATGGGGCGGGTAGTTTTTGTGGGGCTATAAGCAGAATGAGGCAAAAAAAAAAATCTAGATGTTTTGACTCTTCAGCACCCTGGTCTAATCTTAACCAAGTCTGGAAATTAGGAGTGGGCTAGCACTGCCCCAGGAAAGGAACTTTATTGAAAATTCCAATAGTCTCCACTCTGTGTTGTTCCCAGGACAAAATATCCATAAGGCTAATGTTTTTTGTCTATTATTCTCTTTGGAACAGTGGCTTCAATAAAATAAATAATTGATTCTTTCTTTTTTCATGAATGAGAGGTTCTTATGTTGCCCAGGTTGGCCTTGAACGCATAGCCTTGCCTCCTCAAGCACCAGGACAACTGGCATGATCCCCCAGTAATTGATTCCTGTTGAATAAAGAAGAAACAAATGAATGTTTGGACTCCAGAAATAAAACAGAATTTCAAAGCTTCATGAGACAGAATAAGTGGATAAGTGGCTTTAAGAAGAGACCTGATAATGATGTGGCTCGAAGAACAAAGAAGTTTATTTCTCTCTTATAACAACTCCAAGGTCAGCATTTCAGGCCATGGTAGCTGTGATCCATGAGGTCATTTGGAAACCCAGGCTGATGGCAGTTCTACAATATTCCAGATGAGATCTCCAAGGTCACTCTAGTCTTTGCAGTTCCTGGAGAAGAGGAAAAGAGTGGAGTTCAAGGCCAAGGAACTTCTCTGAAGTAAGTGAGGCACCAGTGGTACACTTCACTTCCGCTCAAATTCCATTGGCAAGAGCCAAGTCACATGACCACCCCTGGCTGCAAGAAAAGCTGTGAGTGTAGTCCTCACTGGATAGTCACATGTCCATGGTAGGTCTATTACTGTGGAAGAAGATGATAACGTGTCTTAGAAGGAAAATGACCTGTTTCTATCCCAACAGCATGCTTTACTGTAAGGTTGCCTGGGGAAATAAGCACGGACCTCTAAGGAAGGAAAGACATTTAAGTAAAGAAACTTCTGTTCTATAAAATTGGTCTGGGGACACCACTACCATCCCAACACTAACCTGGGTAGAGTCATACAAAAGGCAATCATTATCTGAAATTCTGTAAGGAGAGATTTCAGATTATTAGGGAGTTTAGGAACTTGACCTTAGCTGAAATGCTCCACATAGGATCCCCAATTTTGTCTGGATACTTGTCCAACTATAATAAGTTAGTTAAATATATCTGAAGAAATTTAAGCACACACATACACAGACACACACAAACACACACACATGATACCAACAATAACAAATATAATACTAACATCTTTCTGAAAAATCTGCTTTATTTGTAATACTTAAACACACCACAGGACACTTGCCCATGTACTCTGAGCTAGAGAACTTCAACTTTAACCAATAGTCTGAGAATAACCTAGGTCAGTAAAAAAATGTGGCTTCTTTACCAGAGAAAATGTTAACTTATAATAACAGCTAATATTTGTTGAGTGTCTACTACATGCTAGATATCTATCATTACATCCTAACCTTCAGAACTATCCTGTAAAATCCTTATGAAGACGTGAAAACTAAAGCCCGAGTAAGTTAAGTAACTTCCCTAGGATTTCATAAATAATGAGTGATTGAGCCAGAATTGGAACGAAGTTCCTGACTGTAAAATCCACGTGCTTTCCTCTATGCTACGCCAACTCCAGTTATGCCAGGAGTAATTCAGGTTTGAGTCATGTAAGAAGATCAAAATGTAAATGATAAATCGAGATTATCTTGTGGAAGATAGATTACATTACTATGTGTGGCCCTAGAAGAGCCAGAAAAAGTGGAAGGTAAGCCAGGGAACATAGATATATATTGAAAAGGAACAAGAGCTTTCCAGCAGTCCTAGCTGTGTAATAGAGTCAGTTCTACACATGGTACTGAGTTCCCCAGTGCTGAGGGTATTCATGCAGAGGCTTGGCAAGCATTCATACGAGTTTCTTGCGATGGAGAATAAATCCAATGACCTCTAAGTTTCCTTCTTTTTTTTTTTTGTTTTTTTTTTGCTTTTATTGCATTTTAGGTTTTGGGGTACATGTGAAGAACATGTAAAATTGTTACATAGGTACACACATGGCAGTGTGGTTTGCTGCCTTCCTCCCCATCACCTACATGTGGCATTTCTCCCCATGCTATCTCTCCCCAACTCCCAACCCCCGGCTGTCCCTCCCCATTTCCCCCTGACAGACCCCAATGTGTGATGCTCCCCTCCCTGTGTCCATGTGTTCTCATTGTTCAACACCCGCCTATGAGTGAGAACATGTGGTGTTTGATTTTCTGTTCTTGTGTCAGTTTGCTGAGAATGATGGTTTCCAGGTTCATCCATGTCCCTACAAAGGACACGAACTCATCGTTTTTGGTGGCTGCAAAATATTCCATGGTGTTTCCTTCTAATTCTGTGGTTCCTCTGCCCTAACTTATATAATATGTCATTTTACTTTCTTTGAAAACTTTTTACTTAGGATAATCAATTTGTTTTGTTTCAGAAATTTAGATACATTTTTTGTTCTAGAGATCTACTTTCTGTACTCATTTTAAATCCTGTCAATGACTGTAGAATATTCTAGGAATCAGTAGAGCATATAAGTTAGGAGTTCATTTTCAGAATCAGATAACTGGCCCCATGACTCAATGACTTCAGAACTCAAAAGCTGTGTCATTTAAACTCTTCAGGCTTCAGTCCTGAACTGCAAATGGGAGTAATTAAGTCTACTGTATAGTGTTATTATAGTATATAATATAGGATTTATAAATTCCCTAGCATAGTATCTGGGAAATAGCAAGGGTCCAATGAATAATGGTTATTTTTATAAATAATAGAGAATTGAGAGTGAAAATGAGCAACACTGAAAAATCTTAAATACCTCGCTAGTCCCAGAATTCTTGCTCTTCTCTTGGTAGACAATTATCTGTAAATACAATCCAACTGCACACACACCATATATCACCACCACCACCAAAGGGGCTCGATTAGTTGGTTGGTAGAACCAAAAGTTCACTTGGGTGATTTCATTGCCCTTTTTTCTTAGGGGAATTGGAGTGGGAAGTGAGGATGGAGGGGGAAGGAGCATTGCCCCATGTAAGAAAATCTTCAGTAATGGCTCCTCATGGGAAAAGATGTACTGTATCACCTGGCCTAGAGTGAATAGAAACTAGAGCTAACCCTCAAGGTACACTGGGAATAAACTACAACTTTTGGAGCTTTTCACAACCTGCTCTAGCTTTTGAGAGAGAAGTTGATCTATAAGTCAAGCACAGATTCAGAAATGCTGAAGAAAACTGATGGAACATTGCAGTTTCATTGAAGATTTAAGTATATGCTTTTGTGTGTAGGCATGTTTAAAAATTGTCTATATACTATGGTTTTTGCTTTGTTTTGTTTGCTTAAGGTATAGAAGTTTATATGCATTACAAGTTGCATAATTTACATGTTACATGTTAAATGTATTTGTTCTGGGGATATGCATGCGTTTGTTCTTTGGCAATCTCAAAGAACAAAGCATTTCCTAGGAGGCGTGCCTGACATGTGATATATCTCTAACAATTGGTATAACATAATATTTTGCATTCATCCAGGCTTTGTTATGTGCTAGGTAGAAGCTGTTTTAGCACTCTATACACAATGAATTATTTAATCCTCAAATTATCTGTGAGAAAGATGCTCTTATTATCACCATTTTATAGATGAAGAAATATACACAGGGAGGTTAAGAAACTTGCCCTGAGTCATACAGTTAGTGTCAGACACAGAATCAGAATCCAGACAAACTGGCTCCACAGCCCACATCTTGACCATTATCCCTGGCTATCTGAATTTGACCAAGTCCCAGGAGAATTTGTGGGTCCAGCTTGAGAGTCTCCGCTGGAAGACCAGAGCTCCAGGCCTGGTTTTGCAGTATGTTTGCAGTAGGTGACTTACAGTACACACTGACCATGTGTACCATTTTACACGCCCACCAACAGTGTACAGCATCTCATGGATGACTCCTGATAAACTGACACTAGAATTTATATATTTGGTCTCCCTAACAGCGAGTCACAGAGGCTTATCTTTCATTTACATTCCCAATATGTTCATAAATGCCAGCCTTTGTTATCCACGACTGTATTGAGGTCTAACCAGGCCCACTTCTCCCCTTAATAACAATGCATTGTAGCAATGGGCCCAAATCCTGTTTCCACAGCTTATCACCTGTATAACTTTGAGTGAGTGCTCTTACCTCATGGAAGCTTCATAGTCACATCCATAGCCTGAAGGTAATGCTTAGTGATGGAAATGCGATGGTTTCACATAACAAATGTGAAGTATACCGCTGCTTCTCTTTCCCTCTAATGTGCAACACTATTAATTCCTTATTTCTGAACTGGATTTACTTCTTGCCATATAAACATGTTGGAAACACACTGAAAACAGGAATTTAATATTACTTTCAATGCTTTTTCTTAAGGTTGAATATTAATATTTTTTGAGGTTCATCGCTTTTTAGCAAAGACATTTCCATGAGGGCACTAGCGTCTATCTTGTAAAAACAGATTTTTTTTAATTGGGTAAAATACATATAACATAAAATTTACCATCTTAATCTTTTTAAATGTACAGTTCAATAGGGTTAAATACATTTACATTATTGTGCAACTAATCTCCAGGACCCGTTTTACCTTGCAAAACTAAAACTGTACACTCATTAAACAATGACTTCCTATTCCAGTTTTTCCACTAGTTTCTGGCAACCACCATTCTACCTTCTGTCTCTGTGAATTTGATTAATCCAGGTGCCTCATATCAGTGGAATCATATGGTATTTGTCTTTTTGTGACTAGCTTATTGCATTTATCATAAAATGAAGTTCATCCATGTTGTAGCATGTGTAGGAATTTCTTTCCTTTTCAAAGCTGGATAGTATTCCATTGTATGCATATACCATATTTTGTTTATCCATTCACCTATCCAGGGATACTTGTTAGCTATCATGAATAATGCTGTTATGGACATGGTTGTAAAAATAGCTCCCCAGACCCTGCTTTTAATTATTTTTGGTATATACCCAGAAGTGGAATTACTGGCAATTCCATTTTTAATTTTTTGAGAAACTGCCATGCCATTTTCCATCACCGTTACACATTTGGCATGCCCACCAACAGTGCACAAGAGTTGCAGTTCCTCCACATCCTAACAATTGAGATTTTCTGTTTTTTGATAACCATCCTAACGGGTGTGAAGTGATATTTCATTGCGTTCTGATTTGCATTTCTCTGATGATTAATGATGTTGAGCATCTTTTTATATGTTTATTTGTAGATCTTCTCCAGGAACATGTCTTTTCAAGTCATTTACCACTTTTTAATTGAGTGGCAGCTTTGTTGTTGCTGAGCTGTAGGAATTCTTTATATATTTTGGATATTAATTCCTTATCAGATACGTATATAATTTGAAAATATTTTCTCCCACTCTGTGCGTTTTTTCTTTTCCTTTTTTTATTTTTAGTTGACAGATAGTGTTTATACATATTTATGTGATTACGTCTTTTGATGCATAGAAGTTTTAAATTTTGAGATAGTTCAATTTATCTATTTTTTTTCTTCAGTGTGATTTTAGTGTCATATCTATGTAAAAATTTATATTTTATATATGGGGCTAATAAATCAAGAATCATTAAAAAATTAAATCTAGAAACTGGTAACTTTTTCTTACTTTCCTATTTTAATGATCTGGTGAATTTCATCTGACCTGGACTGTGAATCTCAAGAGTACTGGGAGACTGCAAATGTCTCATGCGACCAGTGAAATGTTGACGGGATGTCAAAACTATGTGACTCTAGGGGCTGTGCTCATTATAACTTTAGGATTTACGTGTTGGTCTCAGTGACCAAAGAGAGGATATGACAGTGAGGTTGCGTCACTCACTTTGGCCAACCATGTTTGTTGACCAAAGGAAAAAAAGATTATTCCACTTAATAAAATGGAAGTCATCCATGTCTGGAGCAGGACCACGTACCAGGCACTTTTCACACTTTCTCTCACCACCAACCTGTGAGGACATATTGTTGGGCTCATTTCCTAGATGAGGAAACTGAGGTTCAAAAAATGAGTCACTTTCTCTAGTTCAGATAGCAAATGGTGAGCTGTGAATTCAATGCAAATCTGGATGGTTCACAACCTGCACTTAGAACATTTGTCTTGGCACACACCCTCTGAGGAAAAGGACTGAGCAATACACAGAGAAGACCCAAGTGAGGGTGATAGTGTTTCATGAAGCCATCCCCCACCTCTAGACAACTATCTGGGCAACCAGAGCCTCCGCCTCAAACATGCCCCAAGGGAGTTCTGCAGAACTGAGAGTAAATAAACAGAGCAAACCCTGCTGCAGGAACACCACTGAGCTACTCGGCATAAAATTCGAGTACCTTTGTTTACTCAGAAGCTTATGCATGGAAGCCAGAGGGCACTGAGATGCCGGGATCTTGTTCTCCAAGTGCCTGCAGCTCAGCCCTGCGTGCTGTCACAGCGGGACAGGCAGCCTGTGTGGAGGGTCACGTGTCAATGAGTAATCACTAAGAAAAGCAACTCTCTGAAGGGCTGATCAACACGTCGGGGTCAGGACGCGCCACACAGATGTGTAAATGTCTTTGTGTGTGTGTTCACATTTTAAGTACCTATTAAGATCTGTCAAACATGATCAAGCATCTTTAATTAAGTGCCTGGGCCAGTTCATATGTACACACTTGCAACTGTTCGTTTCTACCCACTTGTAACTTGAACATTTTCTGTGGAATTTCATGTTAACTTATTCATCTAAGCAAGTAAATAAAATACATATTGAAGGTATTTTTCTTCCTCTGATCCACTGTTGGTATTCCAAAAAACATTTTTCTATTTCATATACGTAAAACTCTCTCTTCAACTACTCATGCAGCCATATTCAAATTCAGAATCCTGAGGTGGATGAACTGTCACTAAATTGTCAAATATCTCTTTTGTTTCCAATTCTTTGGCTAGTGATTGAAACAATGCACATGTCTAGCACAATCTCTCTAATTTTTAATCCAATGTGTATTTCAAGGGGAATTTAATCCATCTGGTTCTCATTCACTTACTCTTAACTCATCGAAGTGGTACTTTGCAATTGATATGTGATGTCCAAAATGGCTGATGGGTTTTTACATCTTTATAGACATCTCCCCCTGCCTGCCCATTTGTTCTCTCCACAGCACCAGCCATAACTAAGAAGTTATATTTTACTTACCTGGCATAGTTTCAAATGACCAGAAATGTACACTTGATCAAATGTCAAAGCTCTCAGTTCTCTAGGATCATGATTTTGGAGCGTGATAAAGTGCAATGACCTGGGTGGCATGTTGCTGGGGGCTGTGCGTGCTGCTCTTGAGCAGAGGCCACACACTCTATGCCGTATTCTGGCTTGGGGTCCATGCCCACAATGGATGTCCCCCGGCACCCTGAGCTGTGCTTTGAAACTTCTTTCACATAGCGTTCCACACATATGACGCCACAACCTCTTCCACCCCTGTAGCACACACACACAGAGCTTTCTCATCCCGTATGTTGTCTATGATTACTCCAAAACAAGTTCTTAACTCAAGAAAGCCCTGCTGTATCAGAAGAAAAACACACTCACCTGCTCATGTTGTTCAAATTCTACCAATATGAAACTCTGCTGTCTTCTCAGGCCTTGGTACTTCCCCCAAGTCTCTCAAAGAATGACCACAAAATGCTTAAATATCTCTCATATGAAGAAGAAAACTCAGTCTACCATCTCAAAAACAGTTGCAGGATTTGGGCACCAGAAGTGGTCTTTCAGATCACGTAATCTTTAAAATGTTAACTCTCCAGGTATCTGAATAGGAAATTGTTCATCATATTTCTATATTTGTTCTTTCTTTTAAATGTTTAGTGATGTATAGTCATGGCCTTAGTTAGCTTCTCCACTCATTAGTCACTCACTAAACATTTAGTGAGCACCTACATTGAGTCAGACACTCTGCTAGGCCCTGAGGTTTTCAGAACACAAGCCTGTCCTAGTAAGAGCCACTCACACATTGCCTGCCCATTGACAGCTGGCAGCCCAGAGTCTCCTGTCCTGACGATGCTGTGTCCTTCTGAACCAGTCTCAGGTATACACACGTGGGTACTGAGCAGTTAGAAGTAAAGGACTCCCTCCTCGCTAGTCACAAGAAAAAGTCTCGTGAGCTTCAAGTTATTATTTGTTTTGGCAGAACAGAAAGGTGGGATGTATTTTCTCATCCATCACAGGGTCATGATCAACACTCCTATAATAAAAGACAGGTTAACAAGAAAAAAGCTTAACACATTTATTTGATCAAAGCCTTCAAAAGAGAAGATACAAAGACCTAGGGAAAACTGTCTGTTTTTATGATTCAGTTCAATAAAGAATGGACAGTCTTATAGAAATGTTATTGGACACAAAAAGTATGATCTAATGATAATAAACTGTAGGCGGGAAACCAGAAAGGCCTGTCTGTTCTGATTCTTCCTGGCCTCTCTGTGCAACAGTCCTTCCTCCTGGCTATGGAGCAGGACCCTGCTAGAACCAGGGTCCTGGTTCTAGGTCAGAGAGTTTACTTATGGCCAGCTCTAACACAGAAAGGTAGAGGGAAGTTAGAGTAACATGCCTAGGTTTTATAGCTGGTTTTTGGGAGAGGGGTCATAGTTTCTGTGACCCACCTTGGAGGAAACAAAAATCTGGTTTCTACTACTCACTTTGGGGGAGAAGAATGGGTGAGAGACAGAAGAGCAACAGAGCAGAGAGAACTTCCTTCTGAAACCCCTCCAATTTCCTTCAGTTCAAAATATTTGGCATATCAAGGTGTCATACTTTGTAATATTATGTTCTGAGCCTCAACAGTTTCCAACATCAAAGACCAAATGTATGAGCATTTATATAAACTCCAGTACTCCACGTGACAGTGCAATATTTCACCTCAACCCTCAGCACATACTGGTACTTTTTTGTTTTAATGGGAAGATGGAAGGAATTCATAAAAGTAAGAAAGTAGTAATCCATGCCCGGAGCGGTGGCTCACGCCTGTAATCCCAACAGTTTGGGAGGCCGAGGTGGGAGGGTCTCTTGAGATCAGGAGTTCAAGACCAGCCTGGCAAACATGGTGAAACCCTGTCTCTACTAAAAATACAAAAATTAGCTGGACATGGTGGTGCATGCCTGTAATCCCAGCTACTCGGGAGGCTGAGGCAGGAGAATTGTTTGAACCAGGGAGGCGAAGGTTACAGTGAGCCGAGATTGTACCACTGCACTCCAGGCTGGGTGACAGAGCAAGATTCGGTCTCAAAAAAAAAAAAAAGAAAAGAAAAAGGTAGTAATTATTACTTACAACTCTGCCTTTGTGATAACTAGTAGTACTTTTATCAGTTTAAAGAAATATAAAGTTTTCTTTTTGAAATGACTTTGCTAGATACTCCATCCATCTCGCTTAATAACTGCATTTTATCATTATACCATAAAGTGAAAGTTTTCAGGCTGCTGATTCATATTCTAGTGAGGTCATCTGAATTTTGGGGGACCTCAGATAGAAATTATATTGGGGAAAGAATAAGCCTAGCTCAAGCCAGACAGGCTGAGAGCTTATCTTGCCAGAACATGGGCTCCCTGGTGGGTGGGGGAGATGACCATTGCTGCCTTTCTTTCCTTCTCCACTGAATTTAAGCAGATGTAGTTAGTCCCTGTGCAAGGGAGTGTGTGCAAATGTAAGTATTCGTGTTTATGTGTGGTTGTCAGGTCTAAATCAGCCAGTCAGTAATTTCTCTGAGATCCCAATGTAGGTACTAAATTTCGCACTCAACCACCAAATGGTCCACATGCCCCTTAATCTGTCTTCCTGCAGGAGGGCTCCCTTGGCACAGTCTAGCCTCAACTTGAGACCAGCCTTTCACTACAGCCCCTTCCCGTGAATTACAGCCTACAGCATGGGGGCTGAATAGAAGAAAAAAAAAGCCTCCAGAAATTGAACTGGAAGGGCTGACCGGAATTCAACCTAATGTTGAGAATAGCAGGAAAGCTTCTATTATTCTACTTCATTCTATCTGCTATGAGGCAGTGCGGCGCCTGGAGTCTGACTGAGCTTAACTCATTTCCCTGGATTTCCGAGTCACAGCCATGGTGCCTGCTAAAGCCAAATATCTCACTCCTGAGACTCACTACACTTCCTGATAGGATGCACTTGCCTGTCTCCTAGTGACCTTAAACACTAATAAAGGAGTCATAATATGACCCAGACAAGACCTAAGAGCCAATCAGAATGCAAATGATTGATAGGAGTGCTTTTGGTTATCTACTGTTTGTCCTGACGCTTGGCATGGTTCTTTTTATTATGATTTTGTGGGTAGGAGGCTTAAAAATACATTACAGGCGTTGCTTTCCACATTGTTGAAGGTTACTCCTAAGGTGTGGCAAAGAAACTATATTTTACAGGCTGAAACCCCACAGGCACCGGCTAGTTTTTGCTCTTCCTTTTCCTGGCTTGCTGGAAGGATGGGGATAGCACTTTGGAAACAATTCTTAAATGTAATTGTCTCCAACTCCAATTAGAGGAGTGAATTCTCTCATTTGCATCGCTGACTGCTTTGATCTCTGCTTGCTCTCCCTCAGCTGTTGTTATCAAAGTGATTAGCATTTCTGCAGAAAGATCATGAATTCAACATCCTCTCCTTTCTTCTTTGAGTCTTTTTATATTCCTTCTAAAATAAGTGTTTGGTCAGATTCATCCTATGAACCTATGATTAAAATAGCCACTCAGATTATGAACCAGGACCTGGGAGATCGTTGATGTCATCTCTTATGTTTGCTGGTTGAAACATTTCAGTGTATTTCAACTCAAATTCCTCTTTTTTTTTTTTTTTTTTTTTTGAGGAAGGCTTTTAATATTGCTATTATTCCTGTCCCTGTCAACTTAATACATTTAGATTCAGAAGGTCAATTTACATCAAGCTGTGCAGTGCGCCGGGTGCTTGAATGTTAGTTGCCCTTTTGTATTCAGAAAACATCCACTAAAATAGTCAACCTGCAAGGAGTCCTTGTGTAACCTATCCTGGAAATTGTGGTCTTCCATTCTTTGGGATAAATGGTCTAAGGTGATCTATCACAGCTCTATAATGCTCATGCTATATGAGCAAAAGCAAATGATTTTGGATTCCTCCATGAGATGTACCAGAGTCAAACTGGAATGTAGCTCCCAGCAGGCGAGGACTATGCTATAAACACCCCAGCTTCTTCCGTTAGCCCAAGATGAGTTTATTATTTATTGAGCCCTTCATCAACCTGTTTATACTTTTATCCTCTATTGCACCTTTGGGTAATGAGCTTTCTATTTTAATGTGTACTATGAGTAAGTTTTTCTTTTATTCTTCTTATCTCTTTCCGTTTTGAGATGTAAAACTGAATTTGGTAATCTGGTGAATAAGTTTTGCTACACTATTCATAATAGCAAAGACATGGAATCAACTTAAATGTCCATCAATGGTAGACAGGATAAAGAAAATGTGGTACGTATGTACAGTGGAATACTATGCAGCCACTAAAAAAAAACAAGATCATGTCATTTGTAGGAACATGGATGGAGCTGGAGGCCGTTATCGTTAGCAAACTAACTCAGGAACAGAAAACCAAATACTGCATGTTCTCACTTTTCAGTGGGAGCTAAATGACGAGAACACATGATTAAATAGAGGACAACAACAGACACTGTGGCCTATTAGAGGGCAGAGGCTGGCAGGAGGGAGAGGATCAGGAAAAATAATAATGGTACTAGGCTTAATACCTGGGCAATGAAATAGTCTGTGCAACAAATCCCCATGACACAGTTTACCTATGTAACAAACCCATACATGTACCCCTGAACTTAAAAGTTAAATTTAAAAAAATTACAATTACAGTAAAAAAAATTTTATACAAGAACACTGGTGTAAATATAAAATGAAGAAAAATTAAAGGCACACTAGTTAAAACTGCCAGTGAATTCCATACAGATTACACATCTCTAAGTCTGTGTTCAAAGACTTCAAATGCCAGGTTTCTCCACATCGTGATACCAGGTAAATTTAGTACAAGCATACACATCCCAAATCCAACAAATAACACCAGTACCCTTAGAAACAACTGTGAAGCAAGAATAAATTATAAAGCCATTGCCTTATGGTAGCCACGATATTTCGTTGTTGCTACTGTTTAACCCTTTTCCTGTCTGCCCCAAGAATTCTCACTGCTCTTGCTGCTGCAGTGTTTTCTTTGAGATAATTTTGCCACGAAATATCTCTCTTTTGTTATTATTTTGCATTTCTTTAGTACATTGGCTTTGGAAACAAAAGGCATCATTCTATTTAAAGTATTCTGTTTTTAGTAGTGATATGTCCACTACTATGCCAGATATTTACAAAATATAATAATTTGCGATCATGGAAAATGTCAAATCCTAGAAAAAGTAGCATTTCCACGTGTGGTGTTTACATCATTCTCCAACAGTTTTTGGCCAAAGAGTCATTTGGTGAATCCAATTTTTCCAAAACAGATGATTCTGATGATTCAGATGATTCTGATGCTAGTGCTGTTTAGAAATAACTCCAAGAACAGTTTTTATATTTTATTGTCACATTGAAAATCAGTCAGAATTTGCTTCAGCCTCAAAGAGCGTGTTTGCGTAAAATTAAATGAGCTATGGCAGTGAGCTGCACTTTTTTTTTTTTTCTAAACCAGGAAAGGATTCAATTGAGAAGACAACAGAAAGTAATAGAAAGCCATAACAAATATGTAGCCACAATCTTATACTGATTTTCTGGGGCCCCAGAATAAATGGATTCTCTTTAAAAAAAAAAAAAGTTATCCTAAAAGTTCCCACCAAGATTTCATATATTTCTAATGTATTTCTTTTTGGTACTCCCATTTCTGTGCTGAAGAATTCCACTTTTTTTTCAGTCTGTCCTATTACATTCTGATTTAACTAACACTTTTGAATTCCACTATGTGTTGGGCACTGGGCACTGTGTTAGATTCTTTCTCAAACAATAATAAGAATAATATCTAACATTTATTATGTGCCTACTGCATGCCAGGATGGTTGAATGGTTTATGTGAATTGTCTCATTTAATTCTTTCGGCTATCCCATGAAGAGTTTTATTTACTGAGAATAACCTTATAGATTTATGTTGTGATCCTTACTAAACAGATGACTATGCTAAGCTTCAGAACACTTTAAGCAGCTTGCTCAAGGCCAAGGACCAAGAACCAAGAACCAAGATTAACAACCATATCCTTTTTTTTTTTTTTAAAGAGTCAAGGTCTTGCTCTGTCATTCAGGCTGGAGTGCAGTGGCTCAGTCATGGCCCACTGCAGCCTTGAACTCCTGGACTCAAGGCAACCTCCCACCTCAGCTTCCCAAATTGCTGGGACTACAAACATGTGCCATCATGCCCAGCTGAGTTGGTTTTTTTCTGTGTTTGTTTCTTTGTTTTTTGAGATGGAGTTTTGCTCTTGTTGCCCAGGCTGGAGTGCTATGGCACAATCTCGGCTCACTGCATCCTCCACCTCCTGGGTTCAAGCAATTCTCCTGCCTTAGCCTCCTGAGTAGCTGGGATTACAGGCTTGTGCCACCATGCCTGGCTAATTTTGTGTTTTTAGTAGAGATGGGGTTTCTCCATGTTGGTCAGGCTGGTCTTGAACTCCTGACCTCAGGTGATCTGCCCGCGTTTGCCTCCCAAAGTGCTGGGATTATAGTTATGAGCCACCGTGCCCAGCCCCCAGCTGAGTTTTTAAAATATTTTGTAGACATAGAGTCTCACTATGGTGTCCAGGCTGGTTGCAAATACCTGGCCTTAGGCTATCCTTTTGCCTCAGCCTCCTGTTTCTCTGCTATTACAGACATGAGCCACAGCGCCCCACAATCATATCCTTACCCATATTAGCATTCCCCATCCCTTTTATTGCATAAATCCATAGTAAACTAGTTTCAATTCTATTGGGCTTGCCTCATCTAAATAATTCTTAGAGATCAGTTTTTTCTAATTCGTTATATGATTGTTTTTAAAGTAAATTTTCGAATTACTCTTCTGTCTCTCTTTTGCAAATTGATACTGCCACATAAAGAAGTTACCCTGATACAGCATCTGAATAGAACACAGTGTAATTATAGAAGAGCAGACCCAACCATCGAATACATAACATGTCATAAGCATAGTTTAACTCTCATCAACTAGAAAGTTAAAAATTCCGTGTTCTACATAAATGCTTAATACACAGCCAAGATTAGTACCTCTGGAACTTACTTTAACTCATTTGCTGTGTTTGTTTACTTACACTTTGATTATGGAAATGTTGTGAAATAGTGATTGTCTATTGAAAGGAAATTCTCCATAAAATCTACAGCAAGAAACGGAAATGAAGTTTTTAAAGTTATTTAAATATGTACATGTTCAATGGGCTTTTCCTTTTACTTTCTTTTAAATTCACACCCATTTCCTTAATCCTTTCTTCCAAAGACTTTTTTCCATTCTTTTAATCACTTTTGAATGCCCTCCAAATTCTGTTTCTCTCAAGTTATGAAGCCTAGGAAAGGGCACAATTTACCAACACTGAGTCAGACATGGAGACTATCTACAGGTTCTTACATTCTCCTCTTACAATCTAAATTCCCTATATTGTACTTTGCATAAAACACCATAGGGTAACATGAGTTTTGTTGGGGTTTTCTGCACCTTCAGATTAAAATTTACAAATAAATGGTTCTATGGTTTAATTGTGTCCCACAAGTTTCATGTGTTGGAAACTCAATTCCCAATGTGGCAGTCTTGAAAGGTGGGACCTTTGAGATGTGATTGGATCATCAGGGCTCTGCCCTCATGAATGGATTAATTTCATTCACAGATTAGTGGGTTAATAGATGAGCGGGTTAATGAATTAGTAGATTATCATGAGAGTGGGACTGGTGGCTTTATAAGAAAAGGAGGAGAGACCTGAGGTAGCACCTTGCCATGTGATACCCTGGGCTGCCTCAAGGACTCCTCAGCAATCCCCATCATCAAGAAGGCTCTCAGCAGATGCGGCTCCTCAAACTGGAACTTCTCAGCCTCCATAACTGTAAGAAATAAATGTCTTTTAAATAAAAAAATTACCCAGTTGTAGGTATTCCGTTATAAGCAACAGAAAATGCACTGGTACACATGGTTTAGTTTGTCTTTGAATTAGAACACTTTACCTTGCCCACTGACTTTCAAACTTGGATAGGTTTTGTTTTTGTCTGTTGCTCACTTTGGAAGCATCTACACACTGTGTTTTCTCTGTTCTTCTATCTAATACTTTCACTTTAAACATGATCTGAGGATCATAACCTGTAGAATAAAACATTTTCCCAGATGCCACGGTGACCTAATAATAATACCTCTCTCTGAGTTTGTAGCCCAATGCGGAAATATAGTTGGTGCAAATTTTCATATGAAAATAACATCCTCCACAAGGCACCATGCCACTTTTTTTAAAAAATTAATAAGCCCCTAACTTAAATTTGATGTCATTTTCAGATGAGAAAATGGGGCTTGATGAAGTTGATTGCTTTAATGATGCAACAAGTCCTGCTGGAGCACCTCTCTGTCTGGAGGAAGGAAGGCAGATACTCTAGAAACATACAACTTGATTCCCACAGCACATATGGGCTGAGGAAGAGACTGAGTGTATGTTGACTTCAGGCAAGGCTGTTCTCTACAGTGGTATCAGCAGCCCTCATCTCTGAATCTCCAGGAGCTTGTCTTCCTTCAAGAGACTGATTCAGACACAAGAGTCTAGTCTTGTTTCTCTTTTCTTAAAAGTACAGATCAGGAAGAAAACTGTAAGCTATCTTGTAAAAACAACACCGACATGCTTCCTGGTGATTTTTCAGCAGCTATTTGTCCCCCAGATATACTTTTTCACTGGCATTTCACCAGACATTAATTGAAATGCTAAACTAAATGTTTAGCCATCCTTGCATACATGGGTAATGCATAAACTGATTACCAAATTATAGTGATGAGGGACTACTGAGCCATGATAAATTACAATCATTATTTCAGTCTTGGCTATAAAGATTATTCTAAGAATGATAGAGGTTTTTTATGGATTTTTATTCAGTTACACATAATGAAGTAAAAATATCTTTTTCGATTTTCAAATACGTTACTGAAGGCAAAATTGGATCTTGTCATTTTTAAGTTTTGTATATGCTTGATTTCTGTTGTATTTGCTTCAGACTGTTTGCTTCATGAAAAGGGTAACTTTTTTGTTTTCAGGTAGTGAAGAATTTAACTACATTTTATTTCCCCCAAAGGTTATTCATCTTGGAAATAAAAATTCTATGTTTCTCCAGCAAAATCTAAGATGCTTACCTCAAAGCAGCTTTTGAGGTTATCTCTATCAGTGTCGTCCTGATTATGCTGTGAAGAGCCTGGGGAATTCCTCAGAGACACCTCAGGACAGGGGCAAGGAAGAAGTCAGGATAGGCTGGGGTAGGAGAGGATGGAGATGGCTGGTGTAGTTGTGAGGCTCTCACCTCTGGTTGAGCTGAGCAGTTTCACTTTTGATCTGTGTTACATGTTGGACTTTTACATAAGGTTTTATTTGAAAAAAGATCCATGTGGTACCATGAATATTGATAATATTAACTAATAATCAAAAGGACTTGCAATCCAATGATTAAACACCTCAATTTTATAAGTGAGGAAATTGAGCTTCGGAGAGAGTAACTTGCTTAACATAACACAATAGTACAAATTTGCCTGAATTAATTATTCCTAAAAATTAAAAGGCAAGGATCAACTTAACCAATATTTATCAAAAGCCTACAAAGGAAAAGATGCCAGAACTCCAAGAAATAAAGAAAACAACACATAGCCCAAGTAAAGAAACATGAAATAATATATTAAAGAAAAAGGACACTGAAGATCATCCCATCCAATCTACATGTTTTAGAATTTAGCAGCTTTCTCAAAGTCACACTTCAAGTAAACAGCAGAATCAAAGCATGAATCTGAATCTTCTTACCCCAATTACAGTGCACTTTCCATAAACCCTGAATTTGGTTCATGAACACCTAGTCTTTCAGGATGATCTTCCACTTCAAAATTCAGTTAAATTTTTATTGCATTTTAAAGGGTATGAGAAGTCTTATAGTAAAGAAGTGTGCTTAGACTACAGTTCCAAAATGTATTACCATGGAATACTATTCATGTCATATGCATTACCCCAAAGAACACAATTTAAGAAATTCTGCACTGTCCTCTCCTAGACTTTATTAGATTTGAAACTGAAATCGAGTAGGTTCTTCTTTTAAAACCTGCATTTCCATGGTTTACATATAACTGTGGCTTGAGCAATGTGATCTCAGTGATTAGTGTAAGACCAGATATACTCTTTATATATAAATACACATATTGTGTGTGGATGTTACAGAAAATGCTACGTCCAAATAAGCTTAAATTAAATGCACTACACCAACTGTTAACACAGCATTGTTTGTTTTAAAATCAGTTCACACCTGTTTAAAATTTGTCATGAAAATCTCAATGCATTTTTTTATTCCTTCTAAACATAATGCAAGCATTATAATTCACTGGAAATGTTGAATTAATTTTAGTAAAATAAAGATTGACTAATACCTCTAGTCCAATTTTCAGATAAGTGACTTTCTGCAAAAAGAAAATCAATTTGTTTTTCTTATAAAACACACACATCTTGGTGCATTTGTTTTGGTCAGAATGCTACATATAAAAAATAATAAACAGCAAAATTTCCCCCCCAAAATTTATTTTAGGTACACCAAACCAAAATAATGCTATAAACCTTGGAAGAGAACCTGTTCTTGCAAGATTTGCAGACCAAGTTTTCAAGATCAAAAGTGTTTATATAAGCTCACAAAATTTTGGATCTTTTCCCAGACTAAATCTCCGACACTTCTGAGGTTGGCCCATCACTAATATTTACAATATATTTGACATTTCGTGGGGATGAACTCACAGGCCTTTATGATAGGCAGCTTCCTAATATGATGGAGTGCCAAAACAATTTGCTGTGTGTGCGAAAGGCAGTAAGATGGCACTGGCATTTTGCAACAGGAAGGAAATGATTTGTAGGTACCTTGAGCCTGTTGTATCTTGTCAGTTTTCTTAGTTGAGAAATGTCATTGGGGGACCCATTAGTACATAGACAGCCATGCCGCCCACCTGAGAAGCAGTCCTTGCCAAGTGAGACCTATGTTTGGGCAAGGTTCCTTTTCATAGTATTATATTGCATTACACAAAGCTTACAGAAACAGGCCCTCACGCCTGCTGATTCTTAACCCTTTATAAGACCCAGCATGATGCCTTACATTCATTAGGCCAGTATAATAAGATTTTTCAACAAGTTCATGGCCTTACAAAATTGGCACATTTAAAGTATATTCTGAACTCTTTTTTTCACACATCCTTCTAATAACTCATTTATCCATTGTGGTTAATTTTATTTTTTTCCAAAGTCTGGTCATTCCTAACAATGCTTCTGATGACTGCATAATTATTGTACTTTTATTGCCAAGGACACAAATAGGATAAAGCCGTAGATGCTATTTCACCTGCCAAATTAGAATTATCTTCCAACATCTCTATTATTACTTGGCCTCTTTTAAGAGATCCATTTCTCTGGGTTGTGAGGGTTCACACCTGCAATATGCATACTCAAGGTTCTGTAATCTTGAAAGTTATTTTGTGAGATCAGGCATAGGAAAAACTCTATTAAGTATGACAAAAATGGGTGAGATATGAATCCTGCTCTCAGAGAGCTTCAATCTAATTGTAGATTCAAGACAAACACATATACATAGGACACCACTTACCAATGCCCAATGAAGAAACTAGTGTAGAAGTGGTTCAGACGCTTGTATCGACCAAAAAAAAAAAAGAGGATTGATGTTCATATGCTTCCTTCATTAGGGAATATGAGATTTGCATGAGCAGAGAGACTATCCCAATTCAACATGCCACCTTCAAAAGCCAAAACCGGGCTCTGCACTGCCCTCAACTTCTCCCACCCCGCAGCGCTGTGTTCTGAGGCCCGTGTGCTTCCTTTTGTTCATCCTAACAGTGTCCATGGCTTTACCCTTTTCTTTTGCTACGCTGCCATAGCCTTGCTCTTTACAGAAATCTGACCTTTCACACCCCAGAGTTCTGCAGCATGATGAGAAAGAGATCGATTTTAAGAAAACAATGGAGTTGGGGAGAGATAGCATGGGGAGAAATGCCAGATATAGATGATGGGGGAGGAAGGCAGCAAATCACACTGCCATGTGTGTACCTATGCAACAATCTTGCATGTTCTTCACATGTACCCCAAAACCTAAAATGCAATAAAAAAAAAGAAAACAATGGAAGTGAGCACACCCACAAAGATGACTCCAATTGGAGTTCTCTTCCCCCAAGTGATTCCCTGTTTATTAATGTGCATAGTAATTTATAACTTGCAGTTCTGTAACATGGCCTTAGGCTATTTCCAAGGCAGCTCCCAGGAGATTACAAGGCAGCTTTCAGCAGTGAAACATTTAAGGAGGCAAGCAAGAGTTGCCTGAGAGTCTAGCCCTGTCTGAATACGGCCTGCACAGCAAGGCTGCCAGTTGAAGGAAATAATTACAAGTGGCTGCCTAACTGCCATGGCGATAGAAACTTAACCCAAGTGTTTTCAGGTAACTGCCAGCCCTGGGCTTGGCCACCTGCCATGGGCCCCACAGCACACAGCCCTGTGTGAAGTGGGTGTTTTACAGCAAGTGACAGCAACGCAGCTGTTTGCATTAGAACTTAACTTAGGTATGCCAGACAGCTGTGCCAAAGCACGTCCGACTGCTTCATTAATTCAAAAGCAACCGGATTAAAGAAAAAACCATTTGAACCTAACTGCTGGTTTCAGTTCCTTGTCAAGCACTAGTTATTTAATTCAATTTAATAAAATATTTTTATTTTATTACAAAATACCATTATGTGTGTGACACCTGGGTATAAAGAAGGTCTAGGCCCTAATCCAAAGACAGGGACATCTTCCCAACTCTTAAGCAACTCTCTATTATTTAGGGACACACACACACACACACACACACACACACATACATGTAAATGTCATAATTCAATGATAGACACAAAAACAGAAATAAATATAAGCTAAATAGTGATACAGAAGAGAGATTGGTTACTTTTGACTAGAGTAGTCAGGAAGGAATTCTTAAAGGTGATGCTATGTAACTGGATTTTGTAGGGTCAATAGAAACTCTCTAGGCACGAAAGAGAGGGAAGGGAAGGTACTAACAGACAGAGGGAGTTTAATGCACTGTGGTATGGAAATGTGAATTTGAATGCTGTGGTAGGAGAAAGTCGGGTGGTTCAGGCTTACTGAAGGTAACTATATGTCTTTGTGAGCAGTTTCCACTTACAGAACCCTGGGTGCCAATCCAGGAATAGACCTGTAGAGCACACATGGGGAACCATTAACGGGCATTATACAGAATGTGACTCAATCAGGTTTACTTTCTGAAAGCTCATTCTGGCAGCAGCTGCTGGGTGACATGTTAGAGGAGGATACTGAAGTCAGTTGAAAGGCTACTGTGACAGTCCAGGCAGGAGAAAGTAAGGACTTGGCACAAGGCGTTCACGGTGATGACACTGAGGAAACGACACTTCTGCTGGGGCAGCCTCGGAGAAACTGCAACAATTCACCCACTGCTTCTGCAGCCAGACTTTAGGTTTTGGCATATATAGATTTGTTGGTGATTAGAGAGGACCACCATGGTCTTAGAAAGAAGTACTGATGTAAGAATGTTAAAATTCTGGAATTATAGAACATTAAACACGGAAAATATCTTAAATAGTCTATTCAAACTGCCTCAGTTTACCTACAAGATAGTTGGCTAATGAATGATAAATTTCAGCCTGGTAGCCAAGTACCCCGCTGTTGAGACAGGGAATTGTTTGGTGGGGTATTTTTGGGTTGAATTGTGTCCCCAAAAGAGATATGTTGAAGTCCTAACCCCTGCTACCTGTGAGTTGACCGTATTTGGAAATAGGGTCTTTGCAGATGTTATCAGATGAAGTCATTAGTGTGGGCTCTAATCCAGTAAGACTGCTATTCTTATTAGAAGAAGGAGGTAACTATGTGATGACACAGGGAGAAGCCCTTGTGAGATGGAAGCAGGGATTGCTCAGTTGCAGGTATAAGCCAAGGAAGGCCAAGGATTGACGGCCACCACCAGAAGTTAGGAAGAGGCCAGGAAAATTCTACCCAGAAACTCAGCCGACCCTGACTATGCCAACCCCTTGATTTCCAACTTCTAGCTCACAGATCTGTGAGAAGATATATTTTTATTGTTTTATTTTATTTCATTTTTTGAGACAAGGTCTCACTCTCTCACCTGAGCTCGAGTGCAGGGGCGCGATCTCGGCTCACTGCAGCCTTGACCTCCCTGGTTTAGGTGATCCCCCACCACAGCCTCCCAAGTAGCTGGGACTACAAGCATGTGCCATGCCCAGCTAATTTTTGTTTTGTTTTGCTTCATTTTGTTTTGTTTTTTGAGACGACGTCTTGCTCTGTCACCCAGGCTAGAGTGCAGTGGCACAATCTCAGCTCACTGCAACCTCCGCCTCCCAGGTTCAAGAGTTTCCTGCCTCAACCTCCCAAGTAACTGGGATTATAGGTGCCCACCACCACACCCAGCAAATTTTTTTTTTTTAGTTGGAGTCTCACTCTGTCACCCTGGTTGGAGCGCAGGGTGCAATCTCAGCTGACTGTAACCGCTGCCTCCTGGGTTCAAGCAATTTTCTCAGCCTTCTGAGTAGCTGAGACTACAGGCACACACCACCACACCCAGATAATTTTTGTATTTTTAGTAGAGATGGGGTTTCACCATGTTGCCCAGGATGGTCTCGATCTCTTGTCCTCATGACCCGCCTACCTTCCAAAGTGTTGAGATTACAGGCGTGAGCCACCACACCCGGCCTAATTTTTGTATTTTTAGTAGAGATGGGGTTTGACTGCATTAGTCAGGCTGGTCTTAAACTCCTGACCTCAGGTGATCCACCTGCCTTCGCCTTCAAAGGGCTGAGATTACAGGTGTGAGCCACCATGCCCAGCCTAATTTTTGTATTTTTTGAAGAGACAGAGTTTCATCATGTTGGCTCAGTGAACAAAAACCCCAAATCAAAAATAATAACAATAAAAACTGAATTGTATCACTTGCCCAAGACATGATTTTTGTCTCCCAACCATGAAAACCCACAATAGGAATTGAGATAACAAATTACAGGATCATGTGTGAGACCAGTCAAAACCTAGCTAGTCCAGGAACAGCTGAGTTGGTTGAGCTGGCTGTCTCCTGAGTCTGAAGCAATTTGCCTGCCCTGGCCTCCCAGAGTGGTGGTTACATCTACCTAGATCATGGTACTTTTTAATGGCAACACTAGGAAATGAATACAGATAAATAAATAAATATATATCTATATAGTGTGTGTGCGCGCGCACGTGCGTGTATTGAAGTTCTCTCTTAAACAGCTTCAAAGATAATGCCAAATGCAGAACTACATTAAAACAGAAACAAACTAAAAAAAAAAAAAAAAAAAAACAGAAACAAACTATGAGCATTACACAGTGTAAATCAATTTGGTTCAATAGTAAGTCTCATTTGCAATGAGTTTTTATGCAGTAAAAAAATTTAACAAAAGTGTGAGTATACTTTATAAAGAATTTCATCCATTTTCTCTTTAATCTTCACTTCAGTTCTTGGAGGTGGGGATAGTGAGAAAAAACGCTGATTGTTCCAAAGTTATCAAGTGATGGAACCAAAGTCAAATTACAAGGCTTCTGGCTGCAAGTGCTATGCTCTCCTCTGCATCCTGCCCCATTAGTGACTTTAACAGTTCATGTATGGTGAAAACCTTTTAGGATATGCTGAGCTTATGAAAGAAGACGATTTCTGAACTGTGATTGCTTAAGTACATACTTAAGAAGGGTCAACTTGAGATATTAGTGTGAGCACCAGCAAGCAGCTCTGTTTCCGGGAAGGAAATGCTAGTGATATAATGTAATCATGTAAATATTCTAATTCATTCCAATAAACATTTACATTCAAAGTTTGACAGGAGAAAAGAGAGCCTATAAAGTGACATCGTGTTACATCTCCTACCTGGCTGTCTCCTGAGGCTGAAGACATAATCTTTCTTTGTAAGAGAAACATTTGTAGCTTTAGAAACCAAAACCAACTCGGCTGTTCCTGGACTAGCTGGGTTTTGACTGGTCTCATACAGGATCCTATAATTTGTTATCTCAATTCCTATCGTGGGGTTTTAATGGTTGGGAGAAAAAGAATCTTGTTTTGGGCAAGTGACACAATTCAGTTTTTCTTGTTATTATTTTTGATTTGGGGTTTTCGTTCACTCTATTTTAATTTATTTTTTATTTTTATGTTTTGAGACACTAGAGAATATGTAGGTAATTGTAGGGGGACAAACCATTGACCAGTAATTTAACGTAAGAGGAGGATTCCACTTCTGAAAAATGATCTATGCACCCCTAAATGCCATTTATCAGAAATTGGCTAACAGTATTACATTAATTAAAGATGCGTCATGCATCTGCTTCATGCAAAGAAGGAAGAGAAAGAGAAGAAAAAAAGAGGAAAAGAGCAAAAACCTCTCCACTTGTGTAGGTCTAGATCATCAAATGACTGCGGTTTCCTAAATAGGAATCTTGCGGATCGTTATTAAAGTAGCAGGAGAGTGGCATTCGGTCTCATTCAGGAGGAGACCTTTGCAGAGCAGTAGCAAAGTGCTCCATTTCTAAGAGTTTACAAAGCTTAGGGTCATTCTCTGTTTGGTTCAAGTCCTAAAAGTACTTAGTAGCCAAGAACAGCGATTCAAAGGTAAACATCAGCCTTTTATCTTTCTGACTGGGCTGAAGGCAAATTCATGACCAATCCCCCACCCAGGCCATAAAATGTAATGTTTAGTCTCAGGACAGACACCATTAACACCACAAATAATATCTGTCTCTGCATGTGTACTAAAATTCTTCTCAACCTAGAGTTGTGACTCTGGGTGTGTGGAATTGTTCTCCACACTAATGATACTGTGAAGCATGTGAAGAGTTTAAGTTGTAAGACACTCCAAATAAAGACATCAAATAGGAATAAGTCTTAAACTACAAATTTATTATTATATTCTAGATCAATCTCACACAGTAAAATAATTAGAAGTTTCATGTCGTATTAATTTCATCTGTCTTCCTTCATCTCTCTTCCGTAAGCCATAAATTCACACCCTGATATACTGGAGAAAAGTCAACAGAGTCTTATAGTGCCTCAAGCTCATAATTCTGACCGCTCTACTTTTCATAGTACAATATAAACTGAATAACAAAAAATCTAGGATACTAAGTTGGTATGTATAGAATTTAAAACAGACCACTGAAACTGTTTTGGTTTTTGTTTACCCCCACCACAGCCCCCAAAAATATGTACCCATTTTTGTTAAAGTATCAAAGTTTATATATTATATCTAAGATGGTAGGGAACTTTTAAAAATTAAACACTAGCTTTTTATTTAAATTCAATTTTTGTTTATTAAAAATTTGTAACCAATTTTTGGTTTTTTTGAGACAGAGTCTCACTCTGTAACCCAGGCTAGAGTGAAGTGGTGTGATCTCCGCTCACTGGAGTCTCCATCTCCCAGGTTCAAGTGATTCTCCTGCCTCAGCCGCCCCAGAAGCTGTGATTACAGGCACCTGCCATCACGCCCAGCTAATTTTTGTATTTTTACTGGAGACAGGGTTTCACCATGTTGGCCAGGCTGGTCTCGCACTTCTGACCTCAAGTGATTCACCCGCAGCAGCTTCTCAAATTGCTGGGATTACAGGCATGAGCCAACACGCCCAGCCCTGAAACCAATATTTATAAAATAAAATAGAAAAACCCAATTCATATCTTGAATATCTGTTCTTCAAATTAGCAAGTCTTCAAATTAATTCAAAAATTGTGTCAGTTAAAATTATTTGGTTAAAATGTCACTACTGAAGTTTCTTGTCAGGTTCAGAAGTGTATATGAGACATCAACTATCCTTAGATTTTTTATAAAAAAAAATATAATTAGAAACCAATAACAGTTAGTTAATTGTGAAATCTCAAAATACATGAACATTAAACAACACACTTCCAAATAACACCTGGTTCAAAGAGGAAATCCCAAGAAAATTTAAAAATATTTTTAACTAAATTAAAACAAAAACACAATTTTTGAAAATTTGTGGAATGCAGCAATAGTCATGCTTAGGGGGAAATTTGTAGCATTGAATGCATATAATAGATTAGAACAAAGCCTCAAATTAATAACTTAAGCTTCCACCTTAGAATCTAGAAAAAATAGGGCAAATTAAATGCAAAGTAAGAAGAAAAAAATAAAAATTTGAATAGAAATCAATGAAATTGAAAATAGGAAACCAATAGACAAAATCAAAGAAATCAATCTAATTCTTTGAAAAGACAAGTAAAATCAATAAGCTTCTAGCAGGGCTAACTAGAATAAAAGAAAGAAGAAAGACAGGACACAATTACTAATATCAGAAATGAAAAAGGGGACATCACCACAGCTCCCATGGACGTTGATAATAAAGAAATACTATTAACAACTTTATGCCCATGAGCTTGATAACCTAGGTGAAAGGGATCAACTCATTGAAAGACAATCTGCCAAAACTCACACAAGAAAAAATAAACAATCTTGATATGCCTACATCTATCAAAAACATTGAATAAATAACTAATAACCTTCCAAAACAGAAAGTATCATGTCCAAATGAATTCACTGTAAATGTTACCAAATATTTAAGGAAGAAATTAAAGCAATTTGTACAATCTCTTTTAGAGAATAGAAGCAGAGAGAATATTTTCTAACTCATTCTGAGACCAGCATCACTCTAATAACAAAATCAGATGAACACATTAAGAAAAAAGAAAACTACATACCCATATCTCTCATGAACATAGATGCAAAGATTCTCAACAAATATTGGCAAATCGAATCCAACAATGTACAAAGAGCATTATACACCACACCAAGTGGGGTTTTATCCTAGGTATACAAAGCTGGTTCAACACTGAAAATCAATTGCTCTAATTCATCACATCAACAGGCTAAAAAAGAAAAGTCATATGGTAATATAGATAGATGCAGAAAAAGCACCTGACAGTATACAACATCCATTTAATAATAAAAAAAAAAAAATTCTCAGGAGAAATCTTCCTCAGTTTAATAAAAAAAAATCTACAAAAACCTATGGCTAACTAAAAGTGTTCCCTCTGTGATCAGAAAAAAGATAAAGTTGTCCCTTCTTACTACTACTATTCAAGATTATACTGGAAGTCATAGCCAATGCAATAAGAAAAGTAATTAAAAAGTATAGTGATAGGGAAGACAGAAATAAAAGTGTTTTTGCTTTTATATGACATGATTGCTTAGGTAAAAAATTTGAAAAAATGGACCAAAAAAAAACCATCCTACAACTAATAAGCAATTGTAGCAAGGTTGCAGGATACAAGGTTAATGTACAAAAGGCAATTGCTTTTCTATATATCAGCAATGAACAAGTGAAATTTGACATTAAAAACACACCATTTACTTTAGCATCCCCTAAAAATGAAATACTTAGGTATAAATGTAACAAAATATGAACATGATTTATACGAGAACTACAAAACTCTAATAAAAGAAATCAAAAAAGAACTAAATAAATGAAGAGATAGTCTATGTTCATGGATAGGAAGACTCAATATTGTCAAGACATCAATAATCCCCAACTTGATCTATAGATTCAATGCAATCTCAGTTAAATCTCAGCAAACTGTTTTGTGGACACTAACAAACTTACATGGGGAGGCAAAAGACACAACATTGAAGAAGAAGAACAAAGTTGGAAAAATGACAATACCCAACTTCAAGACTAAATATAAACCTACAGTTACCAAGACTGTATGGAATTGGCAAAAGAAAAGACAAAGAGATCAATAAACAGGATAGAAAGCCCAGATATAAACTCATATAAACATGGCCACCTGATCTTTGACAAAGAAGCAAAGACAATACAGTGGAGCAAAGATAGTCTTTTCAACAAATGGTGCTGGAACAACTGAAAATTCATATGCCAAAAAGTGAATCTACATACAGACCTTACACTTTCCACAAATACTAACTTAAAATAAATCACAAACATAAATGAAAAATGCAAAACCATAAAACTCTTAAAAGATAATATAAGAGAAAATCTAGATGCCTTGGTATGACAATGACTTTACAGACACAACACCAAAGGCATAATGCATGAAAAAATTATTGATAAGCTGGACTTCATTAAAATGAAAATTTTCCACTCTGCTAAAGACACTATCAAGAGAATGAGAAGACAAGCCACAGACTGGGAGAAAATATTTACAAAGACACATCTAATAAATGATTGTTCTTCAAAATATACAAACGATGCATAAAACTCAGCAATAAGAAAACAACTTGATTAAGAAATAAGCCAAAGATCTTAACAGACACCTACTTCCCCAAAGAAGATATATAGATGGCAAATAAGCATACACAAAGTCAGAACTAGCTGCATAATCTTCAGGATCTAGTGTAAAATATAAATATGAAGTTACTTGTTCAAAATTTACTATGAATTTTAAAACAAATTTCATTTGCCACAACAGAATTAAACTGAGTGTAGGGTCCTTTGAAGCATGGTGCCCTGTGAAACTGCACCAGTGATACACCCATGAAGCTCCACATTATATATCATCAGGTAAATGCAAATTTAAACAGATACCCCTATACACCAGTTAGAATGACCAAACTCTAGAACACTGACCATACTAAATGCTGGCAAGGATGTGGAGCAACAGGAACTCTCATTCATTGGTGCTAAGAATGCAAAATGATACAGCCACATTGGAAGACGGTTTGGCAGTTTCTTACAGTATTAAATATACTCTTATTATACAATCCAGCAATTGTGTTCCTTGGTATTTACCCAAAAGAATGGAAACTTACATCCACAAAAAAAACCTACAAACAGTGATTTATAATAGCTTCATTTGAAATTACCAAAACATGAAAGTAAACAAGATGTCCTTCAGTACTTCAGTAGGTGCATGGAAAAATAAAATGTTGGTCATCCAGTCACTGAAATATTACTCAGTGAAAAAGAAATGAGCTATCAAGCCATGGAAAAACATGGAAGAAACTTAAATGCTTATTACTAAGTGAAAGAAGCCAATCTGAAAGGTTGTATATTGCATGATTCCAATTATATGGCATTCTGGAAAAGGCAAAACTAAGTGGATACTAAAAATACTTTTTTGGGGGTCAGGGGTTATAGGTAAGAAAGGAATTAATAGGTAGGTGGAACACAGGATTTTTGGGCAGTGAAACTATTTTATATCATCTTATAACGGTGAGCACATCTTATAACACATTTCTCCAGACCCATAGAATATACAACACCAAGACTGAACTCTAATGTAAACTATGGATTTGGGGTGATTATTATGTTGTGTTAATGTAGGTTCATCACTGATGACTAATGTACCACTCTGGTGGGGGATGGTAATGGGAGAAGCTATGCATGTGTGGGGGATAAGAATATACAGGAAATATCTACACCCTCTTCTCAATTTTGCTGTGAATCTAAAACTGCTCTAAAAAATTTAGTCTAAAAATGTTCAGTGAAGTACATATGTTAAAAAGTTTAAGGTGGCCATTAAACAAATGAAATAAAATCAGTAAATTCCAGATCAACAAAGGAAATATAGGAAAATCAACACAAACAAAAAATAAAGTTATCTATCCCTTTTTCTCTGTCCCATTCAGTCTTTGTGCAATATTTGACACTATCAATCACCCTCTCTTTCCAATTATGCTTCCCTCTCAGTCTCCAAGATTCTTCCTTCTGTGCAGAAGGTGGTGGTTTCGTATTTTGTTGTGGTCACCTGTGCACCGATTTCATCTCTCCTTCTGAAATGGTAAGTTTCTTAAGGGAGGACTTGTGCTGTTTGTATCCATATCTGACATACCACTCTGCAAAGTATGCCTGGCACACAGTAGACACTCAATTGACCTGAACTTTCCTAAGTATTGTGACAGCCCAGTCATGAGCCCAGTGGCCTCAGTCGAAGTGTAGTAACAATTAGGCACAGAGCCAGTCCTGACGACACAATATTACCTTCTACACATTCACATACATAGAAAACAAGCAACCAAATGATACAATCAATTTTCGCAAGATTAGTTGAAGGAAGGATTTCCTCAGTCAGATTCAGTCTCATGGACACTTGAATCTTTAAATGCAGCCAATTTGAAATAGCTTTGAATGTAATGACATACGTATACATAGCTTTCTTTACTTTTCACCCACTGACACCCTTAAGTAAAATTAAGCTCAATTACTTTATAATATAGACCAAAGGAACATCCAGATTGTTCAGTTACACTGGAATGTCACGTGTCCTCCTTTATTTTAAATAAAGAAATCATAAATGGCATGTTGGAAGTCTCTTTTTCTTTCTTTTTTTTTTTTTTAGTACCATATTTCTTTTCATTGTTATATTTCTTGAAACAGGACTTGGATTTTCCCTGTATCTTTTATACACACACACACACACACACACCCCTTTTAAGTTCTGAGATACATGTGCAGAACATGCAGGTTTGTTACATAGGTATACACATGCCATGGTGGTTTCCTGCATCCATCAACCCATCATCTACATTAGGTATTTATCCTAATGCTATCCTGCCCCTAGCCCCCCACCCCCCAACAGGCCCCAGTGTGTGACGTTCCCCTCCCTGTGCCCATGTGTTCTCATTGCTCAACTCCCACTTATGAGTGAGAACATGCGGTGTTTGGTTTTCTGTTCTTGTGTTAGTTTGCTGAGAATTATGGTTTCCAGCTTCATCCAGGTCTAGGCAAAGGACATGAACTCATCCCTTTTTATGGCTGCATAGTATTCCATGGTGCATATCTGCCACTCTTCTTTATCTAGTCTATCACTGATGGGCATTTAGGGGTTGGTTCCAAGTCTTTGCTATTATGTATAGTGCTACAATAAACATACTGTAGCTTTTAAAGTAAAAATTGCCATCCTCCACTCAATTTTCCCACATGCCTCCAAAAGTTTACAAAACATATTATCCAAAAGTTCCAAAGAAAGTTAGCAAGAGTTTCATATGGATAATTGAGACTGAACAACTAAACCCACTGAGGATTAATGCAGATAGACTTTTGTGGCTTTAAAAGTTAAAACAACTGGACCCTTACCAATTTACATCCGTCACCACTTTATGTAGGAGAAACTGAGAGAGCTTAACCAACCTCAGCATTGGGAAGAGCTGGCCTGGAATGCGTGCCCATAGTTCGCCAAGCCGCACCACACGCAACTTTTGACTTTTCTCCCCATTAGTTAACTCTGCCCAGATTTCCCAAAGAAGGGCAAGCTTGCATGCTTCCCCACTGCCCTGGTGCCCCCAGAATCACAAAGAAAATTGCAGGGCAGTTGCTGTGAGGTCTGGGACTCCCACCAGCGCTGAAGCGGTTAACTTTTAGGAAGACCTAGAGAAAGAAAAACAGACTCAGAACTGCCTTGTGCTGGGAGGAGGGTTAGAAAATGAGGCTGTTGCTGTTGTTTTGATTGTGTGCACTCTAATCAGGGAGAGTAAGAACAATAATGCATGTAATGCTGATTTTGGAACGTGTCCACGCAGCTTTTCCCAGGCTAGACAGCCTTGGGAACCACTGATAGAGTGGCACACCAGGGGCACAGCCTCAATCACCAAGCGCAGGGCAGGGCAGCCTTTTCTGTGGATAAAATATGTGAGGGATGACAAGAATCTTCCCAGCATGGGAAGTGGCAGTAACAAAAAAATATATATACAATGGAGTGAAACTGAAGGCTTTGCTCTCGCAACCCAGCCATGGGGACATGATATTTGAAAGATAGGATATTTCTCCTCTCATTCACCCCCGTTTTCCTTTTTTGTTTGTTTGTTTCCCTTTTTGCATTCAACTTGCCCTCCCTTTCTTCCCCACTCCCATCCCCCCAAACTCCCTCTGCCACACTTTGAAGCCCAGATGAAAGCCGTGTGTTGTGGCTGCTGGCACCAAGCAAGCGCAGAAGTGTGCTTTAGTTTAAGATGCTGTACTTTTCGCTCAAGGAAAAGGGGGAAAATCAGCTTGAAACAATACATTGCGTTTTGCTGGAGAGCATGCTTGTATGTATCTAGGACTCAAACATGGTCCTAATTTTTTCAGAGCATTTGTCTCCAAGGATAAGGCAATAGCTAAAATGTGGCATCCTTTTTCAAAGCAAATGCATATAACTGCAAGGGTTTTGTAGTGGTTATTGTTTAATAAAATAAGACAAGAGACAAAAATCAGGCACATGAGCTTTTTGGTGTTGACACAACAGCAGATCGTAACTATTTCAAGTGTTGTTGAAACAGCTCCCTTACTTTTAAATAGCACCATCCAGCTATGCTGCACTAAATGATTTTGAAGGAATGACTTCTGTACATTTACTTAGTTATTTGCTTACCAAATTTAGCAAACAAAAATTTAGGACATTCAGTTAAATCTGAATTTCAACTAAACAATGATACAATTTTAGTATACCTCATGCAATGTTTAGGATAAACTTATACTAAAAATTTGTTGTTTTCTGAAATTCATATTTAACTAGGCACCCTGTATTTTATGACAGTTTTTAAATCAACTCAGCTTTTTAAAAGAATTTACATTTAAACATTTTTAAGAGCCTAATGTTATAACATGAATTTATTTGAGACTCACAAAATTTGAACATAGGGATAATCAACACATCGTCCTCATGACAATAGAGACTGCCTGTAATAAAGTCCTTTTCTTGTCCCTGTCAACTCATCCCCTAAACATACATAAATTATATAACTGCTCACATTAAACACACACACACACACACACACACACACACACACACAGAGTGGTTTTTGAAGGATTGCTTGTATTTTTTCCTTCAAAGGAAGTATTGGCTAATAGATCACTATTGAAAATCAGCGCATATCATGGAAAGTGTATGTAGCTCCCAGTTGGCCATTACTTGAAACTACAGCTGCTTTGTCAAATAGCAACAGCTCATGGTCTCTGATGCACGATAATTTTGGTTTAAACTTGTACCCACTTTATCTACTTAATGTTCTGAAACCTGGCTTTGTTTTTTTTTAATTTACTTATAGCCAGGTAATCAACTCAAAGGAACCACTGGGGAAGCTCAGTTGATTTGGTTCTGGATGCTTTCTCTGTAAACCTCTGGCCTTCACTCTTGTTTGTGTGAACCTGTGTTCACTTGAACTTGGACCAAGATGAAGTCCTGATACTTTCATCCCTCATAACTGCTACTTTCTGAACATACCCTGTGAGATTTGTGAGTTTCCAATACACGGGGACTGAAAAGGGAGCTAAAAGAAAGTCGGAGAATGTGAGGAGGACAGTGCTGGAGGAGAAGATTTAGAGTTGTTTTGAGATCTCAATGTATGTGAAATTCAGGTGGTGCCTAGGTAAGTGGTAAAGTAAGTGGTAAAACCTGTACCTGGAAGATGAGTGGGCGTCATCAGAGAGTCATATAATTTTGGACAACCATTTTTCTTCTACCACTACTAAATTTTTGATTAAGCAAAAGATTTCTTTGTTGGAAAATCAGTTCCTATTAATCAGTTTGTCAGTGTAAGCTCACATCTCGTTCCTCTTAAATCAACACCAGAAGAGGAACTATTAGAAAATTTATTTTGCTTCAGTATACTTTTGAGGAAAACTGACACGGTTTCAACTTGAGTATAAACATGAACCTAGATAGTCTCATAGGAACACAGTGTTACATGATCCTTTATCATTCAATTTCCTAAACATATTCAATATGACACCTTAGGTGAGTTCAGAAATCTACTTTATTTATAAAAAAAGAAAAGAAGAAATTTAGTTATCTACCTTTTTGCCCACTATTCACACACTCACCTATAATCATTTCCATCTCCATTCCTCTGCTTATACAGAAAGATAACATGTTTAACTAATGAATTCATTGCCTGTTTCACTGTTGAGGCGGAATGCTGGACTGAGAATCTGGAGGATTGGTTCTAGTTTCAGCTCTGATGCTAACGACAGTATAAACCTGTACAAGTCTATCTTCATTCTTAATCAAAAGACCGAGAAATAACAAGACAACTTATTTCCTATCAGTTTCCTCATTTGAAAAATGAAACACCAGCTGCCCAAAAATTCCTTTTTATTCTGAAATTCTGCTTCTGTATCTGTTTCCATCAGTAAAACCTATTTTCTCCTCCAAGTAACAGAAAGCAATGTTTGTGCCAACTGATTGCACTTAAATATTTTTGATGGTGATAGTTTATTTTTGAAACATTTACTCTGAAACCAAACATACATTTAAACAGAAGCAAAAAGAAGCACCGGTAAAGAGTTGAAATTGTCAATGATTTTGTCTATAAACCCTCTACTTTGGGAAATTAGAATTTGTGAATATTAAATTTGGGCCACCGGATCTTCAAATAAGAATAATACATGAATAGAAATGATTATCTAGTCATTCAGATGGTCTGCCCATTTATAGACAACACAAATTCAAGGATTTTAGCTGCACTTGAGTACAAACACCCAAAGAAAACATATACATTTTTAAGAGTGTAAATGACACTAGCACTGCTTTCATTGGTGTAATCAAATATAAAAGAACTTGGATCAATTAGAGGATTGATATGGCATATGGAAAATGCTGTTGTTTTTTTTAAAAAAAATGCAAAACATGGAGGCTAGGAACCAGGAACCAATCAAGGGAAAATCTGAAAGATGAAACAAACAGCTAGTCTGCTGATCAGAACCAGGACCCAAGGATTATTGTGGAGAAATCACTGAAATCATCAATTGGATCTAAGGAGAGTGAAAATGACAACCTGGATAAAAGGATACAGGGAGAAACTGCACAACAAAAGTACCATGAGGGAGCTGTTAGATCTCTGGAGTCCTTCTTCAGAACTACGAGCCTTTGAGGTCAGCTTTCTTTTCTCTGTAGCTCTGTGGCCAGTGGAATCTACCATCTTCCTGTTCCCATTTCCCAGACTCAAACTTCAGTGATCTGGAGACAGAGTGATGCCAAAAGAGGGAATTTGTTGCTTTCTTGGTTCCTGCAGATCTTCTCTTTTTTCTGACACATTTTTTTTCAAGTCCTTTTGTAATGGGATGGATTAAAATAGCACTGCATGCCAAGTTATAATTCATGACTTTGCTGCTACCAAAATGTATTAGTATTAAAGCCTTAACAACCTACCTGTATATTTTAACCAAATATTTATTTTGAGATTGGGGGGGTGATTTATGTAGCACATGTGTTTTTTTTTAATGTTTGTTTTATTATTTTGTTCATCATCTTAATAATTAATTGCATCTTCTAAAATATAAATACAGATCAAGAGCCTATCTATAATAATCTCTCCAATACAAAGTTTTCTACACTCAAAGGTAGAACTACTTTTCACATCTTCTTTAATTGGGCTGAATTATTACTCAGATTGACTCCCTGTTGCCAACCAATTGTCTTTAACTATATTAAAAGTGTACTCAATGTTTTCCCTAAGATGGCTATAATAATCCCAAATGGAGCCACACTTCCCCCTGATTTCCATGTTCAATTTAGCACTCTGTTTCATATCTTTGAAAGGAAGTGAAAATAGGATCCCTAATAGCTTTCAGGCCCCACATTAGGTGGATAGGAGAAAGCGAAGAGAGCTGGACTCCCAGGGGTTTACGATAGAAGAATCTCACAGCCCTTCTCCTAAAGCACCTACGAAGACGCTAATCTTGGGACATTAACCCCCAACTCAGATGAAAAAGTTGCCTTTTTCTCTGAAAATCGAAAGCCGTTGGCTTCATTCTGACTATAACATGAACATTCTAGTGGCTTTATCCCAACCTCCTTCTTTAATCTTGCCGGCAAGAATTTGGAAGGACGTGGTGGAGATCCTTGGAACACAGAGCTCTGTCACTGGCCTCTTCCCCCACTGTGGGAGGCAGGTAGGTGTCATGTCTAGTTTGCCTCCTTCTCAGACCACAGTCCCAGGAGAACAAGGATTTGTTCACTTATTAACAGATACTCAGCAAATACATGAGTGGAGTCTGGGGAAAGGGACTTAGGAATTTGACGGCTTCACATTCATCAATTAATTGAGAAAAGCTCCCCCAACATTACGTCTTTCTTATGTACTCATTGTTTATAAACTTCTATTATAATCTAATAACACAATATTAATTTTTTTAACATGTTAGAAAAATTGATAAATTTTGTGTAGTATCAATTTCTATCTAATTTGACCTTGTCAGCACCCACAAGCAATGATGTCTACATTCTAACAGCTTTGTCTATTCCAGAGTTCTGAAATACCCTTCACAGAAATGTCATCCTCAGCTTTAGGAAGTTGCCCTCTTTGCTTGTGTCTGAATGGGGGATGACCGTAAGTCGTCTAAATTGCTGTTTTTTAATACCTATACATGATATGATATTTGCTTGTGAAATTATAAAACTAGCAAAACATAATTTTTTGTTAAAGAACACTCGTCAGTCCAGAAAACAAAAGATCCAAAGTAATAAACTTTGGGAGTTCACGTATATAAGCAATAAAACATTTGCTCTCTTTACCAAATAGAAAAATGGGTGATAATATATATTGAAATACTTGATTCTTTAAGGGAGTGACCTCCTTAAAGCCTTTAGTTTGTATTTCATATCTTTTAGACCTGGAAATGAATACAGTTACACTATCTTCTCATGTGAACCATTAACTTTTTTCAAAACGTGTTAATGCTAATGATGGTGGTACTTCCACAATTTATTTTTTTCAAAATTCTATCACAAAGCTTTAAAAGGTTAAAACAATATTGTTGCCACTACTGATAACAAGAAAAACTCTGATACTGAATGGCTGTGTAATCTTGGGAGGTAACTGTAATTTTCTCATCTGTAAAATGTGTGAATTAAGACCTACCTTACAATATTTTTATCAAAATTAAAGATCGCATGTGAAGTGTCTGGGACTTCACATGAGCTCTCCATAAATTTCTGTGAAATGGAGGTGACTAAAGGAGATTGTTACAAGATTTTGGTAATTTATTGTCCAAATAACAGAGAAAAAACACTTAGAGTTCCATATGTAAATCATATCAAGAAAATAAGAAAACTTCAACAAAATAATCTCATTTTATTAAGTGGGTAGAGCACTCATTCTAGAAGTTCCTACATGAAGTTATCCTATTTGGGTAGGGTGAAACAGTTAGGATCTAAGAATGAGACAAAAGAAAATAGATTTAAAATTGCAACCAGAATGATCCCTGGTTGTGAGACATCAGAGTGGGGGAATTGAGGCATCTCTTTGGGTGGCTCAGGAAAAGAAATTTCTGGGCTTGGCTAGCTGACAGCCCACCAGGAGAGTGAGGAAGAACTGGGCAATCTATCAAGGTCTCAATGACCCACTGGAAATTGTCCATTATTGAGCTAAAAATGAAATTAAGCTCAAATTAAAAGAACTAGTACTATGTGCCACAGTTCTGCATGTGGTATCATTTCATCCAATAGAAAAATCTTTTCTCACAATTTACAGGAGATGCTGCAACTAAATTCCATGTGACTGAGTAAAGTCAGCACCTGCAGAACCACTATGACCAGTTTAACATATTATTCTTACTCACTTTTCATGTGACATTCATTCCAAAGGACATTATGCTTTGTAAGATATCTCACGGTAGGGTTGCCAATTGGTCTGAACCTCTTAAAATTATTTTCAGAAGCCGTGATTCTTCCCTTTGACAATATACAGACACATCGTGCATTTGAGTAAACAGACACTAGCTCCTTTAAAGTTGTATATTTTTTACTTAAAATTACCTACGAACATAGCTTACTGGAAATATTTAACTGCTGCTCTAAACAGATTGCTAATAATTTAGAAATAAATGCTTTCCGATTTAACTGCTTGGGGAAAACTACTGAATTTTCATTCTCTAAAATAACTTTAAAAACTACTTCTGTTGCAAATTGTGTAACATATGTTATCCATACAGAACTCTTTAAATAGGATTAGGTTAATCCAGGGCCTTAACATGAATAACGTTTGACTGAGCAGCATGGTATCCAAATGTGTGAGAAAAGACATGTGGACTGGTCCCCATCACTATGAAACGCTTAAGAAGTATCCATCAAGCACTTGAATCTCAGCTGGATGCCTTAGATTTACATATTATAATGTCTCCTGTTCTCAAGGAACTCCTTTGTTCTGAGGAATTTATAAGCCGTCAAAGAGACATTATCAAAATTCAAAAGTATATTGTATGTATTACGTATATAATACATAAGTATGCATATACATTATATGTTAGGGGTGTGTGTACATGTGTGTGGGAAAACTGAATACTAAGTAAAGGAACAATCCAATTTTTTAAATGGCAAAAAGACTGAAACAGACTCTTCACCAAAGATTTACAAATAGCAAAGAAGCACATGAAAGATGCTCAACATCAGTAGTCGTCAGGGAAATACAAATGAAAACCACAATGAAATACTACTACACACTTATTAGAAGGGTTAAAATTAGAAAGATAGACCATACCGAGTATTGGTGAGAATGTAGAGGATCTGGAACCTGGTGGGAACGTAAGATGATACAACTGCTTTAGAAAACAGCAGACTCTTGATAAACTCATGAGAAATAATTTGGTAGGAGTATTAAAGGCACATGTTTATACAGGTTGTGTACTGCAAACTTCTGGGGAACATTCACAACTTAGTCTCTGTGAAAGGTCTGTCCCTGATTATGTGCAGAGCATAATCCGGGAGGCCTTGTGTGGTAGATCTTACTAAGAAAGTTGGTTTTGAAGTGAGGAATAGGTTTGCGGCAAGAGTTGGTGGGGAAAGACAAGAACGATACACCTGAAAGCTGAAAAAAGAAGGCTGTTCTTGAGATGTAAGATACCAGTTTTGGGGAGGGATAACATGGGAGAAATGCCAGATATAGGTGACGGGGGGGATGGAGGCAGCAAGCTACATTGCCATGTATGTACCTATACAACAATCCTGCTTGATCTGCACATGTACCCCAGAACCTAAAGTACGATACAAAATATATTTTTTAAAAAGATATCAGTTTTGCCACAAATGCTATACAAAAGTTACTATTAACTGCAAAAACTGCAATAACTTTTGCACCAACCTAATAGAAATGAAAAGGAGGATGTGTGTAATTCAGTGGACAGGCCCCAATGGCATATGCCTCCAAAGTTGGCAATACGGAAGGCAAAAACTCACTCAATAATACAAACCAACATTGGGGTTTGAAATGGAGGAAAATGAGCTAAAATAAGTGAAATTGCTACAATGGGCAGTTTTTCTATTAAGCAACATTGACCACTGACCTTCAGAAAACACCAAGAGCCATGTAAGAAAATGGCAAAAATTTTGTAGGGTTAGGGAGAGAGCTGGTGTACATGGGGAGATACTGTTTCAGGTTTCTTAAGGAGAACTCAGGGAGGGAAGAGGACTAGGAGAAACAGATTCATTGAGCATTTGTCTGTTATAATTTACATACATTTTCTATGGTGGGAAAGCCAAGAATTAATAACTTCACTAAATGCACCCAACTCAGTGTTAAACTTTTTGTAGGTAGTCTAAGTGAATCTCCCTGACAACCAAATGACATAACTACTATTATCCATATTTTACAGATGAGGATATTGAAGACTAAAGACTTAAGGAACTTGCCATTGGAATACAGCATGGAAGAGAAAGAGTTGGGACTTTAAGTCGGGTCTTAGTTACTCTTCCACTTACCCAAAACTGAGACCCAGGGTATAAAATTTCATTCTACAGAAACAGCAAATAATATGATTACAAAACTTTGACTTAGCAGTCACTGTCACCAGTTGATTAAAAGAGAAAAGGAGCGAGAGAGAGAGAGCAGAAAGACTGAAAAAGACGAACACTGGTCAGCAGTCTCCACTTCACACCTCTTGTCTCACGCTGCCGTTCTCCAAGGTCATTCCAAGAGACCAGTGTAAATTACCACCTGTTTAATCTGTCCTCTGAAAGGATTTGTAGTCCTTTCTGAATCAGAAAGCAGCTCATTTTCCTTTTTAAACTTCAAATTGCAGTTTCGAAATGAAGTTTGATTTTTCCTAGAAATTCTGAAAATTTTGCATGGATAGGGAAGAGTGATTTGAAATTTTGCTTTACAAAAAATCTGTACATTTACAATGGTTCTTGACCCAGGTCTCACATCAGAATCCCCTGACACACCAATGTGCAGGACCTCACTTCAGATGGATGAAATCTGAATCTGTGTAGGACAGGAATAGGTACCAGCATATTCTTTTAAACAGCTCCTCCCTCAGGTTTCTAATATGCAGCTAAGTTTGAGTACAAGATCTGGAACCAAAGTTATGGTTTACAGTTAATTTATTTAACTAGTATCCTGCAAATCATATGACACTGAAAAGCCATCTGATGGTCTCGTCTTTGTCTTTGAAAATTTGAAACTGCCTAAATTCTTCTGCGCCTAACTGTCTTATTTAAGAGGAGACTAACTTCCTGCAGTTCTTGCACACAGCCTAAAGAAACGACATGGAGCTCTGGATCCCAATTCAAATTCACCGTGTGGGTGTAGCTAACACCGGATCCAGGAAAGAAGTGGGAGTGGGGAGGCCCTGCCAAGAGAGGCCAGGCGACGATTTCTCAGCTGTTTGGTTTTCACACGAGTGCCTTTGGCAAAAGCTCATGAAGGAGAAACACATATGTGTAATTTCTCCAGCAACATAATATCCAGAATTTTTCAAGTTTCCAAAGCTAAGTTAAAGGACTGGAAAGCCTTCCCCTTACAGTTTATCAGGAAAGGAAAAATATATAAATCAGGAAAGATTAAACATTATTTAACTGTAAAAATGATCTGAGGCGTTGCTTTCTTCTTCTCTTGTATTCCCAAGCACCTACATCGTAGGTGGTTTATGAGCAATGTCTGGGTGTGCTGGGACTAGGTAACAATCAAATGATTCATTTAAGTTTAGGATCAGGCACTGGCAACTGTGTGACCAGAGTCAAGGTATTGACCACGATGACCCAGGGAATGGGAAGAGGTAATACAAGTCCTACCTATCTCTGGATGCCAAATCAAAGAAGAGATAACATACATGAAAGCATTATATATGAAAGCTCTGTGTATGTAAATTGTTATCGTTATTTTTTCATTTGCATTACACGGGTTTTAGCACCCTGCTTCTAGACAGGAATGAGGCTGAACCTCTTGCTAACCTCAGACTAATTGGAACCAACGTTCCACAGCTTCCCATCAACCTCCTTCCATGTGCTGTGAAGCCTCAGACTTGCTTTCTCAGCCATCAGCCCAGTGGAATGGCTAAAATAAAACATAGTCAACCTTACCTTCCACTTGGAACATTGGATTAAATCAGCATTCACAATTATTGGGAAACACCATGTTCTTAATGTTGGGGGCCTCTGACTTTGTATTTATCAGCATCATAAATTATTTTTTTAAAGAAACTCTGCTTCTCTTTTGCATTCTGCAGGCAGACGCAGGTGACCTTCAGCAGCCCTGCAGACTCCTTCATTATCACTGTATATTGCTAAGCCTTTGAGTAGCAGATTTGTAGCTACTGAAGAAAAATTGCAGAATTGAGATAGTAAGAGATAAATTATACTTTTGATTGAATTAATCAAAAGTTAAATGATTCTGACCAAAGCAGACTATCTTCTGCACTCTCCGATGTGATACCTACCTGTGGTTACTGAGAAAAAAATATATATATATATATGGCTAGTCCAAATTGAGATGTGCTGTACATCTAATTTCCAAGAGCTATTCCAAAAACAAAGAACATAAAATATCTAAATAATCTTATACTGATTACATGTCAAAGTGGAAGTATTTTGAATTATTCAATTAAATAAAATATATAATTAAAAGTACTTTTACTTTTTAAAATCTTTTTGTTTTTTTAATGTGTGCAATTTAACTGGAAAATTTAGAATCACATACGTGACTTGCATTGCATTTTTGTTGTTCAGGGATGATTGAGATCTTTGTTTTGCCCTCAGGAAAACTGTTGATAGTTTTCTGGTTGCCTCTACAGTGTTCATGTGGTTAGAGCCCCCAACATAAGGGGACACAACCACAAACAGGTACCACTAACTAAGAAAGTGCATATTAAATTGCCACTGGCTCGCTCTCTCTCTCTGTCTATATATATACATATATATACATACTTTGTCTATATATATGTGTGTGTACACATATATATATATATATAACTGATTATATATATAATCAATAGATAACATATAAAGCAGGTAACTTAAATGCAAATATCTTACATTAGTTTCCCTAGAAACTCTATGTATATATACATATATAATCAGCAGATAATATATATAATCAGTAGATAATATATATGTAATCAGTAGTTTCTATATATAATTAGTAGATAATATATATAATCAGTAGATATATATATATAATCAGTAGATATGTATATTATCAGTAGATAATATATATATCAGTACATAATATATATATTATCAGTAGATAATATATATATTATCAGATTATATATATAATCAGTAGATAATATATAAAGCAGATAACTTGAATGGAAATGCCTTACATTAGTTTCCCCAGAAACATATCCTGAGACAGAGATTCAGTTGTATGTGATTCAATGTGGGAACATTCTCAGGAAACTCTGGTAAGAAAGGGAGTGAGGCAGGGTGGGGAAGGGGATGAAGCCAAACAAGGATTGGCCTAATAGTTGGGGAGAGTGAGTTTTGAAATTTAAATCTCACTGCAAAATTGTCCCACCTTGAGGCCAGGAAGCAGGCAGCACTTGAACAGCTGAAGATACAGCAATAAACCAAACAGACAAGTATTTCTATTCCCACAGGGCTTACATTCTCTTGGAGTAGATAAGATAAACAAATATATAACATGTAAAGAAATAACACATGTTATGAAGAACCAAGCAAGACAAGCTAGAGATTAGATGGGGAGGGAGCACAGTTTTGGTTAAAGTGACCAGGAAAGACCTCTCTGAGTAAGTGATGGATTTATAAATAGAGACGAGAATGAAGTAAGGAATTGAGTCATGCAGGCATCTGGAGAGAAAGCATTTCTATGGAATAGCAGAGGCAAAGATTCTGATCTGAAGCACATTTATCTATCAAGGGAAGGACAGTGAAATCTGTGGGGCAGGAATGTGGACAAAGGCAAGGAGCTAGCAGGGAATCTGATCGTGGAGGCCTACAGGTTATTGTAAGAACTTGGGGTTTTATTGTGAAGACTGTCTTATAGGTCCCACCTCCCTGGCGTAGTGATTAGAGTAGGGCTGGCCTCAGCCCTGACTGCAGCAATCATAGCCACCCAACATCATTGGCTGCATTAGAACCAATGGTGAGCACCTAACTGGGCTGTGCCAGAGTTCTCCCCTGAAATGTTTCCCATCAGAGCTAACAGAGGGGGAAGAGTTCTTCTTGTGTGGCAACACTGTAAAAACATGAGCTGTCATCTTTTGCAGAATAGGTCCAAATGATGAAGAGATGTAAAGTGACTGGTAGAGAAAGACAGTGTCATTTGTGAAGAAATACTTAATTCCAGTCTCTCAGCCAGCTTCATTCACCCATGCCCTCTCCTCAGTTTTGCCAAGTATACCAATATTTAGTCTGAATTAATTAGATCTGGGTTCCAAGACTTAGAAGTCAGGATTCTTCCAATTCATAGTGCTCCTCCAAACACAAACCTTGTCCTCACTTGCTTATAACATCCATTTACAGCATGCATTTTTTTTTCTTATTACTGTCATCAAGCAACCTCCCAATCACTCCTTTTCATTCCTGGAAATCCGGCATCTCGTTCAAAGTAGACTTCTCTATCCCAACCCCAACATCATCATAAATGTGTCCTTGTGACAGTTCCCTGACCCCAGTCTCACACTTCATTGGATTCTTCACTTCATACTACCTCTCTCTCTACCTTACTTGAATTAACTATTAGTGTGGCCAGACCCTGCAGCGTATTATTCCCCAGTTTTCCATGTCAGAAATCTTAAACTCCAGCACTTCAAACTCAAACTTATCTTTCCAAAAGGATATATAGGTCTGGATCTGCTGCTACCACACAGAAGCACCTGTTTCCAAATTAAAGCAACTCAGAGGGAAGCGGAGGCTGAAGATTCCCGAGGACACTGTTTGATGGCTAACCATGTAGACCAACACATGTGCGTTTTTTTTCTTAATCCTTGCTTGGTTTTTTGTTACTTGCTACTGTAAGAGTCACAGCAAATGATTAATTCAAGGCCAGTTGCCTCTCGTTTCTCTGAGCAATTATTACATATATGTTTTACTCCACGTCAATTCACACTGATTATTCTCCATTTTCCTCTAACTTTTTAATATTTCAGGTATGTTCATATTTCTAATTGATGACAACCACATTGGCTAGCTACCACTTCTTGAGAAAATTAAAGCATATACACTCACACATACATATGCATCCATCTTAAAATTTTATCTCCTTCCTCTCCTTTGGTTTCAGAGAACAGGTTCTTTCTCCTATCTGCCAAAACTTGACCTAATGCTGACTCAGTCCTCCACCTTGTTCCTATCATTTTTCCCCCTGGGAAATTCCATCTCAACCCTAACTCTTCAGATATTCCATTCTCTAAGCAGGCTCACTTTCCTCAGCCTAAAAGCATGCTCATATCACCACCAACCAGAAAGGTTCTCTCCCTTTATGCCGTGCCCTCCCCCCAGCTCTCCTCCATCTCTAAAAGTATGAACTTGGTCTATAAACCTTCACAACTGGACTTACCCACCTCCCACCTATAAGTACCCAGCTATAAGCTGGTGACTGACAAGTTGTTAGCCTGATCTCTCCCCACAGCTTCAGAATCGTTAAGTCAAATATCTCCTTACATCTCCATTTACATATAGGAGTCAACATGTCTATAATTGAGCTAATCATCTTTCTTTCTTTCCAAACCTGCTTGTATTAGGCCATTCTTGCATTGCCATAAAGAAATCTCTGAGACTGGATAACTCATTTAAAAAAGAGGCTCAATTAGCTCTGGGATCAGCAGACTATACATGAAGCATGATGCTATAATCTGATCGGCTTCTGGGGAGGCCTCAGGAAACTTACAATCATGGCGGAAGGTGAACTAGGAGCAGGCAGTGTCACATGGCCAGAACAGGAGCCAGAGAGAGAGCCAGGGAGGAGATGCCACACACTTTAAACAACCAGATCTTGTGAGACATGAGGATGGCATCAATGGGATGGTGCTAAACCATACATGAGAGATCCACCCCCATGATCCAATCACCTCCACCAGGCCCCACCTCCAACATACAGAATTACAATTTCACATGAGTTTTGAGTGGGGACACAGATCAAAACCATATCATTACTCTTTATCCTACATTCCTAACCTAACTTACTAACACTGCTATCCACTTACTCACCTAAGTTAATCTGTCATCATCCAGACCTGCTAACTTACTTTTTAAATATTTCTCAGATCTGTGCCTGCCTGCCCACCTTAGCACCTGGACCACTGCAGTATACAGCTAAAGCAGCCCTCCCTGGGATCCATCCTTCACTGCTGCAGCAACCTCCTATCCAAAATGCAGACATGACCATGCCCTCCTGCCAGCAATTTGTCAATATTTTTAAAATCTAATTGAAACTCAACAAATGTTTCTAGCATTTTGAGTTTTATAACTAATAAAGATATGAATCATTCTCAAGCAAAATAGAAATATTTTTCTTAGGACCAGTGTGAATTGCCCATGGCACCTTTATATTCCATTAGAATACCATCAAAGGTTGACTTTATCCAGCTTTTGTCCATCAAAAGCTGACTGGTTTTTTTGTTGTTGTTGTTCCTTTCAAATTTCAATTATTTGTTCATTTCTCCATAAAGTTTAATAAAAATCCATTTAGAAATGGAGGAATGGGTTGTCACAGCAACAGAACCCATACGAATACACGGTGCAATATTTACATCAATATGAAATATTTGGGGAGTGTGGAAAGAGGGTCCAGTATGCTTGGTCTTAGCCAAACACAGGTTTCCATGAAAACTCCCAAAATGCTTCAAAGGTTTCCATAAAAAAGATTGAAAAGGCTCTGCAGACTTCAAAGTACTGTTTAAAATGTTTTGATGACTTATGTGTAAATGAACATGCAGATTAAATTTCCATCTAAGTCCACATGCTCTTAAAACATTGAGGGGAAAGGGCTTTGCCAAACATGCTCTGGGTTTTTTTGAACTCAAAGCAGTTTGCAATATTCAACAAACCTAAATGTGGCAGGACTCACTCATCCCTTCGCCCATCTCCTTACTAATTCAAAGCATAATCACTAACCAGCAAATGTGAAGAAGAAAGGAAAAGGTATGCAGAAGTTTAAAATAAATGGGGCCTGATTTTCCTGCTCATTTAAAGGAGGGGATGACTGTCTTAGAGCTACGGAAGTTAGTTTTTTTTCCCCTGCATTTTATTTGCTTTAATCAACAAATATGTTTTTGAGCACCTACTATATGCCAAGCATCAGAAAGGAGTCTAAGCAATATGAACTTTCTCTTAACTTTCCTAGGACATAGAAAAAAGACATTTTGCAAGCTTAAATACAGCACCACTATCTGGAAAACGGTGTCAATGAGCACTGTTGACTTCCCTAAATGTAGCGCTATCTGACTCAGAAATCCAACTTACCAGCAAACAGACTGGTGACAAAATTAAAAGTAGCTGAATTTTGGCTTTTTCAGGTTTAAAAAAGAAGTTGCCAGCTCCCTTCACTGTCCATGCTGGTCAAAATTCCCTGTTACCCAAGGTCTTAGTCCCAACGCCGTATGAGATTCTACCTGATTCATACGTGGCTGCTACTAATTAACACTTTAAAAGTGTCTGAGCCTATTCGTATGTTCCTAATGAGAAATCAAATGTGATCATCTCACCGTCCCCTCAAGGCAGATGCAAGAAAGAGAGGAGGACAGTTGAGTGACTATGCTTAAAATCTTCAAAAGAGAAAGAGAAAAGATTACAGGATACAGAGTCTTTTGATTTTAGGCATTCTGAGAGCAAGGACCTCACATTCTATTTCTTTTTCATGCTTCCCTAAAATGCTTAATTCAAAAAACACTCTCCATTAAGTCACAAAACCTCTTAACACAAAAATCAAGCTCAAAGGAGGGAAGGACAGGGATTGCAGGTGAGATGGAGGGTAAGAGAGTGAGGGTGGGCCCAGAGGGAGCATTCCCTGGTGACAAACTACAACCTTTTTATCTTCTGCTTCTGGTTTATGCTGTTAGTCGTTTTTCGCGAGGTGAAAAATGAGGACATTCACCACTTGAGTGACGATAAACATTAAACTCCAAATCTCTAACATATTCCCTGGACAGATTGAAAGCAAACATCGCAAGAGAATAAGTGAAAAGGAAAGGGACTGTACTCCAGAAGTAAAAGAGCTTCTCCATGTGGGTCATTGCTATCAGTTCTTTCTTCAGGAACTGTCGCACGGTGATTGGGTTACGTAAGATATTGTGGGAATGAATTGTTATGCTGGGAGCAGCCTCGTGTTAGAGAAACTCTCTTCCCTAGATCAAGGATCGCAAAACTAAACCAGAAGAAAAATGCACACACAAAAAATCTCTTCTGGAATGTGGAAGACTTTTTATTTCCATTTTGAGTGGTGTTGCATCTTTGCCACATATTCCACCGTCATACACTGAATTCTCCATTTTTGACCAGCTTCTGAGTTTCACAGAACAAAGAATCACCGAATCAGATTTTCCCAGTACATAAATTACATTCCGGGAATAAATCAGGCACCTCTGGAAGCAGCGCTGACTTTTTTAGGCCATCAGGACAACTATAACTGAATTACTGCTTCCATGGAATAAGTAGACTCTTGTCTTGATCTGAGAGAGCGAATTCAGTTTCTTAAAGGGCCAAATCTAGTATTTTTTGAATAAACTGAAAGACTGGGGGTTTAACAGCAGGCAAGTCACATGCCAGAGGGACACACGTGGGATTACCATAGGTGCACAGGCATCAAGGGAGGACAGTCTGGTGGCCAGAGAGTGTAATAAAGACCTGTAGCAGAGGGTCAGTGGCTTCACCGACAAGTATATCCAAAAGGCCAAAATCCTGTATTTTTTCTCATGCTCATTTACTTCTGAAAACTCAGTGGTCTTGAGTGGAACTGGGGGGGGGGAGATGACCAAGCAGGCAGGTACCAAAAAGCTTCAGCCCCCATGTGGCAAGACTATGACCTGTGCTAAATAGTGTAGGGAGACTACAAGGCTGCAGGCCAAGGGGTTAGGAGCTGTCTCTTTTCCCTATCTGTGCCTCACCTTGGTCACAGGAATGTCGTGTGGTTAATTTGCTGGCTGAACAAAGATGGTTAAACACATTACATGCACTTGGCTAGATATTAAACGAATCAAGAAAGAACTATTGTGTAAGTATACATTTAATTACTTATGAAGTTTCTAGAGAAAACTTTTAATTTCACTAACACTTGTAAACCAATGAACATCTTTAAAAACCATAAAAATAAAAAAGAATACAAGAAGCAATAGGATACATTAAAGGATCAAATTACGTTTTTGGATAAGAGTTGCATATTTTAAATGCCTAATATTGTCTAGAAATTATTTTAGGCATTTTATATTTTAAAAATCTGATTTGTTCCTGACATGAAAATACATATTCCAGAATAATAAAACTTGACAATATCTAAAGAACATTTAGCCTAATCTCTTCATTTTTGTCAGTCGGTTTCCCTATTATGCTATAATTGTAAATATTTGACTTAAAGAATATTTTTAAAAAGAGACATTCATAATTCTACAACTTAACTACCTCACTGGAATAGTCCATAAAGTAAAATTTAAAAGCACACCTCCCAACTCCACCAGTGAGAAGCAGTTTGAAGACTTCCCTTTTGACTTTTTTCTGTGTTTATCAAGTTACTTCTACATTGAGAAACAGAGAGAGAGGAAAGGAATGAGGAATAAAGAGAAAGACTTTTAAAAATCATATTCTATCTTTTGATTCAGATGGTACTTTTTCTTTTTCCGTTTGTTTGTTTGTTTTTTGTCTTGCTCTGTTGCCCAGGTTGGAGTGCAATGGTGTAATCTTGGCTCACTGCAACTTTCACCTCCGGGGTTTAAGCAATTCTCCTGCCTCACGTCATGAGTAGCTAGGACTACAGGTGCGTGCCACCATGCCCGGCTAATTTTTGTACTTTTAGTAGAAACAAGGTTTCACTATGTTGGCCAGGCTAGTCTCGAACTCCTGACCTTGTGATCCACCCACCTCGGCCCTCCAAAGTGCTGGGATTACAGGTGTGAGTCACTGCACCCAGCCTAGATGATGCTTTTTCAATTTATAATAAACTGTTGACATTATTCAAGAAAAGCAAATATAGAGACTCTTTATTATTTTTCATGGTTGTATAGTACATTATTGTATTATGAATCATAATCTATCCAATTTTTTTTCTACTGATTGATAGACAGTTAAGTTCTTTTCCATATTTTTCCATCACAACCTAAACTAAAATGAATAATCTTAATACATATAAGTAAATTATATATACATACACACACATATATATCAATTTTTCTGGTCTCTGGTTTAGACTTGTAAAGGAAGATTCTAGATCAAAGACTTCTCATTTTGCATACAAAGGAACTGATGCCCTCAACATGGGTCTACAGAGATTAACTTGATGTAAACCAGAAGGCTCAGTGACTCCCAGCATGGGGAAAGAAAAGTGAATAGAGAAACTGTCAAGTGAGGAATTGGAAGTCAAAGGCTCAAGTTTCACTCTGAAAGTTAGGAACCTGCTTGGGGTGCTATGTATTACTATTAAACCCTCACTACACAGAAGGGACTCTGAATAGGGTGAGGAGACTGATCAGAGGCGCCAAATCTAGTGGAAGCTCAGCCACCATGAAAGCAGGGAGCTTACGCCTGGTGCTTAATTGCAACCTGCTGTGGTTTGAATGTATGTGTCCCTACACAATGTATATATTGAAACCTAATTACCAAGGTGATGGTATACTCAAAGGTGGAGATTTGGACAGGTGATTAGCTCACAAGGACTCTGCCCTTGTGCATGGGATTAATGCTTTTATAAAAGAGGCTTCAGGGAGCTGCCTTGCCTGTTTGTCCTTTTTGCCATGTGAGGACACAGTGTTGGTCCCCTCGTGAGGGCACTGGAACAAGGCACCATCTTGGAAGCAGAGGGCAGCCTCGCCGGACACCAAATCTGCCAGCTCTTTCACCTTGGACTTTCTAACTTCCAGAACTGTGAGAAATCGATTTCTATTATTTATCAATTACCTAGTTTAAGGTATTTTGGCATAGCAGCCCACGTGGACTAAGATACAGTGCTTGAGGATAAAGGAGTGGGGCAGGACTGGAACTCAGACAAGAAACAGGAAGAAGAGAACATAACCATAGGACGGCCATGCCTCACAGCAGCTGGTGAAGGCCACAGGCAAGAACACGCTCCGAGGGGTTTCCTGTTACTGCCTATTCTGTGACCCCTCTCCCCCTGTCCCCAAGCTTCAATGAAAGCTGCTGCACAGCAAACCCTTGTAGTAGCAGTAACTAGGGGGGAATAAAGCAAAATAAAGCAAGAGAGGGATTGTCCCAAGTTTCAGGAGTGGCAAAGGCAGCAGAGGCCCAGGGTCAAGTGGGCAGATGAAGGCAAGAGCGGAAGCAAGCTGGGGCCTGCAGTGACCAGGAACAGAAAAGACCCAGACCATTGTATTCACGGGAGCTAGAGGAAGGTGGCTTGGAAGAAGGAGGAGTTCACGCTCTTATTTTACGTAAATAGGGGCCGGGCCGTCTATGAGCAGCCACATGGGTCACCAATGGATAGTCCTATTGCCTCAATTTTTTTTCATTTCAGCAAATGTACCAGAAACACATTCACCTCAAAACCCAATAGCAGCTTGAAGAGGATTTTTTTTTTTTTTTTTTGGTCATTCCCTGCCACACAGATCTTGAACTTTAATTACTAATGTCTATGCTGGCTGCAACAATTTGCTTCTAGTACTTCCCAGTTCCGCCTGCCCCTCACCCATGCTCAGTCGGTCACACATCCTGCCTCCCACTGGCCCCAAGCCACAACTAGACTGCTGTCATTGCTGACTGCCAGCCTGGCCAAATGCTCCTAGCAGCAACATATACCTACTTGGCACAGAGAAGGAGAAAACAAGGACTTACGTTTTCCCTCTGCTGGATCTCCCCTTTCTTTTTCTCGTCTCCTTCTCTCTCTTTCTCTCTGCACTTCCTTGCATATTATAAGTAACAAATCAAAACAGATTTCTCTCTACATCCTCTAATAGCTCCCTAGGCACATGTTACTCAGGAAAATATCACCCATCAGACTCTGACGTCGTGAAAAAACAGAGAAATAAACTGTAGTGAATTCTCCAGGGAAGATCATGTCCAAAACTGATTCTTGCAGTTAATCTGTCCATATGGCCTTGATTACAATGTCATAATAAGTAATCACACTATTTCTGTTCAGCCAAAGTACCCTGTAGCGTATTAACTCTACCTCCAACCCCACCTCGAAAAAGTTTAATTTTCTTTCTTTTTTTAAAATAATTTTTTTATTTTTAATTTTTGTGGGTTCATAGTAGGTATATATATTTATGAGTTATGTGAGATATTTTGATACAGGCATACAATGTGTAATAATCACATCAGGGTAAAAGGGGTGTCCATCACCTCAAGCATTTATCCTTTGTGTTACAAACAACCCAACTGTAATCTTTTAGTTATTTTTAAAACGTATGATTAAATTACTTTTGACTACCGTCATACTGTTTTGCTAATAAATACTAGGTCTTACTTATTCTTTATATTTTTTGTACCCCTTAAAATGTCACACCACTATGCTTGAAAACACTGGCCAGCACTGGGTCTTATTCATCCTTTCTATTTTTTGTACCACTTTAAAAAGTTTGGTTTTCTGACACAATTATCTTTATTAGAATTAGTACTTAGAAGGAAAAGCTCACTTGCTTGTTTTTCAGCATTTGGAATGCAGTTTCAGGGTGCAGTAGTGCATACCTGCTTTTCTGAGATCACGGCACACTGGAGACCACGGTATCTGGACTGCTTACTGCAATCCGTGTGTTGCTTGGCAATGATGTGCTGCCTGGAAAATCAAAGAATTTGTGAAATAAAAGGGCTTCCAGGAAGCAGTATGGCACACTAGAGAGTGGACAGATTTTCTCCTCTTCAGTGTCAGTTTCCTTGTCAAATGGAAGATTCATACCCACCTCTGGCAACGTACACAACATGAGTAGTAAAATACCTGCCATGTCGCGTGTTCAGGGCGTCCGTTCATTGCTTCAGAAGCCTTGTGAGGCTTTGGGTTTTGTGCCCCCTGAGAGCTTACCATATCCCACATTCTCATCCTTCCCTCTTACCAGGATCAATTATATTATGACTCTTTGGTAAATATTCATGATATTACAGACAAGAGCTGTGGTTTCAAGCAAGGAATAAGAGAGGGAAAGAGACAGACCTGACACTTACTGGGTGTCTTCTGTGCATCAGCATATTGCTGGGAACTTTATACATTGTCTTCATTCAAGTTCCTTGGAAACAGACTTTGAGATGGAGAATTGCATGCAGAAGTTTGATGGGGAAATATTCTCAGAGAGATATTCACAAGAAAGTAAGCAGGCTAGGATCATGCAAACAGTGTTGCTGACCTGCAATGAAGTAACAGTAGAGGCCTCAGCTTGTCATCTGGAAAGCTTCTGGGCAGAAATGCCCTTCAGAGTTACCCCAGATTAAGGCAAGGGGTTGGATTTGGCATGTCCACATAAACCAGTCATTGACCAGAGACCACCTCTGGGAGAGAATGTCACCTTGGATAGGGTATTCCATGCTGCCAAGGGTAGCTCTTGCCAGGGCACAGCTGTGAGCCCTCAGCAGGCATCACCAGTGAGGGACTATACCAGGAGATTGCAGTAGGGGAGAGAATCTCAATATATAAACCCTGAAAAGGGGATCTAGGCAGAGCACCACAGTATCCACCACAGTTTATCCCCCTGCACCAAGATCCACTTGCTTCTTATCATAAATTTTCCCCATCTAGTAACAGCTTCTCCACATTCTAGCTGATCTTGTTTCCCAGGGACTTTTCAGGAAGAACAGGAAATGAACTAAAATACTAAAATACTGCAGCTGACCTCAAAGTCATAACTGATGGTCATCATTCCTCCTCCATATTCCATTCTACATTCCCCGCACTCTCAGCGGGGTCCTCTACTGGTTTAGGCAGCTCCTGGTATGGTGATGCAAACCCTTATCCTTGGTGACCTCGCATTTCATAGGCCATAGCTGTTATAATTATTTACTTTGGGTATGTGACCAATAATTACATTCTTTCCTATGCTCTTTGTGTAAGAGCAGCCCTAGTTCCTCCTGATGATCAAGATGAATTCCTCCTGCCAGTATAGTGACTCCTTTCCTGTTGTCTTCTTGGCACAGGGAATCTGAAGGGATCAGACAGCTGCCATACTTTCAAGCTCATGGTGCTTCTACTGTTCCCTGGTGAAAGCATTCTTCTCTGGAAGCCAGAATTAATAGGGCCCAATGCTGATGGTGTATACCACATTTTGTAGGATGGTGCCCCATCCTTAGAGGACATCTCACTTATATATTAAAATCCATCATGACACTCCATCAGGCCAGCAGTTTCCCATGGGGTGGGACCAGTTTCCTGAGTCATGGACCCAATGCCACACAGCCTTTGCTGTTAAATGGGTGCATCAGTCAGAGGCAATACTGTGCAGCTATCCCACACTGATGAATCAAACCTTCTGTAAGGCCTGAGATAATGGTGCTGGGCAGAGGCTCTGGGGGCAGGAAAGACAAATTCACACCCAGAATATGTGTACACAACAGTAAAGATGAATTGCTGTCTTTTCCAGTGTGCAAGAGCTCCAAAGTAATCAACTTTCCATCAGGTGTCCGGTGTTTTCCCCCTCCAGACATAGTGTCATTAGAGGCTCTGCTTGTTGCTGGAAGGTTGGGTATTTGGTAGCAGCAGTAGCTAGATCAGTCTCGGTAAGTAGGAGAGGAATTCCAAACTGTTAGGGCCATCATAGCCCTATGCCTGTTACCATGACTACTCTACTCATGTTCCCATTGTTCCTGTACTGTCAAAGACTGATCAGCAGGTCTCTGATGTCAACTAATGAGTGATTCTGTTTACTTGGTTGTTTATTGCCTCTCCCATGGTGAATACACCCAGGTAGGCTTTAATACAAAGCTCTAAAAACTTTATGCCCATTCTCGGCCAGGTGCGGTGGCTCACGCCTATAATCTCAGCACTTTGGGAGGCCGAGGCAGGTGGATCACGAGGTCAAAAGATCGAGACCATCCTAGTCAACATGGTGAAACCCCGTCTCTACGAAAAATACAAAAATTAGCTGGGCATGGTGGCTCGCGCCTGTAGTCCCAGCTACTCGGGAGGCTGAGGTAAGAGAATTGCTTGAACTCAGGAGGCGGAGGTTGTGGTGAGCCGAGATCGCGCCATTGCACTCCAGCCTGGGTAACAAGAGTGAAACTCCGTCTAAAAACAAAAAAAACAAAAAAAAACTTTATGCCCATTCTCATAGGTCTATCCATGGTCCACTTTCCCAGATCCCCTTGTCCATCATCTTTCAAACTGCTTGGGTCCATGTACATTCTTATCTCAAGTTACTTCTCTTCCCACATAAAATGGATGCACCCCACCCCTAGAACTTTGCCCAGTGGGAAGATTTTTCCCTTAGCGCTATCTTTCAAGTGCTCCTAAGTGGGGTTGTAGTGTAGCAGCATTTTCAGTTTGCATTAGTACACACAAGCTGACCCATGACTACATTCAGCCTTTTCCTCCTCTACCATCTGGCACAGGCTTCTCCTTACCCCATGCAGCCACAGTGAGAGCTGTTGGAGAGGTGTTGGTACAACAGTGACAGTGTCAGAACCCACCTTAAGATGAACCAGCACTGGCCACATGGTTACTCTATGTCTGATGATCAGCTGCTTCATCTCTATCAAAGCATGGTAGCAACCCAAGAGGTGTTTTTGTGAATGTTATATGGCAGGCCTTGCTCTAAAACCCTACTATTTTACACTGTGATTCTCCTGTTGGCCTTTGCCATCAACACTACATGGCATCCTTTTCTACCACAGATACATTTGACACCACGGAGTCCGTTAAATGGTCTGAGCATACTGCAGAACTCTTTTCCCTCTAGGCCCCACTCAAATCTGGCAACCCCTCACATCACCACTCAACAAATCGCTCTGAGACATAGTCCAAGTGTGGAATATGCTGCTTCCAGAACCTGAAGAAGCCCAGTAAGTGTTATGCATTTTTTTTTTTATAATGGTGAGAAGTGTAAGATGCAACAATTTGTTCTTAATTTGGAGAGGATGCCCCAGCATAACCCAGAACACTGAATTCCTAAAAAATGCTATTTATCCAGTAGGCCCCTGAATCTTCCTAGGGTTTACCATCCACTCTGTGGTGTGGCTGTCTTATTAAAGTCTCTAATATACTTGCTATTTCTTGCTAATCTGTTCCAATTAGCAGAATGTCATCATCAGACACAGTGCTCTGAGGAATGTCCAGATAGCCCCAGTTCTTTCAGACAGAATGGAGGAATTAACAAAGCCCTGAGGCAGGACTGTAAATGCATATTGTTGTTTATTTCACACAAATGGGAACTGCATACAATAAACCTTTTGATAACTAGAAAGAACGTATTTGCCAGATCAGTGGCTGCATGCCATGTTATTCTGCTCCTGCAAAGATTCTACATGAGGCTGCTGCAAGAGGGTACAACTTGGTCAACCTATCCAATTTCCATAAAGGCCAGAATGATTAATTAAATTAAGTAGTAACAGAGACCACTGCCTGTGCATTCTTAATATCTTTAAAGGTGTCATTAATCTCTACTTTTTTCCCTAGAATATATTATTGATTTTGATTTATTATCTTTGCTAAGGGATGGGGGTGTAGTGTAAAAAGCATGTTTCGAGGGCTTCCAGTTGGCATTTCCCACTCTGATACCTCTTAACCACAGGCCGATAAACCAGTGTGAGGGTTCTACTATCAAATGTGTTCATTGCAGTTATCAACTCAGGGGCCAGGGAAGTAACCCTGATGTAGGTCCACTGACTGAACAGATTCACTGTGAATGGATCTGAGTCAAAATGCCACTTATTCCCAGCCAACCATGTGTCCTTATTCTAACGGAGAGCCATAATGGCATTTTGGGTCAGGCATCAATGCCAATTCAGATCTTGTGACCAATAATTTTTGAAAGGTCTAGGTATTCTCTTTTCCCTAATTCACACAAATAAATAGCCATAGGCCTCTTTGGGTACAGAATGGGGGAATTACTACTAAAGATACCTGTGACAGTATTGCAGACAGCATTGCAGAGTCCCTTCTCATAAGGACCTAACCTCTCCCTCAGTTAGTGGGTTCCAGGTCTGAGAACTGGATCAGGCCTCAAAACTTTTAGTAAGACAGCTATGAGCCCCTGGTCATCCATCTCCACAGCTCTCCACAGATTGGGCCACGTGACTGCCACTGCAATGTTGCCATTCCTTGTAATAACTGCCTACCTACTTCTCTGATTATTAGGCACTGCCACCTATCCTCAATTATGTTGAGATCTTATCAGTTCCACTGTGCTCAGAGAGCCCAGTATTCTCAAAGCATCACCTGTCATCAGTCCTGGGCCAGCGGAGGTCAGGCACTATTGGTCTCCCCCAACATTGCTGCTGATCCTCTCTCAGGCACATTCCTTATTGATAAACACAGGGTCCTCCAGGCTCTCCAATGGAGCAGAGCCAGCTGATGGGTTTTTGACCTCACATTGTATATCCACTCTAGTACATCTGATACTCCGAGACTTTTGATTCCTTCCTCCACCATCTGGCAGGAAAGTTCTGCCTCCTCTTTACTTAACATGGACCATCACATTTTCCAAGCTTCCAGAGGCATCCTCGCAGCATATTAGCACTGTATCCAGAGTCCTTGCCAGGGTGTTTAATCCTGTATCGTGGGAGAGTGCTTCTATATGAATAATCCCCCCTTATCCAACTGTATGCTCCACTGCTCCCTGATCCAGAACCCTCAGGAACAAGGTCTACGCATACTTTTCTACCCTTGCTGATCTCTATAAGCCAGATCCTGCAGCTCCTTTGATGTATAGTCTGTCTCCTTCCTTAGCTGGCCCAACCTATCCTCACTCAAGCTGTGCTGAGAATTTACTAGTGTCTTTTGTCTGAATGCCAAGGATAAAAAGGGTAGATCTTGGGGGTGAGGGGAGGTGTAACTATTTCCCTCATTGTCAAGGCTTCAGTAGAGCCACTTAACTTATTTTCTGACAAAGAAAGGAATTCACTTTGCAAGCCCAGCAGATTTAAGAAAATTGAGGATTTCAAAGTTCACAACCTCATCTACCCAGGTATCCAGAGCTCAAGTCTCAGGATTCCATTTTCTCCTATTTGGGCCCTAACATTGGCTCAGGAGAATTGCCAGAATGTGAGTTTAACATCCTCTGAAGCTCCACTCTTCTTATGATTAAGTCCTGAGCTGGTCCTCCTCTCGGTCTACCCTCCAGCTGCAAGAGATTAGGATTTCCTTAAATAGTGCCAAGGAGGCTCTCCAGTTTCCACATTTTGCTCGAATTGGTAATCACCAGAGCCCGTCATTATCCCTTCACGAATGTGTTTCTCAGTAACAACCACTCAATTCCAAAGTCACTGCAGTTACAAATCCTTGTACTTCTTAAGAACCAGAGATCTTGCACCATCCAGTCTGTCTTCTTCTACCAATAGCCCAACCCAATTTGCCACTAGTGAAAGTTTTAACAATTACACCAATATGACACAGCAGGGAATGTCCATATTCCACTTAGAAATAGTCATGGGGTCCTCATTGTCATTCAGCTGGCAAATAATTTTTCTCCTAGAATCTATTTCCTATGACCACTCCTGGTTCCAACTGTCTTCAATTGGGTTCCCTGGAAATAGACTCTTAAAATGAACCATTGCATGCAGAAGATATTTTTAGAAACGTTTTTGGAAGACACACCTGTTAAGAAGTGGAAAAGGTAGGATTGGGCAGGGGGGAGAAGCTGGCCCACATGAGGTTACAACAGAACTCCAGAGGCTTCTACAGTGAACTCTAGAACTGAGACAACCTTTCAGAATTGTCCCATAATGAAGCACGGAGGACAGGCTTAGGACTCCCTACAAAAGGAAATCACTGGTTGCAGGTCACTTCTTAAAGGAAATGTAACCTTGAGTGAGACAGTTTTCTGCTGCTGAGGGCAATTTCCAGCAAAGAGAGCTGCTTTGAGCCATCACCAGCTGTTAAACCCAAAAGCAGGGCTTGGGTACATCAGCCTTAAGGAGGAATCTGGGCAGAGCACCACAGTACACACTCCACATATCTTGTTGTAGTTGCTGTTGTTGTTGTTGTTTGAGACGGAGTCTTGCTCTGTCGCCTAGGCTGGAGTGCAGTGGTGCAATCTTGGCTCACTGCAGCCTCCACCTCCCAGCTTCAAGTGCTTTTCCTGCCTCAGCCTCCCAAGTAGCTGGGATTAAAGGCAAGCACCACCAGCCCCACCTACTTTTTGTATTTTTAGTAGAGATGGGGTTTCACCATGTTGGCCAGGCTGGTCTTGAACTCCTGACCTAGTGATCTGCCTACCTCAGCCTCCCAAAGTGCTGAGATTACAGGTGTGAGCCACCATGCCCGGCCTCTTGTTTTATTTATATTCCAGCTGTGTTCAGCCAAGACTTTCCAGCCTGAATAGTTTCCTGCCTCCAGAAGGGCAGTCTTTTTTTTCTGTGAGCTACACAGAAGGAATTGAACCTCACAGAGATTAAGGCCTGTCCTGAGGTCAAATGAGTTGGTGAGTGACAGAGAGAGAGACAGCAGGATCAGTCAGGCAAGTAGGCGTAGGTCACTATTGAGGAAGTGGTGCAGTCATAGTCTTCTGTCACAGGATCCAAGCTACCTACAGGAAGTCTCTAGAAGAGATTCAGCATTTAGAATTCAGAAGACTTAGGAAGCTCATTGTCATAGCAGCAATGAAAGGGCTTTAGCACAATTTCTCAAACACCTGCAAGAGGGCTTCTGCTTATTTTTAAAGGGAAGCAGCTCAAGCCAAATCGCCCAATCCACCCTTCGAGATGAGACTGATTGTCATTAAAAGGCTACTGCTAGTCTCTGTCTAGAACTCTACAATGTCTACCTTTTGAGAGTATTCATGTTGCCTCATGTCCTGCAGGGCACAAGATGGGTGTCTAGAGATCTCCAGTCTCAGCCCCTTCTTTATTTTTTCCTCATTTTCTCAGTGTTGGGCAGACATCAGGATCAATCTCAAGTGGGTCACAAGAGCTACAGTTGCTACTCCAGGAAAAGGTGCTTGCAACATTGTTGTTTCACTACTGTGTAGTGAGATGTCCTTGAAAGAAGATCCACATACATTGCGACAACTGCTACCAGATACTCCTCCAAAGCATGTAAAAATGGAATTAGTCCCAGAGTTTGCCAGAGATCGAGTTCTCGTGGCCAGGCTTCACCTCCAAATCATTGTGGTCCATTCATCCATTCACTTAATTGGTGCTAATGAAGCTCAGAACCACTGATTTGGTTGAAATGTGGACCAGTTAGCCCTGTTTTCATCTCTGATTATACAGACTCTAATCCCAAACCCAGGCATCTTGATCTCAGATAGAGACTGGGTTGTGGTGGAACAGATGGGCCATGCGAATGGACCGCATGTGAAAATCATAGGTCAAGTCACCCTGCTGATGGCAAGCCAACTATCTTAACCTCCACAGAAAAGTACAATCAGTATGAGGGAATCTGAGTACTTAATAATCATTTGTGAAATTAACGGACAAACTCCTTAAATGGGGTAACTGTACTCTGCATTTCACATGGGCTTCTCTGTTTCCGTGTTAAACTAGAAATTGATGCTGAGCAGAGCTTTCCCTCCTCCTCATCCACTGGCAGGAAACATATCATGTCTCAGCACACCAGGGGACACCCGGTGACCTGCTGAGGAGCATGAGCTGGAGCAGTTCCTGTGACAGCGTGTGTCACTTTGCCTTAATAAAAATTACCAAACTTAAAACAGATGACAGCAGCAGATGCTAAGAAACTGAAACATGTAAACTATCTCTTTTTCTTGGAATGTGTTTTTTTTTCCTCATTGGGTGGGTCTTTTTTTGACCAACGGGGGGTGTGTGTGTGTGTGTGTGTGCACGCACACGTGTCGTCCGTGTGTTAATGAAGACTGTGGGGAGGTTTTTGGCCTGGTGTGCACCATCTGTAGCCTGAAGAAACAGCTCCCTAGGACACTGACCAGACTTGATTAAATGGTGGGGTGGTCTGTTCTAGAAGAATCCACCTCCCACAGGAGGTCTCCTTTGATTATTTCTACTTTTGTCATCAGAAAGGCACTTGGGAATCCTGTATTTTCCTGAATCTTCCTGTGTTGCATCGCTTCCCCATTTGGCACTTTCTCTTCCCCCAGATCACTCTGTCAGTCAACGATATTTATTAAAACCCTATCATAGTTAGAATACCTCCATTAGATTCCACAAAATAAGCAGGACACTCCCTGCCTAAGAGAGCATACAGACTGGTTTGGGAGACATCGTGCATAAGCATAAGGCCACTTGACATTTTGTGAAAGTAGTGACGTACAGCAGTGTAAAACATCATTATAAAGCAAATGGAGGGCAACACAGCACTGGCCAGAGCAGAGCTGAGGGACATTCATGAAAACAGGCCTTCTAGGGGTGGCAGGTTGTGAAGAAACTATCATTAACACCTCCACATACTATATCTCATGCTGAAAATAATACATCCAATGATCAAGTTCCTTTGATTCTACCTTCAAATTCCTTTTGTGTTATTTCTCAAAGCTGTTCTTCTTCCCATCACCAGGCCATAAATCGTTTTGCTTGTATCACATATTTTAACTGGCCTGCAGGTGTCCAACCTCTCTTCCATTTCATCTTGGCAACATACGATTGTCACAGTTTCTTTGCAAAGCGGAATTACTTCAAATAAATCGTTGGCCTGTTCAAGAACCAATAACAGCTTCACAGTGATTCTTAGGAGAAGGAAGAAGGACTGCACCCATAGACCACAGGTGTAACCTACATATAAGTAATTTTTTAACAGCCAAACAATATTCAACACTCTTATTAAATTATTGTTATTATAATTTAGTGACTCATTTAGTAAATTGTATGCACTTCCTTTTATACAGTTGATTTAATAACTTACAGATAATTATTTGAGTTCTGAATTAATACGTCCAAACCATGAACCTGAGTTGAAAAGAAGTAAAATTTGAAATCATTAGCCTAATGCTCTAAGTAGAGGAAAGGTAGCATACATTGTTCAAATCTAGACGTACTGGCCTTTACCCAGATACCTACCAGCTCAATGGTAAATTGATGATGCAACAATCAAGAAAGATCTCAGGCTAAAAGAGCTATGATTTAAATTAACATCATATTTCATAACTTCTTCAGCAAAGCAAGTAACATCATCTTCCTTCACTCTGTAAAATTTTTCTTACTTGTCTTTTGAGAGATAGAAGTGAATCTCCCCAAGGACTACTAGTGGCAAATAAACTACATCAGTAAGAGTGGATAAACAAGCAAGAAGACTTGGAAACCTTTTTGAAAAAGCAGATAATGAGGGGAGAACTAGTCCTGCCAGAAATTATACAAGAAAACTAAAATAATGAAAACAGTGTAGTATTGGTTCATAAATAAAAATTCATACTAATGAAAAAAAAGGTCAAAAATAGATCTAATTACCTGTGAAAATTTAGTATATGTAAAGGTGACATTTTAAACTAGTAATAAAAATATGGTGCTCAGATGAATAAACAGCCCCTTCAGAGAAAAATATGACTTCTTTTCCTACCTCACCTCTAATTTCAAAACAAAGTTCAGATAAATATGAGATTTAAAGAGATTTTAAAATGAAGTGAAAATAAAAATATATTTTTTAAAGTCCAAGAAGAAAATATACAATAATATATATTTAAAACAGAATGTAGGGGTAGCTGTTTTGGAAGGCAGTTTGTTAGTTCCTCAAAAAGGTAAACATAGCTATGTGACCCAACAATTTCACTCTTAGGAATATAGCCAAGGAAACTGAAAACATAAGTTCACACAAAAGTGTTCATGTATGTGAATGTTTATAGCAACATTATTCATAATAGGCAAAAAGTGGAAACAACTCTAATGTCCATCAACTGACAAATGCATAAACAAAGTGTGTTATATCCACACAATGATATTATTGAGTCATGAAGAACTGTGAAGTACTGATGTATGCTACAATATGGACGAACCTTGAAAACTCTATGCTAAGTCAAAGGAATCAGACACAAAAGGCCACATATTGTGTGATTCCATTTATATGAAACATCCAGAATAGGCAAATCGTAGAGACAGAGAATAGATCAGTGGTTGTCAGGGACGGGAAGCAGGGAGGAATGCACAGTGACTGCTACTGGGTACATGGTTTCTTTGAGGCTGATGGAAACATTCTGGAATTAGTGGTGATGGTTGTATTGCCTTGGAAATACATCAAAACCACTTCAAAAAGTATAATTGACATAGTTTAAACAGGACATCTTAGGAGAAAATTTTTCAATGCATTTGACTGAATGAAGATAAAAATGCAGCATACCAAAATTCATTGGACAGAGCTAAAACAATGCTGAAAGATATTCATAGCACTAAATTGTAGCATTAAAAAGAGCAAGATCTCAAATTAATAATCTAACCCCCCACCTAAAGAATCTAGAAAAGAAGACCAAGATGAACTCAAAAGAAAAATAATAAAGATAAGTGTAGAAATCAATGAAATTGAAAACAGAAAAGTAATGGCGAAAATCAATCAAACAAAAAGCTAATTATTTGAAAAGAATAATAAAATTGACAAAACACCAGCAAAACTGAAAATTAAAAAAAAGAGAAGACACAAATTACCAATGTCAGAAATGAAACAGAAGAAAGCACTAAAAACCCTGGAGATATAAAAAGATAAGAGAATACTATGAACAACTTTACACACATAAATTTGAGAACTTAAAGAAAATGAATAAATTATTGGGAAAGCACAAACTTTCATAACTTATCCAATATGAAATACATAATTGGAATAGTTCTATCATAATAAGTAAACTGAATTCAAAACTTTAAAACCCAAAAAAGAAATCTCCAGGCCCAGATGGTTTCACTGAAAATTCTACCTAACATTTAAAGAATTAACAAAGTTTCTATACAATCTACTTCAGAAAATAGAAGAGGAGGAAGCACTTTCCAATGCGTTTTACGAGCTAGTATTACCTTGATACCAAAACCAGACAGCATAAACAAAGGAAACTACAGACCACTATACCTCAAGAATATAGACACAAAAATTCGTAATAAAATATTATGAAACAGAATTCAGCAATATGTAAAAAGAACTGTAGATCATGAGCAAGTGGGTTAATTCCAGAGATGTAAGGCTTGCTCAATATTTAAAAACCAATCTATTTAATCCACTATACTGACAGGCAAAGAATAAAAATGACATGATATCTATTGATGGCAAAAAAAAAAAAACATTTGATAAAATTCAATACCCCTTTATGATAAAAACTCTCAGAAAATTAGGAATAGAGGAAACTTCCTAAAGATGATAAAGATCATTGACAAAGCCTACAGCTAATACTATATACTTGGCAAGGACAAATTGAACTCGTTTTCTTTAAGATCCAGAACAAGGAAAGAATGTCTACTTTTATTCAACGTGGTACTGGAAGTTCTAGCCACCAGATAAGGCAAGAAAGGTAAGTGAAAGCAATACTGATGGAATGGACAAATAAAAGTGTCCCTATTTGCAGATCACACAATTGTCTATGTACAAAATCCCAATAAGTCTACCCCCCCAAAATTCTAAAGCTAATAAGCATATAAGATAAACATCAAATTAAATTAAAACCACAGTGAGATACCACTACCTACCTATCAAAATGACTAAAATAAAAAATGGTGACACCAAATGGATGCAGAGAAACTGAATCATTCATACATTCCTGGTGGGAATATACAACGGTACAGCCACTCTGGAAAATAGTTCAGCAGTTTCTAAAAAAAATTAAACGTACACTTACCATTTAAACCATCAGTTGCACTCTTGGGCATTTATACTAGAGAAATGAAAACACAAAAACCTGCATATGAATGTTTATAGCAACTTTATTTGTAATATTAGAAAACTGGAACCAATCCAGATGTCTTTCAGGGGGTGAATGGTTAAGCAGGCTGTGCTACACCCATACCATAGAATACCACTGAGCAATTGAAAGGTACAAACTGGTAATACACACAGCGACTTGAATGGATCTCTAGAGAATTACACTGAGTGGGGAAAAAAAGCCATTCTCAAAAGATTACATACTGTATGATTCCATTTATATGACATAATTGAAATGACAAAATTTTAGAAATGGAGACCAGATTTGTTGTTGCCAGGGATTAAGGATGGCTTGAAGGCAAGAGTGAAGTGACATGGCTATAAAATGGCAACATGAGGGATCTTTGTGGTGATGGAAATACTCTGTATCTTGACTACCAATATCAATATGCTGGTTGTGATATTGTACTATAATCTTGCAAGATGCCACAACCATTGGGGGAAATAGTAAAGGACATAGGATCTTTCTATATTATTTCTTACAACTGCATATAAATCCACAATTATCTCAAGATAAAAAGTTTACTAAAAAAAACAAAATTGGCAAAATCATCCTAATTATGAAGTAAAATACAAACACCATAAAAGAAAAAGATGACAAATTTGGTTACATAAAAATATCTGCATGGTAAGCATCATATCGGCATAGAGAAACAAAAACCTGGAGGTAAATTTTGGCAACACGTATCAGTCATAATGTGTGCCTACCTAATGTGAATTTCCCTTTAATTCCATGCTACAAGAGTCAGTTTTTTGAGGGGGTAGCTCTTTGTACTTCCCTTGTCCCCTTTGCATATAGGAGTGGGCATAAGACATAGCCTGGCCAATAAAATACACCAAAATCTCCTGGAAAGACTCCTTTTGTTAAAAAAACAAACTCTTGACAGAAAAGGCCTTCCTACTGTCTTCCTGCCTGAGACTTATTCTCAATGTCTGGAGTATTGTGGCCACCTTGTGATGTGTGGACAAAGGCCATTTGCTGTGATATAAAAAGATCACACCGGTATAGTTAATTTTCTTGTCTATAGAAGATAAAGAGATCATCTAAGAAGGTGTTTCAGTAATCCTACTGGAGCTGTCTCAGCTCTGGGAAGGAGAAGGGGAATGTCATCCTTATGACATGATGGAATGCAGTAACAAAAGGCATAAAAGCCATTCCAATTATACAGTAAGCAAAGGTAGACTGGGCTTTCTCCAGACCACAGAACCATGTGAGAGCAAAGTACAAGTCTACTTAGAATATTAAAGTCTAACTCTGGCCTTTCCCTGACCGCCTCGCTAATCAATCTGATCCACAAACACTGACAACTTAACATTTACATTTTTTTCTTGACTTTAACATGGCTGGTACATTTCTATATTTCATTTCATATAAGCACAGTCTACATAGTATGGCAAGATTTAAAAGATGATATACACTATTTAGAGAACAGTTTCAAGAAATACATAAACTATTCTTTCATTGCTCTCAATTACTGCTGAATCTCTTCTGCTCTGGCTGCAGCCTTAAATAATTTAATTGACCTTACATCTTCTTCAGCTTGCCTTAGACTGGTCAAGTCTCTATTATATCTTGAGAATCTCCTAGCACATTTCCTAGGTATTAAAACCTCTCAGGCTTTGTTCTACTGTGCTTCTAATGGCTCTGAAAAAATAACTATATAAGTGTTTGTTTTCTATTTCAAGAAAAGATTCATCTCTTTCCTATTCCCTTAACACCCAACTATTTTACTTTTCTTCAATTTTCCTTTTTATGGTTGGAGTCCCTACAAGAAAGAACATAATTGGCCTTATTTACTGTTTACCCATTGACCTAACTTTGCGAGCCCTTCTACCACACTGCATGTGTTTCTTCCTGTCCCCGCCCTTCCAGCATTTTGAGCTCTGTGCCCCGGAAAATCTCTTGTAAGCCTTATAGAATACTCATTCAGCACTTCCCTGGGCAGCACATCTCATTTTCATGGTCATGATAAAAAGATTTGACTTTTCTATTCTTTGAGGCATCACCACACTATTCCACAATGTTTAAACTAATTTACACTCCCACCAACAGTGTAAAAGTGTCCAGGGAATACTATGCTGCCATAAAAAGGAACAAGATCATGTTCTTCTGAGGGGAATGTGTTCTCTTACCGGGTCCAAGACGCCGTGTAGCTTTAAGGGCAAGAATTTCCCGGCGCCATGCCCCCCTCCCATCTCTCTCCATCCGGGAGATTCAACAGTTTATGTTTGAATTTCACGGGCTCGGGGAAGAAACTAAAAGTCAATCACTCCAGCGGAAGTTGTAAGGAACTCCTTTCATTGGCCCAGGGTCTTGGGAGAAGGTGGGGGTTTCTCCAGGGATAAAAGTCTGTGCTCCCCTCACCCATGCCGGATTTTCCAGCTTTCTGGAATCCCCTCCCACAGGGTGGAGCTCCCTCCGGGATTTTCCCTCTGGAATCTCCTTCCACACTCTTTGTGGAAGCCTTTCTTTTCTCCTTTCCTTCTCTTTTCTCTACCTAAATAAAATTACCTTTCTGCAACACTGTTTTGGGTCCGATATTCACTTTAGGAGCCTACGGTCCACCTGCAGTGGCCCCACCACTTATTCCTGAAGAGGTTGGAGGCCAAGAACCCACAACGATAACCGACATCGGAGAAAAAATCCGGTTACACTTTGTAGGGACATGGATGGAGTTTGAAGCCATTATCCTCAGCAAACTAACCCAGGAACAGAAAACCAACCACCCTTTGTTCTCACTTATTAGTGGGAGCTGAACAATGAGAACACATGGACAGGAAGGGGGGAACAACACACACTGGGGCCTGTTGGCAGGGAGGCATTGGAGAAGGGAGAGCATCAGGATAAATAGCGAATGTATACCCAGGTGATGGGTTGATAGGTGCAGCAAACCACCGTGGCACACGTTTACCTGTCTAACAAACCTGCACATCCTGCACATGTATCCCAGAACTTATCATAATATTAAATTCAATTTAAAATTTTTTTAAAGACAGAAAGACCCCAAAGGAAAAAAAATTGACTTTTCTAAAATCCTAGACAATATTAGAATTTTATTTTTTAGTTAACCAGGACATAATAAGCTTTTTAAATTGAACTGTGGAAAAACAGATTATAAGTCTATAAGATTTAAATCTGGAAAGAGATTGGATATAATCTATCATTATAAAGAAAGAAAAATAGCCTGGTTAAGGGCACTCAGAAAGTTTGCAGCAGGGTCAAAAGAAAGTATTTTATCTACACTGTTTTCTGTTGTAAGCTACTAACCACTTTACATTTCAAATGTATATCTTCACTTTGGAATAATAACAGAAATATTAACTTCCCCTTTTAATTATATGATTTTATAATTATGCTACTTTAAGTTATGAATTATAAAACCAACCTGTTTCATTTATAGTCATAGGTATTCTATGTTAATAGTATCTGTGGATTTCCAGTATCTTTGGGATCTACAGTAATCCATGGGAAAATGTGATTCACACTGAAATATTCACTTTATAATCAACTCTTCAGGAAGGTGAAAGAGACAAAGGAAGGAATAGCTATAAATAAACACAAACCTACAGCATTATGATTTAAAAAACAAATCCATATAAATGGGAAGATTCAACGTCAGCTCAACTAAATTCAAATATTATAGTCCATAATTCCATATCTGAAACCCATGTAGCCATTTATATTTCAAAATTCAGACATTTTTTTTTATTTTAGAAAGATAATACAGTACATCAGCTGCATATTACATATCACATCAGCAGAGTCTGGCATAGTCTTATATAATTAAGTCCATTAATATTTCTGTAGAGAAAATCACCAATATTCACAGTACATGTAGTAAATAAGACTATAAAAAGACATCATTTTTAAATCAGGTTTCCTACCAAATTTGTTCAGGTCAGCTCAAGTTTTGCTATCAAATAAAGTGGGAGAAAAAAATTCGTGTTCCAAGTTTTTATATTCCAAATTGTGTCTAAGAGATTGCAGGCCTAATGTGTTGATATTGAAAATAATTTTGTCTTGAGGCTTTTCACATAATAAATTTACTAAGTAATTCTGTATTTTATCATCCCTGAGTTTTGAAGAGGTTCTTTCGGTGTCTGTCTTTTGTTTGTTTGTTTGCTTGATTTGGAGAATCTTCAAAAAGAGATCATTACATTCTCAGTTTTAATAGTGAATTTGCTTGGCAAATCAAATTATACTTTCTATGTGCTTAGAAGTAACATATGGCTACCTCTATGGCTGTTTAATGTAACCTTGCCAAGGAAGGTTACTTTACACCTAAGTACCCTATGGCTATTTCTATGGCTGTGTAAAGTAACTTTGCCAAGGAAATGATCATTCCAGAACTGACGTGTTGCATAAGTGGGGGATTTTCAGAGGTCAGAATTTCTTAAAGCAGTCCTATCTGTATGGTGAAAATCAGCAAAAAGGCAAACCAATGTTTATAATCTGTAACATACAGAAAGAAGTAACCATAATTCAGGCATGATTTGCTAACTCTTTTTGTTGTTGTTTTGTTGGGGTTTTGTTTGTGTGTTTGTTTGTTTCTGGAGAGGAAGCATTCCACATACCACACCACCCTTCCCCCAGCACCAGAATTCTCAGATTGTCAGGATGTAACTACTGTAATTATTGTCAGCAGTCATGAGAGCTTTTGACTCTTCAAATGTAACTGAATTTTTTAAAACCCTTTCTTTCTCCAGGGTTGTAATAACATGCACCGTGTTTTATTTGTGTTAGCATTATATTAATAGCTTATTCAATCATTGTAGATCTGTGTTATAAGTATTTCATATTTTGACATTTAAAAAACAATGTTTTCAAATAGAATGATTCAGGGCTTAAATGCCAGAGTGAGCTAAATATATAAATCCAAAGAGTTTCTCATCTTCTAAAGTAAAAATTACCTAAAATATTTGGAGATTGACCTTCTAGCACTTAGAAAATCTCAGAAAGAATTCTTCATATTGTATAAGACTAGACCTTTGAACAATTATTTCACATATATAACACATTTCTAACAATGTTACTACCATTGGAGAAGCTGAATTTTATGATGTAATTATAGACAATACAATTTAGCATTAGAGGAGAATCTGCTCAATCCTTCATTGCACAGGTAAGAGAACTGCAGACAAGTGAGGGTAGAGAGCTGTGTTGAGGTCAGTTAACAGGGACCAACTGAGATCACCAACTCCATCACTAGTGCTCTCATCAACACCCCATACTTGATCTTCTATTGCCTTGAGTATGTTAATCTTACATTCCCATTAGAACCAAGCAACTTCATCATAGGAACTATGTATTAACATTGTTCTTCCCTTTCATTTCTCCTATAGCACATTGTATGCAAAAGATTCTTAGTTTTATGTGTGGAGCTATCATTATTTCAATAAATGCTTGAAATTATCACTAATCAGCTTTTCACTGGGATTTTAACCTACAACATTCAAGATTTTGTTGTAATTTTCCTAGTTATTTGCGTGTATTTTCAAAGAATTCCAATCCTGACATAGACTACCAGTTGCATATCCCTCAATACGTAAGTAGAAGCATGTACGTCAAGTGGAAATTGTTGATTTTACTCTAACCATGTATCTTTCCAAAGATGAAAAAGTGAGTTGATTAGACAATTTGGGGAAACTCTCTCAATTTGTAGCCTCAAATATGGGTTGAAATTTACTCCAAAAGCTTTGCTGTGGGAGAAAGTGGTGGAAGGTGGGGTCTCACTCTGCCATCCAGGCTGGAGTGCAGTGGCATGATTTTGGCTGACCACAGCCTCAACCTTCAGGGTTCAAGCAATTCTCCTGCTTCAGCCTCCCAAGTAGTTGGGACTATAGGCCTGTGCTGCTACACCCGGCTAATTTTTGTGTTTTTAGTAGAGACAGGGTTTCACCATGTTGGCTAGGCTGACACTTAACTTTAATTTAGGAATATGGCTTGTTGTTGTCAGGTTTATTACAACAACTCTGTGTTCTGTAGGAGAAGCACAAGAATAATTCATTTAAGCTTTCTAACTTGGCAATCTATGAATGAGGACAATCTTTGTTACTGGTTTGTGGTGGTCATGATTTCATCATTCAGAGTTCACTGGGCCTTGAAATGCCAGAAAGGTGACATATTCTGCATCCTTTTTTCATGTTCCATTTCTAAGTTAAGCTTAATATTGCACGCCAGAAAATACTAATGTTTCTAGGCATTTTCCCCTGCCTATGGACAGAGAAGCAGCTCTTCTCTTCTTCATAGCAGTGATGATAAGTCAGGGAGGAAAAAATATCTTCTAGACTGAAACATCACTCCCAAATATATCTCACAATTTTAAGTAGAGAATTCTCTCATTACCTTTTAAACCTTTTTATATTGATGTAATTTCAAATGTATGGAAATGTTACAAAAATATGTAGGACAAGGAATTTCCATATATCCTTTACCCAGATCAACAAATTGTTTATATATTTTTTCCCATTTGTTGTCCTTCATTCTCTTAACCATTTGTAAGTTGCAGACATGATGTCCTTTTACTCCTAAACTCTTCAGTATGTCTTTCCTAAGAGCGAGGACTTTCTTCTACATAACCACAGTAGACTTATCAAAATCAGAAAATTCAGCATTAATATCATGGATTAAATTGGCATTACCTTTTAAAAATTAGAATACTGATTTTATTTACTTTCTTGAAGTCTGCTAATTTTAAAATAATGATGGCTTTTAAATGTTATTTTTCCCCCCCCAATTGGCTGGGCCTTAATATGTACCCATCACTTTTCTAAATACCATGCTGAACAAGTTATAATTTAAGGCTGATCTAGGAGCTGGTGCCTGTGCAGACTCATACATTCCTGTGTACTCTGAGAATGCCTTATCAGGCCCAGACCAACCACTACAGCTAATATCTATCAGCAGATCCCAGAACAGTGGAAAAGGTTGTACAGTAACAGGTGGGTCAAACCCTGTTAAGTCACTGAAGATCTGTTGGCATAATAACACACTTGATTTCCCTGCTCACATTTTTTTAAGTAAGTAAAATTAAATAAGAAGAATAAAAAATAAATAAATGTGAAAGATATGATAAGAGTGATTTATAGCAGGGAAAGTTGAGTACGAACTGTGACCAAATGTGAAACCTGAACAAGCCAGTCCTTTAAGACAGATCCTGAGTTGCTAACCGGGCCTAAATTTTAAATAGAGCCAAGCAGCAGACTTGGTCACACAGGTTCTCTGAGTTTCCCAAAAACCCACACCTCTATTTAATGCTGGGACTTTCAGAGCTCACCTGAACCAACACAATCAATGCTCACCTACCTCGACGATCAGGTCTCAGATGTATCAATCAATAAGGGCTCAGTTGTATCAACCAATCAGAACTCAGCTTAAGAGACCAATCAAAACTACACAAGTTTGCCAAAACTTCACATGTATGAATATAACTGATTGGGAACCCTGATGGAAATGTTCGCTATAAAACCCAAACTCTCCCATTGTTCTCTGAAACACACCTTTGTTTTACACCGAAGTGTTCATCTCCCTGGTTTGCAAACTGTTCACTGAAATAAAGTCTCTTTCCTCCAAACTCCCTTTCAGATACTTTCGTTCCCACAGCTAAGAAGTTTTTGTTTTGTTTTGAGACAGAGTCTTGCTCTGTCACCCAGGCTGGAGCGCAGTGGTGCGATCTCAGCTCAATGAAACCTCCACCTCCCAGGTTCAAGCAATTCTCCTGCCTCAGCCTCACGAATAGCTGGGACTATAGACGTGCACCACCACACCCAGCTAATTTTTGTATTTTTTGTAGAGATAGGGTTTCACCATGTTGCCCAGACTGGTCTTGAACTCCTGACCTCAAGTGATTCACCTGTCTTGGCCTCCCAAAGTGCTGAGATTACAGATGTGAGCCACAGATGTGTGCCTGGGTGAGATAATTTCAATTTAGAAACTTAGAAACTCTCTCTCAAACTTCAGCGTTCACTAACTTCAGATTTTGGTTATGTCACTACTATGTTTTTGAATTTTAAATCATGCAGCTCCCCAGGGGTAACTAGTTTATCAAATACTTTACTTTTCAAATTATTACTTTAAATATGCCTAGAATTAGGCATGAACATAATCCTAAGAGCAATATTTTTATTTATATCCTACCTTATTCTTAAAATAATGCATAAATGGTTATATAAATACATAAAATATAACAAGAAAAGGTAAATTTAAATATTGTTGGATTCAAATAAAATGTGACACTTAAGATATAATTCAAAATGAAATTAGGACACTGTTGAAACCTCCCTCCCCAGCCTCCTGTTTAGCATATAGTGGTACACAATAATTATTTGTTGATAATATTAATAAAAGAAAAAATTTATGAAGTGTTTCCCATGAACTCAACCCTGTTTCTAAGGGTAAAAAAAAAAAAAGATATTGTTTTATTTAATCCTCATATTTACCTTTGAGGTAAGGTCTGTCATTATCTCCATTGTACAGATATTTATCCTGAGTTTCAGAGGCTAGTTTATCAATTGTGGCAAAGCTGGGCTACAAGCTCAGATAGTCTAATCCTGGGACTTAAACCATGGCACTACGCACGCTTCAAAATTAACCGTCTAGAATCCCTGCTGTGAAAAACTAGGTAAAGGACAAAGAAGTACATCTTAGCATCACTTCAGTTCGGTTGAATAAATAAAAGAATAAATTAATGTGTTTTGCCACAAATTTTGTCCTAAGCTAACATCCAAAACAAAAAGAAGTATAAGTTTAATTTTATGATTCAGAAAAAAGCAAACCAATTTCTTGGAAGAAGAATATACAATAATTTATTGCTTCCTTGTGTACACAAAATCAGAAGACAAATGAAAAACCTAACAGTCGGAACACCAAGTATAGACAGAAATATAGCTGGTCATGTATTTTTCTTTATTAATGGACAATTTCAAACACATTAAAATAGAATAGCATAATGAACCCCCATATACTCATCACCCGACTCAAACATTACCAATTCAAGGCAAATCTTGTTTCTTCTGTACCCACCTCCACTATATGATTTGAAGCAAATCCAAGACGTATCATTTCATTCATTAATATTTTACTAAGGATCCTTTAAAGATAATTCTACATTTTTCTTAATATAACCACAATCCCATGACCACACCTAAAAACAAAATAATAATTCCTTAATATCTGCTCAGAGTTGTCATTTGCAATCATCTCTTGAAGTTCATCATTTTTAAAACTTGTTTGTTTGTTTGGATCAGGATCCAGGTAAGGTCCACACATTGCAATTTATAACCACTTCGTTTCAACTTATAAAATGAGTTTGTTTTAATCACAATATATAATGGAAAGTGCATTAGCCCAAGGGTTAAGAAGTCACATGGCAAAAAAGAAGAACCGAGTTCAGGTCCAGTTTCATCTGCTTGTCCTTGAACAAGTCACGTTACCTCTGTAAAATGAAAGGGGTGGCAAGACGATTTTCAGCATTTCCTTCAAAGTCATAACGACGGTTCAGAACCTTCTACTTTGTAAACAAGAGGCACAAGATCAGAGAGTTGAGTGGATCACAGATTTAAATTTATAATAGAAAAGTATGATTCATCAACTCATTCCTAAATAATATGTCGAAAATCTAAAAGCAACATCCGTCAAATTACTTGGAGCCTGCATTTTGCTTCTCTTCGATGATTGATTTCACCCTTAAGCTTTATAGGCCCAATTCTATACAATCCTGATTATCAACAGAAGCAAGGCTAAATAACCCATTACTTTAATTATTCAATATGCAAATAATGCTTAGCTTCAGTCTCACAATCACTTTCCCTGTAGTTAATCTACACAGCTGGTAAAGATGGGATGGAAGGAAAAGGACGAGAAAAATTTTCGTTGAGCCCCTAAACACTTCTCAAAAGTTGTCTTGTTTAATCCCTAGGTGGGGTAAACAGAGATGGTAGAACAAGAATCTGATCCCAAAATCACTCTTTCAAAACCTGTGCTCTCTTCTTATTTAGAAAGAGAAATAATGACCTCAACTTCATAGCAATGTTATGAGGATTAAATGAATAATGTGAAAAAAATAAACAGCATCTTGTAAACCATACAGTGCTATGCCCACATAAAGCAGAGTACATGCCATCCCAAAGTATGTTTTATTAGTAACTTTTAAGATGTCCAGACTCAACATTAGTATACAAGACATATCCGATTGCTTCTGTGGACTCCCAAATAGAGTTCTGAAACGCACTCTAGGACATTCTTAAATTCTAGTTTTTTCTCCCTTCCACACACATATCCTTCCACAAACAATGGTCCTGAACCACATCTGTCCTCTCCTTACTTTCCCCAGGACTGTCCGGTGCTATAGAAAAGAGAAGCCACAGCCGGGTGTGGTGGCTCACACCTGTAATCCCAGCACTTTGAGAGGCCGAGGCAGGTGGATCACCTGAGGTCAGGAGATCGAGACCAGCCTGATCTTTAGTAGAAGCCCCGTCTCTACTAAAAATACAAAAATTAGCAGGGCATGGTGGCGGGTGCCTGTAGTCCCAGCTACTCAGGAGGCTGAGACAGGAGAATTACTTCAACCCAAGAGGCGGAGGTTGCAGGGAGCTGAGATCGTGCCACTGCACTCCAGCCTGGGTGACAGAGTGAGACTCCATCTCCAAAAAAAAAAAAAAAAAAAGAGAGAAACTACATTAATTGCTATACACAGCCAGTGGAGCATAGAGCATGACACATCCAGGGAGTACTTTTCAGGACATTCGATTGCATTAAAATCATCACCCTGTATTTCCCTATAAATTGGATTCCTACACAAACAGAAAGCTAGCAGTCATAAACGTTCAGATTCGATCTGGCAAATCCAATATGATGCATGGACTTCTAACAATAAGGGAAGGGTATTGTCAGATCTGAAACTTTCCCCAGAGAAACTGGGACACCAAGCACAATTGGAGAGAGAAGCAGCACACACCAACCTGTGGTGTTCACTTTAAATAGATGACACATGAACTTCAAAGAGCATTTTACAATGCACTGCATAGTCAAGGGTGACTGGAATTGAAAGACAAAACAAACATTTCCATTTTCTAGGTAGGGAGTAAAACAATCGCAGTGACCACCCTCCCTTGTTAAAGTCAGGATCTGGAGTAAAACGTGTAGTGAACATGCAGAGCTCATTATTGTGCTTCCTAGTAAAGTGAACAAAAAGCCTATTTCTGAAATGATGTTTATTACCATATCGTGTATTCTCTTAAGAGGCTCAACAGCTGCTGTCTAACCACTGTCTTAATGGAAAGCAAATTTAGAACTTTGGAAGTTTTTGGTGGTGTTGGGGGTTGGGGACCAACTGGGAAAGAGGTTTCCTTTCTTCTTTTTCTTCTTTTTTTCATTATTTCTTTCTTTTATAATTTTGAAGGATTTTAATGTAGATTTACAGGGTTATTTAACTAAATCTGTGTAAATTTCAGGCACGTCAATTATTTTTTTTAAAGACTAGAGTTTATGCATAGATGAGAAATCTTACTTTTTCCAAATAACTAAGTCACTAATTGCTCCGATGCATTATACTCAAGAGAAATACCAGGAAAGAAGGGGAACTCAATTTATTTTTGCAAAACTTTCCAACTTCCCTGAATTCAATGAACACTTAGTTGAAGACTTACTTTGTGAGACATTAAGTAATTTTTGTCATTCAGTAAAATCTTTACAGCTTATTTTCTCATCACGCTCAATACATAGAGATGTTTTGGCAGAGAAGTCTTCCAAATTCTCTACAGGAACCAAATTTAGAACTTTGGAAGTTCTAAATATAACCTTTGGAAGTTCTAAAAATAACCTGCACAGAGTATGCAACAAAGGTTCATAAACCCAATCCAAAAATAGACACACAAATGCTAAGTCCAATAATGTCACATCATACAACAGAAGAACGGCCAGGTGACAGGTGATACTGGGCCACTTTGGGGAAATAGCACAAACTCTGAACAGATGACTGGCAGGTATGGGCAGAATAAAGAAGCAGCAGCCCAGAGGTCCCAAAAATGTTGCTTGAGGCCCAGAATTTCAATCTCCACTCCCAAGATTAAACTTGCAGTTTTTCAGTACTGGTTCTATAAACCTGTAAAGTTAGAGGAAAAGACAAAGAAACAGAACAAGGAATATACAAGCTGAGTACAGTATTACCAAAAGAAGGCTCTCATGGAAAATCAGCAACGTAACGCACAATAATTCTTCATATTCCTACAGATGATTGTAGTGGTTACTATCCAAATGAGAGTGTGTTTGGGACTAATTGGGTATTATTACATACTTTTGGGGAAACAGATTGAGCCTCCCACATTGTGGAACTTTTGGATTCATCCCATTTCCTGGTTGCTCACGATTGGCTCTCAGTGTCCGACTAAAGATGTGGATCATCCCAATTGCATTTTGTAGCTGGGCACATCTGCAGCACAGCAGTGAACCCTGCAGACCTCAAAGGAAAGTCACCCACATGAGATCCATGAAGTGTGTTTCCAATGTCAAATGCAATTCCTTTTTAAACAGAGACGGGGGTTTTAGAGATATTCACTCAAGGCTTTCACTGGCGATTGCCTGAGTGATGATTTCAGTTCTGCTCATCAAGGGCAGCCGTGCTTCTATCCACTCACTCCTGGCACAACCTGACACCCAGCCTAATCTGCTCAGCCCATACGGATAAAGGTATCAAATTTACGGTTGCTCATGACCATCTCCCAAAATAGGAGGTCACTGAGAGGGAAAGATGATGTTTGTGAAAAACATCCTCCATTACTCTACACCACGATTAATAATTTCTTAATTGCCCTTCAAAATGTGCAGACTTTAGGTACAGATAGATAACTATTTCCTGTATAATTGTTCATCTGCTTTAAGAATATGCAGTATTTCATTGGGGCTTTTATTAAGTGGAAGTCTCACTTGTATTGAATGCTGAATTGTCCATTTTTCTACTGTTATTATTTCATCATCTCGACATTCAGAGAAGTTTTAGTCCCTTTCATTTCTCTGCCCCCACCGAGGCATCATTTAATTCACATGTGAAAGGTTTTAGATCACTGCTATTATAGTTAAGCGGGTTTTCTCTAAAAGCAGTAAAAAACAGTTTATCTTCCACTTGGGAATATGCAGTAAAGATCAGAGCTTGAGTCTAAGTGGGATTCAGATATATTTGGGTCCGTGTGGCCAAGTGGTAGGGAAGGACTCTGAAGCCATCAGCCTGTGGCCTGAGGTACCTCCTGGGAACTCTCACAACCTCAGAGTGTAGCCAAGAGCATTGGTTAAAGGAGAGGGATACTGCTGACATTTCTATTACTCCAATTTTCCTACCAGCCCAGTATCCACCCTTTTCAACTTTGAAAGCAAGAGGGTTATGAGTAAAGAAGGGAGTCTCTTCTTCAAAAACTCTGCAAAACGTTGGATCATGGAAAGAGTTCTTTTAAGACTCCTGTAACCAACTGTAGGACAGCACTCTCCTGCATCACCATAAGTCACTACATAACTGGCACCTCAGGAATTCAGAGCATCCATAATGATGACAGGCAGAGCAGGCATGGAGCCTGAAAGAGCGGGGGTGGAGGTTATGCCAAACACAGGCACAAAACCCACAGGGACTCATAGGAGCATTTGGGAAGGAGGGGGGCATACATCACCAAGTAAGAGAAAGAGCCAGCAAAATCTGAGCTTTGATGCTATTGTAACCCATCTATATCCACAGGTGGGGAGACTGGAAAAGACCAGTTTACACTGATTGGTGCTCTGTAGTTCTGTCCAGTCCCTGGCCAATTAGAGATATTGATCAGTGAACTAGGTAACAAGGAAAAAATATGGGCCAGGAACAGTGGCTCATGCCTATAATCCCAGCACTTTGGGAGACTGAAGCAGGTGGATCACCTGAGGTCGGGAGTTTGAGACCAGCCTGGTCAACATGGTGAAACACTGTCTCTACTAAAAATAGAAAAATTAGCTGTGCGTGGTGGCATGAGCCTGTAGTCCCAGCTACTCAAGGGGCTGAGCAGGCAAATCATTTGAACCCAGGAGGTGGAGGTTGCAGTGACCCGATTGCACCACTACACTCCAGCCTGGGCAACAACAGAGCAAGACTCCGTCTAAAAAGAAAAAAGGAGAAAAAAAAGCTATTAATTTTCCACTGATTTTGAAGCTTAGAATTCAGGATTAGAATTCAACACAACCATAGAAAATTAGTGATGGGCCCACTACACCTACCCATTATGGTAAGTGGGTGGATTGGCAACAGGTTTTCAAGGAGTTCTATAGAAAAGGCCACCTAGAGAAATATAAATGTTAATGAATAAATGATGAAGCAGTCCTATTCTCCTGGTGACCTTATGATAGGATTTTGCTTATTAAGGATTTTTAAAGTTCACTCTATAATTTATCTGTGGGCTCTCAAGTCCCCACCTACTTCTTCATGTACTGGACAAAACTACACCTTTATAAATGGCTGTCCCAGACCCTGCTGCCCCAGGTTATGAGGGAAAAAGTGCAGGTTCAGACAGGGAACAATTCTTTCGGAAACCCCTGGCAAAAAGTACCTGATAGGAAGCACATAAGGGATGTGACTGGTGCTGAATTTCGGATATAAATTTAAAATGGTAATAAATAAATAACACCCAAAAAAGAAATGGCTGGAATTTAAAATTCATAACTAAAAGAAAGGAAAAAAATCTCGATGAAATAGGCCTCTTCAAGTATTGTACGTAAATGATGACCTTATGAGAATTCTACTTGTTTTAGACTGCAAATATAATTTAATTCAATTTAACACATACTGAGTGTCAATGTAAAAGCCTCATGTTAGCTAGTGACTGCCTGAGTTTAGATATTTATGTTGCACACAGAAGAGGGCCTTTTGTGCATGTATGTTACCAGTGGATCGGGTTGTGAGGCAAAAAAATGATTTTAGAGAATCTTTTGATGATTTTCAGGGTAAACATCCCCCTGTCTACAGAACAAATCTATGTGGAAATAGGGGAATCTACCATTTCACCCCTCGATGAATCTGTTTCTTGTTTACTTCTTTTTTAAAAAATTTCCTATTTGGGCCTCTCCGAATAAATTATAATTACAATAACCTAAGACTTCAGATTTGCCTAACGTATATGGTATATTACAGTCACTTCCACCCCTTCATCAAGGAAAGGAAGGCTGACTCTGGAATGAAGAAGCTCTCTTGCTATAGACAGTAATAGCAGCAGCTCTGTACTTGGTGGCAAAGGGCCTGAATTAGCATCCTAGCCCAGCAACTTACCAGCCAGGTGACTATATACAAATTATACAACTCTCCAAGTCACATTTTATTCACATGTAAAATACTAATATGGACAATTTTCACAATATTATACTATTCTGATGATTAAAGATTAGCTTCTAGAATGTAAGTTTCCAGCATGTAGATCCACATCTGACACATACTATATTCTTTTTTTTTTTTTTTAAACAAAAGGCAAGGTCTATGTTGCCCAGGCTGGTCTCAAACTCCTGATTCCTGGGCTCAAGCAATCCATCTACCTCAGCCTCCCAAAGTACCAGGATTATAGGCATAAACCACCATGCCCAGCCCTGACACACAATATATTCTTAAGAAATATTCATTATTGAACAAATAAATCATCTAATTAAGTTATATTTTTAATTTCATAATCACTAGCAAAAAAATGGAAACTGACATAACCTCCTTGTTCCCACTGCACGTCTGTGGGTTATTTTTCTTGAGGATCTTGTAAGAGTGTCCGGTAGACAAGCTTCATACTCTAGCTATAATCATATGAATGATTTTCATAGTCATTCTTGTTATTCCTATCACAGAAAGAGCATTTGTTGAGATGTTTATATGTGCTGGGCACTGTGCTAAATGCTCCACATGCATAGCTCCTATAATCCTGACAATAACTCTAAAAGGTAACCAGAACAATGTCCCTCATCTTACAGATAGGGAGGCAGAAGCTGAAAAAGGTTAAGTAATGTTTGCAGTCTCCCAACTATGTAGCATTGGAGATCGGAATGAGATGCAGACATCTTAGTCCAGAGTCCACATTCATGGGAAAGAGCAAGACTTCGGAGCAAGAGGTCCTGGATTTGAAGACCAGTTCAGACCTATACATGTATGAAAATACCAACATCAATTTCACTGTTCCCAGAAACGAATTGCTCCCATCCTAAATAATCATATATCAGAAAAATAAATCCTGCCTCACACAGTTATTGTGAGGACCAAAGAAATTATTAGAGTTTACTTACCTACGAATTTTTTGAGAATAGACCACGTAGCAGAGCCTTAGGAAATTCTGTTGGATGAATTACTGGTTTCATGAGTTGCTTTTTAATTATATGTCACTTCACAAATTTCAATTCTCATCAGTACCGACAACTTTGCCATGTATTGACCAAGACCTTCCAGATTGCAGAATCAAAGTGAATCCAGAACTCTCCCAATGAACCTGTACTCCTTTGCAATGCAAAGCTGACTTCGATTGCCACTGCTCATGAAATCCTGATCTAGGCCTTATAATAGAAGACAAGTAGCCGGTCACCCTAATTACCAACAGATGATTTCAGAAATGAACTTCTTTTTCAAGGAAGTAGTTGAAAAGTCATTAGAAAAACATTCAAAATGTGGTCAACAGCAGGGACTCAGTGTGAGGCTTGAAGCAAACAGTGGAATCTTTAGAAGCCTACTTTGTGTGTTTAAGGTCAGGAGAGCAGACAGAGAGCAGATTGCAGCCCTGAGCCACAGTGGGAACTAGAAGTACTCCTTCAGCCATCTTGGGATTGGCAGGAAAAAAAGGACTATAATAAAAAGCAAGGAAAATGATATTGCTCATAATGTAAATATCACAACCATGGACCGTATCAGATAGGACATCTCAGTTATCCAAAATAACTCATTTGCAAAATATAATTTGTGAAATATCTCCTATTTTGAGATGAAGTGAAACTACAGCTAACTGTACCCCTCAATGGGTTGTCCCCCAAAACTGCTGATCACTCACCTTGATGCTGCAGTAAGTACCTCACTGGGGTTGGCAAAATATAGAGAAGACCCAGCTCCTGCCATCCTGCTTATGAGGTTTAAATATTTCAAACAAGACAAAGGCTGAGAGAACATCAGTGGGAGTTCATTTCCTAACTCTTGAAAGGCAAGTTGGCATATGGTTTCACTTTTAAAACCATCAATATCGGTCAATTCTTTCACTTAAAGGTATCTTTCATGATATGATACTGAACACAAAATAGGGTAAACTAGGGGTGTCAATGTTTTATCAGGAGCAAGAATTCCTTTTGACCTGAACATAAAACAGGAACAATGCATTTACTTCTAATTTTTTTTATGGAAATAATTATAGTATATATCAAAGTGTATGTATTGGTGGAGAGACTACTAACCTAGAAATCAGAAATCTGAAGTTCTGTTCCTGGCTCTAAGTAAGCCCCTTTTGGTTTCTTCATCCAAGACCTCCATCACATGGTTGCTAGTTGGACGTGTATCATGTTTCATCCACTTCCAAATAGGTCACCTCATTCAATCTCCTTATTATTCCCACTTTGCAGAAAAGAAAACCAATTCACACCAGGTCGACTGTTAGAGGCGGAGTGAAAAAGCAGAGGATGTGCAGTGTGTAGATTTGGGGTTAAGTCATTGTCCAGCCACACTGTCCCACTGTGTGGTCTCCAGCTTAACTTTTTTTTTTTTTTTTGCGACAAAGTCTCACTCTGTCACCCAGGCTGGAGTGCAGTGGCACGATCTTGGCTCACTGCAACCTCCACCTCCCAAGTTCAAGTGATTCTCATGCCTCAGCCTCCCTATCTGGAATTACAGGCATGCACCACCACACCCAGCTAATTTTGTGGGTTTTTTGGTTTTCTGGGTTTTGGTTTTTTTTTTTTTTTTTTTTTGAGACAGAGTCTTACTCTGTCCCCGGGCTGGAGTGCAATAGTGCAATCTCGGCTAATAACCTCCGCCTCCCAGGTTCAAGTGATTCTCCTGCCTCATTCTTGGGAGTAGCTGCGACTACAGGGACATGCCACCATGCCCAGCTAATTTTTGTATTTTTAGTAGAGACAGAGTTTCACCATGTTGGCCAGGATGGTCTCGATCTTTTGACCTCATGATCCGCCCGCCTCAGCCTCCTAAAGGGCTGGGATTATAGGCATGAGCCTCCATGCCTGGCCTAATTTTTGTGTTTTCAGTAGAGATGATGTTTCACTATGTTGCGCAGACTGGTCTCAAACTCCTGACCTCAAGTGATCCGCCCACCTCAGCCTCCCAAAGTGCTGGGATTACAGGTGTGAGCCACAGCATCTGGCCCCTAGCTTAACTTTTATGTAAAGTGTATCCCAGCACACCTTATAAATATGGACTCTGCTTCCTTCTTTCTCCATGCTCAAAGACATAAAACTCTTGAGCATCAAGGCTAGGATTCAAATTCAGATACATCTATTTTAAAGACCATAAGTAATTTTTATTCCTGCAGAGGGGGATGACAAGGTATCCCTGAACAGGAAAGTGACTTTGAGAGCTTACCAAAAACAGAAAGTGGAGAGAGCTCAAAGGCAGGAAACCTGCCGTGGGTCCTCCTGCCTACCTCCAATGAGTTGTGTAATAAAAGCCTGCAAGATACTACTTATCAAGGAAATCATTTTTTACACCTCCTTTTTGCTGATTTAAAAATATGTCTAGGTGCTGAATGCAGGGAAGCAGGGCTTTGCAGAGGCTTAGGCTGAGGAGATTCCTCATTCTAGATGACACAATTCTTTTTTTTTCCTTTTTCTTTTGAGATTGAGTTTCGCTCTTGCTGCCCAGGCTGGAGTGCAATGGCGTGATCTTGGCTCACTGCAACCACTGCCTCCCGGGTTCAAGACATTCTGCCTCAGCCTCCTGAGTAGCTGGAATTACAGGTATGCACCACCACACCAAGCTAATTTTGTATTTTTAGTAGAGATGGGGTTTCTCCATGTTGGTCAGACTGGTCCCCAAGTCCAGCTCTCAGGTGATCTGCCTGCCTCAGCCTCCCAAAGTGCTGGGATTATAGGCGTAAGCCACTGCACCCAGCCAACACATATTCTTAAACAGAAATGCATATCATTTCACAGAGATTGAGATTATAAAGCATGCCATTTCTGGAAAAAGAAGCAAAATAAAGTAATGCCTGGTAATGATGGGGAAAGAGAGCATCAGCAAAATGTTAAAATGTTGGTGCACTCACATCCAGTATCAACATGTGTATGTTGTGTATTTTCACAGAACAGATATATAAATATGAAATTGGGGACACCGTACAGCTTTGTACTCTACTTTTCTAAATTAGATTAAATTGTTTGTTGACAAATTTTTTTAGACACTTATCCTGTATTGTTGGATATGTTGGTAATTTCCGATTTTTTACCACAATAATATTGCAATGAGCAACCTTGTACTTAAATTTGGCAAGGCCACTTCAGAAATATATTCTAGGCACACTTAGGGCATGGTATGAGTGTTTATAATGTACCAAACAGTGTGCACTGTTTTATAAGCATTATCAGCTCCATCCTTGCCAACATCCCATGGGGTATGTATGATTATTGTTACCTTTTACAGATAAGAAAACTGTACAGAGGAAAGATTAATCCACTTGCCTAAATTCACACAGAAGTCACAGAGCCAGGGTTTGAATACTCCAGTCTATCTCCAGAGCCTTGACTTTTACTAAGAACATTACCACAATCGCCTTGTCTCCTAATGTTCAGAGGAAAGGGGATTTCCCCTCCATGTCAGATGTACTACATAGGACCCTCCCAATTCGAAAGTCCAGCTGGGATGACCTGGAAGCACTCTGGAATCTGGAGTTGTCCCTGAGTTGCCCTCGGTCCAGGATGACCACAAAGCCTATGATGCTCACCAAAGTCCACCCCTTAGTCCAGCTCCTGAGTCCATAGTGCACAACAGAAAGAACATTCACTGGTCGGGCACGGTGGCTCACGCCTGTAATCCCAGCACTTTAGGAGGCCGAGGTGGGCGGATCATGAGGTCAAAAGATCGAGACCATTGTGAAACCCCGTCTCTACTAAAAAATACAAAAATTAGCTGGGCATGGTGGCGCGTGCCTGTGGTCCCAGCTACTTGGGAGGCTGAGGCAGCAGAATTGTTTGAACCCAGGAGGCGGAGGTTGCAGTGAGCGGAGATCGTGCCACTGCACTCCAGCCTAGCGCCTGGCGACAGAGCAAGACTCTGTCTCAAAAAAAAAAAAAAAAAAAAAGAAAGGACATCCACTTCAACAGCCTCAGCAACACACGACCTGATAAAGCCATGCTGCAGACAATGCTGCAGGCTTTTCTTCTAAAGTTGATTTTTCATCTTGTGGCTCCACAGCATCTGTCATTCTTGACTAAATTTCTCTTCCTTGCCATTTTTGCACAGGCTGATTCGTGGTCCTCAAAATTAACACAAAGTTACCCTGTGAAGAATAAGTCTATTGGAAAAACATACTAGAGCTTTATGATTCGGTTATAATTAGCTTCTGTGGGAGAAAAAGAATGATAACAGCTACAAAAGCAACTTGTTAGTAACATGCAACTTTATTTTGAAGATGAGACAGTACGTTGTGTGCTCCCATATGCAGAAAGAGGCAAACAAAATATGGTAGAGGGAGTCTCACAAAGCAACCTCTGCCATCTTCAGAACTGAAAGCAGGATGTGTAAAGGAAAATGAAAGACCCTAAAGCAGATTTCATATAGTGTAGCTCACGAAGGCCAATGTGGGAAACAGCATGCAGCCAGAGAGGGGAGATGGGCTGGGTACAAAGGCTGTTCCTGGCTGTAACGAGATACAGCTGAAGAAGGGAAAACTCTAGATGCGTATCAGAGACTTCCTGGCAGTGAGAACTGCTGGATTTGAGAATGGCCTCCCTGGGGAAAGGCGGGAGCTCCCCTCACTCAGGACCCTGGAATCCGGACAGAGCCAAACAGTAGTGGCGCTGCTGAAGGAAGAAACCTGCAAGAACAGAGGATGAACCGGATAACCTCCGAGGCCATTTCTCTCTGGATTCTCTTTGATTACAGTAATATAATCCTGCAGGGATGTAGGAAAAGCTGTAGGGAGTAGTTTGCTTTAAATTTTTGAGTGAACTTAGTTCTGATGGATGGTGCTGGACTGACATCCTAAGGGACAAAAGCTTTTATTCATCCATACAACGGATACAACTTTGACAGGGATACCTTTCTCCATTGGGCTTTACCAAATGTGTCCCCCGGTCCAGGTATTAAAGTGGTAGGGAAAGCTGAATCCTTTCACCATGTGACTTGCTGCCTTTCTTCATAGCTTCACCACGACAAAACAGGTATTGGTGATAACGACTGGCTCTCAGACTGAATATCTTGCACTCTGCCCCCCACCTAACAACTCAAATGTTACATTTTGAAGAGGCCACACAGAACTTTTAAAAGCACCTATCTGAAGGCTGGGCATGGTGGCTCACCCCTGTAATCCCAGCACTTTCGGAGGCCAAAGGAGAGGATGGCATGAGCCCAGGAGTTCAAGAGCAGCCTCGCCAACATGGTGAGACCCTATCTAACAACAACAACAAAAAATTACAGCATCCATCTGGGAGGCATCAAACTGAGGCAAACCACTTTCAAAGAATGATATGTAGTAGCAACCCTGGGTCTCTCTTATTCTGTTTTCTGCATGAACGTGTCAAAAAGGATGGATAGATAGATGGATTTGGATATAATTACATATACCTTTTGCTTCTGGGTCTGGAATAAGAAGTTTTAATATAGCATCCTTTTTTTTCTTGTCCTTATCTTCCATCTCCCTTTCATACTTACCTTCCAAAGAATAATTTTTATCCTCCCTTAAATTTGCTCGGAATATGCCAGGATAAGAGATCTTAGTTATGGGAAGTTAAAGATCTTCACCTGCCGACGGATTCAGATCCCTTGAACATGCTCCCGCCTCTCTCCTGAGTTGCTGGTTTCTTATTTTCTTCACTTGCATTTTTGTGGAAGTAACCTCAAAGCGCCAGCAAACTTCTGCACATAAACCAAACAGCAACATTCATCTGAGACGCAGTCCTTTGATCTCCTCTCAAAGTATGTGCAAATCTGAACGTTTTATTTTCTGTATTTTCCTCGGCCCAAGCACAACAGCACTGACACAGACACATAGTTGACTCTCTCCCTGTTATAGGAAGGTTCGGTCTCACTACATATCAGTGCGAATTTTTTAATCTGCTTTTCTAGCCCCAAATCTCCTGAGTGGGTGACAGCAGAATGCATGCCACCTTTTCATTTCACTAGACATGTAGACCTGACCAGACAAACCTTCCATCTATATGGATGCAAACCTCAGAGAGGCAAAACCCTCAATTCAGACAATGGTATAGGCATGGGGTCAAGCTTGCCGTAGGTCCGAGTACTGATCTCAGGGATATTAGGAATAAAGGGAAGACCTAGTTTGCCCCTCATTTTGTGAAGCAGTTTTAAACAAAATTCCCTGCATATTCTGATAGTGAATGTATTTAATTACTAATTTCCTATAGAGGGTTTCTAATACACAGCAATAGACTTGGGTAAAATCAAGGCCTCACTAGTGGGCCCACAGGGTTTGGATGGCGTTCTAGCCAAAGCATGCCCACAGAGGCTGGAACTTGTTTTCCCCTCTAGTTTAAGTAATCAAAAGAACATCTACTCAGTGAGAGAGAGAGAACTGAATTTGTCAGGAAGTAGTTGTTACCTCTGATTTCCTGCTCCTTTATTAGAGACAAAAGCCTGCTATATAGTTACCTGCAATTGGTGTATGGTGTACATGAGAGACCACAGTGTAGGTGAGTAATGAATCCTGTGAGAATCTGAGTGACCTGACCCAAGACCCCTCTCACTAGTGAGCAGACAACCTGGAGCCTGAAAACACATTGTTTTCAACTTAGCGAAAAACAATTAACAAATAAAATAAAATCCCAGAAAAATAGAACACAATGACGGTCCAACACAGAGTGATTATTTTCACGGCTAATAAAAAGAAAATGATTCAACATATACAATGGCAAGGGTAAGGCATGGCCAAGTGTAAGAAATGCACCTCAGTGAATAATTACCTTCTTGAATCCACAGACCCAAAGATCTCTTGGTTCAGGACTTGTATATCTCCACACCTAACGAGCTAGCGGGAGAAAGTTTCCTTGAAAAAGTACCTGATGTAAACTTGTAATATAGTAGAGCCATGATAACCTCTTCGTGGCCCCTGGAATAAATGTATCGCTCTATCTGCCGACACGTCTGCTTCAACTCAGCATCAGTACATCGACTCCCTTGTACTTCCAACATTGAAGGAGAATTATCGCTTTGTTAATTGTTCAATCCTCAAACAGGAATGCAGTTTGCCAAGAGTGCCTCTCCCGAACGACAGAACCTCACCCTCTGCCAAAGTGCAGAGCGACTAGCATAGATGGTGCACTGCCAGTCAGTGAGTTCTAACACCCTTAACAGGGAGGTGGTGGCCTTGAATGACTATGTCTAATTCACTGGCCACAGAATGGCTGATGTAGTATTCAGGGTCTTTTACACAGGGGCCAGGTTTTTGGCCAAAACAACCTGATGTCTTTCTTTGTACTCAATCATTTCCACATGGTTTTTGTTTGCATTTTAACTCTCTCATAAGGAGACCTCCCAGCTGGGGCATCAACATAGTAAAGAAGCATCCATTGTGAACAAATAACATAATTCATAGGTATATATTGACTTTGTCTATTACCCCAGAGATTCTTTGTGTCCATACACTGAAGCCACTTCAACATAACCCAGTCCAATATAACTTGGGATGCCAGGACCAATTCTGAACATGAAGAAGCCAGGGTCTCTCACGGCCTTCTTGATTTGAACTCCTACTAAGGGCATCTATGAAAGCTCATCCATAGGCCTCTAAGATACCATCTGCCCCATGACTTAATTTGAAATTTCTTCCTGTGGGGAACCCAAGCATGACCAGAAGACAGGTCATGGCTGAAATGTTCATAGCCAACTAAACAACAGTCTGCCTGTTCTCTCCCATGAGCATCCAACCTTAACCATTCCCTCATTTCCATCCATAAAATTTCTCTATTATTTCACAGAAATAACTTTTGAAACTTGTTTTATTTTACAAAAATAGCTCTCAGACATGATGTTTAGAACACTTGAAGGATTTGCACACATATGGTCTTCTCTTCTTTTTAAAACCACTTAGTGACTTTAAACGACTGTGATGTTTTGTTTATTATTCTTTGTGAGGAGAGCTGGGCTGGGTGGTTCATCTCTGATCCCAGTGCCATCCCCCACAGGGCAGCTGGGAATTGAGACTCTTATTCTACCATGATTGGCTGTTTCAATGTCTGGTGCTTCAGTACTCTTTGGCCTCTCTCTCTCTCTCACGTGCTGTCTTCATCCTCCAGGGCCTATCCACGTGGTCTGGACTTTTCATGAATGATGATCTTGAGGTAGTTGGACTTCTTACATGGTAGCTTAGAGTTCAGAGAAAAATCATTCCAAGAGACTCAAATGGAAGCTTCGAGGCTTCTTATGAGTAAGGCTTGGAAGTCCCTGAAAATTACTTCTGTTACATTCCAGTAGTCAAACAAGTCACTAAAGTCAGTCCAGTTTCAAAGGAATTGGAGAAATGGATTCCACTTCTTGGCTGGGGAATGACATGTAGGAATAGAAGGAATTGATGGTAGCCATCTTGTACATAAACTATCACAGAGAGAATGCAGCTCTTCCACTACTAGCATTATGTTTTTCCACAAAGGCGTGAAAGCAGCACTGTTTGTTTCCGTTTCTTACAAAGCCTTGTTTTTAAAAGTTTTTTTTTTTCATTTATAGCTCCATTTATTATAGGCTTCAGATATAAATCCATGAAAGGCTGGACCCACGAATGTTATAAGTGACAAACACTATGATTTATTCAGAAACTCTTCCCCTGCTAAAAAGGTATTATAGAACTAAGCTTATCTGTTCAACTTGTTCTTCCCTTGGGATAACTTCTCTGCAAGGATGCTTCTTAGTTCCCTCAAACCACTGGAGAGGTCCATCTTGCCAGGTCACCAGACATGCATAGACATTCCAGACTCCAAATGGTGATTGTAGCCTGGGCTCAAACAGAGATCACTGCTGCACGGGTTATTCCAGCACAGAGCCTGGCCTTTGGGAGATGCTCAACAAATGTTAGAGCCCATCTTATTCCCTTCTTGACTATACAGGAAAACCTAAGTTAAATATCAGTTTATGATTCCCATCTACGGATGATAAAACTGAGGCTCGGAGAAGTTAACAGGTCCGGTTAAGTTCATATAACCAGCATGTGAAGGGATTGAAACTTGAGCCTAGTCTTTTGATGCTTAGTTTAGAGTTATTTCAGTTCCAAGGATTACCAGGGCGAGTTTACTCCCCTGAATTCAAAAATATAAAATAGAGAGCAGATTCTTCAGCGAAAAACAATATAGCAGTAAGAAAATGGGGTGCCAGGGTTGGCACAGACAGGTATTGAAATAGAAGTAGCATACCATAAATTTACACCACCCATTCACCAGTTTTGCCTGGAGCCAGCCTTATTATATTTTCCAGAAATATTTCAGCGGGTTTACTCTTACAGATACATACTAACGGTGGTGTATTAAGTTCTTCAGCCTAGTAAATAATTTTTAGCTTTGCGCTGCCCACTCCAAGTCCCTTTTAATCCCTCATGTCCTGCTTACAGTTAATGGAATGCAAAATTCCATCTCGCCCTGTTCTTTAGATCTCCCAGCAGGACGTCACTGCTGTGTATCAGTTACTAGGTGTGGGTTTACTTTTGCACCAGCTTGTCTGCCTTCCGAGTGATGAAACGAAGCTTCCCCCAAGGAGAGAACCCAACATCATTTCCTCCTGCCTGGTCAGCTTCCACTGAAAGCCTGTGGCAGCCTTTGCTTCCAGCAACAACAGGCTGCGTATCCATAACAAAGGCAGCCAGAGGCTGTGATCTGGCGGTCTTCGGCTCTGTTATTTCGCCAACATGGTTTCCTAGCCTAGTCCCAGATACTATGCCTCTGGTCTTTGGTGGCCATACTGCCTGGCATACACTTAGGTGTCAGCAGACAAGATGAGCCTAAGTTCCCATCTCCTTGACTCCAGAGATCTGTGACTCTGCTGAATAAAGTTTACTTCCTTTACTGAAATTACCAGAAGACATTTGCAAAGAGGTCAAGTCACTGTGGGTCATAATCATAATATATTCACTTTTGGGGGTAAGATGCAAAAATACTGGTCAGAATTAGGACATTTTTACACATCCTGGAGCAAGAAGCAAACAAGTGCATTAAATTCTGTGATGACTTTATTTTAAATTGTGTCACTGCTACACTGTACTTATTCAAATAAATGTGTTGAAATTCTGGAGGAAGACTAGCGTGAGAATTCCACCCTTGAATTAATGTAACTGTTTCCTCCTAGAGAAATATGCCCCATAGGACCTGGTATTAAAATGAGAGTAACTTCAGTCCTGCAGACAACCTCTTCAACATTAGTGTCACCAAAGCAGGGAGGGGATATAATGAAGACAAATATACCATATTCATCTATCTAAAATAGACTGTAACACATCAGCCACAGCCAATTCATTCTATTCACTTTTAAAATAATATAAATTATGTAGAGTCATCATGAAAAGAAGGAAAATAATCAAATAAAAAAGGCAAAATTAAAATCACATATAATCACACAATCTTGACATAACCAGTGTAATTGATTTGGGATATGTATTCTTCGACCTTGCCCTGTGTATATACATAATTTTAACACAATTAAGCTGCCTACAATTCGTCATTTTCTATCTATACTTAATAGAACATATTTTCCTATGTTGAAAAATGTACATCTACATTGCAAAAATATCACCCCTTTTTAATCAGAAAGGGGGAAATGTGCCCTTAAAATAAAAGCACCTGTTATCCCCCAACCAGTGAAGCTTGACTTTACCAGTAATTTGGTGGCCCGATACTATATGCTTCCTGATGCAATGTAGTGAGAAGTATGCACATCGCCTATAAAGTGTTCTTGCTTGAAATGTTTAACCAAATCTAATCATGATGAAACAAATTAATCCACGATGTTGGGCATTCTGCATGATAGTTATCCTGGACTTCCCAAAGGATTTGAAGTCATCAAAGAACAGAGGAGACAGTGTTCAATGATTGAGAACTACTAAAGATGTATAATAGCTAATGTTGTGATTAAAATTTCATTGTAATTTAAATCAGAAAAAAATATATAAAGAATATTTTAGGACAATTTGAGTACGTTTGCAAATGATCTTATTGAATTCATGATTATTTTCTTAGGTGTGGTAATGGTGTTGTGAAAGAGAATATTCTTACTCTTGAAAGGAGTGCCAAAGAAGTATTAAGAGGTGAAATTTCATAACATTGGTAGACCATTTTCAGAAGGTTGGGCCAAAAGGAAAAACGTACCCACAGAGACATGTTGTTAACAAATATTCACTGCACCATTCCTTCAACTTTTTGGTGAGTTTGAAATGTTTCAAAGTTATATATAAAGCATATATACGTTATATATAAATAGTCATATTTCTCTTTTTATTATTTTTTAAATGTTTATTTTAGGTTCAGCAATGTATGTGCAGGTTTGTTATGCAGGTAAAATCATGTCACGGGAATTTATGGTACAGATTATTTTGTAACCCCAGATACTAGGCCTTTTTTTTTTCTTGAGAAAGTGTTTTGCTCTGTTGCCCAGGTTGGAGTGCAGTGGTGCAATCCTGGCTCACTACAGCCTTTGCCTCCTGGGCTCAGGTGATCCTCCTACCTCACCTCCCGAGTAGCTGGTACCACAGGTGCACACCACCCCATCCAGCTAATTTTTGAATTTTTTTGTAGAGACAGGGTTTTACCATGCTGCCCAGGCTGGTCTGGAACTCCTGGGCTCAAACAATCCACCTGCTTTGGCCTCTCAAAGTGCTGGGATTACAGGTGAGAGGCATCACACCCCGCTAGGCATACTTCTATCTCATCGTATTTAAGAACTAAATGAGATTCTATTATATCCTAATCAATTTAACAAATCTCCAGTTTCCAACATTTCATTGTCTCAATTTTTAACTAATATAAACAAGTTTCAAAGACATTTCTTGTAGTTAATTGTTTGCATGCATTCTTAATTATCTATCTAGGATTAATTCCCAGAAGCAACTGCAATCAAGTTAATGGACGTTTTTAAGGTTTTCAGCACTAACACCTGCAACACAATTATTGGATTCAGACTTGAATATTTTCTGTAACTCTCAAGCCCCAAAACCTGTTAGTTCTCTTTAAAATTACTACAATTGTCATATGATAAGACTTCTATCACTGGTATTTTATTTCCCAGGTTATTTATTATAATTAGAGCTTTCAATTCTTGACAACACTTAGTAAATTTTTTTGTATCCCCATGGACCTTTCAACTCTTGCTGCTTTCGTTGTAACCATAGAGAACCTAGGAACTGTCAGTCATCTTTTCTTGTCCTGTTCATCTGCTCTAAAAATGTCTGTCTTCATTATTGGCAGGAATACAACTTTGGTCATTGTCCCCAGCAAAAGTGGCACTACTCTGGCCTGAGCAGAGGTTAGACCCACCTAGCAGTGTACTGCAGCCTTGTGGCCTTTTCCAAGACAACCAGTCTGGAAGACAGAGTCTGGGTGCTGCCGTGGAGGTATCATAGTCCCGACCACCGCCTCCAAGAAATCATCTTCCACCACATACTAGGCGATACACACATCACCAAGTCACACTTATTAAGCAGTATTACCAAGTGCTATTAAGTGTTATTTACACTATTCGTGTTACTAAGCGCTATGAGAGCAAACCCTAGCCAATCACTCTCAAAGCTGTTCCTCACAGGTTTGGTCTATTTAACAAGCCAAGCTCACCATTATCTAACACACTGAGATGTAGCCAGCTCCCTTTGCTTGCTCTCTCTCACACACATGCTCATTTTCCCCACACTCAAGCATGTGCGGAATATCCTCCAGGACCTCACTCTGGCTAAGTGACTGAAAAGGGAAAGTTAAGAAAATAGATATAGCCGTTTTTTTGTAGTATATTTTTTGCCACTAGAAGTGAAATCGTTGACCCAAAATTTCAAACAAATTATGTTTTAGCTGGATCCCTTTCAAATAATAATAATCAAGAAAGCTTCAAATAACTGGAATGCAAGCTACCATTTACGGAAGCATCGAGATAAACTCATGCCCATGTCAGGTTTCTCACAAGTTGTAGGATCAATATTTTCTGTTATTGGTTCTAACGTGGTATCCAAGCCCAAATCACATTGACTAATAACAGAGAGTGCATCCAAAGAAAAACAGATATTGAGTTTTATTAAACCTTTTAATCTCTTTCCAGAAGCAATTATTTTTCTTCGGTGCTTATGGGAGATCAGAGTTCCGATCCCTCTTTGCAGTGATTTTGGCTGCGCCTCTCACACTGAAAGCACACCGGCCCTGGTCCTTCCATTGATTCATAAGTACAACACACCACTTCCAGGATACAGAGCCATGGTGGAATGTTCCCTGGAGTGAGGCAGAGTACGGAGCACGCAGAGCATGCAGACCCAGGTAAGATGTACAGGAGGCTGGGATCACCTGCAATGACTGTAACCTCAGGCAAATCTCACAACCTTTCATAGCCATGGATTTCACATTTATGCTCTGGCAACGTTACCTCAAACCAATACTGTGTGGATTATGTGGATAACTCTATAAACTATAAAAGTTACACAACGTTTGTTATTTTGGTATACTTTAATTTAAGGGACAGTATTTAGCACATTGAGATGGTCTTCTGATCTACTTTAAGAAAAGGTCAGCTAACATGAGATATAAGAAGAGTATTATTCTGAGGTTACCATTAAGCTATAAGTCGAAAGATAAAATCTTGGTGTCAAAAAAATTGTTTGAAAATTTTACCAGTCAAAAAATAATTTGTGATTAAATATGCAAAATTATCTATATTATGCGAAACCAAAAGATATGCACATTTTAATTTCACAGAAACTCAAAGGCACATTTATTTTACTTAGGTCGCTGTTCGATGGGAGACCATATCCTGTACCCCTCTGCCAGGGGTAATGTATTATCTGGCTCAACCATGAGTCTGGAGTTGGACCACACCAGAAACAGCCTGCAGCTATTTGACCTAAAAGCTATGTGACTTTGAAGCAGTTTGAAAAGCAGTTACTTTTCAACCTGGTACCTATTTCTTTATCTGCCCAATAGGGATAAAAATCACTTACTTGTTCATCTGATGACTGATTTTTATTAAGAAGTGACATCCTCGGGCCCAAGGACTACCCCAGCTCCAGAACTCTCTATAGGAATAGCTAAGACTTTTATTGCAAAATCTTCTTAATTCAGCTTCTTCTCTGCCTAATCTTGTATTCTTTCCCCCCTCAAAGATATTGTTGCCAAGAGCCCTTCCCAACACAACAACTGTACACAAATCTCAGTGTATCAGAGTCTGATTCCTGGGAACCCAAACTATGACACCCCTTTTCAGGAAAAATGGACAAAATGTCTATGTCATAGAGGCTTGTCAGGCTAAACATATTTTCTAGAGGTCATCCAAATCAGGTTAAAAACAAGAAAACCTAGGTAATCTAGATTCTAACTTCTTAAACACCTTCTGTTCTGGAAACTTAATTAGAGCAACCTAAGAGAGTATGAGAGAGTTTGCCTTAAATTGGTGGTCCTCACTCCCAGAAGCACTTCCAGGCATTTACTCTTTTCTGTAGATTGGCCTCCCTTTCCCATGTCAGTTATTTTTGCTTTCCCTTCCAAATATGCAGACCATCCATGTAATGAGATCTTGGTGTATCCTTACCTGCAAGCACGGATTACATGCCTGGCTCTGGCAACCCATGTTTTGACTTTGCTTCTCGTTCAAGCTCTGTATGCCGTAGACAACCCTATTTTTCACTGCCTTGATCGTCAATAAGGATCAGAGAGCTGTGCATCAGAAAGAATGGGAGAACTTCAAGGCAGACCTAACTGGCTCAAAGAACAAGTGCCTCAAATCCTAGAGGATGAGCTCATTTTTCAAAAAGAGATCCAAAGAACTCCTAAGTGGCATATAAAACCCTATTTCTAGAAATGGAATCTTTCAGACTGTATTTAGCTCAGGACATTATCTTCTCCCATTTTATTACTATTTCTTTTTTTGTTTATTGTCTCTGGAACTGGTTCTAACAGCCATCCAAGAAAACTCTGGGAACGTCTCAAAGCTGTTGCTATTCACCTTCACCACTGTTTCTGCATTCTTATGACTCTAAGAGCCTCAGTCAATTAGGGAATAGTGGATGGTGACCATCTAGACACCTTTTGCCACAACTGCTGTGTTATGGCCCCAGCACTGGTTTTCCAAATAAAGGTGAAGGTAAAGGTATAAAGAAGTGTTCCCTTGAGAGTGCTCAACTTGGCTGTATAGGATCTTAGAAGCCCACAGGTCATAGGCTGAGTTCTCAAACTGTAGATTTCAGTAACAGCACAGACAAAACGTTACTGATTCATCTTGTTTTTAAAAGGGCTCAGAATGTGTAAATGTTTAAATAAACACTGCTGTGCTATGATTCTCATTTTTGAAGTGCCTTTCTGAGAACTGCTTATTTTTTCTTCTGTTCTTGCCACACCAAAAGGGAGCTATGCTGTTGAACTCACTTCATGCCTGAGACAGATCCATCCAAGAAGAAATACTTGAATAATGTAAAGATGGCTATAAATGTTATATTGTATGTTTTCCCTCATAACTTTAGAGAAATTCCAATGTTTCTAGCTTGGTTGTTTGGATTTTCTCCCCCAGATTTGAGTGAGTTAGCTCCATTTCTTCCTCTCTCCCTCAACAAATGTCTTAGGAGGTCAAGATTTTTAATTATTTCTAGTCAATAGCAAAAGAAACCTAAGTGTACTTAAGTGAATATTTATTTTTATGTTGTGTATATATCTGGCTCCTCTTCAATTCAGGTAAATATTTTTGCCTCTTTCTGTGGGTTATTGTCCTAATTTTTCAGTGTCATATGATATTAAGTCATGGAGCAAAAACAAATGCTTAAGTGTAGTTGGAATAGGACCAAGGAGTCATTATTACTGTGTGCTGAAATCCTCTCATGATCAAGAATCAAAACTGACATATGATGAATTGAGCTAAAGGGTTAACAAGATGAATTTTTACAGTGATGGGTTTAAACTGAATCTGGCTCTCCTGAATTTAGAATAAACCTAACTGAAAATACTTTTTGTTTTGTTTTTTTGTTTTGAGACAGGGCCTCACTACATTGCCCAGGCTGGACTTGAACTCCTGGACTCAAGTGCTCCTCCCACCTCATGCTTCCAAGAATATGGGACCACAGGCATGTGCTACCTTACTCAGTTCTTACCAGTATCTTTTAATATTACATCAATATTTTTAAATAATAAACATTGTATTGTTGAATAAATTTTGGTGCTCTTGGTTATTTTTAATTAGGAAGAAACTAAGGGGAAAAGTTTGAAATAATACTTGTCCCTCCCATTACACCTGTAATTACATTTACAATTTTAGGAAAATATTTTACAACTGTAAGAAAATATTTTTAGAAGCCAACTTGAATGAATCTTGGAAAGCTCCAGAAATCTTTCACAACTTTTTGAAATGGAAAGAATAATTTATAGTTAATATTTGTTTCTTCATTCCTGTATTTACAGTATTTCTCTGGGAATAGAGCTGTAGAAAAAAAAAACAGATTAAGAAAGTTTAAAATGGCTCATCTAGGTAATTTTAAAATCTTTTTTGTACAAATGTCCAATGTGAAAAAATAAATAAATAAATAAATAAATAAATAAATAAAATCTTTTTAAAAAGTATTACCTATAGCTAGATTTCCTCTTGTTCAATTCTGCAGCTAGGATATAAGCAACCACAGAGGTCCCTAAGAGAGGCAATGAGCTCTATCAGAGCAACAGAATAGGAGTCAGGACATGGGGCCATGACAGGGGGCCCTGTCATGAACAAGTTAGGACAGCCACTTAAGTCACTTAGTATTCTGAGCCTTGGTTTCCCAACCCGTAAAATGACTGCTCAGATCCCCCTCCTCCAGCATTCTGCAGTTTCTTTTCATTTAACAAATCTTAATCAGAGCCTATTAAATGAAAACTTGCTTTAAAGAGATTATTTATGTTGCCTTTGATTAATATAATGCCGATGCCAAATATTACATGTTTATATAATGCTTCACTTTTCACATCATTCTTTAATCCTCAAAGAAATCTTATTCAAATAGATCAAACATTGCCACGGTCATTTTTGAATGAGCAAACATAGACACAGAACAACTAAATGAATTGTCCAGAAGCAGAGCAACTAGTAACAGGATCAGTTCAAGATTTTGGTCTCCAGGGTCCAATAAACTAATCTCTTTCCTTGGGCACTCTTTACACAAATAAAAGTACCTAGCTGTATGACTGCCTTCTTCCTTCTTTACTGTAAAAATGTTTCACATCAGCTAACTGTGCATATGTTTTAGGACATCTGCTGATAGCTATTTGTTTAGGACTTGAGACCAGGGATGTGGTTTGATCCCAGTTTCTCCTCCAGCAATATGAGTGACCTTGGGCTAGTGATCCATCCACAGAATATAGATCGACAACCTTGAGTATATTCTTGGCATCAGGCTGTGTTACTGCCTGTGTATGTTGTGAGGGAAAATATCTGTGGAGTCCTTGAATACAGGAGGAAAAGGACAGATAAGGGCAATAAACTTTATAAATAGGCTCCTACCAAAGTTTCTTTCAGAAGAAAAAGAGAGCTTTCCAATCCCGGCTTTTCTTAAAGCCATTAAAACTGTCTTCATGCTCATTTCCATATTATATTTCCAATGGCAGAGCTGGTGTCAGATTCCTTGAGGTGCAGGGGGAAGAGAACAATAGGAGACTTGCAAAGGCTGGTGGAGATACTGAAATATTCTGTGCACTTTTCATATATCAAAAAGTATAAAAAGTCACACTTTTTCTGTAGTAAATGATATCAATAGGGAAATTCTGCAGAATCTAAATCAAGCTAAGATTTATCCCAGAACTCGACTAGTCCTTTTAGCCTATTTTGATAACATTCTTTTTATACCCCCTCATTCAATCCCAAGTAGGGAAACTGATCAAACGCATTCTGCACATTCCACTGAGCCCACAGATTCAGCCTCCCAGCTGTAGTACTAACCTCATAAATTCAAACTAGCTCCAGTTTCCAAAAATGGAACAACCTTTTTGAATGGAGGAATACCCCCAAACACACCCACTTTTCCTAACTTGTCTGACTTTTGCAGCTCCAGTCTTTTATTTTTTTATTTATTTTTTTGCTGGCACCATTTTTCTGTCTAATCAGAGACTCCTGGATGGAAAAGATCTTCTCCCTGTACTCTTCAAACCTCCCTCTCCACATCGCAATTTCATATTCATATTCAATACTGCATTACAACAATTGCCAAATTTCTTATCAAGGTTCTGACCGTAATGAGGCACCAGGATATAGTCAGATTTTCAGTCGGAAAAACTTGGCTTTATGCAGTCTGCATGTAAAGACTTTGGCAGATGAAAATTCAGAAATACAGCCAATGAGGCAAATATTTAATCTTGGAGAAAGCCCTTCGCACGAATGCAGTTGACGCAGAAGAAAGGAAACCACAAAAATAACAGGGCAATAACATGAAAGACTGGGTTTACACACACCAAAAGAAAAGGAAATTCAGAGCTGACTTCCACATCCCTTCTTACAATTCATCACCACAGGATGAAATATGCAGATGTTGTTTTCTTTATGAGACTGGAAAAGAGCACAAATTTCAAATCAGAGTAAGACAAATGTAGTAAAATGTCTGGTTATTCTTTGCACTGTAATAGTTATCTTTCATCTCGAGTTCACAGAATACTTTGCAACAATCAGTCTCCCCATTTCATAACTGGGAAAAATGAGATCCAGGCCAACAAAGTCAGTCCTGCTAACACATAGAAAATCAGAGCCACAAAGTGAGTTGCAACTTTTTCCCACAACCTGTTATAAAGGCCATTTTCTTGATAGCATGCTCTATTCAAAAAGAAACTAAATTCAGGCCGAGTTCTGGGGATAAATCTGAGCTTAAATTTAGATTCTAGAACTTTTATTTTTAAGTATTCAATCAGTCAAACAGAACCACTATAATATCAATTGTTTTAACAGGACTCTGAAAAATGTACGTTATAAGCCAGATTTTATTTTATTTGTAATAATGTGAAAATTATTTGGTAATATTTCTTTCCCTTTACCAACTTACCTTTTAGTTCCAGTAATTCAATAAAGTGGCAAGGTCTAATCATATCTGATTATCTGAGAATAATTTTTTTTTACTTATTTTCAGTGAGACTTAAAAATCATAAACATTGTACTAAACCACCAATACAGGGAAATTGCTTACATATTTGAAGTAAAAGTTATATTTACTTAACCAAACTTTCATGTGCATACGTTGGAAATTTCATTTGGTTTCGTCAAAGTAATGTTTACATTTCAACCTTGAAAAATTGTGAGAGAACTCCTCAACCTTTCTGTCCCTTTTTCTATTAAATGTGTTGTCAGCAAAGCTTTAATTTTTGAACCAATCTACCAGAAGTTGTACCCATAGAAATTGTTCTGAAGTCAGAGCTTTGAGGATTCAAGCCAAACTTGGAGAGATATTTATCCAAGGTGGCTGGATGGCAGCATAGCTGGAAGGGAACTTGGGTAGCAGTCAAGGATGGAGATGCAAGTCTAACCAAGAACACTGTGCCAACCATGGTGTGAAGAGGCAAAGCATGTCCACTAGAGAGGAGAATGTAAAATGAGGTCTGAAGGCAAAAGAGAGGACCAAGAAAGTCTGGAAGATCAGGAGATGCTCTCTACATGAAACAGGGCCAATCAGTGAGGAAAGGGGAAGGAGGGTGGAAATGATGAGAAGATACTGATGTTCCCATGTTTAGAGGAGCCAGATGGCTCAACGCGGATGGGCTGAGAGGCGCAAAGGAGCCACTCATGTGGGCCAAACAGGCTCATGCAAATAACACTGAAAGAAAGAATGTAAAGCTCAATAAATTTTCACATAAATTTTTTAAAAATTACTGATTATTCTTATTGCAGAATAAAGGTAAAACAAAGATATTTTTAAATAGTAAGAGAAACTCCAAAGAGTTTACCTGTAACAGACATGCACCAAAAAAATTCCCAAAGGGTGTTTTTCTCTTTGAGACAGAGTCTGGCTGTCACCCAGGCTGGAGTGCAGTGGCACGATCTTGGGTCACTGCAACCTCCGCCTCCCGGGTTCAAGTGATTCTCCTGCCTCAGTCTCTTGAGTAACTGGGATTATAGGCACCCGCCACCACACCTGGCTAATTTTTGTATTTTTAATAGAGACGAGGTTTCGCCTCGTTGATCAGGCTTATCTCAAACTCCTGACCTCAGGTGATCCACCCACCTCGGCCTCCCAAAATGCTGGGATTACAGGCATGAGCCACTGTGTCCAGCCCAAAGGGTGTTCTTTACACAAAATGACAATGGCCCTAGAGGGAATAGGAGCATCAAATTTGGTATATATGGAAGTTAATCTAAATTATTATTGACTCTATAAAAGGGTAATAGTGATAGATTTAAGCCCAAACCTTAAAAAACATCAGATGCAGGGGACAGGATAAAATTGTAGGAGCTCCTAAGAATATGGTGACGGGGAGATCCCAGGATGACAGCTGTTCCAGAAAGAGAAAACAATTACTTAAGATTGGAAAGAGACTGACTCAAGATACACAAGCACATTGAAGACTTTATCATCAAGACACTGCTGCATGTATCTATCTCCTTTTAATTATGAGTTGAAAATGCCTGGGTGAGCCAGCCCAGGCTTTTAGTTGTATTTGGCTCATCTTAACCACCTGCTGAATTTACCGGTCTCTACCCATTTCCTACAGCCTAGATCAGCTGAGAACATGCAGTTCACCCTACAGACATGTGCCACTTAGATCTGCTTCTGAGAGCAGGAGGTAGACTTAGAAGCTTAGTAGCAGTGATAAGCGGAGAAGAAGAAAATACAGAACAATTCTCTCCTCTGTGACTTTCCTGCTAGACAAGTACATAGCCCATGAAGCAGTCCGGCTTGCTGGCCCAACTCTGATGTACCAGCCCACTGTTTCCCAAGATTTGCTCAAGATCTTGCCTGATGACTTCCCCAGATGGATGTCTTATAAACTTTCAGAGAAGCTGACGCCAGATTGTGACCATACAATTCTGTTCTGTCATCTTCTCCCAGAACTCTCTATCTCATCTTTTTTCTACAAAAGTAGATTTGTGCTTGCTACAGTTTTTCGAAACTAAGCCATACATATATATCATGTAGGAATATATATGTCACTTATTAATCTACAAAGAAACACAAGAGAATTATCAAAACAAGGCAGGATGATGGTTACACCTGGGAGACAAGAAACGAATGTAATTGGGGAGGTGATCACAAAGGCTTTCAAGGTATTGGCAATATTTTTATTTATTAATCTGGGTAACAAATACTCAAGAGTTCATCTTAGTGTAAATCTTTACACTGTTCCTGTAGATTCCACACATAATTAAATAGAAAAGTGGTAAGAAAAAGTCACGTAGACCCTCCATTTCCATCTCACCATCCCAAACACACCACGCTTGCTATTTCCTTCCTCTTTTCTAGAACCCTGCTCTCACCATTGTGCAAACCAGCACCACAACCTGCCTGGAATATGACATGGTTTTCTACATTAGAAACTGTTCACTTCTAACCCTGTTCCCTTACAATGAGTTTTCCACACAAAAGCCCAAGTGATACTTTTAAAGCCTAAGTTGGATCTTGCCATTTCTCTGCTGAAAACTTCCAAGGGTTCCCACCCAACTCAGAATAAATGGGAGTTCTTACCATGGGCTGCAAAGCTCTAATTGGCCTGGCCCTGTTAACCCTCTGCCCTTGCCTGCTGGCTCGAGCCTTCAGTTTCCTGTGAGACTGGCTCCTTCTTGCTCCTTTAACTCACCCAGCACACTCCTAGCTCAAAGGCTTGCTCTTTCATCTCAAGATGTTCATAGAGATAAATGACTTTTTATTCATGTTTCAGATAAATGACTTTTTATCAGAAAGGCCTTCCCTGACCGTATATCCTATTTAAATATGATTAAATATTATCCCTGACATGCTTTATTATTATTTTTAGAATCTCTTAAAACAGGACACATATATTTGTTCTCTTTTTCTTTATTCTTTTCTCCTTCACGAGGATGTGAGCTCCATGAGGCCAGAAACTTTGTCTTTCTTTTTATCTTAACTGTTGAACAGTGTCTGGCAATACAGTAGGAGTTCTTTTAATATTTGTTGAACAAATGAAGGATAATCCTTTATTTACATGGATCCTTAATCTCAGCCAGATCTTCCAACAGGTCCTGGGTTTACTAAACTTTCTTGTTCTCCACTCAGGTTCTAACAAATGATCACTAGAACAATCACATATCAAGTAAGTCACTCAGGCAAAAACTTAGAGTTCACAAAGGCAAAGGAATATAAAAATATTGATGGACTTTGAAAAACTCAAATCTGCATCATGTCCTTCAGAATAGAAATAAACAGATTATAAAGAAAAGGTATAATTAGAGAAAAATATAACTACGAAGCATGCATGAAGTATGACTGACTCTAGTTGAAATCCACACCTCTCAAGAAAGAGGATGTTACGGATTGAATGGTTGTATTCCTCCTAAATTTGTATCTTGAAGCTCTAACCCCCAATGTGATGGTATTTGGATATGGAGACTTTGGGAGGAATTTAGGTTTAGATGAAGCTGAGGATCCCATGATGACACTAGTGTACTTACAAGAAGAGGAAGAGACCAGAGCTCTCTCTGCCAAGTGAAGACACCATGAGAAGATAATTTGTCTTCAAGTCAGGAAGAGGGCTCTTGCCAGGAACCAAATCTGCCAGCACCTTGATCGTAGACTTCTCAGCCTCCAGAACTGTGAGAAATAAATGTCCATTGTTTAAGCCACTCACTTTATGATATTTTATTATAGCATCCCAAGCTGACTAAGACAAAGGCCACTTGACATAGAATAGGGGAAAAAAAAAACAGCCATCCCCAGTCTATATTTAAGTGACTATGAAAAGAAACAGGAGTAAGCATATTTGGGACTGAAATCACTATGAATTTTAATGCATTTAATTGAAGCCACAGACTATTAAAAACAAGTAAGGTAAATTTTAAGAAAGAAGAGAATTTCACAGCTGCATTAGTCAAAATCAAAAATTAATGTTACCTCAATACTTATCGCTACATCTGTTTTCTTTGTCTTTTTCCCCCCAGTAGAAAAGCTTATCTCTAAATTTTAATACTTGCCTTTTGCTGATCCACATTCCAAAGATCTTACTTCTTAAATTTTGTTGAAAACAAACAAGTAACCAAAAAAGAAACCATTAACTCATATCAATGAGTGACAATAAGTTGAAAAAAAAAATTTTAGGTTAAAATCCCTCTTAACATAATATGGCTGGAATATAAGAACTAGTTATTACAATTTAGTGTGGGTTTCATCTTTCATTTACTGTTTTTAAAATTCAGATTTTCCATTAGGAACAAAAACCCATTGTTATCATTCAGCCACATTTTTTTTTCCATGTAATTTTGGTTTAAAATTTTTGCATGTTTACTACGTAGAATTTTTCGTTTTAGGAAAACTGGACAACTAATTTTTCATCTGTCCCTTTAAGCTTAAGAAGATTAATTTATATGATTAGTAATAAGGCAATATATGCATATTGTTCAAAAAACAGCTCCTCACTGCTATTGGGCCCTATTAGAGATTTTAAGAAATTTTAAGAAAGAAATTTCTTAAAGGTGTCTGATTGTGAGTCAAGAGACCTTAATTTTAATTCTGCCTCTAGTAATAACTACTGGCTTTACCACTTTGGAGAGTCATTTAATTTTTGTGTATCTTAGTTTTTTCTCATCTGGAAGATGACTAATAAGGGTTAAGATGACCAGTTTTAATATTATATCAGCCCATATATAACTGTTTCATCTTTCAGGATTTGGTGCCTTCTTAATCTGAATCTGTACAATTATAAACACATATACCTCTAACAGCAAAGTCCCAAAAGACATGGAGTAAAAACTTTTAGAACTGAATACAGAAACAGACAATACAACAATAAGAGTTGCAGACTTCAATACTCCACTTTCAATAGTGGAGAGAAAAATTAGACAGAAGATCGGCAAGGAAACAGAAATTTGAACATTACAGGCCAACTAGACCTAACATATCTATAGAACATTCAACCTAACAACAGAAGAATGCACATTTCCTTCAAGAGTAAAAAGAACACTCCCCAAGATAGATCCTATACTAGGTCACAAATCAAGTTTTAATAAATTTAAAAGGACTACAATTGTACAAGGTGTGCTCTGACCACAATAGCAGTAAATTTAAAATAAGTAACAACAGGAAATTTGGGAAATTACCAAATACATGGAAGTTAAATGACATACTTCACATAATTAATTAGTCAAAGAAGAAATCACAAGGGAAATTAGAAAATACTTTGAGATGAATGAAAACAAAAACACAACATACCAAAATGCATGGGATGCAATAAAAGCAGTGTTCAGAGGGAAAGTTATAACTGTAAATACTTACTTTCAAAAGAATAAAGATCTCAAATCAATAACTTAAACTCAAAGGTGAAGAAACTAGAAAAGGAGTAAATTAAAACCAGAGCAAACAAAGGAAACAAATAATACATAATAGAGTGAAAATGAATAAAATAGAGAAATTATCGACAAAACAGATGGTCTTTTTAATGATGAAAATTAAGTTTATTTCCCTTTCCTCTATTCAACCATCCATTTCTCCACCCCAGATGCATTCTGTCTTACAAGCTTCTCATATATTTTTGGAGGAACAGCCTACAAGTTTTATAGGTATACATTTTCTTTCTCTCTCCCATAAAATTTTTAGCATAATATGCATACAATTTTCTACCATGCCTTTTTTACTTGACCAAATATTTTGCAGTATTTCTATATCAGTAAGGATAGAGCATTGGTATTCTCTGTACAGATGCACAATTTTTAGTTTTTCATTGTATAATTTATATAATATTTTAACAAGACCCCATTAATGGACTTTTAAGTTGCTGTTTTCAATCTTTTGCTATTATAAGTAGTATTGAAGTATACAATGACCTTATATATGTTTCCTTTAAATGTGCAATTATATTTCTAAAATAAGTATTTAAAAGCAAATTTTCATTGAGTGCAAGAATATTTATTTAGTTAGATAGTTCCAAATTTCAATATGGCAACATATAGGATGACGTTTTCCCATACCCTCCTTGTGGGAAGAGTGTGCTATCAAATATTTGATAATTTTCTATCTGATATAGTAAGATTGAAAAAATAAACAAAGCATATTATTCTATAGTCATATTGCATGGCTTCTGTGTCATACTTCAAAAGGCTTTCCTCCCTTTCTGTTTATTTTTATTTTCTTTTAATTTTTTTATTTCAATCATTTTCTAGTGGTTTTTGTTTGCATAGATTAGTTCTTTAGTGGTAATTTCTGAGTTTTTGGTGCACCCATCACCCAAGTAGTGCACAATGTACCCGATGTATAGTCTTTTCTCCCTCACCTCCCTCTTCCCCTAAATCCTAAAAGTCCATGATATCATTCTTACGCCTTGCATTCTCGTAGCTTAGCTCCTGCTTACAAGCGAAAAGATGCAACATTTGGTTTTCCGTTACTGAGTTACTTCACTTAGAATACTGGTCTCCAACTCCAGTCAAGTTGCAGCAAATGCCATTATTTTGTTTGTTGGCCATTAGTGTATCTTCTTTTCAGAATCGTCTATTCAATTTTGCCAACTTTTTGAAGGGATTATTTGTTTTTTCTTGCCGATTAGTTTGAGTTTCTTGTAGATTCTGGATATTAGGCCTTTGTCAAATGCATAGTTTGCAAATATTTTCTCCCATTTTGTGGGTTGTCTGTTTACTCTGCTAATTGTTTCTGTTACTGTGCGGAAGCTTTTAGTTTAATTAGGTCCAATCTATTTATTTTTGTTTCTGTTGCATTTGCTTGTGGGTTCTTGGTCATGAACTCTTTGCCTAATCCAATGTCTAGAAGAGTTTTGCCTGTGTTCCCCTTCTCGAATTTTTAGTTTCAGGTCTGAGATTGTCTTTGATCTATCTTGAGTTGATTTTTGCATGAGGTGAGAGATGAGGATCCATTTCATTTTTCTAAATGTAGTTTGCCAATTATCCCAGCTCTATTTTTTGATATAGGGTGTCCTTTCCCCCACTTTGTGTTTTCACTTGCTTTGTCAAAGATCAGTTGGCTGCAAGTATTTGGCTTTATTTTGGGTTCTCTATTCTGTTCCATTGGTCAACATGCCTATTTTTACACCAGTATCATGCTGTTTTGGTAACTATAGCTTTGTAGCATAGTTTGAAGGTTGGTAATGTGATACCTCCAGATTTGTTTTTTTGCTTAGTCTTGCTTTGACTATGTGTGTCTTTTTTTGGTTTCATATGAATTTTCAGATTGTTTCTTCTAGTTCTGTGAAGAACCATGGTGATATTTTGATGGGAATTGCACTGAATCTGTGGACTGCTTTTGGCAGTACAGTCATTTTCACACTATAGAGTCTACCTATCTATGAGCATGGGATGTGTTTCCATTTGTTTGAGTCATCAATGATTTCTTTCAACAGTGTTTTGTAGTTTTTCTTGTAGAGATCTTTCACCTTCTTGGTTAAGTACAGTCCTAAATATTTTAATTTTTTTGCAGCTATTGTAAAAGGAATTGAGTTCTTGATTTGTTTCTCAGCTTGGTCATTGCTGGTGCACAGCAGTCCTACTAATTTGTGTACCTTGATTTTGTATCCTGAAACTTTACTGAATTCATTTATCAGATCTAGGAGTTTCTGGATGAGTCTTTAGGGTTTTCTAGGTGTACAACCATATCATCAGCAAACAACAACAGTTCAACATCCTCTTTACTGATTTTGACAGCCTTTATTTCTTTCATGTCTGATTGCTCTGGCTAGGACTTCCAGTACTATATTAAATACAAGTGGTGGAAGTGAGCATCTCTGTTGTGTCTCCGTTCTCAGGGAAAATGCTTTTCAGTGTGTCCCCCATTCAGTATAATGCTGGCTGTAGGTTTTTCATAGGTGGCTTTTATTACCTTGAGGTATATCCCTTCTCTGCCAACTTTGCTGAGGGTTTTAATTATAAAAAGATGCTGGATTTTGTCAAATTTTTTTTCTGCACCTATTGAGATGATCGTATGAGGTTGGTGCACAAGTAATTGCAGTGGATCATGAATTTTCAGTCATTATAACTAGACTCAAACCACATCTTTATTGATCAAAACAGGAACCACTATAATCAACACATTTTTGCCAATGAGAAATGTTTGTTTATTCCTGTAGCATAAAAATCTGTGCTTTGATAGTCAATGAACTCTTGGAAAGCATTTGCTACATCCTGCTGGTTGTGAAAGTGTTTTTCCTGTCAAAAGCTGTTGAGACGCTTAAAGAAGCAGTAGTCAGTTCGTGAGAGGTCAAGTGCATATGGCAGATGAGACAAAATTTCATAGTCCAATACATTCAATTTTTGAAGCATTGGTTGTGCAACGTGCAGTTAGGCATTGTTGTAGAGAAGAATTGGGCCCTTTCTGTTGACCAATGCCAGCTGCAGGCATTGCAGTTTTCATCGATTTCCTGAGCATACTTCTCAGATATAATGGTTTTGCCAGGATTCAGAAAGCTGTAGCGGATAAGACTGGCAGCACAACACCAAACAGTGATGATAACCTTTTTGGTGCAAGTTTGGCTTTGGGAGTGTTTTGGAGCTTCTTCTCGGTCCAGCCACTGAGCTGGCCATTGCCAGTTGTCATACAAAATCCACTTTTCATCGCATGTCACAATCTGATCGAGAAATTTCTTGTTGTTGCAAAGAATAAGAGAACATAACACTTCAAAATGACAATTTTTTTTTATTTTCACTCGTGAGGCACCCACTTATTGAGGTTTTTCCACCTTTTTAATTTGTGTCAAATGCCGATTGACCATAGGCTGGTAGATGTTGAGTTCTTCGGCAACTTCTCATGTAGTTGTAAGAGGATCAACTTCAATAATTGCTCTCAATTGGTCGTTGTCAACTTCTGATGGCCGGCCACTATGCTCCTCATCTTCAAGGCTCTTGTCTCCTTTGCAGAACTTTTCGAACCATCACTGCACTGTACATTTGTTAGCAGCTCCAGGCCAAATGTGTTGCTGATGTTGCAAGTTGTCTCCACTGTGATACAACCCATTTTGGACTCAAATAAGAAAATCACTCAAGTTTGCTTTTTATATAACATCATTTCCATAGTCTAAAATAAACATAAAATAAATAGCAAATAATAAGTCATCGACAAAAATGCATAAACAAGAAATGCCCATTAAAATGATGTATAACTTAACCACATTTATTTAAGAATGTATTCCAATATCAAACAGCAAATTCCAACAATGTAAAGACTACAATTACTTTTGCACTTACCTAATATGATTTTTGTTTTTAATTCTGTCTATGTGGTGTATCACATTTATTAACTTGTATATGTTAAACCATCCCTGCATCACTGGTATGAAACCCACTTAATCATAGTGGATCATCTTTTTGATATGCTGTTGGATTTGGTTAGCTAGTATTTGTTGAGGATTTTGCATCTATGTTCATTAGGGATGTTGTCTGTAATTTTCTTTTTTGTTGTGCCCTTTCCTGGTTTTGGTATTAGGGTGATGCTGGCTTCATAGAATGATTTGAAAAGGATTCCCTCTTTCCCTATATTTTAGAATAATTTGAGTAAGACTGGTACCAATTCTTCTTTCAATGTCTAATAGAATTCAGCTGTGAATCCATCTGGTCCTGAAATTTTTTTGTTGGTGATTCTTTTATTACTGTTTCAATCTTGCTACTTGTTACTGATCTGTTCAGAGTTTCTATTTATTTCTGATTTAATCTGAGGGGGGTTGTACATTTCCAGGGATCTATCCATCTCCTCTAGATTTTTTAGTTTGTATGTGTAAATGTGTTCATAGTAGCCTTGAATGATCTTTTGTATTTCTGTGATATCAGTTGTAAAATTCCTGTTTTATTTCTAATTGAGCTTATTTAGATCTTCTCTCTTCTTTTCTTGGTTAATCACACTAACGGTCTATCAATTTTGTTTATCTTTTCAAAGATCCAGCTTTTTGTTTCATTTATCTTTTGTATTATTTTATTGTTTCAATTGTATTTAGTTCTGCTCTTATCTTTGTTATTTCTTTTCTTCTACTGAGTTTGAGTTTGAGTTGTTCTTGTTTCTTTAGTTCCTTGAAGTGTGACAGATTGTTTATTAGCATTCTTTCAGACTTTATGACGTAGACATTTAATGTTATAAACTTTCCTCTTAGCATTGCTTTTGCTGTACCCCATAAGTTTTGATAACTTGTGTCACCATTATTGCTCAGTTCAAAGAATTTTTTAATTTCCATCTTGATTTCATTGTTGAGCCAAAGATTAGTCAAGAGCAGATTATATAATTTCCATGGATTTTTATAGTTTTGAAGGTTCCTTTTGGAGTTAACTTCCAGTTTTATTCCAGTGTGGTCTGAGAGGATACTTTTGATTTCCTTAAATGTACTGAGACTTTTTATGGTCTATTATCTGGTCTATCTTGAAGAATGTTCCTTGTGTTGAAGAAAAGAATGTATATTCTGCAGTTGTTGGGTAGAATGTTCTGTAAATATCTGTTAAGTCCATACGTTGTTCTATGGCATTATTTAAGTCATCGTTTAATTGAATCTTTGTTGACTTTCCGTCTTGATGACCTGTCTAGTGCTGTCAGTGGAAACTTGAAGTCCCCCCACTATTATTGCAAATGTCATCTATCTCATTTCTTAGATCTAGTAGTAATTGTTTTATAAATTTGGGTGCTCCAGTGTTAGGTGCAACTATATTTAGAATTGTGATAGTTTCCTGTTGGACTATTCCTTTTTCCATTATATAACGTCCCTCTTTGTCTTTTTTTACTGTTGTTGCTTTAAAGTCTCTTTCATCTGATAGAAGAATAGCTACTCCTGCTCACTTTTGGTTTCCATTTGTGTGGAATATCTTTTTCCACCCCATTGCCTTAAGCTTATGTGAGTCCTTATGTGTTTAGTGAGTCTCTTGAAGACAGATACTTGGTTGTGGATTTTTAATCATTTTGTCATTCTGTGTCTTTTAAGTGGAGCATTTCATTTCTAGGTAAGGTTGACTCTTTCTCCTGTGATCTGGATTTTCAGATTTCCCAGGTGGGATGTGGGTTTGGAGGCAGGATCCCCCCTCACACTTTGGGAACTCACAGTTTTTCACCTGTTTCATGGAATTTGCAGTGGCATGCTCCTTCTTTCAAAAGATCCGTGAATTCTTTCAGTTGTCTTGGCATGTTCCTGCAGCGATCCTTGGAGAAAAGATCACAGTGTGAGTCCACACACTGTTCTGTCCATTCATGTGGGAGCTGCACATTAGCCCTGTTTCCTATCTGCCATCTTCCCCCGAAGTCTGATGGTTTGTTTTTTGAAAAGATCGACACAATTAATAAACCCTCTGGTAAAAAAGAAAAAATACTCAAATTATGAATCAGAAATGAAAGAGGGAACATTACTACTAATCTTAGAGAAATAAAAACAATTATTAGAGAATACTATAAGCAATCATATGCCAACAAATTAGATAACTTCGATAAAATGGACAAATTCTTAAATGAATACAGTCTACCTAAACCGATTCAAGGAGAAATAGAAAATTTGAGTGAATCTATAGCAAATTAAAATATTAAATTAATGATCAAAAAAATCCCACCAAAAAAAGGTCAGAACCAAATGGTTTCACTGGTAAATTCTACCAAATGTTTAATAGGAATAATTAACACTAATTCTTCAAAAAAGTTTTCAAAAAATAGAAAAGGAAGAAGTATTTCCCATATCATTCCATGAGGCCAGTATTAACCTGATTCCAAAATCAGACAAAGCGATCACAAGAAAAAAAAAAGCTATGGAACACTAGCTCTTATAAATGTAATAAATATAGATACAAAAATTCTCAACAAAATAATAGCAAACTGATTTCAATAACGTATAACAATAATTATATGCCATAATCAAGTGAGATTTATCTGAGGAATACAAGGTTGTTTCAACACATCAAAATTAGTCAATGGTATACACCATATTAACAGAATATCAACCAAGAAAACCACATAATCATCTCAATAGAAATGGAAAAAAAGCATTTGATGAAATTCAACCTGCTTCCATGAAAACACACACACACACACACACACACACACACACACACAACAGTTCCTTTGGATACATACCCAGGAAAGGAATTGATGTATCATATGGTAGTTCTATTTTTTATCTTTTGAGGAACCTCCACACCATTTTCCATAATGGCTATGCTAGCTTACAAATCATACATCTGGAAAAGAATCTAGTTTCCAGAATCCTTTATTGTTGAGTTGTAAGAGCTCTTATTGTTGAGCTCTTACAACTCAACAATAAAAGACAAATAATTCAATTAATACATAAGCAAAGGATTTGAATAGACATTTCTCCAAAGAATATATGCAGGTGGCCAATATGCATATGAAAAGATGTTCACTATCATTAGTCATTAGGGAAATGCAAATCAAAACCATAATGAGATACAACTTCACACCCACTAGATGGCTATAATCAAAAAGACAAACCATAACAAGTATTGCTAAGAATGTAGAAAAATTGGAACACTCATACACTGCTTTCTCAAGTGTAAAATGATGCAGCCACTTTGGGAAACAATTTGGCAGTTCCTCAAAAAGTTAAACATAGGGTTCCGTATGACCTGGTAATAACACTCCCGTGCATATACCCAAGAGAACTGAAAACAAAACTTTTACATTAATGCTCATAACAGCATTATTTATAGCAGCCAAAAAGTAGAAATCACACAAAAGTTTACCACCAATTAACGATTAAACAAAATGTGATATATCCATAGAATGGAATATTATTCAGTCATGAAACAGAATGAAGTCCTGACACATGCTACAGTATGAACGAAACTTCAAAACCTCATGCTAAGTGAAAGAAGTCAGACACAAAAGGCTGCATATCCTAGGACTTCAATTGTATGAAATGTCCAGAACAAGCAAACCCATAGAAATAGAAAATAGATTTGTGATTGTTTAGGGGTAGGGGAGGAGAGGAAATGGGGGGTGCCTGCTTATGGGTATGGGTTTCTTTTGGGATAATGAAAATGTTCTGCAATTAGACAGTGGAGATAGTTGCACAACCTCATGAATATACTAAAATCTGCTGAATTGTACACATTAAAAGGGTGAATTTCATAATACGTGAGTTAAACCTCAATTTTTCAAAAAATTCGAATATGGGAAATAACGAGTTGTGTAAAACTTCACTAAATCCTAGGGTGTACTCTGCTATGTTACATGCACAAAGTGAAGTAAAGTGAAAGAGAACAAGTGAAGGTGTATGGCTAGGAAAATGAACAAAATAAATATTTTTTTTCTTCAAGCAGAACAATTCTTATTCACACATGACAAGGAGGTTAATGACTATTTCCAGAACATATGTAGATTGTGAAAAATGAAGTGCCTAGTTCTTAGATATAGCATTTGTGGTTTTCAGACCAAGAAATGCAAGGTGTCTCAATTCCCAGATCACACTTTTTTATTAAGCAAACAAAAGTCATGAGATGATCATGTTTAAAATCTGCACCCCTCTCCAGTCAGGCCCTCTAACCAAAGACATGCCACGACATTTTCTCCTATTCTAGTTAGCATGGCTTTGGGGTTAAGAGAGAAGAGCATTTTACCAAAAAAAGAGAGAAAAATTTAAAAGATTTTTTTAAAAAATCTCTACTTCGATGGAAGAAAAAAGTCCAGTTGATTTATTATTTTACTATAGACAAGATACACACAATTTCAGGATGGTAATTACCTTCAGAGGGGGAAGGGAGGAGAAAGAAGCAATGGGAGGAAGAGAGTGAGGAGCTCAAGTGGGTGAGGGTAGCTCCATCTTTAATATTAAACTTTTTATAAACACAGAAAACAAGCTAAAGCAAAGCATTTATATTCATTTAATTTTAGTGATAGATGTGTGGGTATCTGTTATTTTCTTTTTTGAGCTTTCCAGTATTTTTGAGACATTCAAAAATACAACAATTATTTTTAAATTATTTGATACTAAAACTAAAATATATTTTTCACTGTAATATTTTCTCAATATGAAAACATTTTATTTTTAAAAAATTTTCCAGTTGTAGTTAATAATAGCTAAGCACTGTTCCAAGCTGGCAAAAAGTCCTTAAAAATACATTTGGTCAGTCATGAAACATTTATTCAGGACCTACCACAGCTCTACGTGCCAAGTATTATGAAAGGTGCTCGTGATACAAAGATAAATAAGACACAGTCTCTGCCTTCAAAAAGCTCCCGTCCTAGTGGGAAATTCAGACAGGTAAATGGATAATCTCAAGACAATTTAGTAAGTGCTATGAGAAATATATGCACAGGAGAGAGGCAGGGACTCAGAGAAGGGAGTGAAAAAACAAAATCAGTCACATGTACTTCGCTAATTTTCCCTGGGGAATTAAACACTGAATACATCAAGCCCAGGTAGAAATGGAAGAAGGAACTAACAAAAAGGGTTTATCTCCCATAGTGACATAATGCACCAAATGTAGACCACAAAACTGTAATTTTTTCCTCTGTAATTTTTAAAGCCTTAATGTCATACTTATTTTAATTAAATTTATTTTGCCAACTATAAAATTTCTGCATACTTTGTACTAAGCAGACTTTTGTTGGCTAGCATTTACTTTTTTACTAAATCTTCATGATATCTCTGGAAGATAAGTGATATTATTATCCCCATTGTATAAATAAAAAGACTGAGTTTTCTGTGTGGCTCAAAAATTTGTCCAAATTTGCAAATCTGGTTAAACAGTTCCCTAAACCACCTACCCATACTATGCCAATGTCAGTTATGTAATGGAAAAATAAAATAGCCGTAGAACCTTCTATTATTACAAAGATTATTTTCATTGTAATGTCTGAAATTCCATCTAATTTTTAAGATTAAAGAAAGCCTTTGAAATTATTTTGGCTGTAACACAGTGCTTGTATGTTTAATCGTTAACTCTGCAAAGTGTGCAAAGGAAAACCAATCTAACAGCATTCATTTTCCATGACCAAACAACTGGATTTGGTTCTGGTCAATTAAAATGGCCTGTTCAGGACTCTCAACAGGACGGTGATTGATGTCAAGAAAGAGCCCTTATTGAGACCTACTGGCTGTTTTATAAAGAAAAGTCACAAGGATCCCATTCCTTAGTGGTGTTTGGATGAGGGGGACACAGTGCCATTGGCAACCAGCAGGATGTTAGGGAAAAAAAACAAAAAGAAAAGGCATGTATTGTTTAATAGAGATCAGCTGCTGATGAGACACTTATCAGAACCCCCTTTGTTCCAAAGGCTGGGAGGATTTGCCACAGACTTCCCAGACAACAAGAACACAAGCAGGGTCTCACAGATGAAAAACACATGAGAAATTACCCAGGAGCCCAGGAAGCCCACATCGTAGCCACCTTGGAGAGGGAGTGCAGGAGAATGACTGTCCAAGCAGCTCTCTAACGTTGTGAGGTGCCAGACTTAGGGAACAATGGGGCCGGAGCTTCAGGGCTGCCAAGAGACACAGAACTGTTGCCATTTAATTGAAGCCTGAAACAAAGGGCCTCGCTACTAAGTTTTTATTGTTTTAAAGGATTTCCATTCAGATCTGTGCTAAGTGGGCTCCTGTGTTTCTCACTGACCCAGCTTCCTGATGGACTGCACGCCTGTGGGGGACCCTTCCTGTCCCATCAAGTGTGAGAGAGAACAAATTTGCCTGATTCTCCTCCAAAGAGAGCTTGGCAATCACACAGCAGGTTGTGTCTCCTACACAAAGACATTTCCTTGTATTTCAATGACCTTTGTTTTGACCCCTTGTTTCCACCTCTAAGTGCCTTCCTCAGATACTATGTTACACGTACCATTGCTTCGTGGGCAAAGGAGACTTCTTTCATTCTTTATTATTTGACCAAAACTATAGGTCACAATAGTGACGGAGATAGTCCTCAAAGAGCCTAGGCCAAGGCTAAAGGGGCATGTAACGCCCTGACAGTTGCCTTCATTGGAAACAGTGCTTAAAGCAGGAATTCCAGCTGAGTGTCCTGCTTTGAAGCTCACTTTACTTTCTCTTTTCCCTTTCTTAAGAACTCAAAGTAAGGAAAAGGCTAATTTTGCTACGGTTTCAGAAAACAACACCCAACTGGTAATTTACCCAAACAAAGTGACTTATTTACTCCTAGAGACAACTATAGAACTATAAAAAGAATAAAAGAACTCCGAATATGTCAAAATGCACATAGTACTGTAAGTTAAAAATTGTACTACTATTCAGCCTACAGTATCCATTTAAAATTGTCAAACTGGTTGGGCATAACAAAGACCTGAATTTTAGGTTCTTAGTTTGTATGGTTAAGGCCACAGTTCAGAAACACATGCTTTTATATGTTCAACAGTCTCAGAGAAAATAGGGCCCTCAGGTTCGGGGTTTCTTACAAAAACAGCTCTTCTGCATTGACTTAGGGTTCCACGTGGTTGTGATATTTCCAGGACGAGGGACTAAGTCAATCCTGATGAAACTTTAAAAGATGCCACCAAGTCTAAGTGTTTCAAAGCCAACACTTCAACTACTAAATCATTCCCTCTTGTTTTAAGGAGTGATTATTTGATTGGCAAGGCAGGGGTGGAGAGAAATCCTTCACCAGTAATGCATATGGACACATCAGCTCAATTATTGCATATGAAAGAGGATGGGATCTGGAGAAAACCTACTGATTCATTCAGACACACAAATCATCCAAAGGAGGAGGTTACCCCATTTTCTCTTGAACTAAAGTAGGAAGTTTCCCATGCCATAATTGTATTTGTTATAGTGCAATGATCAAAGTCAATAAATTCCTCCATCTATTCCCATTCAGGGAAACCATATGGCATTACTAGGAGAATCACATGTAATGCTGGTTTGTCATATACGTGATTAAATGCCCATGGGGGAAGAGCAACACTGAGGAGAGCAAAAGTATTTAAAGAAAGAGACTAAAAGCATAAACTCCAAGAGACACATGAATACATATTCTACTCTGTAAGATCTAAAGTGGTAGATCTATATGGAAAACATACTGCAATGCGACCATAAAAGGAAAAGAGGATGGATTCCTAAATAAAAAAATAAAAATAAATAGATGATTTCTCTCAGCAGCTGTAGAAATCATTTAGGTCTTCATCAGAAGTCAGGGGTTCTAGGAGGCAGATACATCCATTCTGAAGTCTACTGATTATCAAAGACAGTCCTAACAGTTCTATCCTATTTTATTGCAAGGAAAATGTCACAATTTAGTGAAAAATAAGGAAGTAGCATTTTCTTACCTTTTAGATTGGTGAAGATTAAAATGTCTGACAATTCCCCAAATCAGCGTGAATACGTGTAAACAAGTATTGTTGGAGTGAATGAATAGGTTTTCAGAAACGCAGTTCAACTACATTGATCAGAATTTCTAATTTATATAAACAGTGGCCCCACAAGTCCAGGGCTAAGAATCTATCTTAAAGAGCAAGTACGAGATACAAAAAATATCTGCCCATGAGTACCCATTGCAACATTTTTTATTTTCTCAGAACACAGAAGAAATCTGAATATCTCCCAGTATAGGAGTGGCTAAATCAATTAGAATAATCAATGCAATACAAGAATACTCAGCCAGTAAGAAAAAAAAAAAGAAAGTAAACCTGCCTGTTTCAGTGTTCAAGACTTGTTTCAGTCTTAGACTATGAATCTACTTGCATACAAAGAAAAAAAAGAAAAGAAAATTTTAAACATAGGCATACCTGATCAATGTTTATTTATACTGTACCTTAAAGACTTTTGAAAATTTACATAAGAAATTATGTCTGTTGAGTGATATGAAATAATATGAATAAGAAGTGGAAATCTGGAGTGAAAACAACTTTTACTTTTCATTTTATACCCTTTGTTGTTTGATTTTTTAAATAAGTATATATATTCATACAATTTTTGAAAGCTAACTTGTAAGACATCACTTGTAGCTCAAAGTTTTCTTACTTAATCAACCGTTATTGAAGTACAATTTACATCTAATAAAATTCATGAATTTTAAATGAATAATTCAATTAAGTATGATAAATGTATAGTCATGTAACCGCTATCATTATCATGGTCTAAAATAGTTCCATCACCCCAAAATACCTGCTTCTACTCCCTTGCTACTGAGAGGGCTGTTAAAATCTCCAATTATAATTGTAAGTTTGCCTAGTTACTTTTTCACATCTATTAGATTTTATTTCATCTGTTTTGAAGCTCTTTTATTAAGATGCATGAGCATTTAGTCTTGGTGAGTTCTCTTAATGAATTTACCACTTCATCATTATGAAATGTTTCTGTTTATTTCTAGTAAATTGCTTATTTTGAAATCTACTTTGATAGTCATACAGCAACTTCAAATTTCTTTTGATGAGTCTTTGGATAGTATATCTTTTTACATCCCTTTACTTCTGTCCTATCTGTGTCTTCATATAAAGTGGCTTTCAGCATAAAATTAAGTTTTGCTTTCCTTGATTCAATGACAATCTTTGACTTTTAATTGGAGTAGTTAGACCTAAACTGTACAATATGATAGTCACTAGCCACATATGGCTATGGAGCAATGAAATACAGCTAGTATAAATTGCAATGTGATCAATTATTTTAGATGCCACATATGAGCTCTCATCAAAACAGAGTTGAAGGTGGTTACCAGAGGGCAGAGGAAGGGGAGAATGGGAAAACGGAAGATGTGGATCAAAAGGTACAAAGTTTCAGTTAGAGTGGAGGAGTAAGTTTTAGTGCTCTGTTGCACTGCATGCCGTCCACAGTCAATAATAATGCATTGCATATTTCATAATCACAAAATAGATGTTTACCATTCTCACCACACAAAAAATAAGTTAATGGACATGTTAATTAGCTTGATTCAATCTTTCAATAATGTATACATAGATCAAAACATCGCATTGAAAGGAAGTGGAGCAAGTTGGCGGAATAGAAGCCTCCGCTGATCCTCCTCCCCCACGGGAACACAAAATTAGTGACAATCTACACACACACACAAAGACACTTTCATGAGAACCAAAACTCAAGAGAGTGCCCACCGTACTTGCTTTTAACTTCATATTGCTGAAAAAGGCACTAAAGAGGGTAGGAAAGGCAGTCTTGAATCACAGACACCACCCCTCCCCCAACGCCCAGCAGCAGCCATGTGTTGCAGAGAGAGAATCTGATGGCTTGGGGCAGGGAGAACGCAGAAATTGTGGGACTTTTTATTGGTACACAGTGCTGCCAATACCATGCAGAACTCAGCTGATGCCCACAGAGGGGACATTTAAACCAGCCCTAGCCAGAGGGGAATCACACATCCCAGCAGTCAAAACTTGAGTTTCAGCAAGCCTCACCACGGCAGGCTGAACTGGTCTAGGGTCCTAAATAAACATGGAAGAAGTTGAGGCCAAAAGTATTGCAGCTCTTAGCCAAGTCCCAGTGCTTGTGCTGGGCTTTGAACCGGCGGACTTTGGGGGCACATGACCTAGTGAGACACCAGCAGGGGCAGGTAAGGGAGGGTTTGTGTCACCCCCTCCCCACAACTCCAGGCAGTGCAGTTGGCAGCTCCAAAAGAGATCCCTCTTCTGTTTAAGTAGAGGAGAGGGAAGAGTAAAGAAGACTTTGTCTTGGACTTGGACGCCAGCTCAGCCACAGTATGGCAGCACACTGGGTACACTCTTGAGGCCTCCATTTCAGGGCCTAGCTCCCCCGTTGACATTTCCAGACACACCCTGGGCCAGAAGGAAACCCACTACCTTTAGGGGGAAAGACCCAGTCCTGGCAGGATTCATCACCTGCTGACTGAAGAGCCCTTGGGTCCTGAATAATCAGCAGTGGTAACCAAGGCCTTGAGTGAGACTCTAAGATGTGCTGGCTTCATGTGTGGCCCAGCACATTCACAGCTATGGTAGCTGCAAAGAGAGACCCTACTTCTGCTTGAGAAAAGCAGAGGAAAGTGGACAGGGGACTTAATCTTGAGCTTACACACCAGGTCAGCCACAATAGGGAAGAACACTAAAGGAGCACTTTGGGTCCCCAATTCCAGGCCTTGGTTCTTGGACAGCATCTCTGTACCGACTCTGGGCCAGAGAGGAGCCCACTTCCCCGGAAGAGTGAGTTCCAGACTCGACAGCATTTACCACAAGCTGACTGAAGAGCCCTCCAGCCTTAAGTGAACATCATGCTACCCTGGCAATAATCTCCAAGGGCCAGCTGTGGTGGTGGTGGACTTGGGGAGGGACTCCTCTACCTGAAGAAAGGAGAGGGAAGAGGAGGAAGGACATCGTCTGATGGTTTCAGCACTAGCTCAGCCACAGTTGAATAGAGAACCAGGTAGATTTTCTAAGGTTTCCCCACCCCAGGGCCTGGCTCCCAGACAGCATCTCTGAACCTATCCAGGCCTGGGGGTACTTGCCATACTTAAGGGAATAACAAGTCTGTCTGGCTTTACCACCTGCTGATTGTGGGGTCCTAGGGCCTTAGGTGAACATAGGCAGTAGCCAGGTAGTTCTTACAGTGGGTCTTGGGCAAGACACAGCGCTGTGCTGGCTTCAGGTCTAAAATAGCACAGTCATGGGGTCTAAAACCACAGCATGGGGGGTACTTGTGTCACCCCTCCCCCAGCTCCAAGCAGCTCAAATAGAGAGAGAGAGAGAGAGAGAGAGAGATACTCTGTTTGTTCGAGATAAAGCATAAGAAAAGAACAAGAGTCTGCCTGGTACTCCAGGGAATTCTTCTAGATTTTCTCCAAGACCACCAAGATGGTATCTCTACAAGTCTACAAGAATGGCAGCATTGCTAAGTTTGGAGTACCCACTAATGCAGATAAAGCTTCAGTGACCAGAAACTTAGATCACAACACCCAAGTCCCTTTGAATGCCCAGGCACCAACAAATATCTACAATCATCAAGACCATCCAGGAAAACATACCCTCAAATGAACTAAATAAGGCACTAAGGACCAGTACTGGAGAGACAGAGACGTGTGACATTTCCGAGACAGAATTTTAAATAGCCATTTGAGGAAACTCAGCAAAACTCAAGATACACAAGGAAGGAATTCAGAATCCCATCAGGTAAATTTAACAAAGATTGAAATAATTATAAATAATCATTAAGAGAAGGAATTAAGAATCATGTCAGATAAATTTAACAAAGAGATCAAAATAATTAAAAGTAATTTAAAAGAATTAAGAATTATTAAAGAATTGAAATAATTTTTAAAAAGATATTCTTAAGTTGAAAAACACAATTGAAATACTGAAGAATGCATCAGAGGCTCCTAACAGCAGAACCGATCAAACAGAATAAAGAATTAGTGAGCTGGAAGACAAGCTATTTGAAAATATACACTCAGAGGAGACAAAAGAAAAAAGAATAAAAAACAATGAAGCATACCTATGGAATCTGTAAAAAAGCCTCAAAAGGGCAAATCTAAAAGTCTGGCCTTAAAGAGGAGGTAGGGAGAGAGAGAGAGGTATAAATTTTATTGAGAGGGATAGTAACAGAGAACTTTACAAACCTGGAGAAAGATATCAATATTCAACTATAAGAAAGCTTTAAAAAACCAAGCAAAATTAACCCAGAGAAGACTACCACAAATTACTTAATCATCAAACTTCAAATGTCAAGGATAAAGAAAGAATTCTAAAATCAGCAAGAGAAAAGAAACAAATAACATGCAATGGAGTTCCAACACATCAGGCAGCAGACTCCTCAGTGCAAACTGTATAGGCCAGGAGAGAGTAGGTGACATCTTTCAATACTGAAGGAAAAATCTTGTATCCTAGAAGAGTAGATTCATTGAAAATATGCTTCAAACATGAAGGAGAAATACTTTGCCAGAAAAATAAAATCTGAGAAATTTCAATACCAGACCTTTCCTACAAGAAATGCTAAAGGAGCTCTTCAATTTAAAACAAAAGGATGTTAATAAGCAATAAGAAATAATCTAAAGGTACAATACTCACTGGTAATAGTACACAGGAAAACACAGGATATTACAACACTGCAATTGTAGTGAGTAAACGGTATCTTAAGTAGAAAAATGGAAAGATGAACTGATCAAAAATAACTACAACAACTTTTCAAGACATAGTATAATAAGATAGAAATAGAAACAACTAAAAAGTAAAAAGCAGAGAGGCAAAGTTCAAGCATAGAGTTTTTATTAGTTTTATTTTTGCCTATTTGTTTATGCAATCAGTGTTAAGTGGTCAAGAATTTAAATGAGTTAAAATAATGGGTTAGAAGATATTATTTGCTGGTTTCATGGTAACCACAAATCTAAAAAGATACAATGGATATACAAAAAATAAAAAGCAAGAAATTAAGAAATTACCACCAGAGAAAATCACCTTCACTAAAAGGAAGACAGGAAGAAAGAGAAGACAACCAAACAACCAGGAAACAAATAACAAAATGACAGAAGTTAAGTCCTTACTTACCAAGAATAACATTGAATGTAAATGAACTAACTGCTCCAATCAAAAGAAATAGAGTTGGCTGGGCATGGTGGCTCATTCCTGTAATCCCAGTACCTTGGGAGGCCAAGGTGGGTGGATCAGTTAAGGCCAGGCGTTCAAGACTAGTATGGTCAACATGGCAAAACCCCATCTCTACTAAAAATACAAAGATCAGTCAGGCATGGTGTCATACGCCTCTAATCCCAGCTACTCAGGAGGTTAAAGCATGAGAATTGCTTGAACCCAGGAGGCAGAGATTGCAGTGAACTGAGATCACACCACTGTACTATAGCCTCGGTGACAGAGTGACACTCTTTCAGGGAAAAAAAAAAAAAAAAAAACATAGAGTAGCTGAATGGATTGAAAAACAAGATCTGGCCAGACACAGTGGCTCATGCCTGTAATCCCAGCACTTTGGGAAGCCAAGGCCGGCGGATCACTTCAGGTCAAGAGTTTGAGACCAGCCTGGCTAACATAGTGAAAACCCATCTCTACTGAAAATACAAAAATTAGCTGAATGTGGTAGTGTGCGTCTGTAATCCCAGCAAATTGGGAGGCTGAGGCAGGAGAATCACTTGAACCTGGGAGGCAGAGATTGCAGTTAGCCAAGATTGCATCATTGCACCCCAGCCTGGGCAGCACAGTAAGACTCCATCTCAAAATAAAAAAAAAAAGAAAACCAAGACTCAGTGATTTGTTGCCTACAGGAAACACACTTCACCTATAAAAACACACATAGACTGAAAATAAAGGGATGGAAAAAGATAGTCTATGCCAAAAGAAACCAAAAAAGAGTGGGAATAACTATCCTTATATCAGACAAAATAGATTTTATGACAAAAACCACAAAAGAAGACAAAGAAGGTCATTATATAATGATAAATGGGTCAATTCAGCAAAAGGACATGACAATTATAAATATATATAAACCCAACTCTGGTGTATCCATATATAGAGAGCAAATATTACTAGAACTAAAAGAGAGGTAGACCCCAATACAACAACAGATGGAGACTGCAACACGCCATTTTCAGCATTAGACAGATCTTCCAGACTTTTTCCAGAGAAATTCAACAAAGAAACATTGGACTTAATCTGCACTATAGAACAAATGGACCTAATATATTAATGTTTACAGAACATTTTACCTAACAGCTACAGAATACACATTTTTCTTCTCAGGACATGAATCATTCTCAGACCATATGTTAGGCCACAAATCAAGTCTTAACACATTCAAAAATTAAAATAATAAGTACCTTCTCTGACTACAATGGAATAAAACTAGAAGTTGATAGTAAGAAGAATTTTGGAAACTATACAAACACATGGAAATTAAATGATATGTTCCTGAGTGACTGTTGGGTAAATGATGAGATTAAGAAGAAAATTAAAAATGATAATAGAAATACAACATATGGGATACAGTAAAAGTATTACTAAAAGTGAAGTTTATCTATAAGTGACTACATCAAAAAAGAAAAATTTCAAATAAACAACCTAATAATGCATCTTAAGGAACTAGAAAAGCAAGAGCAAATCAAACCCAAAATTAATAGAAGAAAAAAATAATAAGGATCAGAGGAGAAATAAATGAAATTGAAATAAAACAGTACAAAAGATCAGCCAAAAAAAGCATTGGTTTTTTGAAAAGATAAACAAAATGGACAAACTTTAATCACATTAAGAAAAAAAGAGAGAATACCAAAATAAATAAAATCAGAGATAAAAAAAAGAGACCTTACAACTGATAACACAGACATTCAAAGGATCATTAGAGGCTACTATCAATGACAATATTCCAATAAACCGGGAAATCTAGAAAAAATTAATAAATTACCAAATACAAACAACCTACTAGGATTGAACCATGAAGAAATCCAAAAACTGAACAGAACCATAACAAGTAACAAGACTGAAGCCATAATAAAATGTCTCCTAGCAAAGAAAAGACCAGGACCCAATGGCTTCACTGCTGAATTTTGCCAAACATTTAAAGAATTAATATTAATACTAATTCTACTGAAACCAACCTGAAAAATAGAAGAGGAGGGAATACTTCTATACAGATTCATTCTAGGAGGTCAGTCTTACCCTGATACCAAAACTAGACAAATGTGCATTTAAAAAAAAGCAACAGGCTACAGGCCAATATTCCTGATGAACACTGATGCAAAAATATTCAGCAAACTGAATTCAATAACACATTAAAAAGATCATTCATCATGACCATATGGAATTTACCCTGGGATGCAAGGATGGTTCAAAATCAATCAATGTGACATATCAAATAACAGAATGAAGAACAAAAACCATATGATCTTTTCTATTGATGCTGAAAACGTATTTGACAAAATTCAACACCCTTTCATGATTAAAAAAAAAAAACCTTAAAAAACTAGGAATAGAAGAATCATACCTCAACCTAATAAAAGGCATATATGACAGACTCAAAGCTAGTATCATACTGAATGAGAAAAAACTGAGAGCCTTTTCTCTAAGATCTGGAAAAGACAAGGATACCCATATTCACCACTGTTATTCAACATAGCACTGGAAGTCCCAGCTAGAGCAATCAGACAACAGAAAAAAATAAAGGGCATCCAAATTGGAAAGGAAGAAGTCAAATTATCTTTGTTTGCCAAATATATAATCTCATATTTTAAAAAATCTAAAGACTTTATTTAAAAAACTATTAGAACTGACAAACAAATTCAGTGGAGTTACAGGATACAAAATCAGCATAACAAAAATCGGTAGGATTTCTATATGCCAACAGTGAACACTCTAAAAAAGAAATCAGGAGATTAATCCCATTTTCAAAAGCTACAAATAAAAATTAAACCTGCAAGAACTAACTAAACCAAAGAAATAAAAAATCTCTACAATGAAAATTATAAAACATTGATGCAAGAAACTGAAGAAGGCACCAAAAAAAAAAAAAAAAAATTCCACGTTCATGAATTGGAAGAATCAATACTGTTAAAACATTTGTACTATCCAAAGCAACCTACAGATTAAAGCAATCTCTATCAAAATATCAATGACATTCTTCACAGAAATAGAAAAACAATCCTAAAATTTATATGGGACTACAAAATAATCACAATAGCCAAAGCTATCCCAAGCAAAAAGAACAAAACTGGGGGAATCACATTTCCTGACTTCAGATTATACCACAGAGCTTAAACAAACCAGCATGGTACTGGCATAAAAATAGAGACTAGAGTAATGGAACAGAATTTAGAGAACCCAGAAACAAGTGCATACATCTATAGTGAACTCATTTTTAATAAACATGCCAAGAACATATATTAGAGAAAGGACAGTCTCTTCAATAAATGGCACTGGGAAAACTGGATATCCATATGTAGAAGAATGAAACTTAGACCCCTATCTCCTGCCCTACAGAAAAATCCAATCAAAATGGATTAAAAACAAAACCACTCAAAGAAAACTTTGGGGAAACTCTAGGACATGGGACTTGGCAAAGATTTTTTGACCACACAAGCAAAGACTACCAGAGCAAAAATGGACAAATGGGATCATATCAAGCTAAGAAGCTTCTGCACAACAAAGGAAACAATAAAGTGAAGTGACAACCCACAGAACTGGAGAAAATATTTTCAAACTGTCCATCTTACAAGGGATTAATAACCAGAATATACAAGGACCTCAAAGAACTCTATAGGAAAAAAATCTAATAATTTGATCAAAAAATGGGCAGAGTTGAATAGACATTTCTCAGAAGAAAACATACAAACAGCAAATAGGGATATGAAAAGGTGTTCAACATAATTGATCACCAGAGAAATGCAAATTAACTACAATGAGATATCGTTTCACTCCAATTAAAATGGTTTGTATTCAAAAGATAGGCAATAATAAGTGCTGGCAAGGATGCAGAAAAAGGGAGCCTTCACATACTCTTGGTGAGAATGTAAATTAGTACAACCACTATGGAGAACAGTTTGGAGGCTTCTCAAAAACTTAAAATTAGAGCTGCCATATGATCTAGTAATCCCACTACTGGTTATGTACCCAAAAGAAAGGAAACCACTATATCAAAGAGAGATCTTCACTCCCATGTTTGTTGCAGTATTGCTCACAATAACTAAGATTTGGAAGCAACTTAAGTATCTACCAACAATAAAATCGATAAAAAGTGGGTACATAAATGTACACAATGGAGTGCTATTCAGCCATTAAAAGAAAGAGATAGGCGGGGTACAGTGGCTCACACCTGTAATCCCAGCACTTTAGGAGGCTGAGGCAGGCAGACAGCCTGAAGTCAGGAGTGTGAGACCAGTCTAGCCAACATGATGAAACCCCTTCTCTACTAAAATCACAAAAATAGCCGGGCGTGGTGCCGTGAGCCTGTAATCCTAGCTACTTGAGAGGTTGGGGTAGGGGAATTGTTGAACCAGGGAGGTGGAGGTTGCAGTGAGCCGAGATCCCACCACTACACTCCAGCCTGAGCAACAGAGAGAGACTTCATCTCAAAAAAAAAAAAGAGAGAAAGAGATAGATCCTGTCATTTGCAATAACATGGATGGAACTAGAGGTCAGTATGTTAGGTGAAATAAGCAAAGCACAGAAAGACAAACTTTGCATGTTCTCACTTGTTGGTGGGAGCTAAAAAATTAACATAATTGAACTCATGGACATAGAGAGTAGAATTGGTGACCAGAGGCTGCAAAAAAGAAGTGCTGAGTAGGGGGAGGAAGGGATAGTTAATGAGTACAAAAAATAGCTAGAAAGAATGAGTAAGATCTAGTATTTGGTAGCACCACATGGTGACTATATTGAATATTCATTTAACTGTACATTTTAAAATAACTGAAAGAGTACAACAGGATTGTTTGGAACACAAAGGATAAATACTTGAGATGATTCACATCATTTACCTTCATGTGATTATTACAGATTGTATGCCTGTATCCAAATATCCCACATACCCCATAAATATACATACCTACTATGTTCCCACAAAAGAAGTTTAAAAATCATATCACGCTGGGTATGGTGGTTCACGCCTGTAATCCCAGCACTTCGGAAGGTCAGGAGATCAAGACCATCCTGGCTAACACGGTGAAACCCCATATCTATTAAAAATACAAAAAATTAGCTGGGCAGATGTGGTGGCACACGCCTGTAGTCCCAGCTACTTGGGAGGCTGAGGCAGGAGAATCGCTTGAACCCAGGAGGCGGAGGTTGCAGTGAGCCAAGATCATGCCACTGTACTCCAGCCTGGGCAACGAGAGCGAAACTCCATCTTAAAAAAAAAAAATGTATCCCATAAATATACACAATTATTTGTGAATTATAAAAATAAAAATAAACTTAAAAAAATAAATAATTTATAATATGCTTCACCTATAAAACAGACATTTGAGATTTAGATGAAAAACTTCTCATTACTAATGTGTATATTGATTACATATTGAAATGGCACTATTTTAGATATTTTGGGTTAAATGAAATAAATTATTAAAATTAATTTCACATAGTTTTACTCTTTATGTGACTGCTAGAAAAATTTGAAGTATCTATGTGGCTCGTATCATAGCTATATTTCTATTTAACAGAGCTAGTTTAGACCATTTACACTTACTATCATTGTCAATATGGTTGGGTGTAAACCTGCAATACTGATATTTATTTTCTTTTTGTCTCAGCTCTTTTTGTCTTTAACTGTCTCCTTTTCAATTCACTGAAATTATTTTATTTCATTTTATTTCCAGGATTGGTTTAACTACATTTCTTGTGGGCTTCTCTTTTTAGTGGCTTCTCTAGAGTTTGTAATGTATATCTTTAATTTATCACAGCTTAGAAACAATTTGAATTGTTTCATGAATATTGTAACAACTTTATAACAATATATATCTTTGTACCCCTCTTGTCCATTATACTATGTTTATAACATTGTATCCCATAAATACACACAGTTATTTGTCAACTATAAAAATAAAAATAAATTTTTAAAAATATGTATGGTTGTCATACATTTTATTCTATATGTCATAAACCCCACAATACATTGTTGATTATTTTTACTTTAAACAAGTCATTATTCTTTTTTTTTTTTTTTTTTTTTTTTTTTGGAGACAGGGTCTCATTGTGTCACCCAGGCTGGAGTGCAGTGATGCAATCTACAGCTCACTGCATCCTTGACCTCTCCAGGTTCAGCTGATCCTCCCACTCAGCCTCCTGCATAGCTGGGACTAGAGGCACACACCATCATACCCAGTTAACTTTTCTGTAGTTTTTTGCAGAGGCAAGGTTTTGCCAAGTTGCCCAGGCTGGTCTCAAACTCCTGGGCTCAAGCAATCCACCTGTCTTGGCCTCCCAAAGTACTGGGATTACAGGTGTGAGCCACCATATCCGGCCTCATGTTTGTTTACTTAGTATAATTATACATAAATAAATCTATTCCAATGATTTAGTCAAATGTGCATTCGTGCTGGATGGTCGGTGGAACAGTATTTATTAAGGCAACAACCTTAATGATTCATAGTAAAGGCATTGTTGAATTATTGTGCTTCCTTACAGTGGAATATTAAGCAGCTCTTAAAGTATATATTTCAAAGACATTTAAAAACACAGGAAATGCTCATTATCTAATGTTAAGAGAAAAAAGAAACCCTGCAGCATCTCTATAGTGTCCTTGAAACCTGTTTACAATTGAAGTGGTGGGGATGATACAGGGATAATAGGGGTTTAGTAATTTTTTACTTTTTTTCCATATGCATTTGTTTACAAAATTTTTAAATTTGCTATGTTCTATTAAGTTCAGGAAATACATTTTATCTTCAAGGATGCAGATTATATAATGTTTAAAAATACTACTGAACTTAATTTAATTTTATTTTTTTTTCTGGGCAGTTTACTTTCTACATTGTTGCATTTGCAGTTTTTCCGAGTTCTTGCCAACTCCAAGATAGACATTCTCCTACCTATTCCTTCATCCATATGAAAGTTCATTATCTTTTCAAGAAATATATATATAATAAAAGTGGTTTTTATTTTTACCCATATATTCACCATGTTCCAGATCTCTTAATTCCTTTGCATGGATCCAGATTTCTCTCTGGTTTCATGCTCCTTCTGCCCAAATGACTTCCCTTAATGGTTCTCATAGTGTAGATATGATGTTAGCAACATCTTTTAGCTTTTGTATGTCTGAGAAAGGCTTTGCCATCTTGTTCTTGAGTAATCTTCTCACTGGCAAAGAATTTGGGGTTGACCATTTTTTTCTTTCAGATAATTTAAAGCCACTGCTTCACTGTCTCTTGGCTTGCATTGTTTCCATTGATAAATTAGTGGTCACTCTTATCTTTGTTTTTCTGTATTTAACAGGTCTTTTTTTCGACTAACTACTTTTAATAATTTCTATTTATTGCTGGTTTTGGATAACTTAATGCTATTATAATGTGCCCTGGTAGGGTTGCCTTCATATTTCTTCTATTAGAGATTCATTGAGCTTCTTAGACCTATAATTTATAGCTTCCAGCAAATGTAGAGAAATTTTAGCACTTATTATTTTAAATAATTGTTCTGTCATACAGTTACTTGGAAATCTAATTTCACCTACATTAGATAGTTCGATATTTTTCTACACTGTGTTCCACAGGAGACTAATACTTTGTTTACTTTTTAAAGTCATTTTTCTTTCTGTGCTTCATTTTGGATAGACTTTATTATGTCTTTGAGTTCACTAATATCTTTCTTCTATGATGTCTAAATTGCAGTAATTACTTCCACTGTACTTTCTATTTCAAATTTTTTTCAACTGTAGAAGATCCACTTTTATGTTTTTATATTTTCCATTTCTTTCCATATTGTATTTGTATTATCCTTTATCTTTTTAAACAAATAGAGCATATTTATAATAGCAGTGTTAGCATCTTCATCTGCTGTATCTAACTTCTGCATGATTTCTGAGTGTGTTTTTAATAATGATTGATTGATTTTCTCCTTATGGGTCACATTTTCCAATTTCTTTGAAGGTCTAATAATCTTTTGTTTGTATTATAGACCTAGCAAATATCATGTTGTTGGTTGCTGGTTTTTTTAACATTCTTTTAGTATTGTGAAGCTTTTTCTGTGACTGCTATTGTGAATCAGTTTAGTTACTGTTAATTAGTTTGATTCTATCAATATTTGCTTTTATAACATGTTAGAATAAGTCTAGAGCAGCTTTACTTAGGAGTTAATTTGGCCTTTTAGAAGGAATTTATCTAATGCCCGTGTATTAGGAGATATTTTCAGTCTGGTTAGTAGGAACATGAACTATTCCCAGAGTGTCTAAGCTCCCAAGATTGTTCTACCTGCTCTTTCAGTGATTATTTCCTCAGCCTGGAATCATTTTTGTCTATGCATGCTCAAAAAAGTATTCAATGAAATGCTTGAGGAAACCCTTCTGTAAATCTCTGAAATCCCTTCTCACTCTCTCTCTTTTCTAATTTTGCTCTGCAATTTCTAGCCAGGCTGACCTTCCTGAACTATAAAATCTGTCTTCTGGATAATTCAGCATATTATCTAGGCTTTATTTGGGTTTTCTTTTCTGGGTTGCAGCCTAGAAACCCTCCCAAACAGTTAACTGTAGAAATCAGAGTTCTCATTGTTTCCTTTGTCTTGGGTACTCTCCTGAGCTATCTGCTCACAATGTTTGAAAACCATTGTTTTATATATTTTCTTGGTTTTCTCATTGTTTTTGGTGGAATATGTATCCAGTTCCTGTTACTCTATAATGGCCCATACAAAAATTTATAATTTTAAATAAAAGAAATACAGAATACAGATAACATCAAAACTAGTTTACTTTTTTATGAGAGTTCAGACTTAGGTAATCTACTGGTCATTTTTCTAAAAAGCACTTATTATGGTTCTTCAGAATGATAATTAACATATACAAACTTATAGGAGAGAATATTATATCTTTCTTCCACCTCGTATCTCACCATCATCCTTGTATTAGTCGGTTCTCCTGCTGCTATGAAGAAATACCCAAGACTGGTTAATTTATAAAGAAAAGAGGTTTAATTTACTTACAGTTCTACATGGCTGGGGGAGCCCTCAGGAATCTTACAATCATGGTGGAAGGCACCTCTTCACAGGGCGGCAGGAGAGAGAATGAGTGCCAGCAGGGAAAATGCCAGACACTTATGAAACTATCAGATCTCGTAAGAACTCACTATCATGAGAACAGCATGGGGGAGCCACTCCCATGTTTCAATTACCTCCCACTGTGTCCCTCCCATGACACATGGAGATTATGGGAACTACAATTCAAGATGAGAGTTGGATGGGGACACAGCCAAAGCATTTCAATTCTGGATAGAAACAATATCTACAGACAATTGCTACAACTCTTTTTTCACAGTTCTTCAAAGTGCTGATTATTTTTGTTTGTCCCAGATCTGTTCTTTATGCTTCTCTTCTTCTTTCTGCCTTTCAGTTAGTTTTAATCAATAGAATGCCCTAGCAGGAGGTCCAAGGTAGGAGCCAATGATTCCATCCCCCACACATTCTTTTCTAGCCAAAGTCTTAGTAATAGCTACATTCATCTATTTATGGCCAGAGCTCCTAGGAGCAGCCCCTTTCCCATGGCTACCACAGTTGCCAGTTTCTAAAATACTACTCTCTCTACTTGGTTCTTCAGGCCAACGGATAAAAATGACTTGGCTTTCCATTACTGTGATTTTCTGGATTTATCATTATTTTTTATTTTTGTTTTTGTTTCGCCCTATCCTCACCTCTATAAACCATCCCTTAAAAAAAAAAACTCTCTTTGGTTAGTTTTTTAGTGGATTATTTGTTTCCTGCTGGGGACTATGTGACCCCAGGCCACATTGTTCATGATCCACCTCTAAAATCATAAACCTAATATCCCACTCTCTGACTGCAACTTCCTGTCCTTTCAGTTCTCTACTTCCCTGACTTTTAATCTGCCAGTTCTTTCTCGAATCCCTTGCCCAGTCTCTCTCTCTCCTGTTTCTCCCAACCTTTCATCACTTTCTGCCTTTATTTTCTTCCCAATCCAGCCTAGATTCTGCAGTTTTTCATGTCACCCTCTCTTATCCCACTGCTTTTTATTCGTTCTCTCTGTTTCAATGAGTTCTAACTCAACTTGGTTATCAAGATTTTAAAATAATCTGGGCCTTTATTCCTAAAGAGCTGGATATTAGTGGGTTAGTCATTGCCCAACCAGGTTGCATTTGAGAGTGAAAAGAGCTCTTAATTATTGTACCAGGACAACAGGAGAGTCCCAAGAAAACTGGGCATAGGACCACCTATCTCTCAAGCCATTCAAGAGCTGTTCTAGCTCTAGAATGCTACGTTATATTATACATGTTAAAACGGATCTCAGATTTTTCTAGAGTCTCAAGCTTGCAGATTACAGTATATTCTGCTTAGTAAACATAACAAAACACTTGAGAAAAATAAATAGAAGCATAATAAAGACATTGAGGTGGGAGCTGTGAACAGTAAAGACAGTACAAAAAAAAAAAAGAAGAGTCACAAATACATGCTTCCTTCCAAATATCAGGCTTATCAGACAGTTGCATGCAAGGAAAGACCCTGATTTTCTGACAAGCAAGTAGCAAACCCACAGAACAATCTATCCATTTGGGTATAAATGGAAAATCTAGTGCCCTGCCGCCTTCTTGTCCTTTCGCTTCCATTTTCGGTTTTTATTTTCACACCCCACAGAAGCTTATGCTGTGCCCTATGCGCTGCCTCCTATCCCTCAACAAAAAGACTTCCACAACTGAATAGGCATGGTTGCCATGGCAGCTGGAGGGTCATAAACTCCTGAGCTGTGGGTCTTGGCCCAATTCCATGCATTATCTGCATCCTGGTGCAAATCAGTCCCTTTATCTAATTAGTAGCCTTACAAATAGCCACCTGCCCCACAGCTTAACCATTAAAGATGCAATATTGGCTGAATAGCTTGAGACCAGGGGTGAGGATATCAGCAAACCGAAAGCTGATCTGAATGAGGCCCTATCTCTCCTGGCTACAGACACCTGTGAGCCCTAACCCACCCCACATAGCAAGAGTTCAGAAGGAGGCCAAGAACAAATCACTTCTGTCTTCCTTTCATGACTCACCTTGAGCGTCTTCTGATCCACTGGCCTCCCAGAAGTTAGGCCTGCTGATCCCTGCGTAAAGGACCTGCTTGATCATTCCTGATTAGGTGCCCAAGTCTTCCCTGCCTGAGAACTTCTACCTGAAAAGTCCAGCCCTGTCTCTCTCTCCAGAACTTCATCAACTGCCCTGGTCTGCTATAGTCCACAACCTGGTCTGGATCCCTCAGTAGTATCTCCTGATATACTCTGAAGAATGACTCTTCTGTCACTTGATTAAATGCTAAAACTTTCTCTTGCTAGTGAGAATATATCCCAGACTCAAATTATTTAGATGTTAATTGGGTTCATCTCTTTTCCTTCCAGTAAAGAATTCTAAAAAACAAAAACCACAATTATTTTTTCAACATTCCCTATATAGAGGCAAATATCTTCCTACATTTATTTTACAGATAATGATGAACTGAAACCTTTAAAAAGTTAACACCAATGTATGCTGAAAGTGTACAATGTGGTGAATCTGCCTTTTGCATCCTGAGCTGAATTTCAAAAATGCTATTAATTATAGGCAAAAGGTGAAAGCAGAGAATAGAGGAAGAGTCCAGCTTCAATTTTACAGTTGAAACTGTGGCGCCACCTTTGAGTGTTCTTATGTATTATGAGAGAAAAAATAGGGCTTTGATGTGATGTATCTACCATGAACTTCTGAAGTTAAAATATACTAAAAATAACACCCAATTTTCTCCTTTATGCTGAATATTTGCTCCATATGTCCGTAAGTTCATGTCTCGTTATAATTTTATTGTCATGTAATAAGTTTGAAATTTTTGCTTTTTACTATTATACTATGATGTGTGACCATGAATAGCCATTAGAAACTAATTAAACTAGGAAATAATGATCCTTACTATGCTGGCAACAATTCTGTAAAAAACCTATAGAAAAAAACTTAGAGGTAGAAAACCTTTACAAAGTCTTTTCACCTATTCTTTTGTTCATGCAAGCTACGATTTTCTTTTGCTTCACTATCAGGTTAGTCACTCCAGTTTGAAATGATATTAAGCAGCAGGGCTTCTTGTATTTCCTTAGAGACACTATTCCAGAGGTTAGCAGAGCTTGCTGATATGGGCTCCTTGATATTCCAGCTATAGCCTCTTGTCGTGAGGCTCTGTTATTCTTATTAATTCATATTTTAAATAAAATATTTTCAATGCCCATGAAAAGAAAGTCACTGTTTTGAATATGTGTAAGCAAAAATGAAGCCAGGTCAACATTCCCTCCCTGCCTACTGTGACTTCTTAGGCCATTCCAGGAGCAACCAGATTAAATAGCTGTGCTCTGAACCAAAGCCCAAAGGCCATTGTTTAGGTTTCTTTTGAGAACAGGAGGAACTACAAAGTCAAAAACAGGAACTATCTTTGTGAAAATTTCGACTTTTCTTCTCTAACCCTAAGTAAAGGTTATTAATCAATCATCACCATATACAACATAGGTTGAAATATTTGTGCATTTATCTTCTTGGCCACTTCTAAGAATTTTTACCTGGGGTTCAATTGTAATCTTATTAAACAAAAGTTTTCAGTGCATAAAGAGGTGATGCCTTTCTGATGTGTAATGTCTGGTTGCTTTCCAGAATGTAACGCTAGGAGAGTTGGGACAGTTCATTTCTATTTTTTCTTTTCCTTTTTTTTTTCAACTCCCCCACCCCCCCCAAGCTGGAGTGCAATTGGGTGACAGAACGAGTCACTTCAGCTTTGACCTCCTGGGCTCAAGCAATCTTCCCATCTTATCCCAGCATGGGACCGCAAGCACACATCACCATGCTGGGATAGTTTTTTTTATTTTCAGTAGAGACGGGGTCTTGTTATGTTGTGCAGGCTGGTCTCAAATTCCAGAGCTCAAGCAACCCTCCCAGCTGGGCCTCCAAAAGTGTTGGGATTACAGATGTGAGCCACCATTCCTGGCCCAGGACAGTTCATTTCTTAATCTCCATTCCATTCTTGTGAGCAGATGTTTATAACAGGGATAAAGTGTGCAATGACCTCTTCATTGTTTAGGTGCTATGAAGAACAGTAAGCTAAAATTCTATGCGTTTTGAGAATTGAAAATTACCACCTATATTCCCAGTAATCTCTTAATAATATAAACCATATGATCATCAATTCATGGGGAAAACAGTGTTTGGGCTTCGTGCAATAACGAAAAAGATATGCTTGCTGAACCTGTGACTTTAAAAATTAAAGAAAATAAATATTTCCCCAACAACCATTATATTGAAAGGCCACTCAATTTTAAACTTGTTGAGTTATTCAGAGGCAGTTGTGTAAGCCTAAAATTCATCACTCAGAAACACCTGAGATAATGTAATTTCTCACATAAATGGTCTTTGGGATGTAGCTTTTGACTTAAAGATGAATTTCACAACTTGACAAATTCATTTAGTATTATTATTATTAAACAGAATTTTTTTTCTCCAGACTATCTCATCCTCCTCTGCAAATCCCACAGAGGACACAGTAGAGTGGGCAGGAATGCAAAGAAGGTCTGTGGTTTGGAACTGGCCCAAGCCAAACTAAATTTTTCTGAATATACATTAAACTGTCATCAAAGAGCACTGTGACCCAGAGCCTGAATAAAGGGAAAACCCCACAGCGCTCTGAAGTCACTAGTTCCGTGAGTTGTTTTAGGGAGAAGACAGACAACCAAGGATGATTTACCTTATTAGACTGTGCCCATTCAAGCCCAGGTAAAACTTTCTGATGAGAAGAAAACTGGAATCATTTCCCTTTCTCTATCCTGGATTGAGTGTGAATTCCCCTGAGAAGCTTGACTTTGAGAGCACCAGCTGGACATATAGGGGTCCATCTCCAGTCTGCTCTGAGACTTGCAATATAAGGTCCTGTCTTCATCCTAAAGGGGGGGCTTTAGAAAACTGATATCTAAGATTTAGGATTGCAAGATGGTGAGAACCAGAGACTGAGCAACTGGCCCCAATTCTTCCTGAAGCATTATGTGAGACAGCCTAGCTTGTGGTATTTGACCCCTGGCAGAATGGTGAAGAGAGGGAAGAAGGGAGAAGGGAGATGAAGACAACTCCCTGCTCAAGACCGGCCCATCTCCCCCTCATTCTGGGGCGACTAATTGAGAAAAGTATCTCCCCTTACTGTTACCTGTTTCCAAAGGCTTTGCTTCATCTACCAGAAAACTGTGTGAGAACCATCTACACTCATGTGCTCATTAAGCTCTTAGAGTCATTCTCTGGTAACTATATTGATTCATTTATTTGTAATCTAGGAAAGTAAAACTTAATATGGCATTACTGACATGGAAACAAAGAATAGATAGCATACAGTTGAACAACTTTAATTACGAGGGTTCCGGTGTCTGACTAGCTGTGTAAATACGAGTAATTGAATTAATTTTTCTAGGATCAATTTTCTTACTTCTAAATGAGAAACATGAGGCCAAAATTCTTAACCTTAATTCTGACTTTACAATTGTATGGTTCTCTGTCCCTAGTAATGAGTTACTATGAATGGTATATGTAAGCCAAATAGAAAACACACTATAGGATATCCAATAATAGCTAAGAAGGAATCGTGAAGGATGATGCGAATTTGCTGCCTTTTCTAGTCATCCTAGAGGAATTTATAAAAAAAAAAAAAAAAAAGATGATTTGATGTGTAAGAATGTCTGCTGAGCTGAAGAGTTCATGTTTCTTAGACATAAGTTGTAGTCAAGGCAATAAAGCTTAAGGATGGAATAGAAGCATTAAGGAAAACTTTCCAAGAAAGGAAAAAATTAGAGGCAGAAAGGGTGGGAAAAGCAGACAGGAGTCAACTCATAGGAAGCCGAGAGATACAGAGCTTTGAAATATAATGTGAGGAACCAGACATATTTGAGAAGAGAAGTAATGGTCAAAATAAAGGACAGAGATAGAAGAAGCCCACAGGAAGCTTGTGGCCAATGGTAGCAGTCGGTGAGGATGAGGAGGGTAGTAATAATTTATTATAATTAATTACTGCCATTTGTTGATCACTTACTAAATATTAAAATTCTTTGTTAGGAGATGTATAAATACCTTGTCTCCTTTCTAGAACTCTCTCCAAAGGATATGGTCATATTCATCATATAGATAAGTAAACTAAGGTTCAGGAAAAATTGCTTTCTCGAGGGCAAACCCAGGTCTGTCTCTGCTATTTTTACTATACCACTGCCGTTTGTCCATGAACAGGAAAAACCCTCAACTATGGCCTTGAGCAATCAAGTATTATTGGAAAGAAAAATCACCACAGGTACTGATAAATCAGATGGAACAGTTACTCTTTGAGCAAAGGGATTATGTCCTCTTTATCTGCGTGTTACCTGCATTTACTCCCAGGGTCTAGCAACTTGTGATAGACAAAGATGAGTCAGATCCCCCTTCAGTAAAGGACTTGCTGCTCAGCTGCTGGGGGTGCAGTCAGCCTCCAGCCTCCAATAAGCTCTATAAGGCTGGCCTCAGATGTAGGTAAAAAAATGTAACGATATATTTTTGTGAATGAGAGTCAGCATGTCAAATGCATCCTCTAGAAAAATAATTGTGTTATAGTCTTAAGATTGATTTTCTAAAGTTGATACTGTGGGTTATTTTTGTGAACAGGCTGACATTTGGGACCTTTTTTCCTCAAAATAAACAAGTCCTTATAAAACCAGGAATTTGGTTTCTTAATTTTTGTATTTTATTATTGTTTACTTCAAACTCTTTGTTTTACAGCGTCCTCTGCAAAACCCCTAGAATGTACTAGATATATTTTTCTTGGAGTCATAATCATTAAGCATACCAACATAACACTACTCAAATTATATTTTATTGAGATTCATGCTGCATTGAAGAGTTAAATAACTTGACAAAGTGGAGATTGTTTTTCAAAACGGCGGTTACATCCTAATGAAAGTTTGGGAAGTATATCCTCTCTGCCTTCTCATCAGTGCTTTGTGGTCCAGCTGGCCTCCTTTTTGAGGTTTTTGTTGTGTGCTAAATTATTTTGTCCTTACATAGGAGAGGCTCAAAAACATTAAGATTTCAGGAAAATTGCAACAGTTGGATAATAGAACCCCTGCTTTCTTCTGTTTTGTCCTTTTAATTACTATTTATAGCCCCAGTTACCTTCTGATTTCTGAAGTGTTACCTCCATGTTACTGAAAACAAGAAAACTTATTTCCTGATAGTCCATAGTCTGCCTTCTCTGGAGACTGAGAACATAAGAGAATGATACACATTTGTTTTACCCTAAATAATATTTGACCCATCTTAGCTAATATTTGTGTTTTCCCTCAACTTTATTAATTGCAGTGATTGCATTTTTGGCATCCAGTTAAGATGAATATATTAAACAGCTACCAGTGTGGTATACCTCATCCTTGAAAGGCCTAGTTCATTCGTGTATTGTACTTCAGTTTTTCCAGCACAGCAAAAAATGGTATTTACAGTTTTTGTGCACACAAATCTTGAATTCCCCTATAAAGTTGCTATTGTTCCACAAAAAATTAAAAAAATTTAAAAACTGCTTCATTTTAGGTCATGCTGGTATCCAATAAGTGAGCAAGGAGGTGGGGGGTAGGGACAAGAGGGGGAGCGAAGGGGAACAAAGGCCTGAAACTAATCAGGGACACCTCTGATGGCCAATTCTGACTCTAGAGCTCCCTACCAAGTAGGCCAAGTGTCTTGTCAGTCCTGCATGGAAAGTAACCTTTCCCTTGGCTCAATTCTGCCTCTATCCACTTCTTTTCACAGGTATTGATCCCTAATCAATATCTGGCGCTCCACATTCCATCTCAGTAACTGCTTCCAGAAAACACAAACTGTGCCATACCCATTATGTACTCAATAAATGTTTAATAAATGAGTGTATAAATAGAGTGGTGTGAGTTGAGAAGCATTACTAAAGACTCTTTTCCCAAAAATAAACAAAAAATGTGCCCATTGTCTAGTGACTAGAATTTTACAATTAGAGGTTTGTTCCTTTGTCTTAACGCTTCTGCTCTTATAAATACCCCCATAATAAATAGCATGTTAAGTTTATTGGACACCTATTCCCCAGTGTAAAGAAAGTCCTGGAAGCACAGTCTTACAGGAAGAGACAGGGAAAACAGTGTGAGAGCACTGGTGGTAGAACACCAGGAGCAAGTTGCCTGGATTCGGTCCTGGTTCCACCACTTGCTCGGTCTGTGTCATTAGACCAATCAATTGACCTCTCTGTGTCTCACTTTTTGCGCCTGTAAAATGGGAACAATAGTTGCAACTACTTCAGAGTATTGTTACGAGAATTAAATGAGTTAAAATATGAAAATGTTGAGGCTAGTGAATGTGAGAATAGTCAACGAATGTCTAGTGGAGACAAGAAAAAGTGAATAAAATTATACAAGTACTATTAATTATACAGTCAGATTTATATAATATTTTTTCCATCACATCGACCTCCAATCCAGGCTGGGAAATGGGTTTTTTAAATCTCTTGCATGTTTTCCATCACTGGAACTACCACATTGTTTTACAATTATTTGTCTTGTGTCTGTTACCACCCTCACCTGACCACTGTGAGATCCTTAGAGGTAAGATATTCTATCTCATTCATCCTTGTAACCCCTTCCATTCATCCACATATTTTTTTTGTTTTTAAGTTTTATTTTAAGTTCATGGGTACATGTACAGGTTTGTTACATAGATAAACTTGTGTCATGTAGGTTGGTTGTACAGATTATTTCATCACCTAGGTATTACGTCTAGTATCCATTAGTTATTTGTCCTGATCCTCTCCCTCCTCCCACCCACCACCCTCCAGGAGGCCCCAGTGTGTGTTATTCCCCCTCTACGTGTCCACGTGTTTTCATCACTTAGCTCCCACTTGTAAATGAAAGCATGTGGTATTTGGTTTTCTGTCCCTGTGTTATTTTGGTAAGGATACTGACCTCCAGTTCCATCCATGTCCCTGCAAATGACATGATATCATTCTTCTTCTGGCTGCATAGTACTCCATGATGCATATGTACCACATTTTCTTTATCCAGTCTATCATTTATTCATTTGTTCATTCATTAAACAAATATTAAGTGCACATCACATACTACACCCTCCTTTGGCACTGGAATAACACAGTTAACAAAGTTCCTGCTACCTTGGAGTTTATATGCTGGTCATTTTTATGAACAATAATAAAATACATAAATATTCACTAGATTATCCAGTGCAGAGTACTGTAGGGAATTATCCCTGTGCAGGAGGACTCAGAGTGGAGTTTCAATAAATTTTAGTTAAATTAATGCATTTGTCCAAAAGAAAAGAGAAATAAGAGCCAAAATGCTAATAAAAGACATTTGTGTTGTTCCCTCTGCTCAATGCAGAATGAAAGAGCTCTGCAGGAAACAACTGGCTGGGATAGGGGTAGTTTTTTTACCTTTTGCAGCTCAGCCCTTCAGAAGTTGAGTAACATAAAGCCAAGTTAGCCAAATATAGAGGGGCAAAACATGGGATTATTTCAAGGTAAACATTATTTCCTTATTTGTACTACTATTTTGTATTTCCTTATTTGTACTAGTGCTGATTGCACAAAAATTTTTACTCTCTGCTTTTTTTATGCCTGTGATGATAGAAAGATTCCATCACAGCAGCATAAAAGTTCAAACATTCCAGTAAATCTTTTCACTAATTATTATTATTATTATTGCAATAACAGGCAAGCATGACCTATCCACTCTAGTCACCATAGTGCCACTTCAGGTCTTCTCCTTTTATATTACTGTTTTGAGTATTTTTTAAAGAAATTTAAATTGGTACCTCCACTCTTATATGCAACAATTCACAAATTAAAGCTATCCTTAGTCCTTATATCTCCTACTATTGATTGAATAGTTAAGTAACATTAAGCTGCTTCAGAATATTTTTAATCTATTCATAAAAATACCTTGATAAAGAGAAGCTCTTTATATTTCCTTTAATGTCTCTCCCCTGAGAATGGCCTTAAAATTTAAACATAGTTTCCAAAATACAGTGTATTTGTTTCTATTCAGAAAATTGTATGGGTTTTACATTAGAATATCTTATCCAAAGCACATGAGATTGGAAGAAGGCAAAAATACTCTAAAGACCTTGTGCATACCCATAGCTTCTCTGTCCTCACTGTTAGAACAATAGCAGGTGATGCTTTTGTTATCTTATTTATCCCCAAAATTCTGTCCAACTCTTTGTATCCATCCTTATCATCACCAGACCATCACCCCTATGTCATTCCCTATCCATCCAATATCTCCTTCCATAAATGCACATCTTTGCTCGCTCTTCCATGATACCAGGTGTTGAAAGGGGAAAAAAATTATTTATTTCCTAATTCTATACTCTGTTATTTAAAATCCCTCCCATTGTACTCTTCTTCTCACCCACTCATCACTTCCCAAACTCACCTTTGACCACCACACTTCCCTTGCCATTTCATTACCAACTTGGCCCAAGTCAGAGGAATGATTCATGGAGTCATAAAACTCAGAGTAGAAGAGATCTTAAAGGTCAGCTAATTCAACCACCCAACTAAATGGAAAATCCAGCTCTTACATTTATTCTTTCTTCCTTGACTTTCCAAATTCAATTGCAAACATTAGACCAGTATCTATAGTTGTTAGGAAACTTTCTGATTTGGTTATCTTTTTAACCAAGGTAAATATCCCTCTCCCTGAGATGGCTTAGCTAAAGTCCTGTGAATGGTAAACAATGAATTATAGATGAGAAAATTTCCAAGTAGAGAATCAATAATTTTGAAACCTAAAATCCTCTGAACATAGAGTTGTTCACTCTCAAAAAATGTTCAAAGGTGATCATATTTATTTCATAAATACTCCATTTGTTCCACAGGACAACTAAGTATTATTCTATTAAACAGCATTGTCATAATAGAAAGTACACAGATAGACCCAAAAGACAGTTTATAATAAAAGTAGACCTCAAGAGTCCAGAAAAAATTTGGACTTTTAAATAAATGGTGCTGAGACAACTGGTTAGCCATTTAGAAAACAGTTAGATCTGTATCTGATATCATAAGAATAAATTTCAAATGAATTAACTATCTAAATGTTAAAAAATATTAAATTCTGAAAGTACTAGAAGAAAACATGAAGAGATTTCTTTTTCACATGAGTGTAGGCAAAGGCCTTCTAATGTCTCAAAATCCAGATACAATTTAAAAAACATTGATAAGTATGGCTATCTAATTTTTTTAATAGCATGACAAAAAAGGCATAAAAAAGCAAAATCAAAAGACAACCAAAGAACTAGAAGAAAATATCTACAACATGTTTTATTCATATGTATATAAAACCAAAGGCAAAAAGGTTTAATAAGATAAACAGAATAAATGTTGGTCAAAATCACAATGAAATAATATTTCTCACCTATGATACAGTAATGATAGATGAGGTGCTCTCATACATTGCTGGTGGGTATGCACAAAATCTTTATGGACAAGAATTTGCAATATCTAACAAAACTACACCTGTTCACCTTCCCACCCAGCAATCCTACTTCTAGAAATTTACCTTGAAAATATACCTCTAAAAATACAAGAATATGTATGCACAATATTATTCAAAATATTTATTGCAGTATTGGTTATAATGGTAAAATATTGGAAACAACCTACATGCCCATTTGTAGGAGAGTAGTGACATAAACTATGGTATATCCACACAATGGAGTACTACACAACTATAAAAAAGAATGAATAAGATCTTTATGAACTAATATGGAGTAACTTCCAGGATATATTGTTAGATCAAAAAAGTAAAGCACGTCTATAGTAAGCTATTTTTGTGCAAGTAAAACAGGAATTTAGAAAATATGGCTGGGCTCAGTGGCTCAGGCCTGTAATCCCAGCAATTTGGGAAGGCGAAGTGGGCAGATCACCTGAGGTCGGGAGTTCGAGACCAGCCTGACCAACATGGTGAAACCCCATCTGTACCAAAAATACAAAATTATCCGGGTGTGGTGGCACATGCCTGTAATCCCAGCTACTCAGGAGGCTGCGGCAGGAGGATTGCTTGAATCTGGGAGGCAGAGGTTGCGATGAGCTGAGATCATGCCATTGCACTCCAGCTTGGGCCACACCAGTGAAACTCCGTCTCAAAAAAAGAAAAAAAAGAAAGAAAGAAAATATACATATGCCTAAAGGCAGATAAAGCAAACTGAGTAAAAAGAATAATAGGAATGGTGGAAAATGACACCTTTTTTGTATAATCCTGACTTGTAAACCATTTAATGTTTCACATGCTCAAGAAGAGAAAGATGGGGAGGAGACCTCTAACTGGAACATAAATAGGCCAGGTGCAGTTGCTCACTCCTGTAATCCTAGCACTTTGGGAGTCCAAGGCAGGTGGATCGCTTGAGCTCAGGAGTTCGAGACCAGTCTGGGAAAAATGGTAAAATCCCGTCTCTATAAAAAATACAAAATGTAGTTGAATGTGGTGGGGTGCCCCTGTGGTCCCAGCTACTTAGCTACTTGAGGGGCTGAGGTAGGAGGATCACTTGAAACTGGGAGACAGAGACTGCAGTGAGCTGAGATCATGCCACTGCACTCCAGCCTGAGTGACACAGTGAGAGACTCTCTCTCAAAAAAAAAAAAAAAAAAAAGGAACATAAACAAATGAATGAACCAAATGGGGCCTGGGGAGAACTAACTCAAGAAATTTTTGAGTGGAATATTTGGACTGTATACCTTCAGGCTAAAGACAAAAAGAACTGATAACAATTACAGAAGTCCAATCACTGGGGTTTTTCTCACAGGCATATGGGTTATCAATTTTGAAACCACATTCTGTGTATGCCAGGATTAGGCAAATAAATACGTTACAATCAATGGGAGCCAGGTTTCTCCCTGTCAAAAGAGTTACAAATATGGACAGGAGGAAGTCTTTGATCTCTGTGGCTTTGAATAGAAACTGGAGGTATTAGTATGAACTTGAGGTTATACAGTGTGTGTGTGTGTGTGTGTGTGTGTGTGTGTGTGTGTGTGTGTTGTGTAATTCTGTTTCCCAGCTCTGTCTGCTGAGAAGGCCTAGAAGAAAATACACTCGTTCTCCACTTAAAATATATTCAGGGCAGGGAAAGTACAACTTGAGTCTGGAATATCTTTTTGTGCCAGAAAGCCAGAAAGTGCTCAAAGAATTATGGTTTCATATGAAAAGGCCAAAAAGCCATGTTAAAGGGCTTCCCACTAGTCAAATTTGAACACCAAAATAACAATGACAGTAACCGACTATAACTCATTGAATAAAATAAAAATGCCTAAGTTCATAATGAACTACATGCACATACATACATACATGCCTACAAAAGAAAAGAAAGTTTCTTCTTACAGTACAAAGCAAATTAATAAATATGAAAAGAATGATGAACTTGCAAAGTCATCATTTAGCAACCATGGTTGTAATAATTGATTCAGACAAGGATCATTCACGGATGCTAAATGAGAATGTGTAAATTTGATGAGCAACAGGACATCTACATAGTCTCAAAGTTTCTCTCTCAAATATGTATTAACTGCAGTGGAAAAAATGGTAGTAACTGCTCAGTGGAGAAACCTGGCAGAACTTAACCAAATGATCAAATGTCATCAATAATGGCATCTGTCAACATTGTGGGCCTTCTAAGACAAGGCACTGAGAAGGACGCAGCATTACTCTGGGGAATTCCTTCCAAAAATGTGCTGAATCTCATTACGAGAAAACATCAGACAAATTCAACTTGAGGAGTATTCTACAATATAGCTGGATGTACACTCCCAAAGCATCAGTACCATAAAACACAAAAAAAGAGAGAATTATTCCAAGTTAAAGGAGACTAAACTTAATGCAATGTGTGATCTGGCAGCTTTGTTGTCATCATTTGTGTTTGTTTCTTATAAAAGGGAATTATTGGAACAAGTTGAAAGATCTGTCTGTGCAAGAGTCATGTATTAATGTTAATTTTCTGATTTTAATATCATACTTGGTTATGTAAAATAAAGTATTTTAGGATCGAGATCTGAAATATTTAGAAGTAAGTGGCATCAGGTTGGCAATTTTCAATTTTCATCTTTTTGAGAATGTGGGGGTCTGAAATTATGAGAGCACAAAAATTTAAAGAAAGAAACTGTACTATCCTCATGTGGTTGATTTCCTTCACTATGTATCTGGCAGTTATCACATGCTCTCCACTCTACTTCATTTTGTTTCATCCTTCGTTTCTTTCATTCTTGTGTTTCTCACCCACTCATTCTGGTAACAAAATTGAGAGTTTGGGTGGTGTGGGCAGCTTTTGATTCTCCTCACTCGGATGTAAAAAGCAGACATATTTCCATTTTTGTTCAACATTTCTCAAGTCCATCTTCATATGCAGTAGCAGCTTTCACAGGTACATATGCTGCTTTCATTATGTCATCCACCAAAAGTGGCTGCAAGAACATAATGGGGGACCTTTGGGTCAATTCCAGCCCTTTCAACGAATCTATATAAAGCAAACTGGCCATTCCAAAGCAGGAACACTTAAAGACCTGTATAATTGGTTCAAGAAGACAAGAGGAGACCAAAATAGGTACATTTTTACCTTTTTAAACTATCTGTATACTTGAAGATGAGCCTGTGCCTACTATATTTAAGCTGTTATGCAAATGTGTGATTCATGTATTCATTCAGAAGGCCTTATGGAAAAACTCGTCCTTGTCAAATTTTATGAGTAGTTCTCAAAGCTAAGTAAGGAAATGTTTTTCTTCTGGAACAGTATTTTTAAGAAAGCACAATGTGGTAAGTGCTGTAAATGAGCTGTATACTATGTATTACGAAAAGACAAAAGAGAACACAACCAACTTTATGATAGTTGGTATTAAATCACAGAAGGAGGAGTCAAAAAGCTATAAAGCACACCTAAGCTAAGTGCCTTTGCCAGACCTAAATCCTAAATCTTGTCTGTGTTTTTCCTGACCAGTGAACATGAGGTGGGGTGCAGCATCCAGCCCTGTCCCTTGGAATTGACTCACAGGCAGAGGCAGGGGAAAGGTAAGGCCCCAAGGTGGAGAGAGATCTGAGCAGAGCAGCAGAGCTTCTGGACTTCTACCTTGTCCTGTCAGACTGCCTCAACTTTATTTCTTTAAAATGGAGATTTGCCACATATTTCATTTCATGCTATTTTATTTGATAAAAATGAGAGTGCTAAAATAACTAAAACTAAACATGAATTTTAGCATATGATCTCTCATAGGGGTGAGGGAAGACATGTTTCCAGTTAGAAGGTAATTCAATACCTGGTATCTAGGTACACAAAAAGATTGTTCAAAGAGGCTGTGCTAATAATGGTTTGTGTAAAAGCATATTTATTGCTGCAACATTCAAAAAAGTGAAACACTGATACAATTTAAACATCCAGCCATAGGATTAGATAAATCCTATAATTTGCTATCTTAAGAAGAACTTTTTTAAAAGGTAGATTTATATGTGCTGATATAGAAGACTGTCCAAGGTATATTGTCAAATATACATGCAATTTTATTAGCATTGCAATGCTAATGTAGTATCAGTTTACAAACTCAAATGCACAAGAAATGTAACTTGGCTAAGACAATGAGCTTATTTTCTGTTTTAACTCAATTTTTCTGTGATGATAGAAATTTAATTCCTGATGTTGTGTTTGAGTTCCAGGAAAGCTTCTATAGCACCGATATGTGAGCAAGGAGACAGTTTGTCCTTGGTCTTGTCATCTATCAGTACTCATGTCCTGAGATACATTCTCCCCTGTCTGATCACCCATCTTACGATCATGCAAGTCATTGCTATGTCATCCTCTTCCCAGGTGTGGCTCTCTCAGCTTTTTTCACACCCTTCCAAGAGTCCATTCATTCATGCTAGGCTGCAGGAAATTCTGAGTCACCGTCTAAGGTCCAGTGGGTCTCGACACATTCTACTACCATGTCTTCTCCTAAGGACTTGCCGCCACCCCTGCTTGAAGGTCTACCAGAAAAGCAGACACAACCTCTCTGCCCTCAGATTCTCTAAGCATACTTCAGTCCTGTCTCTCCATTACCACGTTCATGTAAGTTGGGGAAACAGGGCAGAGGACCTTCTTTCTCAGGAATGCACAAGGAAGCATGTCTCATACAGTTGTGTGGTTTGAGCACTGCACACAGTACTTGCTTGGAAATGACTAGGGCTGAAAACTAGAAGATCAGGACTCTTGGTATAAAGCCAAGGCTGCTGGAAAAAGGAGGGGCCTTTGTCTTTACCTGACGGTGTTGCCAGCTCTCTAAGCCACTGCCTCTGGGAAGGATCAGCTCAGCAAGGCATCTTCTTGTGATTTAGTCACCAAAATGAGGGCTTTTCTAATTTTTGGAGAGAAGCAATGTAAATTGCCAAAGGTACTTTTTCCTCTTTCTCCTCCTAAGAATTGAAATCTTTTTAATCTAATCTTGAAAGCTCCAAGACTTTTTATGACTTATCATATATTTTTCCAAATCTCCTTTTATGCTCTGTCTTTTTCTATTACCACAAGGACTAGAAACTCAAAAAATTTGACACTGAAAAGTTGTTGGCTCCCTTTTTAAAATACGTTCAGTTGGGTCATCTTTTCTTTGAGGCAATGAATGCAGAATGTGCTGATGAAATGGGTAAAAGGCCAGGACCATTAGGAAATACAGAGGGAAAAGAATACCTCAGTTACTACCGTAGAATGTCATCTTGCCATTGTATGTGTATAGAACAGCTGGGGAAGGCTACACACTTGTCTCAGTGACTACCAGTAATTCCCCCTCTGTAGTGAAATTTAGAGATGAGACTTTTTTTTTTTTGCTGTGTAAAGTTCTGTGTTCGAATTGTTTTTATACAAAGCTGTGTGACTTCTGCAACTTTTTTCTTAAAACATTTTTTTAACTGAAAAAAATGCTCCCGTGTACTTTTAGTGATAGCACTAGGAATAACTTATTTGTTCTCCCGTTTCATTGCCTTTTTTGTGATACATCTCTATGGTAGAGTTAGAATATCTTTAAGTTCTTGCTCAGTGTTTATACATTAACAAGAGTTACAGAAATGGCAGAACTGACTGATGGAAACAATATGGATTAAAATTTACATAACTTGCATAACTTAATATGACTTATCTCAGATAGAACCTCAAAGAGTTTCATATTTCCTACTTTGTAAATGAGGAAGGGCTAACACTTAACATATAATAGTAAATCCCAAAGGGTGGCCCAAATCCACAGAGCCTGAGAAAACTAAGACAAAAGCTCCAATCCTCTCGATTCCAGTCCAGTGTTCTATTACAGAATACTCTTTCTCAGTCTGGGCTACTCCTCTGCTTTCATGAATATAGGATGGGGTGAATGTAAGTGAATGAAGCTTAAGCTTCAAGGTCCTAATTTGTACACATCCTTTGCAAAGCAACAGGTTCACATGGACACATGACTTTCGTACAGTTTGCAAAAGCAGTATTTTTTTTAACTGCAACAGGTTAACGCCACTCTCTCTTTCCACTCCAACTTCCCTTCATAATAGGTGGCACTTGGTAGCCATGTGCTTTTTGATGATATGACTAAGGAGTAGTTTATTTTGTTGAGGATACATATGATCTCAATATAGTGTCATATATTTATAAGTGTACAGATACTTCCATTAAAGTTATTGCCAACTAACCCAATATAGGAACAGATTCCAAGAATACCCTTACTGCCCACTATGCCATCTCCCAGTCTCCCGATATGAAGGTGTGGGCCAATGGTGAATTCCTGTGGTGCGTAGCGCTAACAGCACAAAGTCATGGAGGAGAGGCAAGGTTAAACTGTGTGACGCCAGTAGAAGCTAATCTGTAGAAAATTATTCCAATCACCCTATGTATAATTTTCACAGAGAATTTGGTTCGTGTGACAATCTAATCATAACAGATTTTTTTTCCTTGTCAGAATTAGTTTTGATAGTGCAGTATTACAATTATAAAATCTCAGACTTCTCATATATTTATGGTAATTAAGTGAAATAGAGTTTATCTGAATTGCTACGTTTGAAGGGAACAAATCCATAACTATATTGAAAATGGAGAGTAGGCCTATAACAATTTAACAACATAATAAGAGGTTTTCCCAATTTGACAAGTCATAAAATTTCAGGGATTACTGAAAATAACAAGGCTAAAAATTTGTCAGCTATCAACAATTTTTTAAAAATATTCAATCATAGTAGAATAAGTTATATTTCCATTTTCTTTTCTTTTCTTTTTTTTTGTTTTTTTTGTTTTTTGAGATGGAGTCTTGCTTTGTCACCCAGGCTGGAGTGCAATGGCACGATCTCGGCTGACTGCAACCTCTGCCTCCCAGGCACAAGCGATTCTCCTGCCTCAGCCTCCTGAGTAGTTGGGATTACAGGCACATGCCACCACACCTGGCTAATTTTTGTAGTTTTAGTAGAGACAGGGTTTCACCATGTTGGTCAGGCTGGTCTCAAACCCCGGACCTCGTGATCCACCCACCTCGGCCTCCCAAAGTGCTGGGATTACAGGCATGAGCCACCGCTCCCTGCCACCCATTTTCTCTATAGACCCATTTTCTCTATAAATAATTGATATTTAGCAAAGTGGCAATCAAAGACTATACAGCCAAAACAGTATAGAATAGTATAAAGGTGTGGCAAATGGATAATTACTGAAAAAATAAATTTTCTAGATTTTGTGGAGTATTTGTAGCTTTGTGAGCTTCTATAAACTTGTTTCTGTGATTTTTGTGCGTTCTATTCTATCTTCGCATTCTTTTTTTGGAAAAGCATCTCTCAAATTGCTTAAGCTTTAAGATGCTATGAAGCCCAGATTCACCCTGATGGTGAGTATAATTTTAGTGTTTTATTGATGCTTGCCTATAGCAGCTTCATTAATCCCTGCAGCTTACAGACTTCCCCTCCCATTTCTCCTCCTCCCCCTCATCCTTGGATGCAATACACACAGAAACTTTCACAGGATACCTAGTCAGAATTAATGGCTCTCTTTTCAATTTCCACAACAGCCAGTATTTACCTCTGTCAATCGTATTTATCAGAATCTGTCCTATATTAATTTATCTATCAAATATGCATTGAAGATCTGTTATTTCCTGGGGTCTGTGCTGAGTCTCAGGATCACTCTTAGACCAGGACTTTCCTAGGCACCTGCATTTTTAAATGTTTTAAAAGGCCCCTCCATTCACATGCCTCCAAATGGCTGAGGGTCTGCAAGGCCAAGGGCACATGCTTACCCATGGCCCTGGAATCCTAAGTCACATTCTGTAACTCCAGAATTCCTTCCTCAAATCCACACTGAGTCTGCTTCCACATGGACCTCTTCCCTGACCCTTCCTCTAGAGGGTTGATTTGCCACTGGTACGCTCATTCCCAGGATGAGGAAGAGGCTAATCTTTAGCGTGGGAGGGAGAGAGTACAGAGCTTCGATGTGAAAGCTGGGATGTCCATGCACACGTGCATGTGATCTCACAAAGGTAAGGGGGAAGAGAAAGGGGCAGGCTAGTGGCTCCATTTATACTCATGCCCTGAACCCTACAAATGTTAGTTATGGGCTTGCTAGAACTGTAGTAGAATTTCTATGTCTTGCTTTTATCTCATAGTTTCCTAAAGTTTCTCTGTCACTATAATTTTTTTAGTGTCTCTGTAATTTTTTTCATGGCATAGATGGGACAGAAGAAATGCCTAACCATTCTGTTGATTGAGTAATTGTGGCCAAACAACTTAGTAGAAGTAATTTACATGGTGTGACATATGTCACTTTGTTTCCCTCAAAAATGTAAAATATCCTTCAGCTATGCTGTGAGTTTGTCACAAAGATCTGGGGTGCTTCGATGCACAGGCTGAGAATCATGCTTTTATCCTAGATTGTGAGCTTCTTTGGAAAAGATGTGTGTTATGGAAAATTATAGTTTCCAAAGATGACCATATTTCTAGTTCCACATGCTCTTCTAGAACCTCTCCACTATCTCAGTGAGATACAAAGTCTAATTCACCCCCCCTCTTGAATTAGGAGGGACTGATGACTCATTTGTAATCAATAAAACACAGCAGCAATGATACTGCATAACTTTGAAGGCTCATAAAAGTCATAAATGTGACATAACTTCTATCCCAGCACTTTGGGAGGCCGAGGCGGGTGGATCACGAGGTCAAGAGATCGACACCATCCTGGTCAACATGGTGAAACCCCGTCTCTTCTAAAAATACAAAAATTAGCTGGGCATGGTGGTGCACGCCTCTAGTCCCAGCTACTCGAGAGGCTGAGGCAGGAGAATTGCTTGAACCCAGGAGGTGGAGGTTGCGGTGAGCTGTGATCACGCCATTGCACTCCAGCCTGGGTAACAAGAGCAAAACTCCGTCTCAAAAAAAAAAAAAAAGGTGACATAACTTCTACACTGTATCTCAAACACTTGCTCGGAGCTGCCATGATGTGAGGAGGCCCAAGCTGGTCAGCTCAGACAGAGCACCTGGAGAGTCTCTGAAGCTACACAATGATAGAGTCCTCAGCTGCACAAGTCACCTATTGTTCCAGCTCCTACCACCGTTAGAGAACAGCCACCTGAGACACCCCAAGCTATAACCACTCAATGGAGCCCTTTCTGAATTCCTGTCCCCCAGAAACTGTAATCATAATAAAATAACTCTTACTATTTCAAGTTTTGGGATAATTTGTTAGGTAGCAATAGTAAGTGGAAAACTCATTTTTTATTGCTTTGACAGAATAGTATTTAGAATATTTTGGAAGGTTGGCCGGGTGTGGTGGCTCATGCCTATAATCCCAGCACTTTGGGAGGCCGAGGCGGGCAGATCACCTGAGGTTGGGAGCTCGAGACCAGCCTGACCAACATGGAGAAACCTCGTCTCTACAAAAAATACAAAAAATTAGCCAGGTGTGGTAGCACATGCCTGTAATCCCAGCTACCTGGGAAGCTGAGGTAAGAGAACTGCTTGAACCTGGGAGGCGGAGGTTGCAGTGAGCCAAGATCTCGTCATTGCACTCCAGCCTGGGCAACAAGAGCAAAACTCTGTCTCAAATATATATACGTGTGTATATCGTGTGTGTATATATATATGTGTATATATGTGTGTGTATATATATATATACGTGTATATATGTGTGTGTGTGTGTATATATACGTGTATATATGTGTGTATATATATGTGTATATATGTGTGTATATATATGTGTGTATATATATGTGTGTATATATATATGTGTATATATATGTGTGTATATATATATGTGTATATATATGTGTGTATATATGTGTATATATATGTGTGTATATATGTGTGTATATATATATGTGTGTATATATGTATGTGTATGTATATATGTGTATATATGTATGTGTGTATATATATGTGTGTATATATGTGTGTATATATATGTATATATATGTGTGTATATATATATGTGTATATATGTGTGTATATATATATGTGTATATATGTGTGTATATATGTGTGTATACATATGTGTGTGTATATATGTGTGTATATATGTGTGTATATATATGTGTATATATATGTGTGTGTATATATATGTGTATATATGTGTGTATATATATGTGTATATATATGTGTGTGTATATATATGTGTGTGTATATATATGTGTGTGTATATATATGTGTGTGTATATATATATGTGTGTATATATATGTGTGTGTATATATATATATATATATACATATGAAGGTCAATAAATGTTCATCAAATTAAATTGAAAAATGAAAAAATTTCAAAGTATTAGTGATTAATCCAGATGATTATAAAGATGTTGAAAATATGAAAACTTAGGTTAAATGTATACTGACCCTAGAGCAAACCCTCCATATTATTGGTCTTTGAAGTTTTTAAGAGTTTTAATAAGACCTTAGACGAGTCCGTTTCCTTGTGCTTTGCTTTTGTCTCTTTACAACAAAGGGCAGGAAAAAAATTCTAAATATTCATTTGCAAACTCACTATATCATTAAGTCACCATAGAGGTCACATATGTTGAATTATGGATACCAGTTAATTGAGGGTTTTAATTAGTCAATTCAGACTAAGCAAGGTATTACTATAATTGGTTAATTCCAAAGACAGCCATCTGTTCCCCTTGTGAGTATTAATATTACGTTATATAAAGTCTAGCAGAGAGAAAAAATTGTCAAGTAGAAATTGTCTCACCATTAGCAAAAGGTAGATCCCGAGGAAATAAAAGCAAGGGCTGTGGAAGCAAACTGACCAACATTGGAAAAAGAAAAAAAAAGAAAACCTATAAAGAAAGGAAACTATCAAATTATTTGCTACATTAAGAGAATCAAACTGAATTTAACCTCGGACATCTGTTTGTGCCTGGCACTGTTTTTCATTGGAGTGGAGGGAGGTAATTAAAATGCCATGTAGCTACTTGCCTTGTATGCATTTCTAAGCATAATTCAAACTCTTATGAATCTGCCCTCTCAAATAGCTGATTACAGAAACAGAACAAAACCCTTCTGATCCCTCTTTCGATACAACTAGGTCATGAGAAGCAGAATTCCAAATATAGTCTCAGTTTTGGATGACTCTTCATGGAATGTTTGACTTTGGGAGGTTTCAAAATGAACAATGAGGGAAACCAAGGCACAATATAAAGCAATAAAGACTTCTTGGCATGAAGAAACAACTCAGGAGAGGTAACCTGAATGGACTTTTGTTTACATGATTATTTTTTTTCTAACCTCCATTGTAATGGGTTTTTTTCCTAAGAAACAGTGCTTAAAGGGTACAGTGATAAATATCAGGTGTGTGAAAACAAGGATGAATTGATTTTGGCATGCAGAAACCCATAACATCTTGGATATTTGTGATAATCAAAAAATGGACAACATTTATGAATGTCTCATAAACTTTACCTGTTTTCCTAGTGGCTTTGTCATCTAAATTACATAAATGCATCTTTGTCTTCTAGTCAGAGAAGAACTTTTGTGCTTTTGGAATAAATTGTATCTCCTTCTAAAAGCAAAGACTTAATCAAAATATTTTGTGAAGAATCTAGTATTGTAATATTTTCATATAAAATAATAAGATCAAGATAAGACTATACATCAGTTAAGTTTTTCCCCTTTACAACCAAAAACAAACTAGTTTAAAAAACACAAGGGACTTGCTCACATAACAGTAAAGTTCAGAGGTAGGACTGGCTTCGGGGGCAGCTCAGTCAGGGACCTGGCTCTGTTTCTCTGCGGTTTTCTAGGTTTTGCTCTTCTCTATATGTCACCCTCAGATTTCCCTCCTGTTTCCAAAATATGTCTCCCAGGAAAGTGGGTCTCATGTATTCTCATTTATATCTCTTATCCTCTCACTGATTGAACTCCCCTTCAACCACCCTAATGGCCTAGGAACTGACACGCATACATACATAAGCCTATAGTAAGTGAGAGTGGAATGTTCTGATTGGTTGGGTAATATAAATTCAGCATCCACCTTGGACTAGCGTCCAAGCAATCTCACCCAAACTGATGGCTGCTATGTGGAGAGGTGGCTCTTCAAAGGAAAATCTGAGTCATGTAAGGAAGGAAGGAGAGGGAGTAATGGATGCTGGGAAGATAATTAACGTCCACTACAGGTAGTTCCTATCAATTATCACAGCAGCTCCTACATTTTCTGGGCAAGTGTAACTATGAAATAAGACGTTTTCTGGGAAGAAAAAAAAAAGAATTCTTCCATTCTGAATTATGCAAAAATTTTTTTAAATGCAGAAATCATCTTTATCAGAAACAAGGTAAAGAATCAAATGAGTGAGGATTTCGACCAAGGAAAATGGCTCATGGTAGTAATTCCAATTCATTTAACAAATATTAATGGAATGCTTACATGTACCAGGTACTATGCTAAGTTCTTGCCCAGGTTGGAGTGCAGTGTCTACTCACAGGCACAATCATGGTACACTACAACCCTGAACTCCTGGGCCCAAACAATCCTCCTACTTCAGCCTTTCAATTATTTTTCTATTAATTTTACAATAAAAAATGCCTATAAAAAAGCAAAACAATTAACTTGTTTTCCCATATTAAAGAGTAATCAAAGACACATAAATTATAAGAAATCCTAAAAGGTAAAAAATAGCCAGTGCTGAAACATTAAAGACAGTTGATACTTTTATTGGTGTATTCAGCATCATTGTGACATAATTAGACATATTATTTATCATAGTCTAAAAAGCATGATTAAAGATATAAATAAATGTGTGTAATTTCTTTTAGACTTTTTGAAGTAATGACTTTTTTCCTCCAAAATACCCATTGCTACCATTCTGAATCACTAGTGATACAATACTACGATCAACATAAAACAAAACAATTCAGACACAAATATATTACATATTATATATAACAGCAATAGTATCATACAAATCTTATACACTATTCCTACTAATATTAAGGCTCAATTCTCCACTAAATCATTTCCCGGTGGCCAGATATATTCTGATGAGAAGCCGTCAAGTTTCTTATTCACCATGTAATACAGGAATCAGATTGAGCTCAACTTGGGGTTGTCTCTTCATCAGATGATACTAACTCAAACCCAGACCTCAGGGTGCCACTGAGTATGCAGTATGCAGAATTAATCATAAAAATTAACACCTTCAGTATTCAAGCAGCTCATATCACTGACAAATTTCTCTTTAACAAAGAAAGGCATGCATTTCCTACACGGGTAGAAAATCTAGCAGAAGTGCACATAGGACCAGCCAGTGCCACACTGCTGACTTTTTATCAGCAATGAATACATGCCGAGCAGCCACTTCCCACTTTTCCTATTTCCATACCGCCCCATATGCCAACCTGTATTCAGATGATCACTTTTATGCAACACTTCACCTCCCACAAAGCAATAGTGTGCAAGGTTTATATAATTAATGTTTGTACAGGGCTATGAAAGCCTTGTCTGAAAGATGCCTTTGAAGAGGAAAGGATTGTTGATACTATGATGTCCTGGATTTGTTATCCTTATCAAGACTGTTTCTATGAGGAAAAGCTACAGAAATGATAGATGGAACCACTTTTATTCAGCACAGTTACAGGTGGCAAAACACTGCCGCAGGACGCAGGCAAGAACGTGTCCCAGGGCAACATCAACTGTACAAACATGTGTCCTATCAATCACTGAGAATTCAGGTACTGTACTTCATAGACCAGGGATGATAATTCTATCCTGCTTACAGTATGCTTGGTGCTGCAAAAGTTTGAAGTGCTTTGCAAGCACCATAATTTAGTGAAGCATGACATGAAAACTACACATAGGAAAGTTGAGGCATTATGAAAATTTAAGACATTACCTTTATTCAGCCATTAATCCAAGCAGGGTTGATATTTGGTGCTACAAAATCTTTCCTCTATACATACTACTGTTATTGTCATTTAGGAAAGAAAGAAAAAGGAAATTGATCTTCATTGCATATATACCATGAACTACATACTGCTAGGAGTTTCACATTTAACTTATTTGATCTTTAAAACAACTCAGTGAGGTATGTTCTTCAGTTGAGGAAACCAAGACTCAGAGGGGAAAATTAATATGGGTTACATAACATAGGCTACTTAGTGACAGGGCCATGAATTTAACCCAGGTCTCTATGATTCCAGAACCAATGCTTTTCCCACTATACATACAAAGCAGAATACTACCAATCCACGTTTCTCTCTTCTAGGATTTTATATTTACCTTTAAAAAGAACAGAAGTTACCTAACTCACAATTCCAAGTAAATTATTCCTGAAATATTCAGCAGCCCTCTCATGCCATTGCAACCCTCATTTCTCTTTTCCATCCCTGATCTGTGGACTGCAACATAGAACTTAGTATTTCGTTATTTACAGGAAGACTTCACCTTAAAATAGTACCTGATTTACACCTACCCACTGCCAATCATACATGCAAACCACCTCCTATTTCCACCATCACTGAGGTCATTAATATCAGTACTATAGTAGGAATTCCAAAATACAATAAAATCAATGGATTCATTAGTGAAAATAAAAACAATTTCTGGGAAAAAACAAAAAACAGGAATGGCTTAAGATAGCATGTATGGGCAGCTGATGCAAGAAGTTGGCCCTCAATTCAAAAATATGTTACCCAGCTGTAAACTAAAATTTTAAAAGATACTTTATTATATTATTGGGATTCTACAAAATAGAAAATCATTTAAATTCACAAACATCCTTTTCCTAAAGAGGGCTAAGAGGGTGTAACATTCACAACCTAGTGACAATTCATTCAGACTGTTTCTTCCCAATACCTCTATGAGATCAATTGCACTGAGGGAATGTCTATTTTTACTAGAAGAACGAAGGTGGAAGTCAGTAATTTTGAAACATGGGGTAGCTTCAGAGGAAGAGTGGTTCAGGGATCGGGTAAAAGGCTTGGCTTGGGTCAGGATAAAAGTACTCAGTATTAACAATCTGAGTAGCACTACCAGAATGTGATAGAGATAGAAAGGGACATGAAAGGATGCTAAGAAGAAATTAGAGGGCCAGGGGCAGTGGCTGACACCTGTAATCCCAGGACTTTGGGAGGCCGAGGCGGGCAGATCACCTGAGGTCGGGAGTTCAAGACCAGCCTGACCAACTTGGAGAAACACCGTCTCTACTAAAAATACAAAATTAGCTAGGCTTGGTGATACATGCCTGTAATCCCAGCTACTTGATAGGCTGAGGCAGGAGAATCACTTGAACTCAGAAGACGGAGGTTGCAGTGAGCTGAGATCACACCTTTGTACTCCAGCCTGGGCAACAAGAGTGAAACTCAGTCAAAAAAAAAAAAAAAAGATGAGATTTTGGAGAGTTTCAACAAATTATTCTAAAGTTCTTCCAGAAGTATAAATACAAGGGATGTCCTTAACAGAGCAATGGACTAACAAAATGTGGAATATACATATAATGGAATATTTTTCAGCCACGAAAATAAGTGAAGCTTTGATACATGCTACAGCATGGATGAATCTTGGAAACATTATGCTAAGTGAAATAAACCAGACCAAAAAAGGACAAATATCATATGATTCTACTTCTGTAAAATATCTAGAATTGGGAAATTGGTAGAGACAGAAAGTAGATTACAGATTACCAAGGACTTGACAGAACAAATAATGGGGAGTTATCGCTTAATGGGTACAGGGTTTCTGTTTGGGGGCTGACAAAAAATCTTAGATTGTAGTGGTGGTTGTACAATATTGTGATTATAACTAACACCACTGAATTGTACATTCAAAATTTTTGTCAAAATATCAAATGTATATATATTACACCACAATAAAAATATTTTGTTAATGCAAGGGACAAGTCAAGGCAAAATTTTAAAAGTAAGAGGAATGAAGTTAGGCCTTGCCTTACTATTAAAATACATTGTTTTAAAATTGCAATAATTTAAACAGAAGCTGACACAGATACAGAGAAACAAATAAATGGAATTAAATAGTAAATCATTAAGCAGACCCAGTTCTACACATGAAATTGGTGTGTAATAAAGCAGACATTTAAGTCAGTGAAAAAGTCATGCATGAGCATCAACAGTTGATAATGATATAACGAGCCATTTGAAGGAGCAGCTGCTTCGTGAGGGTAGGAATTCTTCCTGGGTCATGCGCCAACTATTCCCCAGGCAAAAGCATGATACCTGGTACACTGTAGACATGCAGTTAATGTTTTCTTGAATGAATGGCTAAAAATAACTCCTATATAACAAAATAAACCAAAGCAAATTCTAAAGGTTTTTTTAAGCGGGGAAAAAAATTAAAAACTGATAAACTTCATAAATTAGAATGTAAAAATTCTAACATGTATATATCAAAAAGTTCATAAATAAGATTTTTTTAAACAGCAAACTGAAATAAATATATATGTAAATTTGTAATATATGAGGCAAACATTAAGCGCCTTGATTCAAAATGACACTTTTAACTCAATAATAGCAAGACAAAAAATTATCTCAAAAAAATTAAGTATACTAATAGTCAAGAAATTATAAGTAGCCAATAAAGACAACGAAACCAATCTCCAACATCATTAATAGTAAGAGAAACTAAAATTAAAATGACATGCTATTTTATCAGGCTGGCAACCATCAAACTATCGAGTATTGGTGATGATTCTGGGAAACAAGTATTCTCACTTTTCTGACAGAGATATACATTGGTCAACTGTTATGAAAGGTAATTTGGCAGAAAATATAAAAAAGTGTTTAAAATGTGAACACCATTTGGTCACCTGACTCTCTTTCTAATAAATTAGATTAAAAATAATCTAAAACATGTATTCTGTTTTAACCTATAAGGTTTCTTCAGCACTGTTCACAATAGAAAAAAATGTAAATGCCCAATAATAGGGGATAGTTAAGTGAATGTATGATACATTCCTACCAAGGATTACCACATTATCAGAGGAGAAAATGATGTTATAAAAAATTGATGTTGTCCATCTCGTTAAATGCCCAAACCGGTTACAAAACGGTATGAGGCGAAATGATCTCATTTTTTGTTAAAAAGGAAAAAAATCATAAGAACTGGAAGGAAAATCAATGAAGTATTAACAGTAACTGTCTCTGGTTATCAATTAAGTGGCAATTTAAATGTTCTTATCACTGCTAACATGATTTACTAATTTTTCTCTATTGACATGTATTCATGATATAAAAGCAATGAGATGCTTTTAATCTTAATGAAGAAACAAAAAAATAACAGGCAACTTTGTCCCCTGTTCTCAGGAGTCAGGATTAATCAGCTATATCGCTGGGCTTGGTGGCTCACGCCTGTAATCCCAGCACTTTGGGAGGTTGAGGAGGGCGGATCACCTTAGGTTAGGAGTTCAAGACCAGCCTGGCTTATATGGTGAAACCTCGTTTCTACTAAAAAAATAAAAATAAAAAAATAAGCTGGGCGTGGTGGCGTGTGCCTGTAATCCCAGCTACTAGGGAGGCTGAGGCAGGAGAATCGCTTGAACCCAGGAAGCGGAGGTTGCAGTGAGCCAAGTTTGCACCATTGCACTCCAGCCTGGGCAACAAGAGCAAAACTCTGTGGGAAAAAAAAAAAAAATCAGCTTTCCATATGTCACACATATTTTAAAGTATTATTTTATTTGAGCTTTAACCTATTGTTAGATATCATTAACCTCTTGGATGACGTCTAGGTTTCAGAAAAAGTAGCATGCTCAAGGTCATGCAGCTAGTGACAGTTGAATATGACTGGCCCCCCGGTATCTGATTCCAAAGCATAAGTTCTTTTTTTTATTATTATTATTTCCATAGGTCTTTGGGGGAACAGATGGTGTTTGGTTACATGAATAAGTTCTTTAGTGGTGATTTTTGAGATTTTAGTATACACATCACCTAAGCAATATATACTTTACCCAATGTGTAGCATTTTCCTGGGTTTTTTTGTGGAATAGTTAGGCTTTGTGAGAATAGACCTAAAAAACTAACTGCTACATATCACATAGTTTTCATGAGAAAATGTTTGGCACTCTAAACACCACACTTGTAAGTGGCCATTGGGAAGAAATTTTTTCTTAACCTGTGTGTTGCTTCTGACTGTTTACACTGTTTGTGTCTGTGTCACAAGCATTATTCTTGGAGGCAACGTCCAGTATTGGGTAGGAGCACTGGCTCATAATTAGATTCCCTGGGTGGAACCTGACTCTACCTTTTATACTAATAAAATACCTTCACTGGGTCTGATTTGTCACCAGTAAAATAACCTACCTTAGCTTGTTCTGGTAAGGTTTAAATAAATTAATCTACATGGTGCTTTATGGATTTAAAAGGTGTCAGACACATAGCAAGCACTAGATAGAGGAGATCTATGATGATCAGTATTAATGTTTTCTCTAGATATTAAATCCCCCCCAAGGGCAATAATCAATGCTGTATTGCTTTTGAATTCCCTAAAGAGCTCAATAAATCGTTGATCAATGGATAAAGCTGGAAGTAAGGTAATTTCTGACAAGAAGTTCTCAGTGCTGCAAAATACCCTAATTCAACAAGAACACTCCCTTATTAACTTGTATTGACTAATAGAGGCGTTATTTTTATATTATTTTTTCTTATCTATGAAGGGGTGACTAAAAGAAAATTACCACTTAAGGCTGTCTTGCAATTCCTTCTTAAACATCACTTTAATTACTGATTGAATGTTCAATATTTAAATGCAAGTTACTTCCATTTCAACAAGGCCTTTCACGGAAGGGCGTAACTTTACATGACTAAAAATAGTTAAATGACACCTGAGTTTTAAAATCCTTGAATGTTTATTTATGGCACCCTGTAGAAAGGTAACAGTAACCTAGTTCTTTCAATAAGAAAGTAGCAGGAAAGAATCATGGTTCAGTCTTTCACTGAAAGTATTTAATTTGGGGAAGTCCAAGATAGCTAGCAGTGTTAATGCACTATGTGTTACTTTGAAGTCAGTGAAGATGAAAATCTCGCTTTAGAAAGTTCTCTTAATCACTCAGAGTATAACCGTGTTCTGATTTTAACTATGACATAGCAGATTTTAAAATAAATCTGTAAAAACTGATGTACAAGTCCTGGCATAATTATGTGAGTAGTCCACCGAGCAGGCAGTGCACATGGTTGTTGTTTTTTCCATACAAATTGGGTCATATTAAATAAACCCAAGCAGCTCAGTTAAAACTAATGAGCTTCCAAGTGTTGAGCCAACAGTCCTACCTGACAATGCTATTCTAAGGCCAAATGAGTTGCACTGAGAAACAAAAAATATCAAAATTTCATTTACCAACACAAATTGTCCTGGAATTTGTCTTTTACCATAATGTTTCCAATTCAATTTAGTGACAACAACTAGAACAAGAAAGAAACTTGACTAGATTGAACAAACATATCTAATGCATTAACAGCTCTGAACCTATGGCTTCTCTTAAAAACTGCCAGTGGCTCTCAAATAACTTCAAGAAGGTACCCTGCTCAGAATGCAAGCTCCTCCATGATTTGCTTATAGCCTAATTCATTTTCCCAACACAACTCTCTCCCTATGTTCACTTTCCTTCCATTTTCCCTCATTCCAGCTAAGAATAATCCATCTCTCCCTAAGAATCACATGCCCTCTTCAGCTTCTGTGTCTCTTTGTAAATGTTGGTCCTCTCCAAGAACGTCTACTTACAGTTGTAGGTATTTGGTATATCCTTCAAGACCCTGCTCAATGCCACTAATTGCTCAACGCAATTAACCCCATAATTGCACCAAAGGATAAATCAGATGTTAGATACCCATAAAGTTTAGAGCAATATAAAGACATCCCAATAAACATAATATCTAAGTAAAAATAGTGTGCGTGTTATATAAACGGAGCATGGCAACAAAAATCCTTGAGCTGCTCCCAGCCCTCCAACAGGATTGCTGCCTCTAATCCTACACAAAAAGTCTGGAGCTGTCACTTCTGAACTCTCCTAAAAAAAAGGAATCTTCTCTCTCTTTGTGCCCATAGCATGTACTCTGCTGTTTACTTTGGCCGTGAATACATCTCATCTTGTCTAACAGTTGTTTGTTTAGACTCCCATATTATTGTCCCCTGCTATTTCCTGAGCAGGAATTGAATCTTGTTCACCAGGTACCACCACACTACTTAGCAGACAGCACTGCTCAAAGTAGGCAGGTGTTCAATATTGTAGTGGCCTGGAAATGAGAATGAATGAATGAAGAGAGGTACAGTCTGAAAAATCAAGCCATGATTAATGAAAATTGGTCTTATTACTTTCAAGTGCACACACTGAGTTCTGCCAGTGATCTCTGGCCATAGCTCTTTGGTTTCATTTTCAGATCATTTCCCTGACAGTTCTGTTTAAGTAGTCCCCACTATGATTTTCCTATTAGTTCTCAAACTACATTTTTGAATAAGAGCAAAGTATTCATTATCAAATTAAAGAATGGACATTCTTTTTCCAATTCACATTCCTCAGAAATAAATTTGATTAAAAATTTAAAATTTGGATTGAACCATTTTCATCTCAACTAGAATCTATGCTCACAAGTATACTATCTAATTTATCAATATTTCATGGGTCCATGCACAAAGGACATGATTTTTCAGGTGTTCTACCTGAACATCACAGAAGATCATTCTCCCAACCCTTTGGTATAAAAGTCTTATTTCCATTACATCAAGAGGTTTAAAATACTAGTCTGTTTTTTGAAAGGTCTACATTTTTAAAACTGCATAAAGAAACTTATTTAAAATACAGACATTAGAATAGACAAAACATAAGGATTTCAGTACCCAAAATAAACTGAAATAAAGTGAATGTAATTTTCAAAAACAGAGAAAATACACAACTACATGTAACATGTAAACTCTATTTTGCAAATTGTGGTTTAATTACAAAATGCAGCATTTTCTTCTCTGACTTGAGCTACTGTCCTCTGGCAGATATTACCACAGGCTTTCATATACTAACATGTCAATTATAAAACTTTTAATTATTTCATCCCTTTTATATTTATAGACAGACAGACATACAAGTATATACCCACATACATCATTTGTATTTTGTCTTCTATTTTCTATTCATATTTTGTCTTTATTTTGTCATATTTTCAGACTTTATTAATGTTCCCACTACAACTGTTATTCTAGCAAAATCCTACTAGCCAGCCTTGACAAGTAAATACTGCAGTGCTATGAGCTATACATGATTCAGTAATAACCTAGGATTCTCAGATTAAAAGTGCTGTGGAAATGTAGTGTCCCTTTCTTCCATATTCAGGGCATAGTACACTACCCTTCCCCACCGTGCAGCTGAGCATGCTTGTTCTCTGTAAAACAGCATGACATTCGGATTTCCAAAGAGATTGTGTTGCCCTAATGAATATTGCACTTCCTCAACAAACTATTCATTACTTTAAAGTATTCATGTCCTAGAAATGTAAGGAGCTACTATTTAAGACCAAAATCAATCTCTAAAAATTTTCCCTCCAATATTCTCAATATACTAATATATTATTAAATTATTTTGAAGGCTAAAGCCAGAAAAATCTAGTCAAATTCTTCTCTAGTAGAATCAATCCAGTCCTGTCTAGGAAAAAAAAAAAATGCTATTTTTCTGTTTCTTATAAAGTATATATTTCAGTAACTTTGCAGGTCTAAAAATTGCCCATATTTTTTCCACAGTAAATCTAAAATCAGCAAGTTCTTATTTCCAATCTATGAAGTTTTTTTTTTTCCCGAGAAAGTCAGCTGCCAATTTAAAAATAAGCAGATAAGGGCAAAAATGTACACACAGCTAATAAAAATATTTTAATAAAAGTGTTGAGAAAATATAGATATTATTTGCAGTGCTAGTGGAAAAGACATTTAGCCTTAAAAATTTCCACACCATTTGATAATTCAGAACTGTAGAGCCTTTTTCTTTCTTTCCTTTTATTAAATAATGACAAACAAGCAGATCCAGGAATCTTTGATATAATTCTTCTTTTTCTGACACTGAAAGAAGAAACTTTCCTACAGAGAATCCATATTTTTGGAATTCTGTGAGACAGTGGTTTTATCAATGTCAATTAATCTGACAGCTTAGTAGATGATTTATACAGCTGTTAGAAGATAAACTATTGTCTTCATTTATGCGTAATGTGAATGCTATTTTTTATGTTTTAATTAACAGAGATATATGAGAATTTTAGACAAAATAATTATTTTAAATAATTAAATTCTTAAAAGTCTATGAACAAGGCAAGCATGCGGTTATTTTAGCATTCAGTGACTGGGTAATGCCTTTCTTTTTTGAAAAACAGTGTGCTTTCTCTTTCTCATTATGAAAGTTGGAAAACTCCTTGTGCTTCTCCTCTGACTTGGCCACCAGGAACCTCAATGCTGATCTAGGCTCATTCACAGTAAGTATTCCTTCCCATATGTAGGCATAGTCTCTTCATCTTTTCATAGCTTTTTAATGCACAGTTGCTTACTTCTATTTTATTATTCCAAAAAATGTAAATTCTACATATATATGTAAAGAAGTAGAGAGTTCATTAATTTTAACAAGAAATTAATCTGAAACCATTGATTGTACACCCACTGTGTGCTAGGCATTTTTCTAGGGGATGAGAATGTAGTTTATTAAAAGAACATTTTCAAAAGAGAAGTGAAAATGTTTCACTGTATCCTTAAGAGGGGGGGGAAAATCTGCCAGTCAAACCAACTTCAAGAAAATGCAAATTTAGAAGAAGAATTTCCTTAAAGGCAAAGCCTGCCAACATCAATTTAACTCCCACAAAGAGTTAAGCTAATACAGTGAGTGTTCTCACTGTTGCTTACTGGGGTATGGAAAACTGGTTACTTCCTATACATCTCTCTTCTCAAGGGTCCTACAATAAAACTAGTCTTCATCCCGGGGCACACTAAGCACTAATAACACCATAAAATAAAAGCCTTTAAATAAATTGCCCCTCAACAACAAAGATCAGTTTAAACATTCTAACTTTCAAGAAAGAGAGCTTTGGGTCTTACATTTCCTACCTTGAAGCCCCTGCTGTAACAAGTAAGTCACACTTACTGGGGCAAGCCAAGAAATACAATGCATTTTCTGTGGCTGACTGGGCAAGAAAAATTAACTGGTAAAGCATCCCTTTCAGGGATGACTTCAAGGTTGGTGGGCCTAAATTTGCACTTGCTTTCAGCTTTGTTTTGCATTACTGGCTTGCAAATATGTGTCACACAGTGACCCTAGGTTGGCCTGCCTGCTGCTAGCCTGATGTTGGAAAAGGTATTGAAATTTACAAGGATCTTGCCCTTGGCCTCCACTCCTAGGGCGCAGCATTCTCACACATTTTAAGGCGTTACCAGCTCACAAAAGCCTTGTAGTCAGGGGAAGGCAGCCCTACACGGCTGCCCACAGATACACACGTGTTTGTCACCTGCTCCAGCAACTGCAAACAGAATAGCTCTTCTCAAGGCAACCTGTTTGTCCTCCCTTTGAAAGAGAAGGCTGGGTAAATAATATTTCAGATGGGGCAAAATATTGGAGTTTTCAATTTGGACTATGCACTTAGGCACCTCAGACTAATACAAAGGCTTCTAAATAACAGAGATGCCCTTATTTCACTGAGAAACTAAGCTAAAACTTTTAAATGGTGTCAGTCTTGGTGACTTTCTAAGCTCATCAAATACCTGAGTGGCCAACGTTTTTTAAGCAGCTGCAAGCAGCATCTCAAAGGATTTAGAGAAGTAACAAATAACAAAGTGTGACAGTCGGTTTTGAAAAACCAGAGGGCTCTAATGAAGCAAAAAGCAGATCAAGAATAACAATAATTTTTAAAATCCCGGTTCGTTCCAAAAAAGTGTTAGAATTATAGCAACAAAACTCAAGATTTGTGGGACAATACTTGGCCAACATCACCAAATATGTCAATACAGGTGTAAAAACTGTAACTTTTTATTAAATGGGTGTGAAAAGAATTGGAGAGGAGGAACAGGACCACTGAATCTGCTATTTCCAGATCTCGGCATTCAACATCTCACTCCCACACCATTAAGTTAAATAACATTTAACTCAAAACACAGGCTAGGTGACCAATTTCGGGAGGCGTCTGAGTCTTCCCTTCTCCGTTTCCTTTAGATCTGCCGTCCTGGGCTTTTTTTCCTAATGGGATCTCCTTTCTAATAAAGTCCCTCGTATCTTTTGGTGTAATTAACTCCTGGTACAAATCTTTCAAAAAGAAAGAAAGGAAAGAACTGCTGTTCGCTCTGCGCGCGGACATCTTTTCTTCCTACCCCTTCACTTTCGCTGAAAAGGTTTGTCGCAAGGGGCGGGAGGCTGAGGAAATCCCCGCCGTTCCCTTATTCTTTCTCTTTTCTTTCTCTCCGCACACGCCACCCCTACACCTCCCCACCCTACTCCCCCACCTCCAATCCACTACGGTATTTAACTCGGAGGGGGGCGCTTTAAAGAGTTTCCTCTGTCGGTTTCTGTGACCCGAAACGCACTTTCGGTTATAGACAGATCGGGCGCTCAAGCAGGGGACAGGCAAATGGATAAATAGTTGAAGGGAATAAACGACCTAATGGAGAAATCTCGTGCTGCCTAATTGCTATTCTGCTTTTCAGATAAATAAGCATATTCTTTTGTTAGGGTTCAAAAATCCTTGCCCTATGCAAGATTTCTATGGCGCTTACTATATATCAGGCACTGTTTTAAATGCTTTTAAAATATGATCTACTTTGCTTAAAAAAATTTTTAACAGATATAAAATTCCGTGTGTGCTTTCGAACGTCCCTGCTATATTCTTCTTTATACATACTACAGCAGTTAAGTCTTCAAAGACAAATATGAAAAAACTTTAACCAGTTGCTACTTAATTGCCAGCAAATCGTTTCCCTCCTTCCAATTTTTCGCAATCATTTTAATTAAATACACTAGTATAGTGGCAAAGAACCGTTAGATTTTTTTTTCAGTGATGATCTCAGGTTTTGCCTCGGGCGTTTGGACGCGCCCACTAATTGCTCATGTGGCAAACATTAATTGCACCTGTAGGCATTTGCATTCAGAAAACGCGCAGCCCCCACGGGAAGTTGTGACGGTCGAGCTCGCCAGCGGCACGTTCACCAGTGGCCGGGACGTACCGGCCCACCGCGCTCGGGCAGGGAGGTGGCAGGCGACCGGCGCGCGTTAGGCACGTCACCGATGGATTGCGGAGTCGGATCGTGGACTGCGTCGGGGTGCTGGCCCGCCCTGCTCCGCGCAGCGTGCTCAGGCCGCCCTAGTGCAGCCGACCTAAGGCCCCGAAGCCCGCGCCGACCCAGCACCTGCCCTGAGGCCGACCGGGAGCTGGGGTTCACCGACCCCCGCGGCCCCGCCGCTGGGCGCGGACCCCATCTAGCCCCACCCGGTCCCGTCGAGTGTGTGCTTTGCCCGGGGGTTAAGTTTCAGAAGCCAGGATGCAACGATTCACACGGTTACTGAAGGCATGGCGGTGGGGATCCCGCAAGAGATTTGAGAGTGTGTGGGGAAGGGGGGTTGTGTTCCAATAAGGGCCTAGCACGCTGGCCGCAGGTCCTCCGCTCTCCCCCGATGCAAACCCTACCAGGGTCCCATCTTCTCCAGTCCGTCCTTTCCTTTTCTCCCCGCCCCGCGCCGGGCTTGTGTGGACAGAGAACGGAGTGTCAAAAAGGACGCCCTGAGCCGATCCCCAGGAAGCTATTAATCCCCGTGACGGAGGGTTGTGCGGACCGACAGACGCCCCTTTCTCAGAGGCTCTCTCTCCACTGTGGACCAAGCGGCCCCGCTAACGTGTGGAGCCGCCGCCTGTTCCCCGGCACCGCCGCGCCTGAGCGGGCGAGGGGACCCCGGCGCTCCCGGCTGGGTCTCGCTCAATGCCTTCCCCCCTCAGCTTCACAGCGAGGTGGCCGGTTCAAACGTCCTACAGAACGTGGAGAGAACCTGCAGCCGGAAAACATGTTTTGAACGCACAGCTCGAGTTTTACACAATGCACGTTGTCCGAGGCACGAACTGCTGGACACGAATTCGAACTTTAGAAACCAAATTTAATTTCCAAGGGCCAATTCTCACTTCCCAGATTCTTAACTCTGCGGCTGCGAGTACACCCACCAGGGGGACTGGAAGGAGAATGGAGGCAATTATCTGGATAATCCACTCCCGAAAAACTCGAACTTGAAAATCTACTACGGTTATGTCCTGCAACACCCGCGTCATTGCTCTAGTCCTTCCCCACCATCAGAGCTGACACAGCTCCAGTCCAACGGCTACTCCTCGGGGTCTAGGATCCACAGTCCCTGGGGGCTGAAGATCCAATGCAAGTAACTGATGGACCGCAAACTAGAAGTCACAGCTTGGCGGACCGACCTGATCGGAAAATCTCGCGACCTCACAAGAAACAGCCCGGAGGCCGCGGAAGTAGCCTCGGGAGTTGTCAGAAGGAAAAGCAATTTTGATCTAAAGTTTTCAAAGGCCCCAGAGGGCAAATGTGACCGCTTGGGTCAGCCAGTCAGCAGTTTTGGTCCAGACCGGACCACCGAGTGGGGCGGCCGGAGGAGCTGCGGCGCCTCCCGACGTTACACGCGCCCGCTCGCACTCAGCCACGCGCTCGGGGTTATTCTTGACACTCAGGACTGAAACTTCGCCCGCGACACCGCGGGGCGCGGAGGAGGGCTGCAACCCGAGGTCCAGGGCCCGCCCCTCACCGGCCCGCCCCGCCCCGCAGCGCCCGCGTTGACGCCCGCGCGCTCCCCCTGGCAAGCGTTAGCAAGACCGCGCTCACGCTCTCCCCGGCCGCTCCCCGCCCGCGCGCAGCGCCGGGGTCCCAGGTCCGCGGCTGAGTTCCCACGCCTCGGCCCGAGCCTCGCGGCTGGCCTGGGCGAGCGCAGCCCCGCCCCGTGGCCCAGCCAATCGTGGGCCACGCCGACCAGTGAGGGGGCGGTGCCGGGCGGGCCGCCAGGGCTGGAGCGCGGGGGCGGGCGAGGTGGTCCCACCCGCGCGGGAGGCGTGGCCGGCGCCGGTCTTGCGGCCGAGCAGAGTTGCGGCGTGGGAAAGAGCCGCTAGGAGCCGACCCCGCCGCCGCCGGAGCCGCGCCTGCCCAGGCCCAGGGAGGGAGGAGGCGGGCGCGAGGGTGCTGCGCCCTGCTCGGTGTTTGAGCTTCTGGCCGGGCTGCGCCCCGCGCGGTCTTCGCCGGGATGAAGCGCCCCCTGCGACGAGACGACCTCCGAGAGCGACATGGACGAGACCATCGACGTGGGGGAGCGAGAACAATTACTCGGGGTGAGCGCGGGCTCAGCGGGAGCGGCCGCAGAGCTCGGGGGCGTCGGGAAGCTTTGTGCACGCGTGGCCCCCTGGAAATCCCGAGGCTACTCTCAGCAGCACCTGGGCGGAGAAGGGAAGTTTTGCCCAAGAAAGTTTGAGTGTTGGGCGCTCAGAGCGTGAGTTGGGATGGGGTAAGGGATGTGGATTTTCACCGTAGGGGTGGAGTGGCCGGCCTGGATGGGAGACGCCACTGAAAGGCAGGGCGCCGGAGCTGGCGAGGGCGGGTCCTGGCTGTCACAGTTGACGCGCGAACGGCAACGTCCGGGCGACAGGCGGTGGCCCAGTCACTGAAACCGTATTTGGGTGCACTTTCAAAAATAGATCAGGAGAAAATAAAAACAATTTGATTTTTAATTTTTAGAGATATCGAAATCACGACTTGATTTTTGGAGGAATTAGAGCAACCTGTAATTTCAAGGCTAAGTAGGTTGAGCTTTGCAGGATGACCGTGTGTGACTTGGCTAACCCAAAAGTGAGTGACAGATGTAAGGATCGGAAAGGGCATTATCATTTCTTTGACTGCTTGTTCTCAAGTCTGGAAGAGATCGGCGTCGTAATCACAGAAGCCAGACCTCCACTTTCCTGTGACAGAGGGAGATTACCGAGGCATTTTAGAGCCAAGGCGGGTCAAATGATAATTGCTACTAATTGGCATCCCCAGAAGCACCTTAATTATTTATCTGCAGCTGTCACTCAAAGAGGGAAATTCTTCCTACCTTTGGAAAACTGGTTTTCTTTCATATTGTTATTCCAATACATACGAAGCAAAGCCTGAAATCTGTAAGAGCAAAGATATTTACATGAAACCAACGGTTCAAGTATCTAATTATTAAAGTGTTCTTGTGCCATCTTTAAAAATGACGTCTGAAAAACGGAAGCTATCACATGAAAGGTGAAACCCATAAAGAAGGGGTGAAAATGAGGGGGGACAGGTAATTCAGAAATAAGATCCAGAAGTGAGAAGGTGAGGTAATAGCAACCTGGTGCGTGCAGCATTTCTAGAATGAAAGAGAACAAATAACAGGAACCTGGGGAATTTGAGAACACAAAGAAGCATAGTATCCATGAATTATGAAGAGAAACAGATACAAACTAGAAAGGACTGTAAAAATTATGTGACCAAATAATACTCTGACTGAACTTTCAATATAAAAATACCTTTTCATTAGTAAATCCAAGGTAAATTGCAACTTCTAGAGATTTAAGCTAAGCCTGAACGCTGAGACACACCAACAGTTTCATTTTCGAAGTAAAACATTCACCTAGTAATAAAATGAGTTTTAATTTTCCTATCAGTGGCATATTTAGGGCATATTTTTGGAAGATTAATATGCAAAACATCGTTTGTCCGTTTTTTCCCGTTGCAATATATGACCAACTGAAGTTTTGAAACAGTAAGATAACTTCTATTTATTTTAAAGTCTGCACCTAGAGACAAGAGTTTGACGTATGACGACTGCACATCTGTTTGATAGCGGTGCTTAACCTTGATTTGAAAAAGTGTCATTACTTTGTTCAGTGTGCCTGACAGGAGGGAGAAGGGAAGCTATTTGAGGAGATTAGATGACTGTAAAATATATATGAGTGGAACTAAGAAGTGCTAATATCTAACTTCTCACCTTAACTGCCCATAATTATTTCACTGGGAGACTCAAATAAAAATTCTGGGACATTTTGGCCAATGGGTTAGCATCTGGATTACCCATTTTTTAAAAGGCGTAATTAGAGACAGCGAGCTGAAAGCAAAGTGTTAAGAGTGAAGCAGAACTAAGAATAAAATAAGGCAGATTTGAACTGTGGAATCACTCTGAATGTTTAATGGGCACCACCAAGTACCCAGAAGAAACTATTGTTATGTTAATGCAGCACCTGACATACTCTTCTTATTTCATAGACAAAGTACTAGCTCTGTGATCAGATTGAATTCTCCAACAACAGCATCTCAGATTATGGCAAGAAAGAAAGGAGAGGGGTATGTGATTTTTCCTCCTTTTTCTTTCATGTAACTCATACTAGTGTGTAACAGTTATATTTTTCCATTTGAGTAATTTTATCATTTGTGAATTCATAAACTTTTGTTGTTTGCCTCTTTTGGATAGATTATAGAGAAAAGGCGTCGGGATCGAATAAATAACAGTTTATCTGAGCTGAGAAGACTTGTGCCAACTGCTTTTGAAAAACAAGTAAGCTAGCCCCTCCACGAACTCCCCCAAGCCCTCTCCAAAAAAGCTCAATCTGATTCGCTCATCTGGGAATGTGGGGTCTTGTTAAAGCTCATTAAAATAGTGGTGTATGTGCCCTGATCTGGCACAGAGCAGCTATTTCAATAAAATGCTTTGTTGTGGCAAAACTATTAAAAACATAATCCATCATGAACTTGAAAAACATTTCCATTCTTTAGCTTATTTTCCCCTTAAGGGTAACAGTGTTCATGCTTTCTCTGTTGCTTCTATGAATACCAGTAGTGGTTTTGTTTAAAACTGTGCTTTTCTTCAAAAAAAATAATGAAACATCTTTTTTTTTCTCAAAATGTTTCTAAAAAGTAATCTTTTTAATTAGAAAATAATCAGAGCCCAAGAAGTAATATCTCTAGCTCTATTTCCTAAATAATAATACTAACAAAATTTATTTATCAAGCCATTTGTTTTCATTTTTAATCCCTTGGTTGGTAGAACGCTGTCTGATTTGGGGCATCTTTTTAGAAGTTTGGTAAAAACAGAGTTAGTCATAAATGCCCCTTTTCATAGTTCAAGTATTCCTTTACCAAAAAAAAAAAAAAAAAAAGGAAAAGATTTTGCACACTTAGAAAAGTAGAAAGCCACATGTTTAAATCTTCTTTTGTGGTTTTAGAAAAGTCATGGCTCTCCCCCTGCCGCACTGGCTAACGACGGATTTCTAAGAGCATCTTTCAGAGGACATGGCAGCATGACCTTGTTGAAAATATTTTCAATTTAATTCCAGTAGGATATAAGGCAGTAGTTGTTTGTTTATTCCATTTTGTTTGTTTACTTCATGAATCTGCAAACATTATAAAACAAGCCCTACAAAGTCCTTGGAAATTATCCAGAAACTGCAGTTTCAATTATTAGTGACTTTACTGAATCTACTTGTACCATTGTCATGGAAAAGTTAAACACTGACAAAGTACAAAACATAATATGCTACTGATTATACATTTTTAAGACAAAAAAGACACCCAGTCTATATGCAGACACTGTCTTTCAGAAACTAAAAATAATGTGGAAATTGTAGTTTTGATATACTGGCATTTTCAGTGCCAATAGGCTTCAAGTGAAAATGCCAGTAATCAATGACGTTATTAAAATTTGGAGTACTGAAAAGTCTGCAGTATGAGGAGAAGTCTGTTTGATTTTTTTCTTTTCTTGGTTTGTTAGTTTTTTTTTTCTTAAATGTTGACTTAAACCTTAAAAGCAAACCTCACTTGTTTGGCAGTTAGTTACCATAAACACAAGCGCTCCCATTTGCAGAGCCTGGCTACCAACCCTAGTGAGTTGGCCCTGTCACAATATGATTAGAGGAGTGTTCTTTAGAGCAGTTAAATAACTCTGGCACTCTCACTGTATGTGGTGCTGATAATTTTCACAGAACAAGTAAAGCATAGGGACCTGAAATAAACCTTAGTATCCTTAAAAAGAAAAAAATGAGAACATATTGGTATAATTATTTAGCTCTTCCAGGAAATAAGAAGCCACCCACAGCCCCCTCCCCAGACAGTTTGAAATGGCACATTTCTATTTCAAGGTTACCAGAGGTATCCTTATTTTGAAAAGCAGCGACATAAAAATATATTTGCAAGACAATTTTATTAAGAACTATTTTTAAAAGTTCAAAAATCCTTAAGCATTTAAGATGCTTCCTAGGTAAACAGTAAATTATTGCTTCTTGTTTGTGAGCTTAGAAATTCACAGTGACACCTGCTGGTAATTATTGGAGAAAAACCTTAAAAATCTTCCCCTTTTAAAATTTTTGGATCTGCTTGAAATGCAGATCCAATTATATTGTTCCAGTGTGAATTCCTTATTTCAGAACTTAGTAGGCCTGTGAGAGGGCTTATTAGAATTTTCTATTTTTAAAAAATTTAACAATAAATCACTAAAATCCTATCTCCTTATCTTCTTGTTATTCAACTCCTCTAGACTTTGGCTTTATAGAAGACTATCCATGCCCTGTAATAAAACATATTGTTAACCAAGATAATATGAAAAGTTTGAGATTTTTGCAATTGAAATAGTTTTGCTGTGGTGATCTTAGGAGAATACTTATTCTTATGATTTTAAAAAGTCATTCTACTTTCTTTTAGTCTCTAAAAGTTAAAATGGCAAATACCTGTCATTAGGTACGACATTAATTAGTGCTTTCATGTAAAGTTTGGAAAGAATTCAAAATTTTCTGTGAAAAAGTAAAACTTGGAATTGTCTAGTGAGAATGAAATTGAAGCCATAATGCTAAATTCAGTGTATAATGTTTCAAATTAGTTTCTGTAGGACATATGATAATGTATTATTTATTTATGAAGGGATCTGCAAAGTTAGAAAAGGCTGAAATATTGCAAATGACAGTGGACCATTTGAAGATGCTTCAGGCAACAGGGGGTAAAGGTAAGTAGATGACTTCATTTTTTTTTGCCTTTTTTACCTTTCTCTTTTCATGTTATTCCCCTAATATTGTAAGGAAGTCATAGTTGAACAGTTCTTTAACAAGCTGGGATAGGCGGCCCCAGATTACAGCCGTGGAAATCAATGCTAATGGCAGGATTGAACTCGTGGGAAAGAACTTCTGGAACAAAAGAAGCACTTGACCCTGGGCTTGTGTTTGCTTTCATAAAACTGTGGGAGTAAAGCTTCATTCACAGCAGCCTGGTCAGAGATTTGTTTAGGACTTGAGGAGCGCATGCTGGAATCTGTACAGAAAGAAAAAAAACACACACACCAACATCCAAACATAAACAGGAGGTTACAGGCAATCCTTTTCTCCTTCTCCTTCTTCTTCCTACTCCTTGTTCTCCTCCTTCTACATTAAGTGAAAGCTAAGACTGAAAATAATTCAGCTATTCCAAAGGAAGTGACTTTAGAGTTATTTCATTATTGCTTTTAAATTTTGGTTGGTCTTGAATTTAGACCAAACAGAATAGTTGAAGTGCAGGTAGGAAGTCTCTGCACTAGAAACCATTAATGGAGCAGAGTCATTCCTGGGGAAAGCAAACAGAAGCAGGCACTCCAGGTCTAGGGCCCTGGAGAGGTGTTCTCTGTACTAGATAGTGACTTAGGGAGGAGTTTTCAAGGTGGTGAGAGACGATCTCTCATCTCATGCTAAAAATAGCCTTGAGATCCTAGTTCACTCAGATTTCATTATCCCACTTACGCATCACAACTCAGACTTGATTTTGCCCCTCTAAATCTTTTTCATCCTTCAAAGAATCCTTTGATATTCACCTTAGCCAAGGGTGTTATTCAGTATATTTAACAACTGAATAAGGAGAAGGTATCACACAGATTTAAGGGCTGCAACTAAATCCTGGAGGCCTCCCTGTGCTCAGCATTAACCTTTTATACACAGTATATGGGTCCTAGATCAGGGCAGAGGCAGGGCATTGGAGGGCAGTAACTGTTTACCAGTATTTAACTCCTCTATAACTATACTGTTGAGGATCTCTAGGACATCAGCCCTGATCTTAACCATCTTTTACCTGTGTTTAGTAGGGAGGGAGGGTAACCATTGTATAGAGAAGCCCCAATGGGTTGACTTATCACAGATTGTACCTTCTCAAGGAACCATCCTGAATGAGATACAGTGGCATGGGATGCAAACGTTCTTACATAATGGAGAAGATAATTTGATTAAATCACCAAAGCCAATGATCCCATCTAGGTTGACCGCTGCTGTGCCTTTGACCTATGAAAAAAGTAGTCTGCTGTACTCTGAGGGCTACACTAGCAGGATAAGCGCCAAAGCCCCCTGCAGCCCCATGATCCTGTCTCTACAACTGTTACCTCAGGGTGTTAGGAGACTGATTGAATTAGTCATGCTGCAAGAAAATTTGTTCGATTGCTTTATTTCCCTTAGCATTGTTAGCCACAAGCCTAAGTTTTCTTATCAGGGTTTCAAATATTTGGCAGGAGCTGTACTTGTAAAGAGTAATATTGTTCTAGGCTTTATTATAAAAACTAAGTTCCATCTTGGTTGCTATTCTTGGCCACCTGGACGGTCCTAAAATTTGTCCCAGAATAGTTTGTGAACAGACATTTCCAAGTAGGCGCCATACACGTTGCCTGACTGTCAGGTCACTGAAGATGTCATTGCACTGGAGAATGGCCTTCAAGAAGGGAGCTGGTGATTTGGGCTAGCACTGGAAAAGACTTACAGCTGCCTCATGGTACAGTGGTGAAGGGCGTCGCATCTGTAGCTGGATTGTGTGATTTCAAATCCTGGTTCTGCCATTGATTAGCTCTGTGACTTTGGGTAAATTACTGACCCCTGGAGTTCCAGTTTTATCATCTGTAAAAGAGGACAGTTATAGTATCCATACTATAACTCATAAGCCTGTTGCCAGTTAATTCACTTAAAGCCCATAGGATAGTGCTGGCACAGAGGAAGTATGAACATGTATGTTACTGTTGGCCCAAGATCCGTTCACAAAAGACAGCTACTTATTTCCCTCTGAAGTCCACAATAGCATAGGAATTACATAATTTATATTCCTTAAGATACAACAGAAAGCTCAGCCGTATACAACAACATAGCAGGCAAACCACAAATTTCAATTACTTCATGACCAGCAAAGAAAATTCTTAGAAGCTCTTGGGGCTCCAATTCTATTAGTTCATTCTTTACAGTCCGTCTTGGTATGACAATAGTATCTAGAGAGGATTTAGTAGAATAACCTAAGCTTCGAAATCCCTCTGGATTTCTGGACTCCATCTATTCTATTCATTACCCCCATCTTTCTCTCATGGGGAGTCAGAAGTCTGCAAAGCCCTAGAGAGAACCCTGAGGACCAAAATGTGAAATCTTCCATGAATACCTCTTCTTCAGGAATAACTTTCTGTCCTAATCCAAGGGGCTGTGTTTGCTAACTATGTCAGAGTCCTGGGATGATAACTATTTTTGCTGCTGGTCTTCCACATTTCATGGTATTCTCTTGGTAATCAGCTTTGTACTATTGTTGTTTCTGTTTTAATAGTGTGTATATTTGCCACAAATATCTTTTGGGGACTACCAAATTGTTGGAATTTTAGCTTTAGGATTTTGAATATATATGACTACTATTTCCAAAGTTCTTTGATTACAAATTAAGATAGTCTAATTTTTAATAGGTGATAAATAGGTAATACTTTGATGGGCAAAAATATAAACAGATAATGTAGTAAATGCTTTAGATAAAAATAACTGCTGGGTGTGGTGGCTGATGCCTGTAATCCCAGCCCTTTGGGAAGCCAAGACAGCAGGATTGCTTGAGTTCAGGAGTTCTAGACCAGTCTGAGCAACAAAGTGAGATCTTGTCTCTACTAAAAATTAAACAAATTAGCAGGCATGGTAGTGCATGCGTGTAGTCCCAGCTGCTCAGGAGGCTGAGGCAGGAAGATCACGTGAGCCTGGGAGATGGAGCCTGCGGTGAGCTGTGATTGGGCCACTGCACTCCAGCCTGGGTGACAGAGTGAGACTCTCTGTCTCAAATAAGTTAGGGCTGGGTGCAGTGGCTCATGCCTGTAATCTCAGCACTTGGGAGGCCAAGGCAGGTGGATCATGAGGTCAGGAGTTCGAGACCAGCCTGACCAACATGCTGAAACCCTGTGTCTACTAAAAATACAAAAATTAGATGGTCGTGTTGGCATGTGCCTGTAGTCCCAGCTACTCAGGAGGCTGAGGCAGGAGAATCACTTGAACCCGGGAGGCAGAGGTTACAGTGATCAAGCCACTGCATTCTAGCCTGGGCAACGGAGTAAGACTCTGTCTCAAAAAAAAAAAAAAAAAAAAGATAAATAAGTTAATAAATAACCTTGTAATATTTCTTATGTATGTACACATCCCAAAAATGAATAGACTAAACTTCTGATTTGAAAATTGCTTTTTTAGAAGTTGTACATGAAATGAAATATCTATTTGTACATACCAGAGGTCACTCATTCAAAGTAGGTAACATTTCCCTAAATGTCTGATTATTATTGTACCCTAAATTAGACATTATTGCTTCCTTTTGTTTTTTTTGAGACAGAGTCTCACTCTTTCGCCTAGGCTGGAGTGCAATGGCATGCTCTTGGCTCACCGCAACCTCCACCTCTGGGATTCAAGTGATTCTCCTGCCTCAGCCTCCCTAGTAGATGGGATTACAGGTGCGTGGCACCATGCCCCGCTAATTTTTGTATTTTTAGTAGAGATGGGGTTTCACTATGTTGGTCAGGCTGGTCTCGAACTCTTGACCTCGTGATCAGCCCGCCTTGGCCTCCCAAAGTGCTGGGATTACAGGCTTGAGCCACCAAGCCCGCTCACGTTATTTTCTATTCTAATGTATTATCTTTGGGCAGAGATTCAGATAAATGTGACCAAGCTCCAGCCATTTTTAGGGTAGTAACTATAGGTATAGGAGTACATGCATATACACTGACAAAATTAATATACATTCTTTTGTTGGGTGTATACCAGAAAAATGTAAGGACATATATTTGAACTTCAGAAAAACTAGGAGTTAACCTATAGTATTTTCATACCAGGAACTTAGCCTTGTATTACTGACAGAAAAATAAGATCTTCAAATAAGAAACCAATTAAAAAAAAAAAAACTCATTTTGTTTTCATTAAATTTTTTATACAAAGTTATGACAAGATGTTTTCACTTTATTGATAAAAAACATTGTGAGTCAAGGAGCATTTATGAATTTATTGCGATTCTAGCACATTTTTAAAGTCCTCAAGCTGCTAAGATGCACTTGCATTTCTGTTAAAATGCCAAGAGAGTAAAGATGTTTCAGATAAGCCCTTTAATCTCCAACTCATGTGACAGAGACAGAGAGACTGGAACTCTATAATTCCACAAAAACATTTCCTGGGGAATTTCACTATCCCACAATACAAAAGGGGAGACCCCATTTCTTTCTCTGGAAGTGTTTGAAACACGGATGTTCTTAATTTTTTTTCCCCACTGTGATATTTAGCTGCAAGAACAACTGTAGCATATTGCATTGCCAGAGTTGTCACACATGTGAGTGGCAAAGTATACTTTCTTAACTTCTGCAAAAAATTAAAACCATAAATAGCTGGCAATATTTTCAGAAAGGATTATAGTTCCACTTCAGTCTTCTGAAGGGCAGAGTGGAACATCAGTGGGTGGTTATTCTTAACTGTACCATTTTCTCACCCCCACCCCCTATCTCTGTCTCTCTTTCTCTCTCCTGTCCCCCACTTTGCTCAAACGCACTTTTAGGCTACTTTGACGCACACGCTCTTGCCATGGACTTCATGAGCATCGGATTCCGAGAGTGCCTAACAGAAGTGGCGCGGTACTGAGCTCCGTGGAAGGCCTGGACTCCTCGGATCCGCTGCGTGTGCGGCTCGTGTCTCATCTCAGCACTTGCGCCTCCCAGCGGGAGGCGGCGGCCATGACATCCTCCATGGCCCACCACCATCACCCCCTCCACCCGCATCACTGGGCCGCCACCTTCCACCACCTGCCCGCAGCCCTGCTCCAGCCCAACAGTCTCCCACGCCTCAGAGTCCACCCCTTGTCGCCTCTCCACAACTTCGAGAAGTGCCTCCTGCCCACGGCTCTGCTCTCCTCACGGCCACGTTTGCCCACGCAGATCAGCTCTCCGAATGCCATCCACGGGCAGCGTCGCCCCCTGCGTGCCACCTCTCTCCACCTCTCTCTTGTCCCTCTCGGCCACCGTCCACGCCGCAGCCCGCAGCAGCCACTGCGGCTGCACACAGCTTCCCCTCTGTCCTTCGCGGGGGCATTCCCCATGCTCCCCCCAAACGCAGCCGCAGCAGTGGCTGCGGCCACAGCTATCAGCCCGCCTTTGTCAGTATCAGCCACGTCCAGTCCTCAGCAGACCAGCAGTGGAACAAACAGTAAACCTTACCGACCCTGGGGGACAGAAGTTGGAGCTTTTTAAATTTTTCTTGAACTTCTTGCAATAGTAACAATGTCCTCCATTTCAGAGTCAGCTTAAAACCTCTGCACCCTGAAGGTAGCCATACAGATGCCGACAGATCCACAAAGGAAAAATAAAGCTGTTTGAGACACAAACCTCACGAGTGGAAATGTGGTATTCTCTTTTGTCTCTCTCCCCTTTTTGTTTGGTTTAAGGCAGCTCGGTAACTGACGACAGCAACTTTTGAAAACTTCACACTTGTTACCATTTAGAAGTTTCCTGGAAAATATACGGACCGTACCTTCCAGCAGTGCCTCAGTATGTCTGAATTGGGGAAGAAAAATGCCCTACGGAATTCTCTTGAGACTAGATGGGAAATGCATAGGGAGAGAGAGTGAGAGAGTAGTGTTTCATAAGTGCCTGAACTTAGGAAGTTTTCTTCTGGATATATAACATTGCACAAGGAGAGACGAGTGTGGAGTTAGGTTAAGAAAAGAAAGGGACAGAAGTCGCGATAGGCTGCAGACATTTGAATACCATGCCAGAGAAGATTGTTCTGCTGAAACTAACAGGTTTTATTGGTCAAAATGATTGCTGAACATCATTTTCAAGTTGAAAGACATAGTTTTATCTTAGTTTGCCTTCTTTGTACAGACATGCCAAGAGGTGACATTTAGCAGTGCATTGGTATAAGCAATTATTCCATCAGTTCTCAGATTAACAAGCATTTCTGCTCTGCCTGCAAGCTCCCAGGCACTTTTATTTTTTGGATGGCTCAAAATATGGTGCTGCTTTATATAAACCTTACTTTATATAGTGCACCTAAGAGCAGTTGCCTACCATGTGCCCACCAGAGGCTACTTAATTCATGCCAACTTGAAAACGCTCCGGTTTGTGTGAGTTGGGATTAATTTATTCAGTTTCATTGGGACTATTTTTATATATTTATCCTCTTCATTTTCTCCTAATAATACATCTATTCTTGTCACCCTTTGGGAGAAGTTACATTTCTGGAGGTGATGAAGCAAGGAAGGAGCACTGGGAAGAGAAAAGCTACAGTTTTTAAAGCTCTTTGTCAAGATAGTGATTGCATTTAATCCCAAAGCAAGATGAATGTATGCAATGGGATGTACATAAGTTATTTTTGTCCATGCCTAAACTAGTGCTATGTAATGGTTTTGTGTTTTTGTTTTTTTCGATTTCATTTAATGACAAAATAATCTCTTAATACGTTGAAATCAAGCACGTGAGAGTTTATGTTTAAAAGATAAGAGACACAGCATGTATTATGCACTTCATTTCTCTGCTGTGTGGAGAAAGCAATAAACATGAGAATGTTAAACATTATGCAAAATTATACTTTTAAATATTTGTTTTAAAATTACTGTACCTAGTCTTTTTTGCATTACTTTGTAACCTTTTTCTATGCAAGAGTCTTTACATATCACTAATTAAATGAAGTCCTTTTTGACTATTTTTTATGTGGATGAGTTGCTTTGCAGAAATGTAGCTTTCCACTTTTTATGTGGAAAGTCGACATGAATCTTGAGAGGTCTCTATTTACTAACAATTCAAGCTATGGCTTTTCTTTATGTATTTCAAAATCATTTCACTGATGTAATTCACAGCTTGCCTGAAAATAACATTAATCTGAGCTTGTAAACTAAACATAGACAGGTAAGATATTTGGAGGCAAAAACTAATCCGTTTCCTCTGCCTTTTATTCTTAACTACAGTTCTTGGAAAAGTGCAAATTCAAGACTTCCAAATAGTGTACCAAATACAGGATAATAAGCCTGAACATGTCATACATGTTGTAATTCAAAAACATTTGTAGAGTGTTTTAAAAACATCACATACATACATGATAGGCATATACATCCTAATGATAAATCCCCTGTGCTTCGATGACAATTTCTTTTGTTGCTGTGGAAATTTTATGGCTATTGCCTCCGCTTCAGTGAGGCCTAAAATAAACTATTATAGTGCTCCTGAAGCTATTGGGCCAAACAACATGAAAAGAATGAAGGTGATTTTTATTATGCTTATCAATTTGTACAAAGGAAAAAGGAGGTTTTTACATTATTCTGGTCTTGAAAAATCAAGCACATAGTTTAATTTCTGTCTGTAAGTGGGTAATGAAAAGGTGCAAGCGGGGCAAAAGCAAATCACCTTGTTTCTCTTGTTTATAAGCCCTGTGGTTCTTATATCTTCAGTTGGCTCTAATAGAATAAGGTAGCAAAAAAGAAAATTGATTTAATTGTCTTAGGTGGTTGCTTTATAATCATGATTTGTGGACAACAGCCATATAATTTTTAAAATTTAAAACCTGAACATAATGCCTGTTGTAATGTCAGCATTCAGATGACTTCTTTTCCTTATTTTTGAAATGTAAACTTTTAGAGATCAGGTATTTAAAATTTATTTGAATTAAATATTTTAAGATAAATTCCTTTCCTTCCTCCTGCCTTCCCTTTCTTTTCCTTTTTGTTTTTTCTTACTTTTTTATTGCAGGTTATATATGTATTATTATTTTTTTCTCTTTTTTCTTTTTCTTTTTTTTTTTTTTTTTTTTGAGACAAGGTCTCACTCTGCTCACTCTGTCACCCAGGCTGAAATGGTGTAGTGTGATCATGGCTCACTGCAGCCTCGACCTCCCAGGTGCAGGCAATCCTCCCACCTCAGCTTCCCAAGTAGGTGGGACCACAGGTGTGCACCACCATGCTCAGCTAATTTTTGTATTTTTTGTAGAGATGGGGTCTCTACCATATGACCTCTTGCCCTCAATTCATTCACCTGTTTCAGCCTCCCAAAGCGCTGGGATTATAGGCATGAGCCATCATGCCTAGCCAGTTTCTTATTTTTCAATTCTGCTAACTAAAATATTTGTAAACCAACTTGCAACATAGTTAATAAGAAGGTGTTCCTAAAGATAATCATTGTCAGTAATTCAGTCATTTCAAGTTAATTATGATCAATGTTTCATGTGATCGACTTCTAGTATCATATCTCACTGTTGATATTAACTTGACCATTGGAGATTGCCATCTCCCATCCAAGTGTTTTGTGAAGGTGGTATTCCACCTTTAGGTGTGATAATTTTCATGTTTGCTACCAAAATAGAAAAGGGGTTATACCCTTTAAGATTATTTTAGGGAAAAAGTATTTTCAGGATTTGAATTATTAATGGTTGCTTTTATTTGTGTAAAAGTTGGTATCAAAATTAACTCAAAGGATAAAAGGAAAAAGGGAACACTTTTAGAAATTTGTGTTTTCCCAACTGTTTAAAGCTGTGTGTACGGGTAATTACAACAGGGTTTTTAAATTTCACATCCGTGAGACAGAATGTATTTTTTAAAATAACAGCTATGTGCCCAGCATTGTGCTGTATATGTTGAGTTTTGCATGGTATGTAGTAGCATGTCAAAGTACAATCCTATAGACTGATAGTGATAGTTATGGCTGCCACCCTAGCTATTCACAGGGGTTCTCAAAAGAAGGAGGTGCACCGAGAGTCACAAAAGTAGATTCTGGGAGCTACGGGGAGGATCTTTTGCTTTTCTTTGGATATTTTACTGTCCTAAATATGATATTTCATTTTTCAAGAAATATGAGGGAACTTTAAGGTGATGTTGAAACATTAAAAAGTCTGAATATTATTATTTTTTTTTGAGACAGAGTCTCACTCTGTCACCCAGGCTGGAGTGCAGTGGTGTGATCATGGCTCACTGCAGCCTCAACCTCCTGGGCTCAGGTGATCCTCCCACCTCAGCCCCCAAGCAGTTGGGGGAAAATTCAAATATTAATCAGAGAGATGGCTCTCCTATGCACCTGTGCATATGTATTATCAAATATAATGAAGCCTTTCAGACTATCTTTCTTATATATTCAAATTGTTCTTTTTGCCAATCATTATCAAAAAGTCAGACTAATCACCTTAGGTAACATCATCAGAAAGCAATATGATTTTAGAATTTCATTGAAGATGAGATTTGGGTGGGAAAAAATAGAATTCCATATTTCCATGAGTCTAAGCCTCCATTAGTTGCAAGATACACTATTGGTTGAAATCAGTTTTTAAAGAAAAAGAACCACTACAACATAACTTTATACATTGACCATAAAACTGCCTAATTACTAGAATGTAAAAAAAAATTTAATGCACCTTGGATTTTAGGCGATACAATAATACAATATTGTACTCAAATGCAGTTTTAGAAATTCATGGCTGAAGTTGTACATAGATTAAAATGTAGCTGTTTTAGCTTACTTTAAAAATGTCTCATTAGGATACAGTCCTAGTCAAATCAAAGAATCTAGATTGGCTTTGTAAGCCTAACTAAAGATAGATGTATTTTTTAAAACTTTTCATTACCCAATGGGACTATCTCTAGTTGTTCTGCTGCATTTTACTGAAGAATTGAGTTTGCCTTCCCCTTATAATTCTTTTAAGATCTAAGCACTGACTGAGGCTGTGAATATTTCAGTAACTACAACAAAGGATTGCAGCAAACATGACATCATAAACTGTGACTATAGCTCATATTATTCTGAAGGCTAAGTCTTTGAACTCAGATGGGAGATCTTTAGAGGAAGAAAAGCCCCTAAGCTTACATAGACAATCTTGGGTGAGGGGCCAAAGGCAGTTGGGAAATGGTTCTCTAGGCACCAGGTGGTACTTTTTCCCAAGGCTCCCTTACTTCTAACTTCAAAGGAAAGGAAGTGGTCAGGGGATCTCTGCTCTGACTGTTGGAATCAGTACCCATTGTAAGGTGCAGGTCTGAAAAAGAAAATCATTTATGACATAAACTGCTAATACTGGTCAGTTGTTCTCTATACTAAGCCCCATGCTCAGTGTTTGAAATCTGTTTCTTCATTTAAGCCTCATAATAGTTTATTTACTTACATATTAGGAATTGGGTAATAAAGCTTAATTGTCCAAGGCCATTCCTAGCAGGTAGAGCTTTGACTTAACCTAGACCTATCTACTTAATTCATACTTCTGATCTCTAGGCTGTGGCTTTTGACATTGCTTTTTTGGTCTCGGAATTATTCAGACTTCCCCAGGATTTCAGCCTGCCTGGGACTGAGGATGAGAGTAAGGATGAGAGTAAATCTAGCTATAGTATTATTATAAAAGCACCTCCATCTCACTCTTTTAATATATGAAAGGATGAAAAAAGGAGTAACTCCACTTTATGATGCAACATAAAAGGGAAATTGTCTTGGCAGTTCTCTAGTTTTAACCCAACTTTCAATCAAGTCACACCTATCTTTTCTTCATCCACAAACTTACTCTGTAAAGGCTACCGAAGAAAATTCTATAATCTCACTCAAAGTAGTTGACAAAGGTGTGGCAAAATGGTGAAGTATTAAGGTGCTAAGCAAATTGAATCTGAAAAATAATCATTTCCCATCTTCCACTGAATCTAAAAGAAAAGAAATTGTTGTTGTTGTTGTTTAGGGAGAATGCTGGATTATTCTGAATGTTTATACACCATAGGTCCATATGCCATAAAATAAAATTTTTCATTTGACCTATGAAGACCTGTCCAATAACCCATTCACTTTAATAATTCTCGTAATCAGAAAGGGCCTTTTAACTAACCTAACTCTTTGGCCTATAGTTAAAGAATGTTTTTGATAGTTAATATGTGTATAATTTTTCAAAAATCTTATGCCCAAAGAAGTTTTTATATGCTTATAAGTTCTTAGCCTTCTATAACTAAATATTTGGTTTTCTTGACCTCTGTTGTCATTCTGTCAGTGTGTGGAAATGAAGAGATTCATGCATAGGAAGTGTGACATGCCTGTAATAGAATGTATTATAAGCTTTTTTTAAGGGGTAGAAAGAGGCTGAAAAACCTTGGCATTTAACTCTAAAGTTTCTTGTATCAAGTTTGCATTGTAAGTCTTGTGTTTTCATTACAATGAAAACAAAGTCACATTTTCTCATTGCGGAAGAAAAAGTATTTTGCAAAGAATGGCTATTATTCATAATGTTTTACTTGTATAAGTGTAGTGATAAATTATAACTCTGAACACAAGTGAATATCTTAGTTGAGTTAACCACTCCTTTCCTGATTTTAAGCTATCAAGCTGAATAGGATTTACCTTCCTAGGTCTTTCAGCCCTTCTTTTTTTAACCTTTTTCCTTAACTGCAGAGAACCTGAAAACTTCTTTTTTTTTTTCACCAAAACAATGACCAGAGCTTTGCATAGCTCAGTTTGGGTAGACTTTCCCCTAAGCCAGCAATGATTGGCCTCTTTCCCTGTCCTAATCAGTCTGTCCCAGCACAGCTGCATGACGTTGGCTTCTTTGGGGCTCTAGCAAGATGATGGTGTTTGCAGTCATGAGGGCAAAATACAGAGGCACACAGACCATATTTTACTCTCATGATAACACAGTTCTGTCACAGGCACGAGCTATACAAGCAGCCACTATTAGATTTATGTTATTGTTTTGACATCTTTCTGACAATGGAAAGATAAGCATAAAATAGTACAAACGGTTGGGCGTGGTAACATCATGAAAACCCATGTGCAAGCTGGGCATACCTGTGCCTGTAGTTCCAAGAACTTGGGAGGCTGAGGCAGGAGGATCATTTGAGCCAGGGGTTCAAGGCTGCAGTGAGCTATGATTGTGCCACCGTGCTCCAGCCTGGGTGACAGAGGGAGATCCCATCTCAAAAACAAAACCCAAAAAGACATGTGCAAGCTGGTGACCATCTGATAAGGGAGATGAGAGTATGGCCAAGCTCAGTGGATAAGCCTTGCCTATAGTGATGCATATCTTTTACTGATACTTGTAAGGAAGTTTGAGAGGCCACTGAGCCCATCTGAAAGGTATTCACGAGTCCATTACTGCTGAATCATTAAACAGATTTAAGGCATATGTGTTGCATCAAGAGAACAAGCTTAGAACACCAAGTGCCTCCTGACCAAGACGATCATGGGAATGAGTCTCAGCACTCAACCATGAATTATCTGGCCACACTGACCATTTCTCATACCAGAGATACTTTTTTGATGTGATCCTCAAACCCTAAGGATTCCCAAGAGTGGGAGCCACAGACAAAACAACACAGGAACAATAATTCAATATAAATGCATTAGCCACTTCCCCAAACACCAAGATCCAGCCGACAAGACAACCTCTTTGCTCTGGATATCCGGAGCTTGGACAAAAGAAGAAACAAAGTTCACAAATTGTTTGTCCTTAGGATATGACACAGTGAGAGAAGTGGTGAAAGTTATTTGTTTGTTATGTTTGAATGTATAAGAGTTAAAATTCTGTAAGCGTATTCTCTATTGATACAGTAAAGACATTAACAAGAAAGTTGCTTGCTTCATAATACAGCAACTTCAAAGCTGTATCTAGGAAAATGCATGTTTAATTACTTAAATTAAGTACTTAATGTAAGTTTATAAGCAATTTTGTTTAAGATGTGGGAGCTTCTTAAAATTATTGGTGCTTATTCATCAGACCACTTATAAACAACTTGAAATCCATATTTATAATTCTAGTGAATTTATCTCTATTCAATATTTATAAGTCATTTAAAAATATCTCAACTCTTCAAAAAGTGTAATAAGTATAAAGACTAAAGGAACAGGTTTTGAAGTCAGATAGACCTGGATGCATCTTGAGATATAATGGCTATGTGACTTTGGGCAAATTACTGAACTTTGGACAAGTTACTAAGCTTTGTTTTTACCATTAGTAAAATAGTTTTGTTTTGTTTTGAAACAAGGTCTTGTTCTGTCACCCAGGCTGGAAGGCAGTGGCACCATCACAGCTCACTGCAGTCCTGACCTCCCAGCCTCAAGCAATCATCCTACCTTAGCCTCCCTAGCAGCTGGGACTATAGGTATGGGGCACAATGCCTGGCTTATTATTTTTTTTTAAGATGAGGGTCTTGCCATGTTGCCCAGGCTGGTCTTGAACTCCTGGGCTCAAGTGATCCTACCGTCTCTGCCTCCCAAACTGCTAGGATTACAGGCATGAGCTACCATACCCAGCTACAAAATAGAATTTTAGGATAGTAAACATAGTATACTATCAATAAATGGTAGTGCCCCTTATTCAAATTTAATTTATTAAAGATGTTTTAAAATCCGCATTAAGTCTCAGGTAGTCTTCTTTTTTTTTTTTTTTTTTTTTTTTTTTGAGGCAGAGTCTTGTTCTGTAGCCTAGGCTGGAATGCAATGGTGTGATCTCAGCTCACTGCAACCTCCTGGGTTCAAGCAATTCTCCTGCCCTAACCTCCCAAGTAGCAAGGATTACAAGTTATCCTTGCCCAGCTAATTTTTTGTATTTTTAGTAGAGACAGGGTTTTTCCATCTTGGCCAGTCTGGTCTTGAACTCCTGATCTCAGGTGATCTGCCCGCCTCGGCCTCCCAAAGTGCTGGGATTAGAGGTGTGAGCCACCGCTCCCAGCCTCATTTGGTCACATACACGACGTCTGCTTTCCCACTTATACACTTTCATTCAAATACATACCAAGGTGGCCCCTCAATATCCATTCTCGTTATATTAAATTAATAACATGTACATATTGATATTTATAAATATATTCACAGATTTGCAGAATTTCAGAGTTAAAAGAACATAAACTAGACCGTGATTCATTTTTCAGATGAGAAAAATAGAGGCACAGCCAAGTTAGATCATCTTTCCCACAGTGGCATGATCCAGGTCTCCTAATTTCCAATACATGATTCTTTCTGAGACAAAGTGACCATGAGGCAAACAAACATTTTCTTTTATATCTTTTCTATTTTAGGTGCCAGGGGGTTTTATTTTGTTGTGGCTGAGCTAAATAGGTCTGTTTGTTAAGATAGCACACTTTGTTTCCTGTCTTCAAAAGCTATGGTTTTTAGTCTGATTCAAAATAAATGCAATGGAGTCATGTTTCTTTAAAAGAAAAAGCGTGATTCTAATGAGTATGACTGAGATTGAAACTGTATTACTGTTTTCAAGTGATGTCCCTCACTATCAAAAAGCTAATCATACAAAGGTGAACAGAGTTGTGCCACTAGACTCAGCACAGAATCTTTCATATATGCAGTACTCATAAAACTACTGAACCACCCATGACTGGGAACGGGTTTTGAGCTGCTACTTCATCCTAATGCTCTTAGTGTGAAGACAAAATCCCTCACCTCACTACACAGCCGTGCAAGAGCCTTCCCCTGCCTACTTCCTAGGCCTCTCTTCACCTCTCTCTGATACCTCTGCCTTGCCATGCAGCCTTCCTGGCTTTCCTTCAGCCTCTGGTATTCTCCTTGCTCCCTCCTGCTACAAGGCCTTGCACATGTTCCTTCTACATGAATATTCCTTTCTTTCCTTTTACCTAGGTAACTCATCTTCATCTTTCAGATCTCAACAAATGGATCACTCCTCTGACATCTCCAACTGGTTCAAAACCTCACTGTAGAATTATATGAACCACTTATTTCTCTTTCTTCCTCATAGACTTTGTCAGTCACAATTTAAATTTATGATTGTATGATTACTATCTTCACCACCACACTCAAAGCAAATGAAAGTGACTGTGTTTCTGCTCATCATTGAGTCTCCAGGACCTCTTTGCCCTGCATCTATCTGATACAGAAAAGAGGCTCAACAAATATTTTTGGACATTTGTTAAATGAATGAATACATGAATGCATGACTGACAGAATGAGGAATGAATGAATGAACGTCATATGTTGAACCAGACTACATGCTGCATTAAATTGATTTGAATGGCTTTCCCCAGTCTTTAATCTGATAGCACAGCGTATATACAAGTAAAATAAAACACAATTGATGAGACAAAAATAAAAAAACTAAAGGAAAAAAAACCCTCAACATTTCAAAAGTGGGATTACTTGATTAAAGAATCAGAATGAGAAACATGAGACCAGGATGCCACCTTGTGGTTTATTTTCACATTTAGCATTTTTGACTCCCTTTCAGAACAACTTCAGAAAGTTCAACCTGGAACTTTTCTACTTCAGAAAAAAAGCACCATTATAAACTATGGCAATAGAGGGGAGTGGAATTTTGCTCAACTAGATATTGCTTACATGCCATAATCTGAAAGAGTTAGCACAAACATTACCTATCATTTCTTTATATTTTTCATTTTAATTCAATATTGAATTAATATAAAATAGCATAACATATATATCTGTATATATAATAAAATAATCAAATGAGAATCAATACCTTTGTACCAATCACCAAGCTTAAGACTTAGCACCACTAGTACTTTGAAAGCCCCTTGTGTACTTTTTCTTTCTCCATCTTCTCCATTCCCCATTCCCCACTATTTTGCTTTTATTTATAGTTTACCATCTATATGTCTATCAATGAATAATATTTTTAATTTCTCATTTTAAAATTTTATATAATATGGGATTATACTGTATCTGACTTGCTTATTAAGTGAAATATTATTTTCCTGGAATTCATCATGTTGATAAGAGGAGATGCAATCCATTTTTTTTATATTACTCTGTAGTATTTCATTGTATGACTATACCATGGTATATTTAGCCACTCTAACCTTGGTAGATAGTCAACTTGCTTCTAGTTTGGGTCTATTATGAATGGTGCTGCTGTGAATGCTCTTGTACACATCTGGTGCACACATGCAGGGATTTCCCAGAGGTTGAGTTGCCAAGTATGGGAATCTCCAACTTTAGATAATATCAAATGTTTTCCAATTTATTTTATTATGCCAATTTACACTCCCACCATTAGTGTATAAGACTTTCCATTGTTCTACATTCTTGGCAACAATTGATATTGCCAGATTTTTCCATTTTGCCTCTTTGATGGGTATAAACAGTATCTCTTTTGTTTTAGTTTGCATTTCCCTGATGACGAAAGAGGTTGATTCTGTTTTCAAAGATTTGTTGGTCACCCTTGTTTCTTCTGAAAAGTTCCAGTTTCAATCTTTTGCTTCATTCTTTCATTTACTCATGCAAGAGTCATTTGAATCACTACTATATACCAAGTACTATCACGGCCTGGAGGATACAAAAAATGAATACAACGTAGACCCTGCCCTCTGCTGTGGAGCTCTTGGCTTGTCTATCATTTTGTTGCCTTCAGCGATCAAATGAAGACTGAAAAACAGAGAAATTTTTGACCACCAATTATATGATTACCACTTTAACACAAAGTAATAGTAAGTTATGAACTCTAGTCTCAGGGAATTTACAAAAGCACAACTTACACAAAACAATAGCAAATTATATAAAGTACTATATATACTACAGAAATTCAGAGGCTATAATAAGCAGAAGAAAAGCTAATCAAGTAGATCCATAGTTTAAATTTAAATTTGTTTCTTTTAACTAATTGAAAAATATTTTTCTATAGCCTACTCATTAAAGCAAGAAGATAAAAAAATTAAGGAACCCCCCCCCTTTTTTTTTTTTTTTTTTTGAGATACAGCCTCACTCCATCACCAGGCGCCAGACTGGAGTGCAGTGGTGAGACCTCGGCTCACTGCAACCTCCGCCTCCCGGGTTCAAGCAATTCTCCTGCCTCAGCCTCCCCAGTAGCTGGGACTACAGGCGCGTGCCACCAGGCCCAGCTAATGTTTTTGTATTTTTAGTAGAGACGGGGTTTCACCGTGTTGGCCAGGATGGTCTCAATCTCTTGACCTCGTGATCCGCCCGCCTCAGCCTCCCAAAATGCTGGGATTACAGGCGTGAGCCACTGCGCCCTGCCCCGGAACCATTTTTAAGTCAATAAAATATTAATATGGAGATGTGGCAAAAATTATTTTTAATTAGATAAAAATTGTACTAAAGAATAAACCACTGTTACATATAAACATGCCTATCTATAAGGGCAAGTACATTTGTGTTTGTCATCAAACTTATTAATAAAAATTTCCCACTTCTTTCTGTAGAATCTGATAACTCCTAATAAGCAGCTACTAGGTTAACTTTCACCAAACTTGGTAATGCACAGAATTCAACTATACATTTTAAAAAGAACCTGCAATGTCATATAATTCTTCTTTGCTTCTATGTAACACTCCCCATAAACCACCCTATTTGTAATGATCTCTCTAAAGAAGAATCTCCATAGTGCCACCAGACAATTTGTTGTAATGGAAGGAGTGTTAAAGAATACAAGATTCAGGCCGAGCACATCTAGATTGGAATTGTGATTCTCCCACATACTTGTGTGACTTAGATAGGTTTACGTAAACTTTCTGAGTCTATGTTTTCTAAGCTATGCAACACAAGAATAATTATTGTAAAGATTGACTTGATTGGTGTGGACAAAGGACCCAATTTAGTGTTCAGTATCTAAAATAATTCAGTAAAAGTCAGACATTATCCACAATAACTCAGTTAGACACTATTTTCACTCTTCTCTCAGCAGAAATGTAGAGCTGTCATTCATATAAGAATAGCATTATGGCGGGCTCAGCCTGCATATAATTGTTTTCAAGTGAAGTCCTAGAAGTCTAATTCCAATTTGGGTCTGTTATGAATGGTGCCGCTGTGAACCAGGACTTCTTTGCCCTGCATCTATCTGATACAACAAATATTTTTGGACATTGGTTAAATGAATGAATACATGAACGCATGACTGGCAGAATGAGGAAGGAATGAATGAATGTCATATGCTGAACCGACATATTTGCTCCATTGAATTTATTTGAATGGCTTTCCCCAGTCTTTAATCTGATAACTAGTCTTTAGTTGACAATTTATTTTGTTCATCCAATACTAATCATATGTCCAGCACTGTACTGGATGCTGGTAAAGGTCCTTCCTTTCCTCCTTCCCCACTCCTGGTTACTCTCAGGCATTCTTACAAATTTCAGTGTGCCTCAGCCCAAATCACCATTCACTGTAGAAGTCCAATTCTAGCTGAATGACAATTTTGAATTTAAAACAAAATAATTGGACAAGTCCAGGGAAAATATTTTTTATATACAGCAAATAACCTTTGCTTTCTTTTGCGCAGGTTAAATAATTCTTTTTCCTTTGCCTTTGAAGCACCTATTCATATGTGGAATATTTCTGCAATTGATCTTTCAGCACTTTTCCCTTCTTCACAACCACAGAATTGAGCACAATATTCTGGCTCTACAAAGCAGCAACTTTGAGCTATGTGTAGGCAACGTAATCTATTGCTGTGTCTAAATAACAATATCACTTTGAAATAATTTAATTCTTTGACTAAAAATAACAATGGAATAAGTAAAACAACAAGGAAGATAATAATTAAACCTCAAAAAAAAACCTCCATTAAAAATTAACCAAACAAATGACATATGCTGGATTCTATTAGTGACTACACAGCAATCTCCAGACTGTCTTTGCTTTTGTCTTTATTGACCTGACTTTTCCTGACTCTAATCCTTCAGACTTTCCTCCTATGTCCTCCTCCAGCCAAAGTCAAGCCTGCAAACCTTGGCCCTTTTTTTTTTTTTTTTTTTTTTTTGCTGCACCAATCTGTTGGCAAGCATTTCTGCTGTTGAAACTTCAATTCTCACTGCAGAGCTGGATCTCCTTCAAATCTATCATCACTAGTCAAAAATATCAACCTACGTACAAGACAGCTTCACTTGGGTGATCTCTCTTCAGTCCAAATCTAAATGCAACATAGCTTCCTCTGTTGTTCCCCATCTCAAACAGCACCCCTTTCCAAATGAATAGGCCATGATCAAAACCTTAATGATTTTCTCCTTTGATTCCTATTAAACTATAATAGAAACAGTCTTGTTCACTTTTCTATACCTGTGCATACAAAGATGACTGGCATGGAGTAAGAATTACATAAGTGTTTGCTAAACTGATGAATGAATGACAATAACGCTGTGAATTATGCATGGATGCATGCAAGTTAATATCTCTCTTGTACACGTTAGGATCCAGAGGCTCAGAGAGCTGGGTCACTTAATACAGATAACGCAACTGATACTGGCACAGTCAGGGTTAATTCACAGTCTCTGCCTCTGGAATAACAGTATTTCTTTGCTTTTGTAGGATCTCTTTTCTTCTCCATATTTGCCCTTCTGCAGCATCTAGGTCATAGATAAGTTTGTTGTCTCTTTCTCACATTAGTCCCTCAGCACCTTGAATCATGTTTCTGGCAATGACCTCCTGGACAGACTTCCTTACAATGGTATGAGCTCCACCAGTCTGTTCTGTACCCAGCAGTCACTGTCTTACCATCTGACTGTGCTTAATCTCCTCTGTTTTCTCCTTGATCTCTACGTATACTATTTTCTTCACTGCTACTTCCTTCTTGAAGCTCTCTTATCCTTTTACCACCTCTCTACTTTTTCACTATTTTCTACCTTTTCCCATTCTCCTTTACTATATACTCTCCTGGGTTTCTCCTTGGTCTTCTATTCTTTTTATAGATTTTTTCTTTGGGGGAGACCCCAAATCTTCTCAAACTTTTAAGTTAACGGCTCCAAAATCTCTACCTTCAACCCTAATTATCACCAAAATTCCCATTCTGTATTTCCACCCACCACTTAGCTGTGCTGCCTCTGTGGGGCTCAAACTGAACTTACCTTTTCTTCTTCATCAGTTTCTCCATCTCAACCTCCCTATTACTTTTAATGTCACCCCAACTGTACTAGCCACAGAGAACAAATAATGAATTCATAACTGATTCCTCCCTATTCTTAACCCTTTACATCCCATCAGACATTGCATCCTCTTGGGTTTTGGGTTCTCTTTGTAATTTCTTGAATCTGGCTGCAGCCACCTATCTGCTCTTACCTCTACTGTTCCCCAGCACAGGTCCCCTACTGTAGCCAGTCTGACGTATTTAGTCATCTTCGTTGCCTATACCAGACTGTGGATCCCTTCGAATAAATGCCCATTCTCCTTTTCTCAGGCATTCCAGATACTCCTAGCCTTTAGGTCCAGCTTGAAAAACAGTTTTAAAGTTCTTTTTTGATTCTAGTAGTCACTTCCTTCTCCCTTCTTTTACCATATATTGTGATTATTTGAAGTTCCTGATACATAGCAAATAATCAATGAATGGTGCCAATTATTTTGTTAATAATAATAATAATATATTTTTATCTTAATTCTCCAATGAAGTGAAAGCTTCTTAAGCACCAAGAATCACATCTTTCCTTAACCCCATGGCACTAATCACAGTGGACTTCCTGAAGCATTAAGGAGGTCAGTATTCTCTTCCCAATCAGTCTCACCACAGCTAAAAGGAAAGCAAAACAAACTCAATTTAGTTGCAATCAAGCTTTAAATCTTTTTCTATGCTATGATGAAATTTCTGTTTAAAAAAAAAAAAGGCAAAAAGAATCCAACAGTTCAAAAAATGGTAAAGGTTACGATGGTTTAGAACAAAGGACTGAAAAAAGTTAACGTCTATATAACACCATTTTTCTTTTCTTTGACTCCAACATTTCCATATTTTCCTTTGAGGAACTCCCAGAATTCTACTTTACCCTGAATGTAGGAATTCCTAATGAAAAGTAGGTGCATTTTTGAGGGGCCTATATTATTTATATACTGGGAATTTAGACTCTGGATGTAAGACATTTACCTTATTTGTGCGAATGTCTTAGAGAAAATTTGGAACTTAACAAAAAAAATTAACTAAATATGTTATTAAAACACAGTAAACTAGCGACCTAATTATTACCAACCATACATCTCAGAAGAGATCTCATATTTATAAAAATGAGAGTAGGAACAGGCTCCAATACAGGCAAATAATCTACCAAGTACATAATCTGAATGTACAGAAAAACTAAAAATTAGGCATGATACAAAATAAGTATTATTTCTCATAAAACTATTTCCTCTTTTATTAGTCAAACAAAATCAAGGTTAAACAAAGCCTTAACTGACTGCTTATAAACACATCCAAATTATTTTTAAAAACTGAAATATACAATTTTAGAATCACAGAACTTTATGTTATTTGATTGATTGTAAATTACATTGCCCGTAAATAGATATGGCATAAGTTAAGCTTTAAATTAAATAAAATTTTAAAACAGTCAATTTTTAATGATTAAAATATCCCAATCAACAAATGAAAAGTACATAAAACTCATGATTTAAAAAATAACCCAACTACCAAAACAAACAAACAAAAAAACCCAGCCAGCAAATGAAAACTACACAAAACTCATCATTTCTAAATTGCATGCAGAATACAAGAATCATAAAGAAAACAAACTTTCCCTGACCGGGAATCGAACCCGGGCCGCGGCGGTGAGAGCGCCGAATCCTAACCACTAGACCACCAGGGAACTTGTTACAGTAACTTCTCTAAATTTACTTGCCGTGTTAAAAACTTGCACTTAATTCCTCTAACCAGTAGGGGGTAGAGTATTGCGTCTAAGTCACACCTACTTTGTTCTTCCTCTGAGTACGGGTCCCTGAAAATACTTCCTGAAATTGAAGCAATTTCTTGGCGATTCCCGAGGAGCTCCGCTATGGCCCCTTAAGGAAAAACCTGTACCCTCCAAATCTAATCCTCTCCCGACTGCCATGCTGGAAAAGACATCCTGAAATTCTCGTTCTTTTACATAACATGTAAATCTTTTTACCAAGGGAAGTGTTGTCTGGACGCCTACTGTCCAGAGCCTTGTAATTTGCTTTATTATTTCATTAACCATTTTGGCCGCTCTTTCCAAATCTAACTTCTGTCCTTCTCTGTCTTTCTTCTTTCTCTGTTACGCGGATGTTAAGTCCCACTAAACAGACTGCCACTGGCAGAGAGCGTTTCTCCGCGAGGAGCTGGAGCGACCCAGCGCCGTCCAGGACGCACAGCGCGTGCTCTACAAACGTGGGTGATGAAGGGCCACGTAGCCTTATAGGACGCGGTTCTATTTTATTTATTTGGTATACGCAGGCTAACGAGGCTGAGAGAGCTGTGGGTGGCATGTCCAGTGAAGGATCAGGACATCTGCCCAGAGCTCCAAGCAAATCCTTCCAACCTGCTGTGTTTATTATCCTCATACTTTCCAAACTGTTATTATCTGGGCAATTGCTTCACTTCTCCGCGTTATATGCTAGACACGGCCAGGAAATGATGCAACTACCAAAGGAGTCAAGATACCTTACAGCCCGGCCTCAATTCAGAAACTCTCATAAAACAGATGCAGAAGGCAATAGGATATAACTCAACTTTGAAAGTGCCAGCCGTTAGTTGAAGAAATCTAACCCAAGAGACTCCGCTCCGCTGCAAGATGGAAGGAGGCTTAAGTAAGACATAAATTTGTAATGAACTTGCTCACAACATCCGGCGCCACTGTGAGTTGCAGCCATCATCCATTACCACAAAATTAGGTGAGCCTGTGCTTGAATCTCGATCCTTTTTTCCAGCAACTCAAAGACGGTGTTTAAATCATCTATAAACTTTACCTGAAATTATGTAATAATATGAGAATAGGAAGATTTAAAGGGGTTATTAAGACTAATAAGACAGAAAAATCATCAGAAGAAATTTCTGAACTTTACTGTATTTTAGGTGGGACATTTCTTTCCTATCCCAAGGAATCTTAGATCAAGTTCAGTAGGTGGAGCTCTTACCTCTTAACTGCGGGATTGACAGACTTTAGCATTAGAGTGCTTGGTTTTGAATAAAAAGATTAGCAGATATTATTTTAAGAATAATTTTAGCTTACATTTGTATAGGTTTAGTTACAATATTTTACACAAAGTAAAAAGGGTATGGTAAAACACCCTCCTATTCATTCCTTCCTTCTTCCAGAGGTAACCAGTGTTACTAGCTTCTTCTGTATCTACCAGAAATAATCTATACACATACAACAAATATCTAGGTCATTTTCCTCCAACTTTTTGGTTTTGAAACATATCAAACCAACAGAAAGGTGCAACTATAGAAAACTGAACACACATATACCCTTCAACTAGACCTGTGCTGTCCAATTTAGAGCTCCAGCAACATGTAGCTATTAGGCACTAAAATGCAGCTAGTATGAATAGATGTTCTGCAAATGTTGGATACACACTGCATGTTTAAGCCTTAGTATTTAAAAAAAAAAAAAGGAATGTAACGTATCTCGTTAATACTTTTTACTTTAATTATATTTTTAAATGAGAAAAATTGGATATATTGGGTTAAATAAAATATTATTAAAATTACTTTTGCTTTCTTTTTAAATGTAGCTAGCTACTAGGATATGTAAAATTATATATGTGCTTGCATTATATTTCTTACAGTTCTGTTCTAGAGTCACCAATTATTAATATTTTCCATATTTGCTTTCTCTATTTTTTTCAGAAAAATGTGAGGTTAGCTGCAGATGCATGATACTCTATCATACACACAAAACACTTCGTTATACATCTACTAAGAGCAATCAATATCATTATTATCTCCGGAAATTTAATTCTACACTGTCATTTATTATATGGTCAATAATCAAATTTTCTAGTTGTCCTAATAATCTCATTTATAGTTTCTCTTTCAATCTATTATACACGCTGGGATTATACCTTGCATTTAGTTGTCGAGTATCTGTAGTCTCCTTCCTTTAATCTGGAACTGTTTCCCTAACCTTTTTTCTGTTACATCGTTGACCTTTTTGAATAGTGGAGGACAGTAGTTTCAGAAAGTTCGCCAATTTAAGTATTTCTTTTGGCAGGACAACTATCCTAAGTGGTGTTTTTTTCTCTGTGCATTATATCAGAATGCACGTAATTTCAGTGCATTACATTATCTGCAATGGGTAACTGGTAGGCAGAACAATGTCCCCTTCACCCCGCAATCCCAGAGATATCACTGTCCTAATCCCCAGAACATGTTGACATGTCATCTTACATGGCAACTTTGCAAATGTGAGTCATATTTTGAGATGGAGGAGATTACCCTAGATTACCTGGATGGGCCCCAAATCATCACGAGAGTTCTTATGAGTGAAAGAGGAGGGCAGAAGAGTCAGGTCAGAGGGATGCGATGTGTAAAAGACTCATCTGGCCATTGCTGTCTTTGAAAATGGAGGAAGGGGAACCACAAGCCAAGGAATGCAGGCGGTTCCTGTTCTCCCTTAGGGCTTCCAGACAGAGAGCAGCTCTCCCAACACCTTGATTTTAGCCCAATGAGACTTGTGTCGCACTTCTGAACTACAGAACTGTAAGATAATAAAGTTGTGTGGTTTTAAGTCCCTAATTTAGTGGCAACTTTTACAGCAGCAATAGGAAACAAATACAGTAAGCATGGCCACATTTGATTAAGGTGTCTGCTGTATTTCTCCATGATAAAGCTACCTTTTATAACTGTAATTAATTGGCAAATGTTGGAAAAAGCAAATATCACCAGTGGAAGTGATACTTTGAGACTGTAAACCGTTTTGTTCTTCAGCAAACTTTTAGCCAATGGGTTTGGCATCCACTGTTGATCCTTGTCTGAATCAATTATTGCTATAGTGATGGCAAAATGGTGATATTTTATCATTCTTCTGAAAAGAACTTTCCTTTCTCTCATCCCTCTTTTTATTCTTTATTTAATTTTTACATATCAGCCTGGACTCATATTTTTTCTGTTTTAGTAAGTTTTTATTCAATGCATTATACTCTGTTGCTGTCATTATTCATTTAAAACCTAAATTGTCCCAAATTCAGCCAGAGGGAGTCCCTTCAAGCTGACTCCTGTGTTCTTTTGGCATGTCCCTATACATTTTTGAGCACTTCTTTACTTTCGAGCACAACAGGGTCCAGGTACAGCCTGTACTTTATAACAGGAAGAATTAACATCTTCATGCGTATGTCTATTCTTCCTTAGTTTCTTTTTTTAAATTTTTTGCACAAATACTAGCATACTCAACATGGTTTTCTCTGTTCTTTAATTAATATCTTTTGGAGGGTGTTCATTACTTACATGGGGTTTCCTCATTATTTTTGACAACTCAGTGGTAGGTATTCCACTGTGTAGATATCTTACTAAAGCAGTTCTGTATCATTGGGCATTTAGTTTGTTCACAATCTTCTGCTGTTACCAAAGTACTTCCAAAAATAACCTTGGACCAACATAATTTAACATTTAGTTTTTATTAACTTGCCCACAAGTGATTCATCTTATAGAGTGCCAATTTCTAATTTGAAAATGCTAGAAGAAAAATCATGGGATCCAATTCAGATTCACAATCATTATAATTTATTGACAGTTTTCCAATTTGATCTCAACCTGAGTCAGCTGTCCTTCTTTTGTTTATTAAGCTATTCATTCATTTGATAAACACTTATTGAATCTAATATATGTCAGGTACTATGTTGGACACCAAGGACACCACAATGACCTTAAAACTTAGTCTGATGGAGTTCAAGTAACCAAGCAATTATGGTATAAGAGAAATGTATCATCATAATCAGTTTATTTAATAGATTAAAAATTCATCTTTTATCACGTGTACATGCTGATGGAATATAAAATAGTATAGCCACTCTAGAAAATAGTTTGGCAGTTTCTTAAACTAAATATGCACTTACCATATGACTCAGCAAATGTACTCTTGGGCACTTATCCCAGAAAAATGAAAACTTATGTTCCCACAAAACCTGCAAATGAATGTTCATAGCAGCTTTATTCATAATAGCCAAAAACTGGAGGCAACTGAAATGTCCTTCAACGGGTGAATGGTTAAACAAACTGTGGTTCATCCATGATTTGGAATATTATCTGTAAAAGGAAGTAACTATTGATACATGTAATAACGTGGCTAGATTTCAAAGGGATTATACTGAGTGAGAAAAAAGTCAATCTAAAAGGTTACATACAATATGATTCAATTTATATAACATTCTTGAAATTACAGAGATGGGAGATTAGTGGTTGCCAGGAATGGGGGATGTGGTGAAGAGGAAGATCGGTATGTTTCTAAAGGAGTAGCTCATGGGAGCCTCATGGTGATAGCTCTGTATTTTATTATGGTGCTGATACAAAAATCTACCCACATGATAACATTGCATAGAAACACACACACACACACAAACACACATGAATGTATGTAAAACTGGTGAAATCTGAATAAGCTCTCAAGATTGTACCAATGTCAATTTTCTGGTTTTGATATTGTAATTATGCAATATATTAATCATGGGGAGAAAATGAGGAGGAAACACAGGACTTCCCTGTACATTTTTTGCAACTATTTGTTAATCTGTAATTATTTCCCTTGGGGGAAAAAAAAACCCTATTAGCATATTAACGGAAAATTTCTTTTACCCAATAATACAAACCACCACCACATAATGTCACTTTTTTAGGGATTCATTTCAAAATTTTAAATTATATTTTAGCACCAATGTTGCAGCAGCTTATTTGAATATGTTTTTCAGAAAGTGTAAAAAATATGTAATGAATTCACAAGCTACTGAACAGACTATTTTAAGAAGAAATAAGACAACAGGAAACTGTTCAAAAGCAGATATTTTTAAATTAGCTGTGAATAAAAGAAAAGGACAAATGTACTGGGCTAACTCTAAATAATCAGCCATAAGTATGACATGATAACAGCTAGCTGGACAACAATCCATGTCTATATACAGCAATATTTCTTTCTCAGTACACTCTGATAGACTCCACAAAGGCCAAGAGATTTCTACCTCCTCTTCAGATTTATAACAAGCCAAGTGAAGCACTGAACATAGGCCTATCCACAAAAGGACACTTTTACATTTTTCTCAGAACTCAAGATATTATCATAATTAACCAGTAGACAAATGACCCCAGTTTGTGAACACAAGCCACTGCCTTCAACACTATTAAATAATAAACTCTTTTGCCTCTTTAGTTGCAAGATGGCTACTCGTATACTTCCACACATCAGTATCTGCCTCCTGTGTCTCAACCAGCCTGAGTCAAGTGTGTGAAGAGGTGTTTCTTCTCCCATACCTTTTGAGAGACCTTCCAAAGACATTTCAATATTTTCAGTGGCTCCAAGGTCATTACTTAACCAGTTTTGAAACTACACTCAAAACTTATAAATTTTGTTAAAGAGTAAGCAACTGTCAAATTCTCCTTCTAAGTGACTTCATCCTGTTACTTATACATCACATATGTACATAAACATTCCTCTAATCAAGTAATTCTAAATTTGGGACAAAATATCACACACAATCATCATCATCTTTTTTTTTGAGACAGTCTGGCTCTGTCTCCCAGGCTGCAATGCAGTAGGGCAATCTCGGCTCACTGCAACCTTTGCCTCTGGGGTTCAAGTGATTCTCCTGCCTCAGCCTCCAGAGGAGCTGGGACTACAGGTGTGTGTCACCATGCCCAGCTAATTTTTGATTTTTATGTTTTTAGTAGAGACAGAGTTTCACCATGTTGGCCAGGCTTGTCTCGAACTCCTGACCTCAAGTGATCCACCTGCCTCAGGCTCCCAAAGTGCTGGGATTACAGGTGTGAAAATAGGCCAAGTGCAGTGGCTCATGTCTGTAATCCCAGCACTTTGGGAGGCCGAGCAGGTGGACTGCTTGAGTCCAGGAGTTTGAGACCAGCCCAGGCGACATGGTGAAACCATCTCTACAAAAAAATACAGACATTAGCCAGGTGTGGTGGTGCATGCCTGTAGTCCCAGCTACTTGGGAGGCTGAGGTAGGAAGATCACCGGAGTCTGGGAGTTGCAGGTTGCAGTGAGCCAAGATGCACTCTAGCCTGGGTGACAGAATGAGACCTTGCCAAAAACGGTAAAGAAAATACAGTGGGGCTCTAGATCAACCAGAGACTCAGGAGCCTTTCATATGGGCCATGTTAGAGCAGTATTTGCCAATGTTTTTAGAATTCTAGTTTCATGAGAAGTTACCAGTGTTGTGTTCAAAAACAGAAATACTAATCATGCTTCTTCATTGCAAGAGTTATCTTTAGATAGGTAAGAAAAATAGCAAACACATTTGCAGGATTGCCACTGTTTGGCAGCGTTTCTCTAAGCCCACCTACCTTAGCCCTCTAGAAAGTCACTTGGGAGAAATCCTGTTGCCTGAACCCAGAAATACAGCTACCTCCAACAGGTTCAGTGGAGTAAACAAATGGCAGAGCGAGTGAAGTGATCCCTCTCTTCTTCCTTTAAGAGAGGAAGGGATCTCTGCTTCTCTTATCTACCCCAAAGTCTCATCATACAAAAGTTGTTTATATTCCAGAAAAAGCTGAATGACAAATCCAAACTATCCCACAATGGCCTCTACCCTTCCACAGAGAAAGGCCAGTTTTCATATTTAATAGAGGCCCTCACAGCCGTCAAATCAGTGTAGTATTACATTTTTTCATTAACTCAGCATTTATCAACTAACTTCTGCTAGCCAAGAACAGTGAAAAGTGTTAGGGATACCATTTTTAAAAGAAAAACTTTATTATAATAAAGTATATTATTCAAGTAATACCTTTGATTGATGGCCACATTCTAGACTTTAAGAACCACTCGGGATTATCTCCTTTAATTACTATATCCACTCTATAAAGTTGTTACTGTTACCACTCTTTATGGATAAAGCATATCCTTTACGGATAAAGCAACTGAGGTTAAGTAGTTTACCCCAGGTCAGCACTTAGTGGAGCTGTAGTCTGAACCCAGAGCCTGAATTCTTAAAGATAACCATGTGTTAAGAAGTACACTTTCTATTGAGGTTCCCATATTATTTCATGTATTATATCTTATCTCCCAATTAAAATTTGACCTTCTATGTAGGGCAGCACTGTTTAAAAGAAATTTCTGCAATAATGAAAATGTTCTAGTCTGTGCTGTCCAAAATCACAGTCTAGCCATAATTTAAAATTTAAATGGCTACATGTAGCTAAAGCATACAGTACTAGGCAACACATATAAGGATTTCATTTCTTCTGATTTCTCTGTAAAGGCAAGACTTAGGCAAATCAGTAAATGCTCAGTTAATGAAAAGGAATGAGTGAAGAATCTCTAGGAAGAGTTTATACTCCCTTAGCTAGGGAGCGGAAATCTTTGTTATATCAGGACTTTCAGTGTAATAAAATGTTATAAGAAGCATATGATACAGCATGCAGTCCCAGAGGAGTTAATGAAGATAGTAAAGGGGATTCTTGAATTCCTTGCAATATCTTTGGAAGACTGACATTTTATAATCGATGGTCACAACTTTTAAAATACATAGTTATAGCTCTTTGTCTAATAAAAAAAAAATCCCTGCTTAATTTATTGACAAAACATAGAGTCCATAGAGAGAAAACAAAAGGGGCCTCTTGGTAGTAAAGGGTGGGAAACCTGTAAGTCAATGGACATTTCCTTCAGAAACTACATTCAAAACTTAATTTTGCTAAAGAGTAAGCAACTGCCAAGTTATCCTCCTAAGTGACTTGATCTTGTTACTTATACATCACATATGTACATATACATTCCTATAATCAAGTAATTCTAAATCTGGGGAAAATATCATAAATAATAGTAATCTTTTGAAAATAAACCAGAGTGTGTCAGGAAGCAGCCAAGTCACGTGCCTTTGGGTGCTTCCTGGACAAGCGCAGTGCAGCTCCCACAGGGCCTCACACCCAATCTTCAATTAGCTTAAAAGAACTATCTCAAAAAATGTTAGCTATTTAGTTACAAGTTGTCCTTGCCATGGAACATGTTTTTCTTTTGCCTTTTTAATAACCTTAGATTTCAAAATCATAAAAGCACACATCAAAGAATTGTGAGAGCAGCTCAGCTTCTCTGGAGATTGCAATCATGTTCTTTTGATACAATGCAAACAGCTCTTTATATTTTAGGCACCTAATTTTCCCTTACTAAATGCTAAATAATTTACAAATAACACAATAGCTACAGAAAACAACAAACAAAAACAGAAAAATTCCAAAATCTTCCCATTCAAATCCCAAAGATACAAACCTGACATCTAAATTAATACGTGCTTGGTGCAAAATTGGGCAATTATTCCACATTTGCAAGATAGTATAACATGACCATCTGCTACTGAAATGCCAAAATCACCACTGTTAACGCTTTGCTCCATAGTATATCTGTGTGGAAGGCCTGTGACATACTGTTGTCAGATTAGCTGCAGGCTCTTCCTTGTGATGTTTTTCTGAGTATGAGTGAATGAACTCCTCAGCCAGATCCTCCTAGTCATCTTGCAGTGCTGATCATGGGACCGCAGAGGGAACAGCACCCAACTGGGGATGGGCAGCTCACAGGCACAGGCCCCGCAGCTGATGCAAACCTTCCCCTCCAAGGTTCTCCCGAGTCTCTGCCAAGAGTCGGCTGGAGGGCCCAACTGCTATGCTCTTATTGCTGTAATGGCTGCAATTTGGCAGCATCCAGGATGCTGTACGGGAAAGGGAGGGGGGAGGAGATGGTGGGCCCCTCTGCTAAAGGCAACGCCGGAAGGGACAGAAGGATGAATTTATTGTGGCCAGCGATCCCGAGCTGGAAGGAAAGTCAAAAGGGCTTTAAAGCTCAGGGAGACGCTCCAACTCCTGCTCTGCTCTCAAAGCCTTACTTCCCACGAAGAGTAGGGGCCAAGGCGGGCCAGCTGTAGGGGGGATGCGGCCAGGGGTGAGGTAAGAGGACCCTCCTAGGTGCCGCTGCCAGGAGGCGGTTCGCCGGGGCAGCAAAGCGCCGGAGCTTAGGCGCCACAAAGGGCCGAGGCCTGCGGAGGCCGCGCGCGCAGCTCTCCGTGGCGGAGCCGCAGGGCTTGCGGCAGCCGAGGCTGCAGCAGCCGCTGGTAGCCGGGGTGCCCAGGTGCCCAGCCTCCCAGCTCGTAGGTCGCGGGGGGCGGGGAGGATGCCGGAACTGCAGCCCGAACCTCGGAGCCGGGACGCCAAGCTCCACGGCCCCCGCCACCCCGGAGGGGCGCCGCACGCGCCGCGGGCCGGGCGGAGCTAGAGGCGGGCGTCTGCACAGCGTCGCGCCACCGGCCGCTCCCAACCTTCGGCCGGGCCCGGGAGCCCTTGGAGGCCGATGCCCTGACAGTGGGCGCAGCTGCGGGGGGTGGCAAGGCGTCGCGCGTGAGGAGAGGCCTAAGACATCCGACAGCGGCAGCTGCGCCCACCCGATTGGGACGCCGGGCCCGGCGAGCGCGCGCCTCGGCGCTCCCGCCTCCTCCCCTGGCTCCTCCTCGGCGTACGGTCCTCCCCCGACCCCTCCTTCCACCCGCCGAGAGGATGCGCTCCCCCGGCGCCCAGCAGCAGAGGCCACCGCTCCCAGAAATGCACGCGCCCGAGCCCCATTTCCCGGACCCCAGGAGCCGGCGCCCCCGCCCTGTAGGTAGGTGGTGAGGCGGGCCCCAGCCCTTGCCGCCGCCCGCTGCTGATGCTGCTGCCCGGGAGAGGCCGCGGGCAGGGGCCAGAACTGGCCAAACTTGCCTCCCGCCAGGGCTTGGTGGAGCGCTCGGAGGTGTGCTAATGGCGCTGGGCGCAGCCCCCTGTGAACCTGAAAACCTCTGCGTGAGCTTGGGAGGCCGAGCGGGGGCGAAGGAGAAGCTTGACCCTTCCCCGCCCACCCCCTGGAGGCCTGTGGGGGGTGCGCGCCGGCGCGGGGGTGGGGAGGACAGGTTGGCATGGGGTTATTTGGGAAGAAGACCGTTGGATTTTTAGCAGCTCAGGTGGAAATGTGTCACTGTGTTTTTCCGGCTGGATTAGCAGATGCGTTCTTCCCGTCTTTCTAGCCAAAACATGTAGAAAGGCAAAACGTTGTATTAGCGGCATGTAGAAGTCGCTGTGGATTTTTGTGTGTATTTCAGAGCTAGCAGGTTGATATATAAAATTGATGGTGCAAACCCTTACCGTCAACACGTTAGAGCCAGTTTAGAGAAGGTCCTTCTAGAAGTCAGATTATTTGGGAGATCGAAGAGGCTGGGATATTATTGTGCTGCCTATTTAAGAGCCTCCTGCTTACGTGAAGGGATGTGTTTTAAGAGTGGCAACTTTGATACAGGTGTCGGGAGTTAAGGTTCTGCGGGAAGGATGTACTGAGTCAGCCAGCAGAGGCAGCCTTGTGCTCAGTCTAACTTCCAACTCGATGTTATGCTCTGTATTTCTTAGAAACTGGTTAGATATGAATGCTTGCCTTTTTTCCCCTCTAGGTGTAAAGTTTATACATCAGAGCTTTTGGCAAGATTCTCTATTCCCAGACTGTCATTTTTTTATTTTATATTCAGCAATAAGGTTTAAAGTTTTGAGAAATGCATCACTGTAAGCTCCAATTTTATAGTCACTTAGGTATAGAGATTTGGAGAAGTGACTCAGTATAATCTCGAAGAGGACAGAATCTTGCAACTGTTTTTTTTTTTTTTATCCCGAATTCTTCATCTTAATAAGTGCTCATTAGTTATTTGTTGAATAATGAACTGCTTCAGGCTTTCATCTAAAAACCACAATTTAGAATCACTATGTATTTGTTCTATGGATGGTGACATTTAATTAGACTTCAAAAATTGTTTCTTTGTATAAATAGGCAAACTCAGTTATTTTAACATTTATATGTGAATTCTGACATTTTTAGGACCATATGCAATCTTTCTGTAATGTGTCATTAAGGTTATGAGGTAATTCTCCCCAAATCTTAAGTTCATTTCATGTCTAAGCTTGCAAAATTTCCAGTCTCATTGGTAATCATGCCTACTTCAACTATGGTCTCAAACACAATGTAAAAAGTAAAAGTCGTGTTTTAAAGAAAATTCTAAGTTATCCCAGAGGAGACAATGATTTGGTTAATAAGTGACGTATTAACTTGTTTTAGAGTTGAGGTTTTCTGGTTTGATCTAATTATTATATCTTTTATTACAGGCAAAAGTAGAAATAAAACATTTAGAAGGGTCTGTGATTCTTAAATGATTCAAAATATGTGATATAGGTACAAAATTTAAACTGTTTTTCCTCAGTATATAAACATATCAGTTTCCAAATTTGACAGCCAGGGGATTATGAAATGACGGTTTGGAAGATACAGTGTCTTTCTCCTTTAAAATGTTATATTATTTTGAAAATAAAATCAAGGTTAACTGCATCACATTTTATTTGCTTTATTTTTGCACTATGATATTTTCTGTTTTGATTTTTTTTCTCCGTCACGTACATTTCATGAGTCAATGTGAACTTCTTTTCGATCTCTGCTTAACAGTATTATCTGGGAGAGCTCCCCAGATTTTCATTCTGTCATTTTAATGCATCTTTACCATCTTCACTTCATATTACCCAAATGACTTATTTTTACAGAATATGGTAGGCCATGCTTTATTACTATTGCTTCTCCAACCTACTTATGTTGATAGATAAGGAAATAACATTTTTCCTATAAAAGGTAATAAGACTGCAGGAACCAACAGTGGGAGGGAACTTATGAAAAAATTATTTTGTTATGATTTATTAAAACAAAGCCAAAATTCCCTCCTGCAATAAAGATAATTACATTTTACACTTCTTAAATTTGGAACCCAGAGTATTGAGCAATTAATTTACCTGGTTCTTTCTTGAGCACTTTAAGCTTTTCAAAAAAGCCTTCCCTTTTGGTTGCAGTAAGCTCTCTTTACCTTGTTACTTGTAAGCACTTACTTGTTCATTTTACAAGTAGGAGTTGAGCCTTTAACTGCTCAATTTAACTGCTATTACTTTAGGCCTTGGAATCACAGTCAAATAAGAGCTCTAATCTCAGAATTGAAGAGGTGTTTTTCTCTTGTGTGTGTCAGACATCCAAATACGCAGTACCTTTGGGATTGGATGATTCACTTTTGGGTCCTGCCTCCTGATCCCCCAGCACTCCGCCTCCACAGGCACCACCAGAATTCAATCCAAGACCTGGATTTCTTCTGTCTTCCTAAAGGCTGTGTTTTAGAATCCTCTATTCCTTTCTTGCTAAATGCCATTTACAATTGTTTTTTAAATCCCAGGCCATAATTTTTTGTTTGTTTCAATTCAACAGGATCTACTCAATTCACATGTGCTGGAATCAAAATTGTTGGTTGCAGGAAAAAATATATAGAAGTAAATTTGTATGACCTTGAATTTCAGACATAGGGAGTACATGAAGAGTAATTGCTGTGTGCTGGTCTCCCCCAACAGCGATACAAAATGCATTTGTTTCTGCACATGCCAGAGAATATGAATTTTCTGTTGCTAAATTTCATCAGAAGCTTAGTTGAGAGAAATGATGTTTATGGGGGTTTGGCTGAACAAAGGCCATGATGTCAACCTATTCCCTTCTAATACTAGCTGTTAGACCAGGAGCCTAGCCAGATGGTCAGAAGCTGTACTTTGGTACCTTGTTTTGCATCCTTAACACCCCCCAGTATGCTCACACTGAAGGATTTTATTAATACAGCCAGAGGAAACTTGCTGTTATGTTACCTTCGAAATGTGGTTATGATCATGGTTCATCTATGGTTCCTGTTTGAAGACTCTTGTAGGAAATTCCATTTAACTTTAAATGCCAAAGAAAAGCTTTACTTGCCCTGAACCATTTATATGTCTCTCTCTCTCTGGGTGTGTGTGTGTGTGTGTGTGTGTGTGTGTGTGTGTGTGTGGTGTCTTTTCATCATGCAAATGAGAATCAAATCATTGATTATATTTCCCTTTCTAAGTTGGCAACTAGGAAATGAACAGTCAATTTGCAACTCAATTTTAATAATCATATAAAAATTTATAACAATATCAATATTCTATCATTCCCTTTGGTTTTTAGCTTCTGTTCTATCTTGTTTTTCTTGATTCTGATGTTTATCTAATTATATTTTTCCATTTAATTGAATTATATTCAAGATGACTCATATCCTTTGTGGAACAAGGCAGATTATAAAACATAAAACCAAATAAATGAAAACATTGTACAATTGATCTCTGGACACAGAATGTTTTTGATGAACAAGTTTAATTGGTTACATTAAATGTTTTGAACAAGAATTGCAAATTTAGTACATTTGAACTTAGCCAAATGGAAAACAATGTTACATAGTTTTACAAAACTTTTTTTTTAATTCTTACATTTATATTAACTCATGACTAATTTGAAGTTAATAAAGCTATTCAGTTTAAGTCAGTTATATTTGGAGTCATATAGGTTGAACAGGAGTTTCAGTAGAATAAAGTCATTTTTAGCCAAAGATCTAGCCTAACTTAGCATAACATTCACCAGAGTGAATCAACAATCTGACCTTCACATTAGTGATTCATGTGATTTATCATTGTTTTAATAAATCATAGTCTTCTCTGAGCCTCATTTATTTACCATGAAATTTAAAAGAAAAAAACCCCGAGTTAATTCTTCATACTGATGTTTTGACAACTAATTGTTAAGTTGGTTGAATTTACCCAGGTAACTCATTATTTACATCTAAATGGTAAGTTAAGCTTGATATATTTATCACTATGGTAAGCAGAAAGATTGGCCTTTCTCAAGAGTCAGTCATTGGTACAGTCTGGTAGCCATTGCCATATAAATGATCTGAATTCAGAAGTGCAACTTAAAACATAAGCGGGGTTTGGAGGGGGGACTTGGGCAGGTTTGTGCATAGAGGCATCTCATTCCGATAACCTCCATGTCTTTTTAAAAAATTTATTTTTAGAGTAGGTAGTATCCTCACGGTTCAAAAGGTTTGAATGGCTCTAGAGTGGAAAGACTCCTTCCATCCTCGTTCCCAGTCACCCATTTCACTAATCCACAGGTAACCAGTGTTAGCTGAGAATCTTCTAGTGACATTTTATGCATATGCAAGCAAATATGAACATGGAAGCTGCTCATTTTCTCTCCTAACCTGTCTCTGATTCACTCTTCCATTCCCACTGCCTCTATTTGGCTCCTTAGATGCCATGGACTGTTGTCTGCATTCTGCCTTGCTCTGCTTTTCAGCCCTCCATATTCTAGCCAGCTGTCCTTCCAAACTTCCCTCTTTAGGCCCTCTAAAAGATTTCCATCATACATGGGAAGGAATCTGCACATCTTATCCTGGTCTCTTGAACCCTGAGAGATTCATCTCCTGTCCCTGCCCCTCCTTGTCATGCGTTTCACCCACAGTCATTCTTAGCTAAGTCCCCTTGACCCATTTCATAGACCCATTAAAAAACCTGATGGAAAGTTCAAGTTGTCATCATGCACTATAGACACCATTAGCTTACATGTCCTTGTTTGTGGACCCCCCAAGTTAAAATTTTGTATTTTAGTAATACAAAACGAATTACCACTTTCTGCACATGGATAGAGTATGACTTTTCTTTTCCACGCTGTTCCCTCTGCTTAGAACATCCTGTTCAATTTTCATGTGCAAGCCACACTAATTTCTGGTGTCATCTCTAGGGGCCTTTCTTAGATGAGATTCTATAAACTCATGGAGCCTACCACATGTAATTTAGTGTCCCAAGTAGGCTTCCATACTAGGAATAATTTTCCATAGGAACAATTTTCTGTATTAGCTATATTATAGCTAATAGCTATATTTTGCTACTAGCAAAATTGATGTTCCAGTAAAAATTAACTATGATTTTGGATAGCATGTAAGATTGGTAAAACAAAACAAAACAAAAAAATCAATGTTGAAGCTGTTAATCATTCTTCTCTCTTGCCTCATCCCCCACCTCAGTATAAATCAGTTGTCCCTCAGTATCTTCAGGGGATTGGTTCCAGGGGGGTGGGTTCCAAAATCTAAGGATGCTCAGATTCCTGATATCAAATGGTATAGTATTTGCATGTAATTTATGCATATCCTCCTGTATATTTAAACTCATCTCTAGATGACTTATAATACCCAAATGCAATGTAAATACTAAGTAGATAGCTGTTATACTGCCCTGTTTAGGGAGTAATGACAAGGAAAAAAGAAGTCTGCACATGTTCAATACACAACCATCCAACCATTCATTTTTTTCTTTTTCTTTTTTTTTCTCTTTTTTGAGACAGAGTCCCTCTCTCCCAGACTGGAGTGCAGTGATGCAGTCTCGGCACACTACAACCTCCACTTCCAGGTTCAAGCGATTCTCCTGCATCAGCCTCCTGAGTAGCTGGGATTACAGGTGTGCACCACCATGCCCAGCTAATTTTTGTATTTTTAGTAGAGACGGGATTTCACCATGTTGGCCACGTTGGTCTCGAACTCCTGATCTCAAGTGATCCGATTGGTTGGTTGATTCCATGGATATAGAACCCATGGATATGGAGGGCCAACTGTACATGTCCAAACCAATTTTTTTTAGCAGCCCTTGCTTACTTTTCTAATTCTCTCTCAAACATTGTCTTAACACTCATTAAAAATAGCTTTGGTATTTATTATGACACTCATCTGGGAGAGTGTCTTTTATGCCTCCTACTCTGGTTTTCTTCTGTAGTTGGTACATAAAGGGCGAAAGCCTCCAAATAGGGTGTCACTGAAGTTTGGGGATCAGAAGGCAAAAAGGATGCTCTTAAGATGTTGAAAGGATTGAACATTGACCCTAATAAATGACATGAGCGATCTGGAGAGAGTGGTCCAGTCTAAGAAGTGACTCCTAAATATGTGAATGAAATATTTTTATTTCCAACCCAAGTAATCAGAGGATATCTTAAGTGCTTGGTTTTTACTGCAAAGTGACTGGCATGAGGTAATTTGCTTTTGATGACTGATTAACAGAGGATTTAGAGAGCAAGAGTTTGATAGTGTTTGTTCAGCACTGTTCATGTGGAATTTCTGACCAGTGGGTTATTTTTGTCACTAACCACGTATGCCTTGTAGAATACAAATAATTTGTGAGATAAATCCATAGGTCTGAGATCCCTTAAGATCTTTCATTTTTCTTCTGTGACTCTGGGCTCGCTATGCAAACATCGAATTTATTGGCTTGTTTCCCCAGGCATGCTGCTATCATGAAGTAAGAGTGCTCTGAGTAGCAGTGGTCAATATTCTAGCCATTGGATAAGTGTCACCCCTGCAGTATGGGATAAATCTCAATTTCAGGCTATTCATGGGTCTGTTGGGAAGGTCTGCTCAGTTCTGTGGTTGCAGGTGTCTACAGCTGAGCCCTCGTCCCTCATTTCCAGTGATTTCCTCCAGGGTACTACCTGTCTATAGGGTCCCACTGAAACAACTAGTTAGCAATACTCTTTGATATTTTGAATCACAGAGACTTCCAAAATAATTTCTATTTAACATATCTTAACTCTTTGAAAACCTTTATAATGAGGAATAGGAATAGAATATTCACAAAACAGGAACTTAAGACAGCCAAGACATGAAAATAATATTGACTTCATCGCATCAAAGAAATGCAGATTATTAGATTTTAAAAGTCAATTACAATGCTGGCAAGAGTGAGGTTGTGTTGTAGCTCGCAAAAGGTAGGTTGCTGTACCTTAAATGAGGACTCCCTTTACATTTGTGATTCTCTTCTGATTATATCCTAAGGAAAGCTAAAGTTCAGTGATGAGCCCATAATCTGTGAGAGGCTACTGATATAGTAGAAAGGTTAAAACAGGAAAGCCAGAGCCAGTTATCTGGCTTGGAATCCTGTTCCACCAGTTACCACCTATGTGCAGTTAGGAAGTTAATTTCTCCACACTTTGATTTTTCTCATCTGTCAAATGAAGATAATAATAGTATCTACCTCCTACATTGTACAGAGAATTAGGTAAATTAATTTATGTAAAGTACTTGGAACCCTGCCTGACACAGAGTAAGCAACTATATAAGTATTAGTTGTTATCAAGGGTGTTATTGTAAGAATTTGAGAAAAATCCAACAGTAGAGTCATTTTTTTAAGTAATGGCAAATGTATATGATAAGATAGCCATTAAAATAATGATTTTGAACAATATTTAATGACATGGGTGATGTCTATAATAACTGAGTTAAACATAAGCAGCATATACAAAAAATTCTAATTTCATTTTAAGATGCATTTGCATAGAAAAGGAAAGTGACAGACTTTTTTCTCACTGATGGGATCATAGGAGATTTATATTTTCCTTTTTTCACATTTTTATTTGTTATCCATATATATTACAATGATAATTATTGAACATTATTACAATTAATGTATCAGACAATTCTTATATTTTTGACTTTTTGAAAGCAAATGCATATTCATTTTGACATATTTTACTTTCTCTTCCTCCTTTTAAAGCTACTAATATTTCACTTCCTCAAAATCTTCACCCACACATCATCTGCTTGGTATTTTCTTGCATTTGCTCTCTTGCCTTATGTATAGATCAGCCCCAAGCTTGTTTCTTCAAGAATAAGTAGACCGAGTAAAATGACTTAAGAGTGGTGGCTTTCTCCTGGAAGTTTAATCCAAAGAATACAGCTCAGGTGATGATGGCACTGTGTCCTCTCTACATTTCATGCACTCAGCCTTCTCTCCCACTCTTCCCCTGAGTGAACTTGGCACTTCATTGGGGTCAGAATCCTCAGTAATCCCACACATACAGGAGACTCATTGCTGCCCTCCAGCCTTTGCTGTCCTTTCTAGCTGGAATTTGCCTCCACATTTCTTCCTTTAAAATCAGTCTTCCGCACCAGGTTTATATTTAATTCCATGAATACTTTCCAACCCATCTATTGTATGCTGACTGCAGTTCTTTTGGCACTTAAGCATTCGTACCACAAATGAACTAAATATTGGCTTACGTTATTGCTTAGTTCTTTTCTTTTTTCTTTTGAGACAGAGTCTTGCTCTGTCACCCAGGCTGGAATGCAGTGGCGCAATCTCAGCTCACTGCAACCTTTGCCTCCCAGGTTCAAGCAATTCTCCTGCCTCAACCTTCAGAGTAGCTGGGACTACAGGCATGTGCCCCCATGCCCGGCTAATTTTTTTTTTGTATTTTTAGTAGAGACGAGGTTTTACCATGTCGGTCAGGCTGGTCTTGAACTCTTGACCTCAAATGATCTGCCCTCCTCAGCCTCCCAAAATTCTGGGATTACATGTGTGAGCCATCGCTCCTAGCCAGTTCTTACAGGAAGCTTGTAGAGGTTGTGTTTTATGTTACTCAGTGACTTTTTATTTTCTAGCACAGCATTATTCACGTGCACGTAGAACACAGGAAAATTGGATGTTGTGTTGATGACATTCTTAGAGATAATTTATGAGTTTTCTGTTTTATCATCCCCTTTGCTCATCCTTCTATTTTCCTTGTTTTCAAGATCAGAATGTTACATCATTTAGGTTCTCAGTCTTATAGATATTTGCCTGAAGGCCTGATAATAGATTTTCATTTCTAACATCTAAAAATGGGTTAAATTGCAGAGAGCACCACAGTTAGCAAATGCATTTATAATAGGGGGCCAATAGTATAATATACAAATTAATCCTAGTTGTAAAGACAATCCTATAAACTTTAAAATATTGCTCATTTGATCTAGACAATTTTATGAATCTGTCAGAAAATTATTAAATTTATAAATATGTTAGAATTGTATAGCTCTTGCATTTCCTGGAAAGGACCAAATCCCAGGAAATGTTGTCACATATCTGCTCTCATAGTCTAGATGGGTGGTTTCTAAAGTGAAGTTCATGCACCGCATGAAGGTACAGAAAGAAATTGTTAGAATGTCTGTATTATCTTTTAATGACTTCTATTTTAGTTATATGCTTTTTAATTATTAGTACAGAGGACATGTTTTTATAAGTAAAAATAATTAGAGTTTTATGCTCAGATACTTTTACTGATGTGAGATAAAAAGTAGAGACCACTAATCTAAATAAAAGGCAAGACTTCACCATTTTATAACCATCACTTAGCCATGACAAGTCAAAAATCAACTTACTAAACATAAATTCTGTGTCCATCCTAAACTAAGAGTTGTGTGTTTGTGTGCATAATGCTGCATGGATGGACAACATAAGACACATTCCTTGCCTTTAGAGAGTTTACAGTCTGATTGGAAGGAATTTGGGCATAAGGAACAATAATTAGAAAATGACACAAGGGACCAGTCGCGGTGGCTCACGCCTGTACTCTCAGCACTTTGGGAGGCCAAGGCAAGTAGATCACTTGAGGTCAAGAGTTCAAGACCAGACTGGCCAACATGCTGAAACCCTCTCTTTACTACAAATACAAAGATTAGGCAGGTGTGGGGGCATGCACTTGTAAACCCAGCTACTGGGAGGTTGAGATAGTGAGGCAGGAGAATCGCTTGAACCTGGGACGCAGAGGCTGCAGTGAGCTGAGATAGCACCACTGCACTCCAGCTTGGGTGACAGAGCGAGATGCCATCTCAAAAAAGAAATAAAGAAAATGACACAAGGTAGCATAAGTGTGCACTGAGAAACTTAGCAGTATGAGTTTGTCAGTCTAAAATTGCTATAGGAAGTGTGATAGGAGTGTCATAATAGACGGTGATGCTGAATTCTCAGAATATTTCAAAACCTCTTGTAGGATAAAATAATTCTTTGAATAATTAAGTCAGTTCTTAGTGCACCTATCCAAATAAGCTAGGCTTGCTTGAATTGTCTCCTGGGCCTAGATGTTACTTGGATGAACAGAAAGCTCATCAAGTTAACATCTGAGCGCAGGAGGCAATTGGTAAATAATGTTTACCAATTTTCTTAATGGCATGCCTGCATTTCCTTTAAATTAAAAGAGAATGTGACAGAATGGACATGTTGGGAAAGTAATAAAGTTTTTGGAGCAGTATCCTACTGCAACAGTGATAGTGTATAAAAGTAATTTAAAATCAGTGTATTAGTTTCTTAGGACTGCCATGACAAAGTACCAGAAGCTGGGTGGCTTTAAAAATTTATTTTCTCACTTTCTGAAAGCTAGATGTTCAAAATCAAGGTGTCAGCAGGGCCATGTTCCCCCTGAAACCTGTAAAAAAAATCCTTCCTTGTCCCTTCCTGACTTGTGGTGGTTTGCTGGACCTTGGAGTTCCTTAGCTTGCAGCTGTATAGCTCCAAGTGTGGCCTGTGTTTACACGGCATTCTCCCTGTGTATCTCTGTCACTACATGGCCATCTTCTTATGAGGATTCCAGTCATATTGGATTAGGGTACCACACCACTCCAATATGATTTCATCGTGACTAACTGTATCTGCAGTGACCCTCTTTCCAAATAAGATCACATTCTGGAGTACTGAGGATTATAACTTCAACATATCTTTTTTGCAATGCTATAATGCAACCTATAACAGTAAGTAATATCAACCCTTATATATAAATATACCAAGACAATGCACAATGTCTTGTCAATTGATGCCTTCTCAGCTAAAACCCCACAGCCATGCAAATTGGTTGTGGGGTAAATGTCAACTGGAAGAAAAGGAAGCCTCCTCTGCTGTTTGTGTCAATTGTCTTTGGGCTTTGGTATCTCAGGCCCAGTTTGTCTCTGGGCTATGGTATCTCAGGCCATGGTAGAATTATTCATATAAATAATAATATGTACTATGTGGTTTTGATCTTCCTGGTGAAACTCCATGAAGTGATTTGTGGATCAGGATGGTTCTAAGGGTGTATTGGTTTTTTTGTTTTGATAATGTTGCGTAATTGTCTCCAAACCACAGTGGCTTATATCCAGAAATATGTATTTCACTTTCATGGATTTGCAGGTTGACTATGGTTTAGCTACTCCTGGTTGGGTTCTGCAGACTGGCCTTGGCAAAGGCTAAGTCGGATGCCAAAGCTGAGGTACCGGTTCGGGTCTGTTACACATGTCTTCATCCTGGAACCCAAGCTGAAGAGGGAAAAGCAGCTACCTGTAGCATACTCTTCTGGTGGGGGAGCGGAAACTTGCCAGTCTCTTAGTGCTTCAAGTCAATATAAGTATGACTCTTAATCCTCACAGTCTATTGGACAAAACAAGTGACATGAACGTACAGATGGGGTTGTATATTCTGTGTACTAGTGCAAAGCATCACAGAATTGCACAGCAAAGAGTGTGGATGTATAATTATCTTACAGCAAGGGGAGGAGTGCGTAATTAGAAATAACAATCCGTTCTACCAAAAAAGCCATTTTTCTTTTGAATTCTAAAAGTTTTATAACAAGCAACTCAATAAACCTTTAAAAAAAAGAATGTAAACCATAAACTTGATTTCTTAACCCAGTCTGCTAGAAATTTATAGTTGAATATTATACACGTAATTTTTTTTTCCAAGAAGAGGTCCTTGTATTTCTCCATGATAATTTACTTTCACATTGGGCATATTCCCTGAGCCATGGGCACTTTTTGTTATGTCTCGTTTCCAAACCCACGTTTGTGTATTTCCCACATTCCATATTTTGCTAACCACAGTATTACGTGCCTCTCTCCATTGTTACTCAAGACATCTGAGGCAGAATCTGATGGAATTGCTGTTGTCTTGAGTGTGCTCTGATAGAGAACCTTTTCATGGGGGAAAAAACTGTTTCTGGTTTACAGATTTGGTTGCTGATTGTGCGGCACTATTGAAATATAACTCCGAATTGTGGTTTTGGGAGATGTCCCACTTTTAACGCTTTCCCTACCAGGACTGGCCCGTGTGACCCAGCTGTTTTCTTACTTCCCATTAGCACTTCCTCTGTGTGTCGTACGTTTCACTTGGCATAACTTTTTCATGCCCCTGTTTTCTGATTATTTTGTGCAAATCTTATCTCCCTTTTCAAAAATTGAAGTTTCTTTAGAGTACATTGGGTCCTTTTTATAGTCACAGGCTTTAGATAAATAGTACAGTTGTAGGCATAAAACGGGTTCTAAGTGCTTGCTAAATTGAAGAAAATTGCTCATAAGTATCTTACAAGACACTATTTAGGAGTAAGCATAAGTTGTTTATTGCCACTCATACTCTCCATGTAGATATGCTGAAAGCACATTAAAAAGAATGAGAATTCAGTTTTTTATTTTGCATTTTTACAGATATGAATATATGCCAGTATATTTTAAAAATGCATTCAGTTGCAGATCTCATCCACAGAAAGCAAAGAAGTACATGGCCTTTTCTTTAGTGAAATGGCAGTTTAACTGCTAGATTGTCTCTCATTGATAAAGTCTCAAAAGACACTCAAATTTAATTCTTGGAAAGTAGTATCAGCTACCCATATATGGTATATTTTTTGGAGAGGCATTCCATTTATCTTTTAACACCTTTCATCTATCAAATTTTGTTGGTTTTATCAGTTAACTCTTAATTCAGATCCACCAAATAGCCCCCACCAAATAATAATAAATAGTAATAGTAGCAGTGGTAGCTACTGCTCACATTTTTTTTTTCCCCTCCTGAAATTGAAGGCATTAGGGCACAGTGTAAGACCAGGACACATGAATTGGTGATGGCATTTGCTGTGAGCACAGGGCACTGGCACAGTGATTCACATTGGCACATATTCTCTGTAAGGATTTGGGGAATGAGATTGAGTTCTGTACCAGCAGGGAGACTCCAGAAGAGTTTGCAGCTTATTTCCTTTGCACCGGAGCTAGAATATGTCTGCAAAAACAATCAAACAGGCCAGAGACTCTGTGATTTTAGGAATGAATCTGTCTGGTAGTATTAAAATGAATTCCAGAAGTAATTCAAAGCAAACTTTTCTTCTCATGTCTCCTGTTTATTGATGCTGTTTGGAGCCGAATATCTTTAGATTTGTCTTAGAGATTATCTGAAGTGAACTTCCGTGGGTGAGGCAGGCGTCGTATTTTTCCCACCTTTTGTGACAGGTAATCAGAAGCATGTTGTAGGTACCCAGTAGTGACTGATGGTGAGAAAGAGGATGTCTCTTACGACTAGGAGATGAGATCAACAGATAGATTGTTCTGTTTTAATGACCTCCAGTAACTTTCGGTATGACAGTGCAAATTTGGCCCTTCTGATCTTTGTGTGCAGGTAGAAAACTTCAAAATTGACTTCTTATACTTTGTGAGTATTAATGAGAGAATGCATTCAACATATTTAAAATACTTGGTAGAGATGGAGCCTTGCTCTGTTGCCCAGGCTGGAGTACAATGGTATAATCTCGGCTTACTGCATCCTCTGCCTCCCGGGTTCAAGTGATTCTCCCGCCTCAACCTCTGGAGTAGCTGAGATAACAGGCATGTGCCACCACGCCTGGCTAATATTTGTATTTTTAGTAGAGATGGGGTTTCACCATATTATCCAGGCTGGTCTCAAACTCCTGACCTCAGGTAATCTGCCCACCTTGGCCTCCCACAGCGCTGAGATTACATGTGTGAGCCACCGTGTCCGACACCCACTCTTGTTCTTTTTAGCTGTGGTTAAATCCAGGAAGAACCAGGCGTCGATGTGAAAATTATGTGTAGTAATAGCCTACCCTTACAGGCCATTATTAGTGGTTCCTTCTTTGGGGTCAGACAGAGCTGATCATTCTGGCTGTAACTCTTAGGGCTATTTGACCTCGAATACATTGTTTAATCGTTCTAAAGTTCAGACTCTTTATCTGAAAAGAATTGAGATTAACTCCCTCATGCAGTCATAAAGATTAAACCAAACTGTGTGTGTAACAGTATTGAACAAAAAAACTCATGCATATGGTTAATGTTCAATAAATATTTCACTGTTTCCTGTCATCTTTGTATTCACTAGATCTGCCTGGCTTGTTAGTTTACTATTTGGGGCGGATTTGAATGTGGTTCTTCAGGTGGTGTTGAAAATGGTATTTCATGAACACTTGGATATTTGGATGTATAGAAATCTCAATAGAATTTTTTGTTTTATGGGGCACCAGACTCTAGTGATTCCTTTTTTACATATTGAGTTTCTGTAACAGCCCTTTTTCAGAAAAAGAAACTGAAGGTTAGAGAAATTAGGTAGCTTACCCAAGGCTACATACCTTGTAGGTGGTGGAGTCTGGATTTTAACCAGGCTTATCTTGTTTTAAAGGTAACCTTTGGCCAGGCACGATGGCTCACCCCTGTAATCACAGCACTTTGGGAGGCAGAGGTGGATGGATCACCTCAGGTCAGGAGTTCGAGACCAGCCTGGCCCACATGGTGGAACCCCATCTCTACTAAAAATACAAAAATTAGCTAGGCATGGTGGCAGGTGCCTGTAATCACAGCTACTTGGGAGGCTGAGGCAGGAGAATCACTTGAACCCAGGAGACAGAGGTTGCAGTGAGCTGAGACCACGCTACTGCACTCCAGCCTGGGTGACAGAGTGAGACTCCATTTCAAAAAAAAAAAGAGAATAGCATGGGGTAAGTGTTATTCAGATGAAGCATAGAGCATATGGAAAACAGAGAATTTCTCAGGTATGCAAATTTATAAAATCTCGGCTTTAAAGGAATTTTTGCAATTAAAAACATTTAATTTGAAAACTAATTTAAAATACTAGTGTACCTGTGGGGCTTGATTTTCCTCTTAATAGTGATTCTCATAGGTTTTGGTACCCTTTCCTGGGGCATTTTGGTTGGCTTGGTTATGGGAAGGGCACTACTGGCATTTAGTTGGGGGCAAGCAGAGGTGCCATATGCCCTGCAATGAGTCAGTCCAAGAAAATGAAGAATTGACCCTTATACTTGGGAATTTCATATCTTCTTCTGTAGGAGCAGTATGAGTCTATATTATGTCTTCTAATGAACTGGTGTCTGAAAATTTACATGTTGAAATACCCTTGATCAATTACTTTCCTTTGGGGCGTCATGATGATTTTATAAAATTAAGTGTGTAAGTCGGTTACATGAGCTATGAATTTCATCTCAGTATTATGAAGGGTGTATAATAAAATGCTTACATATTTATTTAAATGAGGTGTTGAATTTGATAAGGCTGAGAACTGTGCCTCTATAGTAGTTGCATGAAGCGCTTGCTTAGTATGTGCTCTGTCACTCTTGAACATAAGAAAGTCATTCCATCTGCAGGCAGCTGTTTGCATCTGTCTCTCAGACTGTTCTTCCTTATACTGACCACTGACCTCTCTCCCTCCATATCTAATGTCTGATTCTGGTATACACCTTGAAGATCTGTCTATCAAGCCTAAATTCTCTATTGGATAAAGATCCTTCAGATGTTTGAAAACAGCTGTCATTTAATCCAAGTCTTCCCTTCTGACCAACTCCTTCGACTAATATTCTTAAAATCTATTTTATGCCGTTTAACCATCCTGGTTCTAATTTCCCTGTAATGTGAGATCCTAGCTAAATGCAATAATCCTGATGTAGTCTAATTCTCAAAAAGTGTGTGACAGACTATTATAATCTTTTTATCCTGGGTTGATAGCACTAGTGGTTTTTTGAGGGGAGGGAGGAGGAAGATGCACAGTGGAATTACCCAACTGTAGTTCCATATATAAATCTTACTGTCTTCTAACCACAAATGATATTCACTTGTGCTAACACTAAACTGTACCTCTCTCATTTCTTAGTATCTCACCAGTAGAACCTGAGATACATGTGGGGGTAAATTTCCACCTCATAATAATTGACTTCTTTCTATAGATAGCTGAGGGCTTTTTGAATCCTAATGCTGTTATCCAGGATGTTATTAAGTACTTAACCCCTCCAAATATCTGATAAGGGAGTCCTCTATATTTTTGTTCAAGTCAGTGGGAAATGTACTTATGAGGACAGGGCATAAGAAAAAATACTGCCTTAAGCTATTAACGTTCTCCCTCCAGGTTCAGAATGGATTTCAGCTCTCAGAGCAACTAAGGTTGGTCAGTCAACATATACCTCTTGGTACAGTGATTCAATGATTTCCTTTATTCATCTAATCATATAAACATCCACCTACACACCCAACCCACATTTCTCCATCTTATCCCTAGCAGACAAGAGAAATTTATCGAACACCTCTTAAGTGCAGTTACATGTGTTTTCCTCATTTTCCTGATCCACCAGAAGAGTAGCTATGTCAGTGGGGAAATTAGGTCAATGTGAGTTGACTAAGCCAGCATTCCCTGAACGTCCTCTGTCTCACTCCAGCCATACCAGATCACTCAGGATTCCCCCAACACCACACATTCCTGCCAGTGGCTTGCACATCCTCATTCTGCCTGATGAACCTGACCTCTTCTGCATTCACTGTCTGGGAAACTCTTGCACCTCCTTCCCAGCCTTGCACTGGCATCACCTGTGACATTGCCGGGACACTCCTTCCCTTTGAGGCAGAGTAAGTTACTCAACGCTCTGTGATCTGTGGTTCTTTGTGACCACTAGTATCAGAGTACTCACCACATCTCATGCTATCAGCTGATGAGTTGTAGTTGCCTGTTCTTCCTGAGCTTCCTGGCTGATGAATCCTATCTTCATCTTTGTGTCTGCAGCAGAGTACTTGGTCCGTGCTAGATGTTTCCAAAAGGGATCCACTTGTGCTGCTGAATCACTGGCTTTCTGGGATCATTCTAGATCTCAAGTCTACTGCTCCTTCCTCCAATTTCTTACCAAACTGCCTTAAATGATCATTTCTAAAATTTCCCTGGGAATCTATGTATTGATATGCTTCAGTGTATAGTTTGCACAACTCCCCTTTCTAAATTAAAATGCATTTGCCTGTTTTCAGGCCTCTGACATTTCCCACATCTTCTACAGTTCCTCACCCTGCCAGTGACTTTTTAGATATCTCGTTTGCATGTTCTTATCTGAGAGAGAACTTATAAAATGATCTATCTAGCCCAGAGATGGGTCTTCATTTAGAGTATGTAGGAGATTTGATGGCATCTCTTGACTCATCTTAGGTAAAAGAGCACTGAAACTCACATTTGTTTAATTTTTCTCAGGTCAAATTTGAGCACCCTAGGCAGAGAATAATGGAATAGGAATTGATGAGTTCTCCATTCATGTTGCCTTCCAAAGACGTCATCCCCTTTCCCAAGTGACAGATCTGGAGTCCATCCTTGATCGTCACCTTGCTTCAGGAATAACTTTTTAGCTCTTTGTTGCCATTCAGTTTTGGTTTTTGTTGTTGCTTTGTTTTTGTAACATGCATTTCTTTATTTGGGGTATTGTCGCCTGATTGCTCCCCTTTTAAGTTGTTTTTTGTTTTTTTGAGACAGAATCTCGCTCTGATGCCCAGGCTGGAGTGTAGTGGCGTAATCTAGGCTCATTGCAACCTCTGCCTCTCAGGTTTAAGCGATCATCATGCCTCAGCCACCTGTGTAGCTGGGACTACAAGCATGTGCCACCACACCTGGCTACTTTTTGTGTTTTCAGTAGAGACCAAATTTCGCCATTTGGCCAGGCTGGTCTCGAACTCCTGACCTCAAGCCATCCACCTGCCTTGGCCTCCCACAGTGCTGGGATTATAGGTGTGAGCCACTGCACCCGGGGTACCCTTGTAAGTTTGTGGCACACATTTGTATCTGGTTCTGTGTCCTTCCCAGGTTTCTCTCTTGTTAAAGGGAGTGTTCAAATTTCTGACCTTGTTTAACATTGAAATTTAAATAATTTTGCTTTGTTTAGATGACAGCGTGGCTTTGAGAGACAGAACACCTGTCATATTTTGGTACAAACATAACTATTTTCTAGGAGGAAATGCCTGCATAGAAAGGCCAATTTTGGTCTGTTCCTTATGTGACCAAACACACTGTGACCAAGCCTCAATGTGTACATCTGTCTTCATTTCATTTGTGTATTAAGAAACATGTTGTTGGGAAAACAGCTGATGGTCGTCATGGATATACTGCTGTTTTTTCTAGTCCTGACTTGTTATATTTGAATATTCAAGCAGCTGCAGTGTTTTGGTTGTGAATCCAAAAAGCCATGCTTTGCTGTGTGAGTTCACAGCTGTGTGACCCATAGCTGAGAGGCTGAGAGGTACTAATTAATTTCTTTAATTCAACAGCACTAGCTGTGGTGAGGCTGTGATTTAAATCCAGTCTGGTATACACTCCAGTGTCTTTCAATAACCTTTGGAGCCAGAAAACATTTGGAAATGAGCTAGAAAAAGTAGTCCAGAGTCAACAACATCCAATGACACAGCACAGAATTTGCAAGTTAAGACACATTTGCCTAGCCACTGGGACAGGGAGGTCATTGAAGACCTTCAGTTGTGTGACTCACAGTTCTGTGAGTCAGTTTGATGTAGTTAAGGGTCTTTGCTGGTTCTGTTCTTTTAAATGGTGCTGTGTGTACAAATAAGGAACACTTTGCTGATAATACAAAAAATACTTTGTCTTCATCGCAGCTCTTTTGAGGTAAGGATTTTATAGTGCTCTTTTTATTTGAATAATAAACTGAATTTAAGTTTAAATTGACTATCCTGATTTAAGATTGCAAAAAATATATATATATTTAGATGGAAGATTCATCTTATGCTCCCTCATGAAATTCCTTTTGTCTGCAATACACCGTAAATGTGGGAGGGAGACTCTTAGAAATCAGCATTTGGATGAGTCTGGAGTGTATTGATGTGAGGGAAAGTCAACATTAAATGAATGACCACTTATAATGGAAAATGTAGTTCCCATTAGAGATTGATTTAAGGAGCTCTGGTTCTTCACTGAAGCATGAAGGCTGCAGTGTGATGTTCTGTGCAAATCATTTTTATAGCATTCTCTGCTAAGCTCTTTCTGGTTAATCTGTTGGTGTGTCTAAACCTGTAAGGACTGCATCTGTCTTGTTTAAGGAATATAAAAATTTCCAGAAACTTAAACCAAAGATTAGCATATTTTTCATTTGTCTAATAGGATATTGAAAAATAAAAAAGCCTTACTGGCTGTAATCAGACACAGCAGTACCAGATGTCAACTCTTGGACCACTTAATTTTTTTCTCTTGTGCATATTTTCATTAATGTTTTTCTACTTGAACCAAATATTAGTTTCTGGCTCAGCTTGCAGTATACAAATTTTCCAATTAGATTGCAGTAACTTCATTTCTATTCATGACGGGAAATTTAATAGAGATCATTACTTTTGTGACATGTTTAAAGGTGATGAACTTTAAAATAAACCACCTGGCCCAGGGCAGGGCAGAGAGCCTAGGATTCTGATCCTTCCTGGAGTCTGAGGGAGGCTGGCATGAGACTCCATCCCTAAGTAATTCTTAATTCGGGAGGAATTTTTGGATTTGTATTGGTCTGCCATACAGTTGACCTTATCCCCAGTTCTGGATTAATTTAACTCCTTGCTTAGGTTTTATATGGATGTTTTGCCTACTTGTGTGCCAGTTATTTAGGGAAGTATAGTCAAAGCGAAACATGGTGATATTTGACTCAAAGGAATTTATGGTTGGGGCGAGGAGACTAAGTGAAGTGCTGTTGTCACACAGTATATGATTAAGTGCCTTGCAGTAAGTGATAGGTGACGTATGTAGTAGGCTCCTTAGGGGAGAGAAGGGCACATAAGTGGTCAGAAAAGGCTTCGAAGCTGAATTGGGCCATGTCAGAAGAAGGAGACAAGAGTGAGGATAGAAGTGTGGAGTTGGGGAGGAGCCCAGGGGGTTCAAACCACAGTGTGAGGCTGAGCTCATGAGAGTTAGGCACTCAGCTGCCATCTTTCCTTTTTCTTCTTTCTCCTAGCACTCGAATTCTTGAATGAGTACTAACTACCCCAACTCATGATAGCGTGGCTTCCACTCCCAGCACATCACTAGTGCAGTCCCATTGGAGATCCTCAATGACCTCCCTGTCCCAGTGGCTAGGTAAATGTGTCTTAACTTGTAAATTCTGTGCTGCAGCATTGGATGTTGTTGACTCGAGACTACTTTTTCTAGCTCATCTCCAGATGCTTTCTGGCTCCAAAGGTTTTTGAAAGACACTATAGTGTATGCCAGACTGGATTTAAATCACAGCCTCACCACAGCTAGCGCAGTTGAATTAAGGAAATTAATTAGTACCTCTCAGCCTCAGTTTAGTGGAAATAAGGATCTCTAACTCATAGTGTGGTTGTAAGGATTAAAAGATAACAAAGGGATAATATGTTGAAATAAATGGCTCTTGGTAGGCAGGCATCAAGATTAATTCCCTTCCCGTGCCTGGTAGCCACTCTGTCTTTGCCTGAGTGTGCCTAGCCCTTTTCACTTCCATCCCTTTGCCCTGGCACTCCCTCTTTCTAGAATGCCCTATCCCTCTTCTTTATCCGTTGAAATCCTAACCACTTTGAAAGGTTTATCACCTCAAGCAGAATTGAACTTTGCATCTTTTGGATTCTTAGCATTATTCACTGGACAGCCGCAAGTTACTACCCTACAGTTTAGTTATCTGCATAGTCATATTTTCCTGATTGGATGAAAAACTCTTTCAGGGCAAAGCCCAAGTCAGGGATATGAAGATAAACTAGTAAGAGCTGAGACTGTGTACTCCCTTGTTTCTGTACAGGGCTGCGTGAATAGTTGTCAGGCTTCCAGCATGATCTCATCATGATATTGTTTTTTCTCCTTTTCTTCCTAACTACAGCCATATGCTGATAATTTCTAATTCCTTTCCTCTAGCCTTCATTGCCCTTCTGTGTTTCTGATGTAATCAAATGTCTGGTGAATGTCTCCAGCTCCACTATCCCATAGGCATCTCAAAGGCAGCATGTCCACAACTGATCTCTATCTCTTCTGCTCCCACGTCCTACCTGTAGTTTGCCCTCTTCGTGTATATTGTACCAGATCTTTGGTGTCATAACCCACGCAGCTCCTGAAGCAGAAACTTGGAGGGCATCCTTCATTCCTTCCTTTCCTTGTTATCTACATTGCATGAGTCACCAAATTCAACTCCTCTGCCCCCTAAGTATTTTTTGAATCCCTCCTCTTTCTATGTCAACTACTACTGCCTAGGTTTGCGTGCTCCTCCCTCAATTAGTTTGACTGTAATTTCTTTTTAGTGAATGCACTTCACCATGTCCTTAAATCCTCTCAAGTCCAACCTCTATGGTCTGATTATGTTACACTCCCTCATGGAAAACCCTCTGGTGGTATCCTTTCATATACATCGGGGATGAGAAAATTGGTTTTATCTCTTGGACCAGCTGTGATGAATTTGGTAATGGCTCTGCAAGTGCTGCTGCTGGGTTCAGCATGAGCACTTGGTGAAGTCTGACAAGGTGCAGTGAAGGGGTGGGCCACGTATAGCCTAGCTAGGATTAAGTCCAAGCTCCTTAGAGTGGCACACAAGGCCTTCCATGACCCAGATCCCGCCCATGTCTTCATCCTCAGCTCACTTTACCCTGGAACAGCATGGAACTATTTTGTCTTCTTGCTTTTGTACAATCTGAACCTGCTTGCTCGTAACCTTTACCTAGGAATTCCATTCTTAACATCCAACCTTAATGTGTGCGCAGGGTACCTGGGGTGGGCCTTGCATAGGGATAAGTGCTATTTAATTTTTTTAATTAGCAAATAGAAATTCTATATGCTATATATTTTTCAACATGATATTTTGAAAATGGCTAAATTGAGCTAATTGTTTTTCCTGAGGTCTCTTTTTCAGCAGTACATATCGCATTGTCTTAAAATCCAAAGTGTCTCCCCTGAAAGACAAAGACAATATATACTGTTAGAGCAAATACCATGTCTTTATCTTTGTCCTCTGGTACTTATCACAGTCCCTTTCATGTAATATGTATTGTGTATTAAATTGTTTATTGAATTGAAATGAATTAGTAAATAATTTTGATTGTGCATATACTTTGCTTTATTTATTTATGTTTATTAGTTGTTTTTTTTTTTTTTTTTTTGAGACAGGGTCTCCCTTTGTCACCCAGGCTGGAGTGCAGTGGTGCCATCTCGGCTCACTACAACCTCCACCTCATTGGTTCAAGTGATTCTTGTCCCTCAGCCTCCCGAGTAGCTGGGACTGCAGATGTGCTGCTACCATGCCTGGCTAATTTTTGGCATTTTTAGTAGAGATGAGGTTTCACCGTGTTGGCCAGGCCATACTCAAACTCCCAGTCTCAGGTGATCTGCCTGCCTCAGCCTCCCAAAGAGTTGGGATTACAGCTGTGAACCACTGGGCCCAGCCTGCTTTTTGGTTGAAATTTGATTGGTGAACAAACTTTTGCTTCAGGGTGAAAGGGCAAATTTTAGGAATGTTAGTGCTCTGCAGAAATTTAGACTAGTGAATCAGGCAATAAGTAGACATTGGAAATTTTTGAGCAGGGGAGTGGCATTATGAAAGTGGTATTTAAGGAAGCTTGATCTGGAGACAACCTTTTATTATGGGCTTAAACCACTGCTGGCAAGCGTGGGTGGGGGTCGCAGGGGTGGGAGGAGAAGGAGAGGCAAGGGTTTAAAGCCATGCTGAGGAACAGCTTCCTGTGTCTTTGTACTTTCATTTCCACATTTGCTCAAGTGGGATGTACTTGCTGGCATGTTTCCAAAAATAAAATAGAGTGCTGAGGTTATTTTTATTTTTTTAAGAAGAATAAGATCTTGTAAAACACCTAAGTGAGTCATTTTACATAGTTATCTGAGACATATTCATTATTAATTACTTGGGAAGAGTGATTATGAGTTCAAAATTTAAAAAAAAATAATTAGCATCTACATAGCTAAGCTACAATCTCCCAAAGTCAGAGAAGGTTTTTAATTTGGAATGTTTTAAAATAGGTGTTAATTATGCGGAAAATACCTCAGTTAGGTTTTCCATCGGGTTTTACTTTATAGTTTAACATCTCCCTTCTGACTGTAGTTTCTCCCATGGGCATTTGCATTTCATATTTGACTCGTGACAGTGTTTCCTGGTTAAAGTTTATTTTTCATTTGTTTTGGTCCATGTAGCTCTACTCCATTTTATTCTTCACATTGGCCAGTGTAAACTTTTAAGTTTACAGTTGCCTTGTTATTTTCTCTTACAGGGTTATGACTCCCTGATTAAAAAGAAGGACTTTTTCAAATACTTTGCACTTTTGATTGTGTATTATGGATACCAAGGAAGAGAAGAAGGAACGGAAACAAAGTTATTTTGCTCGGTAAGCATTCATTTTACAAAATTGCTATCAGTACTTTAAAGAAATATTTGAGGGGACTTTGTCCTCAAGGATTACTTGGCATTTTGTGTTTTGTGCTTGTTCATAAATAGAGCAGGTAACCAGAAGTAAACTATACTTCATCCATTTTATTCATATTAGAGGAGTAACATTTGGTTCTTCTCTTTCTAGCTTTGATGCTTCTCTCAGGCCAGTGTTGCTCAGAGAATCCAGCTCTCATGCTCTGACCTGCAAATTGCTCCAAATCCCATGTTTAGCAACCTACCTTGAATTTTAAATCCTAAGTGCTTAGCTCCTACTGTTCTGTAGCTTAATTGGTTGAGCTATAACTAAAAATCTCTGACACATTTAAAGCTTCTCACCTTGTGGGGCATCTGTTACTAAAAAATATTTTTGTAGGTAGATGAAATGGGTGAAATTATGTTTTTGAATCAGTGTCATTTTTAAGGCTGGAACTTGTTCAACATAAATACATTTGTTGATATCTGAAAAGAAGTAATTTAATGGATGAATGGTTACTATTTACAGATTTAAATGTCTGTGTGGCAGTTATTCACTAATCATAATAAAATGAATTATATGCTAAACATTTATGAAACATTTTGATAAGCCAGAATGTTTTCAGACTCAGAGAACATAGGCGTAAAATGATCATTATGTTTCTCCTACATTGAAATACGTCTTAAGAACTGAATTTAGCCTCATTCCATCCCCCAGTCCCCAGGCTGTGCTCATTAGAGATGCATTTATTGTTTTCTAAATATGAGCCTTGGAGCAAAAGCCAAAGTTTATTGTTGATGTTTTAATCTGGTAATTAAGCTAGATTTTTAGGTTGATAATGGGAAAAGGAAGGAAACAATTTAAGGGCCTACTATGTACTGAGTGCTTTACTTATTATTTTAATTGTCTTCAAGATAAATCTATGACATTGGTTAATTTATCTCCATTTTACCAGTGATCCAGCTAAGACTTGGAAAGTATTTTGTCCATTTCCTAAGAATCAGTATTAAACATAAGGCCATCTCCAAAAAGGCATGTTCCAGTTAGGAATAGTAAACCATGGATAAGGGTTTTGGGGAAGCAGGAGTTAAACTACCAATTGTAATAAAATATTTTCTACTCTTAGGATTACAGAGAGTAACCAGATTAGGGAAGGAAGAAATCAGGCATCTAATGTATGAGACCCCAGAAAGATAGGATATGTAGAATAAATCAGATGTACAAAACTGTTTATTTTGAGATAATTTTACATTCACATGGTTAGTTGTGAGGAATAATAGATACCTGTATTCTTTATCCATAGTACAATATCACAACTAGGAGATTCACACGGATACAATCCACCAACCTTATTCAGAGCATTCATTGTATGTGTGTTTGTATATATTTAGTTCCATGCAGTTATATCACATATGTAGATTTCTGTGGTCACCATCAGTCAAGATACAGAACAGTTCCATTAAAAGGATCCTACATGCTACCTTTTTGTATTCCTACTCCTTCCATTTACCTGCCTCCTCTAACAACCACTATAATTTGTCATTTCAAGAATACTACATAAATGGAATCATATAGTATGTAACCTTTGGCATTTAGCTTTTTCCCCCTTCAGTGTAATTCCCTTGACATCCCCTCAAAGCTGTTGCATGTTTCAGTAGTTTGTTCCTTTTTATTGCACAGTAGCATTCCATAGTATGGATGAATCATAACTTTTTAGTTATTTACTCATTGAAGGTCATTTAGGTTGTTTCCAATTTGAGCCATTTATGAACAAAGATGCTAGATGCTAGAATCATTTATGTACAAATTTTTATATGAGCATGCATTTTCATTTCCCTGAGATAACTGTCCAAGAGTGCAATTGCTGGGTCAAATGGTAGGTGTATTTTCAATTTTATAAGAAACTGTAATACTCTTTCTGAAATGGTTGTAACATTTCACATTCCCATCAGCAAAGTCTAAGTGGTCCAGTTTCTCTGCGTTGTCACCAACATTTGGTGATGTCAATATTTTTTATTTTAGCTATTCTGATAAGTATATAGTGATATTTCATTATGGTTTTAATTTGTATTTCCTTAATGCCTAGTGAAGTTGAACATTTTTTTGTGCTTATTACTAGCCATATGTAAATCTTCTTTGGTGGAATCTCCTTTTCTATCTATCTTTTGCCCATTTTCTAATTGAATTGTTTAGGTTTTTACTGTTGAATCGTACACATTCTAGTCTTTTGTTGGTTACGCAGTTTGCAAATATTTTCTCCTGGTGTGTAGTTTGTCTTTTCATCTAATTAACAGAGTTACAGAGCAAAAGTTTTTCATTTAGATGTGGTTCAGTTTATCAATTTCTCCTTTTATGAATTGTGCTTTTGGTCTGAATTCTAAAATCTCTTTGCCTAGTTCTATGTTCTGAAGATTCTGTACTACTTTTTTTTTCTAAAAATTTTATAACATTATGTTTTATATTTAAGTCTGTGATCCATTTTGAAATTATTTTTGGATAACATATGAGTTTAGGCCAAGATGGTGGTCATCCTTCTCCTCCCCCCTCTCCCTTCCTCTCTTCCTCCCTTTCTTCCTGCTCTTCTTCCTCCTCTTCCTCTTCTTCTTCCTCCTCTCCCCGCTCCTTTCTTCTTCACTCTCCTCCTTCCTCCTCCTCACTTTCTTCTTCATCTTTCTTTCCTTTCTTCTTCCTCACATGCCCTACATAGTGATTTTAAAAGCTATAGTGCCTTCTCAGTTTGAATCCAAAGCGATTCCTGTAGTAAAGGTAACCGCCAGTTCACGAACAACCTGTTCAATGTTAACCTCTTCTTGTTCCTGAAATGTAGAGTCAGGGGGAGCCCCTGAAACTGAAAAGACAAACGAAAACTGTTCTGGAACAGCAGCAGTTTTTTCAACTCAGAAATGTAAAATTGCCATGCTTATCATGACCTCTTCTGAAAAGCATTCTGACAGTGAAACAAAAAACATATCCCAAAATGCTGAAGTATGATCTCGGGAGCACAGGGACAGTGGCACAAGCACAAAATCAGTGGTGCTGTTAAGACAGTAAGACGACATGATTTGTTACTAGGAAATGAGAACGATAGAGGGAGAGAGGAGAGTGGAGAGAAGAGGGGGTGAGAGCAGGGAGAGAAAGGGAGAGAAACACTGACCAACAAACCTATAGTTTAGCTCTTATAATGCAGTGAAAGCCAGAAATGGTCAAGCTGTTAAAAGTAAAAGACAAACCAAAGAAAAAAGAAAAGAACCCCCCTGCAGCCTATGATCAGAAAAGAGTCATCAGAAGTTATACATCTTTTCAAATGGCTTCTGGCTTAACTGTGGAATTATCATAAAGTGGAATTAGCAACAGAACTTACTTGAAAGCCAGTTTCTGACAACACAGGGCAGTTTTCTGGAGCAGCATGCTTAAGGGCAGTCCAAGCAAGATCTCTAGAGGGAAGGATAAAATGTCAGGCCAAGGGTGAGGCCAAATTGATGCAATCACAGTTTTCTCTAAACTACATTATGCCACTTTACATAAATCTCAACTAGTGTTCAGAGGAAGTCAAAAGGGAAATTTACCCTGATGTTGTGCCTGCTACCACAATTATGTTTCTGAAACCCCTAAACCTGCTTTTTAGACTGTTTCCCCTTCCACCTTGCCTTTTTCCTCCTGAGTAGTTAAATAGCCAATGTTTTCTTTGTGTGCTATCTTATCATGTGGTTTCATAATCATTGCATGACTCTGTTTGGTAAATAGTCCTTCGCCAAACCTGTTTTGTTGATGTTTCCCCTCTTTAAGTTTAAAATCAAAGCAAAGTTTAAAATAACCTATTTGAATAATTTTGAATTGAAATTAGTGATTTGAGGGTCACCTAGTCTTTCCTTTTTTTAAATTTATCTTGAAATATGCTTGTGTAACTCTAAATAGAGGGGTGGATTAATACTACTACTAGACAGAGTAATTCTGAGTAAGATCTGATGAATTTTTAGGATTTTCTGACCCTGGTCCACCTGGTTTTCAGGAGCTTCAGGATACTTTTGTACCAGTTGTTAAATCTAGACTGAATGATTTGTCCAATCATTTGTGTATTAATTTCTTGATCCCTGACAGATCTTGAAAACCAAATGAAAAACTGAATTACTAAAGCAAATTATCCTTTCTGTACTATTTGTACTGTGTATAATTTATACTACCCTCTGGGGTGACTGTCGTGTGTCATTTGTTACACCTCTGCTGACTCTTCCTTCCCCTTATAGTTAGAATGCAGGTATTTCTTTTTTCTTCTTTTTTTTTTTTTTTTTTTTTTGCTTAGACATCATGATCAACCTGAGTAGGTATTTCTTTAGTAATGCCACACAGGGCTCTCTTCTTACACACTTGCTTGGCATTATTTGGCTTTTGTGATTTTTGAGTAGGTCTTTGTATGCTATTGGTCAAAGGTTCTTTGAAAGCATTTTTTCAAGATCAAGGGTTAATTGAAAATATCCAAAAATACATCTATAGTTGAACCAAATGGTCTTTTGTGAGAGGTTTACTTCTCCCCCTCTGATAAAGTGTGAGAGGGCCTGGGAGTAAACAGTGAGTAATATAGACACAGACACAGACTGGGTGTTCACGTAGGTCTCTTGCTGGCTCCCACCTCCCCTTTTCCCTGGTTGTCATGAAAAGCAGAACTGCTGCTCCCACCTGCGCTTTCCTTTAACCCAGCCCCTTCAGAGCAGCAGTAGGAGCCTGCACCACCTCTGTCATTCTTAGTGGCAAAGGATACAAAATGTAGAACATTTCTTAGCTCCCATCTGCAGCCTCTGCCCTGGCAGTTCTTCACCCTTTAACCTCTGCCCCACCAGCAGAATACCTAGTGTTTTGCGGTTCACTCCAGTGTATAACCTCGGGCAAGTTTTCTAAGCTTCTTTTACCTTACATTTCTTCAGTTAAATGTGGCTAAAAATAACCCGCTAACAAGATGGTTTTCAAGAAGGAGACGTCCCAGCCAGTCAGAACTGGAGAGAAGCTCAAATGGGACCCAGCAAGGAGGGTCAGAGCTGAACAGCTGGTCCCCTTATTCTCTTTTGCATGGTGGAGGAGATTTGAACACACTGTATAGCCTTTTCTATTGTGTGCCTAGTACACTTTGTAGCTTTCTCATTCAAGTAAAATGAAACGAAGATGGCTTTTCTTGATCGATTGGAGCAATGAAACCAAGATTGCTCCACTGCCCTCCAGACTAGGCTGTAAAGAGTCATATATTGAGGGAACATATGACCCGTACCTGGCACAATAAGTACTCACACATTCCTTTAATAACAAATCATTCCTGACCTTACTTCTGTGACTACTTACATCTTTACCTAATTCTCATCTTGACACCCCCACTTTCAGCCCACGAGCTGCTCTTGTTCAGATTAGGAAAGAAGGAACAATTGATGACAATCCAAATTGGAATCATATCGTTTTCCAAAGATACTTTGCTATGAGCACAGTGAGGTTCTGGAATATAACGAAGTGGAATTATATAGTCAAAGGGCCTTGAGAAATCTAACAGCTTTTTATTTAGCGGTTGAACCCTAAGCCCATGAGGTTAAAGGGTCCATGATACATTGGCTCTATCCCAGGGTACTTGTACATATATTAATTGGTCATCAGAGCCTCACCACTTGTGTGGCTTGATAAACCATCATGTCTCAGGTTGGTGTGCCAGACATACTGACCTCCTCGGTCCTCAGAGTGGCCACGCAGGGATTGGGTTTGTTAGAAACCTGGGCTGGTCATCTTTAGCTATGATCAGCATCTTACCCCAGGGATGAGTAGAAGTGTTACGATCTTTGTGCATGCCGTGATATGAAAAAGGCTTGTGAAAACTGATTCAGATTATCTTCACACCAAACATCTCATTTAAAAAAAATTCATCTCTAAATATAATTTGACTCCTATGGGAATTTATACTCAAAGGGGTTGAATAACTTCACTGAGATAAAAGTAGGCATATCAGGATTTGAACTCAGGTCTGCCCTTCTCCATCCAGAGTTTATGCTGTGCAGTGCTGCCTAAGGCCATGTGGCCCTTTAGTGGCAAAACAGGGCTTGTAGAACACAGGTCACCTGACTTGCTGCTACTCCCCAGCGTGGGTTGCATAGATTTCTGTGGGCAGTCCTGACAACTCAACATTAATTTACACCAGTGTAAATTAATTAGGAGAAATGCATCATGGGTTCTAAAGATCTAACTTATAAGTGACCTTTTCAAAAATAATTTGTTTATAACTTGACGACATCCCATAATCCATGGCTTGTCAACTTATTCATCTATAATACAGTTAATGTCAGAGTATTAACTTACCAAGACAATAGGAAACATGCAGTCTGTATACTTCACCTGTGTAAGTCAGGGTGTTGCATTACAGTGATCCACTTTACTTCTTAAGATTGCATCTTGTCTAAAAAGAGTAGGTGCCCGTGATAAAAATGAATGCAGAAATACATTTGTACAGAAAGCCTTTTTTTGCCCTCTTGGTCAAATACAGAGTCTGAAGTCCAGTGTCAGGCATCACGTGGATGGATCTGGGTGGTTGATCTGCAGCACTGGTGGAGCACAGAGGGGTGTGCTCTGTGTCTCCAGCCCCACAGAGGCAGTCTTTGAACCCCAGGAAGCAGCCATCTCTTTGTGGTATGCCAGTGCCAAGAATGATTATACCATGTGGGTGGAGTGGTGTGATATGAACCCTTGCCCTTTCTTTAGTTACTGTAGATTGTTTTCTCCTGCTGGCCAAGGGCTGTTAGAGATTTATCATCTTTAGTATGTCTGACATTTGAGGAGAAATTTATTACCCATTGTTGGATTCAGTCAGTCATAGCACAGTTTTAATTGTGTTGATACACGAAAAGCAAATAGAACAGTTTTAAGTACTTGCTAAATGTTAGCTTTAATGTTTTAATATTTGGTCATTTTATTCTATCAGTTTCACTATGCTTACTGATTCTAATAGAAGTTAATAACAATAACAGTGGTTGGTACTTTACGAAGTACTTTCACAGGCATTCTCTTTATTCTTATTATGATCCTACAAGTAAATATAAATGCAGGTAATGAATCTATTGTTCAGCAGGTGAAATAACTTGCCCCAAATCACTTAGCTTTAAATGGAGGGCCTAAGCCCCAAATCCTTGTCAGCTCTGTCTACATCTCTGAGTGTTTCTCTTCATGTTACTTCAGTTTACATTGCACTAAGTATTAGTGTCTGCTTCATCTGAAAGGGGGATTAGAACATGCATTTAGGGCCAAGCATGGTGGCCCATGCCTGTAATCCCAGCACTTTGGGAGGCTTAGGCAAGCGGATCACTTGAGGTCAGGAATTTAAGACCAGCCTGGCCAATATGGTGAAACCCCATTTCTACTAAAAATATAAAAATTAGCTGGGCATGGTAGCACACACCTGTAATCTCAGCTATATGGGAGACTGAGGCAAGAGAATCACTTGAACCATGGAGGAAGAGGTTGCTGTGAGCTGAGATTGCTCCACTGCTCTCCAGCCTAGGTGACAGAGCAAGGCTACATCTCAAAAAAACAAAACAAATCAGAACAAAAACCAGAACATGCTGTTAGCATCATAATGTGATAAATTTTTTTAAAAAATTGTATATGGGCATGGAGGGAGAATGTTACAGTTGACTTTACCAGAAACATTATTGGATTTCAATTTCAAAGCACCATCTATCCAAGATGAACTGATCCACAGCACTGCTCAAGGATGCTTTCTTGCATGATTTCCATAGCTCTTATTTGTTTATTGGGTTTACAGTCATCTACCCGCAAATGGACATCTGGAAGGTGGAGACTCTACCATGGTTCATTATTCTGTCCGTGGGCCTATTAGATAGTGGTTGGCGTATAACAAGTGTTAAATATTTGTTGATCAACTGGCAGAATATTCAAAACAGTTTCTTTAAGGGAGGATATAAATGGTTTGCAAATTTTAATTTTTATCACTGCAAATTTTTCAATATTCAGCAATTTTATTAATCTTAAACATGTTGAGAATATTTCAAAACCATTTCCTATTAAAAAGCTGCTAGTGCCTTATTTGACAGCATTACAAATTACTAACTAAACTGTTGCATGAGCCATAAATGTTAAGGCTTATGTTTTCTGTTGTTTTTTTTTTATTAATTTCGGACCAGGCAACTCTTAAGTGAACATTTAGGAACTGCTTGACATTCATTACTGGGAAAAATATCCATGGTCAAGTTTTATCTGGTAATGTTTTCAGGAAATCATTAACTGTTTTCTAAAAATTAAAAAAAGGTTTATAAACATTTAGCCATTAATAGTTAGACTCATGCTTTTTGCTTCTTTTCGAGGAATAGGCTAAGTTACTTAATTCTGTGTAAATTACTACAAGCTGTGGGTTATAACCCATTAGGGTATCATAAAATCAGTTTAGTGGATAAGCAACAGCATTTTTTTTTTTAATGGAACAGGACAGAATGGATTAGACTGGACTAGGCTGGACTGAAATAGAAAATGTCAGAATGTGTTGTATTTAGTAAGAATAAATATGAGTTCATGAAAATTTTGTTTTAAAAGTTTATAAATATGTACATATTGAATCACAGTTTTATTTTTTTTATTATGGGCCAGCATTAAAAAATGACCCTTTGGTTTAGAGGATTCTTTGATTGTTAGCATTTTGGGAGTGAGGGGTTTTCTTTATCACTGAAAAATGAATTTACTTGAAAATTACTCATCTAACACACATTATTAGTGTATTTATTAGTGTACTTATGGAATACTTGACAGACTGGAATACTTGACTGACTAGATGGCCAAACTTTGATCATTTACACTTAGGAAACAGTTAAATTAGAGACTATTTATTCATGTTTTAAATATTCTTTGCTAAATTTTAAAACTCAATGATTTTTCTAAATCATTCTGTGTCTTTTTAAAATACAATTTGCACATATAGTTTCTGAACAAATCTGTTGTACAAAGCAGAATAGAATCAAAATTGGCTCATGCCTGTATTCCTAGTACTTTGGGAGGGCAAGGCAGGTGGATCACCTGAGGTCAGGAGGTCAAGACCAGCTTGGCCAACATGGTGAAACCTTGTCTCTACTAAAAATACAAAACATTGGCTGGGCAAGGTGGTGGATGCCTGTAATCCCAGCTACTCAGGAGGCAGAGGCAGGAGAATAGAGGTTGCAGGGAGTCGAGATCGAGCCATTGTACTCCAGCCTGGGTGACAAGAGCGAAACTCCATCTCAAAAAAAAAAAAGGGAGATCATTATTGATCAGCCAGACACAGTGGATCACACCTGTAATTCCAGCATTTTGAGAGACCTAGGTGAGAGGAGAGCTGGAGACCAGGAGTTTGAGACCAACCTAAGCAGCATAGTGATACCCTGTCTCTGCAAAAAAAAAATCCAGACGTGATGGCACATGCCTGCAACCCTAGCTGCTGAGGAGCGGATGATGAAAAGATAGCTCCGGTATTGGAGGTTACAGTGAGCTATGATCATGTCACTCCAGCCTGAGCAACAAAGCAATACTCTGTCTCAAGAAAAACCCAACTATTTTTTAAAAACCAAACCACACATAAAATTGATTGATTTTACTTTTGAATATGTGGAGTGACTGAAATCACTGTGATGGATAATTTGAGCTAAGTCATGAATGATTCCATTAATTTTTCTTGTGTATGTGAGAATATATTACTGTTGATTATGACACCTATGGTGCATGTACTTCACAATTTAGAGCTAGAAGAGCTTCTGTTTTAGAAGTTGAATACATAATATAAAGCAGATGAATTTTTATATTTCAGATTAATTTTGTTAGCACAGCACTAAGCTGAACGGTAATTTGGTTATTTTATTTTCAGAAGGTAATTGCAGCAGATGCTGGTGAGGTCACTGGGGACTGAGCAGTTTCCATTTCAGTGGCTCCATCATCATTTTTTTTGTCTTTTAAGTTGGGGGGGGGTGGGGGAGGTAGTTCCTTTTACTGTGCCAAGTCAACTGCTTTCACTAGATAATGAAAGAAATTTAATTTTTTTTAAAACCACAACTCTAAGCTTATATAATCTTTTTTTTTTTATAGGGATGTTTTTATTTTATAGGGATAGATATATTTTAAATGTAAAAACAGGTATATACACACACATACATATATATGCAAACATTTTCTTTGAAAGGAGTATATGGATTTTTAAAATATAAAAATTAGTCGTAAACACATATATTCATATTTAAGCACAATTTATAAGAAATGGCATTATTTTAATGAATCGTTGAAACTGTAAAATTGTACAGTTAATTGGGTTACAAATCCAATATGTGTAATCTCTACCTCCTTCTTCCTGTTTGTTTTTAATGCATAGGAAAACCTTTCTGTGATTTTGAATAATGACCATTTTGGTTTTTATATTAGCTGATGCAACTAGATATTAAAGACTTTTCCCAGTTCTTTCATGTAATTAAATGTAAGAATTTATGTAATATTCTTTGTGTTATGAGGAGAAACATATGGATTGCTTGCATCTCAAAGAAACTTTGTGTGCCTGTGTCTGTTAAGCCCAGAGGGTGGATTAGTGAACAAAACAAACATGGTCCTTGCCCTTATGGAGAATACTTTTCGAAAATACATTGTCTTGGTTCATTTTGTGTTGCTTTAACAGAATGTCACAGACTGGGTAATTTATAATGAACAGAAATTTATTTGGCTCACAGTTCTGGATTCTGGGAAGTCCAAGAGCATGGTGCCAGCATCTGACAAGGGCCTGCATGCTGTATCACCCCGTGGTGGAAGGTGAGAGGGCAAGAAAGGGTGAGAGTGAGCAAACAAGAGACGGCCAAACTCACTTCTATAAAAACCCGCTCCTATGATAACCCACACACTCCCACAATAATGACATTAATTCATTCATAAGGATGGAACCCACCTGGCCTAATCACCTCTTAACAGTGCCACCTCTTAGTCTTGTCACAGTGGCAATTACATTCCAATGTGAGTTTTGGAGGGGACATTCAAACCATAGCAGACATTAAAGAAGAACATAAAATCCATATGTCTTTATAAATGGCTGTATTTGCTATGAGGGAAAACAACAGGACATCATAAAAGAGAAGTGCAAGAGTAGCGTCCACTTCAGACACAAGTTATGTTCAGGCACCTTTGAAGAAAATGACATTTAAAGGTCATTTAATACTCATGTGTTAATGACTTTGGAGTTCACCAGGTAATGTGTGTTTATGAAAAGGGCTAGGGAGAGAGGGAAGGAAAGGAATATTCTCTAGGTAGGGAGAACTTTTAGATGAAAAGTCCTTAAGGTGACAAAAAGCTTGGCAGCTTCCTGGATCTGCAAGATGCCCAATGCTCCTTGAACACTGCTTTTTAGGGAGAAATGCACAGGAAATGTGAAGAGGTAGGCTGAGGCAGGTCATGCAGGGCCTTCTTGGCCATGTTTAGGAATTTGGATTGAACAGCTAGACGGTTGGAGGTGCCATTAACTGAAATGGGAAAACTAGAAAACAGTTTTGAGAGGATATCTCAAGAATTTAATGTGTTAAGTTTGAGATGCTTACAAGACAACCACTAAATACACAATTGGGTATGTACTGAAAATCTGAAGTGAAAACAGGATCTGGGCTGAGATGGAAATTTCAGAGTTTTTGGCCTCAGCCATGGGAAAGGATGAGATCACATTGGGAGGGAATATAAAGTGAAAAAAGAACAGAACTAAGGAATGGAAACAATTGGGAAACTCCAGCATTTGGTGGTCTAGTGCAGAAAGAGAAGTAGGATTAAATTCAGAAAAGATAGAATCACTGCAGCGGAGAGAAGAGAGAATTTCAAAGAGAGAGTGATCGGCAAGTTTGTAAGTAGTTGAGAAGTAAATTAAGATGAGGACTGCAAAGTATCCATTAAGATTGACCACTTGGAGGTCACTGATAATTGATTGGATAAAAGCAGTTTCAGCACAGTGGTGGGAGAAGCCAGTTTGATGTGAATAGGAAGTAAGCGAGTGGAGACCGAGCTTCTAGGCAATTCTTTTGGTAAAATGGCTGGGAAGGGAAGCCAAAATTCAGGCCTTGGCAGGAGGAAGATATGGGAGTCAAGAAATGGTGAGTTTTTAAAGACGGAAGAGGAGATATTAGAGCATGCTTGTTGTCTGATGAGGATGGTTCATCAGAGAGGGATACTCAGGGATGATCGCTTAAAGGCTAATCACTGTGTAATGCCATGAGGATATTAGCAATCAGTGAGGCAGGAGGCGAGCCATAGTGGGATACATGCACCCACGCTGGCTGTCTGGGGCCTGTAACATGTTTTAGTTTTACCTGTGCAGATTGCTGACACTGTGGGCTCTCTTTTGCTGGTTGCTCACGCTGTGCCTGGAGCTTTACAAATATAACCTCACTATGGTATTAGTTTTCTCATTTTTATAGGCAAGGAAACAGGCTTGGAGTGTTTTAGTAACTCCCCCAAGTCTCATAGGTAGCAAATAATAGAGCCAGGATATCTTCCTACTTGTATCTAATTCCAAAGCCTTTATTCTTAACTACTGCCTCCATAGTGCCCTTCAAATAGAATGTAAAAATAATTGGAGTATTCTCTTCCTTAAGATAATTTTTTAATTATAATATCTTAGATAAAAACATTAATTTAGAAGTTTTAGAATTTATATTTAAATTTTAATCTGTAAAAATAAAATGTGAAAGTTTAGACATTTTTCTATAAAAATTTTTTATAACCATTGGTAACAAATTATTATAATATACCCTCTTTATAATCTACATCCAAAAGTAGTTGAACTCCTGTTTCAATTTTTTTAGTAGAACTTTTACATATCATCCAAAAGTAGTTGAACTCCTGTTTCAATTTTTTTAGTAGAACTTTTACATATTATTTTAAGAGACAGATGTACTAGGAGTTAGAGCACCTTGGTAGTATTAAGTTTTTTCGTTATTAATAGGAATTTTTAAAAAAGCTATGTGACTGGATTTTAATATAGTAGTGTATTAGTATAGTAATTCTGTTATAGGTGAGCACCAATCTTTCATATCTTGTAAATGAAGGATGCTAGTTCTAATGCTGTGAGCAATGACGTCTGTGTAGGAACTTGATGCACAGCATGTTTGTTGAGAATAGTTGGTTGTGCTGCAGCATCCTCTCCAACAAAGGAAGCCACTAGCAAAGATGTTCCTGTGTTTTTTCAAGTAAACAACCTGCGGTGAAGTGGTTATGTCTGTGTAGATGTGATAACAACTAGCAAATTTCTTTTCCTGCATTCAGAATTCTAATGAGTGTCCCCATGACCCTTTTTTTAGTCTACTATTTCACAGTGACTTTAACTGTATAGTCATATCATATGAGGAACTTCGATCACCCTCTAAGAGTATAGAAGCACCGGGTAATATAGTAATTACACAATGCCCTGAGGGCCTAGAAAAAGTAATTAAGAGATTCAAAAGAAAACACAGCATTCTCTAAGTGTCAGGTTCATGTTAACTTGATATCTTATTTTTCTTCTTCCACTTACCTTCTTAATACAGGCACCATGCCTAATTTCAGAATTGTAAAATCCTTTAGTTGAAATATGGAGGTCATGTGGGCCACCATGCTAGGTTTGGAATCTCCACTGCCTTTGACAGATAGCACCTTTCCAGCCTGGACTTGAACTTCTCGAGCTATAACAACGTCTCAAGGACTCTCAAGGCTGCTCATTTCTTTTTTGAAAAACTCTTGTTAGTGGGAAGTTGTTTTTAAATTTTGGTTAAATTTTATTTCCTTTCAGCTTATTCTGTTTATTCTTTGTTACTTAGAATCCATACACAATAAATGAAATCTGTCTTTCATGCAGTATCATTGCATGTGTTTGAAGACAACATCATGTTCTCTCTGAACCTTTTCCAGGATGAGTATCGTAAGTTTCTAAATCTCTTCACCTAAGATGGAGTTTTCAGAGTCTTTGCCATCTTGATATGACCTGATTAATGCAAATATAAGAATATTAGGCTAGGCAAGGTTGCCTACACCTGTAATCCCAGCACTTTGGGAGGCCGAGGTGGAAGGATTGCTTGAGGCCAGAAGTTTTAGATCAGCTTGGGCAACATAGTGAGATCTTGTCCCTATAAAAATGTTTTTAATTAGCTAGGCATGGTGGTGAGTGCCTGTAGTCCCAGTTACTGACAGGGGCCTAGGGGTTGGGGCACTGAGGTAGGAGGATTGCTTGAGCCCAAGAAGTCGAGGCTGCAGCGAGCTTTAATCATGCCACTGCACTCCAGCTTGGGTGACAAAGCAAGATTCTATGTCTGTATGTGGGCTGTCATGTATATACCATATATAACCCTCTATACATACCGTATATAACTATATAGTTATCCTTTACTTTTATTAATAAAGCATCATGTATCATTATTTTGTTGACAACAATTATGCTCATAGTGAGGGGGGAAAATGTTTTTCCACGTGAATTGGAATTTTGTCTTGTTTGTTTTCCGTCCTTTATTCTATTTTTCCAGGAATTTTGAAGCCTGATTTTCAACATTGAACATATTTTTTGCCCTCCCCTAGATTGCGTAAGTGTATGCAACTTAAATACCATGTGTTAGGTTCTCATCTAAGTAGTTGATTAAAAGGCTGAATGGGAAAGCTTTATGCATTATGGCATTATTTCAGTACATGAAATAATTATTTTTAAGTATTTCAGTTTGCTATAAATCAATTTTCTCTAAGTTAACCAAATTCTCTAGTCCAGCTGTTTCCAGCTACCTTGCTTTAAGAAAGGTAGTGACATTTTCAGGGGCCTTAGTGAAATCTTTCTATTCTACCTCCTGTGACTGGCCCATCAATATGCCACATCTAGCCCAACCAAAAAAGATAATTATGTTCATTTAAAGTCACTCATTTTAGTGTACCTATAGTGGCTCCTAGAAGACGATAATTTATCTTCAAGTAATCACAAATGATTAATGAGCTGTCAATTTATTTTTCTGACAGTTGATATCAAGCTACTCAGTGTGTCATTTCTAAATTTTTTATTTCTTTTGAAAACCAGGTTTTTGGGGTCCTACTTCCAATTTTCTTTCTCAGCGTTTCTTCAGAGGTAACTGGTAATAATACTGCAACTCAGAGGATTGCTTTACCAGGACTAGAGATTTCATCCTGGATTTCACTTTCTTCTTAGCCGTGGATATGTTCTCCTTTTTAATTTTTTGCCTATTCTCTTTGCTAAAGCTGAAAACAGGATTGGACTAGACTTGTTTTCTCTCTCTTACAGCTTAACGTCACCCAGTGGGACTATTGCTTTTTGCCTCTTCAGCCTCTCAGCATCCCTATAATTTTCTTGTTACTTTTTCTTTGCATTGTTTACAAACTTCTGCTCATGCTGAGCTTTCACTTTCTATCCTAGTTCCTACAGACCTGTGTCATTTGCTTTTTGCTTTTGTTTGAGCTATATTATTTGCCTTCTCGCCGCTCCCATATGCCTGCCCATTAGAAACTTGAGTTTATTGGGCCACATTTGTTTCTTAAGATGCTTTTAGCGTTGGTTCTTCCATAGACTCATTTGTGATGGAGTTGACAGAATTTGTTCTAGAAGAACATATTATCCCTTGTGAGCCATTTCTCTTATAGTCTCTGGCTGTGAGATCATACACATCCTCTTCTTCCCTAGCAAACATTTGTAGGAATGCACAATCTGAGGCAATAACAGCATGCTTATATAGTAGCAGCAATGGGATAAATACTGGAAACAAGGTGACTGCCAAGTGCTGAGGATATAGAGTGGAAGAAATGACTGTCAAAAAGATGCTGGATGTCATAAAGAGGTGACTTGGGCTATCTTGAGATATGAGTGAAAGTTTGCTATGAGGAAGGAAGAGAGTTTCAGGCAGAGGGGAGACAATGTGCAGATGCATGGGCCCATGAAAGTGTATGGGATTTGCCTGTGACTGGGATACTGAGAGAGATTCCTTGTAATCTTTAAGAGAAGTCTATCGTTTGAGTCAATTTTTTTTTTTTTTTTTTTTTTTTGAGACAGAGTCTCACTCTGTCACCCAGGCTGGAGTGCAGTGGCGCTATCTCGGCTCACTGTAACCTCCCCGCCTCCCAGGTTCAAGCGATTCTCCTGCCTCAGCCTCCCTGAGTAGCTGGGACTACAGGCGTGTACCACCACTCCCAGCCAATTTTTGTACTTTTTTTTTTTCTGAGATGGAGTCTCACTCTGTTGCCCAGGCTGGAGTGCAGTGGCACAATCTCGACTCATTGCAACCTCCACCTCCCGGGCTCAAGTGATTCTCCTGCCTCAGCCTCCCAATAGCTGGGACTACAGGCATGCACCACCACAGCCAGCTAATTTTTTGTATTTTTAGTAGACGTGGGGTTTCACTGTGTTAGCCAGGATGATCTCCATCTCCTGACCTGTGATTCATCTGCCTCGGCCTCCCAAAGTGTTGAGATTACAGGTGTGAGCCATTCCCGGCCCAGTTTTTGTATTTTGAATAGAGACGTAGTTTCGCCATGTTAGCCAGGATGGTCTCGAACTTCTAACCTCAGATGATTTGCTCACTTTGGCCTCCCAAAGGGCTGGGATTACAGGCGTGAGCCACCGTGTCGGGCCTATTTTGCATCAATTCTTTCACAGTGTTATCTACTGTATACTTCTGTATCTTCCTTTTGATCTGTACTTAAAATCTTCACCTAGAAAATAAGAAACATCATTGATCTAGATCTACAAAATTTCTATCAAGAATTTCAAAGGCAGTAGGGAATCATTTCATGTTTCTTCCATGACAATCAATCTCTTGACCACGTGTCTCACATATCTGGACAATTTCCTCTTGAGTGATGGTTTTAATAATTTGTAGGAGGCTCTCTGCCACTTTGTCATTTTGTAAGCTAAACCTGCCTAACCCTACCCAGAGCAAATTGTGGTTGCTTTTATATCCCTGCTAGGGAGCCCCCAAATACTTTACTTTCTTTTAACTACTTAAGGCATTAACAAAACAAGCAGTAAATTATTTTATTATTTGCCAGGCAAGAGGACACACACAGGTGCATTGGTAATGCTACTTAGAGACTGAAGACCCTGGATAGAGGAAATGAGTTCATGAGGCCACAAGTGATTGCTTTTAACTAGTCCCATTTTTCATGGGGCAGTGAAGAGCCTTCACTTAGGGCCCTTGAGGGTCTAGCATACCAAGGATGCTCAAAGATCACAGTTTTACATTGGCTTTGGCTGGTGGCCTGTTCAAAATTCACAGCCAGTTACAGTGAAACTCAGCACCAAGCTTGCCTCCTGGGGAAGCGCTGCTACAAAGTGGATGTTCTTTGGCAGGACACAGAAGAACCACTGGGATCTCTTAGCCAACTTGTTATTTTCTGCAGCCTCGGCTGGTTCGGATTTCAGGTCTGTGGGATGTCACCACACTGTTGTGTCACAGGATGGCATGGTCTCCAGACCTCTCTTCTCCCCTGCCATGTGTTCTGCCCACCAAAATCCTGTTACTGATTTCAGTTGCTCTCTGGAACTTCAGAATAGTTTTCTTTTTTTGCATATTATGTAAATTATTTTTCATCTTCCAGAAATTGTGCTAAATGAAACATACCTTCAAAATCAAACTTCTGCTCCAATTTGTATTGCTGCAGAGTGAAACTATTGGCACTAGAAATTTGTGAATTTGAAGTCATAAATTGTAAGTGATTTGCATAGTTTAACCTCATTAAAGAGAAAATGAGAAATTAAGAAAGAAGTAGAAACCAGGACAGACAAATTGGCTTATGATGAAGATCACACATAAAACAGTTGAGTAAGCAGACAACTAAAACTCTTGGAAATAATGGGGCTGGCCTGGCAGGTAGCTCACACCTGTAATCCCAGCACTTTGGGAGGCTGAGGTAGGCGCATCACTTGAGGTCAGGAGTTCGAGACCAGCTTGGCCACATAGTGAAACTTCGTCTCTACTAAAAATACAAAAATTAGCCAGGTGTGGTGACAGGCTCCTGAAATCCCAGCTACTCAGGAGGCTGAGACAGGAGAATCACTTGAACCCCGAAGGCAGAAGTTGCAGTGAGCTATCATGCCACTGCACTCTAGCCTAGGGTACAGAGCAAGATTCTGTCTCAAAAAACAAAAAGAAAAGAAAATGGGCTGGTGTCTTGTTTCAATCAGGGTGTCAGCAAGAGGTGCTTTGGGCACTGTGGGCTCTGTCTCCATTCCCCTATGCCATTGCCATCAGCACTTTCCACAGGCAACCCCAAATAAACATGCAGTCCAAATAAAAGGAGTCAACTTGCTTAGCGGATGCAGCTTTAACACATATCCCTGACCTCCTCTCGCTCCCCCCAAAACTCAGTTTTGCCCCTATCCTCTAACTGCAGAGAAATTATAAAGTGACAACTAGCTTAAGTAAGGCCCTTCTTTCCTTTGTCTCTTCCTCCCTTTTTGTTGTTCTACAGTGTTGTTTCCTCTGAGAAATAATAATAAACTTTTAAAAATTGTCATGTTAAACTGCAAAGCTTTCATTATTTTTTAAAATCATAATGCCTGCAAAAACATTTGGTAGGTAGGATCATTAAGACGTGACAAATGATCTTTAAAAATAAGATGTACTTTCTTACACAGTGGGAGAGTATTAAAAGAAAGATGTGGGCGGCTAATTTATTTCTTTTTTGTTGTTTTAATAAAAACAAGTGTTTGGTTTTAACCATAAAAATCTCTCATGAAATACTTATTTGTGTGTCTGAAATCATCACTAGAGAAAACTAAAATGACTTTAAAATGTAAATAGTACTTATTAAATATATGTGAACCTAATATAGTTAATCCCTTATAGATAGAAGAAAATTCTTTAAAGTTTCATAACAAAATAACTGAAGATTTTTGTTCATCAGATAATCTAGATTTATTTATTTACTTCATTGTTTATTTTTATAGACATTTAGGAATGGAAAATATCTTAAAAGCAACCTAAGCTAACTTCTTCGTAGAGGTGAGCTACTGAGGTCTTAAGAAGTTGTTACTTAACCAAGGTCACGAGACTCTCAGCTGCTGCAAGCCACAGACAAAGGTTTTCTCTTAGCAGAGTTGTGCTTTCGTCTCACTCTACTTTCAGCAGGCCAGCGACATCCCAAGCTTGTCTGTTTAAGAACTCACTGAAGGCTTGCTGACCTGAAAGGAAGATGCTGAGGGCAAAATTAATACAAGTAGAGTTTATTTGAGCCAAGCTTGAGGACTGTTACTCAGGAGCATAGATTGAAGATGCCCCTGAATATACACTCTGATTAGCAGCAGTTACAAGTTGAATTTTAAAGGCCAAAAAAAGAGATAGGAAGTGGGCTGATGCAAAGTGATGTGCCAGGAATTCTTGTTGGCTTACAGAAATAGCATTGATTAGTGATTGGCTATGCATTAAGTTATGGGGTGTGGGTTATGGTGTCTGGTGTGGTATTATTAGGTTAATTTATGGCTGCTTGTGGCAATAGCAAGCTGCCTGTAGAGATGAATACATAGCTCCAGCAGGAAGTAAGATGTGATTGCAGTCTCATTTTAGTGTCTCTCTAGCCTGATAATTTAAAAGGATGTATATTTCCCAGATAAAAATTCTTTTCTTTTCTCAGGCTAAAAGAAGTATAGACCGCTTATTCTAGAATCTTTAAAATTTCCTAAGTTCCCCCAATAATGCAGCCTTGATAGGCACACAATCTAATCTTAAGATACAACAGCCATCCATGTTAATTTCATGTGATAAAGACTGCTAAGTTTCCAAGTATCATCCAAACCTAGCTCAACCAATCTACATTTTGGGGTTGTTTACATGGAGCTACCTTACTTAGGCAAATTTTCATAATAGGGAGCTCTTTCCCCTTTCAATGTTAAGTAACAGAAAACAGATCAAACCTGCTTTAAGAGAAAAAAGGAATATGGAGATTTCTGGTTCACATAAGTAAAATGTCCCAAAAAAGATTTGACTTCAGGAATGCCTGGATTTGGGACTCAAATCATGTCATCATGACTCAGTTTGTCTGTATCTAAATCCTTCCTTTCTTTTAGCTTCCTTTTTTGGGCTTTACTTGATAAATGCTGCTAAGTCAGAATTTCCCTTATGCAACAGCAAGCAAAGCAAATTCTTGCTAATAGGTCTCACAAGTCCTGAGACTCACACGGATTGGACCAACTTAGAGCCGGTGCTGGGTTTTGGAGTAGTGGCTGCAGCTGTGCAGCTAGGGAGGCAGAGACTCAGTGCTTTGATTGGACAGGCTGCATAAAATATGTCGTTCCTGGAGCTAGAGTCAGCCCTACCCAGATCTGGTATTACGGAATAAGGAATAGATTGGATGGAGGCCAAGGAAATCTACTGCAGTTATCTGTAGTACACCAGGCACTGTACTAGACATTGGAGTTAAAGCTTTTAAAAAGGAGAATAACATGCTTTGAGTCTCAGTGAGTTTTCAGACACTGTAAATATCGCTGTAAATATCATAGTTAATTCCATCACTGAATGGATGATTTGACAAGATAACCTTTAAAGAACATTTCTACTTGAGATTCTATGATTTATGCATCTTGGAAACAAAATGGAAAAGGTTCAAATTCTTCATTAGTTTAGGTAATTATATTTTCATCTTAAACTGTTTTAGAATTTTTAATATTGTGACAGCTTTATGTAGAATTCAGAAAACTGAATTTGGTGTTTAATACCACAACTCCGCTAAAACAATGTCTGAGTATAGAAGAAATAATTTATGGATAAAGAGCACTTTAAAAAAATGTATAGTTGTTATGCCAGGGACGTAATGGTTGATAAATATGAATTTTCGTTTTTGCCCATGCCATTGTGAAGTTGCAATGTATGCATGTGTTAAAATATTGAGCCCCTCTTTTTAAAGGACCCTTTGCTGGAGATGATTAAAGATTCTTTGGTCTAATCCATACAAACAGCAATGAAATTTTCCTGTATTTGGCTTTCATTTGAACTGTAGCTGATATACTCCTGCAGAGTCTCAGTAATAGTTAAAAACATATTTATTTTCCCCCATCTGATAAAATATTGTTATCACTCTATTTTGGTTTCCTTCAAAGCTGTCTTTAACTCAGCCAAAATAAAGTCCAGCTGAGTTTTCTTATGGCTTAATGCAGGAGTGTAGAAATCCACAGGAAATTTGTATGACTGTTATTCCAACATTACAAATGTTCAAGAGAGTTTTATAATCTGTATTAAAATCAAAAGGAATGCCTGGGAGCAGGACATTTAAAACTATATAAACAAGTACACATCGTTGAGAAATTACCTTGGCTTTTATCAACAACCATTAAAAAATTAAAAAGAACATTTAATAAAATCGAAGCAAAACTTTCTTGGTAAAGTCCACTACTGGAGAGGGTGGTTGATTACTTAGTTGGTTGCACCTGTGTATGCCAAGTGACATAGTAAGTATGAAGAAGAGTTTATGATAGGAAATTCCAGCTCTCTATTTGGGGCAAAATGTTCAAGTGGTGGGGAATTGTTAGGTCTTTGCGTTGTTATCTCCTCACAAAATACCTTACGTTGTTCTTTAAATTAGATTAATGTTGAATGAAGCTTGATTTCTCTCTTTGTATGTGTGTAAAGTGACTTCACTTGAGAAATTAGCCTAAAAGTCTATGTGTAACTTGGTCTGATTCAAGGTTTATATCGATTTATGAAATTTGACACAGATAACTTAAAATTAGCCTGCTTCATCTCTCCGGGACTGAAGTTTGTTTCTCATTCATTCATTCATACATTCTCCACCTTTAAGGCATCTTCGGAAAAGTACACGTGTGTCACTGGTGTATAACCAGCCATGCTTTAGTCCAATTCCGGTGTTAAGTCACATTCAAAGAAATAAGTATATCAGAGAAAATAATTGAAAATAATTCAAATATTTACTTCACCTTTCAGAACATATCCAAGGGGGTAATAAATGCCTTATATTTGATACAAGTTTTAAATCCTTTCTCCATCTCTCTGACCTTTTACATGTCTCTCGGCTGCTCTCCACACTCTTTCTCCTTTATGAAGCTTACCCAATGAAATGTAATTAGCTCCTCCCGGTAATTCATTTCTCACATCTGTGTTCATAATAAGCTCAGAACCAGGAAAAGGAAATAAGCAAACCTAGAATTCCCTTAAGAGGAGCAGGAGGAAGGAGGCTGAGATCATCCATATGCTAATATATTTTCTCTTCATCTCCCTTATTAAAGAAATTACAATATACTATTTAAAAATGAAAGGTCCAGACCAGGGAACATATAAATTGACATGAAAAATGGGACAGCAAGTTGCATGCTGCTATTAGTTGTATGGCTAATGCAGAACTATTTCATGGTTGGTGTTAAAAAGGGACTCTTTCTCATATTTCTTCCTGTTCATGAGTAGAACACACGCCAGTCCCTCCGATAACAAAGCCCTTCCTAGTCCTTAACTCTCTAGGGTCTAAGGAAAAACTTCCCCTTCGCCATCTGAAGCTTCACTGAAAAATGAAATCATAAAAGGCAGATTAATAAGAGAGAAGCATACAGTTATTTTTTAACATGCACAAGGAGAACCATGGAGTGTTTACTCAAGCCTGCAATGGGTGCAGAAGCTTCTGTACCATCTCGAGATTACAGAAAGAATGGGGGTTAGAGCATGGCCAAAAATCAGATTATACTGGCAAGACAGATTATGGGGAGGGAGAGAAAGAAGAGGAGGAGGCCCTTGTGAAGGTGGTCTTATTACATGGATGAAACCTCATAGGTAGAAGCTCTCAGAGAGGATAGGTGGTATATGCTTCTTTTAGACCTTTAAAGGTGTCAGACTCTCAGTTAAATCTTTCCTAGCTCTGTTGTCCCCTCCCCTCTTGAGAAGTGGATTGTGGGGTGGGGCCGAAAGTTCCAACCTTTTAATCCTGGCTGGATCTTTCTGGTGACTGTCCCCCATCCAGAAGCTCTCTAGGCTCCTCCCCTCCCTCCACAGCTTTGAGTCATCTCATTAGAATACAAAAGACACTCTGATCACTCAGGAGATTCCAAATGTTTAGGAAGTCTGTGCCAGGAACCTGGGGACAAAGACCAAGTACAGTCATGTTCCACATAAGTTACCAGCCTCATTTACGATGATGGTTCCATAAGATTATGATGGTGCTAAAAAATTCTATCACCCAGTAACATTGTTGCTGTCATCATGCAACACATTACTTGGTGCTGCTGGTGTAAACAAACCCACAGTGCTCTCAGTTGAGGAACAGCATAGCACAGACAATTATGTACAGTACATTATACTTGATAATGATGATAAATGACTGTATTACTGGTTTATGTATTTACTATATTAGTTGTTATTATTTTAGAGTGTTTTCTGGTTATAAAAAAATATTAAATAGAACAGCCTCAGGCAGATCTTTTAGGAGGTGTTCCAGAAAAAGGCATTGTTATCATAGGAGAGGATAGTTCCATGCATGTTATTGCCCCTGCAAACTTCCAGTGGGACAGGATGTGGAGTGGAAGACAGTGACGTTGATGTTCCTGACCCCGTGTAGACCTGGCGTGTTTACGTCTTAGCTTTTAATAAAAAGTTGAAAAAGTAAAACAAAAAAGTTTAAAATTTTAGAAATAGAAAAAGCGTATAGAATAAGCATATAAAGAAAATATGCCAGGCGCAGTGGCTCATGCCTGCAATCCCAGCACTTTGGGAGGCTGAGGCAGGTGGATCACGAGGTCAGGAGTTCAAGACCAGCCTAACCAACATGGTGAAACCCTGTCTTAAAAAACAACAACAAAAACAAAAAAACAAATAAAAAAAGGAAAGAAAATATTTTTGTACAGCTGTACCATATGTTTGTGTTTTAAGCTAAGTATCAAAAAGTTATTTAAAAAAAGTTGTAGTAACCTAACTTATTATTGAATACAGAAAAAAATTATATAACTTTAGTGCAGCCAAAGTATACAGCGTTGATAAAGTCTACAGTAGAGCACAGTAGGCACATTCACTCACCACTCACTGTGACTCCCCCTAGAGCAACATCCATACATGGTAAGTACCCTATACAGGTGTATCATTTTTTCTTTTCTTTTTCGAGACAGGGTCTTACTCTACTGCTCAGGCTGGAGTGCAGTGGCATAATCATAGCTCACTGCAGCCTCAACCTCCCAGGCTCAGGTGGTCCTCCCACCTCAGCCTCCCGAGTAGCTGGAATTACTCAGGATGCCACCAAGCCTGGCTGATTTTTTTAAAGAAATTGTAAAGACAGGGTCTTGCAATGTTGTTTAGGCTGGTCTTGAACTCCTGGGCTCAAGCAGTTCTTCCACTTTGGTCTCTCAAAGTGCTGGAATTACAGGCTTGAGCCACCGTGCCTGGCCACCATTTTTTTAATACCATATTTTTCTTGTACCTTTTATGTTTTTATACCTGTTTAGATACCAAACACTTACCACTGTGTTACAGCTGCCTACAGTATTCAGTACAGTTACATGCTATACAGTTTTATAGCCTACTAGCAATAGGTTATACCATGTAGCCTAGGTGTGTCATAGGCTATTCTATGTGGACTTGTAGTAAGTATATTCTATAATATTTGTGTAATGACAAAATCACCTAATGACACGTTTCTCAGAAAGTATCCCCATCGTTTAGCGAGGCATGATTATATTTATTTATTTTTTTGTTATATCACAGGTGTTCCTTGTGGTTGGCTAAAATCAAACTGGTAACTTGAGGGATGGCCATTGTTGGGGTTTTTTGGAGAGCCTGACCAAGACCGTCTTGTGATTGAATGGTCATTGTCATGGAAATGGGCCCTCAGAAAGACGAGAGCAAGGCCAAGATTTTTCTTCAAAATCTATTTTGGGTTTGCCTTTACATGTCAATGCATTATCCGGACTCAGAGTTCTGCACTAACTTTAGAAGGAAAAAAATTTAGAGTAGGTACTGATCAGTCTCCCACCCCAGGAATTTTGGTTCTGAGCAAAGTCACTTCCCAAGCAGTAACCAGCATGTAGCAATTGGATAAAATACCTCTTAAGATGTTGAATGGACATGTTGGTTGTAAACCAACTAAATTGAGAGCGTCTGCCAAAATAAGTTTTAAAATTTCATACCTGATATTGGATTATTCTGTCTGAAAGTACCTATAATGACAGGATAATTTATGAAGTCACTTCTAGTTTATGACAATGAGAGTATATTATCATAAAAGGGTAAGTATATGTATGTCTAAAATTGTTTAAAAGCAATATCAGATTAATATAGTATATTTTTTAAAGTTGGGAGGAGAGAAGTTAAGCTAGAACATATTCCAATTTTATGCTACTTATAATTGTTTTCTGTTAGCAGGCCATTTCTGCTGATCATAAACTATGTTTCCCTTACTAAACTGATTATGTTCAAGATTCTGTATTTTGACCCTTATTTTCCTCAATGTTTCTGCAGTTTAAGTAGGTAACAGGAAAGTAGGTTAAAACTGGTTGCCAGGGGAGCAGATCCAAGATGGCCAAATAGGAACAGCTCTGGAGTGCAGTTCCCAGTGAGAACAACGCAGAGGGTGAGTGATCACCGCATTTTCAAACTAGTTATTACTGCCCACAGACCAAGAGATTTCCGGGCTGAAAAGTGCCACAAGTTTCCAGCACAGCTGTTTCAGCCAGCGCAGCGGGTCTCCGCACAAAAACTCACACAAATCTGGGCGGCTGTTTCAACTGGTGCCTGGAACACCTGGGAGACAGAGCCACCCATTCAACTGAAAAAAAGGGGGCTGAAACCAGGAGCCAGGTGATCTGGCTCGGTGGGTCCCACCCCCCACAAAGACCAACAATCTGAAGTACTCTGGATTGAGAGTTTGACCACAAGCGCAGCTGGACCCAGGGTAGTCCGGCTCTGTCGGGGGAAGGGCATCTGCCATTACCGAGGGAGTCCACCACTACCAAGGCAGTCCACCACTACCGAGGCAGTCCTCCATTACTGAGGCAGACCACCATTACCAAGGCAGTTCTAACTATACCTCTATAAATAAAACTGCAAGGAAGTTCACAAAGCATCTGGGCAGAGCCCAGTAGCAGCTCAGCAACACATCTGCTGGCAGACTGTGACTAGGCTACCTCCTAGCTGGGCAGGGCATCTCTGAAAAAAGGCAGCAGCACATCAGGAACTTATAAATAAAGCCCCACCTTCCCAGGACAGAGCACCTGGGAAAAAAGGCGGTTATGAGTTCCACTGTGGCAGACTTAAATGTACCTGCCCAGCAGCTCTGAAGAAAACAACAGAGCACACAGCTGAGCACTTGAGCTCCTATAATGGTTAGACTGTCTCCTCAAGCAGCTCCCTGACCCCCGTGTATCCAAAGAGACACCTCATAAAGGAGAGTTCAGGCTGACATCCGGCAGTTGTCCTTCTGGGACGAAGATAACAGAAGAAGAAACTGGCAGCAACCCTTACTGTTCTTCAGCAGCCACAGGTGATACCAGGTAAGCAGGGTCTGGAGTGGACCTCAGCAGTCCTACAGCAGAGGGGCCTGACTGTTAGAAGGAAAACTAAAAAACAGAAAGAAAGAACTTCATCATCAACAAAAAGGACATCCACTCAGAGACCCCATCGAAAAGTCACCAACTACAAAGACAACAGGTGGGTAAATCCACAAAGATGGGAAGAAACCAGTGCAAAAAGGATGAAAACACCCAAAACCAGAACGCCTCTCCTCCTACAAGGGATCACAGCTCCTCACCAGCAAGGGAACACAGCTGGATGGAGAATGAGTCTGATGAATTGACAGAAATAGGCTTCAGTAGGTGGGTAATAACAAACCTCTCTGAGCCAAAAGAATATGTTCTAACTCAATGCAAAGAAACTAAGAACCTTGAAAAAAGGTCTGATGAAATGCTAACAAGAATAAACAGGTTAGAGAAGAATATAAATGATCTGATGGAGCTGAAAAACACAACACAAGAACTTTGCAAATCATACACAAGTTTCAGTAGCCAAATTGACCAAGCAGAAGAAAGGATATCAGAGATTGAATATCAGCTCAATGAAATCAAACGAGAAGGCAAGATTAGAGAAAAAAGAGTGAAAAGAAATGAACAAAGCCTCCAAGAAATGTGGGATTATGTGAAAAGACCTAATCTGCATTTGATAGATGTACCTGAATGTGACAGAGAGAATGAATCCAAGCTGGAAAACACTCTTCAGGATATCATCCAAGAGAACTTCCCCCAACCTAGCAAGGCAGGTCAACATTCAAGTCCAGGAAATACAGAGAACACCACAAAGATATTCCTCAAGAAGAGCAACCCTAAGGCACATAATCCTCAGATTCACCAGGGTTAAAATGAAGGAAAAAATGCTAAGGGCAGCCAGAGAGAAAGGTCAGTTTACCCACAAAGGAAAGCCCATGAGAGTCACAGTGGATCTCTCTGCAGAAACGCTACAAGCCAAAAGAGAATGGGGGCCAATATTCAACATCCATAAAGAAAAGAACTTTCAATCTAGAATTTCATATCCAGACAAACAAATCTTCATAAGCGAAGGAGAAATAAAATCCTTTACGAACAAGCAATTGCTGAGAGATTTCATCACCACCAGGCCTGCCTTACAAGAGCTCCTGAAAGAAACACTAAACAGAAAGGAGCAACCAGTACCAGCCACTCTAAAAATGTATCAAATGGTAAAGAGCATTGACACAATGAAGAAACTGCATCAGCTAATGGGCAAAACAACCAGCTAGCATCAAAATGGCAGGATCAAATTCACACATAACAATATTAACCTTAAATGTAAATGGGCTAAATGCCCCAATCAAAAGACACAGACTGGCAAATTAGATAAAAAATCAAGACCCATTGGTGTGCTGTATCCAGGAAACCCATCTCACATGCAAGGACACACATAGGCTCAAAATAAAGGGATGGAGGAAGATTTACCAAGCAAATGAAGAGCAAAAAAAAAAGCAGGAGTTGCAATCCTAGTCTCTGATAAAATAGACTTTAAACCAACACAGATCAAAAGAGACAAAGAAGGGCATTACATAATGGTAAAAGGATCAATGCAACAAGAAGAGTTAACAATCCTAAATATATACACACTCAAGACAGGAGCACCCAGATATATAAAGCAAGTTCTTAATGATCTACAAAGAGACTTAGACTCCCACACAATAATAGTGGGAGACTTTAACACTCCACTGTCAATATTAGACAAATCAACAAGACAGAAAATTAACAAGGATATCCAGGACTTGAACTCAGATCTGGACCAAGCAAACCTAATAGACATCTACAGAACTCTCCACCCCAAATCCACAGAATATACATTCTTCTAAGCACCACATCACACCTACTCTAAAATTGACCACACAATTGGAAGTAAATCATTCCTCAGCAAATGCAAAAGAACGGAAATCATAACAAACAGTGTCTCAGACCACAGTGCAATCAAATTAGAACTCAGGATTAAGAGACTAACTCAGAACCACACAGCTTCATGGAAACTGAACAACTGGCTCTTGAATGTTGACTGGATAAACAATGAAATGAAGGCAGAAATAAAATTGTTTTTCGAAACCAACCAGAACGAAGACACAATGTACCAGAATCTCTGGGACACATTTAAAGCAGTGTCTAGAGGAAAATTTATAGCAATAAATGCCCACATGAGAAGCAAGGAAAGATCTAAAATCGATTCCCTATCATCAAAATTGAAAGAACTAGAGGAGCAAGATCAAAAAAACTCAAAAGCTAGCAGAAGACAAGAAATAACTAAGATCAGAGCAGAACTGAAGGAGATAGAGACACAAGAAAACCTTCAAAAAAATCAATAAATCCAGGAGCAAGTTTTTTGAAAAGATCAACAAAATAGACAGACCGCCAGCCAGATTAATAAAAAAGAAAAGAGAGAAGAATCAAATAGATGCAATAAAAAACGATAAAAGGAATATCACCACCAATTCCACAGAAATACAAACTACCATCAGAGATTACTCCAGCAACTCTATGCACATAAAACAGTAAACCTGGAAGAAATGGATAAATTCCTGGAGCGTGAACCAGGAAGAAGCTGAAACCTTGAACAGACCAATAACAAGGGCTGAAGTTAAGACAGCAATTAATAGCCTACCAACCAAAAAAAGCCCAGGTCCTGATGGGTTCACAGCTGAATTCTACCAGACATACAAAGAGGAGTTGATACCACTCCTTCTGAAAGTATTCCAAACAATCCAAAAAGAGGGAATCCTTCCCAAATCATTTTATGAGACCAGCATCATCCTGATACCAAAACCTGGCAGAGACTCAACAAAAAAAGAAAACTTCAGGCCAATATCCATGATGAACATAGATGCAAAAATCTTCAATAAAATACTGGCAAACCGATTGCAAAAGCACATCAAAAATCTTCTCCATCATGATCAAGTAGGCTTCATTCCAGGGATGCAAGGCTGATTCAACATACGCAAGTCTATAAACGTAATCCATCACATAAACAGAACCAAAGACAAAAACCAGATGATCATCTCAATAGATGTAGAGAAGGCCTTTGACAAAATTCAACAACCTTTATGCTAAAAACTCTCAATAAACTAGGTATCAATGGAACGTATCTCAAAATAATAAAAGCTATTTATGACAAACCCACAGCCAATATCATACTGAATGGGCAAAAACTGGAAGCATTCCCTTTGAAATCTGGCACTAGACAAGGATGCCCTCTCAAGCCACTCCTATTCAATATAGTATTGGAAGTTCTAGCCAGAGCAATCAGGCAAGAAAAAGAAATAAAGGTTTTCAATTAGGAAAGGAGGAAGTCAAATTGTCTCTATTTGCAGACGACATGGTTACAAATTTAGAAGACCCCATCATCTCAGCCCGAAATCTGCTTAAACTGATAAGCAACTTCAACAAAGTCTCAGGATACAAAATCAATGTGCAAAATCTCAAGCATTCCTATACACCAATAACAGACTTAAAGAGAGCCAAATCAAGAATGAACTGCCATTCACAATTGCTACAAAGAGAATAAAATACCTAGGAATACAACTAACAAAGGATGTAAAGGACCTCTTCAAGGAGAACTACAAACTACTGCTCAGGGAAATAAAGACACAAACAGATGGAAAAACATTCCATGCTCATAGTTAGGAAGAATCAATATCGTGAAAATGGCCATACTGCCCACAGTAATTTATAGATTCAGTGCTATCCCCATCAAGCTACCTATGACCCTCTTCAAAGAACTGGAAAAAACCACCTTAAACTTCGTATGCAACCAAAAGAGAACCCACATAGCCAAGACAATTCTAAGCAAAAAGAACAAAGCTGGAGGCATCACACTACCTGACTTCAAACTATACTACAAGGCTACAGTAATCAAAACAGCATGGTACTGGTACCAAAACAGAGATATAGACCAATGGAACAGAACAGAGGCCTCGGAGGCAACACCACACATCTACAACCATCCGATCTTTGACAAACCTGACAAAAACAAGCAATGGAGAAAGGATTCCCTGGTTAATAAATGATGTTGGGAAAACTGGCTAGCCATGTGAAGAAAGCAGAAACTGGACCCCTTCTGACTCCTTACACTAAAATTAACTCCAGATGGATTAAAGACTTAAACATAAGACCTAAAACCATAAAAACCCTAGAAGAAAACCTAGGCAAAACCATTCAGGACATAGGCATGGGCAAGGACATCATGACTAAAACAACAAAAGCATTGGCAACAAAAGCCAAAATAGACAAATGGGATCTAATTAAACTCCAGAGCTTCTGCACAGCAAAAGAAACAATCGTTAGAGTGAATCGACAACCAATAGAATGGGAAAAAATTTTTGTGATCTACCCATCTGACAAAGGGCCAATTTCCAGAATCTACAAAGAACTAAAACAGATTTATAAGAAAACAAACAAACAAACCCATTCAAAGGTGGGTTATGGCTATGACCATACGCTTTTCAAAAGAAAACATATGTGAGGCCAACAAACATATGAAAAAATGCTCATCATTACCGGTCTTTAGAGAAATGCAAATCAAATCCACATTGAGATACCATCTCATGCCAGTTAGAATGGTGATCGTTAAAAAAATCTGGAGACAACAGATGCTGGAGAGGATGTGGAGTATCAGGAACACTTTTACACTGTTGGTGGAAGTGTAAATTAGTGCAACCAATGTGGAAGACAGTGTGGTGATTCCTCAAGGACCTAGAAATAGAAATTCCATTTGACCCAGCAATCCCATTACTGGGTATATATCCAAAGGATTATAAATCGTTCTATTTTAAAGACACATGCACACGTATGTTCATTGTGGCACTGTTTACAATAGCAAAGACCTTGAACCTACCCAAATGCCCATTGATGATAGACTGGACAAGGAAAATGCGGCACATAGGCACTATGGAATACTATGCAGCCATAAAAAAGGATGAGTTTGTGTCCTTTGTAGAGGGAACATGGATGAATCTGGAAACCATCATTCTCAGCAAACTGACACAAGAACAGAAAATCAAACACTGCATGTTCTCACTCATAGGCCGGTGTTGAACAATGAGAACACATGGACACAGGGAAGGGAGCATCACACACTGTGGTCTGTTTGGGGGAATGGGGAGGGACAGTGGGGGGCGGGGGAGGTTGGGGAGGGATAACATGGGGAGAAATGCCAGATATAGGTGACTGGGAGATGGAGGCAGTAAACCACATTGCCGTGTAGGTTCCTATGCAACAGTCCTGCATATTCTGCACATGTACGCCAGAACCTAAAGTGCAATAATATACACACACACACACACACACACACACACACACACATATAAAATTGGGTGCCAGAATCTGTGGCATTATTGACTTTGTGCTTGCTTGAGATTTTTTTAAGATACTACACTTTGTGTTTGACTAAAATGTCTTCAAGAAAACAACCATTTTCTGTTCTTGTGGAATCATGTCATTGTAATGTATCGCTGTTGTAGCAAAATATGTGTGTCACTAAAATACATGCCAATGCTGCTTTGTGTAAGATTCATTGAGTAGCCAGAGAATACAGTTCATTTTGAATAAAAACATTTCTAAAAAAGTAATAAAAAGTTTTCTTTACTAAGGAGTTCTAGCAAAATAAAAAAAATATTTTGGAAGACTTTCTTGGCTTTGTAAGGGATTATGACAGCTTTGTATAAGCGATTATAAACAGTGATTACTGATTTCGGTGCAGATCTAAGTAATTAGATATGAAAATGAGACTTGACTCTAGAAATCCTACCTGTTAAAATTTTCCTTCCAATACCCCACCTCCAAGAGGCTGTTTTGAAGTCATCCAACATAAATAAAATATTCACATCTGTAATATTCTCATTGCAGATTTCAGGGGTAGTCCTGAATAAACCTTTTGCTTTTGCTTTAGAAATTCGTTTATTACTAGTCACTGCCAGCAGTGAATTTTTTCAGGTAGCATCGACAATACATTGAATAGGGATCGTGTGATTTAGACATAGACACTAAGACACTAATGTGATATGATGCTCAGTTTACAATTATTTGTAATGTAAAAGCTAAGTTAGCCAGTGTGATAGGCTGAATAATGACCCCCAAATATAGCCAGTTCCTAATCCCTGGTACCCGAGAATGTTACCTTTTATGGCAAAGAGATCTTGCAGATATGATTAAGGACCTTGAGATAGAGAGATTAACTTGGATTATCTGGATGGGTCCTATATGCAATCCTAAGTGTCCACATAAGAGGGAGATTTGACTGCAGAGAAGGCAGTGTGCTGTGCAGCTGGCTTTGAAAATGGAGGAGGAGGCTACCGGGATTCTAGCTCTAGAAGCTGGAAAAAGCAAGGAAAGAACCTTGACGGGGAGGACGGCTTGTGGACATTGATTTCAGTCTGGTGAGTCTGATTTTAGACTTCTGACCTCCAGAATTATAAGAAAATAAATGTGTGTCAAGTTACCAAGTTTGTGGTAATTTGGTACAGCAGCCATAGGGAATTAATACATCCAGTCAGTTTAACTATGTTAAATAAGCTATGTGCATAATATCATTGTAAATCAAAAGAGAATCAACAACTTCCAAATGCCTTTTTTTACGTTTCTATTTGCTGAATTTGATTAACTTCTGAGTTGCAGTGTTTGTCAGCTTATTCTTGGTTGATAAGCAGTAAAATTCCTAATATTTAAATATATTTGTAGGACTTTGTTGGTGACTCATAGCACAACACAATTCTCTTATTACCTGGAGCCAGTTCCCTTTTCTGGTTCCCTTCCTTAGTTTATAGCTGAGATATATATTATCGTTGTCTGTACCATCAATTTCTCTAAACTGGTTTTAGGCTCTGACTCAGCATTCTGACTTTTAGAAAACGGAACCAAATTCTCACATAGGGCAATGTATACATTCAACAAAAGCCTGTTTCGTTTTATAAATACAATGTAGACATTTCACACAGTGTGCATCCATTTTGCAGCAGTGTCATTGTGATCCTGGTACTGGGAGGTGCTTATAAGCTTTTCTGAAATGTCCCAGCCCAAGCCACCTCTGAAAGAGTGAGAATTTGGTTTTGACCATTTCTGGCCCCTGCTCTTTGGTTACAAGAGTCTTCTAAGACCTGCTGACCCACCACTGTTTTAATAGTACAAGGAAATCCTAGAAAAGGAAAATGGAATTGTTATGGTTTCCCCTAATTGGCATTCTGTTTATGTGTCTTTATTAGAATGTGGTTGTTCTTTGAGGCTGGGTAAATGCTGTTGTGTGTATGTGTACCCATCTGAAGGATATATTGCTAGTTATTGAACACAAAGCCAAAGGATCTCTTTTCTTAACTGTATTGGTTCTTTGAAGCTGGAGTATTTTCATTTTAACTGATGAATTTCAGTTTTAGCAATGGGAAGAATCTCATCACGATTAGAAAAAAGGGAGGAAAAAAATGCACATCTTCAGGGGTGACACTAGAATCAGGAACATCCACAGGTTTTTCCAGTGATTACTCTTTTTTTTTCTCTTTTTTTAGACGGAGTCTCACTCTGTCGCCAGGCTGGAGTGCAATGGCCGGATCTCGGCTCACTGCAACCTCCACCTCCCGGGTTCAAGCAATTCTCCTGCCTCAGCCTCCCGAGTAGCTGGGACTACAGGCGCATGCCACCACGCCCAGCTAATTTTTTGTATTTTTAGTAGAGACAGGGTTTCACCATGTTGGCCAGGATGGTCTCAATCTCTTGACCTCATGATCCGCCCGCCTCGGCCTCCCAAAGTGCTGGGATTACAGGCGTGAGCCACCGCGCCCGGCCTCCAGTGATTACTCTTAAATTTTTGTTTTTATGTGGCCATAATTTCAAGAGAAAATTTTCTTCAAGTGAGTTGTTGTTTTAACTGTTTTTCTCCCTTTGACTTTAAATTTGACTTAATTTTGGCATATAATGTATCATAAATGTGTTTCAGTGGAAATGGAAAACTATGAAATGACGAAATGGAGTTCCAAAAGTGATGTTCTTCTAGAAATAAGTGACTTTGTATTGGTGACTAAATTCATAGCAGAGTTAAATACAATTAATATTTATGTGGAATGAGAAAAAAGACATGAACATGTATTAATAGCTGGCATTTGTCACATACCTTCTTTGTTGTGTTAAATATGTTGTGCTTAATATGTTCTCTCATTTACTTGGATTCTTAGAAATCCCTAAGTAAGAATAACAGCAGCAGCACAACAAATTGTAACTTCTGGTTATTGAGCTCTACCTGGGGACAAGGCATAGATTGTGTTTAATAGTAAAGTAAGCTTTCTGTGTACCATTTCCTTTGATCATCATTAAAAACTCATCGGAGGCTATTAGTTTTATGTCAAGGATGACAAACCTGAGGCTTAGGTTTAGTAACTCGCCAAAGGATATGCATCCAAGGAACAAGAAGATCCAAACACAAATGTTTCTGCTCAAAGACCTGAGCTCATTCCATTGTCAGGGGTGGTAAAAGTTAGAATTAGACAACCAGGAAAAAACAACTTAGGCTCTGAAGGTCAGAACAGTACAATGACAAAGTGGCAGCCAGAACAGCCAAGAACAAGAACCAAGAGAAGGCCCCTTGAGGGAGACAGACAAGCTCTATCTGACTAAAAAAAAAAAAAAGTGATATGAGATTGCAGTCCAGGAATTTACGCTGCACTCAGGAAAAAGAATGAACTACCAAACAAGAGTTAGCAAAATGTCGCCATAGCTGCAGATATTTAATTTTGTTGTTGTTTGTTAGCCTTATAGTTACAGAAGTTATATATGCTTGCCATACAAAAGATTCAACACCACCACATTATACACATGTAAGTAAAAGTTCTTCTTCTTTCCCTACTCATTGACCAAACTTTTTCTCATACATCCACCAAACCTATATACATACATATCTATGTGTATATAGTTGGTCTTGGGGAATTTTGCTTTTTTTGTTGTTTTTTCCACAGAAATGGAGTCATGCTACAATACTGTTTTACATCTTTTTTCATGAAATAATGCTATAGCTACATATTTTATGTTAGTACTCTATTTCCCCACAGAAGTGATTTTAAGGAGAAATTTTGTATTAAAGAAGACTTTCATGGGTCTGCCCTCATGGTTGGTCAATTTTAATATTTTCTACTTTTCTGCCTGGAGCTATTAGCCCCAAATTATGGAGCAGTGTTTTGTTGTTGTTCTTGGTTTGGTTTTGGTTGGTTTTTTGTTTGTTTTTATTTTTGCTTTTAATAGCCTTTGTAAATGAATGGGGTTCTGACTGTCTTGACCTCTGGACTTTTCCAGGGCTAGCAGTTCTGCAGTGGAAGGAAAATGTAATCAGATGTGAGACTTAGAGAAAACACAGGGAAGTGCAAGACTCTTGGGACGGTTTAGTTTGGATGTTAAAAAATAATTTTTTTTTTTTTTTAGTCAAAACAACTTTAACAGATTTCCTACTCTTCTCCACCAAGGACAAACTATTACCTTCAAAATCATGTTAGCCTTTTGCTTTTGTTTACTTTGAAGTCCCAGAGGGTTTATCGTATTTCCAAAGCAAGTTGCAGAGCTGATTACAGAGAAAGCCAAGCCCAGAAACCAAATCTGTGTTCAGATCCTTCTGTGCGTGGGCAATCCATTGAAGCCCACTAGATTTTCAGGCCCCCACATAATTTATAGAATTTCCAGAGTCTAGTGGATTTTATCTTAAAGTCAAGATATACGTATATGCCATAGCACACATTTAGAGGGGCTTCTGGGAGCCCCTGTGGCAGCTGGCTGTAACTTAGGCTTGTGAATTCCTGCTCCACAACTAACCTATGCCCTATGACCTTGGGAAATGGCCCTAGTTTTTCTCAGCCTTCCTTTTCTTATCTGTAAAATAGAGATAAAACTGCCTACCTCACTGGGTTTTTGAGAATAGGCTAGTGTTTGTGAAGTACATAGCATGGTGCCTGGTTCCTTAGTCAACTTAGGAAGCTCTTTAAAGCTTGTCATAAGTTTTTGAAAAGTAAAATTTAGTTTTAAAAATTTGACAATATTTATGCATTAGTCTTTCTTACAGTAGGGAAGAGATTTCAAAGAGTATTTAAAATATTTGTAATATATATTATTGTACATGGTATAAAATTTAAAATGTACAAATTCACAAATTCCCCACCACCCTGAGATAATAACCTTCTTTTTCTGGGAACTCTCATTACCAGGTTTTTTTTGTTTGTTTTTTTGTTTTGTTTTGTTTGTGTGTGTGTGTGTGTTCACCCTTGTACACATGTATTCTGCATATACTCGCTAATGTTTTAAATATTGTATCTTTGCCGTTCTCTCTAGTCTCTTGCAAATCGGACTGTCTATAGCTCTAGGTCAGTATCATCCAGTACTTTCTGTGATAATGGAAGTATTCTGTATTGCGTGTTGTCCAATGGAGTAACCACTAGAACATGAGTCTAGAAATGTACTTCTTAACAACTGAATAAATTTAAATTTAATTTTAATTAAATGTACTAACTATTGGTGACTGGCTGGTGGCCACCATATTGAACAGTGCCATATAAGATATTTATGTCTATGGTGCAGTTTTCAAAAACACATAGATCCCAAATTTTAAAATTAAGAACAAAGTCATATATAACTGTGAATTTTATATTAATTAAAGAAGTCTGTAGTTCAATACATTTTCAGTTATGTGTGGCTAACATATTTTCTCTTAAAATCAAGTACCTTAAATGAGAGGATGGGAGTTTATTTTGGAAAACATGCTGCTCATCAGAGAAAGCTGTGAAATGGCATGTTTGTAGGAGAGCAGATCTCAACCAAATCAGAACATAGGTTCATTTATCTATTAATTTATTCAAAAAAATATTTATCGAGTACCTAATGTGTGCCATGCAAGAAAGGAACTTGCCCAAGGCCCTGGCTTTGATTACTGCCAGTGCCCTGAACTCATTTCCTTTTGTAAAAGAAAAAGCTTCAGAAGAAAACCAGTTTTCATTCAGCTGCTACAAATGATTTCTTCAGCAAGAGCACCTCACTCACTTCTGCAGTCAGTCGGCTAACTCTGGGCTGGGACACTAGTAGGAAAAAGTGAAGTGTGTGTGCATTCTACAAGTGCTTACACCATTTTAATGTAAGAAAGCCAAGAGATTCCAGAATTTAAAAGCTGTCTAATATTCCATGTTGGAAAGATATAAATAAGAAACTCAGAATCATGGTGTCGAGCCACATTGCCTCATTCTACTGCCATTGTCTCCACAATGTAATTTGTCTGTTCTTTGGGCTTGTGTATTACCTTCCCCAAACAGTGATTGCTTCTTATGATTAGCATTGCATCTAAGTCTTACTCTTTTTCTGCACCTTAAAAATTTTCTGTTATAACATGTTTTGTTTTTATAATAAAAGAAGAAAAATAAATAATATTATAAAACTTAGTCCAGGCACAGAGATGATGAATACCTAACAAAGCAGAGATCATGAAGAGAAGGTAAATTGGAGTGGGAAAGATAGGATTAGGAGACAGAATTGACAAGGCTTGACTATAATTTAAAGTACCTGTTTTATATAATTGTGATCTATTTTAAAGAAAGACAAATGCAAAATAAAGGTTTTGATTTTTTTTCCCCACTTGTACTCACAGCAATTAAATCTTAAATGTGTTTCATTATTTTTCAGCCACTCATCATTTAAGATGATTTGCCAAGTGTATTTTTAGCCCACAGTATAAAATAAGTGTATATTCAGGGTCATGAAAAATGCTTAGATGAAATAATGAGAGTTCATTTTTCTGAAAGACCTTTTTTTTTTTTTTAGTTTATCTTAAGTTAGCCATAACAAATCCTTATTGTGAGACTATCTTACCAAGATAGATATTGATGGAAAAACAAAAGGACTAAAAGATTAAAGCCCTGAAAAGGAATGCTTGAAGAACATTAACTATGCCACATTCCTCAATTTGGCAGTTATTCCCCTTTGCAAAAAGTGTTAGAAATATATCTCTATACTTGGAAGGAAGGATTTTGCAGAGGGCTTCCAGAAACGCGTCTGATTTCCAGTTGCAAGATCAGAATGTTCTAGTTATATTGAAAACCTCCAGAGAAACAAAGTCTCATGACTATTCTAGTCAAAACAAAAGATTTATCTGATTGTAGAATTTCAAAGGTATTAAATTGTACTCTACTGTTAACTTCAGGGTTGCTATTTTGTAGCTTTTTTCTGAAGTAACAACTGTGTTTGGCTGTATGTCATGACAATAATTGTCTGTGCAGAAAAGGGAGAAAAAGAATAAAGCAATGTATCCCGTTTTGTTATTTCCATGTGTGAAAGTGAGTCTCTAATGAGATGTCCTCAAACAGTGCTGCTGTTCATCAAAGCACATGCCCCAGATCTGAGTGAGTTTAATTATCGTGGGGACAGTGAAATGAGGATATTTAAATAAACTTAAAATGGAAAAAGTCAGAAGAAGCAGCATATGCCAGGCTGCATAGAACTAATAATAATATTTGACACCTCTTTTCTCCTAGAAGGAATCATATTTGGAAGTGGGCAACAAGATTCATCTCAAACATGTTTTTGATTAGTCAATACAGCAGAATCAGCCCATCATTTTGGAGAAGAGATCAGCTCTCTGCATACATAAACCTCCCAATGTAAAGAGACAGTCTCTGTGTGGTATCTAGATTGCTATAGAATAATTTGAGTCTCACAAACGGCTTTTGATCAGAGGAGAAATTTTTATCAAAAGAGAAATTGTTTTATTAGGGACATTATCTGACGTTTACTAGAGCTGCCTACTCTTACCAGAAAAACAGGTTAAAATCTGAGGATAGAAAATAATATGTTTAATGAAAGTAATTCCTTTTTATGAGTTTCCAATTGTTTGATTGGTGATTTTTGGTTATTTATTTATTATTAATTGTATTATTATTTCAATAGCTTTGGTGGTACAAGTGGTTTTTGGTCATGTGGATGAATCATATAGTGGTGGAGTCTGAAATTTTAGTGCACCTGTCAACTGAGTAATGTACATTGTACCCGATATGTAGTTTTTATCCCTCAGCCACCTCCTACCCTCCCCTGGTCCATTATTATACTATGTATGCTTTTGCATCTTCATAGCTTAGCTCCCACCTATAAGGGAGATCATGTGATATTTGATTCTTCCATTCCTAAGTTACTTCACTTAGAATAATGACCTCCATTTCCATCCAAGTTGCTGCAGAAGACATTATTTTTTTCTTTTCTGTGGCTGAGTAGTAGTCCATGGTGTATATAGACCACATTTTCTTTATCTACTCATTACTTGATGGACACTTAGGTTTATTCTGTATCTTTGCAATTGTGAATTGTGCTGCAATAAACATACACATGCAGGTATCATTTCCGTATAATGGCTGCCTTTCCTTAGTAATGCGATTGCTGGATCAAATGGTTGATCTACTTTTATTTATTTATTTATTTATTTATTTATTTATTTATTTATTTTGAGACAGAGTCTCACTGTGTCACCAGGCGCCAGGCTGGAGTGCAGTGGCGTGCTCTCGGCTCACTGCAACCTCCACCTCCCAGGTTCAAGCAATTCTTCAGCCTCGGCTTCTCGAGTAGCTGGGACTACAAGTGCGAACCACCACATTCAGCTAATTTTTGAATTTTTTAGTAGAGACAAGGTTTCACCATGTTGGTCGGGCTGGTCTTGAACTCTTGACCTCGTGATCTACACACCTCGGCCTCCCAAAGTGCTGGAATTACAGGCGTGAGCCACCGCACCTGGATGATCTACTTTTATTTCTTTGAGAAATCACCATACTGCAAAGTTGTACTAATTTACATTCCCACCAGCAAGTGTATAAGTGTTCCCTTTCCACCACATCCACACCAACATCTGTTGTTTCTTGACTTTTTAATAACAGCCATTCTGGCTAGAAGAAGGTGGTATTTCATTGTGGTTTTAATTTGCATCTCTGTGATGATTAGTGATGGAGAGCATTTTAAAGAATATGTTTATTGGGCATTATGTATCTTTTTTTTTTTTTTTGAGAAATATCTATTCATGTCATTTGGCCACATTTAAATGGGATTATTCACTTTTGTCTTGCTGATTGTTTGAGTACCTTGTAGATTCTGGATATTAGTCTTCTGTCAGATGCATAGTTTGTAAATATTTTCTCCCATTCTGTAGGTTGTCTGTTTACTCTCATGATTTGTTGTTGTTGTGTAGAAGCTTTTTAATTAGGTCCCATTTATTTAGTTTTGTTTTTATTGCATTTGCTTTTAGGGTCTTAGTCATAAATTCTTTGCCTAGGCCAATGCCCGGAAGAGGTTTTACTAGGTTTTCTGCTAGAATTTTTATGGTTTCAGGTCTTAGAGTTGTCTTTAATTCATCTTGAGTTGATTTTTATATATGGTGAGAGATTAAGGGATGCAGTTTCATTGATCTATATGTAGCTATTCAGTTTTTCCAGCACCATTTATTGAATAGGGTTTCCTTTCCCCAATTTATGTTTCTGTATGCTTTGTTGAAGATAAGTTGGTTGTATTTGGCTTTGTTTCTGGGTTCTTTATTCTGTTCCATTGCAATGTCTATATATCTACATTTATACAGGTTACAGATACCATGCTGTTTTGGTAACTATAGGCTTGTAGTATAATTTGAAGTCAGATAATGTGATGCCTTCAGATTTATTCTTTTTGCTTAAGATTGCTTTGGCTATTTGGGCTCTTTTTTGGTTCCACATGTATTTTAAATTGTTTTTTCTAAATATGTGAAAAATGATGGTATTTTGATAGGAATTGCATTGAATCTGTAGATTGCTTTGGGCAATATGGTCATTTTCACAATATTGATTCTTCTAGTCCTTGAGTATGGGGTATATTTTTATTTGTTTGTGTTATTTGTGATTCCTTTCAACAGTGTTTTGTAATTTTCCTTATAGAGATATTTTTAGTTCTTCCTTCTTTCTTTCTGTTTCTTTTTTTCTTCCTTTCTTCCTTTCTTCTCTTATTTTCCTTGAGTTCTTGATTTGTCAGTTTGGTCATTGTTGCTGTATGGCATTGCTACTGAGTTGTGTACATTGATTTTGTAACCTGAGACTTTACTGAATTTACCAAATCTAGGAGTCTTTTGGAGGAGTCTTGAGGATTTTCTAGGTATATGATTATATAACTGGCAAACAGAGATAGTTTGACTTCCTCTTTTCCATTTTAGATGCTCTTAATTTCTTTCTCTTGCCTGATTGCTCTGGCTAGGACTTCCAGTTTTGGTCTTTTAAACAAACATTAAAAGATAGCTAAACTAAAAGATGGGAAGTATATTCATCTACACCTTTTCTTTGGCTGTTCTGTCTCTTAAGCCATATACTAATTTATTAGCCAATGAATATCTAAGAACCTGACTGCTCAGTGTTCAGTAAATAGTAGCCTCGTTGAAATACCTCGTTGGAATGTGGGACTTTTATCTCCAAAGCCAAATGTCTCGTTTTTCTTACCATACTTAGTTGTCATGTCTTTATGATTGTATTAGGGGATATTTTACTATTTCTGTTTCTGTTTGTGTTATATGTTGACATATATTTTGTCAATTAATCCTAATAAAAGATTCTATTAGAGACCTAAGGAAGTACAATTATCACCATTTAAGATATAAGAAAACTCAGATTCCAAGGTTTGAAATTCCTAGCCTGAGATCAGAGTTCTCTTGTGTTGTAGCCTCAGGGAGGGACCTCTCTAGACTGTCAAATTGATTTGTTCAACATCACAGAGCAATGCAGTGTAATATTAAATTTCTCATTTTTCACACCCGTATCCATTGCCCAACATCAGATTGGACACATGCTCAAGAGGGTGAAGGAAATAGAAATGCATAAGAGAAATCTAACTGTCCTTAGATACTTTCTATCTAGGCACAGGGAAAAGGGACATGATTTTAAAGTATATATTTACATATGAGTAGAGTACAATATATATTAGAGGCCAAGGCCCTTGTTCTCAAAGCATTTAGATTCCGGTAAGGCAAAAACATTCTCAAGGACTATCAAGTACAGAGTGACACGTCAGTTAATTACAGAGTGATGTGTCAACTGAAAATATTTCGAGGTATTGGCTTTTAGTGAATTATGATAAACTTTATCTCTTACACATCTATGACTCAGGAGTAAAGAATTTGTAACATCGAGTATATAAACTAATAATCAGCTAGCTATTGGTAATCATAATGAAAGTCATGTCTTGTCATGATGGCATTTTCTGTCTTAGGAAATGCAGCTCTTTCTTCACTACTATTGCCATATGTTTAAAGGAAAAGAATTACTCATACATGATCCAGTTCACGCCTTACCAAAACCTTATACTCAGTATTTGAGCCAATTACAGAGGACTCGTTTTTACAAATGTGCTTGCCCATCAGTCCAAAAGTACCACTGAAACCAGAAATATTTTCTTAAAACTTATTCTTCCAAAATGGCATTCTGGTAGCATAATCATCTATTGTGATTTTTAAAAATACTCAACATTTCATAACCTATGAAAGAATCTCATTTTTCCTCAGGCCTAGGGCAGTTCTCAGTAATTTTATGCGATATCATATTGAACTTCAACTTCTGTATCAAGTTGAAGAAAGGCCACAGATCTCCATGTAAGAATTTGTAAGTGGCTAGAAAAGAAAAAGGAACAATAAATGTAATGAACCGTATTATAACCAAAGTGTTTTCTGTATCAGTTCATTAGTTTTCAGAGCCCAGCGGCGTGAAATTCATATGATTTCTACCAGCAAATTATCTCTCCAGTGTCTTTTCTTTTTCCTCTCTTTCCTAGATTGAAAAAGAAAAAACAAGCCAAACAAAATGCAGAGACAGCCTCAGCTATAGCTACAAGGACTCATACTGGGAAGGAAGATGCTAATACAGTAGTTTTAGAGCAAGACAAGTGCAACATTGCTGTGGGAGAGGATTCTATTACTGATGAGAAAAAAAAGAGAAAAAGTAATCAGTTAAAGGAGATCAGGCGTACAGAACTAAAGAGATATTATAGCATTGGTGAGTATTCATGGCATTACTGCAGTATTTTCATTTAAAAAATCTAAGAATGTTTAAAAGACTATCACTTGTGATTGATCATAATAATGGTAACAGTTTATGGAGCAGCTGCTATGTGCCCCAGGCCCTTGCTTTATATACATAATCTTGTGTAAGAGGATCACACTAAAATAATGTCTTATTTAAATTCGTGTTCCCAGCATTTAGTACAGTGCCCAGCATGTATTGTGTGTTCATAAACTTATCTAATGAAGAGTCACTTTCTCTAGATGAGAAATGTTTTTCTTAATATATGTTAGACATATTCATAAATATGCCAATAGAAATGCATGTACTTTTTGGCACATGCTAGACAGTAGCAAATGGAGGAGAAGGAGACATGGCCTAGCATCTGTCAGTTTAAAAAAAATAACACTTGGGATTTTTTTTTGTTTGTTTTTTTTCTTTTTGAGACGGAGTCTCGCTTTGTCGTCTAGGCTGATGTGCAGTGGCGTAGTCTCAGCTCACTGCAACCTCTGCCTCTCAGGTTCAAGTGATTCTCCTGCCTCAGCCTCCTGAGTAGCTAGGATTACAGGTGCCCACCACTGTGACTGGCCAATTTTTTGTATTTTAATAAAGACAGGGTTTTACCATGTTGACCAGGTTGGTCTTGAACTCCTGACCTCAGACACTTGAGAGTCTTAAAGGGAATCTTGAAGTGAGTCCATGGTGTTATATAGTTTCTCAGAATAACCCTTGCATCTGAAACTACATTCACAGAAGTGGCATATCTAGCTTGACTTGAATCATCCATCTCATACCTACTGTTCAATCACATACACACATGGATTTTGTTTCAAAGAGAATGCAAATAAATGAAATAGATTAAGAGTATCAGGAATCAGAACTTGGCGTGGCATACAGATTATTGCATACTTGAATTGCTAGGGAGAGAAAACTGAGGGCAGTCTCTGAGAACGTACTGCAAATAGGGTGAATGAAATGTGGTCTTGCAGCAGAGCAATGCCACTTGTTCTGGGGCACCCTCAACTTGGTACTAGTTAATGCCAAAATTACAGGAAGATGTATGTTTATGTCTCCATGTTTAATGTAACATTCCAACAGTGTTGGAAGACATATGGTGTGGCATACGGGTCATGACATAGTTGAGATTGCTAGGAAAGGGAGAGAAAGTGGAGGGCAGGTACTGAGAACCTGCAGCAAATATGGTGAATGAAATCTGGTCTTGTCACAGAGCAATGACTCTTGTTCTGGGGTGCCCTCAACTTGGTCCTAGTTAATGCCAAAGTTACAGAGAGACATACCTTGTATCCATGTTTAATGTAACCTTCCAACAGTGTTCAAAGATAAAATGGACTACCCTTGAAGTAGTAGTAAGTGCTGCATTGCTGACGTTGCCGCCATACAGGCAGATGAGCTATCAGCAGCCGACAGCATGTGGTTTGTAGCTTTACCGTGGGCTAAGATGATTGTATAATGTATTACGTGTCTTAATGGACGCTTTTAATCTCAAAGCCATTCAGTATTTCATAAAAGCTATAACTGTCAACCTATAGAAAGATACTTCTGTGTTATTAATAAACTTTCTCTTAAAATGTAAAATATTAAATAATATCCCTTATTTCCAAAACGAGGAAGAGGATTAAGGAAAATTGCATTTCGTATCTTTTGTTTGCTTGTTTTGAGATTCGATCTTGCACTGTCACCTAGGCTGGCGTGCAGTGGTAGGATCGTAGCTCACTGCAACCTCCAACTTCTGGGCTCAAGCAATCCTCCTGCTTCAGTCTGCTGAGTAGCTGGGATTATAGGCACATGACACCATATCCAGCTCTGTATGTGTGTGTGTGTGTTTGTGTGTGTGTGTGTGTGTGTGTGTATTTTAGAAAGAAACAGGTTCACACTATAAAACTGGTGTTAAGCTTCTGGCCTCGAGCAGTCCTCCTGCCTCAAAGTTCTACCCTGCAGCAATCCTCTTGCCTTGCCTCCCAAAACATGTGTATATATAGGTATTTTTAAATACCTATATATATAAAATACCAATACGAGTCTTGCTTAGTTGCCCAGGCTGGAGTGCCATGGTACAGTCTCAGCTCACTGCAACCTCTGACTCTGGGGTTCAAGCAATTCTCCTGCCTCAGCTTCCTGAGTAGCTGGGATTACAGGTGTGAGCCACTGTGCCCACCCCCCAAAACATATCCTTTTTTTTTTTTTTTTTTTTTGGGATGGAATCTCTCTCTGTTGCCAGGCTGGAGTGCAGTGGCATGATCTCGACTCACTGCAACCTCTGCCTCCTAGTTTCAAGCAATTGCCCTGCCTCAGCCTCTTGAGTAGCTGGGACTACAGGCGCGTAACACCATGCCCAGCTAATTTTTGTATTTTGTGTTTTTATTTTTATTTTTTAGTAGAGACGGGTTTTTACCATGTTGGTCAGGATAGTCTCGATCTCCTGACCTCATGATCCACCCACCTCGGCCTCCCAAAGTGCTGGGATTACAGGCATGAGCTACCGTGCACAGCCCCCCTCCTTTTTTAATGATTTCTTGCTGTATTAGGATAGCCTTTTTATGTGGTATACTCTGTTGCATGTGTAATGCTGAATCTGAAACAATGCTCTTCACTCTTTACCTGACTGACTCTTACTTAACTAACAAAACCAGCTCAGTCATCATTTCTTCCAGAAGCCCTCCCTGTCCCTGTCCAGGTTAGACTTCTTTCTGCATTGTTATCATGGATGTATTTGATTACTTATGTACAGGCTGGAGTGACTTAGACCCTAGAATAGTTGCTTTGTGCAGTGTCTTCAGCATGACAGGTGTTCTTTAAGTGTGCACTGAAAGGAATAATTAATACATAGATAAATGAATACTCTATTTTTAATTGAGTTTCAAGAAAATTCTGGAAGGACATAGGTACTAGTGTAGTGATTGGGTCAGAAGTATCCTGTGATTTTATTTGGTAGCAATAAGTAAAGAAATGTAGCCAGGCTCAGTTATTCACACCTGTAATCCCAGCACTTTGGGAGACTGAGGTAGAGGGATCACTTGAGGCCAGGAAATCAAAGCCAACTCTGGCAATGTACAAGATCCTATCTCTACAAAAAATAAATTAGCCAGGTGTAGTGGCACATTCCTGTAGTCTCAGCTACTTGGGATGCTAAGGTGAGAGAATCACTTGAGCCCAGGAGTTGGAGGGTGCACAGTTCTACTGCACTCCAGGCTGAGTGACAGAGTGAGACACTGACTCTGTAAAAGACAGACAAACAAAGACAAAGAAATGCCATTATAGCTTATGATCTCTCAAGAATGACAATGATAGCAACCGGTTTGGAGGTCTAGAGGCATTTCCTCAGGAGAACCCAGTGCTTAGATAAAACCTCTAGGTGGAATTCCAGGGCTCTTTGACCCTTTCCAAATTTGACTACAGGTGGCAAACTCATCTTGGCAGGTTTGCTGGCTCTCCCAGCATCTGACCTGGCGTGCTTCCCTCAGTCCCATCCCAAAGGGATGTTCTCTACCACTAGATGGAGCATCAGACCTCAAGTCAAGAGCATCCCAGTTCGCTGCTGCTTTCGGTGGCTCTGGTCTGGGAGGGGAAGAGAAGACTTGAAAATGGGAGGATCTCGTTGGCTTGCTAAGGATTTGGGATTTATCTTGTAGTCAGTGAGGAGTCATTGGAGGTGAAGGTCAAGAGAAAAGGAAATTCTGTACTTTCTGTTTGCTCTACATTTAGTTTTGATTAACTCTGTGATGAATCTAACATGAAGAAGGCAGTCTGTGCTGGTCTGAGACTAGGGCTTAGGGGAAGGGGCACACTGAAGGGGCACACAGCAGCATTTGATGATCAGTGTAGTGCATGAGGGAGAAAAAAAAACAGAGTAAAAAACCAACAGACTAGGAAGCTTAAGAAGGAAGGAGGAAGATAATGAATTTATGTTTGGAGACGTTTTTGAGGTGCCAGGTAGATTTGTCTAGAGAAGCCTAGATTTCAGGTGACAGGCCCGCAAATTGTTACTTACAGGTGTCAGATGAATCCACATGTGTAAAACAAAAGTTATCCAGTGAATACACAGAGAGTCAAAATGAAAAGTTAATGGACAACAAATAATAATGAATGTATAGAGCAAAAGACTAGGAGGATCTATAACAATATGTTGATAGTTGTTTTCTCTGGTTACAGAAATTGCAAGGCAGTTTTTTTGCATATTACACATAGTAATTTTTAAAATTAATAATCAGAAAATAAAGAGAATTGAAAATAAAGTAAAAGTAAGGTCTTTGCAAAAAACAAAAGCATTAGACAAATATGAAGTTCTATAAGCAATATGTAACAAAGTAATTACTTTCTGTATCTAGTCCACATCTGTAACATGATCTGTCTGATTTATGAAGAAGTGTATTTTGACAAAATAATGTTTTTGCTTGTTAAATTCGTTTTATCTGTGCCTCACTTAATCCTTGGATAATAATTCATTGCTATCTACTGACACTTAGGAAAACAGAACAGTTAAGATACTAATAAAGGATGCTTTGGAAAGATTGAGTCACTAGAATTGCCTCATTATAACAACATGGTGCTGATTCTAAAAATGTTTTGTTTTTGAGAGCGGAGTATGAGAAAGGAAGCAGAATGATTACATTGAGGCAGATGGCATCAGATAAATCTAGATCCAACACCTAGCGCAGCACCTGGCACACAGTGAGCACCAAAAACACCTTCTAGAATGAGTGAACTGAGCCCTTCTGTGCTTTCATTTGTGTTTACTAATATATAGAGGAGTCCTTTTTCATTTGTTCTGTTTAGGTAAACTCTTAAGGAATTTTTTGGTGATAATGGGTCCTAATATATTTTTCAAAATCAGGTATTAAGTTAAATTTGACACAAGTACCTTGGAATGTGTGTAAGTATATTAAAAGATATTTGGTCTATATTACAATATCAAAATATATTAAATCGACATGAACTATATCATAGGATACTTTTTTTTTTCTTTTTCCTTCTATTGAGACAGAGTCTTGCTCTGTCACCCAGGCTAGAGCGCAGTGGCACAATCTCAGCTCAGGGCAACCTCTGCCTCCCAGGTTCAAGAGATTCTTATGCCTCAGCCTCCCAAGTAGATGAGATTACAGGCATGCACCACCACACCCAGCTAATGTGTGTATTTTTAGTAGAGACTGGGTTTCACCATGTTGGCCAGGCTGGTCTCGAACTCCTGGCCTCAAGTGATCCACCCACCTCACCCTCCCAAAGTGCTGGGATTACAGGCATGAGCTACAGCACCCAGCCTAGATTTATTTTAAGGAATTTATTATTTCTTAATCTCAGAATAGTGAACATCTTTGCTTCTAAGAATATGGAGATAGGAAACAAAATTTTACAAGTATGGGTAACATTTCAGTGTAGGAAAGTTAACATAGCTGTGCAGCCGTAAGATTGGAGAGAGATGAACACATTTTATAAATAAGGGGGGACAAGACTAAGTTGGAATAAAATAAAATAAAGTATTATGATTATGTAATATTTTAATATAAAAGGTGAATGAATACCAAGATCTTGGATAGTGAAGTCAAATTTTAAGAAAATTGTACTTGGGAGGTCATTATAACAAATGTAAAAGACTTAATAAGAGAACAAAACTCATTTTGTGATTATCATAGTCAAAGATTTATTTAAAGAGAACCTCTGCAGTTCAAAGAATGAATTTAGCTTTCAGTAAAAAATCTATAATGTCTATATTAATCATTTCAAATTATACTTTTCCCTCCTGAACTCAAAATAAACAAGAAAATAATAAATGAAATCCTCTACTTTTGCTGTTTTTGTTTTTTATGACAACATGGAAGTAACAGACTACTAAGTTATTTCCCACAAAGAACCCAACACTTTTCCATACACAGATTACTTTTTCTTAATTTTTTTTCAACCTACACATGTGAAGATCTCATATCCATCATTTGTCTTTGTTTCACATGGCAAGTTCAGAAAGCCAAGGTTATGTGATATTTGATAAATAAACTTTCAAACATAAACAGGTCAAGCCACAAATGTCTAATAGCATTGCTCTTCTGTTCAAAAGTAATGATCATCCTAGTACGTTAGATCTTAAAACATCAAAGAATACAAGATTAAGATGGACTTTAATGCGGAAAAAGGATGCCAGGAATCCAATTAATATTTTTTTTTAATCAAGCAGAATGGGCTTAAGGGATTTGGGTATAAAATAAATGGAAGTTATCTGGATGAAAATAGTTAGGCCTGTGCTTCTTGGGAGGATCAATGAAGTTAAATTAGTGTTTTTGTGACACACCTGGCTGGTGAGAGGACAAACCTGAGATGTGCCCCCAGAATGCATGCAGCGTGGCTGAAGGAATGAAAGTGATAAGAGAAGATGACAGATGTGGGAGGCGTGAATGAAGAGTCTGAGGATCCAAGGTGTTCTTGGTGAAGAGGACAGAACCATGGGAGTAGAAGCCTTAGTCATCAAAGCTGGAATCATAAGAAAATGCTTTCATGAGCTAAAACTCGTGCCTAAGTGGAGAAATCAAAAGAGCTTACCTTAGGCAGAATTATGGGGAAAACAGTCCTCTGAATAACTGTAGCAAATGTTTACAGGTCGTAAATAAATGATAAAGAGAAGATCTTTTTAAAACATTATCTACAAAGGAGCAAAGAAAAAAACTGAAAACAGACTGCTTCATAGTGGTGAATGCCAGAGGAATTAAAATCTCTTCAGACTTGTGAGGTAAAAGTTGTTTCTCAAGGTCAAAGACAAGACTTTCTCAGACATAGAAAGACTCAGGAAAGATACCTTTTGTGTTATAGATTACCTTAAACAAATTTATGAACAAATTTGGTCATTTTGGCAGTGCCCGAGTGAATGAGATTTTTGCCATTGTGGGCTTCAGTGGACTGTTACTGCTTTTTTTCTCTCTCTTCTGTTTTTAACCCTATAACTTTTCCATTCACACTGTTTGCAAAAACTACTTTACTTGCAGCTAGGCATGATGGCTCATGCCTGTAATCCCAGCACTTTGGGAGGCCAAGACAATCACCTGATCAAGACCAGCCTGGCCAACATGGTGAAACCCTGTCTCTACTAAAACTACAAAAAAATTAGCTGGACATGTGGTGCACACGTGTAGTCCCAGCTATTCGGGAGGCTGAGGCAAGAAAACTGCTTGAATCCAGGAAGCAGTGAGCCAACGTCGCACCACTGCACTCCAGCCTGGGGGACAGAGTGAGACTCCATCTCAAAAAAAAAAAAAAAAAAAAAAAAGCCTACTTAACTCAAAATATTAAAAATATGGCAAACCATGTCCTATAGAAAATTGTTCCTAAAGGGAAAAGGAATTTAGAATCTAGAAATCAGAGTTATATTTCCTTAGAAATTCCAGTAGTTAGGGAGTATAAATATCCACAATTAAGTAGCTGTAAAACAAACACCCCTGAGTACACCTGTGATTGCACCAGCTTCGTTTCAAGGGACACTCCTGTCCTGACTTCTCATAGTCCCAGCACTCTCATTAACACAGTATTTTATAACCCATTCTTGTCATTGTTGGAACAAAAAGGTACAATCTCTGTACAAAGCAACCATGTCTTAACAAGCCTGTTGTACTGCATATGAGTTTGAACTCAGAGTTTAGTTCCATTATAATCAATAGTTGTCTGTATAATGCAAATCTTATATCCTAGTCTGTCTTGTTATATTCACTTGCATTATGAAAAATCTCATCGTAAAAGAAATCCCCAAATATGGTTTGGGCTCAGGGAAAGACAGCAGATAAACTAAGTACAGTCAGTGGTTTTAAGCTTTGAAAAATAAAATTAGAAGTAAACTAGAAAGGATAAAGAGGAAAAATACTCTAATTCTGACTTTGTTTGGGCTGCTTGAGCCACAAAATACCATATACTGGGTGGCTTGTAAATAACATAAATGTATTTCTCACAATTCTGGAGGCTAGAAAGTCCAAGATCAGGGCACTGGCAAATTTGTAGTCTGTTGAGAGCCCATATCCTCATAGACCACCATCCTCTCACTTTGAGCTCACATGGTAGAAGGGTGAGGGGTCTTTGGCCTCTCTTATAAGGGCAATCCCATTCATGAGGGTACGGTCAAGACGACCTCATCACCTCTCAGTGGCCCCTTTTTTCTAATACTACATACTTACGGGTGAGGATTTCAACTTGTGAATTTTAGGGGGACATAACAACGTTCAAATCTTAGTGAATACATTGATGCTTATAGTCAGGTTGTCTTTTTTTTTTTTTTTTTTGTGACAACAGTTTGGCCATGTTTATCAAGAATCTTTTTGCATACTCTTTGACCCAGCAATTCTGGTTTTTTGCTTTTTTGAGACGGAGTTTTGCTCTTGTTGCCCAGGCTGGAGTACAGTGGCACAATCTCGGCTCACTGCAACCTCCGCCTCCCAGGTTCAAGCAATTTTCCTGCCTCAGCCTCCCAAGTAGCTGGGACTACGGCATCCGCCACCACATCCAGCTAATTTTTGTATTTTATTTAGTAGAGTCGGGTTTCACCATGTTGACCAGGATGGTCTCGATCTCTTGACCTCGTGATATGCCCGCCTTGGCCTCCCAAAGTGCTGAGATTACAGGCATGAGCCACCGCACCCGGCCAACAATTCTGTATTCAGAAATTCATCCTAAGCAAACAGTCATGGGCATATTAGAAGATTTAACTGCAGTAACTATCATTGCATTGTTTAAAATACCAGGAAAATGAGGGAAAAAAAACACAAATGATATAAAATGGAATGCTATGTGCCATTTTAAAATGAAGGAGAAAAATAGTTAATGATATGGGAAATTTTCACAAAACACTAGAGTAGAAAAGTGGGTTGACCGTAGTTACTGATTATGATTCCATTTTTGTTTAAAAAAATAATTCACCTGCATATGTATAAAAAGGTATGGAGAGTTTCTAGAAGTGTATTCACCAGAATGCAAACATTGGCCTCTCTGACCGGAGGGAAAATGGATGACCTTTATTTATTTTATTTTATTTTATTTATTTGTGTTTTTAAATGACTGCTATGGTCTGAATATTTGTGTCTCCCCCACCCACCCCCAAATTTATATGTTGAAATCTTATTCCCCAAGGTGATAGTATCAGGAGTGGGACCTTTGGGAAGTAATGAGGCCGTAAGGGTGGGACCTCATGATTAGGATTAGTGTTCTTAGAAAAGAGACTTCAGAGAGCTGCCTGGTTGAGAATGTGCTGTCTATGACCCAGAATGAGGGGAATATGCTGAGATTGCCAGTGCCTTGATCTTGGACTTCCCTGTGTCCAGAACTCTGGGAAATAAATTCCTGTTGTATATAAACCACCAGTTTATGGTGTTTTGTGATAGCAGCCTGAATGTACTAAGACAATGGCTGGGTATAGTTTTAACTGATGTGAAATTGGCTTTCATATTTTCTCTGTTTTCTTCTGAAGTGTTAATGTGCACAATTAGGTCCTTGATCCATTTATGAAAGAAAAAGCTATTTTTCCAAAATATTTTGGAGGGTGGGAAGAGGGCAAGAAGGAGAGGAGAAGCAACATCAGACATGAGGAAGGGCAGAAAGAACTATTTTCCATGAATATCCCCCTTTGTGTTAGATCCTTTATTTCAGTATTCAATTTCGGACTCATGATGATCTACTACAAAAAATGTAGTCCGCTTTACAAATATAAAAACCGAGAAACTGAGTAATTGGCCAGGGATCTACTGTCGGCTAGCATGGAGCCAGGATTCATGCCCTGTCCTCTAGCACCAAAGCTTGAGTTTTTCCACGCACAAGGAGGACCTTCTCCATGCTAAATGTGGTAGTAGATTCTAGGGTAAAACATTTTATAAAATTGATAACTTCCCTGTGCTTTAAGCACTTGCATTCTAGATTTTACCACAGTATGACTCATTTTAGTCGAGGACTATGTTGCTTGCGACTTGCTTGAAGGAAGGAAAGTAACATTTACTGACATTTTTCTTTGTACCAGAAGTTAAAACAAACAGAGTTCATGTTGAGTATAGGGTTCATTCTTCTCTGACACATCTTTTTTAAATTTAGTTGTAACAGCTTATACTTTAGGTTTTCCAGAAGTTTCTCTTAAAGCGCTTATTCAGTAGCAATATTGAATGTTTTAATTGTGCTTTTTATAGAGTCAGGGCAGTAATTTGAGAAGTATGTATCACCAATAGAGAAGATGTTATTTCTTTTAAAAACTGTTTGTTTATTTGTTTTTTACAGACAGTGTCTCACTCTGTTGTCCAGGCTGGAGTGCAGTGGTGCAATCATAGTTCACTTTAGCCTCAAACTCCTGGACTCAAGCGATGTTCCCACCCCAGCCTCCCAAGTAGCTGGGACTATAGGCATGTACCACCATACCTGGCTAATTATGTTCCCTTTTTCTTTTCTTTCTTTCCTTTTCCTTTCTTTTCTTTTGCCACAGTCCCCCCATCTTACTCAGGTCTTAAACTCTTGTCCTTAAGCAATCCTCCCACCTCAGCCTTCAGTGTTCTGGGATTACAGGTGTGAGCCACTGCACCTGGCCAAGAGGATATTTCTTTAGGCAAATACAAGTGCTATATTTTCTTCAAAGACATATAACTTTGTTTTTTGATATTCAGTCTTGAGTCTGTCTGCATTGATTCAAGAGTGGTCCAAATTTTTCTCCAAATCTTAGCCATTATTCACTAGCCTCATTTAATTATAATTTTTAAAGTTCCTTGAGCCCTTACTAAGCACATTGCAAAGTGCTTTTTCTGAATCACCTTATCAAATTCTTATGGTCACTCTTTGGGAATCCAGTAGATTCCCCATTTTGTGCACTGTGAGACTGTCTTTAAGTTGCTTCTTCAAGGTTAGTAGTGAGCAGATGGTAGTCCGGGACTCTCATTCAGTCTATCTGATGCCAAAACCTTCCCTCCAATGTGAAATTACATGATATTTATGGGGAAAACCACCCTATTCTCATTTATAATGGTGCTTTTATTTTCACGAACTTTCTGTTTGTTGGTGATGTCACTGCAGTGTTTTAATTGCTGTGGCTTTATAATCATGTGTTTCAACATCAGTAGAGTGTTCTTACCCTCACTTCTCTTTGAAAAGTAATTTTGAATAGTCTTATGTATATATGCTTCTAAATAAATGTGGTTATCAATTTGGAAAGAGTTCCGTTTCCATAAAAAATTATTTTTTATTTAAATTGCACTTTTAACATTAATTTTAAAAAAGTGAAATATTTATTGACAGATGAGATTTCCTACTTAGGAGTATTATATCCATTTATACACTTCAGTTAAGCATTTTAATTTTTTTATATATCTTATCATTGTCTTGTTATATTTATTCCTATATGTTTTATAGTTTGATACCACTGTACCTGGGACTTTTCCAATTACATTTCCGTTACAAGTATAAAAAATTATTATATCTGGCCACCTTACTGAACAACTTTATGAATTTTTGACATTTTCAGGATAATATTGGTTCTTTAGGTAGACAATTATGTTATCTGCTAATGACCAAATTTTCATTTCTTTTAAATATTTTAAACTTTTCATCTGTTGCTTTTACTAGAGATTTCAGAACAAAGTTGGGTATAAACCATAAATTGATATTGATAATGTTTTACTTTTTAAAAAAATTACTTTGCTTTTGGTTTCTGATATAAGAGCTCATCTCAGTTTACACAGGTGTACTTTAGGAGAGGTTAGAATAGTGCTTAATTTTTCAAGAGACATTGAGCTTGTGGGTCCCTGTAGTGCATTCGAGCACAGAGATTGCCTTGTGGTGCCATGCAAGGTAACCTCTGATGAATGGCAGGGATTCCCTTTTTATCCTGGAATTTCCATTATGTTTGTAATGTTACTGCTTTTACCTCCACTACAAGGCTTTTTTCTTTATGACCTGAAATACTTGTGGTTTAGCCGCACATTAGGTTCGCCTCTCTGTTGTAATTTAGTGGATACCACTGAATTGGTGGATACCATGCCCAGAAACCTTAAAAGCTTTGCTAGAATTGCTCCTAGGCACTTGCCTTTCCTAGCACAACTGGAACAAAAGAAGGGGGGTGGAGCTCATGCAGTGCCTGTGGGTATTTTTCCCTCTGCTCACCTGAAATTTTTCTTCTAGAAAGTTGGGAATGGGACCTCCCCAGTGCTGTGTCTAGGTAATAAGCCCACTACTGTAGACCTGGAATGACATCATGAAGTCATTCAGTTTTCATTCCTATGAAGAAATCCTTTTCATATATACTCTTTAGCATTGCATTGCTTTTTCAGAAGCATATTTCTAGTGAATATCAGAATAACTAAAAATTCATCATTAAAGAAGTTCACTCTATTCTTAATTTTCTAACAGTTGGAATTTTTTGTTATTTTTCTTTTTAAAAATAGGATAATGGCTGTTTAATTCATCAAGTGCTTTTTTAGCATGTATCAAAATGATCAGTTTTTTTTTCTCCTTTAAACAATTTTTTTTTTTTTGAGATGGAGTCTTACTGTGTCACCCAGGCTGGAGTGCAGTGGCTCGATCTCAGCTCACTGCAGCCTCTGCCTCCCGGCTTCAAGTGATTGTCCTGTCTCAGCCTCCCGAGTAGCTGGAAGTACAGGTGTGTGCACCTGGCTAATTTTTTTAATTAAAAAAAGTACACCCGGCTAATTTTTTTTAATTTTAATTTTTATTTTTAGTAGAGATGGGGTTTCATTCTGTTGGCCAGGATGGCCTCGAACTCCTGACCTTAGGTGATCTGCCTGCTTCAGCCTCCCAAAGTGCTGGGATTACAGGCATGAGCCACCCCTCCTGGCCCCTTTAAACAATTTATAAAGCTCTATTATATTAATATTCTATCACTCCTGTATTTCTGGATGAAACCTTTTTGCTCATAGTTTATAATCGTTTTAACATACTCTATTCAAATTGCTATTTACTTGTATTGACTAAGTTATTATTAATAACAATAGCATTTTTTAAGCATGTACTCTGTGCCAGGCTCTGAGACGAACACTGCATCAATCAGCTTAATTTCCTCAACAGTTCATTTTATAGATAAAGAAACTGATGCACACAGATTTCAGCTAACTTGCTTCACATCACACAGCTATGACAATGTGTCAGAGTTGCTAGTTAAACCCGGCTCATTTTGACCCCTAAACCAAATTGTGATCAGGAAGGTAGTTGATGACATAAATGAGATGGTACATGACTTGATTTTATAATTAATATCATCAAACTGCTTCAGCAATCATAGCTAAATACATCAGTTTCCATTATAGGGACATGCCTGTCATTGGAAACAGGGTCTCCTGTTCATAAATCAGGGTACGCCCTTCTTTGAAAAATCTAGAGAGACACAGACAATTTTTGCCTCTTTGAATTCCCCTCATTTGGATGTCATAGAAACTATCCTCCCTCTTTAGCAGAGTCACTGATGGTCCTGTGCTGTCAGCCTCTTGAACCGCATTCAGATGCTCTTATGATAGAAATAGATGGAGGGGAGAGCTGGTTGTTCACTGGTGAGTAGAGAAAGAAGGGGCACATAGTAAGCGTAGGCCCAGTGCAGAAGTGGAACTGATATCATTTAAAAACCTGGTAATTTTCCAAAGCTCTGTTTGTGGTTGTTCAGATACTTGTTAATAACAGAAAAAAAGGCTACATACTATCTTTTCTTCCCTTCCTGTATCTATGTAGAAATTATGGAATCAAGATCCAGGGAATTTACAGATGTCTCTACAGTTTCTGTTTTTAAGCACAATAATGAATCATGTCCACTGTCCCGACTTTACCCAGTCCCCAGTGGCCTCTGATAGGAGCCAGATGCTCAGGTTTGAAGGGCATTATGTATTGACTTGTTTCTTGCTGGTTTTTCTCAGAACCAGCCTACCTAGCCAGTTCTGCATTTCTTGACACCCTCCGCAATCTTCCCCCGACCAGCATACTCAATGTCCACATCTCACATCACTACTTCAACACTCAGAAATCCCTTATTTGAATCTCAATTTCTTTTTTGTCTTTTCCCACAGATCTGTTCTCCAGTTGTGACCAGTAGACCGACCCCCTAAAGATGCCCATGTCCTATTTCCCCAAACCTGTTAGTTTACATGGCAAAGGTGAATCAAGGCTGTGGATGGAACTGAGATTGCTAATGAGCTGACCTTAAGGAGATCTCCCAGGGCTATCAACATGCCCAGTGCAATCACAAGGGACCTTATAAGTGGAAGAGGGAGGCAGGAGAGAGAGCGTGAGACTACTCAGGCAGCATTACTGGCTCTGTGGATGGAAGCAGGGCCTTGAGCCGAGGCCCTGCTTCCAGGTCCCAAAGTAGCCCACTTCCAAGAGTGAGAAAAGGCAAGGGAACCAGTCCTCCCCTCATGCCTCCAGAGGAAAGTAATGAGACCCATGCCAGACTTCTAACCTATGGAACTGTAAAATAATGAATCTGTGTTTATGCTTTATTTTGAGCCACAAATTTGTAGTAACAAATTACTACAAATTAGAAACTAATTCATCTTGCCATTCCCCTAACTCTTCCAACATCTCACTACCTCTCAGCCGCTGCTCATCCAGCTCCAGCTGCCGTGCTCTGTGCCTCATAATCACACAGGTGGCCATTTATTTGCTTTCTTCTTATACGGCCTGTTACCCTGGTATTGAGACCCTACCCCAGAGTGTAATATTGCTTTTTAATGTTCACATTTCTGAAACCTCATTTTTGCCATAGTAACTCTTCCAAATCTCATTGCTCTTACTCCCTCAGTCCTGTCTTCACTCCACTACATTTTAGCAGATGACCTTACCCCTACTCTACTGATGATGTTGACAGCATCTGTCTTGAGCTCCCTTTACTTCTAAAACCTCTCTGTGAATTCCAGTCATCCATTTCCAGGTTTCCATCTCTGGGCCTCTGTGCAGCATTTGACAGTGTTAACACCACCTCCCATTTTTCCATAGCCTCTGTGACATTGCATTCATTTTGACATCCCTCTAATTGCTTTTCTCCCATTTATATCAGCCATATTTTTTTCACTCCTTAAATCTAAGCCTGCCTTAGCTTCTGTTTGCAAACTTCAGGCCTCCTGTTAAATATATTCTCTTGATGTCATAGCCTCATCCAAGACTTCAGTATTACCACTACAAGGGATACAAGATGTGACATCTGGCTGTCATACCCCCCGCCCTCCCAGGCCTCAGGCATACTGCTAGGTAGCATCTTCTTTTTTGCCCCAGTGCATGGAGAGAACAGAGTCTTCTTTCTGTAAATTTGTATTGGGGATCGCATCAGATGCAGGAGCCCAGAGCCTTGCATTCTGGACACTCCATGCCCTTTTATGGTGTAAGGGAGGTGGCAAGACTTAGGACAAGGCACAAAGCTCCACTTGGGTTGAGGTCAACACAGGTACCCCATTCTTCCTCCCCATTCTAGCTCCTACCTCCAGGATTTATGCAGAAACAGATGGGCTAGGCTGAAGGGCCTATGTTTTATTCCTGTAGAGTTTTTGTCAGTTTTGTTACAGTTATTCCTTATTGGACTGGGGGAAAACCTGCTCTGAAGACTTTATTTCGGAGGTGGACAGGTATGAGGTTCAGTTGCTTTTCTCTAGATGGCTTCTGAGGGACACTTGGCCAACTTTCCCCTTGGCAGTAGATACTTTTATGTCATTTGCCTCAGGTTCTTATACACAGGGGGAGGGTCAGAATTTGGGTAGGTAGAAAGGTGTGTGAGGAGGCCTGAAGCTGGAAAGGTCAGTGTCATTAGGAGACAGTTGCACCCTTTGGGATGGGCATGGATCCTTGCCTGAAACACTAGGGTTGGAGCACCATCCTAAAGCGCAGTGGAGCGGCCCTTTCCCAGGGCAGCTCATGTCTTGTCCTAGATCTCACCAGGACCAGAGCCCCCCCAGAGCTTTGTGGACTATGTGCTGAAGAACCCGTCTTGCTAAGACACACAGAACTTCACTTACTGAGACACTAGTTGACCATCTTTTCAACTCACTGCAAAACAATTATTTCGGAAGCAATATGAAACCTGACCTTGAGCTATAATGATATAAAGACAATTAAATTAGATCCTCTTTGCTTCTCTGTTGAACCAACTGTAAAACATAGTATTTGCCTTGTGGCTTAGGCAGGTGCATATGATTTGCCTGGTGTGATGCTACATGAGTGAAAAGTATTGCCTCACAATCAAACTCATCAGGCTTATTAATCTGTACTGGAACGTTTATTCAACTATATATACCAGGTATTTTATTAAGACACAAAACAGGGTCAGATGCAGTGGCTCACCCTTATAATCCCACCACTTTGGGAGGCCAAGGTGAGCAGATCACTTGAGCCCAGGAATTTGAGAACAGCCTGAGCAAAATGGTGAAACCTCATCTCTACAAAAAAAAAAAAATGCAAAAATTAACCTGGTATGGTGGTGTGCGCCTGTAATCCCAGCTACTCGAAGGCTGAGGTAGGAGGATTGCTTGAGTCTGGGAGGTGGAGGTTGCAGTGAGCCATGTTAGTGCCACAGCACCCCACCCTGGGTAACAGAACGAGTCCACGTCTCAAAAAAAAAAAAAAAAAAAAGACACAAAACATTTAAGGATGAGTGTGTCATGCTCTTAATCTCCATGGTTTCAGAATCTTAGACTCTGAAGGAAATTTTTTTCTCCTTTAGTAATATTGCAGACTTGACATTTTTCTAGCCTACCAACTTCAGGTGTACATTTCAGTTTATTCTGAAAGACTCAGACAACATGCATTTTTCTTTTGTAGCTAGGCAATATGTAAACTCTCACCAGTTGGTGGCTTTTAGTCACACTCCCCATTGGGACCAGAGATAACTATCTACAGCTTATGGAACGGCCTTGGCCAGAAGCTGCCAGGTATGGGAAGAAGGAAACATATTGTCGGCTCTAGAAATAGGAAGCTACCTACAAAATGATATAAAGAGATAGTCTGAAAGCACAAAGACCTAAAGTGACAGCTGTTTACGATGACAGCAAAAAGGGCAGAGTTTGCAACAAAGAAAATGGAGCTGAGTTATTAAAAGGAATGAACAACACTTAACCGTATGCCAAAAGGAACCATGAGAAGAATTCACCTGGGGTATTCATCTTCCATGTAAACAAAGCAAAAGCAAACAATTAAAATGTTTCAGATTCTTTAGAAGGAAAGAAAGACAAGTCCTGTTAATGTTTTATTGCTTACCTGCCAAGAACCACGAAAACCAATTTTACATTTGTTCTACCATAAGATTTGTAAAATATGGTGATTGGGTTTTTGAATCTCCTTATCTGGAGAGCTAAAAGCATAGTCAGTAGTCCCATCTTCCTGAAGTAATTTAGATGTGGCCGCCTGGAGGTAGGGAGGTCATTTTTTAGTCTAGAGGAATTTTCAGGACCTCTTTGGCTCCATGAATGATACTGATTTGAAGATGTAGATAACAGAACAGGACTGTAATGGAAACGTCTATTTAAGTTTATTTTTCTTGGTTTTAATTTTTAAATTATAGAAAGGAAATATTTCAAAGTCAGATAAATCCTGTTTGAATTAACTATGTTCATGTTTCTATGTTACCCCTTAGTTTTCATCTAGGACCCCCAAGTTTGTGATGAAATGATATCATTGATACATTTCTCTCTCTCTCCGTGTGTGTGTGTGTGTGTGTGTGTGTGTGTGTGTGTGTGTGTGTGTGTGTGTAGGACCTCAGGCGTAGACGTCTGAGTTAATCACCTTCTCAGTTCATGGTTTACCATTACTGGTCCAAGCTGGGCTTCTTGTCATTTATCATTCATTCCCTTTTATTCTAATTCTCCACTCCCGTTTCTTCCCCTGCTTTATACCATGCTATTGTCTTCAATGTGTATAAGTTTTTATTTTTATGTACCTTTGAAAATTATTTGTGTGTTTTTCTTTAGTGTCCATCTGTGATGTATGTTTAAAACAGATGGACACTAACATCCCATTCAGTTTTTCTTGATGTAAATCTGTTTACACTTGTGGTGTATATTTCTGGCTTGTTATTTCTAATTGCTGCCTGAAATCCCAGAGCTTCCCTACCATGCTTTATTTACCCTCCAGCTCTTCACTGCCATAGATAATACTGTGATGAACATCCTCCAGCAGGTCCCTTATGGTATACATAAAGTCTGTATCTCTTGGAAGAGGATGCGTATCTGTGAGTTAAATTGCTAGGTCATATGAGCTATCTATACTTAATTCTCTGGAATGACTGAACAGTTTACATTTCTTCTAGTGGTTCACATTTCTATCAACGTTGGAATTATACAGCTTTCTGATTTTAGCCGGCTAATAGGTATAAAATGATGCATTGTTTTCGTTTGCATTTTTCTGATCACATGCAGGTTGGAGCATCTTTTCATTGTTAATTCAATTTTATTTTTTTTTTTGGTCACATTTTTATCTGTTGCAGTATAGTTCCGGGGTTTTTGATATCTGAATTAATATATAGAGATATATTTAACTCTAACAATTTTTGACCTATAAAAACAGCAAAATCTGACCAGGTACAGTAGCTGACACCTGTAATCCCAGCACTTCAGGAGGCCAAGGTGGGCGGATCACCTGAGGTCAGGAGTTAGAGACCAGCCTGGCCACCATGGTGAAACCCCATCTCTACTAAAAATACAAAAATTAGCAGGCCATGGTGGCACATGCTTGTAATCCCAGCTACTCGGGAGGCTGAGGCAGAAGAATCGCTTGAACGTGGGATACAGAGGTTGCAGTGCGCCAGGATCACGCTACTGCACTCCAGCCTGGATGACAGAGCGAGACTCTGTCAAAAAAAAAAAAACAGCAAAATCCGTGGTCCAACTTAATATGTTGTTGGACATATTGTTCGTTGTTCTTTTTGTTTTCATTGTTTTAAATAGTATTGCGATGACCATATACTGATATATAGCCTTTTTCTTCTTTCAGATTTGTCATTAGGATAAATTCCTCAGAGAAGGATTACTGAGTCAGAGAATGAACCTTTTTATGGCTATTGTTACATATTGCCAAATTACTTTCTAAAAACACTGTACTCATTTACATTAGGCATCATTTTTATGGTGACTCAACTGGTTTTACTCTAACTTCATAATCATTATACATTATTATTTAAACCATTAGTAACTGTAAATATTACCTGATTGTTTTTATTTGTATTATTTAATTATAGTTAATATTAATCATTTATTCAGGTCTTCATTTATGAATAGTGTGCTTCTATGAGTGTGATCTATTTGTACCCTTAGTCCATTTTCCTATTACTGTCTTTTGTCAGTTGACTTGAAAGTGAATTTTTGTATGTGGTAGTTTTACCTTGTCTTCAATCCCTGGAAATTAAAATTACTCATTTACATCTTCAGATGACAATCAAAACAAAACACATGATAAAAAGAGAAGAAGATGGTGGTTCAGAAGCCGCATGGGACCATGGAATACACTGTAAGTATAACCAAGGTGGTATAAATGTTTGTTAATAGCACTAGATTAAGATAATGTTTTTCCCTGACACATCCTGCTCCTTGGCTGCATTTCTTTTGTGTACTCATTAAATAATGAAGCTTCTTATGACCAGTTTTAGGACATTTCTTTTTCCTTCATATTTTCTCCCCAGTGAATCTGAAATAAACCAGTGACTTGAGAATGTGAGGGTGATCTGGCTGCAACATCCATCACCCTGTTGATCACCAGCATTGCTTAGGCTGACCTGGCCGACTAGGCAGGTATCCCCTTCTTCCCTCACTACTCCATGTGCATCCCTCTGGAGCTTGGATGAAGAGTCTGGCCTTCCCCAATAGAGGAGGACTGTTCTTTGGTCAAGGGTATTCTAGTATCTGTGTTGCCCTGTTAGAACCCCCAAATGAACTGATGACTTGAATTATCTTTGATCTAACAGTGACTACCACTTTTAGGTCACCAACCCAGACATCCTTTCTAAGTGCCAAAGCTATGTACTCATTTGCCTACTCAGCATATCCATCTACTTCTCCATGCTTGGTCCTCTTTCAAGAAACAATGGCTTCATCATTCCTACATTTATGCAGGCTAGAACTTGATTCTTGACATCTCCGTCCCTTACTCTCCATGTTCATTACAATCTTCTGAGATTATCCAGCCAGTCTAGGCCAGATCCCTTTTTTAACATTCTCATAGAATCATGTTGCTTTACATAATTTAACATTATTGATTCATTAGCGTGTTGTTATTTTAATCTCTATCTCATGCTTTAATTTATACATTCATGAAAAAGACTAGACCTCTCTTTGTTCACCATTGTATTCCCGGTGACTTGCAAGGTATAGGTCTCCATATTGTTGAGCAGTAAGTGAACAATGCTAGGTGTGTGTTCATTACTACATCTCCGCACTGTGTGCCATGTGCTCATCTCTGTCACTGCATCCTGAGCTCCTGGAGGCCAGGAGTTGTATCTTATGTATCCTAAGCTTGGCACAAAGTGGGCACTCACTTGTAGATCTACTTTAATTCACTGTTAAATAGCACTCTTGAGGAGTGTTCTCTTTGACTTCTAAGAAGAAATTAAGTGCTATTGCTGTTGCCTGGTTGTATTTTCCTAATGTGTGCTTATTTTATAGTAATTATTTGTAAGCAATGCCAGACCCTATATAAAACAGGCAGAAGGATCTAATTCTTTGCTGGTGTTTCTTTTGGAATGGTAAATCTTCTGCAAGCCTCTGCAGAGTCACATTGAAGGTCTCTGGCACAGGCTTTCATGCTCAGTGTTCTGTGAACATCTCTAGGCATCTTTCTAAAGTTTATAAGCACAGTCATTTGCAGAAAGTATTTGGGATGATTTTATCTTATATTACCATTATCTGAAATATACTATTGATTCTCATAACACCTAGAATAGTGCCTTACCTCAAAATAGGCACTTGAGAAGTGTTGTACTCAATTATTTATTATTAATAATAATATTACTTATAAAGCCGTAATCATTACGGTCTGTATGTATTTGTCTAGCACCTTTATTCACATGCCCCTCCAAAGAATTGAGAGGTGCTTTTGCCAGGAGTTACTTCCTACAGTATATACTGAACAGTGCAGTGACAATAAAAAAAGAAAAATTAACCTCCAAATTAATTAAATACAAACAAGTGATCAAATCAGTAATGCAGGTATGCCTACTTCTTTGTTTTATATTATGGAGACAGTTCATCTTGTAGGTGGACCTTTAATACCGAAGGCAGCCTACCCTTTCACCAGTCCACATCTTCCTCCAGCCTCCTCACCTTGCCACATAATTCAAGGCTCATCTGGTGGAGCCAGTTCTGCTTACAAAGAACTTACACCAGTCTTGACCCAGAGCTATCAATGGGAACTTCTCGGTGACTTTCATCAGAGTGACCTCCCACTAGCAAGTCTGTCTGGCAACTCTGGTCAAGGGGTTTGTCCTGGGATGTTGACATGACATCAGGGAGCCAACTTTTTTTCTGGGAAGAGCTGTTTTCCTATGAAGTTTCTCATCTTCTCACTGTCCTCTATTTCTGTTCCTCTACTATAGAAGGAAAGAAAAGTGTACACCTGGGACATATGTTCCAAGTTTTATAGATTTAGAGAATAACACTAATTTGACCATAAAAAATTGTGGTTTTAATCGTGAACAATTATTGGTAGTGGGTCTAAATTTCTTTTTGATGTTCTTGCTTTCACAATATTCATTCATCAACTTTTTGTGCACCCTCCATGTATCAAGCAGTGTGCTGAGCCCAGGAGAAAACATTTTGCCACCTTTGCCATACAAATCAGCAGTTTATAGTACAGGAAAATGTCACGCAAATAGACAGAGTATCACAAGAGAGAAACTAACCCCATTTCCCCTGAGTCTAGGGACTGTGTGTATATTGTGTTTCCTTTCTTGTTTTAGTCTTTATTACAGCTCATGGACCTTTACTTCATACAGCTAAGTTGCATCAAAGTAAAATTAGAAATCTATTAGTTGACAGTGAATTTTGAAAATGAGGAAGCCCAAAAATAAATTGCACTTAAGACTTTGCATTAAAATGACTTTATTAAGAATTGACAGCATATCCACTCTTTCTTATAGTCCATCTTGATGGAACTATTACTTTATCATTTATTCATATTGCATATAAACTAATAGTATCTATCAAAATTAATTTTATTGCTTTATTTATTGACTCTTATTTGTTTGATTATTCTAGGCTGGAAGCCAGGACACCCTAAACTCCATAGCACTGAAATTTAACATCACTCCCAATAAATTGGTGGAACTGAATAAACTTTTCACACATACTATTGTTCCAGGCCAGGTAATTATAGTCTTATTGGATATAGGCTAGAAAATCTGCATTTATCTTTTATTGCTATTTTCAGTGCCTCACTTTTGTCAGGAAATTATTATAAGTGATAATGTACTTTGGTTCAATATTTTCTCTCCCTTATTTTTATGTATTTATTTTTTGAGACAGGGTCTCACTCTGTTGCCCGGGCTGGAGTGCAGTGACACCATCATGGCTCACCGCAACCTCAAGCCCCTGGGCTCAAGGAATCCTCCCACCTCAGCCTCCCAAGTAGCTGGGATTACAGACGTGAGCCACTGCATCCAGCTCAACTTTATGATCTTTTCATATTCACAGGATACCTTGGTTACACATGCTTAAAATCTTTTTCTAGGCTAACATGACAGCATTGCTGTATGGCTAAGAACTTTTAAGACCTCAAATCCTCATTTGCCTATGTGTTGGAGCAAACACAAAATTATTTTCTGAAGGCAGTAGGAAACTTTCACCCCCTGCCCCGTGATCTAGTCTCACTTCCATGTTGAGGTAGCACATGTTCTGGCTGCTGCTCACCTCCCTCTACAGTGCAGTCAGCTGTTTAAGCACAGGAATTACTCCTTAGATTCGACATTTGGAATGTTCAGACAATTGAATCGCAATCCATGTTACCTAATACTTTTAAGAATTCCTATGCAAAAAAAAAAAATTAATATTGGTAGAGAATTGCTTGGGAAAAAATGCCATCTGTTCATTAGTGTAGTTTAGCTGTATAAGATAAATAAGAGCTGTATACCAAGACCACAAAATTTTAGTCCTCTGTAAATTGCTTTTCACAGAACTCTAAACTTTGGCATTTGCCATTGCGCCATATTGAAGATGTTAGAGCAATCCTCCAAAACTGGTTCTTGTGTTTATCGTTACTGCATCATAGAGGACAAATAGTTCAGTCTGGGATCTTCCTTTGTGTGAGATTCCATAGGAGAGTACTTGTCCTTCTGAAAAACTGGCTCATTTTTATCTTATAGAAGTTGAATTCTGCTAACTAATGATATTGTCTCTTTGCATTAATTATATGGAAACTCAGAGTCAGATTTATGGCCCACTTCTTAATGAGTGATTAGTAGTTTTGGAGCACATATTTTTAGTAGTAATCAGTCTTCATCTTAACATCCCCTTGACTTTTATTTTCACTTTTATTTTAATGTGTTTTTTATTGTTGTCTCAAATAGTTTCTGGATTGAAGTGAGGTTTAAATAACTTAAAACAGAAATATGACTGGAAAGATAGGAGATAGTGAATAACAATATTGATCAGTGATCAGTTGTTATATGATTAGCTCTGAATTGTTTTATAACATTAAAGGTTGTCATTTCAAGATTATATTTGGCTGGACGCAGTGGCTCATGCCCGTAATCCCAGCACTTTGGAGGCCAAGACAGGTGGATCACTTGAGGTCAGGAGTTCAAGACCACCTGACCAACGTGGTGAAATCTCATCTCTATTAAAAATGCAAAAATTAGCCAGGCTTGGTGGCGGGTAGTTGTAATCCCAGCTACTTGGGAGGCTGAGGCAGGAGGATCTCTTGAATGTGGGAGGTGGAGGTTGCAGTGAGCTGAGATTGCGCCACTGCACTCCAGCCTGGGCAATAAGAGTGAAACTCCATCTCAAAAACAAACAAAAGATTATATTTGATACATACCACAATGTAGCATGTCTCATTAAAAGAGTGTTGAATGACAGGATTGTAATAAAGTTTTGAGAACCAGAATATTTTGCAGAAGGTTGCTATTCGGTATAATTCTGGGGGGGATTTTTAGTTTTACATAACCCAGACGCTGATGGAAAAGAAAATATTGGGATCATTGTATTGGTATTAACTTATATAGTTTATCATATAAGGACCATACTACTTTAGAACCCAGAGCCTGCTTGTAGTTAGCAAGCTGGGTGTGTTCCGTTTCTACCTGGCACAGATATTAAGTTTAAAAGCCATGTTTCTCTCTCCCTCATTTCCCTTATACTGTTAGTCCCCTACTGTGGAGGGCTCTCCCCTCTCTCCTATCCAACCTCTACTTATTCTTCAAGACTTCACTTGGACCCACTGCTTCTCATGGCCTGCCCAGACTACTTATTCACTGACCTTGCTCTGCCTTTCTTTTTCTTTTCTTTTTCTTTTCTTTTCTTTCTTTTCCCTCCCTCCCTTCCTCCCTCTCTTCCTAACTTCCTTCCTTCTTTCTCTCTTTGTTTTGAGATGGAGTCTCCCTCTGCTGCCCAGACTGCAGTGCAGTGCCACGATCTTGGCTGGCTGCAACCTCCGCCTCCTGGGTTCAAGTGATTCTCCTGCCTCAGCCTCCCTGAGTAGCTGGGACTACAGGCGCATGCCACCACGCCCAGCTAATTTTTTTGTATTTTTGTAGAGAAGGGGTTTCACCATGTTGGCCAAGCTGGTCTCACTCTTGACCTCAGGTGATCCACCTGCCTCAGCCTTCCAAAGTGTTGGGATGACAGACGTGAGCCACCACTCCTGGCCTTGCTTTCCCTTTCTTTTTGAGTTCTTGCAATGTCTACAGGTATGTTTTGTACCCTTTGTAATACACATATTCATATGCTGAGTATCATTTCATGGCTTAATCTAAAACACCGTAAGTTGCTTATGAGTCCTTGAAAGCAACCTAGGTCGTAATCATGCACTGAACAAGATACTGTGCAGAGAAAACTTCTCTAAACACTCGCTAGTGGTTTGCCTGGTTCCCTGGTACTCACCCATCTCTTCTCTCCCATTCTCAGGTCCTTTTTGTGCCAGATGCCAACTCTCCTTCCAGTACCTTAAGGCTGTCATCATCCAGTCCTGGTGCTACTGTCTCTCCTTCATCATCAGATGCAGAATATGATAAACTGCCTGTATGTATATTATGCAGTGAAGTTCGTTTTTATTAAAGAGATTTTTTGTGAGTTGTAGAATTCAGCATGCTATTTTTCACAACATTACATCTGAAATTCTCCCTAGATGGTTGAGATTAGGTAATTGGAGAATGCATCCTCTCCAAGGGAAATTTATTCACATTTAAGGTTTCAAATGCAAAAATGGTCAAACACGGTGGCTCACACCTGTAGTCCCAACACTCTGAGAGGCTGAGGCAGGAGGATTGCCTGAGCCCAGGAGTTTGAGGCTAGCCTGGGCAATATAGTGACACAAAATATTTTTAAAATTAGTCAGACATGGTAGCTCACACCTGTAGTCCTGGCTACTCAGGAGGCTGAGGTAGGAGGATCACTTGAGACTGGGAAGTTGAGGCTGTGGTGAACCATGATTATACCACTGCACTCTAGCCTGGGTGACAGAGTGAAACCCTGTCTCAAAAAAAAAAAAAAAAGGTAAAAATGCATGCCTTTTGTAAAAGTATTAAGTTAAATTTCCAATGACACGGATAGTTTATTTGTATTCTTCCTTCATTTAAAAAAAAAAGAAATGGAATCATGAGTGTAATAAGAATTTTTCCATTTAGGTTTCCTCCCTTCCTTCCTTCCTTCCTTCCTTCCTTCCTTCCTTCCTTCCTTCCTTCCTCCCTCCCTCCCTTCCTCCCTCCCTTTTATTGTTGAGACAGAGTCTCGCTCTGTCACCCAGGCTGGAGTGCAATGGCACAATCTTGGCTCACTGCAACCTCTGCCCTCCCAGGTTCAAGCAATTCTCCTGCCTCAGCCTCCCAAGTAGCTGGGATTACAAGCACCTGGCTAATTTTTGTATTTTTAGTAGAGATAGAGTTTCACTATGTTAGTCAGGCTGATCTCAAACTCCTGACCTCAGGTGATTCACCCACCTCTGCCTCCCAACATGCGGGGATTACAGGTGTGAGCCACCATGCCTGGCCCATTTAGGTTAGTTTCTAAAGACATTTCATGAGCAAGTTTTATGGGTTCATACATGTGTCTTTGCTTTAAAAAAAAACAAACTTAGTTTGATTTAGATATCTGTTATTACATTTGTGATATTTTTGAAGGACAAAGGATGTTTGCCTTATTAATGTTCTACTTAAATATAAATAGTATACTCACAGGGAATTTATGTGGCTTGATTTATACACATAATTTGTTTGAAAAAGTGCTTTTATTTGATTTTGAAATTTTTTGCTTTTACAAGGATGCTGACTTAGCACGAAAGGCCTTAAAACCCATTGAAAGAGTATTATCATCTACTTCTGAAGAAGACGAGCCAGGTGTGGTGAAATTTTTAAAAATGAATTGTCGATACTTCACCGATGGAAAGGTATATGGCAATGTAATTTGTTTCCTTTCCTTGAAATCTATGAAAAACTAAACAAGGTTATAAATCACTGGAACAGAGTTTACATTAAAAGATCTTACCCAAAGTATCTATTTTAGATTTGACAAGAATTCATTAGTTTTTCTCTTTTAGATGCCTGCATTTTACTTATTGAGGTAAATGTGATCACTGAGTGGAAATGTAATTCTTTGTGACCTTGGATTTATTGTTTTATCTTTTAGTTTGGGCCTGTGAATTGTTAGGGAGACAATGTAGTATACATATAACAGCCTACGCTAGAGTCAGACTCACTGAATTTAAATTCCAACTCTACCACCCACTAACTCTGAGACCAGGGGCAAGGTATTTACATGTCTTAAGCTTCCATTTTTCTCATGCATAAAATAGGAACAATAAAACATTTTAACTAATAGAGTATGGTAAGGAAAAGTGATAATTTACATAAAGAATTTAGCACCTAATCTGGAAAACAGTAAGCTCTCAACCTGTGTTTGCTGTTGATGACAGTAGTATTAACATCTGCTGTATCCTGTTTTTAGCGTTTTAGTTGTTGGTTGATTGTTTTGTGTGTCTTTTTGTGTTTTTGTTTTCACAAAGAACAAATTCAACTTTTAGTGAGCCTCTGGAGAAGGGACTATCTCGATAACCAGTGAATTCCTATGGTCATAGCAGACTTTGTATCAGTTTTAGATAACAGGAAAATATGTTATTGATGTGCACTTAACTTTTGCAAATAAGAATAAATTATGCTTGACATAAAAAACTTTTCTAAAAAACAGCTTTATTGAGATGTGATTCACGTAACATACAGTTCACTCTATTAGAGTGTAAAATCCAGTGACTTTTAGTTTGTTCACATAGTTGTGCAACCATCACCACAATCCATTTTAAAACATCTTTATTACCCAAAAAAGAAACTCCATAACCATTAGTAGTTATTTCCCATTTCACACTCCCCCACCCTATCCTTTCCCCTTCCCTGCCACCCCCATCTCTATGAGGCAATCTCTTACCTACTTTGAGTCTTTCTGTATTTGCTTATTCTGGACATTTTATTATTCCTCCTATCTAACTGTAAGTAGATGTCCTTTGACAAACATCTATCTCCCCATCCTTCTCTTTCCCCCTAACCACCCACGCCTATTTTTTTTTTTTTGAGATGGAATTTCACTCTTGTCACCCAGACTAGAGTGCAATGGCAAGATCTCTGCTCACTGCAGCCTCTGCCTCCCGGGTTCAAGTGATTCTCCTCTCTCAGCCTCCTGAGTAGCTGGGACTACAGGTATGTGCCACCACACCCAGCAAATATTATATTTTTAGTTGAGACAGGGTTTCACCATTTTGGCCAGGCTAGTCTCGGACTCCTGACCTGAGGTGATCTATCTGCCTTGCCTCCCGAAGTGCTGAGATTACAGACTTGAGCCACCGCACCTGGCCCACCCACGCCTCTTGGTCATTACCATTCTACTCTCTACTCATATGAGATCAACTTTTTTAGATTTCACATATGAGTGAGATCATGCAGTATTTATCTTTGTGTGTTTGGCTTATGTCATTTAACATAATGTTCTCCAGGTTCATCTATGTTGTCACAAATGACAGGATTTCATTCTCTTTTATGGCTGAATAATGTGTGTATATATAGCACATTTTCTTTATTCATCTATTGATGGATGCTTAGGTTGTTTTCATATCTTGGCTATTGTGAATAGGGCTGCAAATAAACATGTGAGTGCAGGTATCTCTTTGAAAGATGATTTCATTTTCTTTGGATATATTCCCAGTAATGGGATTGCTGGATCTACAAAACGTTTTGCTAAGATAATCACTAGACTCATTAAAAGTACCAAAATAAATTATTTGTCTAAAGGAAGTTATCTGTATCCTGGTGTTTGTCATAGATAATATCCCTGTGGCCATTAAGGTCTGTTTTATAATTTGAGCAAGCTTCAGACTTTAAAGTCTTCACCAAGCTACAACTTTTTGCTTTTAATCTCCGTAGTTCAGCTATATTCACTCTGGCTACAAATGTTTCATATTCCTATTCATGTTGACTTTTTTTTGGATGTGGGCTTTCTAATATTTTAAAGAAAAATATTGGGACTATTCTTCGGCACTATGATTCTGAAACAGCTGTTCCCTTAGCACAGAACCGTGCACTTGTTAGACATAGGGGTGAAGACTTGCAGAGTGATTGTAAAGCCCTGTATTCTCAATCCGGAAGCCACTCGGACTGCCCATCCCATTTTGCAGTGACTTGTAAAGCCCTGTATTCTCAATCCGGAAGCCACTCGGACTGCCCATCCCATTTTGCAGAGAGAGAAACTAGAAAATCTAGGAAGTCTGAGACATGCATGTGAGAAGTGGGATCACTCCACAACTGTGCTGTTGCAGCAGCTGCGCTAGAACAAGGCTCGGTCGGTTGCCTCAGTGAGCTACATCCACTTTCTCTGCCTAACCACCCAGCATTGCATTTCTTCAGCCTGTTTTTCTGGTCCTCACGGAGGGGATGTAATTGTCACATAGAATACTGTAGTTCACAAAGTCCATGGAATGGCAGTGTGAGTTAATTAAAGCTTCCGTGGTAGTTGCTTGAAAGCATTTCTGCCTGAAGTGATTCTGTCCTGTTGCTTTCTCCTGCAGGGTGTGGTTGGCGGTGTCATGATTGTCACTCCTAATAACATCATGTTTGACCCTCATAAGTCCGATCCTCTGGTTATTGAAAATGGGTGTGAGGAGTATGGGCTCATATGCCCCATGGAAGAGGTTGTTTCCATTGCGCTCTACAACGACATTTCTCACATGAAGATCAAAGATGCCTTGCCATCGTAAGACATTTCTTTGTTTACCAGGATGAAAGGGGTGTTGAGAGAATTAAATGTAGCTTAAAAATGAGAGCATTTGTATGATTGAGGAATTATGTAGAAGGGATTTTGAAGGTGGAAGATTTGTGCACTGAAGACAATGAGAAAAATGAGAAGAAATGAAAAGAATAAAGTCAATGATGGGAAAAGTTGAACAATGTAAAGATTAAAGGAGAAAAACAAAGACGCCAGCATGTAAAAATAGTATTTGTTTGGCTTATTTTTCTAAAAAGCAGTGCATGTTCTTAATGAAATTGTGAAGAAATGGCTTTTCTCTGAGAGAAGTTTATCCAATTACCAATAAGAGAATAATGTTTTCTTCTGGGTTTAATTAAGGAGAGTTATGTTTGTCTTTATTTAACTTCTAGGAAAGGGAGTCTCCCTGTCTCATGTCCTCCCTCAGTCCTGCTTGGAGAGAGATTTGGGTGGACAGTGTAGTGGTAGCCACCTTCAAATGCTGTGAAGAGGGAGTAATACCAGTTTGCTTTTTCTCTCAGATATAGATGAATATAACTTCACTCCTGATAACTTTTGCGTTATCATGCTGGATTTATTGTAAAGAAAGGGAAGCTCCCCAGGAAAAAAAGAGTTAAGGAAGAGCTCAGAGAATCAATTAACTTATACAGATAATCTGATTTTTACTGTCCTTTTGCTCTAGTTTGTCTGTTTCTCTATAAAAACCAGCAGTAAAAATCTTTAAAATCCTTGAGTGATGGGACGGTACAGGCAAAGCAGTAGGTCCTAACAGTACAAAGGGAAACTAGCCCTTGGGGCTCATATGAAAAAAAAGGAAGGTTACTAGGGAGCTAACCCAGACACAAAATCCCTGGGGGTTTATGCCAGGAGATTCCCCTGGACTCCTACAGCCATTAGAATCTGGTCCACTCAGCCCTTCTCCAATCCCAAGCCACTGAAGATACCACCAGAGCATGGACACTAAAGTAGTTTCCAACTTTTGCTGCCAGAAGTATCTAAATGGGTGGCCAAACAAATAGGGGCATTCCTTACTGAAATATGGCTCCTATTGAAGTAATACCACTGCACATCTTCAGCCTAGGATATTATGTATTCTCTTTAATGATAGAAGGTACATCTTTATATAAAAATTAATCTCAGTGTGAGATTATGTTTAATGATCTAGATTACAAGGGATAATGCCATGATTACAGGAAAAGAGCAGAGTTAAGAATCGGCTCCTAATTTGTTGAAGTTATTTCAGGGTTGCACATTTATTCCTTCCTGCCTTGGATGCAGGTATATAAAGGATGTCTAGTCTAATGAACAAGAATGTGTGAGAATCAGTGTGAAATGAACTTTGTATTGTCTTCAGAATTTCACAAATTGTTTAAAAGTTAAAAATTACTTAAAACGTCATTATTACCAAAAGTTTAATGATAAAACAGTAAGTGCAAATTATCCAGTGGCAATGTGCAATAGGTTTTAAAAGTGGATGGGGGTAAAATCCCTACATCCTCACCTTCATGCGGTGTGTGTGTGTGTGTGTGTGTGTGTGTGTGTGTGTGAGAGAGAGAGAGAGAGAGAGTGTGTGTGTAGGACATTTTGTAGCTCCAGCTGCCACAGCAAGTAGGAAGGGAACAACTGAAAGGACTATTGATCATCATTAGGTACCTGGTTAAGTCTAGAAAACATTAATTAACAAAATAGCTAGTTGACATCATTATGTACTTTGCTCCAAAGTGCTTGGCAGCTGCACTGCCGAAAAAGCAGATGTTGAAATTAATCTCAAATAGGGAATTGGCAGTTTGGATAAGGTAAAAGAAGAAAAAGGTAAACAAGGTAATCTAGAAAGCTAATTAGAGTGCAGTTGAAGGTATTTGTGTGGGGGTCCAGCTAGGTGGAGAAGGGGCTTGGATGTTTAGGGAAGAAAGTTTTGCTTATTAATCAAGTATGTGGAAAGTTGGGTTTCTTTGTTGCAGGACTTCATGTGCCAAATTAAGTTTTGAATTCCAATAGGGAGGTTATGCTACATTTCTAGGATGAAAGCATTTTTAACATCTCCTGGGATGCTAGTGTTGGGTAGAACACTTTGTGTATGCAAGTTCCTGCAGAACAGAGATTCTGTCACAATTGTATTTCAGAGTATAGCACTTAGGGGCTCAATGAATGCTTATTAAATTGAAATGAATTATAAATTATGAAGGCTTTTTAAAGCATTTGTTGGAGCCAAACAATTATGTAGGCTTTTATTTTCTGTTGGAAAAAGCATGAACCTTTCATACAGATGATTTATAAAATCACTTTGGGGGAGACAGTCCTTTGGATCTTCAGAACTGCCTGGTACTTTGTTGCTTCATTGTCATGACCATTTATTTCAAAACCAAAATAGCAGCAAAGGTTTATCTGAAGATGATCTGACCTTTTTAGAAAATATTATTATTTCTGAAATTGAAATGTTATTCTTTAAAAGGGTTTTTATATCTCTGCATTTCAACCCAGTAATGGCACTACTAATAGTAGTGGTAAGTGGATGGGTTTACTTACTCAAGATATTTCCAAGCATATCTTTTTCTTACACATATTTTAAATTATTACTATTTTTATTTATTTCTAACTTTTATTTAAAGTTCAGGGGTACATGCGAAGGGTGTGCAGGTTTGTTACATAGGCATGTGCTGTGCTCTAGTCATATTTTTTAAAGTATATTTCTTGATCATTTATTTTATACTTGGGAGAATATGTTTAATCAGTATTTTTATATAATTTCAATCTGGGTAGTAAAGCATCTGTTATTAAGGAAAAATAATTGACTGCATCCCAGGACAATATGTTTTAGCTGATAAACAAGCTGCACCATTGCTATAAAGTAAAGCAATATTGTTTTAAAATGAAAGAAATGTTTACTTAAGAAATGTAAGTATTATACATAAGAGCTCTTTTGGAAAGATTTACTTTTCTATACATTTTAAAAATATAAAATGGAGCAACTGCCATATACCCACAATAATAGTGGAAGCGTCCTCTTGCATCTCCTTTGGGAGTAGAGGACTATCTGTGATTAGAAGCATCAGATCCTAAGCCATGAAACCCAGAATCCGAGTTCAAGGTCAGTAACTTTATATGAAGCAATTGAGTAGCTACTAAGTCAGTGAGCCTTTCAAAATTAATGTAGTTGTTTTCTATACTATTTTATAAAAAGGAAAAGTTGCATATTTAAGGAATTTTAGACATTGGTACTAAAATATTTCCTACCCTTTATCCTTTCCTTCATGGAAGTCAGAAACATTATTTCATATTTAGAAATCTTATGGGTGGCATCTTCATGTTCATGTATAACTTCCAAATCCATCACGTGCTTCCAGGAGGACATCCATCTCTCATGGTTCATTCTTTCACCATTTCCTTTAGTTGATTTATGTTTCATTTTGAAATCAATTTGTTGATTTTATTTTTTTATTCTGAAATCATTTAAACATAAATTTAAGTTGTGGCATATTTCTATGTTGATTTTTGGTTGGGTTTCTGTTTTGTTTTTTGCCTTTCCTCCATTTTGTTTTTGGTTTTATTTTTAACATTCCATATGCACCCACCATTTCTCCCCCAACAGTGACCTACCTCAGGATCTTTGTCCTCTGTACAGGCCTGGAGAATGGGAAGACCTGGCGTCAGAAAAGGATATCAACCCATTCAGTAAGTTCAAATCTATCAACAAGGAAAAACGACAGCAGAATGGAGAGAGAATCATGACTTTGGATTCCAGACCAACAGGACCTTTGGAGAAGTCCACAGAACATACCCCTACAAAGCCCTCAGGTGGCTCTGTGTCAGAGAAATTAAAGAAACTGGAATCCTCTAGGGAGACATCCAGTAGCTCTCCCACAGTGACTAAGCTCAGCAAGGAGCCTTCCGACACTTCCGCTGCGTTTGAATCTACAGCCAAAGAAAACTCCTTTCTAGGGGAAGATGACGACTTTGTTGACTTGGAAGAACTTTCTTCTCAGACTGATGGTGGCATGGACAAAAACGACACCTTGAAGGAGTGCCTTTCTCTTGACCCAGAGGAACGAAGAAGGTTGAGTCACAAATAAACATTTCTGCCATGGAAATGCAGGTGCAGTCAGCCCTACACTTTTTGGGAACAGAGAATGATGTTGAACTGAAGGGAGCACTAGATTTAGAAAACTGTGAGAAGCAAGATATAATGCCAGAAGTGGACAAGCAGTCTGGTTCACCAGAAAGCCGAGTAGAAAACACACTGAACATACATGAAGATCTAGATAAAGTTAAACTCATTGAATATTACCTAAATAAAAACAAAGAAGGGTCACAGCTATCTGAAAATTTGCAGAAAACAGAATTAAGTGATGGAAAGAGTATTGAACCAGGGGGAATAGACATTACCCTTAGTAGTTCTCTTTCTCAGTCAGGTGATCTCCTAACTGAGGGCAATAAAGAGCCAGATAAGACCTGGGTGAAGAGAGAGAGCCCCTCCTGGTAAAACTAAACTCTTCTACAGAAGAAAATTTGATTAAAGAGGCTCTAGACTCCTCTTTGAAATCTACTCTGGACAACAGCTGTCAAGGTGCACAAATGGATAATAAATCTGAAGTTCAGTTGTGGCTGTTAAAGAGAATTCAGGTACCCATTGAAGGTAAGCTGTTTTTCTTTAATGCCTTTATATTCTGTTGCATGATTGTGTTTCTAAAATTTGCACATGCAATACCCAAGTTAGTACAGTTATTTGAAAATAATGTCTTCTCAATAGACTATATCTTTACTGATAAAAGTAATAATTGGGGAGAACATTTACAAGATATGATATCTATTTTGGAACTTGAACTATGACAGATCTCTAGATAACTACTTCCAAAGTAGTGTACTTTTAATCTTTCAAGTTATTTTTCTTTTTTACCATTATTTTCTAAATCTAGTGGAGTTTAAACTGTTTTTGAAGAGATCTCAATTCTAAACTGAATTGCATTATAATTGGGTTCTTAGTAGCATTCATTAATATGTATTCCTATAATTGCCCCAATTCTCCATTATTTGTTATTCTGTTGGTTTTTATACTTATTTTCAGTATGTAGCAACTCATGGGATGTAACTCAGCCTGAAACAGCCAAAGCTTTGTCTTTTTGTGCTAAAGAAAACTTGAAAAATGTATTAGTCCTGATATGATGTAGTTGTAGTATGTTTCTGCAATGTTTTGACCGAGAGATGATCACTATTCTTTTTAAGTTGAAAAGTTCTGCCATTACCAATATTGTCAGTATTGAGGAAGAGTTGTTTCATGTATGATTCAGATATACTTCCTTCAAAAGAAGAAAAAAGCAAGACCCCACCCATGTTCCTGTGCATCAAAGTGGGAAAACCAATGAGAAAGTCCTTTGCCACTCACACTGCAGCCATGGTCCAGCAGTATGGCAAACGAAGAAAGCAGCCAGAGTACTGGTTTGCTGTACCCCGGGAGAGGTGAGTATTGGCTACAATGGAAAGTCTGTGGGTTTGTTAGATTTCGATTGCATTTTGATATTCTTTATCTTGAAATACTTAATTTTCTTCTTGAATAAGAGCTTTCTCTGAATTGTAGATTTTAGGATTCTAGAAGGAATTAATTAATTTATTTATTTGAGACAGAGTTTCATTCTTGTTGCCCAGGCTGGAGTACAATGGTGCGATCTCTGCTCACCGCAACCTCCACTTCCCAGGTTCAAGTGATTCTCCTGCCTCAGCCTCCCAAGTTAGCTGGGGTTACTGGCATGCACCACCATGCCCATTATTTTTAGTAGAGGCGGGGTTTCTCCATGTTGGTCAGGCTGGTCTCGAACTCCCAACCTCAGGTGATCCGCCTGCCTCGGCCTCCCAAAGGATATTATTTAAAGTGACTTTCTGCTAAAGGGTGGTTTTAATGTAACAAATGTGGAGTTATTGTAGGTACTGTGTCCTGAACCGCTTTCATAACTTTCTACTCGGTTGATTTTTAAATGAAAGAAGAATTTGATATTCTCAAGTACCAGTAATTAGAAGTGCTTTTCCATTGAGGATAAAGGAATACCGTGGAGCAGATCCAAACACCTCTTAAGTTCAATAAAGAGGCAGGATTATAATTTTTCAAGTGCTTACAATTGTAGGGAATGAAAGATTTGTTGGCCTTATGGAGGAAATATCTGTAGCTCAGCAGCATAAGAAATGTGATACTCTGGATAGGTTCAAGGGGCTGTATACCCCTAGAAAAAAATTATATTTTTAAATCATCATAGCAGATATCTTATTGGTTATGTGGCAGTCTAGCATAGGAGGGATAGTGGCATAGAAATTCTTCAACAGTATATCACTGAGGATGTCTTTATAATAAAAATAATTAGGGAATATTCTTTTTAGAAAACAAGTAAACGCTTTTCTTTTATATATGTGGTGGAATAAAAATGTCTTTATAAAGTCCTTGCAATTCGTTTTCAACACTGTTACAACCATGCATCTTCATCTAGGCAGACCTTTTGGCTAAACACACCTGCCAAGAGCAAATACACTCAGCAAGCTTCCTAGCATGAATTCTCAGTAAACAAAATTAAATTTTAAGCACGGGTGCACCTTCTGGCTGATTATTACCTAGAATGATAATTCTCATCAGGAGAGTTGCCTTACTAATAAATTATACTTTAATGTGAAAAATAATAGGCTTTTCGTTAATGAATTTGCTAATAGCTTATCCCTGTCTTAGACACAAACCCACGTTAACACAGACATTAAACATAACTTGTTTTGCATTTATGTAATATACTCCTTCACCTGTGCCTGCAGCCCCACAGTATCTCCTGGAAACTTTAGGTATATCGAGGAGAATGGGGAGAAAATGTGTGTCTTTTGTTATTATTTTTAAATATTCAATAGAAGCAGTGCAGATTTCTGAAGCTCTGTTAAAATTTGAGTCCTAGAATTAGAATTTCACAGCTGAATAATACCTAAGAGATTTAGGCCCGTTCTTGTATTTCTAGGTGAGGAAAACAAAGCGCTGAAACTTTCAGTCACGTTGTGGGTTGTGTAGACTTGCGTCATCTATCAGAAAAAAATTACCTATCACATATATATCACTTTTTCTCTGGGAAAATATTGTTTATAATATAAGAAAATTGTGTTTTTTTTCAATTGTGTTATCTTTAATGGGACTGTCCGCACCAAGGACTCTTGTAGAATAATTGAAGCAATCCCACACATGTAATTATTTTACTGTTGGTTTTAAACCCAGAAAGAAACTTTAATGTTAAAATAGTTCCGCTCTTTGACTTCTTATACCACTTCAAGTGGTTTTTGTGAGCTTTTAAAAGTAGGTCACTTGTGGGATTCTATTATATTGTATTTTATACTGTCCATTACTTGTTTATCTCTGGGTAGCAAATAATCTGAAATACTTAGTTTTCTTTCTTGAACTAATTATGAATCAACCAAAGATTTTCTTGGAGGCATTATATTATACTCTGTTAATGACGGTAGATTTTTTGTGTAATTGTTAGGAAATTTTTTTGTGGCAATTACTGCTTCAAATGTAGACTGTATTTCCATATCTACATTTTAGTTTAAGTTGGGGGAACCCACATTTTAGTTTAAGTTGGGGGACCCACATTTTAGTGTAAGTTGGGGGGGGAAGATGAATCAGTCCCATGGTTAATTCTCATCCAGACCTCCATAATATGAAGTGTTTATTTTTGTTTCTAATTCATGGAAATCTTCAGGACTTAAGGCTCAACAGAAGTCCTTAAGTGGGAGCTAAGAAGTGGTGTGCACAGCTTTTCTCACTTCAGTTATAATTTCTGGATTCCCTCACTACAGCAAACTGAATGTTTCTACTTGCCTTTCTGTTTAATGGATCCATGCATCCACTGGAGTTTCAGTTGCAGAGTGAAGCCACCCTAGGAGTGGGTTCCAGTGTCCTTTTCATAGACCTTATTGATGTGACAACTTGTTCTGTTTAGGCAGGTCTCTCTGACTTATCCACTACTTTGAAGGTCATTGTCACAGGAAAATTAAAGTTTGATGGTGAACTTCACAAATGTATGTTTCACTATTTCTCTCTATTGTTCCTAATACTTTTTTAAAATGCTTACCTTTTCCTTTATTGTTATTACTACTAAAAAGTTAACCACCAAATCACTCCTTGGTTTACAATGTACCCTATAGCTTTCCCAACTCCATCATTGAATGAATAATCTACCAAGTAAGACCATGGAGAGGGCGGGGCAGGCAGGGACAGAGGGTGGTAAGGACAGCAATGATGGAAACCTTGCATAGTCTCTGTTAATCTCCTTTGTTTTGGGTGGGTGTTTTTTCTGTAGCAATTCTTATTAAATTTTAGATACTAGAAATTAGAGATGTGAAGTAATTAAAAACTGCCTAAATACGTAATAGTTTTATTTACCTTGGTAGAAGTTGGCAGAAGATCTAAGACCTCCATGAATCCAGGAAAGCCAGCAGTTTCTTCTTGCACACCTTGAAACATACTCAGGTTCACTGGGAATTAAATACTTGTCAACCTTATGTACCCCCATCTCCATTGCAGCTTGCAAAATCAGGTACTTCTCTTGAGACAGCTGAAGATAATAGTGGTGTGCTGCAGAGATGTACAGTTTCCACAACTCCACTTATAAACCTGGGAGATGGCTGGGCACAGTGGCTCAGACCTGTAATCCCAGCACTTTGGGAGACTGAGGCGGGTGGACCACAAGATCAGGAGTTCAAGACCAGCCTGGCCAATATGGTAAAACCCCGTCTTTACTAAAAATACAAAAATTAGCCGGGTGTGGTGGCAGGCATCTGTAAGTCCCATCTACTCAGGAGGCTGAGACGGAGAGAATCACTTGAACCTGAGAGGTAGAGGTTGCAGTGAGCCGAGATAACAGCACTGCACTCCAGCCTGGATGACAGAACGAGACTCCATCAGAAAGAAAGAAAGGGAGGGAGGGGAGGGGAGAGAGAGAGAGATTGAGAGAGAAGAGAGGGGAGTGGAGGGGAGGGGAGGGGAGGGGGAGAAAGCAAGCCTGGGAGATGCTGGCTCTTCCTGCTTTCACTCCTGGGGCTAGTTTAAACATGAGGACAATGTTCCGCCGTATTTTAATCATCTAGTACAAAATTTCTCAACCTTGACACTATTGACATTTTGGACTACATAGTTGGTTGTGGGGTGGGGGTGTGTGAATTGTAGGTATGTTTAGCAACCTCCATGGCCTCTTCCTGCTATCTGCTAACAAAATGTGTCTCCAGACATTGCCAAAATGGAGGACAAAATTGCTTCACATTGAGAACCACTGGTCAAGTACTAGGCCCGGCCCTATATAGCATTCTGAAAATGGGATTATAAGCCACCACAGCTAAATAATTTAGAGATTTGACTACTGTCCCCTCTCCTAGAAGAGGTGTGGAGTCTTGGGCTGAAATAATGAGCCCCAGAACTAGGCAGATGTGAATGGGAACCCCCAGAAGTGTCGGCCCTTGAATGAGGTACTTTATCGCCTTGTTCCATAATTTCCTAATTTAAAAAATAGATCAATAAGAACAATATGAAGTTTAAAGTTTGTTGCAGAAGGTAACTTAACACATTCATCATCACAGACAAGGAGAAGGCAGAAAAACTGAAGCAGTCCTTGACCCCTGGTTTGGCAGTGAAGGAGCTGAATTGAACCAGACACACTGATTTAGACTATATTCACCCATTTCCCATTTGCACCAAGAATACTGCACTGGCAACGAGCTGCACTTGTTTTTTCCTAAGTGGGAAATGGGTTAAAATATTTAAATATTTAAAAATATAGATCACCGTAGGTAAAAGTAATTATATCACATTTGAAAAAAATAATTATTGAGTGCGTATTTCCTGGCAGGCACTTTTTTACCTAGTTCTAGGTAAATAAGACTGGGACCCTATCTATGAAAAGTGACTGAAAATAGTTCTTAACACTTTGTAGAGACTTAATATTCCATGAGTTCGGATACTGTTTTATATTTTGAAAACTACAACTGTCTTTCCCCGTTCTCTATCTTAATGCTAACAGATTGCCCTTGATTAGAAAGAACCAATAATTCTTGTCTAAATTAAAACTGTTCCCTTTTTTTCCAATTATTTATGGCCTTTTAATCTCTGAAATGTTTTATAATAATTAATTCAATCTTATCCAGCTTTTAAAATAAATAAGATGGAAATGGTGTTAAATAACAGGAATTATGTGGAGTTTGTCAAGCCATGCATAAATGTTTAATCCAAACTTTTTAAATTGATTAGTGTGATTTATATACTAAGTAAACTAATAAAAGAGGGAAAGGGAGAAAAGGAGAAGGAAAGCTCATGGGGTTTACATTTTTATTTTTGTTTAACTTAAAAAAATTATGCTGAGATAACATTAGTGACACTGGAACATACAGGTAAGTCAAAAGGAGACGGGGGAAAGAATCTATTTCGCAGTCAGCCTTTTTTCCACTTAATATGCTGTGTACTTTTTCCACATCATTTGCTGTGTTAGGCCATTCTTGGGTTGCTATGAAGAAATACTCGAAACTGGTTAATTTATTAGGAAAAAAATGTTTAACTGGTTCACAGTTCTGCAGGCTGCACAGGAAGCATGGTGCTGGCCATCTGCTTCTGTTAAAGCCTCAGGAAGCTTACAAAACCAAGGCAGAAGATAAGACAGTGCAGGCCTCTCACATGGCAGGAGTGGAAATGAGAGAGTAGGGGAAGGGGGGAGTTGCTACACACTTTTAAACAACCAGATCTCGGGAGAACTCACTACAGCAATGACAGCACCAAGTGATGAGGGACCTGCCCCCGTGACCCGAAGCCGTCCCACCAACTCTCACCTCCAACATTAGGGATCACATTTCTTTTTTTTTGTTTGTTTGTTTTTGCTCTCTCTATATATATTTTTACTATATATATATATTTACTACATATATATATATTTTTTTTACTGTATATATATTTTATTGCACTTTAGGTTCTGGGCTACATGTACAGATCATGCAGGGTTGTTGTATAGGTACATACACGGCAAGGTAGTTTGCTGCCTCCATCCCCCCATCATCTATATCTGGCATTTCTTCCCACGTTATCCCTCCCACTGTCCCCACCCCCTGCTGTCCCTCCCCTACCCGCCCCAACTCACCCCAGTGTGTGATGTTCCCCTCCCTATGCCCACATGTTCTCATTGTTCAACACCCACCTATGAGTGAGAACATGTGGTGTTTGATTTTCTGTTCTTGAGGGATTACATTTCAACATGAAATATGGCAGGGCCACAGATCTCAACCATGTCATATGCTATGTGATTTTATATATATAAACCATACAGTTAGCACCACCATTATGTTTTCTGATTGATTTAATCGTGTACTAACTTTGGATATTAAGTTCTTTTGAATTTTTGGCTATTATAAGCACTGTTACATTAAGCGTCTGTGTAAAATCTTTCAGGGAGTCTTATGAAATCAAAGAATATGTTTAAGGCTTTAAATACATGTTGCACATGAAAGTGTGTGGCCATATATACACCCACCAGCATAAGAGTATCCTTTTCCCCAGATGCTTGGAACACCAAGTGTTGTTATTCTTTATATCTAACTTGGTAGATGAATAAAGAAACAGATGTAGGTATAAAAGGTTTTATTTTAAAGGTGAGTGAGTACTTTTTATATAACATTTGTTTGATATAAGGTAAGGCCAATTAAGGCCTGAGAGTTTTTATTCTGTCTAATTCCTTTAATAAAAAGATTATATGACTGCACGTGGTGGCTCATGTCTGTAATCACAGCACTTTGGGAGGCCGAGGTGGACAGATTGCTTGACCTCAGGAATTCAAGACCAGCCTGGGCAACATGGTGAAATCACATCTCTACAAAAAAAAAATACAAAAATTAGCCGGATGGTGGTGCACACCTGTAGATCCAGCTACTCAAGAGGTTGAGGTGGGAAGATCACTTGAGCCCAGAATACAAGAGGCTGCAGTGAGCCAGAATCATGCCTCTGCACTCTAGCCTTGACAACAGAGTGGGACCCTGTTTCTAAAAAAAAAAAAAAAGTTATTTTTACCTTAATATAAAAATATATAATACATTTATTTGTTAAAATGTATTCTAAAGTGCTGTTTCTGTAAGTAGCTAATTAGGATCAGCAAACTAATTTATTACACAATAGACAGTATGTTTTATGTTTGCACACATGCTTAGGATAAACTCATCATGTATAAGTTAAATTGATTCTGTTTTACTGTCATAATTTATTACATAATGTCAAGCATAATTCAAAGTCTCACTATCTCATTATAATATTTGGGGGTTTTGTGCTTTAGCAATAAAAATTAGTAACATATCCTGAGTTTAAAAGGTATAATCTACGTTGTGTGTATATATCCTATAGTCCAATCGGAGACTAATAGTAGTATTTCCTGTAGTATAGTTCATCACTCCAGAGTTCTCCATGGTTGCCTGGACCAAAGAGCAGAACCAAGAGCTCAAGGCACCTTTTTGAGAAATGGTACCTTTTCTTTAAGTCAACATTTCCCTCAAGATATTCAATGGAAAGCTAGTCCCATGAACAAGTAATAGGTGTTTCATAATTTAATATGTTGCATACTTAGTTCTTAGCTCTGTCTAGAACAGCATCTTAAGCACATAGTTTTTATTCCCTGAATAGGCTTCTTTAAGAATTTCTTAGTTTTATTTTCTAGTCTCTATTCTTTTTCCTGCTATTGGTATAATAGCATGCAATTAATTTTTATTTTATCTCTAATTACATTTTAATTTTATGAGATTACTTGTGTATCCATATATATGTTTAAAGACATGTTAGTCCAGTCTCTCTGTTGGCTTTAAATTCTTTAGTAAATGCAAATTGGGATATATTTCCCTTTTCACTTTTTTTTTTTTTTTTTTTGACAGCGTTTTGCTCTTGTCACCCAGGCTGGAGTACAATGGCACGATCTCAGCTCACTGCAGCTTTCTCCTCCCAGGTTCAAGCGATTCTCCTGCCACACCCTCCAGTAGCTAGAATTACAGGCACCTGCCACCATGCCTGGCTAATTTTTGCATTTTAGTAGAGACAGAGTGTCACCATTTTAGCCAGGCTAGTCTCGAACTCCTGACCTCAAGTGAACTCCTGCCTCAGCCTCCCAAAGTGCTGGGATTACAGACATAAGCCATTGCGCCCAGGCCCTTTTTTACATGTTGAATAGTAGCATCAATACATACAAAGACCAGGTAGTAACATTTTGGCCACAAAAGCTATATTGTGTTGTTAAGAGTGACTAGTTAATGACACATCGTAGTCATGATTTTTAAACTCTCTTTATATCTTCTTTTTGTTTTTCTAAACTATTGACTCTTGGTTCTGGAATATTTAGAGCAAGGCCTGAAAGTCATGAATACTGAGATTTTCATGATGTGCCATCCCTCTGAAATCGTACTCATTTTAAAAGTGTGGGTGCTAAGTTTCATTGGACCCTGATGTCATCAGGTGCCCGAACTGCAACATTATAAAAGCATCAGATTATTCTGGTTGAGCACATATTTTTACGAAGATCATCCCATGATATATTCAGCATCCCAAGGAGGAGTTCTACTCTTAAAAATCTCTAAGAGGAATATAAAAGAAATTAACCCAGTACCTCAACTATCAATTTGCTCAGATCAAAATCAAAGAGCATTAAGAGAGCTGGTAGGTCACCAAATTGATGCCCTTCTTGACTTTGTACTACTCTGTGAATGTAATACTTTAAAATAACAATTTCCTGTTCTTTAGTTTCTCTTCTTAAAACCATTTTGTACCTTATATCTATGGTAGTCTTCTTAAAAAAACTATTCTGATCTTGTTTCATTCCCACAAATATATCTTAAGTCTTCAGAACTAATGCCTAAACCTCTTCTTTATAAAAAAAAAAAAAAAAACCTTTATAAACTGGCGTACCTCTCCAACTTTTTCTTGCTCTGCTTAGATGTGTATTTACTAACAGTGGTCAGTTTACTGACTTCATCAAATAAGTCTAGCCTGACACCTTTAAACACTATATTCTTGAACTCAGGTAATTTCCCTTTTGTCTCTACCTATGCAGATCCTTTGTTTCCAAAAACAATACACAATACCATGATCATATCTCCCTGGACTGGCAAGTATGGTCCTTTCGTAACCTACCTTGACTGGTAAACAACACATAGGCACTAGGGGGAGGAGTTGGAGCCTTGCACCTTTCCCCCATATAGGAGTCTTAGTTTCTAAATTTAGAAATGGAGACTAAAGCCCATAGAGGAGTGTATTCTGTTTCACAGATGTGAAAGTGGATGGAGTTAAATAATTTATGGCTTAGCTCAGTGGATGCCATGCTTAGCTATATAATAAAAACATTTAGGAGCCTTTAAACATATGATTTACCCAGGTCCTTCCCTGAATATTGCATCTTTTTAGATTTGGGTTAGAACCCTAGAATCCCTTAGGCATCCTTCATATGGAGATACACAAAAGGCCATTCTCTTGTTTTTATTTTACCTTAATGTTCACAACATTTAACACCATTGACTGTCTCCCATTTCTTTGACATCTTGTCGTTCTCTCTACCACCTCTTCCCAGTTTTTTCTTCTTCTACTTCCTCTCTACATGTTACTCTTTTAATGACCTTTTTATGATATATACAACTACCTATACCCAGTAATCTAATTCTCTCTATATGCCAATCATTTCTAGCTATCTTTAATCTAGAACTTTCTACCACATCCCAAACACATATACACCTATTAATCTTCAATATTTGATCATCTGTGGATCCAACAAACTTAAGGCTGACCATGCCCTAAACTTGGTTTCTTATTTCCATTTTTATTCCTATGACTGTCTCCACAACCTGTGCCTCTTGTTTTCTTCATCATGATAAATGGTACCAGTAAACGTTCAATTCCTTGAAGTGAGAATATGGGGATAATCTTGCTTTTCAGTCACCTTCTCACCTTGGTCAGTCATTGTAGCTAGCTTATTCTGTCCTTTTAGCATGGATCTCTTGCTTCTATCAGACCCTTCTGTGGATGACTGACTGTGTTTCAACTCTAAGAAATGTAAATTTGACATACTGGATGGCTTGCTTGGGATGCCTGACTTCATCCATCCCCCACATCACCTAAGTGCACATAATAGCTCAAATGTCTCCTTTGGTTTAGATGCCTCTCTGCTAAACTCCCTGCTCTGTCATAGCACTTACTACATATGCTATTCTTCACCTGTGGATTTCCTGTGTTTTTTTTTCTGCTGGACTTCAAGTTTCCTGAGGGCAGGGACCAAGTGTTATGACATTGTGTCCTGCAAACAGCATAGGATCTAGTATATAATATTCTTTTTTTTTTTTTTTTTTCTTAAGAGACGGGGCCTCGTGTTGCCCAGGCTAGTGTACAGTGGTGCAATCACAGCTCACTGTAGCCTCGAACTCCTGGGCTCAAACTATCCTGTCTCTTTAGCCTTCCTAGTAGCTGGGGCTACAGGTGCTCACCACCATGCCTGGCTAATTTTTAAATTTTTTGTAGAGGCTGAGTCTCACTATGTTGCCCAGGCTGGTCTCAAACTCCTGGCTTCAAGCCATCCTCTTGCCTTGACCTCTTAAAGTGCTAGGATTACAGGTATAAACCATTGTGCCCAGCCTATAATACATATTTCTAAACATTAGTTGGATGGGTACATGAATGAGCTTATAATCTAATAAATTAAAATGTATTTGTTATTCCTTATAATTAAAACTATATAGACTATATAGTATTAGAAAATACAGAAAAGCAAAAAGAAGAAAATTAAAATCTCATAGTTTTGTTACAGAGAACTAACTACAATTACAATTCATTTTATGTGTGTAGCCTTTTAGCCTTTCTTTGAATGCATGGATTAATGTAATACTATTATATAGATCATACATATGTATGTAAATTGCTTTTCCTTAAAAAGTATATATTTTTCTGCCATTAAATATTCTATTCACATGCATTTAGTGAGCATGCATTGCTTTTATAATGAGAAACAGTCAAAAAATAAAATTGATTATCTTATTAAACTGGTTTTACAATGGAAAGATGTCCAAGTCCTAAGGACCTTCATGAAGACTGAGCAAAATGCTCTTAACAGCGCCCCCCCCCTCTTTTTTTTTTTTTTAGAAATAAGGGATGAATTAAACGACTGACCTACTTTTCTAGCATGAAATCTTTAACCATAGTTAGTGTGGAATTTTCTGATCAAAAGTCACCTTGCTTCTACTGGGATCATGGCTGACCTGGAATCTTTAATGACTCCTGGTGCCGAGTAGACCATAGTCTTGAACATTTTTTAGTACTGTACTTGCTGGAAAAACTGAAATCTTACTCAGCCATACCAGGTATATTTCAGAATACAAACCCTGTGATTTGCAAGTACCACTTACCTATGTGTTACACTGTAACATTATGGTGACTCTTTAGGTTGAAAGTCACCAGTAAAATAAAAACCCAAACAAGATCTCCAGATTGTCTTTTTGTCTTCCTATTTAATATGAATTTTAGAAAACTCCTGAACAAATATGTTATATAATTATTGGTTATTTTATGTTTCAAAGTGGCACTGCTTGTTCTTCCTTCCTGGTTATTTTACATTTTTTTTCATCAACTGAAAATTCTAGAAATTCATTAACCTCCAAAAGCACCCTTTTAGGCAACTACCCCCCCCAGTAACTTCAGTAACCAGCTTTGGCAAATACCTTGAGTTAATCATTCACTCTACAGTCAGACCTAAACTCATGAAAAAATAACATTCTTTATAAGTGAGCTCTTCACAGTGCTTTCTGGTGGCAGCAAGCTTTGAGACAGTAGCTTTGGAGAATAGCTGGGGGTCCAGTTTCACCGCAGACTAAATTAATCCCTGCCAATGGGTGCTGCACACAGTGTTTGGGGAGTAAGTATGCAGAAACAGTGATGATTCCAACCTAACGCCTGCAGGGGCTGTGGAAGGGGGTGAAGGAAGCTTGAGGCCCGGGTTAATTACAGAGCTCCTTCTCTACCAGTAGCTGCTGTGGGCCTCTGTAGCTAGGTGGGAACGGGAACATGGGCCTGGGGTGTTGCTACATCTTCTCATCTTTTTCAAAAGGAAGCCAAGATATTGATTAAATGTGTTAAATCTCCCCAATTGTTAAGTATTGTCCACTGTATAATTTTAAAGATAGTGAGCGGAGCAAGGAAATATATTTACTTCTGAATCCACCCAATGGGCTGCCAGCCTAAGGCCTCTGGCATTAAAATTAATATAAACTTTAACTTTTTATTCATTTTTGAGTGATCCTTTTTATAACTACAACTGTTATTTTGAGCTCTCTCCAAAAGTACGTTCCTATTATTTTTGGTGAACAAGAACAAAGAGTATTTTTCTTTTTAGCTTTATTGACGTAGTGTTGACAACTTAAAATTGTGCATTTTTAAGATGTTCAACCTGATGATTTCATGTATGTGTACATTGTGAAATATATATCACAATGAAGCTAATTAAAATCCTCTTTACCACACAGTTAGTTACCATTTTCTTCTTTTTTGGTATGTATGGTAAGAAGACTCACTAGCAAAAAAAGGACCGGTCTACAATATATTGTTAATTATAGTCACATTGTTGTACATTAGATCCAAGGAAGAGTAGTTTGTTGGTTTGTAAATAGTGTTTTTTTTTTATATAGACACACTAAGACCCTTTAAAAATGGACATTATACCTGGGTATTGCTAACCATTGGTTTAATTTGGAGTTTTAGAATATGAAACTGGAAGAGACCCTACAGTGTAAGGAAAATTACCTTTTTCACATGAAGATTTCCAGCCAGGCCATTAGGACTGGATTTTAAAAGGCAGTAGTTTTCCAGCAGCAACCTCTGTGGTGAAAAATGCTTTGCCCCCTGTGGCTGTTTTCAGAATGGAACCCCCAGAGGTTTTAGACAGATGTGCCTTTTAATAATTTATAATGGACAGTACAAGTGACCAATGAAGCTGCATGAACATGCATTTCAGTACTTTCTGGGGCACATTCTTCCTTTTTTCCTTTCTTTACATGTCCTCTTTCAGTATTTCCCATTCTCTGTGCCATAATATACTCTGAGGTATGTTTTTAATGTAATAGCTATTACATTGTTTAATGGCTCCTGCTTATCAATTTTAAGTCAGGTGAGTTTAGGGATTATATTTTGCTTTGTGTACCCCCCAGTTTCTTTTCCTACCAGTCAAGCAGCTTTTGATAGGGCAGTAATACCTTAACTGCTCTAGGTTATTTTGATCGCATTTGTTGGTTTACAACAATGTAAATGACAATGAGGTGAGAGAGTTCCCTTGACTCCCCCATGGGACTTGCAACAGGGACTGGGACTTGCGTTAGAGATGGCTCCTTTACTCAGCTGCTGCACTTAAACCCCTTGCAGGAGGGGGAGCGCACAGGTGAGCAGATACAGGAGCTGGGCGAGTGCCTTTGGGCACCAGTGGAAATGAACCCTGTACCAGCCCATGGCAGTGTCTAGGGGTTGCCCATCACCACTGGAGCCCCAGGGGGCCTGGTTTACAAACAGTGCTCTTTTAGCATTTGCCATCCATGGATGGCTAAGTGTTAAACCGGCTTAGTGGAGGGTCAGGGTGACAGCCCATGTCCAGCGTCCAGGAAGAATCAGGTCACATGGACTTGAAGGATGGTGAATGTGGAGATTTCATTGAGCAGTAGAAGTGGCTTTCAGTGGCATGAGGAGCTGGAAAGCAGATGGAGTGGGAAGATAATCTTCTCCTGGAGTTCGGCCATACCTGGCTGAACTCCTTCTGACTGTCCCTGGCCAGACTCCTCTCTGACTGTAGTCTCCGATGTCCAGCTACCTCTTCTTCTCTCAGCATTCAGGCACTTTTTATCTCTCCTCTGCTGGGCCACCCCACTCCTCTGCTAGTAGAGCTTGGGTTTTTTATGGGTGCAGGGTAGAGCGCGTGGTGGGCCAAAGGCAGCATTTGGGCAGGAAAATGGGGATGTGAAGTTCTCATGTAGGGACACAGGTCCAGGCATGAGGGTGGAGACCCTTGCAGAGACCTTTTTTACTAGTATTTCTAGACTAGACCCACCCTTTTTTACTAGTATTTCTCTGCCTCCTGTCCATATCAGCAAGATTTTAGATACTCATGTAGAAGAGACTTTCTAAAAGACCTGTCCGAAAGTAGAATGAACTTCCTTGCATATTTAATACTCCAGACACTGATAGGATGAGCTAGGTTTTCTTATCTTCATTTTAGAAGCTCAGAGAGAGGTTAAGGAACTTTCCCAAAACCTCCATCTAGTAACAGGTGGAACCAACTTAGCTCAAGTCTCTGACTTAGAAATGTGTGCTTTTTAAACTTTAACTCACAGCTATGATTTTTTTTTAAGTAGGGATGAAGGGAAGCAACCATAAATTAAATCCCACCATAGCTAGTAGTGAATCTTGTTTAATAAACTAGATTGTAATTTTACCTGAAGTCCATACACCTAAGGCGTAAATGGTAGATAGAAATATGGTTTGTTTCAAGCATCAACTCTTCAATTTTTCATCAGGTTTTCAATCCTTAAGCCCTGCAGCTTCGTCAGTGACACGCTTTTATGAACTAGCAAAACCAGGATAGTAGAAGTGACCCTTTACTATTTCCTTTAGGAAAATATTTCCTAAAGGAAATAGTAAAGCATATTGTTTAAGACCATGAACTGACCTCATGTTCATCTCAGGTCCATCCCTAAAATGCTGTGTGACCTTGGGTGACTTACTCTGTATAAGCATCTGTTTCTTCATGCGTTAAATAGAAATGATCATAATGAGAAGAAATGTGCATGCCCATATATTAAATGAAAATTAGTTGCTGCTGCTGCTGCTGCTGTTACCTCTCCTTCAATCTGCAGTGCTTTGCTGCCTTAGTTAGTTGCTGCCTTCCAAGAAACTATCATTTACCTCCTTTGAATTTCTTCTTTAGAGATGACAATTCTATCTGCTAAACAGGGATTTGTAATTTGAATGTTGTGTCTCCTTTGGGATAAATCCCTAAAGGAGCCTTGTATTGAAGATAAAGACCTTTGAGGTTTATGAAGAAATCTGATTAAGGCCAAATTTGTAATTAAACGGAAAACCTAAACAAAGCCTGAGTGCCAGCTTTTAGATGTGTTGATTTTGTGCCTGGCAGAGCATATATGGCAGATTTCTTCCAATCCCCCTCTGCCACACCTGGGGTCTGGCCTTGACCATCTCCTGGCTGGATCACCACTGTAGCCATAAGAACAAAGCCTTTATTTCTAGTTGATCCTGTCTCTTCCTGGCCTTCCTTACTTGGATCCACAGCAGTCCTCAAGCACAGATCTGCCCATGTCTCTTCCTGCTAAAACTATGAACATGTTGCTTCCTCGTGCCTGTGGCTGCCGTGGCAGCTTCAGCTATTCACACGCATCCCCTTCCTCACAAGTATCCCTAGATCTGCCTACCATCTGTACTACTGTTTACTTAATGGTTGTCTTTGAAGGACTTAAATCGTAATTTTCTTTTTTTACTTAGTCTTTTCCTGAGTAGCAGTATCTGTGAAATCAGAAAAATAATATGGTAGTTGTTCTAATTTTTACTATCCTTTAAGTACATATATAAGTATTAAAATATGTTACTCTGCATACCCTCTGAAGTCACTGGGACTGCCCCACCACACTTCAGAAAACAGTGGCCACAGGCTGAGGTCCAAGTATTTTATCTTATGCCTGGGACTTCCTGTGACCTAGTGGCCCACATACACTGTCTTCTTCTCCTCATCTCCTACCTTTCCATTAAGCAAAGGGTAGGTCTTGTTCTTTTATTCCTCCTGTCAGGAATTCCTCCCTGCCTCTTGAGTCCTCTGCTCAACACCAACATCCCAGCTTCGATGTCCCTCGGCCTTTTTGTTGGCACTGTGCTAGGAGTTTTTTGTTTACTCTCCACTGCCTGAGCACCCTAGGCAGGGCCTGGGGTGTTCTGCATCTCTGTCCCTGTTACAGAATCCTTTGTCAGAAGTCACCGGTAACTTGATGGCAATGTCCTCCTTTTTCTCTGCCACGACCACTCTGATCTCACCGCAGCTTCCCCCTGCTCTTCAGTGCCATGCCTTTGCATGGGTTCCCTCCAGTACAATGCCGTTTCTCCTTTCTCCTGTAATGAACTCTTCTGCCTCCCTCAACACGCGGCTTAACCATGGCCCCTGGGAAGCCTTCCCCAACCCCAGCCTTAGACACTTCTCCACTGGGCTTACCTTTGCCGTGAGTCTAAAGAAAAAAAAGAAAGCAGTAGTGTGAGCAAAGAGCCAGAATGGATGCTGGCTGCATTTTGGAGAGTGGTACAAAGCAAAGGTCCCAACCAGCCCCGAAGAGTTCAAATTTATACCAAAACCTATGGGGAGACATTGGAAAAACGTTACAGGCAGTTTGGTGAAGTGCTCAGGTTTGCATTTTATGAGCTCGATTTTGCCGCTCTGCTTCCTCCTTAAATATTTGTGGTTTCTGGGACCCAGTACTTGACCCAGTTCTCTGTTTATGAGTGTTACCACACAGCCACTGTGTCAGCAGCAGGTAGCAGCCAAGGTGACTGTAATTATTGGTAATTGTGTTGGCTCGTCCATCAGCCCTGCATAGTATCTTGAGGTCGCGGAAGCCCAGAGAAGCTCAGTGGTTCATCCAAACTGCAGGGTGAGTTACCGAGAGCTTCCAAAAAGCCACTGACAGACCTGCCAAGGTTAAATTGGGTGATGACTGAGATACCGCTGATGTTTACAGTGGGTGATCTTTGAGATCAGCTTCACTGAAGTGAGGGAAGGAATAGGTTTTTAAAACTTTGCCACCTTCCAGAAAATACCTGAGCCAGGTTCGATTTAACAAAGGGCACATATATATACAAAAACAGAGGAGTTTAGGAATGAAAAGGAATTGGGAAATCTGCCAGCCCAGATGTCATCAATACACTCTAAAGGGAAAGTAAGGTATGGGAGGGACTTTGGGAAGAAATAACATCCAGATACTTTTTTAAAATTATTTATTTATTTTTAGTTTTTGGAGACAGAGTCTCGTTCTGTCGCCCAGGCTGGAGTGCACTGGTGTGATCTCGGCAGACTACAGCTCTGCCTCCCGGGTGCAAGAATCTTGTGCCTCAGCCTCCAAATAGCTGGGATTACAGGTGTGCACCACTATGCCTGGCTAATTTTTGTATTTTTAGTAGAGATGGGATCAAGACTGCTTGAGGCCAGGCTTGTCTCAAACTCCTGGCCTCAAGCAGTCTTCCCACCTCGGCTTCACAAAGAGCTGGGATTACAGGCATGGGACTTACGGATCCAGATGAGGAAGACAGAGAGATGGAAAGGTTGCAAGGTGGTGGGGAGGTGAGTGGAAATAATTGAGGAAATTACCCATGGAGTGGGACCATCAAAAATACAGAGAGGAGGGTTAAAACAAGTCAAAAAGCAGTTACTCCTTTTGAAGCAAAAGAGTGCTAAGAGGGATGGCAGATGGAACACAGTTTAAGAACAGTACAGTAAAGAATCTTCCGTTAGGGAGGGGGCAGGTAGGAGAGTGGGGTGAGCTTGAGAAAATAGAGGCTAAATAGGTACTGTGGAGAGTAGGAAAGAAAAACAGCTACAGGTGAGTATGGAGCTGCACCAGGAGACGGTTTTTCCTAGCCAAGATTAGCTGCCTTTGTAGTGGACCCATTAAGCCCAAATAAGCAAACCTAGCTACATTCATCATCCCAAGAGAAGAGCTGGAAAGATGATTGTGTTTGTTTCTGTGGGAAGGAGTTTGGAAGGGGTGGTACAGAAGGATCACTGCTCTAGGCCTGCCTCTAGGGGGCACTGGTGAGGGTGAGCCTGAAAGAGAGATCCTAAAGTATGTGAACCCAGGAGAGGCTGAAGGCTGGGGAGAGAGGAGGAGGAGAGGTCAGGGTGGGAGCAGAGCTGGCATAGCCAGGAGAAAGACGTGGGTGAGATGGGAAGGCAGAGGGATCAGAAGGGGAATTTTAGAACTTGAGATCTGTTTCCAGAGGGGCAGAGTTGAGTTCTGGGAACTGACCCACCAGGAAAACCCAGTGAATGAAAAAAAATTCCAATAATTAGGTTAAATAAACAAGGCAATTCTAATCTAGAAGGAAAAAAGATGAAGTCATATCCTCTCCCCCCAAGTAAATCGTAAAAATAGCATAAACAAAAACAGAGAATTGAGCGGGAGAGCTGGGAAGAGGGACATTGACTCCTTGTACATGGGCTCCAGGGGACTCAGAACTTAAGTAAGCAGATTGCTTCTACATGCATCTTAATGTTCTCCTGTGGGACATGTCCCTTCATTCCTCCTCCTTTTCCCTCCAAGGCATAGCATGAGGGCCCTTTCTATGTAAGAGGATGAGGAGTTATTGTACAGAGGCTCCTGTTGAGGGAATTTGGAGTCTGCCAGTGCCCTAAACAACTCAGAGGAAAGAAGACCAAGCAGTTCCCAGCAGAGTGCCCCATTGCAGATGTACCTTTGAGATTTCCCATCTCACCTCCCCTGAGGCTGCCCAAGGTTGGGGTGACTCCATTGACTGCAGAGACAGAGCCTACCACCTGAGCAACTGGGGAGGCATTTGGGTCAGTTTCCTCTTCATGCTCCCCAAACACAGAGCACAGCAGTGACGGGCTGGCCCCGGTGGTGCTGTGAGTCCCTCATCAGTGGAAGGTGCAGGAGCAGGAATAACGTGGACTGGGCTGCATGTGCCCTAAGGGCCACCCGGGACATCTCATTAATACTCCTTTAGATTTATTAACAAAACCCAAAGCCAAGGAAGTAATTGGCTCATACTATGACATGACATCTCTGACAGTGGACAGATCCAAAAATATTCCTGCCTCCTTGGACTTAGGATTTGTTTTTTTAAAAAAAGGAAGCAGTGGTTGGGGAACAAGCTTAGAATTACTGGAACGTTTCTGTGGATGGGGTGTTCGGGCACGTTATTTAGTCTTCCCGACTCTCAATTTCCTTAACTTTAAATTTGGCACAGTAATACATGCCTTGGAGAGTTATTATGCAATGTAAGGTCCTTGAGGCAGGAAATCACAGCTTTTCTTTTTAGGGTAGATGGTGTATTTTACCAGCATTGGTTAAAACATAAGATTGCTTTTCTGCTTAATGTTAAGTATTTACAACTTTAAGCCTCTATTGTGTGATATTTTGAGAGTGCTTTTTCCCCTTCTCTAGAGACATTCCTCTAATGGTAAGTCCCAAGAAGCCCAGTGTCTACTCAGTTTAAAAGGCTGGCCGTGGCTGCTGCAAAATAGTCCAGTCTGGAAACAAGCAAACCCAGAGCCTAGATTTTCTACTCACAGAAAACCCAGCAGTTCTCAAAAGAATAGGCTTGGAATATGCCCCATTACCTGGTCACCCCAGATTCCTGCCCTAGGCTGAGGTATTTCTTCTAGAGAAAATGGCACCAGCAGGTAAGAATGCTTTATGCCAAAATTGACACCCTGCTACACTCCATCGCACATCTTCTTGTTAAACCTAAGAAACTCACACATACGCACATGCAGCCATTTCCTTCCATAACATTCCTGCAGTGGCAGGGGGCTTGATCCAAGTTTCAGAATCAGTAGCACACCATGCCTCAATTTGTCTGCTCCTAAAATGGTTATGGCAAGACCCAACCACTTCTCCAACCCCTTGGAGAGTTTCCCTTCAGTAACACTGGAATGGAGAAAGGGATGTTGTCTTTTTTCTGTGGACTCACCTACATTAGGACCACCCAGTTCATCAGAGAAGCTCTAATAATATTGAACTTCAGAAGAGGTGGTATTAGGCATTTGATTCCTCCTCAGGAAATCCTGCAGACTTTATATAAATCTTCCTTCTTTCTGGACTACTACTCCATCCACATTCCCAATGGGTTGTAGGAATGAGTGGTCTTCATCAAACAGGTATACTCAAACAGGTATACTGAGTCATACCTCTCTTCAGAATAGTAAGTCCTATTTACATCTGCATAATTAAACAGGACAATACAAAGCATGTCCCTGAGCAACTTGATGTTTTTGTCACCAGAAAGGGAAATGACGGGCAATTGCCAAGATAGTTTCTCTCCCTGTAATCTTAACTGACCTGCACTTTTCACACTTTACAATTTCTTGCAATGTCTAGAAGAAATGAAAGCTTAACTCTAAATCTGTGATCTATTTCTCATTCCCTTGCAGTCTTGCACAAGAATATTTGATTGCATGAACTCAGCATTTCTGAGAACGTTTCCTCCTTCACTCCGTGTCTGTGCTTGTACAAAGACTTCCCCAAAGGAGAGTAAAACGTTAGAGGAAAAGTGAGCAGTACCTAATGGAAAGTGGGTGCAAAAAGTGATAAAAACGTGTCTTATGTTATAACTAGAAAATTAACTGGGAAATGGTTCAGAAACCACTGTGGAATGAGAGGAGGACTTCTTAGTGTGGTAGAAGGAACGCTGATTACCACTTCAGGAGATCTAGTCCTAGCTATGATCCTGACATTTTCATTCAGAGCCCTCATTCTCAGATATCTAAGGAAAGTTAGTTGAATTAAATGCCATCCAGTGTCCAGCTCTAACATTTCAGAAGGTAAGCTTCATGAAGGCAGGGTCATTGGCACACAGTGGGTGCACAGGACGTGTTGTCAAAGGAAGCAGTGCCCTCTAGACAAAGACCAACAGGAACACACCTGTAATTGAGTAAATCGGGTTAACTTGTTGCGGTAAGGGAGAACACACACCATACGGAACCGTGGGTCACCTCAGTAAGAGGATGCTAGAAAGGAGTTATAGGATTTAGGTTTGTGTTAGGTGATTTGTGGGAGGACTCAAGGAAACAGGGCCTTACTCTAAACGGGATGCTGTCAGGAAGCAGGAGTAATTTTTAAGACTGGGTATTTTATTAAATCCTACCTAGAAGGAAGGAAGGAACTAGAGAGACTAATGCTGTAATTGGGAAGGAGGCACAGTCACTCTCATTACCCACATTAGGGGGACGTTTGGTCATTTTTGTGGCTGGACAATGTTCGTGTTTTTGTTTGTGTTCAGCTCTAATTACAGAGTTGTTTTGTTTTTCTGTGATTTGGCATGGTCATAGAATGGCCTTATTTAGTGTTGATGTTCTGGAAAATTATGTTAAATAGGAGAACATCGGGCATAGCTGTGAATGCTAAGCCAGCCCTTAGCAACACCGAGGCCTGGCTGACAGCACCAGGCTGGTTCTCAGATATTAGGGGCTACATGCCTTTTTCTCTCAAGTTAGCTAGACAGAAACTTACTAGGAACCAACTTACGCCCATACATTTTATCCAGTGTGGCTATGCACCTAATATATGTTTCCTTTTCCAAAACTTATAGTGAAGCATAGTTGGTTCTCAACTCTACTTCAAAATATATTTAACATGGACTGAATTTTCAAGTATTGAAAAAACTAAGAGATTTATAATTGTATATTTATCACACCTCTCTGGAGTGGTGATATATTTCACATTCTCTAAGTTAATTTTTAAAGGGGAGTTCATTCTACATGGCGAAAATAGTTCAGAGGTTCAAGAGAGAGAGATAGCTGATGGGAGGGCAAAAGTAATATAATCCTTATACAGAAGAATGTGAGGTTATATACGAAAGTGACAAGTGAGTTGTTCCTTTCGCAATGCAATCCCACTTCTGAGAATGTTTCCTATGGCTTCACCTGTACACGTCTGAAATGACTCACATGCAAATTTAATTCGTCATAGCATTGTTCGTTACAGTACGCTCTTGGAAACAATCCAGAGAATAGTTACGTAAACTATGGTAAATCCAGTTAGTAAAGTACTGTGTAGCTGTAAAATAAAGAATGAGGGAGCTGTCTATATACTAGTGATACTAGTGTGAAAAGCTATCTAAGATATATTGTTAATTGAAAAAGCAAGATAGAGAATAATAAGATTAAAAGATATATGTTCATATTTATATCTACATAAGTAATACTACAAATATAAGAAGTGAATGAAGTGATCACCTAGGGGCTTGGGGTAGACAGGGATGCGAGTAAGAAGGAAACTTCTTATATGCCTTTTAAAATATAAGTTTAATGTTTGAATCATATAAATGTACTACCTATTCCAAATATTAAAATAATTTAAAGAAAGATATATATATATATATATATATACAATATAAAATGTCTTTCTTTCACCCCATTCCATTCCCTAGAAGTAACCACTTTGATCTGTGTCTTTTATAGCCTTTCAGAGTATTTCATTGTATAACATTAGTCAAGGTTCTCCAGAGAAACAGAACCAAAATGTATGTATTATACATAGAGCTCTATTTCAAAGAATTGGCTCATGGGATGGGTAAGGGCTGGCAGGTCTGAGATTTTCAGGCCAGGCTGTCAGACTGGAGAGTGGGAAAAGAGTGGGTGTTACAGTATCAAGTCTGAAGAAAGTCTGAAGGTAGAATCCTCTTCCTTAAGAGACCTCCGTTATTTTCTCTTAAGGCCTTTGTCTGATTGAATGAGGCCCACACACATTTTGGAGGGTAATCTGGTTACTCAGAGTCTACTGATATAAATGTTAATCACATCCTAAAATACCTAAATAGCAACATCAAGCTGGTGTTTGACCAATAGCTGGGGTATCATGGATGGCCACACCAAGTTGAAACGTAACCGTCATACCCATGTACAATCATAATATCTATATTTACTTTTTCAATAGAAATGGTAACATGTCATATACACTGATACACACCTTGTTTTAGGTGACAACAGTCCATGTTTTGAAGGAGAGCTCTATAAAGAAATACACCTTTAAAGTATAAGAAAATTGGTAAGTCTGTGCTATGGGGGAAAAGACATGATTAATGTAAAAAGGGAAACAACAGCTTGGAAACACAATTAATAGTTGTTAATGCTCACCTCACGTAAAGACTCCTACAAATTGGAAAAAGAAAAACATTGATATCACAAATCACAAAAAGCCAGTTCACAAAAGAAAAGCTTCAACCAGGAAGAAAATATGAAAATATTTAAGCCCCTACAACTCAAAGGAATACAAACAGAGTCAGGTAGAACTTTATATAAACTCCTTTTAACAAAAAAGGATAAGCAAGATTGTTATGAAACTTAAGACATAAACTGCAATGCTGATGTCAGAGCAAACTAGTCAGCCTTTGAAGAGCTGTTTGGCAGGATGAATTACAAGCTATAAAATCATGCCCTTTGGCCCAGCAATCCCTTTTCTGGGAACTAATCTTGAGGAGATAATTCAAACCATGGTGAAAGGCATACACTGTATGGATAGTTACTGTAACATCATTTGTACAGTCAAAGAAATGCAAACAAACTAAATATCCTGACAACATAGGAATACAAGCTAATCATGGTTGATTAATTTCATGAAATATAACTGTTAAACATGACTACAAGAACTAGCAACATGGTAAAAGTGTATTATATAATGTTAAATACAACAATTATGGCTTGGCTCTGGTTGCAATGAAAAGAAATCCGTATGAACTATGTACACATGTGGACAAGAACAGACAGGAATTTGGAAACCTTAAAAATGGCTTGATCTGTTGGGATATCAGAATTGCGGTGGTATTTCTGTTTTGTTTTAGTCCTATTAATATTATTACAATTTTATGTAATTATAAATTTTTAAAATTATAAGTTAACATTGTCCCAAACAGTAGCCTCAAATTTGAATTATCATTTAGTGATTAGAAGATACTTTAAGAATCATTTCATTAAGCCGGGCACAGTGGCTCACGCCTGTAATCCCAGCACTTTGGGAGGCTGAGGCGGTTGGATCATGAGGTCAAGAGTTCAAGACCAACCTGGTCAACATGGTGAAACCCTGTCTCTACTAAAAATACAAAAAATTAACCAGGTGTGGTGACAGGTGCCTATAATCCCAGCTACTCTGGAGGCTGAGGCAGAGAATTGCTTGATCCTGGGAGGCAGAGGTGGCAGTGAGCTGAGATTGTGCCTTTAAACTCCAGCCTGGGTGATAGAATAAGACTCTGTCTCAAAAAAGAAAAAAAAAAGAATCATTTGATTATACTCATCGCCTTTCTCCTGTTGTGATGGTTACACTATGAACCTTGGAGGATATTTCAGAAGCTGCAATTTTCATAGCTCTTTCTCTTCCCAGGAACTAGCCATATTTCTATTGATTAAGCCTGGAGAGATGCTTTGGAACCTTCATCAGTAAATAGGTATAAGAGAGCAGAGAAGCTGTAAGCAAAGAACATTCCTGTGTCAATAAAATTAGGTTTCTTTCTAATATTAAAATAGTAGCTAGTATTATCCCTGACACTAAAGATGTTTTATTCAATTACAATGCAGTAGTACTTTGATCTCCATAAAGACCCATTGTAGTATTGTTTATCTTTGTTCCTAGCTAAAGCTTGAGATCAACATTTTGTCCTCACTGAACACAGTATCCAATAAATGAAGACTCAATGAGGAAAAAATATTTGGTATAAGTATTGCATTAGTTTTTCAGTTTTACATTCCATCTCTTGATCTTTCCCTCAGATGGAAAGATAGTTGTATCAGTTTTGCAGTGCCTGTGGACTTTTACTGTATTTATTGGCTCTTAATTTTGAGTATGGAAGGCTACTCAGAGAGATAATCTTGATAGGGGAAATTTTCCAATTAGTAAAATGGAGTCCCAAAGCAAGGAAAAAATGATTTATGTACTGAAGTCCACACTAGCACCTGCCAAGAGCGGACTTGCTGTTAACATCTGTCACAAACGTGTTTTTCAGGGTGGATCATTTGTACACATTCTTTGTTCAGTGGTCTCCTGATGTCTATGGGAAAGATGCCAAAGAGCAAGGCTTTGTGGTGGTGGAGAAGGAGGAACTGAACATGATCGACAACTTCTTCAGTGAGCCAACAACCAAGAGCTGGGAGGTGAGCACTTGGGCAGAGTCCGACTGTCATAGTTCCTAAGGTGCAGTAAGCAGTCTCATGTTGATTCCAGGTAACAGGCTGGTAAGAAACTAGAGTCCCTGTGCACCTATGAAATCACAGAGGAAAATAACTTCATTCCTCCTTTCGAAAAAAACACCACCACCACCATGCACACAGGCACACAGTTCATTCTGACGGCGCTAGACAGATTCACTTATATTCTCACCCATAGCTCCATGCCTTAGTTCAGAGCTCAGCGCATTTATTTTTTGTAAAGGGCAAGATAATAAATATATTTGGCTTTGTAGGCCATACAATTCCTGTTGCAAGTACTCATAGCTGCCATTATAGAACAGAAGCAAGCATAGTATGTAAATGAATGAACATGACTTTGTTTCATTTCACATAGTTATTATGTGTCACAAAATATTATTAATTTTTATGGAATCACTTAAAAACTATAAGATCTTTCTTACCTCAAGTGTCATACAAAAACAGGTGGTGGACTGGCTTTGGCTGACAAGCTGATATAGTTTAGCTCCGTGTCCCCAATCCCCCACGTGTCAAGGGAGGCACCTGGTAGAGGTGACTGGATCATTGGGGCAGTTCCCCCATGCTGTTTTATGATAGTGAGGGAGTTCTCATGAGATCTGATGGTTTTAAAAGTGGCAGTTTCCCCTGCGCTCACTCTCCTGCCGCCTTGTGAGGAAGGTGCTTAGTTCTCCATTGCCTTTTGCCATGATTGTAAGTTTCCCAAGGCCTCCCCAGCCATGCAAAGCTGTGAGTCGATTAAACTTCTTGTGTTTATAAATTACCCAGTTTCAGGTAGCATCTTTATAGCAGTGTGAAAACGGACGAATACTAAAGCTGTAATTTGCCAGACCCCCAGTTTTCTTCATCCACTCAGGCAAGCATGTATCAAGTACTTCTTTAGGGGAGGGCCCTGGAAATACGATGACGGATAACATAAGCTATCAACGCTTAATAAGCTTGCAGTACTGAGAAGTTGGTAGATGAGATCAGGAAAAATAGGTCTAACCCTCCTTCCTGTTCTGCTGCTCCCTTGAACCCCCACTTAGCATTTCTTCTTTCCCAGCTTAGACAGGTGGTAAATTAATTCAAGCACACCCTTACCAGGACTCCTGAGTTCCTCCACCCCTCTCCCATCCACTGCACCCATCTAGCCTGCCTGCAATCCTAAATGAACCCACCCTCACAGTTTTTTGCTCTTAGGCGGCCAAGCATTGCTGGAGAGAACCTCTCCACGAAGGAGAATGGTGCCATTACAAATTCATGGTTCTGAATTCATCTGTGTCCTTATCCATGATTAGAAATGCTTTTACATACCTCTAGTGCCCTCCATTTCCTTACCTCTAGTGTTAGAGTTAAGGAAATGCTTAAGCTCTCTTAGCTCACTTCATCTTCCATGAATCCCAGAGGTTGGCTTTTCTTTCATTTTACAACGAAGAAGCCATTGGAAAAGATTTCCCCATCTTTCTTCTTCTCCATTTCTTCCTTTTGCTGTTACTGCACCCCTCATTTTTGGCTCAGGATAAGGGTTTATCTTGTGCCTCACTTCTTGTTTTATCCAGTATAACTGATTTTTTTTTTTTATGTCATTGCTCTCTCCTTCCTACTACCCCCTTTTCACCAGGTTATGATAAAGGTTTATTTTTTTAGAGGAAGAAAACGTCTCTCCATCTTTACTCTTTTTCCAGGTTCTTCCATATCCCCCCTCCTTTCTATCACCGTCAAACCTCTTGAAAAAAACTGGTTTATATTCATAGTCTCCAATTTCCCAGCTGCTCTTTAGTCATTCTCAACCTTGCAGCTCAGCTTGTTCTCCAGTCACCACTGAAATCACCATCTACCTCACCATAGACCTCCTCATTGCCATCTTCATTCTGTGTAAATTTCCTCTGCATTTGACACAGATGACCTCACCCAAGCTCTGAAAACTGTTTCCTGCCCAGCTTGCACAGCACCATGCTCCAGCTTCACCTCACTTCTGACTATTTCTTTCTACTCCTTTCCTTTGCTGTACCCCTTAAATGTTTTCCTCTCTGAGATTTCTATTCTTCTTCTCCTCCATCTCCCTTAGAGGACTTCTGTTCTCAGTGACCACCTGAGTGTTGGCCATTCTTAGGTCTTTATCTGCTTTCCCAACCTCCTTCACTTCCTCTATGGTTAACCCAGTTGCCAACAAGGCATATCCACCTGAGAGTCCAGGATCATTTCCAACTCAACACACCTTTCCTCAGGACTCTGTTTTGCCCAGTATACATTCTTCATTTTGCTTAATGGTTGCATCAGTCCCATATCACCCAAACTAGAAAGGTTTGCATCATCAACTTTTTCTCTTTCCTTTATATGACTAGCCTGAAGTTTTTTTCAATTCGTTCTTAGAAATGTCTCATAAATGCAGCTTCTATAATTCCTTCCTCATGGATCCTGCTTTATTTGCTTTTATGTTTGCCACATCTCACTAACTCATGTCACCACTTTAGTCCTTCTCATTTCAGTCTATCCTTTCTGTCTTAGCTAAAGCCATCTTTCTAGTGAGACTTTGTTCATTTATCTATTCAATCCATGAATGTTTGAATGTCTACCAAGTGCCGGATGCCATGCTCGGTGCTTGGGATCTAGTAGTAAACACAGTGATAGTCCCTGACCTCATGAGGTTTACAGCCCCCTCACCCCAGTTTAAAAACTGCTGCTGGGTCTTCTTTCCCTACTAGATAAAATTCAGGCTCCTTAAGTTGGCCTGAAACATTCTTGGTCATTTTCTTCTGAGCACTTCTTAAGCCCTTTCCTTGCTAGAGGCACACTGGATGATACAAGTAGACTTTCACGTCAAGTAGTATAGATAAGTGATTACAATATAATGAGATAATTGCCATTATTGGCGAGGTGCCAAGTCCAATAGGATCATGTAGTCAGTCAAAGGAACCAAGCCAGGGGAATCGGGGAAGAGTCCCAGAAGGAGTGATCTGAGCTGAGATCAGAAGTAAGAGTATGAATAGTTGGGTTGGAAGTAGAACATGGGACAAGTCTGGTCAGGTAAAAAAGTCTATACAGAGGAATAACCCAGGGGAGAAAGAGAGAGCATGCGGCATTTGATGAACTAACAAAAATTCAGTGTGCCAGGAGCACAGAGTATAAGTGAGGGAGTGGCAAGAGCTGAAGTTGGAGAGGTACGCTGGGCAGAACACAAAGGACCTAATGACCCATGTGTTAGCCACTTTCCTAAGGACAGCAGGAAGGCCATTTTGAACATGGAGAATACACACAGGCATGCATTTTAGAGAGCTCAGTTTGGCTGCCGAAGGTTCAATAGATGAGAGTTGGACAACACTTGAGGCTTGAAGACGCAGTAGGAGGCTCTCGCAGTAATCAACATTGAGATGCAATGGTTGCTGAAAGAGTGGTAGTGAGGACAGAGAAAACTGAGTGCCTTAGTAAGGTAGGGAAAAAGCGAAATACGCCGGACTTTGTGAGTAATTAGATGTGAAGCATAAGGAAGACGTTGAGATTGATTTCTTGTTGTTCATAGTGGGAACTGGAGTGATAGTGGTACCTGCCCCCCTCCTGAGATAAGGAGCATAGCAAGGGGAAAGGCCCCGTGTTCTGCCTTCAGTCTGAGTTTGAGGTACCTGTGGAATGTCCAAGAGGCAATTCAGAATGAACTTAGGAAAAATATCTGAAGATATACTTTTGGAAATCATGAGCAGAATTGAAGTTATGGGTGTAGATGAAGTTAGGTCATCCCGGGAAAGTATGTACTGTGGGGAAGAAAACATGGTTCAGAAGAGACCCTTAAAGGACACCAACAATAAAGGGCCAAAGAAAGTAGAGCCCAAGGAGTAGCAGCCAGGGAATGGGGAAAAAGTAAAGTCATGTCTCAGAAGCCAACAGAAGGGAATGCTTCAGGAAGAGAGTTATTGGTCAGAAATGACTAATGCTGCAGAGGAACCAAAAGGTAAGAACTCAGGCCTTTTGGACTTAAAAAAGGAGATAGCTGGTCACTTTCACAAAAGCAGGTTCAGTACAGTGACTGGGTCAAAATTCAGATTTCAGTGGTTCAAAGAATGTGTAGGGGGTAAGTGGAGCTGGTAAATGTGAACAACCAACTCACATTTGGTTTTGGAGGAAAACATCAGATAATACAGTAACTAAACTGGAAAAAGTGAGGTTGAGGTTTTTCCCTCTTGTGAGAGAGACTTTAACATTTTATGGAGATCAGACAGGATGATAGAATAGAAAGTGTGGAAGATAGAAAATGAAGGAGGGAATAATCAGGAGAACAGGTCCCTGAAAATCCATAGAGAATGTGGGGGTTGGGGCAGGATTGGTCTTAGGTGATTGGATAGAAGAAAAGAAGAATAGGATATATACAAGGAAAATGTAGATTCTGTGGTGATAAATCACAGCATTTCTCATCTGATGGCTTCTGTTTTCTCTGAAACAGAAGGAAAGGACAGCAGGTATTAAAGGAATATGGAGAAGATACGAAATAGCAACTGTGCAGACAAGGAGAAAAGCTAAGTGAGAAACCATAGCAGGATGACTGCCTGACTCATGCATTTATAGCAGCATCAGAGAGCGAAGTGAGGTTATTTCTCTCCAGCAGCACTCCCAGCCTGGTATCAGATTTATCAGGGGAACAGTTGATTCTTCCAAGGCTGGAAACTTGTCAGATTGGAATGACCAAGAATAATGAGGCCTGCCCCTTGGGTCTGATCCCTTTAGGAATTCAGGTCCTTTCACTGTGCATTTGCACTCACTCTTCCTTTTCTCATTCACTTCCTCCTGGCCCATATGTGTGCCTGTGCCCACACAGACCTTTCCATGGCGAATTCTTATCATCCTTCAACGTTCAGCTCATTTTTCAATTCTGTGGTGCTTTTAGGCAAACTTACTTATGTCCTCCCATAGCCCGTTGGTCATAGCTACTCAGGATGTTGCTCCGCAGTGTACTTGTTTACATGTTTGTCTCCCTGTAGTGCATAAGCTGCTTGTTTGAGACCGTTGTTTGAAGATACTTAAGCCTATCTATTAGGCTTCACCTCCTTTGGCCTGCTTGCTTGCTTTTCTTTTCTTTTTTCTATTCTTTTCTTTTTCTCTTCTCCTTTCTCCTCCCCCTCCCCTCCCCTCTTCTCTCCTCCTCTTTCTTTTCTTTCAACAGGGTGTTTCCCTCTTGCCCAGGCTAGAGTGCAGTGGCACCATCACAGCTTACTGTAGCCTCAACCTCCTGGGCTCAAGTGATCCTCCTAGCTCGGCCTCCTGAGTGGCTGAGACTACAAGTGCACACTACTATGCCCAGCTAATTTATTTATTTGTTGTAGAGATTAGGTCTTCCTATGTAGGCCAGGCTGGTCTTGAGCTCCTGGGCTCAAGCAGTCCTCCTGCCTCAGCGTCCCAAAGTGCTGAGTTTATAGGTGTGAGCCACCATGCCTGCCCCTTGGTTTTTTAATATAATTTGTGGAGGGGAGGCAATCTGTTTTTCCCCTTGTCTCTGGGCAGTCTTTCTGAAATGACTTCTTCTTCCGTTTTTTTTTTTTTTTGGGTATTCCCTAGAAGCTTGTTCTCAGCTCTTTTCTCATTTGTTACATTTTCTTTAGATGAGCTCATCTGCTCTTGTGGCCCGTAGTGCTGATCCCGCACCTGCCTCTCCACATGCCTTTTTCTCCCAAGCTACTACTCTAGAGGGTATAGATGTTCCACAGGCCCTGCTAGAAGTCTCCATGAGGCAATGATGGGTGATACTGGTGTTCTGACCAAGGGACTCAAGAAAATCAAGTCCTGTCTTCTCCTAGTCATCCTTGCCTAGGAGGCCTACATGAAATATAAACACAGAGGAAACAAAACCAGAAAGGGTACATCTTTGAACTGAGTCTATGGCCTTTCACCCCGATGCAGAGTTCTGGAGAGAAGGTTTAGACTGAAGGGAAGATACAATATTTACCTGACTAGGACAACCTGAGTATCTAGAGCTAAAACAGTTTTCTTAAGGCCTATTCTGCCTGTCCCCCTCTCATCTTAGACTTGAATCTCAAGTCTTCCAGTAGGAGAAGAGGCTACACATATCAACACTAGGGGAAAAGGCACTAAAGAGGTATGCAGAGCAGGGGAGTTCTAGTTCAACATCTCTAGCTGGGGAGATGGGTTGAGCAGTCTACCCCAGGCCCTCTTGGGCCCAACCTCAAACAGGAATGAAAGAGAGGGCAAGTCCTTCTGAAAGACAGTCTCCATACCTGTAGTGGAAGAAGAGAGGAAGGGATGGAGAAGAAGGAAGCAATGGGTTGGCCTGCCCCAAGCTCCTAGTGTTCTTGCCAATGCTCATGACACGCAGGAAGAAAAGATAGTTGGAGAGAGGCGATGAGGCTATACTTCCTCCTGTGCAGGAGCAAGTTCAGCTCATTAGCATTACCTGAAGCCAAGCCAGTGTCACAGTGTTGCTCCCCTTGGTGGATGGGGGAAGGAGAATCTTGCACTGCCTTGGAAGCTAACAGATGTCTAATCCTCAGTATGTCCAAAATAATTCATCTTTCCCCAAAACTTGCTTCTCCTCACATATCCCCATCTTAATTACTGGTGCCCATGCCAGAAACCTAGATATCATTCTAGATTCTTCTCTTTCATCATCATAGCTAGTCAGTTATCTTGAGGCAGAATCTTGTTGATTCTGATCTTAAGGGGAGCAGGAACCTCTGCTCCCCCTCTACCACCACTGCCCTCATTAGGCTCCGTGCACCCTTCCCTCAGACTCTCAAGGGCACCTCCAGACTCAGCCCAACCACCAGTCCATCCTCCCATGTGCAAAATCCATAAATAAACCTCATTTCCTCACTTTATAGAAGTAATATCTATGTATTACAGAAATTTCTGAAATGACAGAAAAATACAATGGAGAAAACATCTTTTTTTTTTTGAGACAGGGTCTCACTCTGTCACCCAGGCTGGAGTGCAGTGCCGCAATCTCAGCTCACTGCAACCTCCACCTCCTGGATTCAAGTGATTCTCATGCCTCAGCCTCCCAAGTAGCTGGGATTACAGGCACCCATCACCACACCTGGCTCATTTTTTTGTCTTTGTAGTAGAGACGAGGTTTTCACCATGTTGGCCATGCTGGTCTCGAACTCCTGACTTCAAATGATCCACCCACCTTGGCCTCCCAAAGTGCTGGGATTACAGGTGTGAGCCACCGCGCCTGACAAAAAATTTTTGAATAATGTCTAACACCACTTAAAACTTCTGTACAACCTTTTTCTTCTATTTGTAAGAGTATTTTCTATGTGGTGATGAAGAGTGAGTCTTGTTATTTCACTTTTGCAAAATTGGATTATGATGTAAATATTGTTTTGTATCTGACTTTCTCACCTGACATACTGTAAGAATTGTATCATATTATTAAAGGCTTTTAAGAGACTCATTTCTGTCTTATTTAGCTGTGCTTTTATTTCTTTAATATTCCTTCAACTTTTATTTTAGATCCAGTACACGTGCTAGTTTGTTGCCTGGGTATATTGTGTGATTCTAAGGTTTGGGGTACAAACAATTCCACTACCTAGGTACTGAGCAGAGTACCCAATGGTTTTTCAACCCTGTCCTACCTCCCTTTCACCCCCATAGTAGACACCAGTGTCTATTATTGCCATCTTTATGTCCCTGTGTACTTAATGTTGAGATACTACTTATAAGTGAGAACATGCAATGTTTGGTCCTATGTTAATCTGCGTAGGATAGTGGCCTTCACCTATATCCATGTTGCTGCAAAGAAGATCATTTCTTTTTTATAGCTGCATAGTATTCCATGGTGTATATGTACCATGTTTTCATTATTCAGTCCACCATTGATGGGCAACTAGGTTGATTCCATGTCTTTGCTATTGTAAATAACACTGCAGTGAACATACAGATATGTGTGTCTTTTTGGTAGAACAATTTGTTTTCTTTTGGATATATACCCAGTAATGAGGTTGCTGGGTTGAATGGTAGTTCTACTTTAATTTTTTTGAGAAGTCTCCAAACTGCTTTCCGCAATGGCTGAACTAATTTATATTTCCACCAACAGTGTATAAGTGTTATGTTTTCTCCTCAGCGTCACCGGCGTCTGTTGTTTTTTGAATTTTTAATAATAACCATTCTGATTGGTGAGAGATGGTATCTCATTGTGGTTTTGATTTGCATTTCTCTGAGGATTAGAGATGTAGAGCAATTTTTAATGTATTTGTTGGCTGCATGTATGTCTTCTTTTGAGAAGTGTCTGTTCATGACATTTGCCTGTTATTTAATGGGTTTATTTGGGGTTTTTTTTGCTTGTTGAATTGTTTAAGTTCCTTAAAGTTTCTGGATATTAGACCTTTGTCAGATGCACAGTTTGCAAATATTTTCTTCAGTTCTGTAGTGCATCTGTTTACTCTGTTGATAGTTTGTTTTGCTTGTGCAGAAGCTTTTTAGTTGAATTAAGTCCCACTTGGCAGTTTGTGTTTTTGTCATGTTGTTCTCGAGGACTTAGTCGTAAATTCTTTCCCAAGGTTGATGTCCAGAATGGTTTTTCCTAGGGTTTCTTCTAGGATTCTTATAGTGTGAGGTCTTACATTTAAATCTTTAATCCGTCTTGGGTCTATATATGGTGAAAGATATGGGTCGAGTTTTATTCTTCTGCTTATGGCTAGCCAGATTCCCCAGCACCATTTATTGAATAGGGAGTCCTTTCCTCATTGCTTATTTTTGTTGACTTTATTGAAGATCAGATGGCTGTAGGTGTGTGGCTGTATTTCTGGGTTCTCTATTCTGTTCCATTGGTTATATGTCTGTTTTTGTAACAGTACCATGCTGTTTTGATTACTATAGCCATATAGGATAGTTTGAAGTTCAGTAATGTGTTGCCATTGGCTTTGTTCTTTTTGCTTAGGATTGCTTTGGCTATTTGGGGTCTTTCTTGGTTTCATATGAATTTTAGAATAGTTAGTATTCTCTAGTTCTGTGAAAAATGATGTTGGTAGTTTGATAGGAATAGCATTGAATCTGTAATTGCTTTGGGCAGTATGCCCATTTTAACAATATTGATTCTTCCAGTCCACCAGCATAGAAGGTTTTTTCGTTTGTGTCATCTGTGATTTCTTTCAGCAGTGTTTCATAGTTCTTCTTGTAGAGGTCTTTCTCCCTCATTGGTTAAATGTATTCTACGTATTTCATTTTTTGTGTGAAGAGCCTCATTTTTAATTGTTGCATAGTATTTTTTATCTCCATTAAAATTTATTTTACAATTCCCCACTTTAGGTAACCTAATCATTGCACTGGTTCAGGCTTTTCACAAGGATGAGATGATCTGCAGCCCTTATTATTTCCTTGGTTTTCTGGAGTGAAATTACATGGTACTAACTTTTTAAGGCTCCTAATTTTTTGTATAATGCCCAGTTAACTCACCAGCAATGTGCAGAATATCCTGCTCATTGTTCTTCTGCCAATAGAAAATATTGTTGCTGTTGCTTCTTTCTAAAACTGTTTGCTAATTTGGAAGCTGAGAAATTATATCTTGAAATTTAATTTTTTTTTATTGATGACTATTGAGTATAGAGCGCAAATAAATGTATATTCACCACTTGTGTATGTTCTTTATGATGCATGCTCATTTTACTTACCGGTTTTTTCTAAAGGAGTCTTGAGAGTTTCATCACATTCTTTGAGCTCTTTAAGATTAAAGATATTAATTGTTTGTCTTTTATGTTTTTGACAGTTTTTTCTATTTTGCTATTTGTTGATTTTGCTTGTTTGTTTTTTATTCTAGCGCTTTTATGTATAAGTGGCCCTGCAACATTAATTTAAACTCTGTACTCAATCTGCAGTTGATTTTTTGATGTATGATAGATGATATTTTTAATAGTCAGTTTTTTTCCAGCACTATTTAATGATTTCTGTTTCCTTCATCATGTTGAAAGATCTTACATATAAACTATGGGGCTGTCTAACTTGCCATCTAAATGTACAAGCAAGCTTGGATACTCTGTGCTTAAAACCTTCAGTGCCCTCCTCATTGACTCTGCTGATTCTTACCCACCTGTTCAGTCATTAGAATAACTACCTGGGGATTTTTTTCTCTTTTCTGGGATTAAAACTAAATTCTAGATCCTTATTACTAGAGAATTAATTCAGTAGGTCTGGAGGAGGAATCTTGGAATCTGTATTTTTCAAAGCTCCCAGATAATTTTGAGGAACAGTCATGTTTTGGAAACACTGACCTGTAGGGTAAGTCCTAAGCTCCTTCATGGCATCAAGGTTCTTCATTATCTCTATTCTTGCTCCTTTTCCTGTCTCATCCCTTCCTCATCTCTGCTTTCCTTGCCCTCTCTCCTCCAGCCAGTGTGAACCCAGAATCCATCTCTGTATTCCTGCTGTGCCCTGTCCCCGGAACATCTTCTCACACCCCATCCTTGCTCTCAAACTGAAGCACTGTCTCCTCTGTGAATAAGCTATCTCACAACCCCCCAGGTCGCCCCCACCTCCTTTGAGCCTCTGCTGCATCTGTATCCTATAAACTAAAAAGGATGTCTGAGACAGATCTCAATCAATACAGAGGTTTATTTTGTGAAGGTTGAGGATGCATCTGGTTGGGGAAGGAAAAAGAGACACAAACCACAGTAGGATCTGTGGCTGTACTTTTTCTGAAAAGGGTTTTGAGGGCTTCAGTATTTAAAGGGGGAAAAGTGGGCTGGAGGAGAAGGAGAAAAGAAAAAAGGAGGGTAGGAAAAATGAGAAAAACAGTTACATTCTTGTGAGGCTTTGATTAGTGTGTACTGAATCCACATGTTGCATGTGCAAAGGAGAGGGTACAGGGACCCTCAATTATGTATGTTTTATGCTCAGTAAATCTGCACTTTACATAATATAAACAGTAGAGGAAGAAGTCCAGTATGCATTGGTCTGGGGGTGGGCAGTAGGACAATTTCTAGTCTCCTCTTGTTCAGACTTGTGAAAATAAACTGTCAGTTTACGTTGTCCAGGTGAGGGAGACCACCTGGGGAGACAGCTGTTTAGAAACAAAAGTAAAGATGGTCTTTGTGTGTGTTGCTCAGTTTCCAAGTTTAACTTTCCCCTTTGTTGTGGTGAGTTTGGGGTCCTGAGATTTTATTCTCCTTCTGCAATCACATGGAATGGCCTCCATTTATTTAGAATTGTCTCTCTACTGTCTCCTCACTTGGCTAGAGACTGTGAGCTGCTTTATGCCCCTGTGCCTGGCAAAGCACCTGGCGCCTACCATCATATAGGAAGTACTCAATAAATGTCTGCTGTCCTGAAGTGCCAGGGACCCAGAGGAGAGTGTTGTCTTGCTGGCATTCTGCCCCAGGTTGTGCCCAGGCTGTTGCATTGAGAGTCAGTTCTGCTGGCCTGGGTCTGGTCTCTAAGTATCTGCCAGAGTCTTCTTTATAACTGACCCACAGCATGAGCCATACAATAGCACCCTGATCCCCTCAGCTGTGCCCAAGACTGAAAGGCCACTTCAGATCTGGAAGAGTTACCGAAAGATCACTGAAAATTGATCCAGTGGTGATCTGTATTTCTTTCTAACCTCCTGACATCTGATCTGAAGTGTAGAGGAGGACTTCATGCCTGTTAGTCATTAAGATTCATTCTAAAATGTAAAAATATAAGTATTACTTTGCCAACTCTTTTATAAAACTACATGTGAGATGACATCTTTCACAGACTCATGTAAACTAGGTTTTCTCCCATTCTTTTAAGTCCCTTCCACCAATAAACATGACATGGTATTGAAGTGAAATGCCGTTTGTTCTAACGGTAATGAAACCTACCTCCAGTGAAGGCTCCTTTTCATCCTTCCTTTGAGATTCAAGCTGAAACCAGGGAACATGCACACCATTTTAAATGGAGCTTTAGCCTTAAAGAAGGTGCTGGGGGGGGAAAAACTCTGAAAAGGCAGGACTAGAAAAGCTAGGTTCACTGGAGGACGATTAGGAAGAAAAGTATAAGAAGGAAAAGAAAAAAGAACAATGGAGGTTTATCATAGTGTTGGGAAACTACTGTTTCAAAGGTGAACGTGTCATTTTACAGTCTCACAGCGATGCCTGGCAGGAAGTGTGTTTGCTTTAAATCCTAATTTGGGTGTGTTCCTGTAGAAATGCTGAACCTTCTCCTAAGGGAAACAGAAACTCAATCATGCAGGAAACTAGATACTGAGAAAACAGTTGTAGCTCAGCGTGGCTGCAAGTAACTGTGGTGTGGAAGCAGAGTAGAGAGAAAACTTGTTCCTAATTAGAGAGAGCCACACTTCTCACTGTTCACAATGAGAGGCCGAAGATTACCCTTGGACATCCAGATTTTCTATTGTGCCAGACCTGACGAAGAGCCTTTTGTGAAGGTATGTTGGAGTGTGTCCCGAGGGCTAATAAGGTGCTAGTGAATTCTCAGTGATCTGCTGCCGAGTGTTTAGAAAGTCGTTTAATTAGAAAGGTTTGTGCTGACATTTCTACAGCAGGTATTTTATTCATTTCGGAGATGGTTATGGTGTGGTTACCTCTTTTCTTTGGAGCCAGAAATCCATATTTGATTTTTTTCATTCCACAGCCTCATTTTATACCTGTGATAAATACAGAGTTTGCCAAAAACAGGGTGTTTTTATTTCATACCCTTAAAATGCTTGGTTTGTGATTCTTGATAGTGTTTTCACTACAGAAACACTCCCCCCAGAAGATGGTAAAATTAGTAAGCTTAATTTTCTTACTTGTTAATCTGGCTCAGATGCCCGCAGGTCCTTTGTATCTGTCATTGTGCGTTTTGGAAATTGAGTAGCTGACAACTCGCACTGGATTTAACTTAATGTTTTTTCTCTATAATACAAAACCATTAATACTGGTGCCCCAACATTTTGGTGAACGAGTTGTCTAATATAATCCTTCAGTTGATCTTAGACAAAAGGCCAACAAGCGTAATATACATCCTTCAATTTGAAAATAATCCAGTATTGAATCCAGAATTTCAGAAGGGCCAAAAATGGATTTTAGGGTAAAATGAACTTTCGTAGTTCATAAGCATAACTATAGTTAAATAATAAATGTTTTGTACAATATGATGTTTCTCAGTTTAGAAGGGGAGAATATTTTTATCATCTGTGAGCGGTACATAAATAATTGTAACCTAGTTGTAATTTAGACTAAAGCTGGTAGCTGTTATCATTCATTATTTCTAACGGAAGTGGTTTCTATGTGCACAAGCTTAAGAGAAAACATCAGGAACCTGATTAAAAACTGTCCTTATCATTGCAAACTCCCTATTTATAGAAGACTTACTCATTGAATGATCTCTGCTTAGTCCTTTAACAATTCAGATGCTAAATCTAAAGGCTAAAGGAGACTCATTTAGGGTATTTCAAAGGTAGAAAGCTCTACTTCTGGAGTTATGTACTATTTTCAGTGACCGAGCAATCAGCAGCAAGAGTAAAACTGGAAAACTCATGACTTTATTTATTTTATTTTTATATAGAGATGGGGGTACTGTCACGTTGCCCAGGCTGGTCTCGAACTCCTGGGCTCAAGCCATGTTCCTGCCTTGGACCCCCAAAGTGCTGCGCTTACAGGCATGAGCCACCACATCTGGCCTTGTGACTCATGACTTTAACTTACACATATTAACTGCCTCGACGGTACTGTCTTTTTTTTTTTTTTTTTGAGAGGGAGTCTCGCTCCATCTCCCAGGTTGGAGTGCAGTGGCGCAGTCTCAGCTCACTGCAACCTCTGCCTCCTAGGTTCAGTGATTCTCCTGCCTCAGCCTCCTGAGTAGCTGGGATTACAGGTGCATGCCACCACGCCTGGCCAATTTTTGTATTTTTGCTAGAGACGGGGTTTCACCATATTGGTCAGGCTGGTCTCGAACTCCTGACCTCGTGATCCACCCGCCTCGGCCTCCCAAAGTGCTGGGATTACAGGTGTGAGCCACCTTGCCCAGCTGACTGTACTGTCTTAAAATTGTGCATTTGTTTTGAAATTGAAAAATTAGCCATTTCCCCAAAGTCCTGTCCAGTTGATCTCCTGCTGCCGAAGGACCACCTTTTCAGGCACTGGTGTCCCTGGAGTGGTTTTTTTGTTAGCAGTTAGAAGAAAAGCCAATAAGTTATTTTTCTTGGCTTGTTTTCTCATTTCAGATCATCACCGTTGAGGAGGCAAAGCGCAGGAAGAGCACGTGCAGCTACTATGAAGATGAGGATGAGGAGGTGCTGCCCGTCCTGCGGCCCCCCCCAGCGCACTCCTGGAGAACATGCACATTGAGCAGGTGGGCTCGCCCTGGCCACCAAGGGTGGGGGTTCCTAGGCTTTAGGAAATATTTCCCTTGGCCAGGCACGGTGGCTTACGCCTGTATTCTCTGACACTTTGGGAGGCCGGGGCGGGCAGATCATTTGAGGTCAGGAGTTTGAGACCAGACTGGCCAACATGGCAAAACCCCGTCTCTACTAAAAATACAAAAATTAGCCAGGCTCGGGAGGCTGAGACAGGAGAATTGCTTGAGCCCAGGAGGCAGAGGTTGCAGCGAGCCAAGATTGCACTGTACTCTAGCCTGGGTGACAGAGGAGACTCTGTCTCAAAAATAAAAAAATTCCCATCCCTGAAAGCATTTGTCCTCTCCCTTGGGCTGAAGGATGAAGCTTGTGAGGAAGGAGGACTGCCAGCAGCCCACTGAGGCCATACCACCTGCTCTGCCTCTGAAAAGTCGCATTCCCCCGCTGCCTTCTTGGTAGTATGAGGGGTTGATCAGACACTAACATCCTTCTTTCAAACCTGAAGGAAAAGCCATTTCTATTTCTTAAAAAGTAAAAATTTTAAGTGCCCTGCCATAGTCCTAATGCACTTAAAAAGGATCCAAATTTATCCTTGTAATTATTGCGGAGTTCCAATAGCGTCGATGTGTAAGGCTCAATAAAAGCAATATAACAAATACACTCTGCTTGCTTTATGAAAAATAACTACTTTTAGGACAGTTTTTCCTTTTTCTATAATTTTCTTTGTATACTTTATAGTTTCTGAATGTTTACTTGGGATTTATGAAGTATTATAATACTCTTATGTTTTAACTAGTAAGGAATCTCTGGCATTTCCCCTCATCAGCTTAGAGACCTGAATTTTGAGACCTTAAAGAATCATTAAGTTCAGCTCCCTAGTTTACTGAGGAACCACTAAAGACCCAGGAAAACCAAGAAGCTTGACCAAGTAGTTATAGAGGTGTGGGATTCACACAGACACTGGAACTGATTTTAAGCACTTTGAAGACTCAGCATTTCATGGCCTCCTTTGGTAATAATCTTGAAGAGATGTACATTATCAGTTATTTATGGCCAAGTTTAAACTAAATATTGATGCAGGTGAAAGATATAGGTGCAATAAGAACAGACCACACCTGACTTCTAACACTAAACATCCCTGTTTTTTTTGCTGTCACTTCCGTGCAAAGCTGCAGTTGTCAGTAGGAGTTCTGAGCCTCTGAGTGTTTAGAAAGAAAAGTTGGGAAAATATGAACTGTTTGGTAAAAGCCAGGTTGAAGTGGAAAGGAAGGGCATGTGTCTAGTTTATACCCGTTTATCCAGCTTGATCTGTGTCTTCAAACATATAGTGGGATAGGGACTCCATAGTCATGTCCCTGAATGGGAAAACACCTCCTGGGCAGTATCCTTGCCAAGGTAAACACTGTCAAGCAATCATTTTCTTGGTTTATAATGGCAAATATTTGCCAGAGTGAGGAGGGGCACTATGTAAGTATATGATACTGAATTTGAGCAGCAGACATTTGTTTTGTGCCACATGTTCGTGAGCAATTTGTGTGTGGACCGTCTGTTTACATCTCTTTCTTTGGCTTCGTAGCTGGCCCGACGCCTTCCTGCAAGGGTGCAAGGGTATCCATGGAGACTGGCCTATAGCACACTAGAGCACGGGACCAGCTTGAAGACACTCTACCGGAAATCAGCATCACTAGATAGTCCTGTCCTATTGGTCATCAAAGATATGGATAATCAGGTGAGGCCTGTTCCTCTCATGAATAAGACTTTTTAATGATAATTTTTCAAAATTCCCAGCAGTAAAGAGACTAGTAGCATATACTCTCACCACCCAGATTCCACAGTTAACAGGATTTTGCCTTCTCTTTTTTTTAATCTTTGTTTTTTCTCTGCCGAAGTATTTTGAAGTAAATCCCAATCATTATGGCATTTCACCCCTGCATATTTCAGAATCAACTCCAAAATGAAAATGGATTGTACTTCCAAATACAGTCACATTCTAAGGAGCTTTTTTTAATCACCGTGCAGTAGAAAAGTATAATGATATCCGACAGCCTAAAAGCTGGAAAGTTGGGGTAGAGTGAGATCTGGATTTGGAGATAGTTGCAGAAATAAGTTCCAGTGCCATACCAGGACCTTTCCCAGGTAGCCAAAGTAGTGCCCACAAACCTTGCCTGCATTTTGGATGTAATGGAGAGCCAGTCAAGGCCATGATGTGTTGTGCCTGAGGAGCCCAACTGCTAAGAAGCCACAGAGAATGCACCGTACCATTCCCGATTGCACTTTTGCCCGTGTTACCATTCGTCTTTCTTGGAGGTACTAGTGAAAACTAGTTATTACCCCTGTCTACCCTACAGTGTTATCTCTTCTGCAAGTCAGCTCAGAATGTGAGTGAAATCGCTCCAGGTTTTTTCAGTCACTTTCCAGTCAGTCTCTTGCATTATAAAAGGAAGGCATCATTCACATCTGCTCATTGCTGATTTCAGTTTGATCTGTGTTTTATTAAGAAATTCCTTTAAGATTGTAAGATGTGGCATTAAGCAGATTTTCTGGCATTGAAGCAGATTTTCTGGCATTGAATGAGATTTTACCTGACATTCATTCATTCATTTATTAATTCATCCATTCAGCAAATATCTAATTAGTACCTGCTAGGTGCTAGGCACTATTAAGCATTGGGGGAGCGTACTGTGAAGCACAAAATTTTTATACTGAGACATGTCACATTTTAATGAGCTGTATACCTGGGATCATTTTAGGGGAAACAGAACTTTGCTGTCATGATTTGTCTTGGGAAAAATTAGGGAACAAATGGGGGGCACCAAAGACATTGTCTTTCTTAACAGTGATCTTTGTGACTTTATTGTAATATTATTGTAGTTTAAGAGTGTGGGAAGAAATTTAGCTATCATTGTACTCTTGTTATTTCCTGATTGATGATATTTTGCTTAATAATGATCCAAGCTGAAAAGTGGGTAGAGTCAAGATAAAAAAATTAAAATAATGATAACAGTTGGTTTAAAATGGACTCAGGAATTTAGTGAAATGTTTGAGAATTGGATGTTATGTTTTAGATGAAGTATGGCTATATTATCTTAGACCACACATACAAATAAATAAATACATCTGTATTTATTTATTTACCAAAATATCACACTTGTTGAGGAATGTGATGGTTTACACAGAACAGGTATTGATGAAGCACAGTTTTACCAACCTTCCCGTGAGATTTGTGAAGGAGGCCTACAGCTGAAGGTTACAGTCTTGCCACTGGGTGGAGTCTTGTTGAATCATGTACCCTGGAGGCACTTGGTTCATTTGAGGATAACCAGTCACAACTTTGCTTTCTGCACCCCATCTACCCCGAGCGGGAAAGTGTGGCTTTGCTGTGTTTGAGGACATGATAGAACAACACCTATAAGTGTGTCTGAAAATGAATTCTATGAAATTCTGTTATAAAAATATTACATATGTAGAATGGCAGCAGTGAGGGGTTCCACAGAATCGGTCCCCAGTGAAAGAACCATGGCTGGTAGAAATTATAAAAATAATAATCACTTAAAGTCTCTGGGTATTATTCTAAGGGCATATAGCAAGTGAAGGAATATTTATTCGAGAAAATCTAATTAACCTCCACTCATTACAGTGGGATTCTGTGGTACTTGAGGCACAACTCTCTCACTTCCCTAACCCCCCCAGCTGAGACTGACAGTGCTTCCACTCTGGGCATGTATGGCCAAGAAGATGGTGCCCTCTCTTCCCACAGCTGCCTGTCAAGGGTTATGGTATCCCTCTCTCACTGCATTTCTTATCTCCCACCCAAGATCCGTGTTTCTTAGACTAAATTCCAGGCAAGTGTGTCCTAGAGATAGGGGGCTTCCTTCTTCTACCCACCCTCCACTCACAGGGCCATGCTCTACCATAGGCACAGCAGGCTGAGAATACAGGAGTCTCTACTGCTCTTGTTTCAGCTCACAGGGCAGAAGTTTTGCACTAGATGAGACAAGGCAAGACCAGAGGCTGCTGTCACTGTCTAGGTCCTGGCTTCAGAGCAGTGGGTTAGAGATATTTTTCCCAGGGGAAGAGGCAGGCCACAGGACATAGAGTTCTAAAGCTCTACCCAAAGGAGCACACTTTGTTTAGACACATATGGGGACACTCTGGAAAACAATGAGAATTTTGGTGATAAACAAGAAGAAGGTTGTAGCCACGAAGGCAACAAATTGAACTGGAAACCATCTACTTTACCAGAGAGATCCAAGAAAAGAGACAGCTAAGGAGAGCCTTTCTGGAGTCAGGGTAGACTTCATAGTCTGGCCAAAGAAACTATCCATGCAAAGGAACCTACATTTGATTGCACCAGACATTGTTGAAAACAATAGAGCCATCATCAGACAGTTAGTAGAGACTAGTTATTAACTTGTGGTGAGGTATGTAAATATTGCTCCTATATTGCCCTATTACATCTTTTAACTTTTTGTGGTACTGTTATGCGTGTTACATCTGTATATATACAAATACAGCAGTAGATTGTTGTGATTACTATATTGCATAATTTTATGTCTGCTAAGGAAGTTGAGAGAAGAAAAGAGCACTAATGTACGTTTATATGTTTTGTTATATGACCATCCTTTTATCATTTCTAGGTTGTTCTTTATTCCCTTGGATTCCTTTGTTCTGCTATTGCTAAATATATTACATTTTTATATGGTATAGGCTGAGCAATGCTATTATATAAAAGTTGTTTTATGCAATTTCTTTTTAAATACATTAATAGAAAAAAAGAAAAAAAAATTTCTCATAATCACAATGCAATAGACCTAACAAAATTAACAGTAATTCCCTAATATCCACCTCTTAGTCTTTAAGTGCATTTCCAGAATTGCTAAGAAAATTTTAGCTAAGAGGCCAGGCATGGTAGCTTACGCCTATAATCCCAGCACTTTGGGAGGCCAAGGCAGGTGAATCACCTGAGGTCAGGAGTTCGAGACCAGTCTGCCAGCATGGTGAAACCTCATCTCTACTAAAAATACAAAAATTAGCTGAACATGGTGGCGTGTGCCTGTAATCCAGCTACCAGGGAAGCTGAGGCAGGAGAATTGCTTGAACCTGAGAAGTGGAAGTTGCAGTGGGTCAAGATCGTGCCACTGCACTCCAGCTGGGTGACAGAGCAAGACTCCATCTCAGACAAAAAAAGAAAAGGAAAATTTTAGCTAAGGAAGAAAATAATTATTTAAAATTATATGGATGATGCGAAAGTAAAGAGGACTTTTCTCATTGACTGATCAGAGAGGGACTCATTTTCTTCCACATATGGCTATTGCCATTTTTATCATATTTTAACACCATGCTTTTAAAAACAGATGTCTATTTCAATTGTTTTTTAGTTCTTTTCCTGGAAGATCACCAGAAGAAGGGCAAAGGATTTACTGTGCTGTATTTCTTTGTTCTTAGCAGCTCTAAGGAAAGGTTTGATAGCAGGAAGCATGAAAAATACTGGTTAGAAAGAGTTTCTAGCCTTCTACCTAATACTTAGCGTTATAAGTAGTCAGGAACTGGGTGTAAGTGGTGAAGAAGACAGCACACAGAGATTGTGATCTAATTGAAATAAATTTTGAAAAATGCTATGACATTTTTTCAGATAACCTGTATTTAAAGCAATGTTCCTCAAGTGGGATTTGAAATAGGAAGAATGTCTGAATCACCTAGGGACATTTTCAAAATACATATGCTCACCCCTGCAAGTGCTGATCAGGATCTGAACAGAAGGATAAGATGCTGAGAGAGTTGGTGTACACATTCTGAAAACACTGCTCCTCGTGGCTTGGCTCTCCTTCCATCCCCCGACAAGAAAAAGTAGAAAAGCCATTGACTTAAGCACATCTAAATCACCTTTCTTGTTCCTTAAAAGTCACTTTGAACTAAAATATAGTAAATCAGTCATTTTAAAAATATAGTTTTAATTTGGCTGGGCATGGTGGCTCATGCCTGTAATCCCAGTACTTTGGGAGGCCAAGCTAGGCAGATCACAAGGTCAGGAGTTCAAGACAAGCCTGGCCAGCATGGTGAAACCCTGTCTCTACTAAAAATACAAAAAAAAAAAAAATTAGCCAGGCATGGTGGCACGTGCCTATAGTCCCAGCTACTCAGGAGGCTGAGGCAGGAGAATTGCTTGAACCCAGCAGGCAGAGGTTGCAGTGAGCCGAGATCGCACCACTGCACTCCAGCCTGGTGACAGAGGGAGACTCTGTCTCAAAAAATAAAAAGATATAGTTTTAATTTAATAAGCATATTAATAATTCATTGTTACAAATCAAAAGAAATGAAAGTTTATTTTCTCTGGGGAAATGCCCAGCCATGATTCCACTTATAAAATACATAAGAGGTTTGTTGTTCCAAGCATTCATTTCTGTGTGCAAGATACATCTTGTTGTTGCCTAATGTTTCTATTATGTTATGCATATTCAGTAACAGAAATTTGTCTCCATAGTGAACTTTGGAAGTCTTTTTAAAGTGGAACAAATTGTTGGCCTTTGACAAACAAGTTCTCTGAGCTTTGTCAGATGAATTTTGCTTGCACCAGGAAGCCTGGCCACTTGGGTTCCAATTAGAGCTGGGGATATTTGTTTATTCTTTTATTGGTGATCTTTTTAAATTTGAGTGCCAATTTAGTAATAATCTTTGCTGAAATAGATCTCAGAACATGATATATCAAAAATAGTTCAGAAAGCCTTGCTTTGGGAGATTGAGCTTTGAATGTAGGTAACATTTTTGTTTTCTTTTGACAGATTTTTGGAGCATATGCAACTCATCCTTTCAAGTTCAGTGACCACTATTATGGCACAGGCGAAACTTTTCTCTACACATTCAGCCCTCATTTCAAGGTACCTAGATAGGAGAAATAACCAACTCCCATATGTCACAGTGTCCGCAGTTGGGGGAAGGGGATAGGCATTGGGACAACAGCTGTCCTATAACTTCTCCTCAACTGACTGTAGGCTGGATCAGCCCTTTATGACTGTAGCTCACAAACTGCTTAGGGTCCCTGGCCTTCTGGACTGCACAGGCTGCGATCCAGAGAGGAGTTGCAGATCAGAGCTAGCACATGCCTGAAAGGTCTACCCTCCTTCATAACCCTTTGGGAGATCTCCTTCTGATGTGGGCCAGGTCTGGCAGTCAGGAGCTTCCTCAGTCAGTGCGGTGAGGTGGTTCCCTTTTACACATAGATGCTATTTCATGTTTCCTCTTTGCTAATTCTCCAGATTAAAATGTCTGTTTTCTTTTTATGTGTTTCTTCCCCAAGGTCTTTAAGTGGAGTGGAGAAAATTCGTATTTTATCAATGGAGACATAAGTTCTTTAGAACTTGGTGGTGGAGGGTAAGGTTTTTGTTTTTTTATTGTTATTTTACCACCTGACCTGAGTGGGTCTGTTTTGACCCATGTATTTAAAACCTCGGTGTCAGATGATTTTAAGTAATCCATGTGCTTAGATGAATTAGGACAGTGGCCCGACACATGACACTTAAGAATCAAAGATAGAATTATTTATTTATGTGTCTAAATTAGGGACTATTACCACTTGTCTTTTAGGAAGACTGGTCATTTACATGAAATAAAGGAAATGTACCATGCCTTTATAAGCAGTTTAGAATTTTGCCTGTCTATAGTATAAAGGAAAGAAGATGGGGGCAAAAGAGAACAGAAGGTGTGTCGTGTACCACGTGAGATAGAAGTGTTTTCACCTTTTTTTTTTAAACCTTTTTAGGGGACGATTTGGTTTATGGCTAGATGCTGATTTATACCATGGACGAAGCAACTCTTGCAGCACTTTCAATAATGATATTCTTTCCAAAAAGGAAGACTTCATAGTTCAGGATCTAGAGGTGTGGGCATTCGAGTGAAATTTAGACTGCCTTAAAATATAACATTAAAAAGACTGGGTTCCATCAGCCCTCCTAAAGCTGGCTGGAAGAGACGCCCCGGCCTAGGCTGCCTCATCCCACCCAATGCTTCCTTTCCGCCATCATCTCGAGCATGAGCACATTGCAGAAAGATTCTGGAAGGCACATGTGGAGGGCAGACATGGAAGAAAGAAATTTGAAATCCAGGTTGTGGAAAGACTTTGTACTTATACTTCCTTCAAATCCATACAGTGAGGAATCAGAGTGTTTATAGATAGGAGTTGAATGCAATTTTTATTTTTGGTAACTGTGAAAAAAAGATACTGTGGATATATACATGCCTTGTGTATTTATCAGCATAATTTTCATTACCAAAATGTACAGCTATTATTTGCCATGGAAAAGGTTAGTCTCATTTAGAAAAATGGAAAGTGCACAGCACTTAAAGGGAATATATGAGGTTTGTTTTTTTTAAAAAAAAGAAACTTTTATTTATTACTGTATATTGTCTGAAATGTGTTGGCAGTTTTTTTTTCTTTTAATGTGTCAAATCTTGAAATATTAAATAAATACATTTTGTGCTATGTTTTGGGAACAAATCTGTTTGATTTATATAGTTTTATATTGAATTTTTTTTTTGCCCTGATTGTTTAGGGTGATAGGTCTTAAGCAGCATACGCCTGTATATCTGTATGTGGATATATAGAGATATATGTGTGTGTATGAATATGTACATATACATATATATGAGTGTATAATTCTAAATTTCTAAAAACTCATTATGAATGTTCATCAATTTGACTATTATAGGCCAGCTTTCCATTTAGTCAAAAAAATGGTACATTTTTTGTTACTTACCTTGAAAATATTTGTGTGAAGAATAAACCATTTCTCACAGTCTTAAGTTCATATTTATAGAAATGAAAACCTTTGTGAACCTAGACTTAGAACAAATCCTGCTTTTGAAAAGAAAATGTTTTGCTTCTTATAAGATCATTTGTGTTAATAACAAAAACTTTATTTTCGTAGTGTTCTTTGTATAACTTTTTCAAGCTTTTACATTAACAAGCAGGCCTCTGTCTTAAAAGGGACTCAGTGTATTAATTTCTGCATTTTTAAAATCAAATGAAAAAAACATCAAATTGGACCAACTGTCTTGGTTTCTAGACTCATTTGAGGAAAAAACAATACAAAGAAAGACATTCATACTAAAATTGGAATAGAAAGGAAAACCTATTTTTAAGATATCAGCCTATTTTGACATGATAAAACATCTATTAAATAATAATAAAGGGCTGGGCGCTGTGGCTCACACCTGTAATCTCAGCACTGTGGGAGGCCAAGGTGGGTGGATGTGGGAGGTCAAGGTGGGCGGATCATTTGAGGTCACCAGTTTGAGATCGGCCTGGCCAACTTGGTGAAATCCCGTCTCTACCAAAAGTATAAATATTAGCTGGGGGTGTGGCAGGCACCTGCAATCACAGCTACTCAGGAGGCTGAGGCAGAATTGCTTGAACCTGGGAGGCAGAGGTTGCAGTGAGCCAAGATCACACCACTGCACTCCAGCCTGGATGACAGCGAGACTCTGTCTCAAAAATAATAATAGTAAAGATTTACTTAATCAATATTATTGATTTTTATGAAAGCCAAAGACTGGTTGCTAGTGGGAAAAATTTTCAGATAATAGCCAAAACTTCAAAATGATCTGTCATAAAGTATTTCCCCAGTAATTTTTGAAAGGAAAAATGTATAACAAGTACTATTTATATATCTGCATTTAAAAAAATTCTTAGAATATTTCCTTTACATTATTCTCCTGTTTTAGACAATTTGTAAAAGAGAACAGATTGTCCAATGGCCTCCTGTCAGATCAACAATTATTATGCCCACTTATATTCCATGCACATTTAAATGAATGCTATAAAATTTTAAATCTGTAGCCTGAGTGTACATTTCACTCAAGTTCTACTGAGAACTGAGTGTACGGGCAGTTTTACCTTAACCTGCTTGTTAAATAATGTCTTGGTGTGAGATATCAGGAATGTCTCATGATATGTTTACCATTTATACCATCTGCAACCATATGCTATTAATAAATAAATGGAAAAAACAAAATGGTCATTTTGCATATACTTCACTCTGACCTAGTTTAGTCCATGATACTATACTTGTGAGAGCATATCCAGATGCTGTGTTCTCTATGTAAAACAGTATTGTCCATTCAGAAGAAATGTGTGACCCTTCATTTATGGATATTGACTATATGTAATGCAGTGCTCTCCCAATATTTTCAATAAAGGAATTTATGCATTCAGTGATTTTCTTTCCCAAAGATTCATTCATCAGCATTTATTGGGTACCAGAGTTTTTACTTTTGTGAGAGGCTGGTGAAACATCCAAGACTAAACAAGGTCTAGAACTCATGTTTTCACTGCTGCCCTGGAAACTCCCTCTTCATTCCCTGTAGCCACCCTCCTAATTCTCTCATCAGTTCATGGAAACTGCTCTTGTTATAGTTCCCAGAGACAACTCTTGGCTGTGTCTACCAGTCTCTTCTCCTGTCTTTCTAGCTGTGCTATAAATGATGACCTCCTCCTCTTAACATCTGTCTTAACCTACTTTGTAATTTCCATGAGGGACACCTTACTCTCTGATAAATTTTATTTGGCATCCTGATACCTGGCCCCTAGATGTTGAGCTAGATGAAGACCCCAGGCAGTTTTCATTGCTTCATAATTCCCCAGTTCATAAGTCCATATCAAAGAACTTGGGTGGGAGGAGGCAACCAAATGTTTCTTCAGACTCTGTTGAAAATGATTAGGTGCATCTTCATGCTACAAGCCACAAGGTACATTACATCCTACACTATTATGTCTTCCTTTTATTTGACTTCCCTCTCCTTGATGCCTTTTAAAGTTTTAGAGATACATTGATATGGTTTGACTCTGTGTCCCCATCAACATCTCATCAGAACTATAATATCCATGTGTTGAGGGAGGGACCTGGTGGGATGTGATTGGAACATGGGGGCAGTTTCCCCCATGCTGTTCCCATGATAATGAGGGAGTTTTCCTGAGATCTGATTGTTTCAAAGTGTTTGGTAGTTCCACCCTCACCCTCTTTCCTGTTGCCATGTAAGACGTGTCTTGCTTCCCCTTTGCCTTCCGCCATGACTGTTAAAGTTTCCTGACGCCTCCCTGGCCATGTGGAACCGTGAGTCAATTAAATCTCTTTTCTTTATAAATAACCCAGTCTCAGGGAGTTCTTTATAGCAGTGTGAAAATGGACTAATACATGAAAACAGCACTAATGAAAGAATTACTCTTCTTCTGAGGAAGGCACTGAGAATCTCTTAAGCCAGAAAGGGGTGTTAAGTTTCATGCTTTTCTTAGGATACCCAACCTATTTTTACCAATTTAATTTGATACAGAAAGGGAAGGAGGTCAGCAACCAAGGAAATTCCAGAAAACTCAAGATAAGAGAAGCACACTTGTTTCTTGTGCGTGTATCAAAAGCACCTTTGACCACTTCCTTCTGCCCAATGTGGTCACATACTCTTTCTCAATCAGGGGGAAGCCCTAACTTCAGAGCATCACATGCTCTGCTCTCGCCTCCTTGCCTATGACCATTATCCATAGTTTACCCCTAGCAGAAGGTGTCTTTACTAAAAAAAATTAAGCTTCACGATTCACACCAAACTTTGAAGATCTTATTCTCTTTCTATTTCAAATCTCTAATGGTTCAGAATAAAAATTATACGGCCTATGTGGTATGGTCAATCAAGCCATCAAGATGTTGTCTCTTGATAGAGTATCTCTGAGGACTTTTTGTTTCTCTCTTAGATCAGCACTGTTCAAAAGAACATTCTACAATGATAGAAATGTTTCATGAATTTTCACTGTCCTTGATGATAGATAGCCCACTAAGCTACCATACTAATATTGAACAGTGGAAATGTGCCTTAGGTGACTGAGGAGCTGAACTTTTTATTTAACTTTAGTTTATTTAAATAGCCACACATGCCTGGTAGCTACCACATTGAACAGCACAGCTCTAGATCAAGATATTGTTGCCAAATCATATTTTCATCAGCAATTGAGTCAGACTGTGACTCCTTCACCAGAAGCGAACCTTTAGCTCCAAGCACTTTTTCTATGCCATTACAGATCTTCACACAGATTGGTGCCACCTAAGGTTATCTAGTATGTCTCATTGTTTAGGTAGTCAGCTTATAAGGTGACCAGAGAGCTGAGATCCCTAACAATCTTTCTAAACTGAGAAATTGGATCTGCATAGGATTACTGGTCCCCATCTCTATTCAAAGGTAGTGAAAACTGGTCAGGTGTGGTGGCTCATACTGTAATCCCAGCACTTCGGGAGGCCGAGGAGGATGAATCACCTTAGCTCAGGAGGTTGAATCTAGGCTGGACAACATGATGAAAACCCGTCTCTACAAAAAAATTTAAAAGAAACATTGCCAGGTGTGGCAGTGCGTGCCTGTAGTCCCAGCTACTCGGGGGCAGAGGCAAGAGTATTGCTTGAGGCTGGAAAATAGAGGCTGCAGTGAACCAAAATCACACCGTTGCACTCCAGCCTCAGTGACAGAGGGAAACCCCTTCTCTTAAAAACGAAAGGTAAAGAAAACCTCTCCTAGTGCCCAGGCCTTGTCTGACATGAAGTTTTCCTGGCACGGCCTCCGTCATGTGTTTTTCTTCCTGTGCTGGGCATTCTGCTGCTCAGGGCAGTGCTGTAGTATGTCATATCCCTTACCAGGCACCCTCCACAGTGCACAACGGTCCGCTGAAAATAAAAACAACTCATTCCTTACACAGAATTATGCATTCAGTCCCAAGCCAACAGGAATAATGGACCTCTCAGAATGCCTCACATGGCATTATTCAGTGACCAATGAAGATTCATTGACCAACCTTCCTTACCACGTTTGGCAGCTGGGATGCCCACTAGCCCTTGAAAGAACCTGCTTACACATAGAGTAAGTTTTCAATAGAAACTTGTTAGAATAAAAGGCAATTCAAAAGCCACAGGTGAGAGCCCAGTGGATAACTTTACTATCCTTATTTACCATCAACAAGGCCCCATCATTTCATTAATCCCTTCACTTCTAGGGTTAGAAAAAGTAACCCTGGTCTAGCTTGACATAACCCTTGAGGAAAATGCTAAACAAGAAACACAAGAAATATGTTCACTGTCAACAAGCTTAGGTGATAAAGCATGTCTTCTTGTGCCTCTGCAGCTAAGAAATATCTTCACCTTGACGTCACTTTGAAAATACAGGAATTCAGCCAAGCAGTTCAGCTTTCCGTCCCCATGATAGTCCTTCCTGGCTTAACCTTATTTTCTCCTGGCTGATGGATCAGCCACATTTTACCCCACAGTTGCCCGAGATCAGCTCTTTTAGGTTTAAAGACATCAATTAACAAGAATGTTTCAACAAAGATCTGCTGTTACGCTGTGCTGAGGTTTTGTGTCGACCTTGAGAGTTGTTAAAAGGCCCTGTTATTATTACTCCGTGTCCAACAAGGCCCAGTCTTGTTCTCTTGTAGCATCTTGTTTTTCTATTAGATCTTCCAAAAGGTCAGAAAAGTGGATAGGTTTGATCTGGAAGTATGCTAGAAAGAGCTTGTAGTATATGATGTGAGCCCATTGCAGGTTATATAATTATATCACCCAGGTAGACTATGCTAAAGATTTCTAAACACTTCAAGAAGCATGGCTGAGCACAGTGGGTCACGCCTATAATCCCAGCACTTTAGGAGGCGGGAGGTGGGCAGATCGCTTGAGGTCAGGAGTTCAAGACCAGCCTGGCCAACATGGCAAAACCCTGTCTCGACTAAAAACACAAAAATTAGCCAGGCATGATGGTGGGCACCTCTAATCCCAGCTACTCAGAAGGCTGAGGCAGGAGAATCGCTTGAACCTGGGAGGCGGAGGTTGCAGTGAGCCAAGATCATGTCACTGCACTCCAGCCTGGGTGACAGAGCAAGACTCCGTCTCAAAAAAAAAAAAAAAAAAAAAAAAAAGACTCCAAGAAGCACCAAAGCTAGTGGTTAAGATATGGATTCTCTAGAGTCAGATGTCTAGAGTTTGAATTTCAGCTCTGGAGCTTACTGGCTATGTGACCTTGGTTATTTTACCTGTATGTGCTTCAATTTTCTTATCTGTACTGTGGGGATAATAATAATAACCACCCATGATTATGCAATGATTAATGCACTTAAAATAGCGCCTGGCATAAAGTAAGCATTACTAAGCACTAGATAAATAAAATAATGGAGAAATTCCTTCATTTTATGGAGGAATCACCTAATGATACAACTAACAGTTGCAAAGGAAAGTTCATCTTTTAAGATAATAACTTATTTAGTTTTTAAAACTAATTTCAGAAATATTGTAATGATTTATTTGCTGTTCAAATTTTTTTAACTAAGGTTTTGGTTCCTCCTTTCTTAATTGTAAATGTAATATATGTTCATGGTAAAATTTTCAAACAGTACAGAAGAGAATTCAGTAAAAGGTAATGTTTTCCTTCCTGCATCTTCAGTGCTAAAAATCACAAAAATTTTGTTTCCTTCTAGAGCATTATTATGCATATATAAGCGAATTTATATCTTCTTCATGTAAACAGAAATGTACTCTATATACTGTTTTTAAGTTTGCCTCTTTAACAATATGATGTGAACATTTTATATCAATATATGTAGCCGTCTCGTCCTTCACTGCATGGGCCTGTCATTGTTTAAACAGTCTTCATTAATGGACTCTTTTTTGGCTGTTACAAACAATTCTTAGGAACACACTTGTATCTAGAACTTTGTGCATTTATGAATTGTATATTTGTAGGATAATTTTTATTAGTGAGAGTGAAAGGGTCTTTTATTTTATAACATGCTATCAATTATTCCTCCTCAAAAATTACATTCATTTACATCAACTGTGTATGAGCATGCCGGTTACTACACACCCTCACCAGTACTGGTTATGTTAATCTCTTTTTATTCTTTGCCCAAATGGTATCTATTTTAATTTTCACTCTTTAATCGTAAATGAGGTTGAACATCTTTGCACATGTATTGCCTATTTGTATGTCTTTTTTCCTGAATAGTCTATGTCCTTTGTCTATTATTTTAAGCTATTCATCTTCTTGCTGATTTATATGTGTTCTTTGTATATTCACAAAACTAGCCCTTTGTCATATATATTGCAAATATTTTGCTAGTTTATGTTTTTTAAATATATAATAACTTTTTTATGCATGAGTTTATTATAATTTCTTTTTAGTCAGATTTATCATTTCCTTTATAACTTCTAGAGCATACTTTTTCAAATCAAGTCTGAGGACTAAGCTCTGATTTTTTTATCTTACCCAAATTCTTACCTAAGGGGTCTGGAGAGACATGCCTTACAAACCATAAATTATCATCAGATGAGTTTCTCTGATGCTGTATATTGTGACTTACTTTTCAGTCTGACTCTGGCATATTATGAGACAAGGAAAAAATATTTAAACCCAAAATATATTGCCTTGCCATACCTTGAGACTGCCCTGTGGTCTCTTGTGGGAACAATCCATATTCTACAGAGCATCCCCTTCCTCCTTTGTTTTCCTTCCTTTCTTTCCAGATCCAGGAGTTAATCAACTAAGAGCCAGGCACCCTTTTAAGTCCAATAGGAAACAATTTACAACCCACTGTCTCTGAAGGCTGCTATCTGAGAGCTTCCTCTGCACAATAAAACTTGGTCTCCACGATCCTTTATCTTTAATCTGAACATTCCCTTCTATCGATTCCAGGTATTTAGACAAACTCAACCAATTTTCAACCAGAAAATGTTTAAATTTCCCTATAGCCTAGAAGGTCCTGCTTTGAGTTTTCCCACCTTTCTGAACCAAACCAATGTATTTCTTAAATGTATTTGATTGATGTTTCATGTCTTCCTAAAATATATAAAACCAAGCTGTACCCCAGCCACTTTGGGCACATGTTCTCAGGACCTCCTGAGGGCTGTGTTATGGGCCACGGTCACATAAATCTCAGAATAAATCTCTTAAAATGTTTTACAGAGTTTGACTCTTTTCGTTAACTAATCAAATTTATTCAGCATGACTTTCACTTCTCACTCAAACGTCTCCCAAAATTATGAATTAACACCACCTTTATCAAAATGTATCCTCTTGCTTCTTCTGTGCTAAATTGCATCCCACTGATACTTCAGAACATTTAGAAATAACCTTCTCAAAATCAATTTTACTTTGCATTGGCCTCAACATTCCTTTAACGCATGTGAGCATCTTCAGGAAAGATATGCGGACAAGAACTGAATGTTCACCTCAGTGACATCCTCTACTGAGTAAGCTAGGGCTAAGCAAGGTTGATGAACAGATGTCTACCTCAATCTCCAGACCCTGTCACAGTGCCTTGCTAAGGAGCAACTTATATACTAATAATAGTGATGAAGAGGAGGAGGAGGAGGAGGAGGACAGGTAACATTTACTTAGGATGACTATCCGCCCTTTTTCACATACATTATTTATTTGATCTGCAAAATGAAGGCAGTACAATTATTATCTCTGTTTTAGAGATGAGGAAATTGATTTTTCAGAGGGTTAGGTAACTTGCCTAATATCACAAAGCTAATGAGGGTTATAGTGAGGATATCTTTAGTTACATTGGGCCCCAGAGCTGACCTCTTACTTTTAATAGTACGCTAGCAGTGTTCACTCTTCACAATGTTTCCACCACCTGGATACCCACAGTCTGTTTAGGCACCTTAACTAGCATGATGCACAGTCCTCTACTCTAGAAAGAAAGCTCCTGAATGGCTAGGGACTCTTCTATGGCCAATTGTGTCTTACTCATCTTTATATCCCCAAAGCCTGGCAGGGTGGATGGCACTTAGGAAGCTTTGAAGAAACACTTGTCAGGTTTAACAGAATGGAGTGTAGAACTGAAGGACCTGAGCTCCAGGGAAGCTAATGGATTTGTCCAGTGTTCTACAGCTAAATGGCAGAGCTGGGACAAAAACGCAGGGTTTGGATTCCCCAGCTCTCCTCCCCCTGCTCCACATACAATGCTGAATTACAAATTTACAAGCATTGTTCTTGAGATAACTATTGCCAAGCAAGAAGGAATGATCCCCTTTCTAGCTGCTGGAGTTCTTCCCTTAAGGTTTTAAGGGTGAAAGGAAAAGAATGCTGGGGAGGAGATTTCTGAGTGATGGTTTTCCCCGAGGAGAATTCCTTTATTTTCATGTCTTTTATTAAGTTATTAGCATTCTGAAAAATGTAGACTGAAGGAAAATTCCAGGCTTCAGGGCATTAGGGCGTTGGCAGTGAGTCACATTCTGGGTTTCCAAAAATCATACTTGGAAAATGGTTTAGAAGATTACTTAAATGAAGTTCAAAGTCTCAGTTCATGTTGCCTTTTGGTGATAGAGTTGGGAGAAGAGTGCCAAGGCATGTAATTAACTGATTCTCTGGTTCTAACTCGTCATGTTGATTTAGGAAGGTCTATCTGACCAAAAAAATGACACTTTATAAAAAGCATCTTTCATGAAACAGATAATCTAGGCAAAGCGGTATAGTGCCTGGTAGTGTGTAAGCATGAAGGAAATGTTAGCTAGGTCTTGGCACCTCCACCTGTTAGCACAAGTTACTTAAGCTCTTTCTGCCTCGATTTCCTCATCTGTAAAATTAGAGCAATAGTACCTACCTCAAATAGAGAACTAAATGGGTTAATATCTGTAAAGTGTCATTACATCATATACATTTCCTATACATTATATACATACTCATTTCCCTTCCCTTCAAGATTATTTCTAAGATTCATGTCATTACTGTAGATAAGTTTCACTTGTGTATGTGCGTGCGTGTTTGCTATTTCTCATGTGAATGTACTTCTCTACCATGATTTATCTATTCTCTCGTCAGTGGATAAGGTTGCTTGCAGTTTGGTGCTTTGTGGATATGTGAATGTTTGGCTTTGTAAAGTAAATAACATCACAATGTTTTGCAAAATGATTGCACCACTTACATGCCCATCAGAGTATCCCGTCCAACACCTGACACTGTTAGACTTCGTTTTTGCCAATCTCAGGTGTGTGTAATATTATCTCACCTTGGCTTTAATTTGCATTTCTCTGATTACTAATGAGGATGAGTATCTTTAAATGTGTTTCTTAGCCATTCTTGTTTTCTCTTTTGTGAGATCTCTTTTCATGTCTTCTGCCTGGTGGGTTTTTTCTGTTGTTCTTTTTGGTTTATTATTATTATTATTATTTTTTGGCAAGACGGGGTCTCACTCTGTCACCCTGGTTGGAGTGCAGTGGCGCAATCTTGGCTCACTGCAACCTCCAGATCCCAGGCTCAAGTGATCCTCTGACCTCTTAGCCTTCTGAGTAGCTGGGACCACAGGCATGTACCATCACACCTGGCTAATTTTTTGTATTTTTTGGTAGAGACAGGGTTTCGCCATGTTGCCCAGGCTGGTCTTGAACTCCTGAGCTCTGTCCATCCACCTGCCTCAGCCTTCCAAATTACTGGGATTACAGGCATGAGCCACTGCGCCCAGTCTGCCTGTTTTTTAAACTTTGTCTTGTTGGAAGAAGTTCCTGCATTAAAAATAATAGACATTCATCAGTCTGTTAATCTTATATATTTCTGATGAGTAAGAGAAACAGTTAACATGATGGTATCAGAGAGTCTCAGGCCCTACAAGGGTATTTTCTCAAAAGTCTCCCTTAAACTGGCAATATCTAGGAAGAAGAATGAAAAAAGATTGTCAGTTTGTCTTTGCACATCTGGACATATATTTGCACTTATTTGCTTATTTGACTTTTATAAGGAGGTAGCATCAAGAAGTTGAGTTGTCATAAGAGTAAGCATTTATTGAACACTTATGTGCTAGGTACTTTTCTAAGCATTTTACATATATTACCTCAATCTTCATAATAACTTGTGATATTCACAAATAGGTACTACTATTATTTTCCAGCTGAGCAAAGTGGAAGCCATAAAAAATAACATGATTTATTCGAAGTAGAATCAGTACTAAGTGGTAGAAATGGGTTTCAAATTGAAGGAGTCTGACTCCCCCAGTCTATGCCTTAAACCACCAACGTAACTACAGGAAATAGCAAGTTAGTTGGGAATATAGCAAAAAGATAGAGGGAGGCTGTGGTGGGTGCCCAGAAGGAATTCAGGGAATTGGTGGGCCTCTAGGATAGGCTGGGTAGAGAAGGAAGTAAAGATGGGAAGGTGGCTGGAAGAGTTAAAGTGAGAAAGATCAAGAACAGAAATTGCTACCATGTCAGGAGAGTATAAAAGTTGCTGGGACAAGTACTGGCAGAGCTGTGAACAATCGTCGATGTTCAGTTTTCCAGATAATCTGGGTGATTATAAAGTTTGGATTTTGCCACAGAGCTGAGTTGTGTTAAAGAGGAATAGAAGCAAAGGGCATTGAAATCCAGGTGTTTGAGAAGCAGTGAGTCATGGACAGTGAAGTTGTCTGAGATAATGGCAGGAGCTTGGCGGTGTTTGTGAGCCAGGTGCTGAAGCTCTCTGTGAATCTGGGAGTGATCTAGAAGCGGGTAGATGAGGGTGATTATGTTTCAAAGTGGAAAGAGCTTCAAAAGAAGTTAACAGTGGGAAAAAAGTTTGGGGAAAGCATGAGGAGGGCAGAGGGCCAGGCATGGTGACTCACGCCTGTAATCCCAGTACCTTGGGAGGCCGAGGTGGGTGGATCACCTGACATCAGGAGTTCAAGATCAGCCTGGGCAGCCTGATGAAACCCTATCTCTACTGAAAATACACAATTAGCCAGGCGTGGTGGTCCACGCCTATAAACCCAGCTACTTGGGAAGCTGAGGCAGGAGAATTGCTTGAACTAGAGAGGTTGAGGTTGTAGTGAGCTGACATCGCGCCATTGCACTCCGGCCTGGGCAACAAGAGCAAAACTCTGTCTCAAAAAAAAAAAAAAAAAAGACAAAGAGGGCAGAGGATGGGGGAGTCACTTGGGTGGGAATGGAATCACCTGGAGCTGGCAATTAGGAGCTAGGAGAATGCCAGCCCTGCTTCCAAATCTCTCGGAGTGTTGGGAGGAGGAGAGAATAGCAGTTTTTGCCTGTCAAAGCTCAAGGGAAATAATATTCTCGTGGGAAATCCAAGGTTCAGTTAAGAAAAGAAGGTGAAGGTGTTGCGCTGCTACGAGGTTGAGGATATAGATTAGAGTAAGTACAATTACATTGTGTTCTTTACAGTGGAAAGAGCTTCAAAGGAGGTTAACGATGGAAAAAAGCTTGAGGAAAGGAGGCATGGGAAAGTTTGGGTATGAGTAAAGAAAAATTTTTACTTTGAGGGTAACTAAGAACAAGAGTTAGTGGTGTGGGTAAGATACACTGGCCTTGAGATGATGAGGAAATACAGGTGTGAGCTTGACAAGAAAATTGACATTAACTTCAAGATGTCGGAGGTATGCTGATTTACAGGGTAGCTGTTTCCTGCTGCTTTGTGGGAGATAAGAAGTGCCCTCCTGTTCTACTAAAAGGCCTGCAAGTCAGACCCATCTATCATCCACCAAGTAAATTCATCTTCCTCTGTCCTATTTTCTCCATTTCTAAAATAGGAATAATAATATCCTCTTCTCTGAGTTGTCATGAGAATCAATTTGTGTATATGAAAGTGCCTTAGAACATTGTAAAATGCCAGACAAAAATAAGTTAGAAATATCATATGAGTTCTGTTCCATCAAACCTTGTTTATGCCGACTTCTTTATCAAAAATACAAAGTCAAGTATAGCCTTTTTCCTGATTTTTTAAAAAGAGAAGTTATTTTCAATGCTTTGTTTAAAGACATGGCTTTTAAGAAAGATTATAAAAAAACAGAAATGTCTGCATTATATTCTGTAGACGAGTAAACAAAGCAATTTATCAAGGAAATAGCAGGGATGGGGAAGTTTTGCTACCGTCAGTCTCTCCATTAGAAATAATTTACACCGCCTCCACTTAAGAGCAATGATCAGACTTCCCTTAATGTCCTTCAGCAAAGCTCAAAGAGCTACAGCTGGGACTTTGGGTCAACTGCCAGTATTTGTTCAAAGAGAGCTGTAAGGCAGATCAGTAATCAGAAACTGGAAATTTCTCTTTTCCCACACACAAGCACTCCTTCCTTCCCTTATTTTGCCCAGACATTTCACACTCATTGCAACAGATGGAGGCCAATAGACATGCAACATTTAGTACCAGGCAACAACCACCTTAGCCTTAAGTATTTCTTTTATTGTTTAAGGAGGGAGAATATTTTCATGGTTGTTTTTCTTTTACCTTTGGAAAATTCTAATATTCTTCAGACAGTGGTGAAACAACAAAAAGTTATTGCTATTTCCTAAATATAAGACAGGAATGGTCTTTGTATTCATACTCAGGAAATTTCTATTTAGGATGCATAAAATGAGATGCCTATTGTCAAGATGATATTTTATCAGATTAGGACAAACCCACAAACACACTTTCCACATCCTCACTATAAAATGGAAACATGACACTGTATCACGCATATGGTCATAGCAGCTCAGTAGTTCACCTCTGCCAGAAATACCACAAAATCTGCATGAAAGTGCCCTGTATCTTCTGACATATCATTGAATAACTAAAAAATATATGGAATAAGATTATTTATAAATCAGAGAATTATTAAAGAAAATGAAGTTAATCTAGAATCCTGAATCTTAAGTTGATGAGGATGTTTTATTTCTGACAAAAGTATTGTTGAATAAGTAAAATATAGAGATAAAAAGAAGGAAAAACATCTAGCCATAATATGTCCATTCAGAGATCATGAGTGAATATATTTTTTCAGACATTTTCTTGTAAATCCTTAATTATATTTAATAAACATGGAAACATACTAGCCATACTGTCTTGTAACCTATTTAACATCTTCAGGCTCCTATCAGACTGCTTGGCTCTGGGCTCCAGTTCTGTCTCTGACTAATAGGATGACATTGCATACATTACTTAATCAACCTGCTGATAAGAATGGAAATTTTGAGCAGAGGAGTCAAAGGCTCCAGAGCTGCAAAGATTAGGTTGTCGTCAGCCAAGATTGGAGGTCTGTGGATAAAAGAGATTTGTAGTAAAAAAATCAGTAGTTCAATCTATCAGACACCTGAATGGAAATATCAAGTATGCAGTTGGATTGTGATTTGAAGAAAAGTAAGAAGGGTTAGAAGAATCCTGGGCATATAGGTATTTAGATCAGTGAGATTGGATGAAATCAAGTGAGCAACTGTAGATAGAGAAAAAGACCGAGAACTGAGCCCTGGAGCATTCCAACACTAAGAGCTTAGAGGGGGAGTTACAAAGGGAAAGGAAAGAATTTAAGAGGGAAAAAGGAAAACGAGAGAATGCAGTGACCTAGAAACATATGAAGAGGTGTATTAAGGAGACAGGGGATTACTAAAATGTACCAAATGCTGCTAATCAGGTAAGAAAAGGACTGAGAATGGACCATTGAATTTGGCAATGTGGAGGTCACCCAAAAGCAGTTTGTGTGGAGAGAAAGCTTGAAAGAAGAGAAGTTTTACAAGAGAACTGGAGGAAAGAAATTGGAGAGAGCTAGTATGGGTACTTATTTCGAGATTTCCTGCTAAGAGCAACACATACGTGGGACAGGTCCTGGTGGGAAAAGTAGGCTGAAAAGAAAGTTTCATTTTATTTTTCTAGGGTGGAGGAAATTGTAGCATGTTCGTAAGTGGATAAAATGATCCCGTAAGAATAATAAAATAGATGATGTAGGACATAGTGGGAATTTCTGGAGTGGTGTTCTTGCGTGAGCAGGAAGGAATGGGATCTGCGTGCAAGTGAAGGAATCAGTTTTGCTATAAGCACAGACTGTTTATCTTTGGTATCAGTCAGGAGGGCCAAGTATATGAGTCATCCTTTTGGAGGGAGTCAGTTGAAGTTCCCTTCTGATAGCTCCAATTTTCCCATTATGTCCTTTATCCTTGTTTATGTGAATTACCCGGGAAGAATCAGAGTCCCAGGGCACCCCTCATTTCCAGCTCTCTAACCCTCATAGAGCTCTGTAATTCCCATAAATGGTATCCTATCCTCCCTCCTGAAACTCTTTATGTCATCGGAAATGTAAAGTGCACCATTTCAGTTGTGTAGAAGAGTGTTTGTTTTCCTGTGCTCTCACAATGCAAATGCTTTTACACAAAGGAATCTTTGCCAATTTAATTGGGAAAAGGCTTATTTTATTGTTAATTTAACTTAGACTTCTTCAATTTCTAGTAAGAATGAATATATTCTTTATATTTTTAAATTGTATTTTTTAAATTACTTTCATAAAAGCTGCTTATTTTTCTACTGGAATTTTCAACTCTTTTTTTTTTTTTAGACAGGGTCTTACTCTGTCACCCAGGCTGGAGTGCAGTGGCATGATCTCACCTCACTGCAGCCTCTGCCTTCTGGGTTCATGCGATTCTCCTGCCTCAACCCCATGAGTAATTGGGACTACAGGTGTGCACCCCATGCCGAGCTAATATTTGTATTTTTAGTAGAATGGGATTTCACCATGTTGCCCAGGCTGGTCTCAAACTACCGGCCTCAAGTGATCCACTTCCCAAAGTGCTGGGATTACAGGCACGAGCCACCGGGCCAGCCTCAACTCTTTCTCATTGTCTTGTAAGAACTCTTCCCATATTAATTTATTAATCCTATTTCTCATGCATGCTGCAAATATTTCCACCCAAATTTCCACTTTTTTTTCAATGCAGTTTTTGGCATTTATAGATACTATAAAAATGTTATTTTACATCAATCTGTAATTTATTTAATGGAATCCATTTTGAGCACCTAGGCCCTTTTTTGCCACCCCTAAGGCAAAGTAAATATTCGCCTACATTTTTAAAGAAACCGATAACAGTTCTTTGGTTTCAGTTGTTACGTTTAAATAGTTAATCTCATCAGAAGCATATCTGAGTGCATGGTATCAAGAAGAGATCTAATTGTTTTGCCGCCTGAAATGGTGGCCAGTTGTCACCACTGTCTTTATGAGCTTACCTCTTGTACTAGAAGTGTCCACTCTCCCCTTCTAAGGGTAAGGCCCAGCCAGGAACTTCCTGCTGAGAGACTATGCCCTGAGATGCTCTCGAGAAAGGATGGGTCATCAGTTAGGTTGGGCCTCTGTGCCAAGGCAGCCTCTTAGGTTCATGACAACCCGCCAGGAACAGCTCCACCCAGAATACTGATATCAACTGGTACTTGAAGCAGCAAGAAACAGAGTATTATGGATTTAGCATCAGGGAGAGAAGTAACAACTCACAAAATGAAAAGATGAAATTGAAAGAACAATACCAGCAGCTATGCCATTAGTGATGCCATTGAGAAAATCAGATTTCACTGTCCATTTTCTAATATGTACAATCCATCTATCCCTTCCTGCAATTAATGTTTTTCCACTGCCTACAGTGTGCCAGATACTAGGCTGGATGTCATGATAAAGAAGGCCATGTTCCACCCACAGGGAATTTACATTCTAATAAGTATTGGGACCTGATGGGAACATCTGGAAAGCATCTGTCCCAGGTATAAAATGTAAACGGCATAAAATTAATAATAGAATAATTTAACAATGCGTTAATAGGTGAATCAACATATCAGGATATAAAGCTTGCAAACTGAAGCAAGTGTATAACATTTTTAAAATGTGATAAAGGTGGAGTTAGAAAACTGATGGGGAAAGAACAGTAAGTTAGCTGAGTTTCCTGAGGTTTCAAGGAATGGAGACACCTGAGTAACTTAACATGAATGATATGTATTTACTTTGAGTTTGTAACAGTCACTCTACTCAGCCACTCCAGCATTGCTACCTCTCCTGGCTTTTATCAGTGTAGTTCATAGTCTCTGATATTTTTTGTGTAGCTTCTCTCTTTTCCTGTGAATAATCTCTTTGGTGATTGACTTACTGACTTAAATTCCTTTTTTATCATTCTCTCCTAAACCAACAGGAATCAGGCTTTCTCCCCAGCTCGAACACTAAAACTACTTTTATCAGCTTTCCCAATGACCTCTGCTCAATTTTGAATCTTCCTCTTTCTCAGTGGCTTTTGGCATAGTTGATCATGCCTTCCTATTTGAAACACTCTTTGCTTTGCCTTCAGGACACCATTCTCTCCTTGTTCTCCTGTGTCATAGGACACGTTTTCTCATTCATGTCTGATTATATCTCATTTCTCTGATTTCACAATGCTAGAGTGCTCCTCCATGCTTGGTCTTTGGGATTTTTCTCTTTCTACTTCCACTTACCCCCTTGGCGATCTGTTCTAAATTTATGAATATCAATAGTGTACTATATGCTGAAAATTCTAAAATGTGTATCTCTAGTTTGGTCTGCTCTCTTGAACCTCAGGCTCCTATGTCCAATTACTAATGACATTGTCACTTAGATGTACCAAATAGGCAAATGTAGTGGAGTGCATTATTTATTGTTCATAATATTTGTTGCCTTTTCCAGTGCCAGCATTATATTTACCCTGTTCTGCAGATGTCAGGGGTGGCCGTGGGATTTGCTTTGGTCAATGACATGCAGTGCAAGTGACTCAAGTCACTTTTGAGAAGAAGCTTTAAAAGGCATCATGTGGTTCCATTGTGTTATTTCTTCCCTCTGTCTTGACTCCAGAAACATTCCAGGTGCAGGCTGCTCCTCAGCCTGGGTCATGAGATAAAGTCCACAAAGCCCCGGTTGACCTGCAGTGGACACAAAGTGAGTGAGCAAGAAATAAACCTTTTCGCTTTAAAGCCTTAAGATTTTTGAAGTTGGTTTTTTTTACCTTCAAGAAAATATTTATCACATATTATTAGTGATTATGTTTTACAGCAAAATTAAATATATACACTCTTCACAAACACAAAATGAGAATCAAGGCATCTATCAAACTTAAATGTTAAACCAAGTCCTGGTTTTCAGGACTCAGCAGCCAGTCATGATTCTGCCCCAGGGCCACTAGTCCATGATTTCCAATAGTTGAGGATCTTTTCAGTAATTGGAATGAAATCTTCTTTATATGTGACAATTGTTTCCACATAAAACCCTTTTGGGGGCTCAGATAGTTCACTGGGTAGTTCACTTGTTGAGACATCCTTTTGTTCTACTTCATCACCTGGCGGCTTCTCCTTTTTCTGGCCAAAGTAAAACATTGAACCCTCCAGAGTCCAGGTGCCAATCGCCTAGACCACAGACATCTGCCAGTACCAGGCCGTGAACTGGTTTTGATACATGGGGATGCCAGGGAGGGCCTCGATCTTCCTGAAGTTGTTTACTGCAAGAGACTTCCCCTAAACAGAATGCTACAGCATTTCAAATTAACATACCCCAAACTGAATGCCTGATCTGCCCTGCCCAACCCTCAAACTGCTCTTCCTGCAGAATTCCCCATCTTGGTAAACAGCAGCTTCAACCTTCCAGTTTTCAGATTAAGAATGTTGGAATTGTCCTTGATTACTCTCTGAATCTCACACTCCACATACAGGCACTGAAAATACATCGACGAACACAAGAGACACAATAGATAAAAATTCCTGTTGCGATTCCATTCAATAGGGATGAAACAGACAATAATGAAAATGAATAAGCATAGTAAGATGAATACGAGGACTTCAATATATGTCATACATATTATTATATAATATTAAATATTTAAATATGTAGAAGTTAATGCAAGAGATGGAAAAAACAGAGCCAGTTAAAGGGGAAAGGAGTACCTGGGGTGAGAGTGAGGGTGTAGGTTGCAAGGGTAGTCAGAGTTCATCTGATTGAGACAGAAACATTTTAGCAAAGACTTGAGAGCTACAGAACTTTTGGCATGTAATGATTCTGCCCAAACCTCTGCACTGAGCGATGACTGAACTGCAGCACTGCTTCTAGCAGCATAGGACCACGTCCCTAACATGACGCCACCACCCCCATTCTCCTCACAAACGCCTGAATTACCAAGCCCAGTGCTGCCAGAACAATTTATTGTATGTTCTAGTCAACTCCTAATGATAGGCCCTTGGCCTTTCTTTTTAGAGCATTTACTTTAAAGGGCTCACAACGGTGAATCTGTATCTCCTGTAACTCAGAAATGTCTTTTTCAAGGACTTGACAGCCATTTCTTTGCAATGTAATTATCAGGAGGGGATAGGGCCTGATATGGTTTGGTTGTGCCCCCACCCAAGTCTCAACTTGAATTGTGTCTCCCAGAATTCCCAAGTGTTGTGGGAAGGACCCAGGGGGAGGTAATCGAATCATAAGAGCTGGTCTTTCCTGTGCTATTCTTGTGATAGTGAATAAGTCTCACGAGATCTGATAGGTTTATCAAGGGTTTCCACTTCTGCTTCCTCTTCATTTCTCTCACCGCCACCAGGTAAGAAATGCATTTCGCCTCCCCACCATGACTCTGAGGCCTCCCCAGCCATGTGGAATTGTAAGTCCAATTAAACCTCTTTTTCTTCTCAGTTTCGGGTATGTCTTTATCAGCAGCATGAAAACGGACTGATACAGGGCCCCTGTCTCCCAAGTCTCTGTGGGAGGATAGAACCTAATTTTGATAACTGCCAGTTAGCAGACACAGTTGGCCTAATCCCACTTACACTGACCAACACTTTGTAATTTTTCTCTTCTCTGAGAAAAATTTAACCCTCCCATTCCCCCCCATTCTCTCTTCTAAACACCCAATCCCCCTCTGCACAAATCAGAATGGAGTTCAACTCTATCCCTTTCTGTCAGTAGTTACTGAATAAAATCTGTTTTTAACCAATTTGGCTAATGTCCAGCTGTGTTTTATCTTTCACAGACTTGAAAGAGATGAGAGGAGTAAGCCGTATGACTAGTGGTAGAAAGAGTGTTCCACGCAGAGGGAAAGCCAGAGGGAACCCTCTGCAGAAGCTCAAATGCAGGAGCATGCCTGGCCTATACAAATAACAACAAGGAGACTAACGTTGCTGCAGCAGGGTTAGCGATGGAAATGCTGGTGGCAGCTGATGTCAGAATGCAAAGGGTGGGCAGGTGGCATACACGGTAGGGACTTATAGGCCCTCATAGGTAAGTACTTTAGCTTTTACTCTCGTGGACTAGGGAACTATTGGAGGATGTTGAGCAGGAAAGTGACATGATCTGGCTTACTTTTTAAAAGGATCACCCCAGTTGCTGTGCTGAGACTAGACAGTAACGGGGGTGGAGGGTAAGGTTGGAAGTAGTAAGACTAATTAGGAGGTTGACAAAATGATTCATGTGAGAGGAGATGGTGGCTCAGTCAAAAGTGATAGTAGCAATAACAGCAATGCCTAAATGTACTTTACAGAATTTATTTGTGGATTGGCTAGGATTAGTTAAAGAGAAGTGTCAGGAATGATTTCAAAGTTTTTGTCCTGAGCAGTTGGAAGAATGGTTTCCCTCAGCTGAGATGGCAGCAGGTTTTGGTGGGGTGAGAGAGGAGCTCTCCCCATAGTAGCTCATTCAGGCTCATTTATAACATTTACTAAACATGTGTATGGGGCGGTTGAATAGACAGTTGGATATTCAAGTCTGAGGTTCAGGGAAGAGATCTGTACTAGAGATTTAAATTTGGGAGTTATTGGCAAATATTTGGTCTTTAAAGCCACGGACTGCATGAGACAACCAAGGAAGTGAGTGTAGCTAAAGAGAAGAAAACCGGTGGGCGAGATGGTTCACGCCTGTAATCCCAGCACTTTGGGAGTCTGAGGCAGGGGGGATCACAACGTCAGGAGATCAAGACCATCTTGGCCAACATGGTGAACCCTGTCTCTACTAAAATACAAAACATTAGCTGGGTGTGGTGGCAGGCACCTGTAGTCCCAGCTACTTGGGAGGCCGAGGCAAGAGAATCGCTTGAACCCGGTAGAGGGGGAGGTTGCCGTGAGTGGAGATTGCACCATTGTGCTCCAGCCTGGTGACAGAGCAAGAGTCCATAGCACAGGAATCTCAGAAGGAACAGCCAGTGAAGCAGGAGGAAAGCCAAAAAAAAAAAAAAAAAAAAAAAAAAGTCTGATGTCCAAGAAACCAAGAGAGGAAAAGTTCGTCAAGGGAGAGGGCATGACCAACTGTTGCTGAAACGAAAAGATGAGGACCGGGAAGTGACCATTAGATTTAGTAATATAGTCACTGATGACAACGGTAGTTTGGACCAAGTGGTGGCACTAAAAGTCTGATAGGAGGCAGTGTGAGAGAGAAAAGAAGACAGATTGGGAAGCAAACAGATACCGTTTTTGAGGAGTTTTGTTGCAAAGAGGAGCAGAGAAACAGATCCATGAGTGATGAAAAAAGCAATGTTCAAATTTGGCTCTTAACAGTTTGTTACTGATAACAATAAGATTTATATACATATTCTAAATTACTTTCAAACAAGGTGATATCTTGATGTGTCATTCTGATGGTGGCAGGATGCAGACAGGTTTCTAGGTGGGAAGGGGTGGGTCCCGGGTGAAACCTCAACTTATAACCAGTGACAAGCCAGCTGGGGCTTGGACTGCCAGCTCTGGGTGAAATCCATGACCTGGAGTAAGGGCTACCCACTACACATCTCTCTGCTGAAAGCTGTTCAGTTGCCCAGTAAAGCTCTTCTCCACCTTGCTTACCCTCCAGTTGTCCACCTGGCCTCATTCTTCCTGGATGCGGTACAAGAACTTGGGACCCTCCGAATGGCAGGAGCAAAAGGAACTGGAACACTTTCCTGGCCAGCTCATTGAGCTGTGGGTGGGAGCTAAAGGGGCTACAACACTTTCCTGGCTGGCTTGTTGAGCTGCGGGCAGTGGCACGGTACTGGCTGTGGGAGTGAAGCATAGCAACCCTTCTGGGGACCCAGACCTTGAAAGTCCCTGTGCCAGAGCTGTAACACTATAGCCTTCCTGCCCTCCGCTGGTGCCAGGTGGCCACTCCATGCAACAAGAAGCAGTGACTGGGCAGGGCCAGCCCAGGAGCCATGGGCCAGACAGACCAGGGCAGGCAGTGGGACTGAAAGAGCCTTTACACAAATGGACTGAAACACATCCCACCTGAAACATGAACCCCTGCTTGCTGCACTGTAGTGGATGAGGAGAGAAGAGCTGCGGCCCTTCTTGGAGCGCAGACCTTGGGGCTCCCTGAGCCAGGGCTGTGACACACTATAATGCCCTCTTTGGGGCTCTGTGGTTCCTGGCGTCTCCAAGCTTTCCGGTGCCACGTTCCCCATGTCCAGATGCTGGTGCCTATAGCAGAAGCCACCTGCAGTACGTCTAGTCCAGCCACAGCCTCATATGGAGTCAGCACCTGTGTAGGTGCCTGGAGCTCCCTGACCCACTGCAGCAGCCAGCATGCCTGGCTGTGTGCAGTGGTCGAACCCTGCACTCGCTCACACACCCCTTGTGGCTCTGCACCTGGCTTGCCTTTGGCAGACGTGGGATCCGGGCCGGTTGTGTGAGCTGAGAGCAGCCTGCTGGTCTGAGTGGGTGGAACAAGCCCAGTGGGCATGAGCAAAACTCAAGCAGAGGGCCGCTGGCCACAGAGGTTTCCAGATGGCAAAGCGCTACCTGAAGGATCCTGTGATAATTCTACTTGCAACATGATCATGCATTAGACATCATTATTATCCCCATTTTATAAATGAATGAACAGAAAACCCCAGCACAGGAAGATAAATAATTTGTGTCTCAGCAGAGAAAGAAAAATAGCATAGCCCAAGTTTTCACAGATGGTAAGTTGTAGAGTAGTCTGACTCCAGAGCCTGCTCTGAAGCAGGGCTCCTGCTAGCCCATATGGTACTCCTGTGAAATTAGCAAACAGCACTTGATTTCACAAGCAGATTTAAGTTAGTATATTGTTATGGAACTGGAATGGCTGTCCCCCAGGAGGGTTATCCAGAATACCAATTGGCAGTAGTCCTGCCTGCTTCCACAAAGGACACATCGTCTGCACAATTTTCAAGTACATCATGTTCCTCCCCCTCGCTTCCAAGGTGGGCAACTATATCAAGTTCAGAGTTGAAGAATGAGAAGCAAGCCTTGGAAAGTGCCAGGTAAGTGAGAAAAGCAATCCCATGTGACACTAGGAGTGCAGCCAGAAGATGCAACTTATGCAGGTGTGTGTCCTAGTATGTAGGTGAATGGTCTCCTAAGTGTGTGTGGCCATATGTACACAATGGGGGTTTATATACAAATCATTTCTCCACTGCTCCAGAACTTAGCCTGGAATCTTCAGTTCTGTCTGTGCTTTTCTGCAAGTTAATATATGTGTATGATATGAATCAGCACACTCTTATCTGTGGTATCCTTGCACACTGTGAAACCTGAACACTCTCATGCAGTGACCTTGCTACTAACCATACTTCATTAGAAAATGGTTAAATGTCTACCTACATGCACAACACTGCACTAGGCATTATGGAAGATGTACATACCCATTCTTGTTGTCAAGAAACATAATTTCTAGCAGGATAAATATGTACATAAACAGCTATAAGACAGAGACAAATTCTATAAGAGAACCTGTTATATGAATTCTTCATAGGATGTGCTTATTTCAGTTTGGCTAATTAAAGAAAATTTCATGAAGGAGGTAGCATTGGAGGGATGCCTGGGAAGGTAAAATTTGAAGTGAAGACATGGAAACAAGAATATTTTGGAGGGAACTGTGTGAATAGAAGCAGAATGGTGTAATGGTGCAGTACAGGCATGGAAATTGTGAATACTAAAATTTGGCAAAGGTCTAATGTATTGATTCTGAACTCTGCCTTGGGCAGCTGAGGGGCAGTGAAGCTATTGTAATGGTTCCACAAACTAGTGGCCAACTACAAAAAGGAATTAAAAATCTCTTGAATGAATAGGTACAACAATTCAAAAACATATAAACCACTTTTTATTACTATATAAATTCATTAAAAATCATCACTGAATTCCCAATTGGTTTGTTATGTATTTTCTAAATCAGCAAATACCAAGGATATAATTACTATGGAGAGCTAATCCAATAAATTTTTTGGTGTTAAAAAAGGAGTTCTGTGTATCAAAAAGGTTGGTGGGTTTTGGAGTTAGACAAATCTTGATCTTAAACTCTGTCACTATTAATTAGTTGTGTGGGACTGGGCAAGTCTGAATTTGTTTTTCATCTCTAAAATGGGGGTTATAAAGCCAACCTTGCTTGTTTTGACAATTAGAGAAGTATACGGCATGGTTTAGATGCTCAACAAGTGTGAATGAAGCATCACAAAATGAAAAACTGAGGTCAGAGTCCACCTTGAACACCAAGCTAAGAAACTGGTACTTTTTCTTTAAGTACATGGTTACTGAAGGTTTTTTCTGAGTGACAGGAAAATCAAGAAATAGAAGGTGATTGCGTTGGTCTAGGTGAGGCATTATGAGGCACTGGCACTGAATTTCTGGGATATTTCAGACTATTAACTATAGGACTCCACATTTACTTGTATATGATGAATGTGAGATTTTTTAAAAGGTCACTATTTTGATCTACTGTGCTGTTAAATACAATAAAAAGTCAACAGACATGTAAAGTTCAGTTTTGGACATTTGGAGCGAAAACGCCTACAATTATCATGGTTGAAAATGCAGCAAACATGATGTCTGCTGAAAACAAGGCTCTAGGAATTTTGTTCATTCTTTAAAAACTTACGAATTTTAAAAATCAAACTTTTTAAAAACTTTTTTTTTAAACGGCAGCGTAATACAATATTTGGATATGCTACGCTATGTGCTTTGAAGAAAGCCTGTCCGGAATACCCAACATCCTCCATTAAGCCGGACGCTCCCGCGCCTCGGTGATGTCACCACGACGCGCGGTGCGCTCTGCGTCTTGGCTGACGTTATGCGTTATTACCAACGAGACGCAGGGGGCGGGGACGACTCCCGGCAGCGCCCTCGCGCGCCCTCTAGTGGCAGCCGGTTTCGAGGTTGGCCTCAGGCTTTGAAGCTTAGCACCGCGTCTCCTTCCCTCTCCCCCTCAGCCTGGCTCACCGCACAGCGCCAGGCGAGAGGCGACGCCTCGAGGTAAAACGGAGGAGGTGCAGGACGCGGAGCCTGTGAGGAGAGGCCGTGGCTCTAGGCTGCGAGGGCGGGTGCTATGGCGGATGAACAGGTGAACCGCAGCGCCGGCCTGGCCCCCGACTTTAAGGCCCCGGAGACTACAGAATGTACGGCTTCCTCTGTGGGGACCTGCGAAGCCGCCGCCAAGTCACCGGAGCCCAAGGACAACGACAGCACCTGCGTGTTCTGCCGGATCGCAGGGCGGCAGGACCCGGGCACCGAACTCCTGCACTGCGAGGTGAGCGGCGACACGCGGCCGGGGGTGGGTGAGGACCTGGCGGTCCCTCGGAGCTCGGGCGGAGAGGCCTCGCCGGGCTGGACCGGGTGCGGAGGATCCCGATCGCTACTCCGCTCGCCGAGGCAGGGCCTCTCTGTGTGGATGGAGTTCGGTGAAGCTGGGGATACGCCCACCCCAGGCCTTTCTGCGGGGGCCGGGTGCTGACCACAGACGCTCTGCCAGGGGACGGACGGGCCGTTGCTCCAGCGGTATCTTTGCTGTCCGGGGTCAAGGAGTGAATGACAGGGCCGAATACTTTGGCCTGTATTTGCAGGTACCCAGGTACTTGGTATAAATAGCATTTTGTGGCCTCTGCTGTTATTACAAGGATTCTCCCCCACCTTCAAGATACTGATGTGAAATCCTGCACACTCTAATACCGTTACTGATGAGAGAACTAGTAGAAAATAGGTAATGATAATTGTGAAAAGCTGTTTGTTAGATTGACGGAAAATAGTCTGGAGGGAGTGGGTCTGAGGTCAAACTGTTACTGAATTGCCTCTGAATTTCACTGTCAGGTGGGGATGCGTGCACATTTTCAGAGCATGGAGACTTTGCCCAGATATTTTTAAACGGGTAACTGGTACACACTTTATTCTGCTGGTTCTACTTGTCCATGTAGAAACAACTTTTTGAGAGAATTAGCTCCAAAGATTGTGTCTTTTGTAGTAATCATTCCTTTGTTAAAAATAAATAGAATTCCTTCTAAGCACCTGGTTTGGGAGGTTGGTGAGCAAGATAAGGGACAGACTGTGTCCAGATTTTACAGTCCAAAGGGCGGAATGCATACAGAGGAGGTAGCCAATTACAATGCCTCCTGCTGTGGTCAGGTGGTTCTACAGTATTTTGCAGGCTGGTGGGAGGGGCATCTAATCCAGATCTGAGGCGTTAGGGAAGGCTTACCAGAGGAAATGAGACATGAAGAAATAAGTAGCAGTTGATCAGATGAGGAGTTGGAGAGAATAGTGTCCCAGGTAGAGAGACACCCCCACCCCACCCAGAGGTTCAGTTTGTGCAATAGAGGAACTAACAGAAATTGTCTAACTGGTGCATAGAGTTTGAGAGGATGAGTAGTGAAAGACGACGCTGGAGAGGTAAACAAGGGGGGACCAGATTATTAAGTGTAATGGAATTCATATGAAGAAATTTTGTCTTTATCTGAAGAGCAAGGTGAAGCTTCACAGCGTTTAATCGTGGGTTGGGAGGACGATGTTGTGGAGTTACAGGAAGGGCTTTGATCTTTGAAAGGTCATTCTGGCACCGTTGTGGAGAATGATTTGGAGGAGACCAGTCTGGAAGTATGGAGACCTGTTAAGAGGCTGTTGGCGTCATCTACCCTGATGATGGCCTGAAATGAGAATGTGGTAGAGGAGATTATGAAAAGTGTATCAATTTAAGAGATACAGTATTCAGGAGGTAAAACAGGCAGGACTTGTTAGTGGATATAGGTCAGTGATTCTCAACTGAGGGCAATTTTGTCCTCCCAGGGCACATTTCGCAATGTCTTGAGATACTTTTGATTGTAACAATTTGTGTGGGGTGTTGCTTCTGGCACCTTACTAATGAGTAAAAGCCAGAGTTGCTATTAACATAGTATGGTGCACAGGACAGCCCCCACTCCGACATGCAGACACACATAAAACAGATTTATCCAGCCCTCAAAATGTCAGAAGTACCAAGATTTAGAAACCCTGATTTAGATATAAGAGAATAAGGAAAAGAAAGAGGGGAAAGTCAAAGTTGATTTCTAGGTTTCTGTCTAGGGTAAACTGGTAGAGGTGATGCCATTTCATTAAGATTGGGAACATGGGAGGAGAAAAGATGGCCAGGGGAGTAGCAGAGTGATGAGTTCAGCGATGGAGTCGTGGAGTTTGAGGTGAGTTTGAGGCATCTAAGCAGAGATATCCTTTAAATGGTTGGATGGTCTAGCACTCTGTAGAGGGATCTGTATCTCTAACCCAGATTACAGGAACTGTCAGTTTATAGATGGAAACTGAAAAAGAAGGGAAGCAGTGAGATCACCCAGGAGGTAAAAAGTGAAGGGGGGAGTCTACACAGAACTCTAAAGAACACTGACATCATAAGGGACAGGCAGAGGAAGAGGACCTGAAAAGGGAACAGAGAAGGAACAGAGAAATGGAAAGATGGGGAAGCTAAGAGAAGGGAATATGTAAAGAAGAAAGGAATTGTCAGCAGCAATATCAGCCTGCCTTCATCCTCAAATCTGGGTTAGGTGACCCTGTATGTCCTTGCAGAGAGGCCAAGTCAGATCAGGACTAGTTGTGTCCCCAAAGTGATGTTCATTGACCTTGAGTAGAGCAATTTCATGAAACCGTGAAGCAAAAGGCAGATAGCAGTTGATTGAGAAGAACTTGGGGAAGGAAGGAGTGAAGACAACAAATACAGACAACTCTCACAGGAATTTGGCAATCTAGGGGAGAAGAGAAAGGGAATGGTGGCTACAGGAAAAGTTGGGGATTAAGACAAAACTTTTTAAAACAGTGAAGACTTTCGTGTGTTCAAATCCCAATGGGAAGATGCCTATGGTGAGAGGTTTAAGATGGCCCAGGGGGTAGAACGTTGCTCCTGGGAAAAGGAAACTCATTCCTCACTGGATGTTTGAATGAGTCTGTGTGCCAGGCACTGTTGGAGGCATGGGGGATACAGCAGTAAACAAAGCATGCGAAACTCCTTGCCCTTGTGGAGCTTACATTGTAGTTGCAGAAAAGGATAATAGGCAAAATAAGTAAAATTTATAGTTTATTAGATAGCAGAAAATAAAGGGGAAGGGATGTAGTTTTAAAATTTTAGTCAGGAAAATCTGCACTAAGCAGGTGACATTTGGGTTAAGCCTTGAAGGAGGAGAAGGAGCAGTCATGTAGTTATTTACAAGTAAAAAGTTTGAAGTAGCTCCTCTGAAGTCTGGTAGAGAGAATTAGGGAAACAAGGATTGTTGTACAGTGGGTCAGGTGAGGTTGAGGACATTCAATTTAGGGTTATAGTGGTCTGCTCAGTTGTGTGATTTTTCTGTCCCCTTTCCAGCAGCAGCCTAAGGTTGAGATTACACAAGGTAGGCAGTTGGACCCAGGGTTGGGGTCTTGCCATGTGGATGTTATAGAAGTGTAGTGGGACACAGTTAAGAAGTTATGGCAAGCAAGTGGCTGAAGTGATAGACCATGGAATATATGCTGAATGGGAGAAGGCAGTAAAGACAGTTAGCACCCGATAGGGAGAAAGAATACGCACCTCAGTTGTCTGTTTGCAGACCTCTGTTGGACTGACCCACAGAGTCAGAAGGGACCTTGTTCTGCCTCTTCAGTGTCCCTTTATTATACTAAGTCTAAAAGTAGGCTAAAGAGAGGTAAAGTTCATTTTTAAACTCAGAGTTCAGTATCTGGTAGATCCTTAGAAACTGCTTTTAAATTTTACATTCTGCAATTCCAATAATGAAACTAATAGAAAGTAGATACTAGTAGCTGTAGAAAGCTTTGTCTAAAAATAGTCATCAAAAGGGGTGAGATCCAGACTTCTGTCACATCCAAGGTGAGAGTTTTTCTTGGTTAAGAACAAAGCAAACAATATGAAGAGCCTGTGGATATTTTTATGGTGGAAATAAGACATGATCAGTACTTTTGACTAATTTACATCTCAATTAGGGAAACAGGATGAATATATACAATAGCCCATTGTCAGTGGAAAAACACAAACTGTGCCTTTTTTGTTTTCTCATTCAACAACAGCAATCAACACAGAAGACTTCTGTGGCTAAATGTATGGAGGTTTTCCCACACACATCAAGCAAACAATCAGTTTTGCAGGGGACACCAGCTGCATGTCCTCCTTTTCAATTGTTACACTATCTACCTGGAGATAGCATCAGGTTGAAGACTCAGTCCCCAAGACTGGCCTGCCCTTCCCACCAGTTGCAAGTCCAGGCCTCTGGAACTTCTGACTCACCAGCGTGAAGTTCAGGATCCCATGACCTCCTCGGATTCAAAAATTTGCTAGAGTGGCTTACAGAACTCAGGGAAACACTTAGGTTTACTGGTTTATTATAGAGGATATTCCCAAGGATGCTGATGAAGAGATGCATAGCCCAAAGTATGGGGAAAAGTGTGCAGAGCTTCCATGTCCTCCGCGGGCCTGTCATCTCCCAGGAACCTCCACAAGTTCAGCTAGCCAGAAGCTCTCTACACTCTATTCTCTTGGGCTGTTTATGGAGTCTTCATTGAATAGGCTTGACTGACAACTCTGTATTAATGTGACTGGACAAAAAGGGTATGATCTAATATTAGTAGACTGAGTGTGGAAACCCAGCAAGGCCTGTCCAGATTCTTCTTGGCTTCTCTGTGCAGCATTCCTTCCTCCAGGTTACAAGGCAGAATCCCTTCAGAAATGAAGGTCTCATGACCCACAGTCAGAAGGGTCGGGAGAGATTACAGTCCTTCCTTGGGCAGGTGAGGGGGAGAACAAGAGAAAGTCAGAGAGATTGAGAGAGAGATTCTTTTTCTGAGGCCTGCCTCTGAGGCCTGAAAAGCTGCAATATGAAAACAAGAGATTGTAACAAGGGTGTTGGGGACTATGAGCCAGGAGTTGTGGATGGAGACATATATGTGTGTGTGTGTGTGTGTGTGTGTGTGTGTGTGTGTGTGTGTTTTATATATATAGATTCACATCCATATAATACAGAACATAAGATGCATATGGATGTATAATAGTGCTCCCAAAAGTTGTGTATCTTTTTCAAATTGAATCTAAGATGACTTGATGTACAAGAGCTCACTCATTAAAGGTTAAAGATTAATCTTTTTAAAAAGAATAGTTACATAACATAATTTGATGGTTTACATTATACATTCACATGTTCATTTATATATTTTAATTGTAAACATTTAGAAACTGTTGGGTTTATATAAAGCATAATTCAACTACAAAAGATAAAAATTTCCGTTTTGAATAACTGGCGTTAACAGCATCATGAGGGGTTAGTCTGGGAAACCTTTCCAGCAAAAGCTATAGAAGATTCTTCACTCCATAAACCTCCATATGGTGTTGTCTAATTGTATGCTGCAGATTTAAAACTAAGCAAAGGCTGAACCATGCCTTCTCAGTGGGGCAGATGACACTCCCATGGGGGTGAAAATTCATTCTGGGTGGTGGGTAAAGGAGTAAATATCTTACTCTTTTCATGTATGAGGCAGAGATATACATAGAGTAAACAGAGTATAACTGTGGTATTAAAATCTCTTGGAAATGGGATTAGGGGAAAAAAGTCTTAAAAGGCTAATTAGATAAGCAATAATGAAAACGTGTTGAGAAACACTGGACTAGAACTTACCTTGCTTGGGACTATACTGAGGAAATAACTCAGTGCCAATTTAACTTGAACGTTGTCCCCCCTTCTTTAATCAAATTTTGCCTAATGCCTTAGATGACATGATACTGAAATGTTTTTTCAAATGTTATTTTAAAAATTTGCTTTAGGTATCACTCAAGGTTCAGTTGCTGGAAAAAAAACATTCTAGTTATTGAAAGCAGAAATTGATTTAATGTAGGGAATCATCTGCTTAAAAAAAAAAACATTAGAAGTCCTGGTGGAGCAGGTTCTAGAATATCCTTCAGGAATGACACCCAGACCAGCACTGCAGAACTGGTTTATTGGAGGACTGCTTTCCCTGACACAGTGAGGAAGGCAGAAGTCAGGTAGCTGCCATTAGAACTTTAGCCTCAGAAAGATGCTTCTTTAGGTGTGATTCAGAGATGAAGAAGTAGTGTGACTGCTACTTTTAAGTGATGTTTCCAGTGGGAATGCTATTGGCATTTTGCGTAGGACTCTGTTTAGTGGGACTGTTTCTCCCTTTGCAGAATGGTTAGCGTCCCTGATCTCTGTGCACTAAATTCCAGTACTATCCGTGATCAAAAGAGCACCTACATATTTCCACCTCTGGTTGAGAAACACTGCTTCAGAGCCACACTCTGTCTGCTGGGTCCATGCTGACAGCTTTCTTTCAACAAAAAAATGGATGTCTCACCATTCTTTGACATCTGTGAAGCTAATGATAAGGTATTCAAAAGGGGGAGGGGGAGAAAGATACAAGAAAGAGAAGAAAAACTTGTCTATGTACTCTTAAGAGCTGGCCAAGTTTGCTACATGGATAACAGAAGCAGCAAAATCATGGCTTTTTAATTGGCAAAATCAAAATTCTGTCTGAGACTTTTAGCTTTTTTAGTTCTGCATTACAGAAAGCACAGAAATATTTAGAATGGAGGTTGAGTGCCAATCTGCCCTATTTTGGGTTTTCAGATTTAAAGAAATCTGAAACAGTTATACGTTGTATTTAAATTGATGGTTAGAGTCAGTGGTGATAATGAAGGCTAGCTCTTCCTCTAATCCACGCATTACCAAAAGGGATAAAAGTTGGTTCTTGCCTGGAGTGGAGCAGAGGTGGCAGGAGAAAAACAATTTTTATTCTTTTAATATGTAAAGCATAGGTATACCATACAGAACATAAACATATATACAGTGTATCTGTGACATTAAAACATCATGGGAGGGGGCAATCAGAAAACAGCTATAAAGGCTCCTTAGGGAGGTGATAATGAGAAAAGGTTGAGAAATACTGATCTAATTCAAATATGGCCACAATTCCAATTTAAGACGGGGTTTTGCAAGGAAAAACTGAAAGATCATGGAAAACCCATCTCTGTTCCTGGAAAACACCTGAAAACCCAAATGACACAAAAACATTTTTAAGGGGTAGAGGAGGGTGTATCAGTAACTTTATCTTCTATGAAGCGCCTGTCATTTATTTATTCAGCAGTTTTGCAGGCATACTTTGTGTTATTCACTTGGAGTTCAAAGATAAATATGGCATGCCCCATACTTGAGGAGGTTTCCTATGATCCGCATTGTGTGCAGGAATGAAAATGCTCTTTAGTTGATGTCATTAGGGATGGATAGTTAAAATACTGCCTCTTTAAGTCTCTTGAAATCATTCTTTTCTTTGAATGGAATGATTATGCTACCAACATGACATATAGTTACGTTCGTTTATTTTTGTTTGTTTTTGATTTTTAGGGACTACTTTTTCTTTCTTGTAAAGTGTGAAATATACATGTTAAATATTTACATGTTTTCAGAGTCAAAATTGTAAAGCAAGGTACATTTGGAGAAATCTGACATCCATTCTCTTGTCATCTCTACCATGTTCTCTTTCGCCGTAAGACACTTAAACATTTTTTTTATTTATCCTTCTATTTTGAGTATTCACGTCTGTATTTGTATGCTTCTTCTTACATGCAAAAGATAGCCTAACCACTCTCTTGTTCCTTGCTATTTCTTTTGTAAACCTGAATATATCCTAGAAATAATTTCATACATAGATGAAGATCATCCTCATTCCTTTTTACAGCCACACAATACTTCATTGTGTGGATTTGCCATAATTTATTAAACCAGTCTTCCAGATGCATTATGAAGATTTGGTTTATTTTTCAGTCTTTTGCTATCATGAATTATGTTGCAAAGAATATATATATAATTTTATGTTTTTTGCCAGTGTATTATGGAATAAGGATCATTTTTCTTAAGATGAAACATGTAAAAGATGCCTAGATCAACAGTAGGAGTGGGACAGAGAGTGACATCAGAGCTACTTTCAATATTTCAGAAAGCTTAGTGAAAATCTAATTCATTCAGGGTGTAGACTAACTAGAACTTCAAGTTTTTTTTTTGTTTTTCACAGGAATTTTATCTATTTCTGGTGATGAGAGTCATGTTGATGGGTAGTTTTTATTAGGATTGGGATTGGGAAATTAAGATTGGGAAAATAAATTATTTGTATGTGACAGTAAACAAAACCTTTCAATATAGAGGTTAGAAGACAAAACTAAGCATTTTGGTTCATTCTTATGGCTAAGTTTAGTATGAGACAGCAGATTTTTAGGAACCTCTTTAGCTCCTGCTAGCCATTAGACTGGCACTTGCTAGTTATATTAATCTAAAGAAGTGTCATTCCTGCTGTGAGGTGGAGTTCAAACTAGTTCTAACCAGGTTGTATTCTGTACCAGAAAGAATTACCTCTGGATTTTAAAAATTTAATGTCATAACTGGGGGAAATAGATATATAACATTGTTGTGTTGTGAATCAGTCTGGGAAGTATGATTGTAGCAATTTTGTTGTACTAGATTTGACCTCCAATTTTAATTGTTTCTGAGCTGGAAGTATTAAAGAAATAATGGTAATCTCGGCACTTTGAGAGACTGAGGCAGGAGGATTGCTCAAGTCCAGGAGTTTGAGACCTGCCTGGGCAACATAGGGAGACACCATCTCTACAAAAAATATACATGTACATAGCCTGGCCTGGTGGTGTGCATCTGTAGTCCCAGCTACTTGGGAGGCTGAAGTGGGAGGATTGACTGAGCTCAGGAGGTCAAGGTTGCAGTAAGCCATGAATGTGCCACTGCATTCCAGCCTGGGCTACAGAGAGAGACCCTGTCTCAAAGAAAGAAAAAAAAGAAAATTTTAAACAATCAAAAACATTGTAGTCCTTGACCTTATCCTTTTCTAAAACATTCCATGGATATCAATTTTTAATTTTACTACTAGACAGAAAAATCATAATAAAAATGATAAAAATGGATTAAAATTGATATGTAACTGTCATGTTTGTTATCTTAGGATAACAAGAATTACTGGAATGGATGTGAGGCACTTGTTTGAATTAAATTTTGGCTCTTGGAATAGAGAACTATTGAGCAGCATTGCATTCAGGGATTTTTTTCTAAGGGAAATTCTGCTTATACTGATTTTAATTCATTTTTACTTTATATTAAATAACAATGAATTAAAATCAGATACTGAATAATTTATTCACTACTAGATATTTAATAGGGTTATTTAGAGAATATAGATTTTCTCTTAAGAAAGCTTGAAACTCAAATGTTAATAGGTTGAAACACTCTCTCCTTCCTTTCCTTTCCTTTTTTCTGTAGATTACTGTGTGGAGTAAGACAAACCGGAAAATGCCATACATGTATTATAGTGGGCCCATAAATTAGTACAATATACTGGAATTTGTTTCAGCATTTCAGTCTTTTTAATACTGTAAAGTGGCAAGTAAAAAAGTATTTGGATACAATTACTTTTAAAATGTTTAAAAAATGCAATCCCTGGATATGTACATGCTAGCTGATGTTCTTTTTATAATTGAGGAAAATGCTGCATTGGGAAAAAAATTAAATGTAGAAAAGAATTTATCTTGCTGTGATTCTGTAGCCAAACCTTTAAAAATATGTATTAAGAGTGAAAAAAACCTTAGGGTAGGGATGGAGAAATGTGTAATGAAATAATAAACTCCGAGATTATTGGTAATGAAGTTTTAGTGAACTTTACTCATAATTGTTTCCCTGAAATTGCCTTTTGTGTCTTTTTATTCTGTTGAATAAACGAGCATCTCATGAAGGAAGCGTTATGAACTTAATGCATAATTATAAAATTGCCCAGTGGAGCTTAGTTGTAACATAAGTATCATTTCTTTGTCCGACTGAGATTAATGATATTTAAGGCATGCTATAACAGCATTAAGAAATTCTTTTTAAAAATTCACTAACAAATGTTTTTTCCTTTAGAATGAGGACCTAGTTTGCTTCAAAGATATCAAACCAGCAGCAACTCATCATTATCTTGTGGTGCCAAAGAAGCATATTGGAAACTGCAGATCTCTAAGGAAAGATCAAGTAGAACTGGGTAAGATGATGGCAGTATTCTTCATGTTTATATCATCTTCAGTTGGTATCAGTGATGGTAGTGAAGATTAAAAAGAAAAAGTCTAGTTAAGTACTGTGAAAAAGGAGCACTAAGACTTTTTGAAATTTTCACTATAAAGAATTTTAAATTCATACAAAAATAAATAGTATAATACTCATTTATTCATGACACAGCTTCCACATTTAGTAACTCATAGAAAATTTTAAAAAATATATTAACCTTCTCTCACAGTGATTTTGAAGCAAACACCAGACGTCATGCTATTTAACCTTTAAACTCTCCAAAACAGAATATATTTTCATGACTTTTTTTTTTTTGAGATGGAATCTCAGTCACACAAGCTGGAGTGCAGTGGCGCAATCTTGCCTCACTGTAGCCTCTGCCTCCTGGGTTCACGTGATTCTCCTGCCTCTCAGCCTTCCAAGTAGCTGTAATTACAGGCACGCACCACCATGCCTGGCTAATTTTTGTATTTTTAGTAGAAACAGGGTTTCACCATGTTGGCCAGGCTGGTCTCGAATTCCTGACCTCAGGTTATCCGCCCACCTGGGCCTCCCAAAGTGCTGGGATTACATGTGTGAGCCACGAGGCCTGGCCTATTTTTATGATTTTTAAAAATGATAGACTTTCTTGACTCTGAAATGAAAGGTGCTATGAAAAATGATAAACATAACCCGACAAATTAGCTCATATTGCCTTATAGTGAGATCATGTTGGTACCTGCCTTATAATCTCCTATGAAGATGAAATAGCACCAAAACTTAATTATGAGTTTCTAGTGATGAACTTCTAGCTTCTGAAAAGGAGATTCTGAATCTTGTCTATTGAGGATGATTCTTTATTTTCCTACTCATGCCTTCTGTGACTTGTCACTTATCATTTTCTAAGATATTTCTAACCTCACTTCAAATATGCCTTAAAAAATAATTTCAACTTATATTTTAGATTTGGGGGGTATATGAGCAGGTTTATTACATGGGTATATTGCATGGTGCTGAGGTTTGGGATACAAATGATCTGTCACCCAGGCAGTGAGCATAGTACCCAACAGTTAGGTTTTCAACCCTTGCCCCCATTTCTCTCTACCACTTTTAGTAGTCCCCAGTGTCTATTGTTGCCATAGACTTACAGTATAGTTTGAAGTTGGGTAATGTGATGCCTCCAGCTTTGTTCTTTTTGCTTAGGACTGTCTTGGCTACTTGGGCTCTTTTTTGGTTCCATATGAATTTTAAAATAGTTTTCTCTAGTTGTGTGAAAAATGGTGTTGGTAGTGTTGAATCTGTAGATTACTTTGGGAAGTATGACCATTTTAACAATATTGATTCTTCAAATCCATGAGCATAGAATGTTTTTCCATTTGTTTGTATCATCTACAGTTTCTTTCAGCAGTGTTTTGTAGTTCTCCTTGTAGAGTTCTTTCACCTCCTTGACTAGCTGTATTCCTAGATATTTTTGTATGTGTGGCTGTTGTAAATGGGATTGTGTTCTTGATTTGAGACTTTCAGTTTGAAAGTTTTTGTGTTTGGAAATGCTACAGATTTTTTTTTTTACATTGATTTTATATCCTGAAACTTTACTAAAATCGTTTATCAGTTCCAGTAGTCTATTGGTGGAGTCTTTAGGGTTTTCTAGGTATAGACTCATATTGTTGGTGAAGGGAGATAGTTGGACTTCTTTTCCTATTTGGATGCCTTTTATTTCTTTCTCTTGCCCGATTGCTCTGGCTGGGACTTCTGAAATCTGGAAAGCCTTTGTCATGAGGGTCTGGGATTAGTTTGATCAATATTTTAAGGTAGCCTACATGATAGATCATTTGGGCTAGATTTTTAAAAGGTGAGTAAGAAACCACTTTGATGGAAAACCTTCATGTGTATTTCTTTAATGTTTAGGCTAGTGAATTAGCCGAAACATTAAGCTATTTTTAAACTGTTTATTCTGAATACAGCAAAGCGCTTTAGTCATTTGAAGTTCTATCAGTACATTTCAGAACGTATATGATTTATAACTACAGTGTAGCATTTGAGCTTATAACAATTAGATCCAATTTAGATTTACCTGATTGAGACATTTCATTTGCTTATTAGAAGTTTCTATTTTTATTCTTGTAGTTATTTCTTAGATGTCACACTTTAGCTTTTTAGGAATTTTTCAATTTATCTTCACCAAGGTAGAGAATAGAGGCTGTTGTTATAACTAGTTTTTATAACTGTTGCAAATCAAATGTTGCTAATTTTGAAGCAGCTGGTAGATATTTAGGATTCCATTACATTTTTCTATTTGCTTTTGTGTTATATTTGAATATTTACATACTAAAAGTTGTTACAAATTAATAATTTTGATATAATCTATAAAGCTGAGTAAACAATAAACATATGGAAGAGTTCAATAACACTGTTGAGGACTATGACTTAGTTTACATTTATAGATCTTTTCTTAAATACAGCATACATGTTTTTTAAAAAGCATATGTTCACCAAAGTTGACCATATTCTGAGCAATAAAATATGGCTCAATACACATCAAATGATTGAAATCTTATAAATATGTTTTCTAAAGACAGTGGAATTAAATTAGAAAAATAGCAAATTACAAAAAAAGATATAGTCTGGCTTGAAGCAGTTTGGAGCTTTTTTTGGACTCTTTGGTACTGGCCTAGTTATGGAAGGCTGGCAATCTCCTAGCTCAAGCCTGACTTAAAGAAGTAAACATTAACAATGATTTTGTAAGTTTCAATATATCATCTATCCTCTGTAGATTTTTTTACTTCTTTCTCTTTCAAACACATGATTACACCATTTAGAAACTACAGAGGCCTAATGTTTGGCATTGAGCTTTGAAGATCCCAGGTTACCAAAATTTTTCTGATGGGGAGGTTTATTCCCACCTGAAGGCCATAATACACCAAGAGAAGGGAGATGATAAAGCAAATGGAATTTGGAAGCCAGAGTCGTTATACAAATATTTGGCTAGTCAAGGATAGGCTGTCTGGAAGGGATACCATATCCTTAATTTGGGCTCAAAGACAAATTCAGAATTTTCTTGTCTTATTAAATCAAACAATTTCTGTTTAATTACTTGGTCTTCTTACAATCAGAATTAGTCCTCATATGATCAGATGTCCTAAATAGCCACTTGATAATACTTTTAAACAGCTGTCCCAAAATCTCCCTATTTGTGAAATTTTGTAATAGTGATATTGCACTGGGGCTCAAATTTGAAACTTTATTTCAGTTGTTGATAAGCAGACTTCTCAGTGACTTAAAGCTACTGAATGTCTTTATTTTATTTATTTTTGAGACAGAGTCTCACTCTGTTAACCTAGGCCTGAGTGCAGTGCAGTACAGAATCAGCTTAGTGCAGCCTCAACCTCCTGGGCTCAAGAAATTCTTCTGCCTCCACTTCTCGAGTAGCTAGGACTATAGGTGTGCACCACCATGCCGGGCTACTTTTTAAAAATTTTTTTTGTAGAGACAAGGTCTTGCTTTTTTGCCCAGGCTGGTCTCAAACTCCTAGGCTCAAGTGATCCTCCTGCCTCAGCCTCCCAAAGTATTGGGATTTCAGGGGGTGAGCCACTGTGCCTGGCCTGAATGTGTCTTTAAATGTTTACCCATTTGATAGGTCAAGAGTGAAGATCAATGGCAGTTTGTGAACTTAATATCTCCTCTAGTGTAATGTTGTGTCTTTTCTGTTTTACAGTTGAGAACATGGTAACTGTTGGAAAAACCATTCTTGAAAGGAATAATTTCACTGACTTCACAAATGTGAGGTGTGTATACGTCCAGATGGAAACCAATATTATACATTATTGACTTTTTTTGAAATGTTATTTATTCATGGAAAATGGTAACAGAGGTGGCAGTTGGAGATAAATACAGTTTTCCTGAAAGTGAGAATATAGTTCATTGGTAGTATAAATTTAATGAAACTTCCTCTTGTGTCTCAGTATCTTCCAATAATTTCCACTTATAGTTTGGACAGACAAGTCTATATGATCAGTGGGGTAGGTAAAATCGTTACAAGTCTACTTTGCAAAAAATTTTTTTGAGACAGGATCTCATTCTGTTGCTCAGGCTGGAGGGCAGTGGTGTGATCATGGCTCATTGTAGCCTCAACCTCCCAAACTACAGTATCCTCCTACCTCAGACTCCAGAGTAGCTGGGACCACAGGCGAGTACTACCACACCCAGCTAATTTTTAAATTTTTTATGTAGAGACAGGGTCTCCCTATGTTGCCCAGGCTTGTCTCAAACTCCTGGGCTCAAGTGTTACTCCTGCCTCAGCCTCACAAAGTTCTGGGATTACAGGTGTGAGTCACCACAGCCAGCATGTCTACTTTTCTTTGTTCAATATGTGCATTCCTATAAAACTGTGTACAAGTCGAATTTTCTTGTAAAATTTTATATGATTTAAAAACATTATAATTCTAACATGAAATTAACTTGATTTTGTTGTCTGCTAAACTGGTGTAAGTACATGATGTTCAATTTATCAACTTTTTTTTTTTGAGACAGTGTCTCGCACTGTCCTTCGGGCTGGAGTGCAGTGGTGCGATCTCAGCTCACTGTATCCTCCGCCTCCTGTGTTAAAGTGATTCTCCTGCCTTAGCCTCCCACATAGCTGGGATTACAGGTGCATGCCACCACGTCTGGCTAGTTTTTGTATTTATAGTAGAGACAGAGTTTCTCTATGTTGGCCAGGCTGGTCTCAAACTCTGGAGCTCAAGTGATCCACCCGCCTCGGCCTCCCAGAGTACTGGGATTACAGGCATGTGCCATCATGCCAGCCTTTTAAAATGTTTTAGTTTATCTAAGTAATGTTTTTCTTTTTAAAAGATTTATCATTTTGCATCTGTGACACAAGCAGGTATAATGGGGATTATTTCTAACACTTTTTGACCTAGAATTCAGAATAGGCTTGAATTCTAATGCTGTCTATGCTATTGTGGTGTACTCTTCTTATACTGTCTGTATTAGTTTAGACATGCCATTTAGCCTCTCCAAGATAATACCTGCTGTGTCTGCTGGTAGGCGCAAATGAGATTCTCGTGTGAAAAGTCCTCTGAAAACTGTTAAGCATTACCAAGTGTGGTAATGACAGAGAAGCAGATGTTGTTTGAGACCCTTTGGCCAGAAGCCACACATTTCTTTCCCAGTCATAGGATGCTTATTAGAATAATGAACATTGGACAAAGAATCAAGAGCTCTGAGTCTCAACCCCAGCTCCATGACTATCTAACTTTGTGACCTTGGGAAATATTTTAAACTTTCTGGATCATGGCTTCCCCATCTTTAAGATGAAAAGATTGAGTGAACTTTTGAGTTGCTTCAAGCTTCCAGATTACTTGATTCTACATTATATGCCTTTTTCACGGAAAGAAAACCTAGTCTCCTCTTCTAGGTAGTGGTGGAAATTTTAAAGTATGTGCTGCGTATCTAGCTCCACATTGCTAGTCCCAGAGGATCACCGCTGCAGTATAGCACTTCTCCTACGCCTCACTTCCACACTCCCACTCACTGATAGCTTGAACAGGCAAATATTTCTACGCTTTGATTATTGTTACAGTTGTGCTTTGCTCTGCTGAGCATAGGTGGACTTGCACAACTTTTTGTAAGCTTATTTTTAAGAGTTTAAATCATATTTTAAAAACTTTTTAACCATTTAAAGGAATTCTCGTGTATTTTTTAGAAAGCACGTAATTATAATTATCATCTAACTAATTTTAAGTATTAAGAAACCTGGGCGATGATGACAGTTTTTTTATGATGACATAATTAATCTCACTACTGAAATACTGGTTTGGTAGGAAATGTCTGAGTACTTTATTAAAGGAAAACGTATGCCATCTACTGGCTGTGTATTGAATAAAGGAACACTGTTACTTGACTGTCCAGTAATGTTTTAAAAAATTCATTGCAAGAGCATATTTTAAGAGACTGAAAGCTTAAGATGATAAGGACTGAAGTGATAAGGCATTATGCCAACTCAGAATTCATAAAGATTATACTGAGGCACAATATGCTGTTAAAGCCTTCCTTGATGATGAGCTTATGTTACTATGAACTTCAACATGAAAAGAAGAGGAAGTACGTTAATCCTCTGAAGTGCATAAAGAGAAACAGGAAAAAGATTTGTGACAGTCTATTTACCTTAGGTACTTATTTTGGATCTCATAATATTTATGTGTTTTCGCCTGAAAAATGGCTTTAAACTGTTGTAGAACTGGTTTGTCAATCATCTCTTCCTTTTCTGTTTTAGGATGGGTTTTCATATGCCTCCGTTCTGTTCCCATCTCCCACTTGCACCTTCATGTTCTGGCACCAGTGGATCAGCTTGGCTTCTTATCCAAGTTGGTTTATAGAGTCAATTCCTATTGGTTTATCACAGTGAGTATTCTTGTTATGTCAGCAGCATACAAAAATATTTAAAATATTTGTCCTTTTCATTGTAGTGTTTTCTTCTCAACAGTAGGCACTTACAGCTCTCATAGGCTTGATGACCTGTTTTAACATACTACTTGCATATATTCAAAATAATATTTTTAATTTGGGGGATTTTCAAGATCATCAGTCTGTAGGAAAAAAAGCTATGGCTAAGTCTTTCTCATTGCAGGTAGTGGATACGATATAAGAGAACCATGGTATTCAGAGTTCTGACTTTTGAATCAGATCTGGATTCAAATTCTGGCTGCATTGCTTACTTGAGGGTCCATGTGAAAGTTATTTACATTTTTTAAGGCTCAAGGTCTTTATTACCTGTGTATAGGTAACAGTGCCGACACCTAAGGTTGGTAAGAGAGTTGATGAGGTAATTTATATGTAAAGCACTTAAAGTGGTACCTTGCAATAGTAAGTAGTCAGGAAATGTTACCTGCTACCTCTATTGTTATATCATCAACATTATTGTAGAAATTAAGTTTTTGTATTGTTTGATACTTTAAACTCCTTGAAAAAGTTATAATAGTAGCATCACCTACCAGATCTGTGGTCAAAAAAAAAAATGGATGGAGTCTCATTCTGTCACCAGGTTGAAGTGCAGTGGTGTGATCTCAGCTCACTGCAACCTCTGCCTCCCAGGTTCAAGCGATTCTCCTGCCTGAGCGTCCTGAGTAGCTGGGACTATAGGCGTGCACTACCACGGCCAGCTAATTTTTTTTATTTTTAGTGGAGATGGGGTTTCACCATGTTGGCCAGAATGGTCTCGATCTCCTGACCTTGTGATATGTCTGCCTTGCATCTCAAAGTGCTGGGATTACAGGCATGAGCCACTGTGCCTGGCCCAAAGTTTTGAGTGTAAAAAATTACAGCATTCTGCTTTGCTAAAGCAAAAGGGGGAGTAGAATTCTGCTGTTTATACACCTGTGGTCTGAAAGTCAACCCTTAATTATTAAGTGACTCTGGTCCCTCTATGACCAATTGACCAGAAACTTACCAGGGTGTTATTTTATGTGTCCATGATGATGAAGTGATCTATAGTTGCCATATAAGAGTAATCATCAAATAGTATTTATTTACCATTAGTTAATCAATGGTATTACTTAAGTATCTAATTTCTAGAAACTTCACATTTCAAACATATTATCCCTGTCTTCAACTTGTTGCCTAGATGATTTTATTTAAATAATATAAAAATACAAAAATTAGCTGGGCATGGTGTGGTGCATGCCTGTAGTCCCAGCTACTTGAGAGGCTGAGGTGGGAGGATCGCTTCAGCCCAGGAGGTCAAGGCTGTAGTGAGTGATCATGCCACTACACTCTAGCTTGGGTGACAGAGTAAGACCCTGTCTCAAAAAAAATTAAAAAATATATAAGATACATATTTATGTATATATACGTGTGTGTATGTATTTGATATTTTTAAATGTGGGACATTCTGCATGACAGCTGGTTTGAGTTTTTTACAAAGTTAGTGTAATAGAAAAGGATTTTTTTTTCTTATTTGTGTTTCTGATTTTCCATAAGAGCTATACCTTTATAATAAAAGGTGAACAAAAATACATTTTTGTAATGTTTTGACTGTATTTTCTTACATGAAAGACTTTAACTTGGAAAACATCAGTGTACAAAATCATAAGCTATCTTCATGTGGTTCATCCTGAGAATCTGAACTCCTCTTAAATCTGACTTTGTTATCTTATGAGACTGAAAAAAATCAGGATAAAGATATTGAAGTTTATTTCAAAATCTTATTTAATGATCCAGATTATATAGTGTGATTGAGAAAAACACTGAAATGATGTGTCTCAAAGACTTTAGTTTACAAAGTTTTTTAAAAAAAAATAGACTTTTTTTAGAGCTGATTTAGGTTCATAGAAAAATTGAGTAGAAACTACAGAGAGTTCCCATGCACCCCCTCCCCCTCCACATGTACAGTTTCCTCACTATCATCCTACACCACAGTAGTATATTTGTTACAACTGATGAGCCCTATTGACAAATTGTTATCACCACAGTCCATAGTTTAGAGTTGACTCTTGGTTTTACATTCATTGGTATTGACAAATGTATAAAGACATGTATCCACCATTATAGCATCATACCTAATAGTTTTACTGCTCTAAAAATCCTCTGTGTGCTGCCTATTCATCCCTCCTTCCCCCTCTAACTCCTGGCAACCACTGATCTTTTTATTGTCTCTATAGTTTTGACTTTTCCAGAATGTCATATGGTTGGAATACTACAGTATGTAGTCTTTTCAGATTGGCTTCTTTCACTTAAAATATGCATTTAGGGTTCTACTTTACTTTTGAAAAGTTTAGTGTTATATTTATTTTCCTTTTCTTCTTGAAACTTGTTAATGAATTTGCAATGTAGACAACAATCTGCCTATTTATATACAATGTAGAATAATTGTCTATAGATATTATATTATACCCAGAGGTTTTTTTTATAAGATATTTTTAGGAAGAGAAATGTAATACTCAACTCTTCTAATGTGGCATATTATAATAGAGATACTAGTAGAATTACTTGATATTGTGATATCTAGAATTAAAAAGTTTTTTTTTTAAATTACAGGCTGATCATTTGATTGAAAAACTAAGAATATGAAGATGTCAACAGTGGAAGATTTTTCTAATTTTGGCTCAGCATGAAGTAATGTTTAAGTCCCTTTTAAGTCTAATTGCAATTTTAAGGTTTGTTGGGTTTTATGAGAGGCTATTACAGAGTGAGTGGCCTTAATCTTTTCTGAATGTCTATTTCCTGAGATCTGTGATACAGTTATAAGAACATTTTGTTACTGACTTCTTTGTTTCAATGATTACTTGTTTAAGGATTTTATATATATGATACTGTAGATAAAATCCTATTTAAGACAAATTCTAATCAAGAAGGGCTCTGTATTTTTTTAAGTTAAAATATTTTCATTTCTCAGTAGTCAAGTATAATAGTGATTTATTTATGAAGAATAAACTACTATAGAAAGTACTTTATTGGAACCTTCATGACTGTGAAGGAGAAAAATAACAGCTATTTCTTGACAGTTCTATAGGTTTACACATAAATTTTCAAAATAAAGAATACCATACTACACAATAATCTCTGATCTTGTTGAGGGAAGGAATTATATATTTGCCACTTTTTCCTCAAATTTCAGATGGCAGTTTTCACTTCTTGAAGCCTTGAATCTTTTTAATAAATCTATTCTGAAAGCTATATAATATATATAATTTCTATCAGTGAATTTGCAACAACTATCAAATTAGCTATCAGAATTCACTGTAATGGAATTTGCCTGTAATAACATAAAGGGGGAAGAAACATAAAGTGGTTCTCTTAATAAAACTAGCAGAAACTGCTGCTTTATGGCATGTTTTTATATCAAAGAGAAATCAGAATAAAAAGTGGTTAAACTTAGCTTTTATCATGAAAAAGGCTTTTGAAAGTAGAGATGGGCTTAGATGAGAAAATTTGATAACACAATGCTAATATTATTGATATATCATTTTATGAGGCATATTTTGTTAGAAATTGTTTTTTTGGTGCTAATCTGCAGTCACAATAGTGAATATGAATGAAAAGTATGGATGAATGAAAGTTAATCCTACATTGTGCCAATGTATAATAGTACCATGTATGTGAATATGAATAAATGAACATGAGGATTAATGTAGTGTTGAAAATAGGCTGAGATACTAGTTTTCTTTTTTAGAGGGGGCATGTATTAAATATAGTTTTAAGTAACAGATTACTTATTACAAAGTTACAACATGTGGAATAAATACTGTTTCATTTGTTCATTAATTTATTCATTCAGCAAACATTTGTTGAGCATTTAATGTGTACCAGACATTGCCAGGATCAGGAGATAAAGAAATGAAAACAGACAATTCAGCCTGCAATTGCTAGTACAGGGGTCAGACAAAGTCAATGATTACAATTTAGTGTGTTAAGTGCTATGATGCCACAGAAGAGGCTGTGAAGGGAGAAACACTTCTGAGAATGGGTGGTAGTAGAACTGAGTATTTAAGACTGAATGTTAGGTGGGTAGACAGTGACTGGTTAGGCTGAGAAACCCACATGTATTTTCCTTGAGTTCTGCTTCCACTGTTATTTACTTTATAATGGATATGAATGTCCAGATTTCATCTTATTTACTAAAGGTGGAGAAAGGATGTGGAAGTAGGGGTTATGGGTTCAAAAGTGGATTTAGAGGTTTTTTATTACCGTCTTGTGTTATAGTTCACTGAGTATTTACATAGATTAACAGTTACAAATTTCTATAAATCAGTTAGAATATAGTCATATTCGATTCTAAATCAGTTGGAATATAGTGAGCTTCAGGGAAGGAATTTTCAACAAGTGCCACCTTTGATTGTTTTACTATGGGAACTTGCAGTGATATAATTGACAACATTATAACAATAACAGGTAAAGTATGTAAGGAACTCTTAAATGCCTTACGGAACTCTTCAAAAATGTGGTTAGCCAATTGATTCAACTTTTATAGGTTTATATGCTCTCATATAAACCAATTGTTAAAAACTCTCGGAAACACATTTTTTTAGTAGAGGTTCTCATTTACTTATAAAGATTAATAATTAAATTACTACAATTAATATCCATTTGGCCTTATATCTAGCCATCTATAACACTAATTCATCTAGCCAATTCAAAACAAGGCTAATTCATAACCTGTCTTAAAAATGTTTGAAGTAGTATCAAGAACGTTGTTTATGCATGTTGTGATACTATTTGTGGAACTGTAAAATTATTATGAGTATTTTAAACTGTGCTTACTTAGCTAGAAGAAAATGAAATAAAAAAGAAAAAACACTGTCAAATTTTGCCTCTCTGGACTTTTTAAGTAGTACTAAAAACAGAAATTCAAATGAAAGGTGTTTTATAAACACCTTTCACGGTTGATCAGTGTATGAAAGGTATACTGTGGTGATGTAAACACACCTCTTTCAGATAAAGAATCCAAGGTTAAGAGCACAGCCTTTATTATTGTAACACTTATATACTTCTAGATTTTGATATGAAAAAGTCATTTACAAAAGCTGGTGCCCACACCTTCATTAATTTTTTAGTATGCACTAGGTACAAGTATTGCAAGTCACTATAATGAAACTGATACTTGTTGATTCATCTGTTTATGAATCAGCTTTTATTCTTGCAATATAAATACAAACAACAGATCTGACTCAGCTGAAATCAACTTAATAAAAATATCTAAGTCCTCTTCTGATTGAGGAGAATGAGATCCTCATTATATATTAGTTATTTAAAATCACAAAAATAGAGATGGATTCATAATAAACAATCATGCATTATTTAAACCAATCCTTAAGCCAAATATCTTTTAAGTATAATATTTTCTATTCATATGAAAATACTGTGGTTTCAACATAGTGAAACCCCATCTCTACTCTGAAGCTTAAAATGTTCCTCCTTCTCAACCTGTTCCTTTTAGTTTTCCCCATCTTCATTAATGGCAACTCCAATCTTTCCGTTGCTCAGGGCAAAAATCTTGGAGTCATCCTTGAGTTCTGTCTCTCATACTTCATATCTAACCTATTAACAAACCTTGTTTGCAGTACCTTCCAAATATATTCAGAATTTGACCACTTCTCATCACTGCTGTCACCTTGGCCAAGTTATCGTCATCTCTTATCTGGATTGCAGGAGAAGCTTCCTATCTCCTCCTTTTGTCTTTTCCCCACCCTATTGTCTTCTCTCAACACATTTACACATTCAACAAACAGAACACGTATGGTTGAGTGTTCTGTCAGACCCACAGATCCTAAACACTGCCCTCAGATACACGTAAAAAGTTTTAGCACCAGGTTGTACCCTTGAAGGGGCCTGAAACAGAAATCAGTTCATTCTTTTCAGTGCCCAGTGTCTCTGTCTTTGCAGATACTCATTCTCTCTTGCCTTTGAGTATTGCTAGAAACTCCTGACTGGATTTCATGCCTCCAGATGCTCCCTTTTTAACACAGCCTCATCAGAGTTCTTCCTAAATACCTAAGTTACTAAATTGATCATGCGATTTTCTTAAGAAAATTTTACCATTTACCCTGAAGATAATGTATCAGGCTTTTCAGCTTTGTTTCCTGCACTTATATCAATGTGCTAGCCACTTTTACTACTACAACTAAACTGGGCACAACTTTGAAAATCTGTTCCCATTGCCGGATGCGGTGGCTCACACCTGTAATCCCAGCACTTTGGGAGGCTGAGGCACATGAATCACCTGAGGTCAGGAGTTTGAGAGCAGCCTGGCCAACATAGTGAAACCCCGTCTCTACTAAAATTACAAAAATATTGCTGAGCATGGTGGTGTGCGCCTGCAATCCCAGCTACTTGGAAGGCTGAGGCAGAATTGCTTGAACCAGGGAGGCAGAGGTTGCAGTGAGCTGAGATCTCACCACTGCACTCCTGGGCAACAAGAGTGAAACTCCATCTCAGAAAAAAATAAAAAGAAAATCTGTTCTCATTAAAGTCCAGATTCAAATGTTTCCTAATCCATGAAGGCTTCACTGAAACTTCATCCTCAACCTCAGCAATATTGTTTCTTCAGCTTCAGTTCATGGTATTTTGTTTACCTTCCTAGAATAGACCTTATACAATGTAGCCAAGATGTAGTAAGATATTTCTTGCCACTGGATTTTGAGCTGCTTTGCGGCTGGGGGATTTATTTTTAAATTTGTCTTTGCATCCCCATTGCCTTAGCCTAGTGACTGACTCATATTTCTGGGAAGTAAATCTGTTTTAATCTCTTGAGTTCCCTAAAATGTTACCATAACAAACCAAAATCTGATTGAAGACCCTAATATCACGTAATTTTCCATCCAAAAATCAAGGGTATAACCTAGATGTCAGCTCGACCTTCCTGGCATTATGTCCTTCAGGTCAATATCCACCACCTATATATAACTCAATTGTGAAATTTCTGAGTTTCCAAGAATTCATCCACACCAGGTATTTCAAGCATTTAATAGCCAAACTTTTTCAGGGCTATATAGCGCCTGCCATCTTCCTTACTGTCTTCCTCTACTTCACTCCTTGCTTTTGGAACACATTTCTCTTACTTTCTCATTAGACATGTTTTAACTTTCTCTGAAGCCCTAGTTCTAGCTAACATACCTGACCCATAAGAAATCACCTAAGTAGGATTATTCAAGATATTTTCTCAGCTAAAAGAATTCTCTCAAGATTAATGATCAATCCAGCTAGTAAAAGAAGATTTTCTTGTTACATCTTTCTCTGAGAAAATATTTGCAACACTTTACAAATTTATCTCATAAATTCACTCCTCAAAGGCAGTTAGAAGACAATAAAACATGCTATTTATCTGTGGTACCTGAGCCTCCTGGGATTTAAAGCCCATCCAGCCATCCTTCTTTTCCTCAGGCAGTTACCCTTAAACTTTCATATGCTTCAGAACCACTTGGTGGGCTTCTTTAAAACAAACTCCTAGACCTACTCCCAGAATTTCCAACTAAGCAGGTTTGGGAGTTGGGGAGGATTCTGTATTTCTAAATGGTTTCCAGGTGATATTGATGCTGCCTGTCCTAGGACCACACTTTGACAACTCCTGCCATAAGTGGTGCTTAAATTTGGCTGCACATAAAATCAACAACTGGGGAGCTTTTAAAAATCTTTACGTCAAGGCCACACCCCAGCCAAATAAAATTTGAATCTCTGGGGATAGATTCCAGGCCTTGGTATTTTTTTAAAAAACTTTTCAGGTAAATAGGAAAAAGAGAAGATCCAGTGAGAAGCTGTCAGGCCAGGAGAGGAGTTTGTAAGCGCAGAGGATTTAAGACCTGGGTTCGGATCCTGACCCTGCTGCCTACTAATCATGGATCTTTGGGCAAATTATATGGCTTTGTTTTGTTTCGGTTTCCACATATGGAAAATTGGGATAGTACCACTTCCCTCTCAGAGGTGTAGTGAAGATTAAATGAAATGATCATTGTGAAGTGCCCAGTAACAGTATCTATTGTTGTATTGCTGTGAATAACATTGAGAATGTACAGTCTGACCTCTGTAATAGAGAACATTTTGGCAAAGGCACATTCCCTGCATGTTCAACTAAGAATGAACATATTCTTGGCACAGCTTCTCCAGAGTCCAGTGTCAGTTCAGATACAGCTGAGAGAACCAAAGGGACATCCCCAGGTTTCGACAGAAGCACAGCCTAAGCACCTTGCCAACTCTCCAGTCTTTCCACCCCCTGCCTTCTCCCTTTAAGATTTTTCTGATGAATAAAAGCAGTATTGCTTTCTGTGATTAGGATAAACACACACACACAAACAAAAAAACTTTTCAGGTAATTACAATATGCACCCAAGTTTGAGAACCTGTGCCCTACAGGATTAAGTAAAATTCCCCTTTGGGCCTTGTTATGGTAGACTCTCAAGAAAAGCCCTTTTATGGGACCTGAGACTATCTATACTATATATAATAATTTTCCTACTCATGAGAAGCAAATAGGAGCAAGAGATGGGGATTACTGGGAATTGTGCTTAAACAAGAATCTGTGTGATTTAACAAGCATCTAGAAGATGAGAGGCATACCTACTTTAAATTACTTGCCAGAAGCCTTTCTTTGTTTGGAGATCATGATTGCTTCTGATTTTAGGAAGGAAGGGAGGACTAAAGACGTGGCTCAGATGAGGCAAATGTGCTGTAATCTTTTGTTACCTCTGGTTCACATGTTCTGCCAAGGAAAGTGATAAATGGCATCCCTTTCAAAGACTTCTTGAGTCTCCAGCCTGTTTCCCTTCACATTTTTTCTATGCATAGAACCTGCTTTACAGGTAGCAAATTAGAGAGCATAGTTTGTAGCAAGGCCTTCAAGTTTGTTTTGGGGAGTCTTCTGACCAAAGGATGGGATCTACATTTCTCCACTTCTGGGGATCTTGTTGGAAATTTGACCTCAAGTAGCTGAGTCATACTTAAGTTAACTCCAGCTGCTTAAGTCTGAATTGGTGCCTCAGAATTCCAATTCATACAGGCTTATTTCCTTAGAGTAGGCAGTATTATTTCTCTCTTTTCCAAAATTATCTTCATTTAGATTGACAATAGGGGAGACCCCCCTCTGGGACATCAAGAAATTCAAACCTCAGTAATGCTTTGCTTCGGTAAATTCTGTGCAATTCTTATGTAACCTATTCCAATAAAATTTTATTCTCCAAATTAATCAGACGCCCCTAATTGCAAAAATCATAGTCTTAATACATATGAAGAGAACTTTTCTCTCTTTATTGGTGTACAAATCCCTGTGGTTCTTTGTGATACCTAGACCCTTTTCAAGTGTTAGATGTTCAGCCTGAGACAGATGCATTGGCAGTTTCCATATTACATGTGACCTCTGCTGCTGGGACCTGTTAACTTTCTATTCATTTCTCTGAGTGTGTCCTACTATCCTCAGTACTTACGTGGCATATTAAAACCAAAACTCAAAATTCCCATTTCTGTTCCTTACTTCCCTGGAATGCCCTCTGCATTTTTAGTTATAGGGGGCCTATACCAGAGGCTTTAATTTTTGCACAATAGCTGTCTCACAGAAGGAGCCAGGTTTTAAGAAGTCTGCCCTACAAGATGTAACACGGATGGAACTTTGGATCAGTTCTCAGAAGTCAGACTATGAACCTCCTTGCCCCTTACAGTGAAAAAAAAAAAAAGCAAGTCTCTAGATGCTAGTTTGACCACCAGCTTCCAAAGTCCTTACTCTCCTGCTGCACTCTTATAAGCTCAAAAACTTTGAACACATCTGGCTGTGGGTCCTAGAAAGGCAGTTTAATTGATGTCACAGCAGTTCCACACTAACCTTAGCGGCCTGTGCAAGGTTAATCTCTACTTCCCCAGACCATGTATCTAACAATTTAGATTCATGGTGTAAATACTCACCTGCTCATTTCTGAGGCGGAGTTTTAGTATAGGTTTAGTCTTGAACTGTAGCACAAAGGAGCTGGATGAAAAATCAGTGATATGTGATTTCATTTGGGTTCTCCAGGCCTTGTAGTCTCATTTGTTGCCTCTATATGGCATCATGTTAATCCAGGCATAAAAATCAGCAATTCTTTGATATTCTGTATAACATTGCCCCATCAAAATTCCATACGTTTGGTAATTTTGCTGAAGATTTGACAAGTTCTGGGGATGGGACATATCAAGCACTGCATATCATTCCCCCCAACATTTCACTGGTTTCTGTCCCAACCTTAGCCTCTCTTCTCAAATAGTAAACAACTTTCTTTTCTTGTCTCAAAGTACTTTTATCCCCTTTTCTGAAGTTTTGGGGTCAAGAGACATCTATGCTTCTGAGGGTCACTTAGCACAAGTGAGACATATTCCTAACAAAAACAGATGTCTTGCTGACAAAAATTCTCATGTGATTTTCTTAAGAGAAGAAAAATGTCCTCAAGTGCCAGTTATTGGCCCCATTCACTATGCCAGATGTTATATTCAACACTTTATGAACATTATTCCACTTAATCCTTGTAACAATCCTTTGCAGGAGGCAGTGTTTTTCCATTTTTAGTAAGAAAATTCAGGCTCAGAGAAGTTAAAAGGATATAGGTGGTAAATGGTAGAAATGAGGTTTGAATCTAATATTGACACCACAGCCTGTGTTCTTAATCACTACACTACGCATCAACTACTTTTCTGGCACATGCTGCTGGGGATATGCCAGATACATACTCTTTGCATCTTGTGCAATACCACAGAGGAATGCAAAAGAAATAAATCTCAATAGGGTAGAGGGCTCAGTACTCTCAAAAGCAGAAACAGCCCGGCAGGAGGGCTTGAGCCTACAATTCCAGCACTTTGGGAAACAAGGGTGGGAGGATCCCCTGAGCCCAGTTCAAGGTTACAGTGAGCTATGTTTGCGCCACTGCACTCACCCCAGGTGACAGAGCAAGACTCTGTCTCAAAAAGAAAAAAAAAAAGTCACATATATACATAGAATATGGAATTAAAATATATTTTATAAGCTATCTGTTACTATGAAATCTGTGCCAGTCAAGTTTTAATTTATGGTTGTCTGTGAATTTAGTCTTAGGTCTAACAAATAACACAACCTAAGAATTATTCCGTACTTTGAGGAAGATATTCTTTTGGTTTTTGTTAAGGATAGAATGAACCATAAGAAATTATCTCAGACCACATGCCTTATAAGGCATGTGCTCTGGAAAAGTCGTTACATAAATACGAAAAGTATACTAAGTGTTGAATGACCAGCTAAATCATTGCCCGAAGGCTGTGCTGGTTAGACAAGTCTGCAAGGAAATGGTAAAATTTCAGTCCAGTTTTGAGGAACAGGATTTGAAGGGTTGTAGAGAAAGCTGGAAGTACACTCCAAGTGGGAAGATCACTGGGAAATATACTCTTATTATCACAGGCTTTTCCTGAAAACCACGCGGCCCCGCCCACCAGCTACTAGAGCTGGAATATCCCAACCACCTGGCACTCCCAGGTGAGGAAGCCCCCCTTACAGCGGCCACGGTTTCGGACTACGCGCGCAAGAAACGCACAGACAGCGTCTGCCTCGCCGAGCTTCCCGCTTCCGGCCCTTCGGGCTCAGTCTCTGTGGAGACGGCTTTGGAAGGGAGAAAGAGGTGGGACCTCGCGCGAGTCGCGCAGGCGCACGGTGGGCAGCTGCAATGGCGACGCCGTGTACCCTTAACAGGTATCTGCTGCTCATGGCGCAGGAACACCTGGAGTTCCGCCTGCCGGTGAGTCCCAAGCGCCCTTCGCAACTTCAGACGGGAGAGGACGCTGGAGTGGAGTGGATGTGTGGGTGGAGGTGATCTGCATAGCTGGAGGGTGTTGGGATTCCGGGGTCTGTGCTGGTCAGGGCGGGTCACGCGTCCCCGGTCCTCAGGCGGGTGAGTTTGGCGGAGGGAGTGTGTGACAGAAGCCCAAGACCAAACCCCTCGGCTTCCTTAAACGTTTTCATTCATTCTTTTGCCCGTGTGCCAAGTACCGGAGTCAGGCAGGTGAATATGACCGGTCCTCTCACTCCCGGAGCTCTTCATCTAGCGGAGGATAGAGACATCGAACAAATGCTCAGGCTGGTGTTGTAAGTGTCATAATCTGCGAATCAACTCAGTGGAGGGGTTGGTAGTGGGGATTAGATGATGGAGAAATTGAGAAGAGCGTTTTCTTCAAGAAACGTTTTCAGGGTGCACGTAGTCGAAGATGCGTACGCTGGGCTTATAAAGATGACGTAAACAACCTCTGCCCTCCAGGAGCTTACTGTTTAGACTAAGGGCTGAGCACTTAACTGTAGAATGACAAAAGAGCGTTGGTAAGAATTAGAATTACAATTATTACTGGATCACTAGATATGTGGCAGAGAGTGGTAAGAGAGGACAGGGGAAGTAGACAGGGGCCAGAAATGAAAGCCTTGAATACCCTGGAACTTGGAAAGGGGGATTTATTGAAGAGTTTTAAGTAAAAAAGTTACCAAAAAATTAAGTCAGTTGACAACACCATGGAGGATGGATTGGAAAAGAATAAGACTTGAGCCAGAGACTAGTTAAGAGTCTGGGGCCGGGCACGGTAGTTCACGCCTATAATCCCAGCACTTTGGGAGACCGAGGCGGGTGGATCACGAGGTCAAAAGATCGAGACCATCCTGGTCAACATGGTGAAACCCCGTCTCTACTAAAAATACAAATATTAGCCGGGCATGGTGGCGCACACCTGTAGTCCCAGCTACTCGGGAGGCTGAGGCAGGAGAATTGCTTGAACCCAAGAGGCGGAGGTTGCAGTGAGCCAAGATCGCGCCATTGCACTCCGGCCTGGGTAACAAGAGCGAAACTCTGTCTCAAAAAAAAAAAAAAAAAAAAAAAAAAAAGTCTTTTGGCTTAGTCTTGTTAATAGATTAAGAAGGTCTGACCTAGGTTAAGGGGTGAGGATGGGATAGACTTGGGAAAATATTTAGGCCATACAATCATTAGGGCTGAATTGACTGAATATGTGGGAAAGGGGCACCAGTCAGGTGTGACTCCTGGGTGGATATAGGTAGGAGTGTCTCCATTTAAAATAGAGAACATAGGCAGATGTAAGATTTAACTTTTGTTTGCACTGAATTTGATGTGCTTGTGTAACATCAACCTGAGATGACCAAGAGGCAGTGGATACACAAATATGCATAGAGTATGGCAGAGTGATCTGGACCAGTGATAATATTTGGGAGTCTTCTGCATCTGAAAATTAGGAGAGGGGGATGAAATTACTCAAAGGGTAAGGTCAAAAGAGTGGTGGGCCAAGTATAGGTGCCTGAAAGCATTGATATTAACGGAAAGTCGGAGGAGGCCACGAAGAAGACGGGCAAGTGCCAGAAGGGTGTGAGAAATCAGAAGAGTACAATTTTAGGAAGCAGGGACAAATGGATAATGTCGAATACAGTTGTTTTTTAGTTAGAAAAGAATGAAAAAATGTTCATTGATAGTCTCAATTAGAAGGTAATTAATTGGTTAATTTTGCTAAAACTGGTATGTTAAGTTTTAGTGGGAGAAGCCGGATGGCTTGGTTTAGTGGTCACTGGAAAATGAGGAAGGGGGAGATAGGATAGACTGAGTGCCCTTAGCTAAAGCATAAGGGAAGGTAAGAAATGGGTTAACAGTTTGAGGGGGGACCTATGGTGAAAGGAGAATTCTCCCATGAAGAGAATGAGTTTGAGCAGAGATTGAGTTTGAGTGTATTGGTAGGCTGATGGGAAGAAAGGGATAAAGGGCATCTCTTTTAGTAGGAGGGGGAAATTGGACAAAGAAAGTTAGGGTGGATGTGGAGTAGTTGCCTGAGGGCCTGTTTTCTAGGTAATGAATGAGTGGAAGTTATTTCTTGAGAGATGATGGGCCAGCAGTTGAATGGGGAAATTGAGACAAATAGTAAAACTTGAAATAGTCATTGAGAGCAAAAGGGAGAGTTGACAAGAAATACAACGATTGAGTGGAGAAGAATGTAGGTATTAGAGCAATGCTGAAAACCAGCTGAAGGTGAAGTTCATAGACCTGTAATCACACTAAGATTCTGTGATTTTCTTCAGTTGTGTTGAACTCTTTGGCCTTAGGAGTCATGAAGATTGTGGCATTGATTCAGTATTAATGTTCTGAGTTTCATGAAGGAAATAATTTTTAATTAAGTCTTAATAGATTCTGTTGGTGAAGAGGATTGTAAAGACCACTTCTGTGAGAAACAGAAACAGACTTAAAGGCACAGAGGTGTGATTGGTTATGAGGTTTGGGGAGGGAGGATGAAGTAGTGGGCCTTGAGGCCAGAGAGATAGTAAGATCTAGATTTGCACATGTTTTGACACCATTTCAAGGAGTTTGGATTTTTAGATTTAATGGGGGAGCCACTGCCTTTTTTTCATTTTAAGCCAGGAAGTGACAAGATCATTTGTGTTTTAGAAAGATAATTCTGAAATACCAGAGAAAAGATCCCACTTAGAGAATACTGGAGTAGAACTAGAGAGGCTCAGGAGTGTCACTGCCTAAAGTAAGGCAGTGCAGTGACAATGGAGTGGTTGGATTGTGGCCTCCAGAATAACAACCCGACTACTTGGTGATTTTTACTTTTTCTTTCCATTGTAAATTCTTCTTAGTCAGTGCATTAACCTTATGCCAGTTTATTCTTCCAAAAACTCTGTTCTGTTTTACATTCTCATTCTTACGATGAAAATCTTTAGTCAGGCATTCCAGGTCTAACACTGCATGGTTCTCTCCTTTGTACTCTCACTTCCCACCTAGTCATTAGTGCTGCCGAAACTGACTCATTATTCCCTGAATTCCTGCTTTCACTTTTGCTCCTCATGTTCCGTTTAGTCTGGTTTGGGTCTTTCCCTTTCTTTGATCTATTGTTTCTTACATAGTGAGTATTCCTTTAGAGTTAAGCACATATTTATTTCTTTTAGCTTTATATGTTTTACGTGATTCTTTTTCAGATCCACAATTTCCTTTTTGTAGTTTTTCCTCCTCTGCCAAAATTCTAATTTTTTCTTTAATCCCCTTCAATATGCAAAGTGTAATTATGTTAAAGTACATGATAAAAGGGATCCTTTGGGTCTGTTTCTGTTGTTTCTTTTGGTTCTCTTTCATATGTGTGCTGGGCTATTTTTTAAATATATGCCAGATTTTGTATTTGAAAATTTATTTGAAAAAATAATTGGAGATCTGGGATGATGTACATCCTCTTGAAGAAGATAGGAACTCATAGGAGCATGAGGAGTCTGGGACTGGTTTAACTAATTCTCAGGCGCTAAGCTCTGTTTGTATTCTAATTCCCACATACTCACCGAGTGTAGCTTTTTGACATCCTAATGTAAACTAGGTGGTTCATCAAGTATCCTTTTCTCCCCCCTGCGTGGCCCTTTTTTCTTTTTTCCCCTTTCCCATCCGGCGAGTGCCTGTTTTTGGATTGGTAAATGTCTCAGGGAAAAAGTGGCTCCACCTTGGAATTTTTGCCCTCTCCCGGATGTTGGTTTGGTAATTTTTATCTTTCTGTGCCTTCAGTTACATGGCCAGCTTTTATAGTTCTTTGCAGCAGGAGGCTTTTACCTCTTTTGCCATCCCTGCAAGTTGAATTCTTCTGTCATTGAGTTAGATTTTTTTCAGGGATTAAGTCAGTTTCCATGAAACCTTACTTCTCAAACTGAAGTAATCTTTCACTCTCTTGTACTCTAATATTTTTTGCTTTTACCTCTTTAACAACATGTACTGTTTTACACTGTACGTTTCAGTTGTGAGGTTGTTTTGTTGGTTCTACTAGACCTTAATTTCCCTACGATAAATGTGTATGTATTTTTACATAACTCCGTGACTTGCACATATTAGTTGCTTAAAAAAATTTTTTTTTTTTTTTGAGACGGTCCTCTCTCTGTTTTCCAGGCTAGAGTGCAATGACATAACGATCACTGCAGTCTCAAACTCCCAAGTTCCAGCCATCCTCCCACTTTAGCTTCCTGAGTAGCTGGGACCACAGGTGCACCACTATGCCTGGCTAATTTTTAATTTTTTTGTAGTGACTAGGTGTTGATCAGAGACTGAGGGTGGGTGCAGGCAGGGCATCTCACTATGTTGCCAGGGCTGGTCTCGGACTCCCGGTCTCAAGTTACCTCTTCACCTCGGCCTCCCAAAGTGCTAGGATTGCAGGTGGGAGCCACCATACCTGGCAGCTTAAAATATTAAAATCAGTGCTATAGGATCCCTTCTGGGGAAGGCAATCCAAAGGACAGTATACACTTTTGGGTGCATCTACTGCGTTAGAACTGGTAAGCAAGGAATCTCTAATGAATGGCTGCCTTTATGAATTAAAATGACAGATTAGGAATGTAAGTGTGGTCCAGTTTTACCTCTGATAGAGTTAATCAGGGCCAATTATAGTTGGGAGCTACTTAATGTAGTACTTATTGTATTAAGTAATGTTTACTAAATAAAGGTCAAACCCCTGGGTTTTATTGCTTGTTCTGAAGCAACCTTTTAAATGAATGAAAAAGCAAGTAGCTGAAATAACAGAAAAGCTCATGGAATTAATGCGTCACACCTGCCCCAGATCATGCCACATTTCTATATCTGATGTTCAATATAAATTCTTTTTTATTCATAATGTAGAAAGAGTCTCAACTGGAAAGTTGAATTTGCCATAAGATTAATGAACATTTTGTGTTTTGCTTTTTCCAAGTAGGTTGATGAAGTACTTTAAACATGTTTTGCTTTTCAATTTGAAACTTGTGTTATCCATTTATTCTCAGTTTTATGTGGCTGCTTAAGTTTTGGGTAGTAGAGATAATGCTATGCTATCAAACTTTAATCTTTCACTTTCCCCCACCTAACTCTGAGGATCTTTGTGTTTTAACCTGTTGCAAATTTTTAACAGTATATTCTAGGAGCAGCAAACTTTGGTGTTTGAACTTGATTGTGGTTGGATGTTTTAAATGTAAAGCTGACTTTGCAATATGCTTTAATATAGAACAAACCACCATCATGCAAGATCAAGTAACTTAATCTATAACTTTATTTTTTTCTTTTAAGTGTTATAACTCTGTCAGTCTTGGTTGACTTCTTGATTCCCTTAATAACTGCCTAGGTTCTGTGCTTCTCTCTTTAAAGTTCACCTAACCTGATGAGGTAGCTGATTCCTGTTTTACATTTGAGGGAACGAAAAGTTGGAGGATTTAAGATTCTTGTATAAAGCCACATCGCTAGTACTTGGAAGATCTGAAAATCAGAGTATAGTCTATTTCACTTCTAAGTCTCATGATGTCTCCTATTCAGATTTGTGTTTTCCATGTTGCAAAATAACCTTCGGGTTGCCTTCACTGATTTACCAGTAGTCTGTGATAGTTCTTGGTCGATCCATCTGACTGGACTGAATTCAGCCCCTTCTAACATTGATTTAAAAACAGTGATTTGTTGCATAGACAATGAAAAATAGAAATGGCACGAGCAGCTTGAACTTCTCATTCATTTTGATCTTGGAGTTGGGGACTTGCTGGTCTGGTTGTATTTTCCCTTTTGATGTCTGTACCTTATAGTGGGCTTGGTGTTAAAGGCTCTTCCTTCTGGTTGGGAGGAAAGGGGATAGTAGGCAGCCAGCAGTAGGACACTTACCTCTCATTAGGATACGTCCTCCATAAGACCTATACAGAGGAGTGTGATTCTACCTATTTTATGTGATTTAAGGAGATAACTTTTTAGTCATACAAATTGTAAAATTTGTGTGATTATTTGGGATTATCAGTACAAAGTGGTTGCTTCAAATAATATAAACACTATCTGGACAGATTTCAACTTTGCATGTATTATGCTTTTAAAGTATCTATTATGTTAGTTCTCTTTCTAGTTCTGTAATTTTATGCAGAAAGGCAGAGGTTAACTTGGTGTATTTGTGATTAGTTAATGAATACACAGTGATATGCCCTGGCTGATTATTTTTTAATTTCCAAATATCTTCAAATCATTTGTTTAATTTTCATTTTAATTTTATTCATCAATTGTCAGACTTACTAATCTGTACTTTGTGTAATCTGTTTTTTTCCTATTCAAAATCAGGGCATTTTCGTGATCAAGTGTTTGGTAACCCTTCTGTTGTCTAAAATTTCTCACAAATTACTTACCCATGGTTTTTACTGTTAGATTTTTTCGAATCCTAAATTGTAATTGTCTGATGTTGAAGCTTAAATGCCTCAGTTAGATCATCAACCTATTCCTTTTTTTTTTCAGTCATGTAATTCCTGTCTCCCTTAGTAGATTTTTAGTTCCTTTTGTTAAAATGTATTTTCTCTGTAATATTTTCAATATAGGAAATAAAGTCTTTGCTTTCACTTTTTGGAGGTCAGTTCACCAGCACTCAAGAAACTTATGGAAAGGTACGTTAAATTTTCGTTAGACCATGTAGAGTATACTTAGAAATAGAGCTTGGGTTTGAAGAAAAGAAGTGCATATCTTAAATTTATATTTGTGTAGTTACTTGTATGTGTTTCTAGAGGCAATGGAATAAAGAGGATATTTTGGGGAAAATTGTGGTTTTGTTAAGTAATTTAGATTTATTTCTAGTTTTTTATTTGTTTTAAATTTTCAATCAACAGTTGGTCATAATTTGTATCTGTCTTTTCACTTAAAAAGGTCTGTCCACCATTGGTGAGTTGTGTTTAGAGTTAGAATTTAGCAGAATTTTGGGTTCATATTGAGAATCATTTTAAAATTTGAAATTGTGCGTTGTGTAAGACTGTGAATTTATGAGCTTTGTATTTTGCATAAAACTGTAGTTTATCAGTGCATTACAGAAGTTTGGAAAACAGAAAAAGAAAAAATAATTTGCAGTTCTTCCTTGACATGACTTAAATTTTGGGGATGCTGCCTTCCAGTCTTTTTTTCATGTCCTTTTTTCCCGTATTGTAATTCTACTTCCACAGCTTGTGTTTCTCATCTGATAGTGTCAGTACAGGCATAAGTTGTTACTTGGCCTTTATCTCTAACATAGCTATATAATATTTTTCATTGACTAGCTCTACCATAATTAATTTAACCATTTAATTTTATTCAGGTTGCTTTAAAAATTTTCCCAATAAAAGTAATACTGAGTGATAATATTGTTTCCTGTTTGGATTATTTTGAATTTTTCTGTTGGGGAGGGTAAATATTGTAAGAAAAAAGATGGAGTATATAACCAAAGTAATGTAAGTCATTCTATTATAAAGATACATGCACACGTATGTTCATTGCAGCACTATTCACAATAGCAAAGCATGGAATCATCCTAAATGCTCATCACTGATAGACTAGATAAAGAAAATGTACATATACACCATGGAATCCACAAAAAGAAACGAGATCATGCATACTGTGCAGCCATAGAAAGGAACGAGATCATGTTGCAGGGACATGAATAGAGTTGGAAGCCATTATCCTCAGCAAACTAATGCAGGAACAGAAAACCAAACACCACGTGTTCTCACTTATAAGTGGGAGCTGAATAATAAGAACATACCGGCACGTCCAGGGAGACAACACACACTGGAGCATGTCGGGGGTGGTGGGACCGGGGGAGGGAGAGCATCAGCAGGAGGAATAGCTAATGGATGCTGGCTTAATACCTAGGTGATGGGATGATCTGTGCAGCAAACCACCATGGGACACATTTACCTATGTAACAAACCTGCACATCCTGCACATGTACCCCTGAACTTAAAGGTTTAAGAAAAAATTAAAAAGACTGGGTGTGACAGGAAGAATTTCTTGCAAAAGATGAAAGAGCTTAAGTTAAAAGTCCTGTGGTGATGGACTTTTATTCCTGAAGGACTTTCACTTAGGGGAGGAGGAAAGAAAGGAGAGTTCGGATATAATTGGCTAAAGGTGATGAAATGAGGTCAGGATTCTTTCGGATTTTTGCTGTGTTCTGGCAAGAGGTTATCTGGGTGCAGCTTACCAGTGCCTGTAATCTTGGGTGTTGGGATAGAGAATTGGGAAAACACCCTGGATGCACTGGGAGCTTTTTTCCCCCTAGACAAAATATAAAGTAAAAGTCAATGAGAATTTAATAATGTAAGATTTTCCATCATAGTTGTTTCAAAGGGCCCCTCCTTCACCCCTCAGATGGCCACAACTACTTAGAAAAAGGTCTCATTTAGCAACTAAGAAATGCATTACTTAGAAATTAAAAATAAACTAGCTGTATTATAAGGAATGATTAGCCATGATGTATTTCAAGATTATACTTTGGTATATAATATGCCTTAATTCCTTTAGTAAAGCTACATAAAAGGGCAAATACAAAATTAATCTTTAACAGATATATTAGTTTATAGGGTCATTCTAAAAACATTTTTACCATATTATTCTCATGTACTTTTTTACTATTGGAATGATTTTTGTTTTGGTTACAGTCAAATCAGTATTCTTTCATGAAACTAGCAAATAGGCACTTCTCCTTATTGACTTCTTAAATGAAAGCATATGAGGCCATGGAGCCACTTACAATTAAGCTGTATGCTGTTATTTCTTTCAGTCACCATTTTGGATTCTTAGCATTCCCTCTGAAGATATTGCAAGAAATTTAATGAAACGGACAGTGTGTGCCAAGTAAGAGAAACTTATATTCTCCTGCAGGAATGTACTGGTACTTCCGTTAACAACTCTGTCCTACTTTTTGCTATATTGGCATACGGTGCGGAAGCTCAGTTTAGCTTGCAGTTACATACAACCGCCACTGGGTGGTGGTGGGGGACCAGAGGAGACTTATCTGCTGAAACCAAGGAGGAAAGAATCTCTGGGGAACTGTAGACACATTTGTTTTAGAATAATTTTTTTGACCTTCCATATGCAGGAGTATAGTATGAGATATAAACACTATGTTCTTAACGTAGGATAAATGCCACATATAATTATAACCAAAGTGCTGAAAATCCAAAGATGCTTTTCTCATAGATAGTTTTTAATTGGATGAGCAGATTAGTGAAGTGTAATGTAACAAAAGCGAGAACTGCCATGAAATATGTTATACCATTTCGGTTGGCAGAGAACAGAATTGGTAGAGTATCACATCTTGGTGTGAGTTAATGTAATGATGCTGTTCATTGTTTATCCTCAGTGTTTCCAGATTTTATCATTGGCATCTGCTCTTTTATTCCATTTCTTTTTTTTTTTTTTTGTATTATTGGAAAATTTTCTGTCATCAGATTTGAAAATTAAACTGTATTTTTAACTAATATCTTAAAGATCGAACAGCTTGTGTTATCTTTAAGCTGCTTTTTCTTCCTGAACATTTTGGCAGATTGCTGAAAACTTTCTTTTCCTTAGAGATTATATTTGTCAATGCAATGCAAATAAGAACTTACATGTATCTAGTTTTATTAACATGGTTAGCAGTGTTTTATATAGTCATATGTAATTGCTGTATTATGGAATTGGATACAACCCTAAGTTTAGTTAACTTCATCCTATTGAGAACTACCTGCAGCCTTTAATCTTTTACAGTGATGCTCCTAACAGGTCTTATTATGAAATAAAAAATGATTAGAAAACAGAAACATAACTTTTAAAAAACTCTTTGAATAATTGCTTGTTAGGTTTAAAATCGCCACTGGAATATTAAGAACTTGTATGCTTCTTTCAAAGCTCTTCTAATTCATATATTTGATTAATGGTACAATTAACAATTGTATAATATATAATTTTTAATTACTTTTTACTATCTGTAGATTTTGTGTAGCTGAGGTATACTTTAAATGATAGCTAAGTGAGATTAGTATGATTGTAGAAGCATTTTCTCTGTAAATTCAATAGAAAAGGAAGAATTCATTTGCAAAGGATAAAATTCACAATTTAATTGTACCAGAACAAAGATAGACTTTTATAAAAGCATAGATTCAAAGTCAACTTAAATTCAGATTTTTCTGTGGTAGAATGGGATTGAAAGGTAATTTATTTTTAACATGAAATATTTTGAGCATGCCACAAAAAGAGTGAAAAATATAACAATATACCTTATTAGATCTCAACATTTTGGGTAACTTAGTTACTAAAATTGTGTGTGTGTGTGTGTGTGTGTGTGTGTGTCCCTGTGTGTGCATGCGTATGCATGACAGAGTCTCACTCTTGCCCAGGCTGGAGTGTGGTGACATGATCATGGCTCTTTTTAGTCTAAAACTCCAGGGCTTAGCTGATCCTCCCATCTCAGCCTCCCAAGTAGCTGGGACTACATGTGTGTGCCACCATGCCTGGCCAATGTTTTGCCTTTTTTGTAGAGACAAGGTTTTGCTACGTTGCCCAGGCTGGTCTTGAACTCCTGGGCTCAAGTGATCCATCTCGGCCTCCCAAAGTGCTGGAATTACAGGCATTAACCACTATGCCCGGCCAGCTAAATATTAATAACATTTTTATCTGGTCATTAGTCTTTGTATTATGGAGAAGACATTGGGAAAAATTGGCTTTTCCACAGTTTTTAACCCATTTATCTAAAATAACTGAAGTTACTGTATCATTTGTTCTAGTCTAAAAATATGAAAACTTGGAAAATATCCTGACTTACTGAATTTCCTTCTTTCCATGTCAAGTTCAACTTTTATGTGTGGTTTGGCTTAAGTTATATTTGTTTCCAGGATACATAGTTTTCATTTATACTTTACAAAACATAGGCAATAATTAGTGGAGTAGGCATAAATAACTAGTAAAATGACTGTATGTATTACTGTGTGAACTAAGTTCTTTACTGAGGTTAGTACCAATCATTTATTTCCTAGGTCTATATTTGAACTATGGGGTCATGGACAATCTCCTGAGGAGCTGTACAGTTCTCTTAAAAATTATCCTGTGGAGAAGATGGTGCGTAATAAAATGTGGTTTTATATAGGCATGTGTGCAGATTCTGTAGAATTACAATGCTCAAAAACTTATTTCCTTTTAGGTTCCATTTCTACATTCAGACTCTACATATAAAATAAAGATTCATACTTTCAATAAGACATTGACACAAGAAGAGAAAATCAAGCGAATAGATGTAAGTAAATTTAGCAAAACAGAAAACCTACATGATGAAAGCAGTCTAGCCATTGTTGATATATAAGAATACCCAATGTCTTTTAAGTGTTTATTTTGTACCACATTTTGTGCTAAGTGCTTTTCATGTTTTATTTAATGTTGACTCCAGACTTACAAGGTAATGTTAATAGATAAGCACCATTTTTCCTTGTATATTTTTATAAGACATTAGCATTTCTTTTATTTTTAGGCACTTGAATTTCTGCCATTTGAAGGAAAAGTAAATTTAAAGAAACCACAACATGTATTCTCTGTTTTGGAGGATTATGGTTTGGACCCAAACTGCATCCCCTGAGAATCCACATAATATTTATTTTGGTAGATGGGTGAGCAAGTGTTCTTTCTACCTATGTCAATTTATTTTTTTGAAAGCTACATATTAGGCCTTTGTATTTGACTCATATGTGGAACTATAGAGCAGCTAAAGAGTCAGAATCCATAAAATTGGTGAAGAGTCTGTGATTATGTTTTGTTTTGGGTTTTCCCAGAGATCTTATGAAGTGCGAGAGGCTTATTAGATACAGGGAGGAGGTGGTATACCTGGAAATGTTAAAGTAAGACTTATCAGAAAATCCGGACTGTTTTTTTTTTTTTAATCAGAGAAAACACAGAGTGCTCTGGTAGTTGAGGGATCTCATTTGTGGAGATTTACAATCTGGGTCTTCCATTCCAAAAGAAATGAAATTACTGTAGAGCAGTTCTGTGGACTTCTCTGAGGCTTTAAGTGGGTGATTGGAAGCTATGAGTGAAAGTTGTGACTCATGTTAGAGATTACTGTTATGTAGGAGAACAAAGAAATGGACATACCTTAGCAACTACCTCTGGAATAATTGCATTTGAATTCAGTTCATACTTGTTTTGAAAAGACAAAGTAAATGGAATGACATTAAGAAACAAAAGGTTTTGTCCATAACTACCTCAATTACATTATTTTAAAGAAATAAGTTTCCAGCAGTAATAAGTGGAAAGAAGTTCTTATCAGCAAAATACAATGGTCTTATTGTGAGTGATTATCTTAAGTCTGTTCTCTATGACTGTACTAACTTATCTCTGATTTAGATTGCAGATGGACAGAGAGAGCTTATTGAGTCATACAGTGTCAAAAGAGACACTTTATTGGAAATACAAGTATGGATGCTGGTTTGTCATTCATTATGGCTAACCATGGAAAAGTGAAAGAAAATGATATTGTCTTTGATCCATTTGTTGGAACAGGTATTTTTATTTAACTTTTAAGCTAGTGTAGAAGTGTTGCTTATTTATATTAATGAAGATCATGGTAATATTTTGCTAAAAGAGTAAATGGATAATCTTTTAATTATGTTTGGATAGTGGCCAAAAGACAACCACATACTTGTGTATTAGCTAGTATTTAACCCTTTTGCCACTTCAAAGATGATGCTGATAGGATTGTGTGGGTTTTATTCCAGACAAGCCACTAGCGGGGAACATCCGTCTAATTTTTTTGTAACAGAAAAATTTGCAATACCATACATTGTAGAAACGCTGTAAAGCCATATAGTTTATTTAAATAGGAAAACTCTTGGTGAGAGACAGACTTGAATGACAAGATCAAAAAAAATGTATTCACCAATGTTTAAATTAATAACCATATATGTGGATGGAGAAAAATAGTTAATATATCCTATCTTTGAGTTGGATTGTGGAGGTTTATAAGTAAGTGTGAAAATAAGAAAAATGTCTTAAGTATCAATGGGCTAGAGCCTGGTCGCTGTGGCAGTGACCTTGGTTTTTTGTGCATATGATTGGGATAATTTTATATGGAAGTCCTAAAACTCTAAGTTTACTTCATCTGACTCTGTGCAGACTTTTTCCTACTTCCATTCAGTTTTGCTTGACCTTACCCATACCTAGCAAATACTTGTGTTTAAGTTTGGCCAAACTCATTTTATGGCTCAGTTTGTGGTTGGAGCCTCTCCCTGTAGCCATCTTTCCCCATGAGCAGTGATAATGCAGAGCTAACATTTATTGAATAGTAAGTGTATCAGGTGCTATGCTGGACACTCTGATGTTACTATCTAGTTTAGTTCTTACAACAACTAACGTGGAGATATTTAAAAATTTTCTTGAGGAAATTATGGCACAGAGAGAGGTGAATGGCCAAGGTTATACAGTATTTTGGTTTCATAGAATTCAAACTCAAGCAGTCTGACTCCAGACCTCCTGCTCTTAACTTAGAGCTGCCTCTCTGCATTAGGATCTGCCAACCGTTACACCATGTACTAACTTAAGGAATATGACCACATGTGCTTAGAAAGAAGTAGTATCAAGGTCAAGAAATTTCTAACTGATAGAATGACTTTCTCTGTTTGTTGTTGAGTTAATTCACTGGTGAATCTTTGTGTGCCAGTTTCTCCATATCACTCACCCTCAACATACTCTATATCCTTTTCTTCCCCCACCCTCATTATCCTAAGTACCTCTCCCCAAATTTTAAACTTTTTATTGGAAATAATATCAAACTTTCAGAAAAGTTACAATAATAAAAGTAGAACAAAGAACATCTTTGTATCCTTAATTTAAGCTGTTGTTAACATATGGCCTCATTTGCTTTATTATTTGTTCTATTTGTTTATATTTACATAGTATTTTCTTTCCTGCATCATTTAAAAGTTGTATCCATCATATCCCTTTACCCCTCAAGTACTTATTTCTCAAGAATAAGGCTATATTCTCATATATAACCACAGTGCTGTTTTCAATATTAATAGATGTATTAATATAGTACTTTGATATTCATATTCCAGTCTTGTCAGTTGACCCAATAATATTAATATTTTTGATAGCATCCTTTTCCCCTTTCTGGCTAGGATCAGGTATTATGTTTTGTTGTTAATATGTCTTTGATGTCTTTGATTTGGAACACAACCAGAGTTTCTTTTTCTTTTATGAAATTTGCACTTTTCAAGATGATACTTCTCTTCCCTTTATTTTTTATCTAAATTGTTCCTTATTTTGGGTTGTTTGATGTTTCCTCAAGATTAGGGTTAGGTTATGCATTCCAAGCTGCACCGCTGCATCAGTGATTTTTGTGTCCTTCTTGGGTGTGTACATGATGGCATTCTGCCCTGCAAGGGTATTGGTAATTTTGATCATCTGGTCAAGGTGGTGGTTGATTTTTTTCACTCATAATCATAAACAGTGCAATTACTGTTTTTTGTTTGTTTTTCTTGCTCTTAAGCAATCTGTGGAGAGACACATTAAGACCGTGTAGTATTCCATTCCTTATCCAGATCTCCTCTCACCACTCAGATTACCAGGTTTAGTAGCCATTGATAATTTTTTCCTGAACCATTCTTTACTTGGATGGTTTGAAAGGATGATTTTCCAACTCCAGTGCTCCCTCTGCAGTTACAAGTCAACATTCATTATTCTACTGTAAGCAGGAGCCCATTCCTCTCTTCCATGTATTTGTTTTTCTATTTGTTATTTATATGAACTAGTGTGTTCCCCTTTTTAACCCCGAGGGTCTATAATTCATTACATTTCTTAAGTTTCTTAATTACTTTTGTTGCTCAAATTGTGATTAGCCCAGTGAGAGCTCTTTCACATTGAATCTGTATTTGTGACATGTTCCTATCCATTTTTCTTTTGAGTACATTCTTCCTTTCTCTTCTATTTGTTCAAGCTCTGATATCAATCATTTCTCCAAGGAATTTTTGTTTCTTTTAGTGGGGAGATGAGATCTGGATTATAGATACTTTCAGTGGACAAACTAGAAAATATATATGCATATGTACACAATATGCATGTAAGTGAATGTGCAAACATACTTGTATATGTTCCTGTATACTCTGTGTATGCACATACACGGGCATATACATATTTTAGACACTGTGAATTTGTACATACACTACAAATTGTAGTCAGTCTTTACAGATTTCTTTTTGACTACCCTATTCAGTGCCTATATGCACCTTCTTCCACAGTGAGAACCCTGGTTCTTATCTACATCAACACATTTACTCTTTTTCTCATACCTATATCTGAAATAATTTCACAGTTGTTTTGCCTATGCCACTTAAAAAAATCCTGTGAATAAGAGTTCAGGATATGTTTTCAGTTCTTTACCCTAAGAGGTGGTAAACTCAAATACTGTGCCTGCTTTTTCCCTTTTCATTTAAAATTCATTTGGGTTAATTTGTTCAGTTTGCCCTCTGTTTTACGTTTTTATCCCCCATCCCACATTCCTTGTTGATTTACTTTTATTTTCAGATACGTATAAGATGAACTTGCTTCCAAAAGTCAGAACTATACAAGAAGTGATACTCAGAGGTATCACTTAACTTTTATAGCCCTTCCAGCCTGTTCTTCCGCCTCTCCTAGGTGACTCACTTCATTGTTTTCTAGTTGATTCTTCCTGTGTTTCTTTTTGTAATGATGAGCAGATATATGTACATTTTCTTATTTCCACTACTTTCTTACACAAAGGTTAGTATGTATGTTGGTTTTAACTTTGCTTTTTTTACTTAATAGTATTTCCTGGAAATCATGTCCTGTCAGTTCGTGGAGATCGCCTTTATTCTTTTTTAGTTTTGCTCCATGAGTGTATGTACTGTAATTTATTCAAACAATCTCCTATAGTTGGACATTGGTAGTTTTCAGTATTTTAGTTACAAATAATGCTTGTAATGACTAACCTTATGAATATATACCTTTGTAATGTTGGAGACGTAGCCCTAGGGCAAGCTCGTCCAACCCGCAGCCTGTGGACCACATGCAGCCCAGATGGCTTTGAATGTGGCCCAACACGAACTTGTAAAGTTTCTTAAAACATTATGAGAATTTTTGCAATTTTTGTTTTTTTAAAGCTCATTGGCTGTCATTAGTGTTAATATATTTTATGTATGGCTCAAGACAATTCTTCTTCTTCCAATGGGACCCAGGGAAGCTAAAAGATTGGAACCCCCTGTCCTAGGGTAAATTCCTACAAGTAGGATTTCTGGGTTGAAGAGTATATGCATATGCAGTTTCATTAAATATTGCCAAATTTGTCTCCATTATACTATTTTGGATTCCTACCAACAATTGTAGGAGAGTCCCTGTTTTTTCACGTATCACCAGCGGAGTATATTTTCAAGCTTTTGAAGTTTTGCCTGTTCTGCTGGGTGAAACATCGTATCTCAATGTAGTGTTAATTTGTATTTCTGTGGTTATGAAGTATAACAACTTTTTACATTTTAAGGGCCATTATGACTTTTTTTTGAATTGTCTTTTATGTCTTTTGCCCATTTTTCGATAGCATTTTTGGTCTCTTCCCCCTCATTTTTCAAGGTCCTTTGTAAGTTTGGGATACAGCCCCCTCGTACTCCCCCCTCTTTTTCTGTGATGTATGTGTAAGTATTTTACCTTAGCTTGTCATTTATCTTTTGACTTTGCTACTAATTGATTTTTGCCATGCAAAAGTTTTCCCCCACACTCAAGTTATAGAGGAATTCATTAGTGTTTTCTTCTAGTACTTTTGTAGTTTTACACTTTTTCTTTTTAGATCTCTGGTTCATTTGGAGATTGTTCCCTTGTATGATGTGAAAAATGGATCTAATTTATCTTTTTCCAAATGCGAAAGCTTTTATTCTTAATCCTGGGCTTTAAAAGCTTTTTCTGTCAATTGAGAAGAATTCTTTTAGCTATATACATGAACAAAATGATTAATATATATACATACACATAGACTAGACCACAGAATTAAAAAATATAGTTGCCAATATGTATAATATTTTTTGTTGAATAGATGAGGCTAGGTGTATTTTGAAATTATCTTCACAGCTGTCAATATGTGGACCATTCATAGTGTGTTGAAAGGCAAGGAGACCTGTTTCTGTTTCCTTTAGGGCAGCTTTTCACAGTGGGTGGTATATTCGGATCATCTGACTATTCATATAAGACAATTAATGGAAAATGAGAGGAGGATCTTTGCAAAGGTGCTGCTAAAACACATTTTATTAATTTGTGTTTGTAGTTTAAATATAGCTTTAGGACGTCAGTCAATTTTTGATGCTTTTGTTTTGAAATGTAATAACCAGTAATTGTGAATAGATACAGGTCTTAAGCAGTTTGTCCTCTGTTGGGCCTTTTGCCTCATTGATGGGTAGTACCTTCTGAAGGATTGGAGAAATATGTAGCTCTGTGCCCTCCTCCATGGCCATAGTTTTCACAAAATATTTGTTGATAATTTTTCTTTTGGTTGCCTTTTTAAATAGTTTTTGAAAAAAATGCACGTGTCTAATCCCCTTCTTAAAGGTACGAAGTTGAAATGTATGTAGTTTCCCAAATGCATTGCCCACTTACTACTCATGGTTTGTGATTTTTCTCAGGGCTATAGAGTAGAGAAGAAAGCTTCTGGGAGACTGAAAGGAGAAATATAGCTTTTTCCTGCCTAAATACCTTTCCTTTTTTCTTTTAGACTGTTTGCTACTGTTTAGAATGACATTATGAGTGGCAGAAACACATTTTTCTTTCTATTTTAATAAATGCATTGGTTTTCATTTTAGTAAGATTTTTTTAAATTGTGTGTATGTGTCTCCACTTTCCCAAAGGGGAAGAGACGTAGCATTGTGTCAGCTCTCAGTTGTTAGGAATTTCTACTATTCTGTTGTGAGTTTGGCTGAAGGAATGATCAGCATGAATTTACTGAATACCTATTAATGGCATAGCCCTGTCTGTGATACAGTACAAGACTTGTGAATGGCATATATAACACTCTTATTAACAGAGTAGGTAGCTTCACTTAATTTAATATAATTTGTTTACTAAGATACTTTGCTTTTGTTTATCTAATTGGTGAGTGAATATGTATTTACTTCAGTTGGTGCTAATCCCAAAGGAGGTAGTATGGTGTAAAGAAAATAGAGCAAAGTTTAAATCTTTTTACCAATTAGTATGTGACTTTGGACAAGATTCTTAACTTGTCTAGGTTTCAGTTCTATCATTTGTAAAATGGTAATACTAATATATTGTGAGGATTAAGTGAGGCAATATGCATATGTAATATTTCTAGAAAGTTGCCTGACACATGGTAGACAGTGAACTGTAATGGTTATCATTATTACTTACCAATTATTATTTTGATAAGATTTTAGATGCCTTTTTGGCAAAAGATGTTAGATATAGCTAATATTAAATGGTGATGATGAAGAATTTGACCATAAACTCAATTTTTAGTATTCTTTTTGGCTAATTTCAAAGATACTAATAATTTGCAACTGTTGGCAGGGGATAGCAGCAGACAGAGAAATTGATATGTAAAATTATAAATGTCTAATTCTTTGTTTATAATTAAAATAATCTGTACAAGTATATGCCAGTTGCTTTAGGTGGCACAGAGCTCTGCAGCCAAAGCTCTGATTCCCTCTCATCCTCTCTGTCAAGTGAGTCAGCTCCTCCAGTAATGACAGTTCACTCGGGAGATTAATGTATACTTGTTGGCCATGTCTACCTTCAGATGACCCATAGGTGTAAGGAAAGTAGTGTAGCTCCTTTTGAAGTTTTATCATTGCAAAATAGTGGACACAGGAACCAGGTGTTAGGAAACTGACTGTCCTGGTTCTAGAAAGAGAAAATGGAGAGAAAAAGAGAAAGTTAGGAGAGTGAGGTAATGGCTCTCTGTAGGTTTGTGTAATATTCTGTTTCCCATTTTTTCCCACTACCCTTTGTAGTCCCCCTCTTCCTGGAATCTCATGGTTTGTTTAGTAGGAATCCCATTGTCTAGCAGTATTCTTTTGCTCAGCCTGCTAGTTTAATTTATTTAAGTAGAATTCTTTTTTTTTTGAGAAGGATAAAATAGATGCAATAATATTGCCATTTTTCTTTTTTTTCCTCTAAGCAAAACCAAAGCCCAGTCTCTCATTTTTCCACATTTGTAAAGCTTTCCACTTAGTTCTCTAAAGATGAAAATCATGAATAATTTTTTACATCTTTGAATAAATTCCAATTCTTCTTGTATTCTTTTGCCTGTAAGATATTACCCTAACCTTAAAGTGCTTACAATTTAAGTAATGAGAAATTGAAACACTGAGTTGCTGGTATACATCACATAGACAGTGTTTTTGCTTTTCGAAACGTAAAAAGAATTGGGTGAGTCATGTTACTTGTCTCCCTGACACTTCACTCTCCTTTTTAGTACCCCTTCTTCCACCAAAAAGCCCCCCCAAAAACTCCAACCGAGGTATAACTAAATGTAAAAAGTCCTTCAGTTTAATCAAAAGAACAACTAGATGACTACCAGTGATTAGCCAGTGACCAGTTCAGAGAAGCTGATTTATTACAATTTAATTTAAAAAAAAAGCTTAAAAGACACGAAGTTAACTGTCAGATATAGTCTAACAGATTATTCATCTCCTTTCAGCAGTGTACTTGTAAATTGGGTCTTCTCAAAACTCACTCTAACCAAATGGATAAGGTTCTGTTTAAGGAAGCACAGGAAAGCTTTTCTGTTCCCCTTGACAACTAGTTCTTCTAGGTGAGTATCTGCCTTAATTGGCAGAATTGTAGTACTTCCTTGTAATTTGGGTGAAGTGACTTTGTGAGTATTCCAAGTCATCACATATGCTGCCTTACCTAAATATGGGGTGTTCCATTTCCAGAGTAGGAATTACGAGGACTTATAACCTTCCCTCTCACATGAATGCTTTTTTGTAGTTAGTATGAGAGGACCTAGGTTTTGGTTTCTGCTGTACTTTTAGTCTTTCACGTCTCTTCTTCATGGGTTCCAATAGGAACTAGTCAGTTACAATTTTCATGAACAAAGTATTTTTAAGTCCATGCTATCAGACTGTGTTTTAAATGGCTATGGAAGGAACACCATTAATTTATGAATCTTGATCCTCCAGAGGCACTACCCATCTTAGTTTTAGAGATTACATCTCAAAAGAATATAAAGGAAAGAGCCCTAGTTTTTTCCCCCTCGTCCAAGTCTGTGCATATTTTGTAGTCTAAGAATATATTTGTGATTTCAGCTTGACTAGCAGACCTTCCTAGAGTAAAGCTAATTAGAACTTGCCCAAGCACTAAAAGCATTTTAATTTGAATGATTTTAAAAAGTGAAGTTAATTGCAAACCACATTGCCATGTATGTACCTATGCAACAATCCTGTATGATCTGCACACGTACCCTAGAACCTAAAGAACAATAAAAATATATATATATATAAGTGAAGTTAATTAAAAGTACAATTATTAAAAGTTTAATTTTGTACAATTTTTTAATTTAAAAATACCGTTATCTTTTATTTTAAAGAGTTTCATTATTATTTTAACCTTTATTAAGATTTCTGTTCATGTGTGAGCTGGTCACATCTGTCACATTACTTTGTCTAGTCAGATTGTATTGGGACAGTTGTTCTTACTTTGATCACAGCACTAATAAAAACAGTTTATTAATTATTTTGTGCATGCTTGATAATTGTTATTCAGAAATTCATATTTATAATTTAAAACAAGAGAATTACTTGATTGCTTACAGGAGTAACTGTATAATAAAATAGTTAATTCTTACAAAAATTAAAATATATCCTAACATTTTAATTTCTGTAAAAACTAACGTCTCATATATTAATTATGTCCTCTTTATTCATTTGAAACTCTGACTTCAGTGGGAATCGAGCCCAGTTGTCAGAATTTATTATATTTATTGCCAGCTCTTTGTGTAAATAGCCTTATATGCTCATTTTTAAGAAAGGAGCAATTTTATGTAGAGCTCTCAAAATAAGATGAAAATGTCTAAATATACATTATTTTGACCCCAAAAAAGATAATTTTCCATAAATAGTGCATCATTAAATTAATGATGCCAGGGTATACATTAATTTCTCCACTTTGTAATCAGGTTAGTGAATATAGCTTAGGGGTTTGATTTTTTAGTCCTGAGGTTTATTAAATATGTTATGACCAGTGTCATTCCAGATACTCTGCCTGCAGCTAGTTTCTAAGACTGGATGAAGTTAAATAGGAATACACAAGAGTTTGGGACTTACCGATTTGTGTGATTTTTCAGGTGGCCTCCTGATAGCATCTGCTCATTTTGGGGCATATGTATACGGGACAGACATAGACTACAACACAGTTCATGGCTTGGGTGAGTAGAGATTATAGACAGTATTGTAGTCTTTGCTGTTGTACCAAATATGCCTTTAAAAAAGTAAAATACAGTTGACCCTGGAACAACACAGGTTTGAATTACACAGGCCTACTTATACTCAGATTATTTCCATCTTTGCCACTCCTGAAACAAGACCAATCCCTCCTCTTCCTCTTCCTCCTCAGCCTACTCTACATGAAGATGATAAGGATGAAGACCTTTATGATGATCCACTTCCACTTAATGAGTAGTTTTTTTTTTTTTTTCCTAAATACAGTAAGTATAACACTAGGCTATTAGTAGTTAAGTTTTTGGGGGGAGTCACAAGTTATATGTGAATTTTTGACTGTGTGAGGAGTTGGCACCCCTTACCCCCCATGTTGCTCAAGGGTCAACTGTAGTTTTATATGACATTATTTTAATCTTCAAATACAAAATTGTGATGTAATTTTACTTGTTTTTGTAAGATTTCATTGGGTATTTTATAAGATTATCATTGGATATTCTGCCTTAAACTGAGGGTACTTGAAACAGTCATCTGCTTTACTTTTCAGGTAATTATGGAAAATACTTTAAACTCTAGAAGCTTCAATAATGATGTGTGATTGGATGGAACTGAATCAAACTGAAAAAATATTTCCTTATAGCTTAATGGTATTAAAAATGTGATTTTCTTGATAATTTCGAGATTATTTGTGTTTATGTTGGTATTCCATTATCGTAACTGGGATCAGCCCTTGTAATAATCTTTTCCTTTTCCTCACCCAGTATAAGTTATTGTATTGGTGAGCATTTATTATACTTTATTTTCTTTTGCTGAAGTAATTTGGTATCTTGTACTGATGACCTGTGTCTTTCGCTACCTTAACTGTAAAGAATTTAGTAACCTTTATTAGGAAAATGAGTTATCATTTATTAGGTGTACATAAATGGGCTAGCAAGAAAAATATATTCTTTATCTGAAATCTATTTTAAAAAGTACTAAGAATTAGGCCAGGCACGGTGGCTCACGCCTGTAATCTCAGCACTTTGGGAGGCCGGGGTGGGCGGATCACCTGAGATCGGGAGTTTGAGACCACCCTGACTAACCTGGTGAAACCCCGTCTTTACTAAAAATATAAAAATTAGATGGGCATGGTGGCAGGTACCTGTAATCCCAGCCACTCAGGAGGCTGAGGCCTCCTGAGGCAGGAGAATTGCTTGAACCCAGGAGGCGGAGTTTGCAGGAAGCTGAGATCATTGCACTCCAGCCTGGGCAACAAAATGAGATTCCGTCTCAAAAAGAAAAAGTACTAGGAATTATTCCAGTTTGCTTTTAGTAGAAGCAGTATATTTCCTTTGAGGAAATTGTCTTATATAATTTACTTGAATTTTTATTTATTAAAGTTATATTTGGAAACTTACGTGGTAACCTTCAGTCTACTGGGGTAGCATTCTGATTGAGGTAGAGTTTCTTTAGAGCTGATCCAAGATACTGTTAGGTATGCTCTCTGTTTCCTATAGTTCTGATCTCTTACTTTATCCTGAAATATTCTCAAGTTTCTCCTGTTTTAAAAGTACAAAACTTTTTTTTTTTTTTAAGCAAATCTTTAGAGGCTTTCTAGCTACCACTTTGTTTTCCTCTTCCATTTGCCAAAATGCTTCTTGAAAAACTGGTATTTATTTGCTGTCTCCTCTTCTTTCACTCTCTCTTCTTCCCATTATTTTCCAGCTTCTGTGCCTGTCATTCTGCTGGAAACACTAAGACCACATTCTGCTGAAAACACATACTAAGACCACAGATTTATAGCGTTTGACAATGTTGACATTCACACAGCCGCTCGTGGCTTCTTTGACCGTGGTCTCGGCAGGTGGTACTTCTTCTTTGTTTCTTCGGTCTACTTGAGGCCCTGCAGTTTTCTTTGATTTCTGTTTATATATTATTTTTTCCAGGTGTCTACCTATCTTTGACCACTTCTCCTGTCACACTGCATGTTTTTCAGAGTCATGTCATTCTTCTTCTTTTGATTTTATAAGAATAATTATAAAGCAAATACTCAACTATCTCCTAAGTTAACAAAAAAATGTTATTCAGCCTTATGGAGTCAGTTTAAGATTATAACTCCCAAGTATATGTCTTCTGGCCTTCAACTACCTGCTGCATGTCTTCACTGCATATTTTTTTCTGAATGTTCTGCAAGTACCTCAAGGTACATCAAGATTGGTATATCTCAAATGAATCCCATCTTTTTTCTTAAGCTTGTTTTTCTTCCTGGTTTCTCGATATTAATCACTGGTATCATCATCCTAAACTATCATGTCTCCTAAATAAGGAACTTATGAGCTTCTTCAGTCTTCCATCCACGGCCACTTTAACTTTTCATTAATTAGCAATGTCTCCATTTGCCTCCCTTCTCCATGGTCACAACTGCTGCATTTCCCGAGTTAGGTCTCTTCATTTCTGTTTCATTTATCTGATTCATCACTATCTCTACACAAGACTGTTTACTGCAGGAAGGAAGGAACCATATTCTCTTCAACTCTATCCTACTTGAAGACCGTATTCTCTTCAACTCTATCCTACTTGAAGCTATCGAATGAGTGTTTTAAGGCAGTTTTTCTTGAAAGGTGACAGAACAAGATAAGTTAGACATCAGTACATTTTACTGTTATGTTGAAATTAAAATATATACTTGTATACATAAAATTAAGATTTTAAAGGAAAGCCAATTTTGAATAAATGTAGGTTTCAGTGAGTTAAAACATTACTTTTAGCTAAATGACAGGAAATAAGAATACTCCCGTTTAATACATTCTCTCTTCCTTTTTCTTCCCCTTCAGGAAAGGCTAGTAGGAAAAACCAGAAATGGAGAGGACCAGATGAAAATATTAGGGCCAATCTTCGTCAATATGGTTTAGAAAAGTATTACCTTGATGTCCTGGTTTCAGATGCATCTAAACCTTCCTGGAGAAAGGGCACATATTTTGATGCAATCATTACTGATCGTAAGTTTATTTTTATACAAAAATAGGAGTAGGACTAGTTTTGTAAAATCATTTACATTTAAAGTACAAAATTTACCAATACATGCACAAAATGCCAACTTGTCAGTATTTCTCCCATCCACCCCCAGCTTCCTCATCTCGTTATGAAGGTAGTGTGGATTCCAGACTTAACTACGGGCTGGGCGTCGTGGCTCATGCCTGTAATCCCAGCACTTTGGGAGGCTGAGGCGGGTGGATTACAAGGTCAGGAGTTTGAGACCAGCCTGGCCAGCATGGTGAAACCCCGTCTCTACTAAAAATACAAAAAATTAGCTGGGCATAGTGGTGGGTGCCTGTGATTCGAGCTACTCAGGAGGCTGAGGCAGGAGAATCACTTGAAGCCAGGAGGCAGAGGTTGCAGTGAGCGGAGATTGTGCCACTGCACTCCAGCCTGGGGACAGGGTGAGACTCCGTCTCAAACAAAAACAAAAACAAAAAAACTTAAATATGTTGTTAAAGGTTTACTGTTTTTGTTTTCTAAACAAATGTATTGACTTGCCATCCACTTTTATATTAACTTGTCACCCATTTTTCCCTTCAGCTTATTTTTTTGAGGCATATATTTAATATTTGTTTTTGTATTGAATATAATTGGTGGTTATTATACCAGCTGGAGCTCAAATGTCATTTGTAATTATGGTGTCAAATTTTGAAGAAAAGAGTTTCAGATATCACACATTTCTCTATGTGTAAGTATTTGTGTTTTTGTAGTGCCTGTTTTCACTGGCATCTCCTTTCTAGCATTACAAGAAATTTGGGGTTCTGTGGAACCACTGGGCCTGTGAACCCACTCAGCTTCAGGAATGTGTGTGAAAATTTATTTTCCCATGCTTCATGTGGTCGTGAGCTTTTTAGGCAGCCTATCTAAGAAATGGTCTGCCTTTTCTATAGTATTTGACAGTAAATCTGTAAATAGTGGCAAAGTTGAACCCTTCTATCTCAGCTGTCTTTGGTTCTTTGCTAACTTAGATATTTTCAGATGTAACAAATGAAAAATTATCAAGGCATTATGGTTTCAGTGGTGAATATACTTTATGAAAATTTGGTGATTCTTTTTTTAATTAACAGTTTGCTTTATTATTTGCTCTTTCACTCTGTGTTTACTTATATAAAATACATATATATATATTTTTCCTGATCAACTTGAGAGTAAGTGGCATACATTGTAGCCTTTTACTCCTATACTTCAGTGTATCTTTCCTAAGAATATAGGTAGTCTCTTAGCAAAAATACAGTTATCAATTTCAGTAAATTGATAAAATAATTTCATCTGCAGTTTGCCATTCAATTTTGTCAGTTGACTCAGTAGTATCTTTTATGGCATATATTTTTCCTCTAGGACAGGATCTACTCTAGAGTCAGGTGTTGTGTTTAGTAATGATATCTTTGAAACCTCCTTTAATTTATAACACTTCCACAGCGTTTCTCAATACCTTTTATAACATTGACATGTTTTAAGAAGACAGTTGCTCCTCCCCCAAGTCTTTATGTTGTACATTTTCAGTTGGAATTGTGCATTGGTGGTGTTGTGTCCTTCTTAGGCTGTCACATTTGAAGGCAGCATGTCTGTTTGCCCTTCATCAGTGATTTGGTGACTTTTGACTATCTGCGTTACCTTTGTCTTCTGTCTAGCTCCATATGGTATCAGAGAGTCTACAAGAAGAACAGGTTCACAGAAGGAAATACCAAAGGGGGATAGAAAAATGGTAAGTGAAATTTAAATATGTTGTGTTAGTACTTTAAGAAGAAGCATGTTGCTTCTATAGTTAACTTAGCAGTCTTAAAATTTTTCACTGATTTTGAAATTTTGTTTTCTTTGTGTAGTCCAGAAAGCCATGTTCCTGTTTCCTTAAGTTATCATCTGAGTGATATGTTTCTTGACCTATTAAACTTCGCAGCTGAGACCCTCGTGTTAGGTGGAAGACTAGTCTATTGGTTACCAGTGTATACGCCAGAGTATGTAATCTTATTTTTGTTTTTAATTTCATTTTTCTTACAATGTTTGCATATATATAGTATAATTTTTTATTTATCTCTTCTTGCATTCGGGGCATCTTTGTATTAAATTTGTAATAGCCTTTATTTGCCTTCAAATGTGTATAAAATAGTCTTTTTATTTGTTTGTTTGTTTTGAGACAAGGTCCTGCTCTGTTGCCCAGGCTGGAGTGCAGTGGTGCAATCATGATTCACTGCAGCCTTGACCTCCCAGGCTCAAGTGATCCTCCCACCTCAGCCTCCCTAGTACCTGGGACTACAGGCATGCGTCACCATGCTCACCTAATTTTTAAAAATTTTTGTAGTGATGGAGTCTTATTATGTTGCCCAGGTTGGTTTTAAACTTCTAGGCTCAAGCAATCCATTACCATGACCTAACTTTAGTTATGTGTATCGTTATCAGCCAATAAGAGAGAATAATACATTTGTACCCAGATCCCTTAACACTGAGTTTGTTTTGTTGCTAATGATAATCTCATTTAACCTCTTTTAGAAATGAGGAAACTTAATTAAGGAGTGAAATGACCTATCTAAAATTAAAAGCCAGCGAGCTAATTTGTTTCCTTTTTCCCAGTGCTATATTAACTTACTTCAACATCCTACCTGATCTCCTATACTTAGTACATGAAATGATAGGTGAGGTTTTATTAATATTTTCAGATAAGAGCATATTTGTTCATGTCTTTGCAAAAATGGTTCCTGCCTTAGACAAACTGAATTCTAGCAACAAGCTACTTACTTTTTGTTTTAATTCAAGTTGCAGGGCTAAAAAAAAAAAAATTATTGTGAAATAATTTCAAACTTACAGAAGTTTCAAATACAATACAGGAAACTCCCATCTCTACCCTTATCCAGATTTTCCCAATATTAACATATATCTACCTCCTGCCCACTACTACATATATCTATTATCATGAATCTTTTTGAAATTGTTTCAGAAATTGTTGGTGTGGTGCCCTCTTACCCCTATATACGTCATTGTATTTTTTAGGAACAAGAACATTCCTATCTAACCAAGATCAGCCCTCCGAGTCTGGATGTTAGCACTGATAACAGTGTTACCATCCAGATCATAGACCCCACTCAAATTTTACCAATTGCAATCCATCTAGGAAAATGTGCTGTAATCATCTATCTTACCTTTTTTGGTCTTCTCCGGTCTGGAATATTTTCTGTCTTTCCGTATCTTTTGTGTCCTTGGCAGTTTTGTAGAGGACATGGCTTATATTCTGAAGGTTGATCTTCAGCCGGGGGGCCATCTAATATTTCCTCTATAACCAGACTGAGGTAATGCTTTCTTGGTAAGAATACCACAGACATGATCTTTTCAGCACATCATAGGGCACACAAAGCCACTCCTGGTAATGTTAACTTTGATTGTCTGGTCATGCTCTTCTCTGTCAGATTTCTCCTCTCTGAATCATCATTTTCTTCTTTGATTTATATTTTATGGGAAAATATAACAGGATTACACTAATATCTTGTTTTTCATCAGATCACTACTCCGATTGATGTTTCCATTGTTGACAGCCACTGCTGTGGTGGTTGCCAAATGATTCTTCTATTCCATCATTTCTTCTGCATTTGGAAGTTGGTATTCTATAAGAAAGAGCTTTTCTTTCTTCCCCATTTATTTCATTAATTTGTAGTGGTATGGAGTCATGGATTCCTGTATTATTCATTGGGTTGTAATTCATCAGTAGTACTATTTTGTTGCTCAAATTGTCCCGGATTTGACCAGTGGGAGTTTTTTGAGCTGGCTCTTCCGTCATTTCGAAATATCCTCAGTAGTTTTTTATGGAATTCCTTCCTTTTTAGCCTATCTGACTGTTCATTGTTTTGTAGTTTATTATTTAATAATACTTGAAATTATATGTGTTTAAGAATTTATTTTGGAGTTCTTTTATTCCTTTATAAAAAGTAATATTGGAGGTTCTTTAACTGAATATATTTCTAAAGAGCTTTAAAAAGTGGCCACTGGATATTTCTTCAATGACTTCTCTATTTTAGTAATTTTAGACGAGGGAAAATTTCCAAACATATAACCCAAGGGATGTTTTAGAAATAGAAAGGGAGACATGTTTTAGTGATTTTTTTTTTTTTGTCTTAGATGTTTTATCAATGGATGGATTTCTTCGTTATTGGCTAACATATGTGGGGAAGACTATGGTGGCATTTATTTCCCTCAGTTTTTGGCCCCTGGAGAGAGTTATTTTCAGATCCCCTGATGTTCATTATTAGACCTCAATTGTGTCTTTTCTCTTTAAGCCTAAAGTGATCTTATTAATCATTAATAGTGAACTAAATTTGTCTTGAGTTTATGCAAGAAAAAACGAACTGTTTTCATATCCAAGATCTTTACTCTTTTGAAAATTCTTTACTGTTTCGAAAATAACACAGTATCAGGATGAATTTGAGTCTAAAGTCATCGGTAAACGTTTGAAATAATGTTCTTCTGAATAAAACAGTTTAGAATTAATTTAATTATGTTATATTAAAAATGTGGCTTTATATTGGACCAGGAGTAAAAGGAATTCAATTTACAATTGTACTTTAGCATAGTTTAATTTTAAGACTTCTGTATTTTTGGTGTAGTGAATGTAGGCTATTAGTTCTATTATTGAATTAATTTACTCTCAGCCAAATCCTGTTATATGACCCAAGTTACATTATAACCAAGTCCAGGTATTATTTTAACCCAGGATCAATTGAAAAGTATAAGACATAAACGCAAAATACTGTCTAAAAGCTTAGTTATATATGGAAAATTGTGAGAGTTAACAATTGAAAAGAATTTTCTCACAATTTAAATTGCAGTAAAGAAACTGCTCAGAAACTTACCCTGGTATTTTTCCTTCTAGTCTAGACTCTTTCCCACTCCAGTATATCAGACTTTTTGTCAGCATCAGGATACTCTGTGCATTTTATGTCTTTTCACCTTTATTTGTTCTGTTCCCATTGTTTGAGATGCCCTTTCTTCTTTCCTCAATTGGAAAAATTCTAGTCATTTTTCAAGGCCTGTCTTAATTGTCAGCACTTCTGTGACACCATCTCAGATACGTCTCAGCAGAATTAATCAGTCCTTCCTCTGCGCTCTCATAGTAGTTTGTTTTTACCGCTTATAGAGACTTACCACATACAATTTCTGTAGACTGTTGTTATTTGTGAGTTTATTATTTACAATTTTGACTGCTTGGAAGTGACCAAGATTATCTATGTTACAATCATGTGTACAGGGCGTCAGTCCAATGTGTACACATACAATCCATTTGTGTTTGGTATCATAGGAGTCAGTGTGCTACTGAGTGAGTGTAGCTGTTTGCCCAGGCTCCACATATCCATTTAGCTTTATCTAATTTCATTGTAAACAGGTAACTCTTGAAGTGATTGGAAACAGTGTTTCTTTATAAAAGATGACCTTTATAGAAATCTAACTGCTAGTGTTAGTGATAACATAACGGCATACTTATATTAAAATACCACATTGTACCCCCCAAATATATACAATTATTCATCAATTAAAAATTTTTAAAAGGGTGAGAAGAAGCTAATAATGTACCCCAAAGTAGGACTTGGAGATAAATTTTGATCGTAGTAAGATGAACTTTGTGGTGGCTATAATCAGTGAAGAGAACATGTTTTCGTCTCTTTCTTAGGAAAGAGGAAAAAGTGATTTCTTAAGCTGTTTTCAGTAAATGTTTAATCAATGCAAAATCTGTTTCTCAAATGGGAGCTGAAATTCTAGTGACATTTGGAAAGTAGTTGAAGCATGAAGATTCACAGGAAAATGAGTGACAGTCAGAATTGATTCATGGAAAATCTAGGGGCCTATGTGTACAATTATTTATTTATTTTCTTTAAATTGAGATAGAATCTGTATACCATGAAATTCACCCTGTTAACGTATACAGCTTCATGGTGTTTTAGTTTATCCACAAAGTTGTGCGACCATTACCACTTGGTAATTCCAGAACATTTTCCTCATACTCCCCCGTCTCCCGCCCCAGAAGTACCCCATAGGCATTAGCAATTACCATCCCCTGCCTCTGGCAACCACTTGTCAATCTCTGTGGATTTGCCTATTAAGGATGATTTAGTTTTTAAATAGATAACTTGGATTGTAGGGGGATGTTAATAAAAACAGGGACTTAAGATAGGATTTGGTACTGTCATAATAGTCCAGGCAAAATACAGATTTATGCCTTCTACTTAACCATTTGCCAACAGTCCTTTGGAATGAAACATATTGGTAAATATACAGTGAAGATTTTTTTTTTTTGAGACAGAATTTTGCTTTTGTTGCTCAGACTGGAGTACGATGGTGCCATCTTGGTTCACTACAACCTCCGCCTTTTTAGGTTCAAGTGACTCTTGCCTAAGCCTCCCAAGTAGCCGGGATTACGGGCAGTGCGTCACCATGCCTGGCTAATTTTGTATTTTTAGCAGAGATGGGGTTTCACCATGTTGGCCAGGCTGGTCTCGATCTCCTGACCTCAGGTGATCCACCTACCTTGGCTTCCCAAAGTGCTAGGGTTGCAGGCAAGAACCACTGCGCCCAGCCAAAGAATGTTTTAACTGCTATTTTTAATCTTTTTAGTATGGTACTTTGGGAGCATATTGTTAAATTGATTGGCTCATTAATATAGATTAATGATTAAAAATGAGTTAAGATTGAGTCAAAAAAGATAATATAAACATGTAAACATGTTTTTCTGCTCTTAAACCAAATGCAGCAGCTTAGTTCAGTGGTTTAGCATCACTCATGTCATAGATGTTCATTAAAATTGTATTGGTTTTGTACTCTGGGGATTTGATTTATAAATTTACTTTCAGGGTTTTATAGTTAGGGTATAAACGTAAAGAGTTTGTATCTAATTTATGCTTGTACATATGTAAGTGACATTTTAATAAAAATACTTTAAATCATCTACCAGGAAGTAAAATATTTTTTTCCTTTATAAAAGAGTATATTACTTAGTTTGACACACACAGTTTCCAGCATCTATATATCCTACAGTTTGTAAGCTTAAGGTCAAGGCTATATCTTCTCTCCATTAGCACTTTTTATTTTAGTCTCAACCACGGTGAAGAATATATTCTTTCTACTGCGCTCCAGCCTGGGCAACAGAGCAAGACCTTGTCTCTGAAAAGAAAAAAAACAGTATTCTTTCATGTCATAAATGCGTTGCATGAAGATTCAAAATTTGATGTCATTGTTATAAGAAGTACGACATTTCTGGCTATGTAGTGAGCATTAAGGAATTACTAGATGAGGTGAAATCTGAAGTGCTCATTACTTGTTGGAAAGCTCTAGGAAGAAGTAGAGAATGACTTCAAGATAATTCTTTCCACTGAGAATAAATTCTTTCCACTGAAGTGCGTTACGAATGATGCTTGGAAAGTGGGTGATGATGGGTTTGAGCATATGGTTTAGGTAATAGGGATAGCTTGTTGAAGGTCAGTGGGACCTAGAAAAGTTCATGAAAGAGTGGTGATGAAAACAGTATTGATGCATTAAAACAGGTAGCTGAGATTGTGGTCCTTTACATGAAAAACTAATCAGCACCTTTCCTATTTTGGATCACACTTTTAAGATTATCTGTTTAATAAATGTGTGCAGGCATCATCCAAAAAGGCATAAAAAATTACACAGGAAAAATAAATACTGGCAACACAGTGTTCTTAAAAATACCCATGCCTAGTGAGTCCCCTCCCTTGCTGTTCTTTCACATTCTGTTCCATAGTTATTTCCCCACCTCTGTTATCTATTTCTTTTGCCAAAATTGATGCTAACAACCTGTCAGATGCCAGATTCTGAACTCCTGTCCTTGACCATCCTGCTTTTTAGACATTGCCATCATCTCCATCCATGTAGGACATGTGGTGTACAGCAGCCGTCTCCACCACTCACTGGCATACTTTTCGTTGTATTTTTTGATTCGTATGAGCAGAAGACTGGTGTAACCTGTAGTGTCTATTTTAGTTGTAGTTTATTTGAATAATTTTACAAATAACTGTAGTTCTATATTTGCAAACTTAATAGAGGTCTCAAGATGTTATTAAAATTTTACAGCGGCATTTCATTTAGAATAAAGTTATGCTTTAGTGGATTTTACACTTTGGGAATTTATAAAAGTCTACAGATTAATCAGCCCTTCATGAATGTCAAGGGATGTTTTTGAGTGTATTTTTGTCTGTCTTCTCTTACGAAATTCTGTAGGGTAGAATCATCTTGCACTTTTGTGGTTTGAATGTTTGGCATTCTTCAACAAAATGTACTTACAATATTTCTCTCTTTTATTGTATAGGTAAAAAACTGCATTTTCGAGATATGATAAAATTAAGATACTTTGTTTGTAGGTAGTTTATGGATCACATGGACAGTTAGCATATGTGGGAAAAAGAGCATGTAGTGGAAGGACATCCCACACCACACTGGATGATCCTTATGATTCTTTGTGGGCCACACATGTAAGTGTTCCTAACAGTCAGCTGTTCTTTCTGCAGATACACTGAAGAGATGGTACCTTGGCACCCTTGCCTGAAACTCATTAGTAACTGCGAGCAGAAGCTTTCCAGTCACACATCAAGGCGCTTGATCACAATGGAAAAGGTGAAGAAATTTGAGGTAAATTGGTTTAGTATTTTTGGCATAAATTCTGAAAGAATCAAAAGTAGTTGTTTCTAAATAGTTTTCCTGTGATTGAGTTTGGAAATGTTAGTCCTTGATATTTAAAAAAATTACAGATGAATTTAGCAAGAGGCAGAAGTTGAAGAGATTTGTGGCATCTGGTTGGGATTGAAGGGTAGGAGTTGGATATAGACATAGACATTGGGTAGAGTACCAATAGACATGGACCCTCACTTCTCAGCCTTTATTTGACATCCTTATTGCTAACTCAGTTATAAAACAGCATTCTTAAACAACTGTTATCGAATTAGCAATGTCCTACTTACCATTTTTCTCCAAAAGCAGAACCTACTTGATTTCAGACTGTAATGAAGAGAATATGTTGCTTTATAAAGAGAGAAAGTAAATGTCCCCGGTTTGTTAGGGTCCAACACATTCTGTCTCTCTTTCTCTTTCTTTCTCTCTCTCTCTCCCCTCTGCATACAACATTCGTTTAAGCTTAAGAAAGAACGAAACGTCTGTTATTTCATGCCCAGACCAGAATTGACATGAGTAGTGCCTCATAATGGAGCTTAATTAAATCTACAAAAGCTCTCTGGGCTGTACTTCCATCGACTGACAACCAAATCTCTCTCAAATTCACTGGAAACTTGGATGACCCCCATTCTTGCTTTGGACCTTTAGGGTAAGCAGAAGAAAGGTGGTGTGTCTGAAGATTTCATACCCATCTCTAGTCTGCGTTTGATTTGTTTTTATATAGTTCCCATCTTATGGATTATTTCATAGTAATGAAAACTAATATTTGCACAGTGCCTTTTGCATATATTATTTTATATCATTGTTTTTGTCCTTTTTATTCCCATTTGCTACCTCTAATTTAGACCCTTATTACCATACACCTGGCTTAAGTTCAGTCTCCTAAATGATCTCCTTCATACCTCTAGTTTGTATGTTAAATGAACCTTCCTAAAACACTGAATTCATTATGTTACCACCTTATGCAAAATCTTTTTTATTACTGAATAATGTTCAGAATTTTCAGTGTGACATAAACTATCATCTATATCAGGCTCCAATATCAGGGCTTTTAGAAAGCTAACCTATACATCTATATTAGTAGTTGATTGGTGTCTACTACATACATATATATATATGGGATGTGTATATATATATATGGATGTATATATATATGGTTATATGTGTACATATAAACATGGATGTATAGGTATATGTGGTGTAATTAAAATGAAAATGTATGGCAGTCATTTTTAAAACAAAAATACTAGAAGTTTATATTCAGATTACATTCTTGGAGTGGAATCTTTGTACTCATCTATTTCTTTCGTAAATTTTCTGCATGTTCTTGAAACTTACCTTTTAGATTTGTCTCTAAAGAAGTATTTTTATATTAATCAGTTATTTTGCTTTATAGTAATACCTTGCTTTTCTTCAAATGAGTTTACTGGTCTTTGCTGCTCATAGTTTATACCAGAGTAATTATTTAAAATTGTTTTTGGAAATCAGATTCTGTTTCAAAGATGATGATTTGCTATTAAACATTTAAAACATTGCAGAGTCAGAAATTCTACAAAGGGTTTCCAAATTGTTTGGCATCATTGCAGCCTTCCAGAATGAAAATTTAAAACGACTAACATTTATTTGGATATACAGTAGAAGCCCTCTTATCTAACATCCATTTCAAACTCTGTTGATTAACCAATACTGGCCATTCTTTCTTTAAAACACACTGCCTGATGCAATAATATGTTGTATGTTGAATACTTTTAGCTGGTGAGTTGCTTGATCTCTACTATATTTATATACAAGTTCTTCTGCATCTATCAGCTGAATTATCTGTTTAACAAGACTCTCTTGTGGTGTTCTCAGAGCTGTTTATGCCAGTTATATTTGTTATGGTAATTATGTAATTGACTTAAATACTAGTTAGACTAGTGAAATATTTGTGTAAGAATAAAGTTGTAATTTCTATAAAAACTAAGTTGAATGCTTTAGAAAGAACAAAGTGAGTTCCTTAAAAAAGACTCTTGAATTGAGAAAGGGTTGGAAAAAAAGTAATTGCAATCTAGGTTTTTGCACCCCAGATTGCTTTGTAAGTTCTTGCATCCTTTTATAGAAGCCCAAACTAGAATTCTTTATAGGTCTTGATTCTGTATGAATATATATAAATGAATATCGGTTTTTTTAAGTTAAAATAAGTTTAATGTGTTTACAAAACATTTTAATTTCTTCCTGCTTTTATTTACTTTTACCAATTAACTAACTGTGTTAGTGTGGTTGGGCTGACATAACCAAATACCACAGACTGGGCAACTTAACAGAAATTTTTTTTCTCACAGTTACGGAGGCTGGAAATTCAAGATTAAGATGTCAGCAGACTTGGTTTCTTGCAGGTTTCCACTCTCTTGCTGTCCTCACAGGACCTTTCCTTTGTGCATCTGCACTTCTGGTGTCTCTTCTCTTCTTAAAAGAATGGCAGTTCTTGCCTGTAGTCCTAGTACTTTGGGAGGCAGAGGCGGGCAGATCACCAGGTCAGGAGTTCGAGACCAGCCTGGCCAACATAGTGAAACCCCATCTCTACTAAAAGTACAAAAAATTAGTTGGGCATGGTGGCGGGCACGTGTAATCCTAGCTACTCAGGAAGCTGAGGCAGGAGAATTGCTTGAACCCGGGGGACAGAGGTTGCAGTGAGCCAAGATCATGCATTGTACTCTAGTCCAGGCAACAGTGCAAGACTCGGTCTAAAAAAAAGAATGACAGTTCTCTTGGATTAAGTCCCCACCTTTATGACTTCATTTACTCATAATTACCTCCTTAAAGGCCCCGTCTCCAAATGCAGTCATATTGAGAGTCAGGGCCTCAACATACGAATTTTAGGGTAGAACACAAGTCATTCCATTACACTAACCATTACCAATATCCATCACATTGAATAAGAGGCGTCTGTTGTATGTTAGAGGATGCTTTTTTTCCTCTTCTAGTCATTTATTCTCATGTGTACATTTGTCTTTTAGTATTTTAAAGGAAGTAAGGCATTTTGATAATTCAGATGGTAATATTACAGCTCTTAGAAATAATAGCATTTAATGCAGTCATTTGAGTTAGTAATATAATAGTAACTAACATTCATGTGCCAGGCACATGAGTAATATATGTAAATACAGTAATTACCTGTAGATTTTGCAGTTTTAAGTCGTGATATTAGAAAGTAAAGTAAATGGCATTAATATTCTTTATTGTGTGGCATACATAAATAGTATTCCAAAGAATTAGGAGAAGGGAGATGTGGGAGACTCTTAAATAATTCATGCAGCCACATAATAAATCAGCCATTCTATTTAATTGAAAAAATTAAAAATTAACATCCATTGTGGACTAATTTTTATACTTGCTTTCTGCTGAGTTTTATTCGTTTAAGAAAGTCTGGTATTTTTTCCCAGATTTATAGTATTTCTTTAAGCAAATTTATTTGAGACTCAAAGAAAAATGGGCTTTTGAGAATTTTTGTCCTATATTAAAATGATAAATGAGGGTACTCACCTTTGGTATTTTTAAACCTGTAAAGGCAATGCTCATTTTTTTCGGGTTTTTTTTTTTTATCATTTTACTTTGTTCTTTTCAAATTGATTTAAAAAAACAAGGAAAAGCCTTGTAATTTTTTGAAATGGTCTTCTCTAGATAAGATTGAATTTAACTAGTGAGTTTTTATTAGTATGATGTTTACTGTAACCGAAAATACTTTGTCATGTTAAATTAATCATGTTTGGTTTTTAATTAATTACTTCATTTCTACCTTTTGTTTGTGTGGAGAGGAGTGTATATAATTGCAGCAGAATCTCAATCCTTTATAATGCAAGTGATGACATAAAATTGTCAAACAGTTCTCACACACGTCTAACAAATTATTCTTGGGCTTGTTCAGCATTGTTGATTTTGGCAATGGAAGACTATCAGTTTTAGATTTTTACAGTTTTGTATACTGTGTCTCTTCATTTTTGATTTGTTACTTGTTAGGTTTAACTTCAGTATAACTTTTGGCCCACTTGGTATGTTGTTATATTCTCCTTTTCCCTCTTTTAAAAATGTAAATGTAAGTTACAACAAAAATTGTCTAAGGAACATTGATATTTTATAAAATGTTGAATCCTTAGACTATTGGCCATAGTTTTTAGACTTGCTTATGGCACATAAGTAGTAAAGAAGAAAATTCTTGACAACTGTATTAAAATTTTGAAGTTGCCTGAGAAAAAGGGCCAGGTTTTTTTCATTATTCTTTGTTGATATATTCTGAAAGTCAAGTGAATGATAACAGTTTTATAATGCATTATTGTTTACAAAACTTCCCTATCCATTTGACTTCATTAATTTCCCCCATTTAGAAATGAAGAAGAGTTGCCTGGGACTATCCCAGTTCGCTTAAATAGTAAGTGGCAGAGTTGAGACCAAAACTCCTCTTTGTACTTGAAGTTCTGTGTTCTTTTTTCTACATCTTGTTGCCTTTCTACTGAAACATATTTCTACCTTTAGAATATGCCAAGATTAAAAGGTAAATATTCTTGAGTGACATATGACTAGTTTTTTTTTTACAGATAGCCTTTCCTTGTCCTGCCGTTTAGCTAGTGTTACTTTTGGGGCCATGGTAGAGTGTGGTTTGTTTTACTAGAACTCATTGTCCCTCGTAACACAACACGTAGTTGATGCTGCTATATGTGGTTGTAGTCACAGTGGTTACTTCTATAAAACATTTTTCTTATAAGAAACATATAGGATAAACATGCTGATTTCCAGAGTTGTCCACAAAAGATTGAGGTATAATAGTTATGTTTTCAATGAAAGTCACTTAACACAATATTCTCTCAACCTTTTCCATAGAATCTACTTGAACAGATGAAAGAGTACTCAGAGTAGCCTTTTCAAGATTTCCTTGAAATCATTTTTTAAAATTCATGCAACTTTTATAGTCTACTCTGTAATATACATGATTAAATATAAAAAATTATTTTAAATTACTATTGCATTAAGTGGGCCATCATATGCCTTAATCATTTTGTGGCTTGTTTACCTGACATGCTACCTTATATTCCTAGTGGTTTGAGAAGCATCGAAGTATAGGTAAGTTTAATTCTAGATATTATATGGCTATTGATGCAGATTAAAGTTATAATATGTGTAAATCAGTTGTCTTTTTTTTAATAACAACATTGTATAGTTTCGATTATTTAAAAGAGGAATACTGGAAGGTCACAGTGGCAGTTGATGACAGTTTATGTAATTTTTTTATTTTGGATTGAATGAAAGAGTCCAGTAACATGAAGCTGATGAATGCATTAATCAGAATGGAGTGTGGCCAAAACTGTGGGTTTTAACTAAAGGACTGAAAGATTTTGAAGCTGTGAAGGACAAAAGAACCATTAACTTTAAACAGTATTTTTTTAAACGAATAAAGGAGAGAATGGACAGTGAGGTCACTTGAGAAAATGACTTATAGATGGCTTGAAGTGGAAGAAATTAGTCTTTATCATAAATAGTTTACATATTAGAATGATAGTAGTATTGCTGATCATAAATTCTGGTATTTTGCTGACATAAAGCTGATGCCTGTTTCCATTACACATTATCCTTTCTCAGGATTACTATTGTTAGTTGTGTTTTCCTTTCACAGCTATTTGAATTAAAGTAGGTCTCTTCTGATTGGCTTTTCCTTCTGAAATATTTCATGGTTTTTTGCCTACCTCTTGCCAGTACTGTGAGTTCCCTTTTGATTAGAACTATAAAAGATTAGAGATCACGTATGAAGCATTTAAAACAAAGGGTAAGATATAGGGGATAACCTCGTTTATTGGTGAGAAAAACAAGGCATGGTGACACTAAAGACATATTGGACATAAACTCGTTGTAGGTCTTAATACTTTCCAATACTTGTCACCATCAACATGTGTGTGTATATCAGAGAGAGAGTCTTTTTAAAAATTATTTTGTATACCAAGTCAGAAGGAAACCAATTCGCATTATTTATAAATTATGATTTAACTTGAGGTACTTGAAAAAGACTCAGAGAAGCAGAGAGCAGCAGATGCTGCATATCATCCTGCCTGAATTCTGTTTTCAGGTTCACATAGTCCACTTCGTTCCAAATGAATTTTCTTTTGCTGTTGGTGGTACTTTTTCTTGAGTTTACATCGTGGAAGATCATTTTTCTTTTATACTTCTGCAAAGAAAATGATTTTGTCAAACTGGATTTTTTAAGTTAATGCTATCATAATAGTTTTAAACTACTGTTTCTGATAACCAAGAAAAAGCAAAACTCTCTTCCCCACTAGCTCCAGGAAAGCAGGCATTTAAGATACCTAGATCCTGCAACTTTTGGTTCTGTTTAGATAGAACTATTTTACTGGCAGAAGTAACCAGTTCTCTGAAGACAGAGAGAACATATGTCTTCATGGTTGCAGCTCTAATGTTCATGTTTTTAAGCTATGCCAGTAAAACAGTTTTTAAAGTACTGGTGTTATAGAATCTTAGGCATAGGTCAATCAAAAATATAAAGAAAAATATGATTCAGGGATTCCAAGGTGTAAATGATTTAGAGAAATGGAAAGTTTCTATGTGGAATCAGTATAATCCTTTGGAGCTTCTTTTATAGTTCTTGCATGACTGACAGATTTTCCTCATTGTCTATTTTTGTAGTTTTCTTATTTATCATATGGTTATTTAACTTAGAATTATCTTTCTGGTGTTTTTCAAATTCACATGTAAACTTATGTCCTCTTTCTACTTTATGATCTTCTAAGAATCAAACCCTGAGATTTTTAATGTGTATTTTTTACATAAGACATAAATGTGCAACTTAATAAAGTGAACATCCATGTACCTGCCACCAAGGTCAAGGTTACAGAGTAATGTAGCGCTCCAGAAAAACCCCCTTTTTGTGGCTATTGTTAATCATAAATACCTCCCCCCTGCAATGTAACCACCATTCTGACTTTTATGGTAATCATTATCTTGCATTTCGTTTGTCATATTACTACTGTTGAATTCATCCCTAAGCAATGTAGTTTTACCTGGTTTTGATCTTTGTATAAATTCATATTCATTTTTATTAAATTTTCTTTTAATGGATTATGGAAATTTTAAAAACTCACGTAAGAGAGGAAAAGTCTCTACATTAAACTGAGAGCGTATATATGTGCATGCCTGCACATGTTTTGTTCTGCTACTCATTTATAAGAAGGTGTTAAATAAGATTTTTAGTTTTAATTAAATACTAGATACAGTACCTAAGAAGCGGTCATTAAGTGTTTAGTGTGTTTACTTTGTATTCTTTTAATATTTGAGATAAAGTTTTGAATTTTATAAAGTATAGATTCCGGTAGATAGCGTGTAGAAAGTGTTAATACTTCTGTGTTGTCAGGATAAGGACTAATATCCCCAGTGATTTTTTTAATAATTATTAAGAAATTACGGGCTGAGTGCCAGATGTCAAAGTTTAATCATTGTCACTCATTTTGAGAACTCTAGATATGAAGATTTTAATACATATTAAAATACTTTCATAGATTTTAGGTAACTTGCTATCTTGTAGTGAAATTTTTAAAAAGTATAGATTGTATGTAAATACCTAATTAAAGGATGCAGATTTCCAATGGTACCTTGTTCTCATTAAGAATAATGCTAGAGGTTTCTCTTAATAGTATTGGATGCCAACTTTTGACCTGCTTGTCCTTGGTTTGGGAATGGCCTAGTACTGTTTATAGTTGTATAACTTTAGCACAAGTGGTTTCTATAGCTACTGTCCAGTACCAGATGTAGAACAGTGGGAAGCTTTGATAAGGAGAGCAGGATTTTTAAACAAAAGCCGGACATGGGTAATTACCCTGAAGCTGAACTGAGCCCCCTTATATTCAGCACTGTCATTTACATTTCATTTCACTCTCTGCTGATTACAAGAAAATAAACCAAGCCATTGTTTTTCTCTTCCATCTCTTTGCCTTCTTCCTTACACCTTATTTAAGAATGTATATTATAGCTTTAATCTGTCCCATAAATCTAGAAAGTTTTCCCCGACAAAATTAGATGAACACTACCAGTTTGGTGGCTTCCACTATGGCGACAGCCTCACTGGTTTTCACTTATCGTAGAATAAATTTCATAAGCCATTTGTATTCAAGCGTTTGCAGTGAAACTGCTGTTTTGTATAAACTACTGTCACTTTGAGACTCTGAATGACTTAAGGTTAATACTAGTGAGGTGGAAGAAATCATTATCTCATTATCAGGAACTGCCGGTGAGTGAAAGGACAGCTTAAACCTGACCTACAATTAAAATAGAAGCCATTTGGTTTTCTGCTGAATGACTATAGCACTCTGCAACTTCATCCTCTGGAAAGTGGAAATATCTTATTTTTAAAGAATAGTGATTTTATAAATTGATGATCATCGTTAGATATTTTCACTGAAGTTTCAGGAATTCTATTAAATTAACTCTTGGCAATGAAGGGACACCAGGAGAGAATTTTGGCTTTATGATTGTATTGATAGGGAGTGGTGCAGGAGATGAGACTTTATAGTGAAGCAAGTAGGAGCCAGTTTGTAGTAGAGGATGGGCATGGTGAGTGGGGCAAGGAGGTTGAGGAAATTCATATCTGATAACTGCTGTTTGCTCTGTTAAAAGAAGGTTGTAAGTTTTTGCTGGGAGTAAATAAGCAGATATTAATGTAAGAATTGAGGACACGTGAACTTTTAGAAAAGGTGTCATGACAAATAGGAAAATAAAAGCTATTTGGCTAACAATTTTTACATTCATGTACTTTTGCTATTTTTGTATATTTTACTTTCCTTACTTAATTACCTGTTCCTTGAGGGGGAAGGCCTTAGTTTTCATCACGAAACATGTGTTTATGGGATCATTCATGTCAGGTGTTGAGGCTGAACAGACTAAGGCTTCTTATCCTTAGAAAACTTGTACATCAGGAGAAATGGTCACTCACACTGTATTCCAACATAGCGTCTTGTGTTCTGTAGTGATCTGTGAGAGGTGTTGTGTGAACATAGAAAGGCACCTACCTGAGGAGATGGTGCTTGAGGGAAGAGAGGTGAGGAATTTGGTTGGAAAGCCAATTTAAGCAAGATACAGAAACATGAGAGGCTTTGTGGTACCTGCAGGGAACCCTGGACTTCAGCATAGCTGGAAATATTGAGCAGTGGGGGGAGGAACAGCTGGAGATGATCTGGAAGACTAAAGAGAGGGATGCCCAGTGTTGAAGGACCTTACCTACTCAAGAGTTTCAAGTTTATCCTATTGGTAAGGAAAAGCCTATGAGGGGTGTTAGGAGAGTGGCAGAAGCTCTGTGTTCTGTGAAGGTCATCCTAGCTTCACTGTGTTAGTGAACTTGGGCTGTGGAAAGATATCTGTGATACCACTGAGGAGGCTCCTGGCATAGTCAGGCAAAGATGGTGAGGCTGTGAACCAAGGAAGAATGGAGATTGTAGAGGACATGGTGGAATTGAGGATTTTGGGGGGAGGTAGACGTGGCAGGACTCGGTGACTAATTGGATAATTGGGGCGAGGGAAATGAGTTAAGAATGATGTTTCAGAAATCTGGCTTGGAACAACTGAGCAGGTGATTGTTTTCTTGTATATGTTTTTATTTCCCACCCCTACCTCCAGGACCATGGTGCAATGCTGTTTCTTAAGCTGCTGTAATAATCTTCTACTAATTTCTCTGCTGCTGCAGTTTCTCCCTCCATGCATTTCCTACATGGTGGCCAGAGTATCTTTCAGAATACAAATAGATAAGGAAACTCCTCTGCTTAAGTCTCATCAGTGGCTTTCTGTGGAATTTAGAATAAAATTCAGAATCCTTTACATAACCTTTATGTCAGCCTGATCTGCTTCTGGCCTGTCCGGTCTCATCTTGTGCCACCTTCCCCTTTGCTTGCCAGTTTTTAGCCACCCTAGTCGTCTTCTTTCAGGTCCCAGAATGGACTTAACCTCTGTTTAGTCTCAGTCTTCTCAAACACACTGTGTTTCCTCTTCCTAGAATGTCTTCTTCCCCTCTTTTCATATGAGTAAATTTAATTTGGCTGGGCACATGGCTCACACCTGTAATCCTAGCACTTTGAGAGGACCAAGGCGGGCGAATCACAAGGTTAGGAGTTTGAGACCAGCCTGACCAACATGGTGAAACCCTGTCTCTACTAAAAATACAAAAAAATTTAGCTGGGCGTGGTGGCACATGCCTGTAATCCCAGCTACTCAGGAGGCTGAAGCAGGAGAACCACTTGAACTTGGGAGGCAGAGATTGCAGTGAGCCAAGATCGCGCCACTGTACTCCAGCCTGGCGACAGAGTGAGACGCCATCTCAAAAAAAAAAAAATGTAATTCATCCTTTAGGTTTCAGATATATGTCACTTCTTTAGAGACGCCTTTCTTGTCCTTTCCCCTTCACCCCTTCTGAATAGGTGTTTCCTTCTGTTTTTACTGTACTCTTTCTTCCCAGTGTTTAATCACAGTTTGTAAGTATATGTCTGGATGTATATTGTTTAATGTCTGCCTTTCCCACCACTATACAAGCATTGTGAATTCACAGACCTTGACTCTTGCTCACCATGCAATAAATATTTATGGAAGGAATAGTAACTTTTAAGTTACTACTCTGGGCCATTCTAGAATAAAAACAATCATATCAGTGGTATTTAAATCATCCATTTGAAGGAAGAGTAAGAACAGTTAGTTATAGCTAGCCAAAAGTTTTCTGTTTGAAAATACATTGAATTTATCATGACCCTGATATTACTCTTCAAAAATTAGTGAGACAAAAACATTTTAATCCTATGATCCCTAGACCTCATTTTTCATGAGAAGCAAACCAATAAAGCAGCTGAATTGACTTATTGTGGAAGATTATAACACCTTCCCTTTATTTAAGTAGGAGGTGGTAAAAGAGAATAGCAAATTGCTGGGAGAAGGCAATCAGGAGGATTTTGTGGAATTCTCAATGAAGAAGCTTTGTTTCTTTGAAGTCTGAGCAGTTTATGATGGTCAGTTTGAGAAACGTTTTTAATATGTGTATTCTCACGGTGTAATCCAGAGGGTCATGAGTTCCATTTAAAGCAGCAGTTTCGAATGTGACTATAGAACATACAGCTTGATTTACTTTCTTGATAATGAATTCCCCATTAGATTAAAATTTATTGTAAGTGACTGAAATACTTTTAGCATCTGTTTTGGTTCTTTTTAAATGCTATATTTTTGATGTATAGTTGTAAGTTAAAGATTGATTTGAGTAAAGTCACATTTATGTACTTTTTCTTTCTTATTCTAGAGAGTAATTTGGAATTTTAGGTTGGACACTGAGACAGTGTTACATGTTCGAATCACTGAGGTGAATATGTATTTCTGCATCATTCTTTAAAAATGAAGTGGTGTGAATAAATGCTATCATTCCCTGAGGAAAAGGCCAGCCTGGTCACGTTGGGACTGTGGAACTCTAGATGTTTACAGCAATCCAGGACTCACAAGCAGCTATCAAAACAGGGTGCTCCTGTCAGATGTATGGTCCACTATGCTGTAAACTATTTCAGTCCACATCAGGAAATACTACAAAGAAGGACTACTGTGCTCCAACCAGCAGAGGGTAGTGTACACATAAAAGTAAACTACCAATTTGTAAGCCTTTCTTTGGTTTCTTTGGCAAGTGTGTTAAAATTCCTCGAGTGGTTTATGTTTAGAAGTAGCAGTACTGATAGGACAGGAAATTGGCTGGGTGGGACAGTGGTTAAAGGAGTCCTGCCTGAAAGTTTAGATCGGAAATATGTGCTACCATAATGTTGCCGTTCAGTGAGGAATGTCCTCTAAATGTCAAACTCTATTTTGAATGACCCACTAATCCGCCATGTGGGAAATTAACTCCTTAGCCATTGTTTTGATGTAATTTCTACTGAAAAAAAGAGAATTATAATGGGAAAAACATGAGCTTTGAAATCTGATTTAGGGTACAATTCTGGCGGTGCTACTTACTAGCTGTGTGATTTGTGGTAGATTATTTAAACTCTTTAGCCCCCTTGTGTCCCTATCTGCAAAATTTAGATGATATTCTTCTGTAAAAAGATACGGAAAATTAAATAATTATGTAATGACACATATTTAGTAGGAAATACATCTTTCTTTTTTGAATCATAACTTGTATATTATGATGTTTGCAATTGCCGATTGTCTTAAAAGGATAAATAATAGGTCTGAATGCTGTTTTATATCCCTTATATAGCCATTTGTGGGTAGCACAAATTTACCTACAGAAACTCTTCTGATTATAAAAAATGATAATAGTATAATCAGTAGTCTTAATATTTTATTTATATCTTCTTAATTACCACCAATGGTCAAGAAATTTGGAAACTGTAGTTTTTTATCACCATAGTCTTCTCTCTTGCCATTTCCTAATTCTTTGTGTGTTTTTATTTTCCGCCAAGTAGGTTTTGCTTACTAAACATTGGCAGAACTCAGGTTTTGTGGTATGTAGATATCACGATGGATAGTGGTAGACAGATTTGGAAATGTTAGCAAAACCAGAAGTCAGACACTGGGGCAAGCTTGAGTTAGTGAGGGAGATCAAAGATTGTGTTTGCTGAGGACACTCTTCTCCTTTTAAGTAAGCACTTTGGCCTTTGAGATACTGTGCTGAAAAAAAAATTTTGCAGATATTCCTGGTTGAGATGTGCAGGGAATGTGAATAGAGAAGAGTCATGAAAAGGTGATGAAAAATATGTAGAGTTGAATATCATCATCTTAAATGTAAGCCCTGGCAAACTAAAGATAGGATGAAAGAGAGGTAGAGAGAAAGAGAAAACAAAAAACAAGTTTGCTGTTTTTTTCAGCATTAAGGTGATAATATAAGTTCTGAATGCTTCATAGAGTATAGTATATTTCATATGGTCTGGGTGTATTTTAATTAAATGTGTATTGTTCACAGGTATGCGGTATATACATGTATGATTATATGTAATGATATATGTTGGACCACAGACATACCAAGTGTTTCGTCAGAATATTTTATGAACCGTGGCCTTTGCACTTAAGTGAAAATAGTAGCCAAAGTCCTTGGAATGTCTTACTCTGAAACAGGACTTGTGCTGCTAGGTAATAGACTGGCGCCTGCCAGATCTCTGGCTGCGTAAGGGATTTGGAGCTTTTGGGTTTTCCACAAATGATAAATGTTCTGTTTTGCAATCCGGAGTCATTTGGTCTTCTAGAAAGGGGACATTTTAGCACAGAACCCAAACATACACTTCACACTGATTCTGCTCTACCTGGGAAATAAGAAAATAGGATTTTCCCCCCCAGGAGTTGCATTTCTAAGGTTAGTGATCTTTTCCAACTTCTCAATTAGCATATATATGTCTTTGCCACTATGTCCCCATAGCACTGAATAGAACACATGGTCTGTTAAGGACTTACTTTGCCTTTACTTTATTCTGAGGGGCCTAAACTATTATAGTAAAGAATGTCTTAAGTAGTAAATGTTTCTCAGTAATCATTAGCATACATTTTAATCACTACTTTTGGAGTTTTCAGGCTTCTGCTGTTCATTCCCAGTCTCTGACTCTAATCTTTATATTCTCTGACTTTATGACCAACACTTGCCTTATTTCTATCCCTGTGGTCAAAGACAAACTATTTTATTAAGCCCTTCCTTTGGTCCCTGGAGGAAGTCCATCTTCCATTATGCTTTGGGCTTTGTCTTCTACCTCCCTTGTGGGAGCTGCATAACCACAGATTAGGTCAGCTAGGCACGCTAGTAACTGAGCCTGGGTCAGTTTGCTGGAATCATGTTTCTGTCTTACCTTAGCCTCCTTAATCCACAGTGCAGTTTGAGGGGTAGGTGATCTTGCATGGCCTAGAGGGGCCATGAGGAGAGAAGAGGACAGGAGGACAGAGCTAAGGAATTACTTTATGGCCTGACTGCATTCTGATTCCTCCTGTACGGAAGAAAGTGATATGTCATTCTGCAAAGTGATAAGTAATTGAATGTAAGTCCCAAATGTCCAGGGAAAAGCCTGAGAATTATGGAAAATTTGAACTCATTTGGATTTTAGACAAGCGGTTGGCATATTTAAATTTGCATTTTAATAAATTAGGCTTGGTCTCAGTATGGAGAATACACTGGAGAAGGAACCACTAAAGGCAGGACAGCTGGCCTTTTAGGGAAAAGAGAGGAGGGGATGAGGAAGGCCTACATTAAATATTAGAATTATGAGTAGAGAGAAGTGGATTTGAGATATTCAGGATATATAAGCTAAGATTTTAGGACTGACCAAATCTGAGAAGACACATCTGACCCAGGTTTCTGATTTTGATGACTGGATGGGGGAGCGATGCCAAGAATTGTGAGGATCAACATAGTAGCTGAAAAGATGACAGCATCTGGACATAGCTTTAAAATAGAACCAAAGAAAAACATTCTGCCAGGATTAAGCTAACATAGCTCAGGAAGTAGTCAAGTTTTCTAGTGATCTTGTTGACATAAGGACAGAATTTCGAATACCTGGAGGAGTAGTTGATGGACTTCAGTTAGACTTTTGATAAAAGTTGAAATGAAGTCGTTGACGTTAAATGCTGGAACATTGTTCTGTGTTGCCGCTGTCCTGGCACAGTCCTGATACGTGGACCAGACTTGAATCCACCTGTGAAGTCACCTGTTCTTTCAGGGTTTTGTTATCCTTCAGCTTCCCTGTGGCTCTTTATACCTCCTCTTGGTATGAAAACTCTGTGCCATTGAAATATGTCCTTAGTTAATAGGCCTTCATTAGTAAGACCTCTTACCCATTTCTACTCCTTTCTTGGTGGGCAGCTCAGCTGTCATAGCCTTAGTCTATCACCTACATTCTCAGAGTTCCTCCTGCTTCTTGAGTTGGGGAAAAAGATAGCTCTTTTGGAGAAAACCTCATTACCTTGTAGTTAAGGGTGCAGTCTCTAGAGTCAAACCGATCTGTGTTCAAAGCCTAGCTCTGCCACTTACCAGCTGTATTATCTTGGGCCTGTCCTCTTAAATAATTCCTCATCTGTAAAATGGTGATAGTAGTGTACTTATTTCTTAGAGCTGACAAGTTTTATTAGGTAGTTCATATAAAGCATTTTGTATTGTTTTTGGTCTATACAAAATACCCAGCAAATGTTACCTTTCATTCGGTATCTTTAGTTGTATACCTACACCTTGACTATCTAAAATTTATCGTTTTGGGGATTGTATGTAGCCTAAAGTTATTAATAGTAACCTTTGACATGTTTTCATGTACTTGCAGGAATTTGGAACTGTAATATACTTAGTGCCATAAAATTTCAGTAGCCACCTATTTATCTTTGGTGAATCAGGAAATCTGGGCATGTTTAATTTTTAATAATCTGGGGTTTTGATGTGATTTTAAAAATATATGTGGCAAAAATAGTTTCTGAATAAACAAATCTGCCAATGTTATTTTGGCTAAACCTGGATTTTTATTAATGCTAGAGCTGATGGAAAGATAAGGGTACTCATTTTACACAGGCAAAAATATTTTTGCCAAAGTGCAAAAATATTTTTGCCAAAGTGCAAAAATATTTTGAGGATTGTTATATTCCAGATATATTTATATATTTTTAGCAACCATTTTGATACTGAAATCGGGATAAAAAATTATGCTTCATGTTTTCCATTTAAGTCTCTGCACCTGTCCTCAAAATCACATTAATCCAGGTGTAATTGAATATGAATTTATAGAAGTACATGGCAAATAAGATTTTATGTCTAATTAGATATTTTTCTTAGCTTGGAATGGTTAGTGAAGTTGGATGAGAAGCCAATATTTCAGTGTTTCCTGCCAGGAACCTCAATTTTCTAAGCCAAAATATGTTTGACATTCTAACCCAGGTTGATATTACCATTAGATGTCAGTCTGAGCACTAGTCCTTACTTGTCTGTGAAGTCTACAAGTATGGAAATCTCTTGTTTAGGCTGTATCTTCATCTACTATGTTCACTTAAAGTTGCCAGGAATTATTTCATTAACTGAATATGGAAATACCCCAGAAAATTTTGTGTATACGTATGACCTCACACAAATGCATTATTTTGTCGGTTCACAACTTTTTCTTGAGTAGAAGCTTCCTTGTTTAATAATTCTTATCCATAGGCACAGATAACTTCAGTGTGTGCTGAACTAGGAATCAGAAGAAAGTTATAGTCTTGACTCTGTTACCTGGAACCATTCTCTTTGCCCTGTCAGAATTTCAAAAAATAAACAGAAAAAAAGAAAAGAAATGTGTCCTCTGTGCAGAGGACTTTTATGAGGCTTAACTGAGGTAAAGTAAATGAAAACACTTTGGATATCCAAGCTTGATAAGGTAAAGTGATGGTCTATTTCTAATTCAAGTAGTGAAGAAAAATAAATATGCACTAGAGAGTGAGATTTTGCTTAAGAAAATAAATGACAGCTTTGGGACAAGCTAACTAAAGAAATTGTTTTTATATTTTGTATTTTCCAACCAAACAGAATCGAGACCAGTATTCACATCTGCTAAGTGATCATTTTCTACCATACCAAGGTCATAATTCCTTCCGTGAGAAATATTTTAGTGGGGTAACAAAAAAGAATTGCCAAGGAAGAAAATCCAGCCAGGAATGAAAATTAAGATTTTGACAATGAAGAAAGAATAAGAATTTGATAGAAAAGACATCTGGACGTGAACTTTCATGTATGATCCAGAAAATATGTACTGCTTTAAAATATTTTACGTAAGAAAGCTACAAAGTAAATTGAGCAATGCTTTAAAAGTTATCTTTGTTTTGTAGACTTTTTTGTTGTCTGATTTACAGTCTTTTTAATCTTATTTAATGTATATTTGTACTTTTAAGTATTGATGGAGATGGACTCAAAACAGTTATTTTTTTACAATTAATCTACAAGGGAATTAATACTGTTGACTTTTAAAACATCTGCTGGATATATTATAAGCAATTAATAGTAGTTAAGAATTTATTCATTTGGTAGATGTGTTTATTTGGTTTTTGATTGTCATCAATTTACATTGCCACTAATAAACCATATTGAGAATTTCTAAAATAGTGTTGTATCTAGTTGTTTTAGGGGGGGGGATGTGATGAGGGAAATAAATTTGTATTTAGAAATTCCAGACAAGGAAGTCATAATGCTAATTGTGATGATAAGAAAGGCTAAGACCTAACAACCTAAAAAGATTCTAAACTCCTTAAGGCCTGTCTACATTTGAAGCTCTTTTGTACCTTGGATTTGCTCCTGCATTCCTAACCGTTGACTATTGGTCAAGTTAACTACCCACAATTTTTGGTTTAGAAAGTAACTGATAGTTAAAAGCAGTAACAACAACACAAATCCTTGATGGTTCCCTAATGGTATTAAGCCTAATCAGTGCCCTTTGAAATAGAAGCTATATTTTTCTTGAAGGAGAAACTTTGCTGAGTCCACATGGTGTCCATCATGAAAATATCTTGTTTGAAAACCACTATACCCATTAATTCAGGATGCTAATAGCTTTCTTGCCTTTGGTGGTCAAATGTACCTCAGCAGGGCGGCAGTAAACGGATCCTCTCTTCTAACCAGAGCCTATATTATTTATTATTATTTTAGTGTTACTGCTGACTTTTATGGACTCAGGGTATTAATGTGCATGACTTAGGACCTCCAAAAGCCCAGTACTGCTCAAGCAAAGAGACATCAGGCTATCTGCTTTGGTCTCTCTCCTTTTCTTGTCTTGTAGCTCAGGATTTCAGCAGTATATCTCAAACATTTCAGTGATTATCTTGTTTGGGTTTCTGGATGTGATTTGTGGTACACTGGGGGAATCTAAAAGTATTCAAGGATGATTTATTTTCAGTATTTCTGTTGTAAACCATCTTAATTTAAAATGTTTTGAGGTTATATGGCGGGTATGTTTGAAACTTTGTCACTGACTCAATTTGGAATACGAAGTTTTAGCTTAGCCTCTTTTTTGGGTGGTCACAAAAATTAGTCCAAATGGTTCCGGAAAGTTGCAATATTAATTTTAGTCACACTGTTCTTAAAAATTATCCAACACTTTAAAATATATTTCAGATTATTTCTTATTACTACTAATTGACGTCTTCTAAACTATGATTCTTATTATGAGGCTTATTTTCGTATCAATCAGGAAATTTAGTTTCCCATTCCTGAAATGTCACTAGGCTCAGAGTATACATTTGTTTAGTTGGTACTCCTAAACAAAAAAAGAAATCTGATTACTTCCAAATCTCAAGCCCTCTTATTTTAACGAGAGAGTTTTATTTTTTGGCATTAGGATCTTGTTACTTCCAGCGTAAGTTAAAGCAGATCATTTCCAGAATTGCCCTGGTTTTCTATGTTACCACTGTATTCCTCATGTGCTTACAACAACAGTATCACCTAGCAAATTGCCTGCATTTCAGATAGTTCTGTAGTTTGGATTTACAGTATAATCTGTGAAGAAACGCTAGGTGGTCTGTGGACAGGCCTACTTTAATGTTTATAATATGACAAAATCTGTAATTTTGTTTCTGGCATATATTAAATATCCATAAAATCCAGACAGTTACCTTGGTGGCATTTCATCAGAAGTGCCTCCTTCCTGTCTCTTCTGGTGAGTACTTTTTGCTGTGATAGCTAGGAGGGAATAGTGGAGTAGGTGGTCTTTGTGTTTAGCCAAAGTGGCCAGCAGATTTTAAAAAGTTTAAAATCTGCTACAATTTTCTCAGCCACTTCCTGCCCAGGGTGACCCAGCTTTGGGCCAGCTTGCCACTGACTTCCTTGTGACTAACTCTTTAAATACAAGGATTAAGCAATAAAACATTTTCGAACTGTTTAAGCTCTGGGAGGTAAGTCAGTATTGCCACTATTTCCTTGTTGAGAAAACTCACTCAAATATTGAGATTCCCTACATATTTGAGAAGAATGACAATTATAAGTTTAAAAAAAAACACCTTATTTCAAGTTTCGTAGGGGAAAGTAGAGTATGTGTTAACATCACAGGAGGCATTGTAGTGGATGTGTTTATTTTATTGGGTTAAAATTGTGCTTTAAAAGTTTGAGACACGGCAATAGCTTTTAAGGTAATATGTTTTATACTCGTAAATTAAAGGAGCAGGGATTTGACTTTTTTTCAACACCAGGAAATTAGATGTTGAGGTTGTGTTATATAGATGCCAATATAAGCAACTCTGGCTCTTGAATAAAAGTTCTTAGTCGTTTGGTGTTAGAAGAACTGCTGACATCTCATGCTGGAAATATTATCAAATATTGCTTATCCAAAGAGATACGGAATAAAACATAATGTTTCTCTGTTGAAAACTGAAGGTGACTTTTTTTGGAAATGACCTTCTTTTCCATCCCATTTTAATAAATCTCCCTTGAAAAAGCACAGTGGAACTAAGCTCATGTTAATAGTTCTAATAGGAAAAAAATTCTTTGTAGATAACGCAGGGCATAAATAAACTCATTAATGCATTGCAGTGGTGGAAATGGAGGTGGGTGTTGCCAAGACAATTGATGACCTTATTGTTGACCTGCTTGACCAAAGGAGAATAAATTACACCAAAATAAGAACCTTGGCTCTTTTTGCTGGGTTATGGTTCTGTTCCATTATAAAGTTATTTAGAAAACTAAACATTTGAAGAATCGTTGTTCTTAGAAGGATTGTATTCATAGAATAAGTGAAGTCTACTTTCATTTCCAACTTACCCACTCCCATTTTTCTCAGATATTTATCAAGTAATGTGGTTTGTAATCCAAACAAAAAAAAGTGCCTTAATCCAGAACATACACATGGAGACAATAACAGCAGACTGATGGTGTTTGTACTTTACTAAAACATTGAGATCTTCTCTAAAACAGAGTGGTTTGAAAACATAACGTCTACAGTGTAAAGAATTATAATGGAATGATAAACATACTGTGATTCTATCTAGTCATAGAATCATAGAGACCAGCACATTCCTGTCTATCCTTTGGGGTGAAAAGCTAGGGAACCTGACCCTTTTCCCTTAAAAGAGATCTGCCTTAGGATGTTCATATGTTTCACTGTGTGGGATAAGCAAGTTGACATTTAGACATAACTGAGGCCAACCTGGAATTTGGCTCTTATCCCTTCCTTTATAAGCCATTGTAGACAGGGCTCTTTGGGGAATGAAGGTTAATTGTAATGGCAGTCTCTTAAGAAGCCTGGGTCATGGAACAAAATAGGGCTTAATAGATGAATGTTGATAAGTCAGCTTCCCTTATGTAACTGCTAGCCCTATTTCTTGGGATATTAGGATGCACTTAGTATATTTTTGTTTTAAAATTTGGAGGTTCTTACTAAGATAATCATGTTGCAGTCATGCCAAACTGAATTGCCTAAAAAGGAACCTGTTTTGACCTTATGACTTTAAAATCCCTCCTTTAAGCAAGCTTCCCTGGCTCTCTCCTGAGGATTTATTGGAAGAACGCTATTTTGGCTAACATGCAGCAGTGAAGATTAACTGGGCTTATGTGTGAAGTTAGTCAAATTAAAAGAAAAGGAAAAAGGCTGAGGAGAAAATTAAAATTGGAAATGTAAATGGTACTTAGGATATTGGAGCTGTGCTTTGATGAACTGCCAAAGTAATGCGTTGTAAGTTGGTGAAGTGGGTCAAGATTGGCCGAGTTGTTTTTGGTGAGTTTTAAAAATCTGCAAGAGTTCCTTAATATCTGTGTATAAATCATGGAATATTTCACCACAAGTTGGAGTGGCTTCTGCACAAAGAGCAAAATTGCCTTTGCATTTTTCCATTTTTCTGCAATTTATACCAATTGAGAAGCAATTCTCCATAGATCACTTGCATTTCTATATGTCTTTCTAGGGAAGGCACAGACTTCTTGTGTCCTGTACTGTCTTTTTGAGGATGTTTGTATAATGAACAATCTTGGAAGATATAAAGTCTTTTTCTCCCCCTGTCTCACCCTTCCTTTTAACTTCCAGAGCAGAGGTTTAAGTTTGTGTACAACCTTGGAAGATAATGTCTTCCCTCCAGAGTAAAGGCATGCTTACTGCCCATTATAAAAGATTGGGTTCCCTAAGTTTAAGATTCCTCCCTTGTAATACAACCTACTGTATGTACAGGTATCTATCTGGGCCTAACCTGGTCACTCTTCTGGGACTTAGGTATAAGGAAAAATGATTTTTAAAATGCTGATTATCAGGCCAGGCACAGTGTCTCATGCCTGTAATCCCAGCACTTTGGGAGGGTGAGGCAGGTGGATCACCTCAGGTCAGGAGTTCGAGATCAGCCTGGCCAACATGGTGAACCCCCGTCTCTACTAAAAATACAAAAATTAGCTGGGGGTGGTGGTGCACGCCTGTAATCCCAGCTACTCCAGAGGCTGAGGCATGAGAATTGCTTGAACCTGGGAGGCGGAGGTTGCAGTGAGCTGAGATCATGCCACTGTATTCCAGCCTGGGTGACAGAGTGAGACTCCATCTCAAAAAAAAAAAAAAAATGTGGATTATCGTGCTCTGCTTACTGTACCATAAGTAATGAAGTTCCTTGTGATCTAGGAGTCTTAGGTCTTTTACCAGTGTCCATGAATATGGCATCCTAACTTGTTAGCTTGCAATAGAGCAAAATCTCAGATGCTTTACAGTTCTTGATGGTTTTTGGTCATGAGGATGGGCTTCTGACAGACACATAGCTTTCTGGAAGAGGAGGAGGGCTTTGGGGCTCATTAACCAGATTCAAAGGAAGTCCTCAGTAATTGCTAGCAAACATGTTGACCAAATTTCACGATCAACCTGATGATACATGGTCCTCAACTTCATTGCCTGTTAATGAGGAGCAAATGGGGCAGTGATTGCAGGCCAAGTATCAGAAAGTAGGTCCAGTGATGGCTATCCAAATGGTCCCTTGTTTCTTGCTAAACCCTTTTCTGGGCATGGATAGAGGTATTTCCTCACCAGTCTGCCAGTTAGCTTCAGGTCCATCCCACTATAACAATTAGTACTAAGATATATCCTGGGTGGGCTGAAGGGCGTACCTCCTTAGACAATAGGTAAATCATTAGAACTTTGGCTGTTTTGCTTGGGACATATGGTGGCAGGGCACTTCATGGTTGTTAAGGAACAAGGGCAACAGATGGGCTATTTTACGGCTCAGCCCCTCCTGGCATTCTGTCATGCCAGACTTAAATCCATTCAAAGAAAATAATAATTTTTTTTTCCATTAGGTCTTGGTTACTTTCAGAGAGCAGTAGCCTCTAAGGGATATATCCCTGAGACAAATTCCTGTGAGAAGGGGTAGAGAGGCATTAACTAGTATTTGGTCTTTTACCACCCTGGATTGAGTTTACTATGATGATGAAGGTGACCTACTGAAGAACGAGAAACCGACCCAGAGAATTCTAGATAAATTCTTGCAGTTGGCCCCCCCAACCTTAGAAAAGTGCTCTACCTTTTATGTTAAAACCAAGCCAGAACTTAAGAGATGTTTCTTGGTAATGGTGTGGATGCTGTTAATTAAGGTGAACTCCTAAAAAAGAAAAGAAAAATGTCAATGTGAGTCAAGCTAGAGTCAGGCAAAGGGCACAAACCCAGTGGCTCCAGTCTGAAGGCCATGTGTCCATGGTTGCTGAGTCAAAGGGTCCCCAATGCCAAAATACTGTCAGATCTTGCTTGGTTTTGGGGACCAAAATCATTGGAATTTCATTTATTTGAGCTCCCAGCAGCTGCCATACTACTCAATACTAAAAATAGATGTAAAGCTTTGTATGCTGGCATGGAACCTCCTACCCTCACCCCATGTTCCCTCATTTCTCCCTCCACCTTTAACCTGACCTGAGCTGCTTTAAGAAGAAAGTTGATTAGGGATGGGGCCCCAGGTCTCCTTATCTCAAAGGAGGACCAAACACCACATGTACCCATCTGAATATGCTGAGGGACTTTATAGAAGAAAGGGGCTCAAACTTTTACGGCTGTGTTGAATACAGATGACCAGTTTACCATCTTACACAGTCCTGTGGGGGAAGGGGCCACTCAGATTCAACTGATGGAGTTTGGGCAAGTTTCATAGTAGGAAAGGAAAGTTAACATGACCTTGTGGGTATGGCCTGTTGAACCAATTCAATGCACTCTTGTTCTTTTTACATCTGAGTACATAGCAGAAAGTGACATGTTATATACTTGAACTTTTCTGCCCCATAAGTGCTACAGCCCAACCAGAAAGAGCCCCATTTAGATAGATACTGATATCTTTGAGGCTACACAAACCTAATGATACCTTTGAGATACAAAACATCCTGTAACTGATTACTTTGCTGATTGGAGACCCTGGTAAAAGGAGACAGCCTTCATCCAGAGGTGCCCTTGAAGTTTTGGATGCCTGGACTCCTCCTTGACATGGCTGGCCAGGTACACACCTTCTGAAAAACAAAGTATTAGCTACTACTGATAACGGACAGGAGGAGGGAAGTACTGTGTAGAAGAGGGCGGTGCCCTGACAAAGGCTCCACCCTCAAGCCTGGAAACCCGCGGCCCGAATTGGGAACAGGTATTCCTGGTTTTGTGCCCAAATGTTGCCTTTTGGCCTGCCATGCCCCCTTATCCTGTACCCATATAAACTCTAAACCCCAGGCTCCACAAGCGGAAGAGTGGCAGAGAAGGAGAGGAGTGTCTTAATGTCAAGAGGGGTTTGGCTGGAGATGGAGAAGAGATAGGTTGCGGGACAGGTGAAATCCAGGGGGAAGATCATCTTCCCACTCCATCCCCTTTACAGCTCCGCATCCACCCCGCTGAGAGCCACCTCCACCACTCAATAAAAGCCCCACATTCACTATCCTTCAACTTTGTGTGTGACCTGATTACTCCTGCATGCTGGACAAGGACCCGGGTATCAAGAGGGCAGGGTGTAAAAGGCTGTCACCCTGACTCTCTGCTGAGCTGGTTTAACACTTAGCTCTCCCCAGATGGCAACTGATAAAAGACCATTAATTGTAACACACCCCTAGATGCTACCGTGTGGGTGGAGCCCAAAATCTCGCCCGGGCTCCTGTATCTGCTTGTCTGCCTGTTCCCCCTTCCCTTGGGGCTCTTGTCGAAACTGAACACTTGAGCCCTCCAGCCTGCTGTTCCCGTTTTCAAGTAGATCAAACAGACCTCATGACTACTAGAGGGGAAAGGGCCCAACTAGCCTTCCTTGTCATATAAAATCATTATATGCAATAATCATTAATGCAACAGACCTAGCCCCAGTGGCATTTTGGATTTACATGAAAAAGTGGCAGCTAATCCTTTGGGGAAAACTCTATCACCCATTCCTTTGCGTGAAACAAAGCTCCTGGCTTAGCACCCTCATTTCATAAAGGTTACATGTAGGGGCTTTAAAAATACATTTAGGTGGCATTAAGGAGTTTCCTCGAAATGCCTGTTGCTTCTTTCATTGACAGACTGGCTAAGCTGAAAACCAGTGCTGTTTCAATGGACTGCTATGACTGTTCAACTTCAGTGCCGGGTATGCAGAACTGAAAATGGATGTAGTTGATCCGGTCATTAAGCAGAGTTCAAGGCCATTGTCAAAGCTCCGACCAGTACCCTCCTTGATGAGCCTTGTTATGTTTTTACTGTTAGGCTGTTGCTAATGACCTAAGGTTTGATCTGCTGTTTGGAAAACTACAGATTTGCGGATTAAAGACATCCTTCCTTAGGAGCTCCAACTAATGGAAACAAATTGTGGCTGCTGATAGAACTGCTGGAGTCGTTCATATTGATCTCCATTGTAAAGTCTCATTCTCTGATGAGACCAGCTAGAATCACTCGGTTAGCTAGCACCACCCAGATGACCATCATTGCTGCCTGGATCGATTTTTGTACTGGACGTGGCAACATATCTGCTGTTACAGACAGGACATACGTAAGATACTTGATGTTTCTGACGCAAAGGCTACCATTTGGTGCTAGACTTGTGACTCCTGCCAAAAGTTGACCTTGTTGCCTCTTGGTAAGGAAGACCACACTGTATGGAGCGTTGTCTCCACTGCTGCTGGCATATTGATTACCTCAGACCTTCCTCCACCCCTCTTTAGAGCTATTGTTGTTCATCAGTGCTACTGACACTTTCTCAGGTTACAGGGTTGCTGTTCCAGTGCAATCGTTTGACTCCAGCCACACCACTTTGGCCCTTGAAACTAATTTGTGTCATATGTTTGGCTTTCTGGACCATTTGGTATGACAGTGATACACCTTTTATTGCAAAAGCCACTCATTCATGGGCTATAGTCAAGACATTTGATAGACTTTCCATACCTCCTACCATCCACAGGCATCTGGAATTTGTGAGGTTTGGAAATTTGCTCTACATTTGTTCTGTATTTTCTCTGGCAGGCCTTTACCAAACCTTCACAGAAAGGCTCAGCACATTGCTTCAAAGTTACCTCTCAATAGGGCAGTCTTCTGTCCTTTGCGAGATGTGTAAGTCTTTTAATTGATGGTTTTAACTCAGATAATTGGTAATTAAAAGTTTGAGTCTCAGGCGGAGAAGATTTTCCAAAACCAGCGCCCGAGAGGGTTGTAACAATCCGTTGAAAAGGAACACTTTACGTAGTTTGCTTTATTATTGATGTTGAAGCAGGCAAATCAATATTCTAGCTGACCTATTATCTTTAATTTTCTTTCTTTTTACATTTTTCTACAGATTCTAAGATTGTTATTTTTTCCTATTTTATTTTAATGTCAATTATTGTTCCTCTGTATTAGTTGTATGTGTTACTTTATTTTTCCTGTAATGCAGGTTCTAAGGCTTCTCTATTGGTGATCGGTTGATGCTTATGGGAGTTCCATGTATGGGTTTAAGTAATGTCAAAGGAATTTACAGTTGGGTTGGGGTGATGAGACCTACACATAAAAAGCTAGTTAACACAAGGCAGAATGAATTAAGTACCCAGGAGAAGCCTCAATGGAGTTTGGAAGGATGAGAATTTTCTGTAGAGTAGAATATTTAATAAATATTTCACAGAAGATGTGGTACTTAAACCAGAACATTATAAATTTAGAAAAAAAAAGTGGAGAGAGAAAAGAAGCACATTTCAGATTGGGGTGTGTGCGTGAATAGTGTGAAGAAAGTTCAAGTGTGAGAATGTGTGCGTCACGTTCAAGAATATGATTGGTACTACCTAGACTAACTAGAGGGAAGAGTTCATGTGAATGATAGTGGGAGAGGACTTTGAGAGAGGTAGGCTGGGGTCATGTTGTAAAAGATCTTGAATGTCAGTCCAAAGAATCTGTATTAATAATTATAGTCAGGCTGGGTGCAGTGACTCACACCTGTAATCCCAGCATTTTGGGAGGCAGAGGTGGGCAGATCACTTGAGGCCAGGAGTTTGAGACTAGCCTGGCCCACATGGTGAAACCCCATCTCTGCTAAAAGTACAAAAATCAGCTGGGCATGGTGTCACATGCCTGTAATCCCAGCTACTTGGGAGGCTGAACCAGGTGAATCGCTTGAACCTGGGAGGCAGAGGTTTCAGTGAGCTGAGATTGCGCCATTGCAATCCAGCCTAGACGACAGAGTGAGACTTCGTCTCAAAAAAAAAAAAAAAGAAAAAGAAAAAAAAAACCAATACACAATAGAAAGTTGTCATGGGACTAAAGATTTGAGGATAGGAACTGATTTCAGAAAGGTGATTTGGGGTGTCAGAGTGCAATGACTCATGCCTGTATTCCCAGTGCTTTGAGAGGCTGAGGCAGGAGGATCACTTGGGGCCAGGATTTTGAGACCAGTCTAGGCAACATGGTGAGACCCTGTAATTACAAAAATAAAATTGGCCAGGTGTGGTAGCACATGCCTGTAGTGCCTAGCTACTCAGGAGCCTGAAGTGGGAGGATCATTTGAGCCCAGGAGTTCGAGGTTACAGTAAGCTATGATTATGCACTCCAGTGTGGGCGACAGAGTAAGCCGTGGTCTCAAAAACAACAAAAAAAAGTGATTTTGGCAGTGGAATGCAGGATGTACTTGAGACAAGCCAGAAGGTAAATAAATAGTCCACATGAGAATCTGAACCAACAATGGGAATAGACAGTAGAGACAGATGGGAGACATGTTCATTCATTGAACAAATATTTGTCCACCTTGGTATGCTAGGCACTGCAGTGTCAAAGATAAGAAATGATAAACCCTGCTCTGAAGAAGCTTGGAACCTTCAGTAGTTGTAGAGATAAATAATCCTAGCAAGGCATTGAGTGCAGGCAAGGAATCCAGCCTGCCCTGGGGCTGGGGGCGTGGGAGGTGGTTCCAAGAGGAGGTGTTTCCTGAATTGCCTTTTAAAGTTTTTATATTGAGTTTAATAACTTTATTGTGAGAGAAGTTATTTATACCAAAGAGTGCACAAAGCATAATTATAGTTTAATGAATAATTATACAGGGGCATCCCTATAGCACCATCCCCGAAATGAATTTTGAAGGGTAGGTAGTAGTTAGGTTCAGTTGGGGAAAGATATGGGAGCAGGTAACGATGTATGAAGCAGAGGGCATAGCAAAGGAATAGAGAGCATGGTATGTAGGGAAACGGCACGCAGTTCAGAGTCGCCCAAGTGTGAACTGGGGGTCAACAATGTAAAGTCAGAGTAAGGCAGAAAGGGTTTTGCATTTCTGCTTGATTACCTTGGGCAAACTACCCACTCCCCCTACCCTGGATTTTCACTGGGGAAGCCATACTATCAGACTTAATCGGGCCACCACTCTGATGATAGTGGTTTGGAATGGAGGGAGATATGAATAGAAGCTGGAATGCTGATCAGAAGATTGATGTGATCAGCCAGGTTAGAGAGCAGTGGTAGTGGGGATTGAATGGAGAAATATTTAGGAGGTGAATGAGCAGGTAGGTCCTGGTAGTTGGGAACCAGGTGAGGAGTCAGGGATGCTATCTGAGCTTCTAGCTAGGGCACTGGGTGGGTGCAAACTGGAATAGATGATACCAGAAAAAGGATGAGTTTAGGTTTGGACATCCTGAACAAGAGGAGTCTATAGTACAAGCATGAAGGACTGCACAGCAGTCTTTTGGGTATCCAAGAGCAAAGCCAGGCAATGATTACTTATGCAAGAAGCAGAAGATCCCTGTATGGAACAAAAAAACCACTGAGTCAAGATACACTATACAGCTCTAAGATTCCTTCTTTGCCATTTTGTTCTCCAGCATGATAGCTGTGTTTGGCCAAAAGAACTGACATGACCCAATACTCTTGAGACTGGATCAGGCGAATCCAAGTTTATTACAAGAAATTTATACTACAATTACTTAACGAGATGAAATTTCTCCATCACGCTGCTTGAAGCCGCTGAGAACAACACTGGCTTCAGGTGATGTGCTTCTGCCTGAACTGGGTGGGTGGATGTGCTCCATTTGCTGTATAAGTTAGTGAGCCACATTGTAGTGTTAGGATGTAAAGAAACTGATAAGCTGTTGTTAGTTGTCTCTAAGAAAAACCTGCTAAAGACGTACCCAGGCCACCACTGTTTGGACTTCGAATGTAGAAAAGAAAAACCCAAAGGGTTTTCCTCTCCTCTCATCTTTTAAAATTAAAAATACTTCCCCTTCCTTTCTCTTATTAAGTAACTACATAATAGCTTTTGGGCAGCAACATAAAAATTACAGAGTAGGCCAGAATATGGGGAAACTTTTAATTAAATCTGGGGTTTCATTTGTTTTTGTCATTTATTAAAAAATGCTTGGCCAAAAAATCCCAATTTCCCTCTGTCCCCCTTTTTATATATCCTTATGCATTTGGCAGAGTTCATGACAGCGTCTTTCCAGCTGTGGACCAGCCAAAAGCCTTTTCTGAAGCTCCTACTAATTTGGATTAGACTGACTGGTTAAAAGCGTCACACAGAAATGCTGCCAGGAACATCATGAGTTCTGATGACATTTAAGTCTACAGTCTTATCTTTTGGACCAAAATAAATGAACAAAGATTTAGTTTTTGATTTTGCTCTTGTTGGCTTGTTTTCTTTCTTAATTTTGGAGAAACAGATCAAGAACCTGAAAACAGCAGAACCGTGTTTTTGCCTCCAGTCTGGCTTTCTGAACCCAAGGAGATCTTTCATGATCCTAAGCGGGTTCCTAAGGAAATAAGAAGGGCAGGACTGGTGCTATGTGATGAATCAGGGTTCTGGGGGAGACGTGACCCATCTCTGTTAGGTGTAAATGGCCCAGGAGACTTGCTCCTAGGGCAGGGGTATCACCTGATACATTGGAACCTAGGGCTAGACCTTGAAGTGTATCAAGTTGATCCCTATGTACTTTCTTGCCACTCTCGACAATGAATAAGACATAGTCCTGGCCTCAGTGAGCTCATGGTCTGGAGGATGGCAGCGGTATAAAACAAAGAGGTAAGTAGTCAATTAAAATAGTGTGATCTGTCTTTCCACAGGGCAAGCCCAGGGTGAGTCTAAGAGGAGCGTCTAGCCACTTCTAACCGTGGTAGTGGGTTAACCATGTGTTTCTGATATTTTGACATCTGGGGCTTTGCTGACCCTAGAGAGACCAGAACCAGCCAATCCTAGAGATAAAGGTTTCACCTCCCTTCAAGTGTGTCTTTTATACGAATTAACCAGTCCAGAGTCCACTGACTCTGTTTCCTCTTTTATACAGCTTTTACATTTTGGGTCACTATTTCTCAGACCTAATCACTTTCAGGCCAGGTACCAGGTAACTTAGGGACAGCCCCTATAACCCCACAGCCTGCTGAAGTTATTCAAACTAGCTAATCCTTTGCCTGTTTATCCTGCCTCACCTGTTCCTTCCTCTGGAAACCACAGTAAAGGCTCTTGTCCACATTCCCCGCCCCGCCATCCTGCCTCCTGAATGACCCTGGTGCTTCCCCACATGGCCCCGCATGACCTGATGTGTCCTCGCCTCTTGGGAACTTCAAGGAACAAACTGTCTTTTCAATGACAATTGTCTTCTCATCTGTTGGCCTCACCATACTCAAATAATAATAAAACCTACATTTAAAAATACATGTGAGATGGCGGTGGTGTGAAACAAAGAGGTAAGTAATCAGTTAAAATAGTGTGATCCATCAAGGAAGAAGTTCGAGAGAAGATGACATGTAAGTAAACCCCTAAAAAAGAAGTGGAAGTTGCCATATCATGTCAGGGGGCAGGGGTGGGAAGGGGGATTCCAGGCAGAGGGAATAGCGTTGGAAAAGATATTTGGGTAACAGTTCAAGTAGTTGGTGTGCCAGGAGCTAAATGTGTTAGCTGAAGAGGAGAAATGAAGCTGGACAGGTCGTGAGAGCCAGATCCTAAAGGACTCATATGCCCTGCTGCAGAATCTGCACTTGATCCTGGGAGAAGCCCACTCCCGGTGGCCTTCTCTCCCTAGAGTTGCCAAGGCTCTTCGAGAAACTTCAACTTCTTTCAAAATGGTGTCCTTGGCTGAAGTGCTTGCGTTCCTTGACAAAGGGTGCCTGTGGAGACGTGTCTGTGGCTTTGCCTTTGCTCCAGGGTCTGTTTCTGCCTTGGTTCTAGGTCTCAGTTAATGCTCTTTTCTGAGTTGGGTGAGTTGCATAGCTGAGACTGCCTGAAGCAAGGCATTGCCACCGCCAAGCTTCCATTTCTCCATCTATAAAGCCCTCTTAGGTGCCCAGTTACACTGCGGTAAGAGATTTCCCAGATAAATACAGCAGAAACCTCCCTGACCCTGACTGACAGATACTTGCTCTGGAGCCAAGAAGCAGTCTCATGTTGGCCTCCTGCACCGAGGGAGAGGATTTTTATTGATTTCGCTCTTCACACAGTGCTGACGGTGTAGGCCTGCAGAAAAGCAAGCTGATGAAAATAAAGATTGTGGGTTGCCAGCTTGTGTTTGTCCTAATCTCCAAGGCAAAACACAAACACTGTTTCAGGGGAGCTGCTTCTCCACTCCAAGACAAATGAGCTGTTGAAGTGTCATGATTTTAAAATCTGCTGATACACATAAAGGATATTTTATTGATCAACCTCAAGGAATCTGCATAAATAAAAAATGGTTTGTGACTCAAGCACTGTTGCCTGTTTCAGAACTTCACCTTGGAGCCCACCGTGCTGTCTTCTAAGACGCAGGGCGCTCCCCAAAGAAAACAGCTCAGAACTCCCAACACCTCTCTTTTCCATCTTTCCTTGAAGATGCTTACCAACAGCAACCAGCCTTTTTGAGTCATCGTGTGCTGACAGACATTTTTGTTGTTGTTTTTTGAGACAGTGTCTGGCTCTGTTGCCCAGGTTGGAGTGCAGTGGTGCAATCTTGGCTCACTGCAGCCTCAAGCTCCCAGCTTTAAGCAGTCCTCCTGCCTTAGCCTCCTGGGAATCTGGGACTATAGGCGCATGCCACTTCACCTAGCTCATTTTTATGTTTTATAAAAACAGGGTTTCTCCATGTTGTCCAGGCTGGTCTTGAACTCCTGGGCTGAAGTGATTCTTTTGCCTTGGCCCCGCAAAGTGCTGGGATTACAGATGTGAGCCACTGTGTCCAGCCTTGACAACCTTTTAAAAACCCATTACTAACGAGGATGAGAGGAAGAACAGGATGGAATCCTCTAGCCCTGGCTTGTGGCCCGCCTGACTTTCTCTAGCACTCCCTGCCTGCTTCTCCTTCACCATTTACTGTGTGCCTGGCATATGCCAGCCACCAATCACTATAAACACCAGATGAATAAAAGATACATTTTTCATGGTGAAAAGCTATATATAGTCCTTGGTTAAACTAATTTTTTTTAAATTGTTAAAAAGTCATATTTATTCTGAGTCCTAAACTCTGACACTTAAAAAAAAGACAACAAAAATAAACAAAAAACAAGACTATGCCACTTTCAATACACTGTTCTCTGGATGAGGTACTGAGTGCGACTGGGAAGGGCAAGGGAGGTTTGGTGAGGTGCAACAGCCGATCATAAAGGAATTGACATTTTTTCCTTTTAAGGTATATGATTTGTTTGTATGACTCAACCGGTTGTTTCTTTAAGTATTTATGTTTCCTCCCATAAAGTTCTACAGCCATCTTTTTCATGCTGTTTCAGTGTTCTATAAAGTTCTACAGTCCATTTTTTAAAGCTTTTTATGTAAATTTTTGAATAGGCAATAAATTTACATGGTTTAAAATTCAAAACACTTCAAAAGTATAAACCCAATGAAAAGTTTCCCTCTTTCTTCTTCTTCTTCCCGTGGGTCCCTCAGACGTCCACTCCTTTCCTTGAGACAACCACTGTCACAGACGGCTTAGCTCAATGTCAAACAATACAAGAGAGTCCCAATGTGAAACCATCCTTGCAGCAGCCATGTGGAACAATGGCAACAACAAAGAACCGGGGCTAAGATGGCCCATCCCAGTCCTCCCTGAATTCATCTGTGTCTTATTTTGCACTGTTAATGTAAGAATAATAACCTTTCCTTAGCTATCTCTGTTGGAATGAGAACTGTTGGGATGATTTGTATGAATGCGTTTTGAAAAATTTATAAGGGTTATAAAGCCTAAGGAAGAGAAAACACAGAGCCTAAAACTAAATCCATTAGGCAAGGAGTTGAGTCATGGTAAGGAGTCAAATTATTCAAGATGTTGCCCAAGAAGACCTTTTATTTATGTATTTATTTATTTTTATTTTTTGAGACGGAGTCTTGCTCTGCCGCTCAGGCTGGAGAGCAGTGATGCGATCTTGGCTCACTGCAACCTCCGCCTCTGGGGTTCAAGCGATTCTCCTGCCTTAGCCTCCCAAGTAGCCAGGACTACAGGCGCATGCCACCATGCCTGGCTAATTTTTTGTATTTTCAGTAAAGACGGGGTTTCGCCGTGTTAGCCAGGATGGTCTCAATCTCCTGACCTCATGATTCACCTGCCTCAGACTCCCAAAGTGATGGGATTACAGGCATGAGCCACCATACCCGGCGAAGATCTTTGATTTAATTTCAAAGCTTCCATTGCTGGGATGTGGGGAGACTATTGGGCCAATAGGGAAAGATACAAGGTAGATTTCTTTTCTGTCAGTTTTCAGATCCTCTCTTGAATTCTCCCATCCCCTAGCCAGAAGGGGCAGCCTCTCTTAGGTGGATACCTAAGCAAAGAATGCGACACCCTTTGCAGCCTCCTGATCGGCCACCTTTGGGGTCAGCTGAAGCTTATTTCCTGGGCTACTCAACTCCTTTCTTGTTTGTAGAGTGGTTTCCCATCAAGTAAAGATATGGGCCAGGCGTGAGAGTGGGGGAGAAAATACAGACTGCTGCAAGGCTATTACTTCAGGACTGATGTCACCATCCTCCTTGAGGCAAAGCTTGCCATTTACTTCAGAGGAAGTTGTGCTTGGGAAGGAATGCAGACTCTGAGGTGCAGTTAAATATGCACGTGTGAAGGGGAACTGGCCTGATAGCCAGGGGCTGGAGCCCTTCTTTATCCACAGAAGATAGGAAGCGAAGAACGGTGATAACACGGCTTTCACTTCTGTGTGCCTGTACCTGGCCCCAAAGCTGTGTCTAGTGAGATAGGAGCTGTGGGTCGGGCCCACTGAGGCTTTCTTGGTGCAGTAATTATGGAAAGGATCAATGTCCTTCTGTTCAGTGAACTCTGGTACAATTTATGAAAGGAACCCTAAGCCTATGTCTTTTGTATGCTTGCTTCTTCCTTTTTTAACTGACAATTATTTATTTGCAGAGGCTCAATAAATAATAAACTTGTTTTGAGCATTATTTTTCTTTTACAAAGCAGCCTGAGCAAAGCTGCAGGATTTCTGGGAGAGTGTTCAAGGTTGGCAAGCCTTTGCGGCTCTCCTCTCTTCCTTTCCTCTCACCCCAGTCCTCCGTGGCAAGAAGTAATCTGATGGTATCTATGGTCATCTTGATTTTCTGATGCCAGGAATTGAATTGAATTCTTATGTCTTAGGTTATCTTTGAAGCTACTTGTCTACTGTATTAGGAAAAAAAATCAGTACTTTTTGAAGAGTGTGTTGATGAATTATGGTGGGATATCTGAGTGGAGGCGCTGATTCTATTAGCTGCCCTATTAAGGGATATCTAGAGAAACTTCGAGTACTCCATTGATTGGAAGGGATTAGTGGCTTTTTGGTCAGTGTCTAATATCAATCAGAGTTCTGAACACTGTAATTCTGTAATTTGAGGAGAAATCATTCTGTCCAATGAACCAGACAGGCTTGGTTAAATAAGTTGCTTAAAATTCACTGAGACCAGGAGCTTTGTAATAGGTTTGGCAACCATTAAAATAGTTAAAATGCTTTTGCCTAGGCAGTAATTAGTCTTCAGGAAAACACAGAAAATGTGTCACTGACACCATTGCCTTCAGTCCGTCAAACCCGGCGTCTGCATGTGAGTTGGTTTTAGCGTTTTGACGGCACTGGGACTCAAAGAACCTAGGTCAAGACCTAAAGGCCTAAGAGATTACCTCCTCATTGCCTTGGTCTTCAGAGTCTTCCTATTAGAGCAGCTTTGCTAAAGGGCTGGCACAGATTGGAGGGCTTAGCTAGACAGCTCCATTCCCCAGTGGTATTTCAAAAGGATAGGGCCCACAGAGATGACTGAACCGGTTGGATTTTTGTTACTGTACCTCAGAGAGGCCTAGAAGCCTGCCTTGGGGTATTCTCTTGTAGTCCTCTGGAGACTGAATCGACAAATGAATTGGCTCCTTGCACCTCTGCTCTCTCTCTCCTTTTTTTTTTTTTTTTTTTAATTGTAGAGATGGGTTCTTGGTATGTTACCTAGGCTCATCTCAAAATCCTGGCCTCAAGTGATCTTCTCGCCTTGGCCTCCCAAAGTGCTAGGATGAATAGGCATGAGCCATTGTACCTGGCCTACCTTTACTCTTTATCGGGACACTCAGACTCCCTGTTGATGGTCAGGAGTTGGAACAAATAACAGCTTTACTATATATTGGGTTAGTTACTAGATTTCTGAGTTCTGTCCTCTCTAAGATTCTAGACCCAGAAAAATACCAGGGTTGGTGCATGCCAAGAGCAAATCACACTATTCAGGGTGGTCCTCCTTACTCTACTGATATATTTTGGACCTGGCATTATTTAGCAGAAAGGAGTATCTATGGCAGCTTTTATAAACAGAACAAAAACATGAATAGCAAGAAAAGTAGTCCAGGGACAGAAGGCAGAGGCTGGGAGCGAAAGATTCACTTAGCTGTAATACTTCTATTAATCATTACTAATATATGCTAAGTATCTGACATTATGATAAGTGCATTTTATATGATGTTTAATCTACATCACCATTTTATGCCCTAGAGGTTATTATATCAATTTTATAGATGAAGAAATGGAAATTCACAAAGCTTAAGCAACTTGAGCTGTTTAATCGTGAGTAATATGGAGGTGGGATTTGAACCTACATCTGACTGATGAGATTTATGCTTCTGACCGTTTTACTCTACTATCAATAGCAGTTAGCTCTCATCTCCTCTAGACAGTAAGTATGTTTCTCTAGGATAAAGACCCTGGCCATCCATCTCAATGCCTAATCACAGTGTCTAGTTGAAGGAAATTAAATCCTCCTTCACAAAATCCTGAGGCTTTCATTGGCATGGAACTGCATGTCACCGTATCCAAAAACAGCTCTGAGGAAATACTTAGAAAATTTATCTGGAGGAAAAGAAGGATAAAAATCATGGTCAACGGAAACGTGGGCAAGAACTGTTTCTACCGATCGTGACGTTGCCACAAGTCCGCCATGCGCCAGCGTTCTAGTGAACGTGAGCTGTCCAGAACCAGAGAAAGAGTATTTAAACCCTATGGTTTTACTTGAAAAGCACAGAAACTTTTCCTCATTAGGAGCAGGTTCTGTTTTATTCTTCCTTTCTTCATGCTGTGGACCTGGTTGCAGGATTTTTAATAGACTTTTTCAGTTCAGAATTTTAGGTCAAGCACTCAAATGTCAACATTGAGGAATGTTTTCTCGTAAGTGTTAGCTGCCCTATTACGGTCTCTAAAAATAATGTTTCACCTCAGAATCTGACATCCGCTGTTTCTTTTTTACTTTTATCTTATCACAGGCTCTCTGGCTCAAGCTGTCCACCAGAGAAGTGAAAGGCCAGAGGGGCTGTGCAGTACTCCCACCTCTCCTTCAGGCAACTCAGACTGAGGGTACTCTAAGAGCCCTGTTGACTCTGCCCTCTCCAGAGAGAATAGGCCATTCACGAATGGCTCCATCACTCAGTGCGTCTGTGACATGATGCAGATCAAAGGACAGTACCCAGAAAGTCTGGGTTGGCCCTGCTCACAGGATGTGGCTAGTCACTGTTGGAGGTGAGGACAGGGCCTGGGCTCTGTCCAGAAGGCACACAATAGCTTAGTTTCAAAGTTTCTTCTTTTTTCTTTTGATCGAGAAATGAATCCCCCAACCCTGATGACAGACAGTGCCCCACTGGGAGGGCTGGGGGTAAGTCACTATATTAGATTTCTGAGTCTCACAGCATTTTGAGAACATAACATAGATTACTTGTTGTTTGCTTTTAGATCAGAGGACAAATGCATTGTTTATGTAGTTTCTGTGCTCAGGGACATGGGATCACTGGCATGAGTGAAATACACAAAACTTACTGGAGTGGGCAGTTTCAACTTCTTTCTCCACCAAATCTTTCTAAGAGCTGCCAAAAGGCAAGTAGTTTCTAGGGACTGGAAGTGCTGGTGAGAACAGTACAGTGGCTGAAAGAGGGCCCGCATAACAGAAGGGGCAAATCACAGATCTGCACAGGAGCAGAATCTCAGTCCTCCTGTTCTTGGCTATTCGAAGTGTTGGCTACGGACCAGCAAATCCAATGCCCCAGAGCTTGTTAGGAATGTAGGGTCTCGGGCCCCACATCAGACCTGCCAAATCAGAACCTTTATTTTAACAAGATGCCCAGGCGATTTCTATGGATGTTACAATCTGAGAAACATGGTTCCCAACTCAAAACAAGATACCACACATGCTACAGCTGTTGTCTGCTGGCAGAGAAGACAGATAGCTAAAGTCATTAATATAGTTCTTAAACTTTTGTTATTTAGGTGAATTATTTGTTCATTTAATCTAAAATGGCCTGCTTTCTCTGAAATCATTTATTGTTCCTTTCAGTAAATTGCTGTTTTAAATTCACAGGCTTCTTTTTTTCTACTTGCTTGACAGTTATTAGAGTGAACTAAGAAGCAGTCAACATTTTTTTAGCTATTAATAACTGTAAACAGTTCAATTGGACATTTAAAAAAAAATTGGCTGTTGCTATTATCTGCCTAGGTACCTACTTCTCCTTCATTTGGTACTAGCTGAAAGGACCATTTCCTGCCTAGATCCCAGAGTTTCTGGATCACTATCCTGCCCAAGACTTGGCTCTTCAGCTTTTCCTTTATGCTAGCCTATATCCAGGCTTTTTCAGTTTTCAGACAGGGTCTCCGTCTTTCACCCAGGCTGGAGTGCGGGGGCGTCATCACAACTCACTGCAACCTCCACTTCCTTGACTCAAGGGATCCCACCTCAGCCTCTTGAATAGCTAGGACTCCAGGTGCATGCCACCACGCTTGGCTAATTTTTGTATTTTGTATTTTTATTTTAGGTAGCGATGAGGTTTTACTATGTTGCCCAGGATTGTCTCTAACTCCTGGCCTCAAGAGATCTGTCCACCTTGGTCTCCCAAAGTGCTGGGATTATAGGTGTGAGCCACCATGGCTGGCCAATATTATTCATTTTTATTTGCCTAAGGTAGCCAGGATCCTTTTCTGTTGATTCAAACCAAAGAATCCCAGCTGAGCAAAGGAATCGAAATATAGTTCATGTTGTAGAAAAATACCAACTTTGTTCTTAAGGCAGAGAGAGGGCACTTTTGAATCACTACAACTTTACACTTTGTGATTGTTCAAATTTTATTTACAGGTTTTCTCCCTGACCTTGAGATACTGTATTATAATATGTATATATCTGTGAAAAGACTAATATTGATTAATAATCATCAGGATATGGGTAGCCTATTTTTGTGGCAACTTCAAACTTAACTTGTGTGGTTTTGTTTTAGTTTTTAAACCTAGGACTTAGGCTTCAGGTGCTCTTAGAACATCCAAGTGAGTTGAAAGTTAGCCCCAGAACAAAAAGAACACATGAATAACTTATTAATCTATCATATGAAAAACAGCAATATTAATACAGGCTAATTCACTTAATGACTGTCAAAATATATTATTACTTAGTTGACAAGTTTTTAGTTTTATCATTCACAGAGCTGCATAAAAATTCACACGCCTTTCTCATAAATGTGTTTCTTTATTTTTAGAGAACATAAAGAACTGAAGGTGACATAAATTTGTTAAATGACTAAATAATACTGCCTTATAAAATAAAAAAATAAATTGAATCAAGTCTCAAGAATAACCAACATATAGCTCCTATCATATTTTCAAAATACCTTTGGAAAAGTATGGAAATGGATTCTGGTGAAACACTGGCTGATTTAATATCCTGTCTCATCAATACTCTTCAGCCATTAAACAATATTGTAAATTAATATTTACTGGACATGTTTCATAATAGGTAAATAAAGGGTATATATCTTTTGATCATATTTTATAATCTGTTACTTATAATAATGTTACATCTGTTACTTATAATAATGTTACATATAAGCGAAAGTATTCCAATGTCATATAGTAGTTATCTCTGGGTAGTTTTGCTTTATTTTATTTTATTTACTTGTTTATTTCATTCAATTGTATGTATTTTATAATTTTTCTATCAGATATATTTTGCTTTTATAACATGAAAAAAGGAAAAAGCTATCTTTAGTTAAAAATAAAGACTCAGTGAGCTTTGTGCATCAATTAATATGAGAAGATATGTTAAGATTTAGATATCTAGACTATACCATATTGTACTATGCAGAATAGTATAGAAAGACTAAATTTCCCTACGAATATGGGAAACGTTTATTAGCTTTCATTTTTAATTAACCAAATTCAATGGAACTTAAATTAATAAAATATTTCTGTAACAGTTCTGTTTGATTTTGTAAGGAGATCTTACAGTTGGAAATTTTTTAAAAAAGGATAAATTTAACTGTGTTTCAGCAGACATTTGTGCTTTCTAGACCAGAGCTTCTCAAATGTGCATATGCAGATGAAGCCCCTGGGGGTCTTGAGAAACTACAGATGGGTCTGAGGTGAAGCCTGAGATTCTCTATTTCTGTCATGCTTGGAGGTGAAGCCAGCTGCTGCTGATTCGTGGGCCATGCTTTGAGAGGCAAGGGTCTCTAGACATAAGTTGTCATTCTTAATGACTTTGTAAATCACTTTGAGCCAAGGAAAAATAAACAATCAGTGAGCAAAAGCTTTTACAGCCCAGGGTAGAAATCTGGGAGGATCTGAGCCTTCTGGGTCTGGAACTTCAATGTGTCATCAGCGTGGAACTGAAGTCAGAGACCTAGGAGCAAGAGTAAGGCACTGGATATTGGATCAAAACAGGGAGGTGAGCTGAGGAGGGACCACAGGAGGAGCAAGGCCATGTCACTGATGTGGCTGTGTCCTACAATATTATTTGGCATGTTACACTTCTGAAGTTGTCATTGCAGGGCACCTTCAGTCAGTGGATTAGAAGGAGCTAGAGGATGGCAACCTTTGGAGAGGAGAGACAGGAGAATGGTGGGCTTGTGAGCATTGGGGGAGGGAGAGAGAAGATGTTGGTGAGCTCTGAATGTTGGTACTGACTCCGTGAGCAAAGGTGGGTGTGCAGCATGCAACAGTTTGCGACCCTTGACCTCTGGTGTGTCTGAGGGCAGCCCAGATGTCTCTGAAAATCTGCCTGTGTGCTGACTGATACCCCGGATTTAACCACAGCTCTGTGGACCCCTTTTTTTAAGCACTTGTAAACAGCCCCAGAAGGATTAGTACCTTCTATTCTCAAAATAGGATTCAAATAAACGTAATACGCAGCTGCCAGGGTAGCGAAGAGCTGTGGACTCCTGGATTGAGGCTGTGCAGAGGAAAGTGAGGCAGGAGCTGTTAGATCACATGTCCTGACTGACTTGCATTCTGCAGCTGGAAAGGCAGTCTCACAGAAAATTAATTTGCCTCCAAGAGGAAAAAAAGACACCATGAAAGATTATAGACAATTTTGAAACTGTGTTTAATAACTGTGAAAATTTATGGCAAGATAAAAATACTCAAACCATAAAGTGCAAATTCTAGTTTGAGAGCCAATGCCAGGTCAGACACATGGTTTCTGCAGGTCAAAAACATTCACATAAGTCAGACCCACATGCATAGGAGAGGGAGCCTAGGAGAGGGAGCCGTCTGGTAGGCTGCAGATTTATTCTAAGGTCCATGTTTACTTTAAAAATCTGTGATAAGCAGTTCCACCCAGAGGTGGTTTTTGTCTTCTGTTCCACCTCTTCGTCATTTGTTTAGCAGCCTTGTTTTATGTTTGTTTAGTTAGAACCTTCTGGTGTGGAGCAAGGATCATTAAAAATTATAATTAACTGTAATTACTTGATACTAGAACAGGACCTGCTTCTACTTTAGGTGTATGGGCTCCAACCCCTAGGCAGGGTTGAAGATCCTGCTTTGAGTCTAGGAGCATTTCCATTCAAAGCTGGGTCCTTATCAGCAGAGGTGTATAGAGCCATCTCTCACCTAGAGGACTGAGACAATACCGAAGGAGAAAGAAGAGGGAAGGTTCGTTTCTAAACATAGAAACCACTGGGTAATATCCCACTCACAGATATGTGAACTATTTGCCTATGAAAAGGAGAGCTAAAAAACCAAAGAACTGAATATGAACTTTTTTCTTTTATTGTTAGGTAAACAGTTCAACAAGTCTACCTACTAAAAAGGGAATATGTTAGCTAGAGTAGTGTAAAGGAGAGAAGATAATCTGTCGGGTAAACTTATGCTATCACGTGTCCACTGCTGGAGGACTCCCACGGGGCAGGGCTGGAGTGGGAGCTGAGTCCTGCAGGCTGAGAGGCAACCACAGAAAGCCATGCCTTCTGGCAGCATGTAGGATACCCTCTTCATGTTTCACTCACTGGTACTGACCTGCTTTTGGTATATCTGGAGATTTCAAACTTGAAAACCTAATAACCTACCCTTTAATTCTGGGCAACTGCTAGCTAAAGCTTGTGGTTAAGCAACCTTAGTTAATTTCTTGCTTCCTTCATTCATTCATTATTACGATCTTGAGAAAATGAGAGTTTCTCTGTGCCTCCATTTTCTTAGTTGTGAAATGGGAATAATAGAAGTACTTATCTCCTAGGATTGTGGGAAGAATTACAAAATGAATACATGCAAAGTGTTTAAAACAGTGCCTGATAGATAGCAAGTACTCAATAGATAATACTTAATAACAGAAATTATATTATTATTATTATTTAGCTGTATAATCTTTGGCAAGTTGCTTTCTTTCTCCGAAGTTGTCCTTCAGACAAGATCGGGAGCATTCAGGGTGGTATGGCTGTAGATGGAAATTGTCCTTCACATGTACAATGAAAATAATAGTACCTATTATGAATGTATCATGACCAAAAAAGATGCTGAGATAGATGCTCAGACTCTTGAAAAGTGGAGCTCAAATGCTGCTCGACAAAGTTGGGAATGCCCTGGGTGCCTGCATAGCTATTTTTATTTGCACGGGAGCAGAAGCTTCTTAGGGAAAGGAACTAGGGTTCAGATCCTTTCCCTTGTTTGATGGTTGGAGGGAGCAGTGATCAAGGCCGGATTGTGAAAGTAGAGGAGTAAGGAAACCCTCTGGAACAAACTGACTTTGCAGGCCAGGACCAAAGCTGACCTCTACCTCCAGGCCAGAGTGTGGCTGGATGCTCTAGGATCAGAGCTTATCCTGTCTGGGTCTGGCTGTGAGTGAATTGGGTGTGGGCTTACATAGACTGTTAGTCAGTTTGGGCTGCTGTAACAGAATACTATGCACCTGATGGCATGAATGACAAAATACCCATTCCTTACAGTTCTAGAAGCTGGACTTCCAAGATCAGGGTGCCAGCCTGGCTGAGTTCTTGGGAAGGGCGCTGTTTTGTTATGTCCTCATATGGCCTTTCTTGGTGCATGTATGTAGGTCTAGAGGGGGAGATGGGAGCGGGACCTCTAACCTCTTTTCTCTATAGAGACGCTAATCCTATCTTGGGGGCTCTATGACCCTCATGACCTCATTTAAACCTAATTAACTCTCAAAGGCCCCACCTCTGAAACCATCCCATTGGGTGTTGCGTTTTTAACATAAATTTGGGGGAGACACAATTTTGTAGTCTGTAACATGGACTGAGTTACAATCCTAGTTACTCCATTGTTTTGCCTAGAGATGCTAGTAAGCCCTAGGTGAATTGTTAGACCTGTCCTGAGGGCAGGGCAGTGGACAAGTCACAAGGCTTATCAGTGATGAGGCTTGGGGGAGTGCCATTCACCCAGCCAGCCAGAACATTGGTGTCTGGATTTTAGCCACAGTGAAAAACAAGGGTGAATTACTTGATGGCTGCAATGCTGGGCAACTGACCAACTTCCTTCATGACTTAAAAAAATAAAAAGGGTTGGGTGCGATGCGGTGTTTCATGCCTTTAATCCCAGCACTTCGGGAGGCCGAGATGGGCAGGACAAAAGGTCAGAAGTTCGAGACCAGCCTGACCAACGTGGTGAAACCCTGTCTCTACTAAAAATACAAAAATTAGCTGGGTATGGTTGCACACAACTGTAATCCCAGTTACTGAGGAGGCTGAGGCAGGAGAATCGCTTGAGCCCAGGAGGTGGAGGTTGCAGTGAGACGAGATTGCGCGATTGCACTCCAGCCTGGGTGACAAAGTGAGACTCCATCTCAAAAAAAAAAGAGTTGTTTTGCTAGTAAATGCATAAAATATGTCTATTGCTCAATAAATTGTCACAAAGTTAACCTCATGTAATCACCACTTAGATCAAGAAATAGAATACAGTATTGCCAGAATACTACTTCAGAATCACCTCTTTGCCTTCCAGGTGTAATCAATATCTTGACTTTTGGATAACCCTTCACTGCTTACCTTATAGTTTTACCACTTACGATGGCATCTTCAAACAGAGTTTAGCTGCTTATTTTGCTCAACAGTTTTGAAGATTCATTTACATTGTTGCATCTAGCTGAAGTTTGTTCATGTTCTTTGTTGTGTGGGATTTCACTGTGTGAATATACTATGGTTTAAGATTTTTATCCATTCTAGTGATGATGGACATTTACGTTTTTCTAGTTTTTGGCATTCATGAATAATATTGCTGTAAACATTCTTGTACATGTTTTCTGGTGAACATATATATGTACATTTGGTTGGGTTGATACCTCAGAATTGACTTGTTAGATCATAAAATATCTCTGTTTTCTACTTTAATGGATTATGCCAAATTATTTTCCAAAGTGGTTGTACCAATTTACACCCCATCAGGAGAGGTTAAGAATTTTAATTGCTCCACATTCTCACTGACACCATCTTTAAATTTTATTCATTTGAGTAGGTGTACACTACTTTTGCTAGTGTTTTTAAAAAATAACAGCTTTAATAAGATGTTATTTTTATGCCATACAATTCATTTATTTAAAGTGTACAACTCTTTAGCATATTAGTTTTTAGCATATCCACAGAATTGTGTAATCATCACTTGCTGCTTATAAATTTTATTTTCCTGACTCCTAATGAGGATGAGAACCTCTTTCCATGTATACAGATCATTTGAATTTCTTCTTATGTGATGTGTCTTTTAAAGTCTTTGGCTCATTTTTCTATTGGATTGTCCATCATTTTTTATTGTTTCATAAGAGTTTTAAAAAAATTGTGCATATGAGCTTTTCTTCAACTTGTATTATAGCTTTTTACTCATTTAATAATACTGTCTGATAAGCAGAAGTTTTCATTTTTGTTGCAGTTAAACATTATTTTTTCCGTTATGGTGATAACCTTTCTGTGTTTTGTTTAAGAAATACTGTATTCTCCTGACTCAGGTCATGAAGTTATATATAACCTCCTGTGTTATCTTCTAGAAGTTTGTTGTTTTTCCTTTTATATTTGTTTAGATCTGTGGTTCATTTGGAGGTGATTTTAGTGTGTGGTGTGAGTTAGGGATGTCAGTATCATCGATGCGCCACTGCTTGGCAGTGTTATCTTTGGCATAAATCAGTATCAGTTTATGCATGGGTCTGTTTTAAGGCTTTGTTTCTTATTCCATCAATATAATTGTACGTCTTTGTGCTAATATCACATTGTTTTAATCATTGTAACTTTAGATGTGATTTGATATTTTATATCTGTCTAAGCAAGTCATCCTGCCTTTTCTTCTTTTTCCCTTTTTTTTTTTCATTCAAGAGCATATTGACTGTTCTTAACTCTTTGCATTTTCTTATAAATTTTAAAACCAAGTCCCACAAAAATATGTTCAGATTCTGGCTTTCTTCATTCCACCTTTTTTTCTTTCCATTTTTTACTAAGTGAATCCCAAAAAGATGATTTCTTCTTACTTCGTGAGTGACAATATGCCAGGTCTACTAAGTTCAGGTGCACTCTAGAAATGATGGCCCGTAAAGGCAGTCTAGCACTGGTTTCTGTAGGAACCAGCTTCTGGGCCAGCAGTTGTGGAGATGTCCGTCTTGTGAGCCATCTGCATTTCTGCTCTATGAGGTTGGCCACGACTAATTCAGTTGAGTCAGGATATCTGGGGATTCTTGGACACATAAGAAGGTGACTCTGGGAAAATGTGAGAGTCTGCTAATATGGAAAATCGGAACTTGGAGTCTTTATGATTTAGGGTACCAACGTATGTACCATAGAGCTGAGGAAATCCAATGATTTTGGTTCCATGATGATTGAAGGAATGAAGGATATGAAAGAGCCCCAAACAATACCAAGAAGACGCTTAGTACATAACTGACCTCCCTCCCTTCCCTGGCTTTGCCGTACCCACCTGTAAGGTTGTGCTTGACTAAGCACACAGTCGAGCCAGGCTATGTTGGGCTGCATGCTTCAACAGCCATAGACCAGTGGCTTGGGAGTTTGTGATCAGGGATAGGAAATTCCTTTGGCTCTGTTATGTTGTCCATGATGCCAACGAGACAAAGCTGTGAACACCACCAGAACAAATGTCTGTTGACTGTGCCTTGCATTATCTTTTCTGTTTTTGGGTAGATTCTGAAAATATCCCCAAAGCAATAATCATTTTGGTGTCTCTGGTTTCTATATATATATATATATATATATATATATATATATATATATATATATATACATATATATATATATATACACACACATATATATATATACATATATATTTTTTTTAATGAAGTCAGCTTCTCAACTAAAACAACAGAACTCCAGAATTATGCCTGGTTTTGCTGTCAGACCCTTGTCCAAGCCATGCACTTGGAGACAGCCATCAAGCTGCCAAGCTGCGTGTTATCCTAACTCCCTTTTGTTCACAGCCTCATGTTGGCCCCTCTCCAGCTGCTGCCGCCAGCAGAGTGTCTCTGTTTCCAGAGCCTGTCATCTGGGACTTGCCAGCTTTCAGAGGCATCATCTTCTCTGGTTATTGGAGACTTTGAAGGAACCTTTTTCCTTTTGTTTTTGAAGGCAGATAACTGTGGACATGATGTAAGAGGTTGACAGTATTGATACCTTTGGTTTCTGTAGATGGAGGTTGTTTTTTTAAACTAGGTTTATTGAAACAAATGAGAATTTGTCAGTAATGTCCTTTAAAATCACCCTTACTCTTGAAGAGTCAAATAGAAGAGTTAAGATATGGCTACTTTCCAATTGGTCCCCCAGGGAGGGTTTGGAGCAGTTAGAGGGTCCTATGAAAGCAGAAAGACATGAATCAAAAAGAAACCAAACATACAAATGACACATTAAGTAGTAGCCATGGGCTACCTTTCCTTTTCTGATTTCTCTGGATAGAAACTAAACGCAGGAAAGAGGCAAGTATCTGGAGACAGTGCTTGAGGTGTGCTTCCCATCACAGAACTAAGGAATTTTCACTTCTTTAGCTTTCTCTCCGGGACTCCCATATCAGAGTCAAGAGACAAGTTGGTTCCTTTAGTGGTTTCCAGTTTGCTGTGAGTGGTGAGAGTTCAGAGAACTCTGGCAGTGTGCCAGGCTTGACTTTGCAGCACAGACACCCTCTTCCCGTCTTTCTTTTGGCCCCTCCCATATACCTGGAACTCTCACATATTCTCTTTCTCCAAATTTGAATAAAAATGATTTTCAGATTTTACATTCATCCTAAGGGAGAAATGTTTGCAAAATCAGGTGGACTCATGCGATCAGGAACCTGAAATAAAGAAATAAAACTCCATAGGCAGAATTCCAGGAATCGTCCAGTTGGTGGGAGAGTTTTGAATGGTTTTCTCTCCTTCCCACTCTTTTCTTCTGCCTTTCTTTCCTATAAAAAAGTCACAGACCTACTGCTTATTCTCCAGAAACTCACATCTAGTTAGTGACACCATCCTACATAAATCAAATGTGAGCAATAATGGCAATATAATAGCACCATGTATTCAGCATTTACTGAAACAATGTGCCAAGCAACTTACATATGTTATCTCATTTAATTCTGAAAATCACAATTCTGTGATGTTAGTAGTAGTATTCACCATATTTTTACAGATGGGGAAACTGTAGTTTAGAGAGATTAAGAGCTTGCCCAGCAGCACACACTTACCAAGTGAAGAGTCAGACTGGTCTGACTCCAGCCGCTATGCTAGTTCAGCATCACATAGTGCCTGGCAGGCCACAGTGATTTTGATTGTAGGAGAAGGAAATAAAAGGCCAGTGAGGGAGGCTTTGCAAAGTTGATGGGACTTGAGCTGATCATGGAGGACACGTGGAAGAAGCGAGTGAGTGAGCGTCATGTATGGCCTTCTCACGCCCTCAACTCTGATCACAGAAGTAACAGTTCTTCTTCCACACATGAGCCTTTGGAGTGCAGTAGTTTTCCACTCACAGTGGAAACTGGTTATCATTAATCACTGCCTGCAGCCCTGTTTCCTCGGGTGGTGGGGGTGCTTCTTTTGGATGCTGATAAATCTTTCTAATTAGCTGTAAAAATCATGAAAAGTCGACGTCATGTTTTAATCATAAGTCACTTGGGCCATTGGCATTCATGTCCTTACTTGAATTCTTTTTATTCTTTTTTGTTTGTTTGTTTACCAAATTGCTTTGAGTTTATGGCATTTTTAGATCTCCTGTAAGTCCAGAGAAGCTGGGATTACAAAAGTTATAAATTGTTTTCAGTAACTCAATCAGAAAAAAGCAAAGCAAAAAAAAAAAAAAAGGCATTGACACATTGTCAGTGGTTTATTTTCCCATGTGTTGGTAGAATATTAAAGATCTTTGAGATCTTTTTAGATAATTCAATGCAGGCCTGGTTCTAAGAATAAAAGCTGGCACGATGATCAGTGAGAGAGTAAATGGGTTTGATTTTTTTTTTTTCTTCTCAGAAGCTAAAGTGAACTCTTCCAAGAATTGGGAAGAAAAATGTGGGATTAGAAGTCACACTATAATTGGACTTTAGCTTTGAGTTGTGGTGTCAGAACAGGTTCAGAAAATCAAGTCTCAGCTAAAATCTCCTCCATGTCATGGTATATCAATGATACTCAAACTTCAACATGGATTGGAATCATCCGGAGAGGTTTTTACAACACAGATAACTATGCCCCAGATCAGAGTATCAGAGTCAGTAGGTCTTGGATGGAGCCAGAGATTTGCATTTCTGAAAAGTTCTCAGATGATGCTGATGCCGCTGCTACCAAATTTTGAGAGTCTGACTTCAATCTGAACTCAGTGCTAACCAGCTGTGTGATCGAGCACTGAGAGCCACTGTGATAGTTAACAGCATCTACTAGGATCCCAGCTGATAAAAATATTTACTCAGTGTCCCTTCCAGTTTGAGTGGGGTTTACTTTGCCTGAAATATTGGTGGGGATTTTCTATTTCTGGGGAGCTCTGAAGTTGAACTAATGTTGCCCTTTAGCATAAGGTCATAGAACACATGCTTCTGAGTCTGATCCTTATATGCATGTAGAAACTCCAACACTGAGCACAGCATATTGTGGCTTGATATTTTCTTTCAGCACTTGTATTATGAAAGGAAATCACTGTTATTTCTGCAAATCCCATGCTTGTGTTGTTATCTTTGTGGATTCCACAGCACCTAACAGAATGTCTTGAGTATGGTAGGTGTTCAAAAAATGCTTACTGAATTGAAACATTACAATTTAAACTTGATACCAAGAGCTCATCTGTAAGATAGTATATTTTGAGTATATAAAAATAATCAGAACAATTACATTTTATATGTGTATCTTAGTTCAGTTCAAGTTGCTGTAACAGAATATCACATACTAGGTAGCTTAAATAATACAAATTGATTTCTCACAGTTCTGGAGGCTGGAAAGTCCAAGATCTAGGTGCCAGCACATCTGGTTTATGGTGACAACCCTCTTCCTAGGTTGCAGATGTGTCTTATTGTGTCTTCACATGGCAGAGAGCAGAGATCTTCTCTCTTATGTTTCTTCTAAGGACACTAATTCTATTCATGAACGTTCCACCCTCATGATCTAATTACCTCCCAAAGACCCTCACATTTGGAATTCAGTCTTCAACATATGGATTTTGGTGGGGGGATGCAAACATTTGGTCCATAGCAGTGTGTCTTAGGATTTCAACAGAGTTGGAAAACAAATATTTGTCTTCTTTCATCTTCACAAAAGTTACATGAAATGATAGAATCTTTGGGATTCAGATTATGGAAGATCCTACATGAGTTTTAGTGTTCCCCTAACCAAAATTTCCAGGAGCAACTTTCTAGCTCCATGCCCCTGTGGAAGGCATTTTACCTGTAGGTATCGATGATTGAGTGTCAAATGCAATTGGAAATGCAGCTTTATATTATAGGAGATATACTGGGAGCCCAAGTTGAGTACCACTACAGAGGGAGCATTGCTCACTCTGAGCCCAGGAGAAGCGTGCTCTCCCACAGTATCTGCTCTCCTTATGACTACTACAATGAGAGACTACCAAAAAAGAGAGACTACTGAACACTATTCTTCTGGAAAATATAGTCTGAATCATTGAATGCAGCATGCCAAATACATGTTGATAATTCCATTTTCAATTTTTAAGTGTCAGGGAAAGTTACTTTTTTTTATAATGATAAATAGAGTTCATTAATGGGAAATTATGTGTGACCCGCTCTTGTTATCCATTCTCAAATGGATATTTCAATCACAAAGTCACAACATGAAACCACTTTGGAATAGTTACTTGCCTAGTAATCAAACAATTCATGTGACATGAATATTACAGTCTTCCTAGTTTTTTCTTTTTAGTCTTCTGTTATAGTCAGTGGATATCAAAAAGTTGACTCATTATACAGTAAGCCAAGATACTTTTATGATTCTTATAAGTACGTTTTATTATTTTTCAGTGCCTTAGGGAGGACTCTGTGTGTTAGTCTGTTCTCATGCTGCAAATAAAGACATATCCAAGACTGGGTAATTTATAAAGGAAATATGTTTAATTGACTCAGTTCAGCATGGCTGGGGAGGCCTTAAAAAACTTAAAGTCATGGTGGAAGGGGAAGCAAACCCGTCCGTCTTCACATGACAGCAGCAAGAAGTGCCTAGCAAAGGGGGTAAAGCCCCTTATAAAACCATCAGATCTCGTGAGAACTCACTATCACGAGAACAGCATGAGGGTAACCGCTTCCATGACTAAATGACCTTCTACCAGATCCCTCCTATGACACGAGGGGATTATGGAAACTGCCAATCCAGATGAGATCTGAGTGGGGGCATAGCCAAACCATATCACTCCGGGAGATTCTTTTGGATATTAATATTAGGAATATCAGTGTTTCTCCTGAACAAATGGTTTCTTTTAATAGTGAATAAAATGAAGCATGTAGCTAATCAACTTTCTCTTTTATAGTAGCTGTTAGGCAGTGTGGACCAAATTTGTGACTCATCTATCAAAAGTGTATTTATGGAATATGGTTTTGAGATTTTTGCCTTTGTATGTGTGCACATATGTTCCTACTCCTTTCGCACCTACTTTATAAAAAAGGCTTTATGGTTGTAAAATAATGCATATTTATCTTAAAATATTTGGAAGCTATCGAAAAGCAAAAGCAAAACCAAAAACCAAAACCAATTGAACCTAGAATATTTTTGCAGTCTTCTATGCATATATACGTCTCTCTATTTAAGTAAATTGGCATATAGGTGTGGTGGCGTGCACCTGTAGTCCCAGCTACCTGGGAGACCGAGGTGGGAGGATGGCCTGAGCCCAGGAGGTTGAGGCTGCAGTGAGCTGACATTGCACTGTGGCACTTCAGCTTGGGCAGCAGAGTGAGACCTGTTTTTCTTTAAATAGTATTCCTGTATTATCACCCTTAATTTACACCATTCTTCTGCTACTCTTAATTTATACCATTCTTCTGTGTTTCATGTTTTGTAAACTACCTAGAAATTCTTTTAAAACAAGGGAGGCTATATGCGAATAATCAAACATAAAACAAACAAACGTGCATCTGGTGACTTGATGCAGACTGATAAAGGAGGGAGAGGAATCAAATGAAAAGTGAAAAATATAATGAAATCCCTTGTGATTTCCATAAGCAAGGATCTTTGTGATGGGGAAATGAAGAAAGTGTGTACCTCTCTTACAGATACATGCCACCTTCATATCGAAATGATGGTGACCTCCCCTTTGGAAAATATGGCCTCTAAGTGTTTTCATGAGAGTGGCAGATCTGCACAAATTTAGCCATATTTAGGTGTTGACACAACTAGGTAAAGGTCCACTCCACAGTCAAGGACCAGGAGGCAGGTCACTGAACCACACAGGGTTTAAGTGCAGGTTTGTTCTTATTAGTCATCAATTAGTTCAACCTGCAGGTCATTGCCTGCCTACCTTCTGGCTGGCTCTCTTGGGGTTCCTGATAGTCTTTGCAGGAGTAACAATGTGAAATGCCATATCTCAGCTTCATGGGATGAACTGATGGGAAACGGAAGTTCTCAAACCAAAGATTCATGCAACATCCCATGAATGTTTCTTCTGAGAAACAAAGAACAATTTACTCAGTTGTAAAATCATGTCTTTTGAAAAGATGTTTGATGAGCTGCCAGTTGACTTCAAATAGATTCCTGAATATCCTGATTACATAAGACATGCAACCAGATATCTTCCTGGCTCTCTTTCCCTCTGTGCTTGAGCTCTTTGCCTGGAATCCCCTTCTCTTGCATTTTCACCAGGAAGGTTGTCCCTGAGGACAAGGGTGGGACATCTTTTCCTTAGGGATGCCTTCTCCAACTCCTGTATGTGTCTCTGTGCTTGATGCTCTCATAGCACTTCTTATTACCCGTAATTGCTGGATAGCATGTGCTCCTTTGGACTGAAGCTTTCTTAAGCACAGGGCACAGGTTTTGTTTCGTCTGACAGGAGCATGATATTTGTTGAATGAACGAGTTATATCTAGACTTTTCTCATCAAGGTAGACTTCTTGGGGTAGGTGTGGAATGATCTAAACTCAAATACTTTAAATACTACCTAGAGCTAAGAAAAATTACCAAGAAGGCCATTCAAATGGAGAGAAAAGACACTAGGGCCTAGGAGTTAGCTCTTTATTATTTTTGCTAGTTAGACCATAGGGCAATATCTGCTTTTCTACATTCTGTGTAAAATATCTTTCACTAGCTTTTTTTCTTAAGAATTATATTTTATGTGTTATTTTTCTCAATCAGATAGAACATGCATCCTAAATGACAGAGTCTCAATTTTGTATTTCAGTGAAACTATGTAAATAGTAACGTACTTAATTCACCAGAATCCTGAGTGAACTGGCTCCTGCCTGCATCAGACTATAGGAAAAAAAGGCAAATTAAAAAAACAAATAATTAAATAATTATTTTCAAGACTAGCTGCCAGAAAAAAATCTGAAGGTCAGTATTCAGTAAGTCCATTTTTTAATTTATTGAAGTATATAGAAATAGTTGATTTTCATGATTATCTTCCATCAGCAAACTTTTTATTAATTTTTTAAAAATAATAATTGATAAGATAAATAATTCGTTTTAGAAAAGTTCTCAGAAGACCTCAAAAAATCATTTTAACATAAGCTGAACATCCTTTTTAGGGTGTCAAGTTTCTGCTATTGTGTTCTAAATGCCGATTAAGTGCTCTGTGTAAGGAAAACACATATTGCTGTAAATTAATCAGGAAGACATATGCAAGATACCTTGAAACAACTGCTTTTAACTCTCTTGTTAAAGGAAACTGTCAATACAAAGAAGTCTTTACATTGAAATGACTATGCGAGATCCCTAAGTAAGGCTGTATTTAACTGCTAGTTCTTATCGCTCTGCAGGGGCTGTGAAACAGCTTGGATTTGTGTCCCTGCCCAAATCTCATGTTGAATTGTAATCCCCAGTGTTGGAGGAGGGGCCTGATAGGAGGTGATGAGATCATGGGGACAAATTTCCCCCTTGCTGTTCTTGTGACAGTGAGTGAGTTCTCACGAGATTATTGTTTAAAGTGTGTAGCACCCCCTTCCCCATCTCTCTTCTCCCTACTTCAGCCACGTAGGGCTTGCCTGCCTCCCCTTCACCTTCCTCCATGATTGTAAGTTTCCTGAAGCCTCCCCAGCCATGCTTCCTGTACAGCCTGTGGAACTGTGAGCCAATTAAACCTCTTTTCTTTACAAATTATGCAGTCTCAGGTAGATCTTTATAGTAATGTGTGAATAGACTGATACAGCCTGCTGATAAATGGTAATATTGTAGTGAAGGTAATTACCTCTAGCTGCCGCAACAGACAAATCCCCAAGTTTCCCCCAAAAATAAAATAAAGTTTATTTTTTGCTTATGTGGGTCCAGTTTGGCCATCCATCTGGACTATAGATTATCCAAGGTCATGGTTGCAAAGGAGATGGAAGATGGAGAAGGCACATGGCCTTTACCTGCCTTAGCCCAGAAGTGATATGTGTCACTGTGGTTCAGTGTATTTGGGCAGATCTAGTCAAAGAGTTCCAAAGAACTGCAGGGAAGGCTGAGAAATGTATTTTATGAGTATGCATATATGGTTGCTGAACATTAACTGCCTCTGCCACTATATTTTTGACAATTAGAATTGTATGCATCTCCTTTTTCTGCTTATTGTGCTAGTAAGGTTAGTAGGTTGTGGGGGGGTTGGAGGTTGGAGGTAGAGAGAAACAGGATACAAGGATATATGTAGTGATGTCTTCTATCTCTTCTAGTAGCAGAACCCACATTTCCTTATGAGAACCATCTGTCTCCCAATTACGGCTCTTATAGTCTGGCTTGACTGTTCCCTTTCTGCTAGGGCTGGGCATATGCCCTATTCCTGACAAATCAGGGATCATTGTAGGACACAAGAGCCAGGCCATATCTGCCTATGGTGACAATAATTGTGCCCACATAGTGCCATCAGTGAATGTGTCTTTTTGAAAATGAAGCCAAATCAAGAGACCACTGAGCCAAGAGAAAAGAGATAATTTGAATGGCATTTATAGACAGACAGAAACTTTGGATCAAGCACTGTCAGTTCCTATGTTGACTTTCTCAATTATGCCAGCCAGGTATTCCTTTACTTTGAGCTAGGCTGAGTTGGGTTTCTGCAACTTGCAAATGAAAAAGATGAGCTAGCGGTTTTTACTCCACAAAACTTCAAAACATAATCCTTTTAAACCTTTGCCTCTACACCTGAGTAAATAATACCCATTGCCTAAAAAAGCACTGATAATTATAGTCTCTATCTTTTCATCATAGAATTGTTGGTTTTATGGTACAGGTACCATATAAATGAGAAGTGTCTAAGGTCCTGTGTGTGTGTCTCTCCTACATCAGTAGAGTTTTTATAATTAGCAGTTGGCTAATTACTACCTGAATCAAAATGGATTTAATTTTGGCAGGAGTCAAATAGAAAAATCAGCTTATAGAATACTGAAGGAAAACCCCCTCTCTATTCTGATCACCTCCACAAAAATCAGACTATTAGTCAATAGATGGTTTTGCAAATATCGAAAGTCAATCTGAGTAATCTTTTCTCTGGCCATGGCAGTGTAAAGACATAGATCCCACAGCCAGATCCGAACTCTGTGGAGTGTTTCAGGGGAATTTGGCTCAGTTGCCCTATTTAACCCAACACTTCACAAGAAAAGTCTGAAAGAAGATATGCAGTAACTTTCTGGTGACCCAGACTATTGCAACCTCTGTCTCTAAATCACATGACATTTGTTTACTTTCTTTCCAATGGGCTGATTAATTATTTGTCTTTATTTAGTGTTCTGAATCAGGAGCCAAAAGAAGTCGGAGCATCTGGGGCCAATTTTTGCATGTAAAACTAACAGAGCAATTTGGCTGTCTGATGGTGAAGAGTGACTTTCCTTTAACTTTGTCATCACTACCACATCCGACCTGCCCTGTTCCAGATGTGCAACAACTGGGCTTTGAAAGAGTGTGACGAGGAAATCAAACAGGGCACGTGGACATACAAAGGAGATAAGAGGCTCCAATAGATTATGTTTCTTTCTGTGTAATTTCTTTCATCTAATTCTGTCAACATTTACTGGAAACCTCTGTCTGGAGCACAAAATCCTTTCTCTTTTACAAGCAAGGTGGTAAATGTAAAGAAAGTTTTATTGTCCAAGGTAATTAATAGCAATAGGAATCCACATGAAAAATTCCCTAAATCTTTCCCCATAGAATATTTTTGGGTAATAAGTTAAATTAAACCAAACTCCTCTTACTGCCTGGATGGAAAGTATTACTGGCCCTAGCTGGGTGGGTGCCCTGGAGAAATGAAGATTTCTTTTCTGGCTGGGTGTGGTGGCTCACGCTTGTACTCCGGCATTTTGGAAGGCCAAGATTTAAGTCCAAGAGTTTGACTCCCTGTCTCTACAAAAAGATGAAAAAATTAGCCCAGTGTGGTGGCAAGCACCTTTAGTCTCAGCTACTCTGGAGGCTGAGGTAGGAGGACAGCTTGAGGCTGGAAGGTCAAGGCTGCAGTGAGCCATGGTCATGCCATTGCACTCCAGCCTGGGTGAAAGAACAAGACCCTGTCTCACCAGGTATGGTGGCTCATGCCTGTAATCCCAGCACTTTGGGAGGCTGAGGTGGGTGGATCACTTGAGGTCAGTAGTTTGAGACCAGTCTGACCAACATGGTGAAACCCTGTCACTACTTAAAAAAAAAATTGTTCTTCTAAGAGAAATATATTCTAATTATATTCTTATACATATCCTTTATTCCACACTGGGGCAGATTTTCCTTCAACACATGTAAAGTAAACATTGTTTTCTTCTGTACGTTAGAGTGATGATTTAATGACTCAGCTGACAATATCAAATGACAATAAATGATACCCAACGACTTTGACTGGAAAAGGTTAAGTTTTAAGTAGGAATATTCAGGGAGAGAAGGAAGTTATCATTTGACTACTAGCTTATTCATCATCATCATCTTCTTCTTCTTCTTCTTTTTTTGTGACAGAGTCTTTCTCTGTTGCCCAGGCTGAAGCACAGTGCCACAGTCTTGGCTCACTGCAACATCTGCCTGCCAGGTTCAACTGAGTCTCCTGCCTCAGCCTCCAGAGTAGCTGAGATTACAGGTGCATACCACCACACCTCGCTAATTTTTGTATTTTTTTGCAGATGTGGTTTTGCCATGTTGTCCAGGCTGGTCTCAAACTCCTGACCTCAAGTAATCTGCCTGCCTCAGCCTTCCAAAGTGCTGGGACTATAGGCATGAGCCACCGAACCTAGACAGCTTGTTCTTCTTTATCAAAACTTTCCTTCTTACATGGTTAACATGATCATCTCATGTCTAAACAAATCCTGAAGTTACATAAACCAGGTCTAGGTGGAAGCTATTTGTCTGTTGAATATTAACATAATCCTAATAATTATGTTAGAACAACTTCTGTCATCAGCTGATCATCGAAGGTTTGTTGAGGATATTATTTGTGCTACGTTAAGTGAATGCAGGCAGCAGATGAAGTCTCTACTTTTTTCACAACCTAGTTTGGTGAGATAATGTTAGCACAGATTAAGCAGATGTTACTAGTAAAATCAGCATTAATACTAAGTTATGTGGCACAGACTAGAACTCTCAGAAAGAGGCTGCAATCATGATAAATATGGTAGGAGTCAGAGATCGTTCTGGGCTTTAAAGAAAGGTTTAATCAGGCCGGACACGGTGGCTCACACCTGTAATCCCAGCACTTTGGGAGGCCGAGGCGGGTGGATCACAATGTCAGGAAATCGAGACCATCCTGGCTAACCCCATCTCTACTAAAATACAAAAGAAACAAACAAAAAATAGCCGGGCGTGGTGATGCGCAGCTGTAGTCCCAGCTACTCAGGAGGCTGAGGCAGGGGAATCGGTTGAACCAGGGAGGGGGGAGGTTGCAGTGAGCCAAGATTGCACCATTGCACTCCAGCCTGGTGACAGAGCAAGACTCTGTCTCAAAACAACAACAACAACAACAAAAAACCCCAAAGAAACGTTTAATCATAGACTGTGCATCTAAGCCCCTGCTGAACAAAACACACGTTAGTTTCAAGATAGACTAGGTTTGGGAATATGGGTACCTCTGTGCTAATGCATCACTCCACTGAGGAAACAGGGTTTGTATTCTACTTATTGTGCCTTCATTGCATAAATTTTATGCTCATTGGAGAGAATATTTACTCATAATCTAGCCCATCCATTCTTATAAAAGAGACCTCTGAAAGGTAAGAGTCACTTTCCTGAGGGAAATATAGGACTCTGGGAGAGAGCGCACACTTTGGGAATGGGAAAATTGCCTGTGAAATCAAATTTAGGCGAAAAGGTAGCCCAGCAGCCATATGTAAACCGTTCCCTCATGTAGGAACAATACTGTGCACTTGGTAATTCAATAGAAAACATTAGTCATTTATCATCCTTAATTATCAGTCATCTCTAACTGCATCTGGTTTGCATTTTTTATTAGAAAGGGTTTTTTTTTTTTTTTTTGAGTTGGACTCAGGCATTTTTTTCTTCTGTTCCTGATTTCATTTTGTTATTCTTTTTAAAATTCCATCACTAATTCCCATGATGTGAAGAGGTTTCTATTTCATAAGACACAATAAATCAAGCAACGCCTCTGTTGTAACGTCGTCCTTACTGCGCATTTGTCACGGGCCCTGGATTGCTGAGTTTACTCAAGGTTAGAGAGTCAGGCTGCTCTGAGGACAAACTTAGCCAGTGCCGTGAATATGCACGTAGCCCCATCAGAGGAGCCGAAGGTATAAAACTTCCGTCAACTTGAGAGAGCACAGCTGCTTCAGAAAAGTCATGGGGCAAAAACTGACCCTGGGACATTTTGGAGTTTGAAGGCTCTTGTCCTGGCACTCTGGACAGTGTATGATGGCCATGTCACACTTTTGTAGGTAGAACTCATGGTAATGAGTCATGTTTTTCTCTCATAGAATAATAGTAACAGCTAATATTTATTAAGAATTTTCTACATGTTCTGCATTGTGCAACATGCTTTTAAAATACATTGTCACATTCAATTCTCGTGATAACCCTTTCAGGGAGGGTAGTACTATTTATATCTTTTAGATGAGTAAACTGTGGCCTTAGAAAGATATAGTTGCTTGTTAATTTCTCAGCTGGTGAGTCCCTCGACCATAAAGGTATAAAATAAATCATACCCCTAAAGCTTTAGGAGGTAGGCCGATGTTACAGTGTCTCCAGAGAGATTTATTTTAAACCTGAAAATCCCAGGGCAAGATAGCTAAGCTCCTTATTTTTTTTTTCTCTATGATAGGGGATTTCTTTTTTTTACTGAAGTTGTAAATTTATATGTTTAATTTTAAAATAAGGTTTGCATTTAACAATTGGCTCACGAAACTCTTGAGAGCTGGAGTGAGCTGGCGTGAGGTGAGCACACTACTGCCTGTATCTAATGATGCTGAGATGCCGCAGCTTCCAAGCCATGATGAGGAGGGAATCAGAAGATTTAGGAAAATACGAATGTTGAAGTGGATGTATCATGCACAAACTGCTCACTCATTCCTGACTACATTTCTCTAGAAAGCCCAGAAGATATCTTCTTCACTAAGACTTTGGTTTTTTTAAATTTTATTTCTTGTTATTTTGTTTTAATTTGATAGTATTTTAAGAGGAGGGCGAGGGCTGAAAAACTATCTATTGTGTGCTGTGCTTACCATTCATTCTCTAGTTTTTAATTTAAAGGTCACTGTTTAATTCGAACATCACTATCTACTGGGTACCGTGCTCACCACCTGTTCTCTAGTTTTTAATTCAACGGTCACTGTTTTCAACAGATAAAGAAGCAGGTACAAAGATTCACCCTAGTACATACAATACAAGTGACAGAATCATTTGTACTCCAAACCCCAGGGACATACAATCTACCCAAGTAACAATCCTGCACACATACCTCCGAACCTAAAATAAAAGTTGAAAAAGGAAAGAAAATAAAAGATTTTGAACTATACGTTAGTGAAGGAATCACAGAGTCCTTGCAAAGCTCTGTGGTTGTTCTCATTTGTAAACTAACTGTGACCATGGAGGATGTGCCATTGATATGGGCATTCTAATTTCAATGGGGATGTTGGATTCCTGGAGCAGTAGAGGTCAAGTAGCAATGCTGATCCACCAAACACAAGGTATCCACATTCAGTATAAAGAGCAGCAGACATACTAGCAATCAAAAGCGTTAGGATGCAGAGATCTTTGGTGGTGGCTAATTGACCATGATGTTCCTAAAAATGAAATAGGTGGGCAGTCTGCTAGTATATTGCTTTATCTATATAATAGAAAAAAAAACTCTAGTTCTTTTTTTAAAAAATATATTTATATATATATATATATATTTTTTTTTTAAGAGACAGGGTCTCACTTTGTTACCTAGGCTGGAGTGCAGTGACGTGATCATAGCTCACTGCAGCCTCAAACTCCAGGGCTCAAGTGGTCCTTCCTGTTTATCCTCTCAAATAGCTAGAACTACAGGCATTCAGTTGTTTTGTTTTATTTATTTTTGTCTGTTTTTTTTTTTTTTTTGGGGGGGGTAGAGAAAGGGTCTCACTATGTTGCCCAGGCTGGTTTCAAACTTCTGGCCTCAAGTAATCCTCCCACCTTGGGCACCCACAGTGCTGGGGATCAACAGGCATAAACTACCGCTCACAGCCTGAGAAACTCTAGTTCTTACAGACAAAAATCTGAGTTAAGTTGCCATAATGGAGAGTCAGGGTCACTCGCCAAGTATTCTGACCTAAGTTAATTCACAGATTTAGAGCCCCATGATTGAAGGGGGAGTCCAGGTCTCCTTTAGGAAGGATTCTGCCTCATTGCTGCAAGTAAATACTATAAATCTTCCTCCACGTGTTTTCTCAAAGAGACCTGTGGCTGTTTGTTAGAGTGACTAAGCACTGTGGAAATGGAAATGTCCAGATATTTCAGTAATGACTAAATACTCTCTCTTAATTATGTTAACTCCTGTGACCTAAACTACCCATGGTAGCCCACCAGTTAAAGTGGGGGCATCTAGTCTTCAAGATACAGATGATGTCTGAGCCCAAGGTTAACTCACAGTGAGCCCAGTTGGTCAGTTGACCCCCCTGTAGTTATTTTCCCAGTTCCTGAATGTATAATGGGAATAGACATACTTGGTAACTCTCAGAATCTCTACATTGGCTCTATGACTCCTAGGGTAAGATCCACTGTGGTAAGAAGGACAAAGTGGAAGCCCCTGAAACTTCCCATTACTACAAAGATAATAAACCAGAAGTGATATTGCAACCCTGGGATGAATTTCAGAGGTATGTGCCACTGCCAAAGACTCGAAATGTACAGGGTGATACCTACCACATACCCATTTTACTTGATCTGTACAGACATTGAATGGATCTTGAAGAATAAATTTAATCGGGAGGTAATTCCAGCTTCAACTGCTATCCAAAAAATGGTATCCTACTGGAATAAATAAACACAGCCCCTGGCACTTGGTGTGTAGCTAGTGACCTGAAAAATGGCTTTTCTTTCATACCAATATGCAAAGGCCACTGGAAGCAGTCTGCGTCTATCTGGCACAGCCAAGAGTAGAGTTTACCCCCTTGAGTCAGGGCTATGTCGATTCTGCTTTCTGCTATTACACAGTCCACAGAGAAATTGATTAGCTTGACATTGCACAAAAATATAGGGGACACTGGTCTTCTACATTAATGATACTGATTGTCTCTAGTAAGCAGAAAGTAGCACATCGGGTGCCTTAGTAAGAAATATGTAAGCTAGAGAGTGGGACATAAACCCTACAAAAATTCAGGAGACGTCAGTCAGGTTCTGGGAGTTCAATGGTCTGGAATAAGGAGGTAAGTTTCTGCATCTAGCACCATCTACTATGAATAAAGACCTAAAATGCTTTGTATGCAGTTAAAAATTTTTTTGAGGTCACATATACTACATTTGACTATACTGCTCTCACCTATGTACTGAGTTACCCAATAGGCTGCCAGTTTTGATTGTGGACCAGAGAGGCAGGGGACCCTGCAGCAATTCCAGCTTCAGTGATGCTGTCCTAATACCTGGGCCTTATGTTCCAGCAGATCCAATGATAATATGTACACAGCAAATAGGGTTGCTGTTTGGAGCTTCTGGCAAGTAACAGGAGAATCACAGTGTAGATCTGTAGGGTTTTGGAACTATCTATGCTCTCTTCTTCAAGTAATTATTTTCCTTTTCAAAACAGTTCTTGGCTTGCTACTTGACTGCACAAAGACTAAATGCCTAACCACAGGACATCAAGATCTTATGTGATATGAGCTTCCCATTATGAATTCAGTGTTGTCTGACATGCCTAGCCATAAGGTTGAGTGTGGACTGTGCAATCTATCATCAAGTGACATTCCTTACAATCAACTAAATGACGATCTTGAGCCTAGTTTAGAGGTGGGTTTGCATATTATGCTGATACCACCGAAAGTGGACAGCTGCATCTTTACAGCCTTAGGGGTGACTCTGATACATGTCCTATTGTTTCTGTTTCTTTGAACCCTGGTTAATACAATATGTAATATTACTATAATGTAATATACTGTGTTATGTTATCAATATATTATTGTGTATTTCAGTAAAATATTAATATTATAAATTATAATATAATATCAATTGTGCAGTATAATATACATGTGTAATAATGTAATAGCAATTGACAATTCACTTTGTGTTCTATTGTTGGAAGAATTGGCTGCCACCTTGCAGAATCTTGTCCTGAATCATTATCGTGTTTGCTTTTTATAGTTTCGTTTTCACATCGAAAACTATTCTTAGGGCATATCCTCTATGCTCTAAAATGATTTATAATCCAATTGTGATCTACTTTATATCAGATTTCTCAGTGTTCTAGTTTTGAGTCAGGAAACTTTATCAAATGTATAATAGGGACTCATGGAGCCTTGAAACTTGATCAAATTTATAAAAGAGACTTTATTTTATTCTCTTTTTTGCCATTTTGGAATTTTATGTCCTATTTAAATTGTTCTCTGTTTTTAATTCAAAGATCACTGTTTTCAACGGATAAAGAAGCAGGCACAAAGATTCACCCTAATACATTAAGCATCATTGAAAAATCATAGTTAAAAACAAGAAGCGGTTAAAGAAAGAAGTGGTTAACAAGGAAACAATCAACAACACAAAACAGCAACCTACAGATTAGAAAAAAAATATTTGCAAGCCACATATCTCATAAGGGGTTAATATCCAAAATTGATAAAGAACTCATACAACTCAAGAGTGGAGAAATAAATCACCTGATTATAAAATGGGCAGAAAGGCCTGAATAGATATTTTTCCAAAGAAGACATAAAAATGGCCAATGAGTATATGAAAACCTCTTCTTGTTTTTTACCATGATTATTTGCTGGAAGCCTCAGCGTATTTGAAGAGTTTCATTTTTCTGACGTTCTTTTGGGTCCCTTACAAACTGGTATCCCATCATGGTTTCTCTCTATGAGGCAACCTGAAGTGCCATCATTGAGTTTACCAACAGTAGTCTCTAACCCTTCTTTCTGTCTGGAGGACTCTCCATTTCCCTGACCCCAGTGCACCTAAGCCTAAGCATTAACATCTTTTGCTCTGGAAGATCTATGATCCTTTGCACTAGGTTCGATCCTTTTAGTTAGATAATGTGCTATTTCCTTCTGTAGTATACCATACCTTCCTTTTCCAAATTTTCAGCAAACTTTCATTATTGGTTAAGTGTATTTTTATAAATACATTTTATTGTGCATATGTAAGGAATACGACATGATGTTATAGAATACATATAGATAGTAAACAGGTTATTGTAGTGAAGCAAATTAACACATACATCAGCTCACACAGTTTGCTATTTTTGTTTTTGTGGCAAGAGCAGCTAAAGCTACTCAGCATGAATTTCACACACAAAACAACTTTATTACCTAAAGTCCTCTTGTACATTAGATCACTAGACTTATTCATATTACATATATGCTACTGTGTATCCTCTGACCTACATATCCCTGTTTCCTTCCTTCCCAACTGCTGTTAAACACTATTTTGCTATTTCTGTATATTTGATTTAAAAATATTACACGTATAAGAATAATTATTTTCTGTGTCTGGCTTATTTCACTTAACATAATGTTCTCCAGTCTCATGCATATTGTGGCAAATGACAAAATCTCATTCTTTTTTAGGACTGACTAATATTCCATTGTATATATGTACCACAGTTTCTTTTTCCATTTGTCTATTGACAGATGCTTAGGTTGTTTCCATATCTTAGCTCTTGTGAATAATGCTGCAATGAATATAGGAGTGCAGGTATCTTTACAAGGTGGTGATTTTATTTCCTTTGGCTATATGGCTGGAAAATAGATTGCTGGGTCATATAGTAGTTCTAATTTGTATTCCTTTAGAAGTCTCCCTACCATTTTCCATAATGACTGTATCAATCTACATTCCCATCAACAGTGTATAGGAGTTCCCTTTTTTCAAAATCCTCACCAACATCTGTTAACTTCTGACTTTTTGATACCAGCCATTATAACAGTGGAAGGTGGTATCTCATGGTGGTTTTGATTTGCATATCCTTGGTGATTAATGATGCTGAGCATCTTTTCACACATCCATTGGCAATTTTTATGTCTTCTTTGGAAACATGTCTTTTGCCCATTTTATAATCAGATGACTTGTTTTTTCACTCTTGAGTTGTATGAGTTCATTATAAAATTTAGAATATTAACCCCTTATCAGATGTATTCCAATCTGTAGGCTGCTGTTTCATTTTGTTGATTGTTTCCTTTCTGTGCAGAGCTTTTTGGTTTGATGTAGTCCCATTTATTTATTTTGCTTTTTGGCCCGAGCTTTTGGTATGATATTAAAAAAAATCATTACCAAGGCTAATGTCCAAGAGCTTTTCCTCTCTTCCAAGAGAACATAATCTTATATTTAGGTCTTTTACACATTTTGAGTGGACTTTTGTATATGGTGTAAGATAAGAGTAATTTTTTTCAGCCTTAAGAAAAAATCCTGCCAATTGTGGCAACATGGATGAACCACGAGGATGTTATGCTAAATGAAACAAGACAAACACAGAAAGATAAATGCTGCATGATCTCTATGAGGCTAAAAGAGTCAAACTCACAGAAACAGGGAGTACAAAGGTAGTTACCACAAGTTGAGGGATGGGAGAAATGCAGAGATGCTGTCCAAAAGGCACACACTTCTGCTTAAAAGGTAAATACATTCTGGAGACCTTAGGTACAGCATGGTGACTATACTTAATAAAAATGATGTTCTGCATGTTTGAAATTTACCGAGAGTAGATCTTAAGTGTTCTTGCTCCTCCCTAAGAAAATGGTAATTATGTGAGGTGATGGGTATGCTAATTAGCTTGATTGTGGTAATCATCTCCCAGTATACATAAATATCAAAACATCATGTTGTACACCTTGAACATATACAATTTTAATTTGTCAATTATACCTCAGTAAAGCTGAAAAAAAAATCATTCTTCTAAAAATGTCCATGTTTTTTACTAGTCTGTACATTCTGCTGGGGCAGGAATCTGACTTGGTTCCTGACGTACAGAATCAGTTAACAAGTGCCAGGCAGTACTCTAGACCATTAGGTTCTTTATGGAATGAACCTATTCTTATTTCATAGGAGACCTTTTTCCCATTTTCTTTTGGTCTCTTGCTCTTTCAAATTCCTTTACTTTCTAAACATAGCAATCATTAAAAAATATTTAGAAAACATTAGAAAAAAGGTAGCATAACATATTTAACATGAGAAAAGTTGTTTCCTCAGACCCTGATTGTGGCTTAATGTCTTCCAGGTACCCATGAAGGCCTACAGTGTCAGTAAGCTACAGTAGGCCAGTCTTTGACACAATGAAATTCAACAGTCAATTGACATCTTGGCTGAGTTCAAGGTGATGTCTGCCTGTTGTCTCTTTCTAGACTCAGAGGTTAAAACAAATGGATGATTTAGGGCAGTAAACATACTCTGCATGATACTATCGTGATAGATACATGTCAATACACATTTGTCCAAACACTCTGTACATCAGGAGTGAACCCTAAAGAAATACGTACTTTGGGTGATGATGTGTCAATGTAGTTTCATCAATTGTAACAGATGTATCAGTTGGAGAATATTGATAATAGTGGAGATTATGCAGGTGTGGTCTGTACCTTCCTCCCCAACCTACCGCTGCTCTAAAAAGTAAAATCTTCCTAAAAGCAACAACAAAAATCACAACATTAAATAAAATAAAACAAAACGTAAAACAAATGGATGAGACTTGGTATCAGAGGTCTATGGTTTTAACAGTTGGAGGAAAACGTCCTTAGAGGATTCATATTAAAAGGATGCACTTTCTAGTCTCTAATTCTTAGGCTGATTTACTTTAACAGATTAAAAGGAAGAACTACTCAATTCAGATATCATCTAAATAAAAGTGTGAATGAAAATTTGCCCAGTTTAATACATCAGATCATGAATGAATTACTCAAACATCCATTATTACCTAAACACATTTGTTTCTCTTCCTAGCAAAATCTGTGGAAGCCACAATGAGTGTAAGAGTGAATAGTTTAGTTACAGGCATCATATCCATCCAGTGTCCTGATCTAGAAACCTAGATAACATTCTTGATTGCCCTTTCTCCATTCCCACACCTATCCTCTTCAAGTCATTCACCAAATTTTGTCAGTTCTACCTCCTGCTGCCTCTCAGATCCATCCCTTTTCTACATTTGAATTTCTACTACTATGGTTCATATCATTATTTCTCAAGCAGATTGCTGCATCTACTTCATCCGATCTCCCTGCCCTCAGTCCGTTTTCCAAATCGCAACCTTGGTAAGTCAGATTGTGTGCTTCCTTGCCTAAAGTACTTCAGTGATTCCATGTTGTTACAGAGTTAAGTTCATGCTCTTCGGCATTGCATACTAGGTCTTTCATACTCGACTCCCGTTCACTTCTTTGTCTTATCTATCACTTCCTCTATTCTCTAAGTTTCATTACATCACGTGACTCTAGGCATTTGTACATATTGTTTCCTCTGAAGGCCTGTGGTCTTTTCTCTTTTACTTGTTCAGCTATAACCCTTTGCTTTGACTATAGCGGAGGCACCACTCTGAGAAGGGTTTCCTCTCTGGCCTCCCCATAGCTCCCTGTGCATACCTTTATCATGGTATTATTCATATTGTGTTCTGGTTCTCTTTTATATTTTTCTACTTCTTCCCAACCCTCCAAAGAATTATAAGCTATTTAGAGGCAGGAGCTGTTGAATGAATAAATTAATGGATACAAGAAAAAAAGTAAATATCTAAGAGTTTCCTACTCCCTTTATTAGTTGACAAACTTGGTCAAGTTAAGAGTTTGCCAATTATAAACCATCATAAGCTCTATGCAGGAGCTCACTTTTGTTCTAACCGAATACCCTGTTCTTCAAAGACACAAATGACATTAAATGTTTTGCAAATGAACCCACTGGAGTGCAAGAGGAATATTATATTGGAAAACATTAAACAACCTGAAACAAAAAGCAGATCATTTCCCAACCGCAAATTGCAAATTAAAGAAAAAAAATTCTAAACCAAGATTAAAACCTACTTTAAAGTAAGTACTGCCAACACTTTAAAGGGAGGGCACGGTCAAATCAAAGGGATGAAGACAAATGCTAAACTGAAGAATATTAGCCAAGAAAATAGAATGTCAGGAAGCCCCCTTGGACAATGAGAGAAAATGAAACAAATTCAAGTTTTAAAAATCTTTGATTTCTATAGGATTGCTTCTTTGTTTTTGTTTTTCTCCGTGAGCTGATCTCAGAAACTTTTCCTTTGCAGGAAGAGGCTGTCATTTTATCATGGTGTGTGTTTGTTCATATGCCACACAGGCAATGAATTATGAAGAAAGAAAAGCCTTGTAGGAGGCAGGGCCAGGCTACTTATGCTTTTAAACTAGGTAGCCACAAATGAGGTTCAGTTGGAAAAACAACTTGAAAACTGAATTCTTCCCCAACATATTACACATCCCAAAAGAAATGCTGATGTTCCTTCTTCTCTTCTCTCTGTTTCTGCAAATCTTACCACTTCGAGACCTCAGTTTCCCCAAGCTTCCAGCTTCCCCAGAGATTCTGGCCATGTTGGCCATTTCTCCTGACCTCCTTAAGAGCTTTGGAGTCAGACTATTCAATTGTTCATATTATTGCATTATAGTTATCTCTGATTATGTTTTTGTGTATATTAATTGCCTCTCTAATCAGATTATTTCCTCTGCCAATAATTGTTATTGACTTTTAAAAAATATTTATGATAGTTATTAGCACAATATGCAGTATATATAGTAAGCACTCAGTAAACATTACAGTTAAATCAAATTAAATTTTATGACAGAGATTATTTTCCCCTTTCAAAACTATTAATGGAAACAAAAATCAGACTGTGACTATCTTCATCATCCCTGTTATATAACAAGTATTTTCTTTCTCCTTTTCTTGTTTTTCAAATTATAAGCTTATGCCACACCAGTGGTTTTCAACTCTGGATTACATTTGAATCACCTGGAGAACTTAAAAAAATACAGATGGTAAGGCCACTACTTAGACCAATTCTACCAGAAGGTGTAAGGAATTTTAAAAGATTCCAGATGATTCTAACATGCAGAGGGAGTTGAAAAGCACTGGACTCTACCAATTGATAAATGAGTCAATCAATAGCATTTACTGAACACCAGGGCCAATCTATTCAAGATTACCTTGATAACTGTTCCTGTGGGTTTCTGTCAACTGCCCAGTATTTTAAGTGTACCAAGCTATATATGAACTTTTAGCCTTCTCAAATATCCAAATATCCACTTGGTGTATAGATACTTTTCTTCTAGACATCTCTTTATAGTAAACAACGTGAGCATCTTTTAACTAGAGAGTAAAATGGGGGAACCAAAGTCCAAGAAATGTAGGGGGTTTGGTAAGGACAGACATTTAGATGGATTTTGTATACTTAAAGGGAAAAAGAGAATTGACTTATGCTGCTAGATAAATCAAATCCCAAACTGTTTTTCATCTGAAACCGACATCACTTTTTATATCTAAAATATATGGTTATTTCTCAAGAATGAGAATTATTTCTCAGTTATTTGGATAATTGCATAAATTGCTAGTTTTGCTTATATTTGTTTACAGACCAATATCACCTTGTCTTATTTTGTAATTTTAAAATTATTTATTGAGCTCTCACTACATGTTGTACTCTCTGCAAAGCTCTTTACATGTAATCTTTTTTTTTTTTTTTTTTGAGACGGAGTCTTGCTCTATCACCCAGGCTGGAGTGCAGTGATGCAATTTTTGCTCACTGCAGCCTCGTCTCCTGGGTTTGAGCAATTCTCCTGCCTCAGCCTCTCAAGTAGCTGGGAATGCATTATAGTAAGTAGTTGGGCCCACCACCGCGCTAAGCTAATTTTTGTATTTTTAGTAGAGATGGGGTTTCACCACGTTGGCCAGGCTGGTCTTGAACTCCTGACCTCGTGATCTGCCTGCCTCAGCCTCCCAAAGTACTGGGATTACCGGTGTGAACCACCACACTTGGCTTACATGTAATCTTATTTAATTAACAGACCATCTATTTGAATCATGTGATAGTAGAACACCTGTTAACACACAAGGAAACTGATGGTAGAGAAGATAAGAAACTTACCCAGGGTCACATAGTTACTGAGAAACAAAGGCAGGATTCAAACCCGGGTCTGTACAGTTCTAAAGCTCTTGACCTCTGTACGGTGCTTCCAGTAATAACTTCTACCACCTGGTGCTGCTGAATAAAGAACTGAATGAAATACTTAACCCAAAATGCAAGGGTAATGGAAAAGAAATAAATTGTAGAGAATGTCTTCTTAATTTAAGCTCAACTGTAAGTCATTAGGAATTTATGTCTACTGTAAGTGTGTTTGTAACTTTCCACTAGAATGTGTTTTGGATGATCTTGTAAAATTTCAAAGAAAATTTGTGGGATTTTTTTCCAGTGTTAAAAAAGATGAGGAAGAGCGGCAATGTGGCTCTCATGCAGTTTATTTATAAGGAAATTATAGATTACATTAATACAACTGCCTTAAGTGTAAATCCAGTGACAGTTCAACTCCTGGTTCTTGAACATGCTGTGCCATTTCATGCCTCTGTGAATTTGCACAGGTTGTTTGCTCCACCTGGCCACGTGTCCTTCCTCCCCTTGGCCATGTCTACGTGTCAAATGCCAGCCAATCCTCCAAGATGCTCAGACATCTTTCCCTTATTGAATTCTTTTCACCCCTACCCTGAGAGCCTAAACTTTTCTTTGCAGCCCTATCTCAGTCTGTGCCTTATCTTTTGCTCTTTTACAGTTTTCACAGATCTCATGACAACTCTTTTCTCATATGTCTCTCTGACGAGGAGGGAAGCCTCTTTGGTGCAGGACTGTTTTTTGATCCCTGTATCTCCAGGGCCCAATATATAGTATATGTGCAATAGACGGTTGGTTGAACTTTTGAGTGAAGTATAACTTAGACAAATTGCCATTTACCTAAGAGACCATGCTGTGAAAGTTGTGCAAAGCCTTCATCTGATCTGATTAGATTTCTACTTCATTTGAAAACCTGTCACCCTCCTACATTTTTTTAAGGGAAGTATATGCACACATATACAAGTAAACAATTTAATTGAACATAGACAAAACCTTCTCTGGAAGAAATTAGTTTATTTACTGTGCCATTGGTAGCAGTTTTATGTATGTGGGAGTGTAGGAATGTGAATCTTGGCCTCATGGAGTCATTTCTCTCTTTTGAAAAGTTGAGATTCTATGTAATATTAAAATTTAATATACCAAGACATCCTTAGAACATGTTTGCTCTAATACATTAGACTGGTTCATGCTGACACTCATTTGTGGCATTTCCATGACTGAAATAACCACTTTGAGAGAGAATCAATCCATACATGTGGGGTGTGGGTGTTAGTTAATATGGGCAACAGTATCTGAATCCAGCCTCTTTCTTTAAAGCTTTTCTTTTGAAACAGATGGACTGTCTCTTACCAAGAAGAGACACTTGCGGCATCTTGTTAAATTTAGCCTAGGCCGGGTGCAGTAGCTCACGCCTGTAATCCTGGCACTTTGGGAAGCAAAGGCGTGAGGATCACTTGAGGTCAGGTGTTCAAGACCACCTGGCCAACATGGCGAAACCCAGTCTCTACTAAAAATACAAAAACTAGCTGGGTGTGGTGGCAAGTGTAATCCCAGCTACTCTTGGCAGTTGGGGTGGGGATGGGGGTTGCTGAGGCAGGAGAATTGCTTGAACCCAGGAGGTGGAGGTTGCAGTGAGCCGAGATCACGCTACTGAATCCAGCCTGGGCAACAGAACGAGACTCCGTCTCAAAAAAAAAAAAAAAAATTTAGCCTAAAGCTGCCTTCTTACATATTTTAAGTTAAGCCAAAATTAGGTTACTTCATACACAGTGAACTGTAACCTAACAGCATGTGTAATCAGGCTGTAACCTGCATGTACCAATCACCGACTTTTTGCCCCTCACAGGTGGCCAGCTGCTTAAATGGTGCTCAAATAAGGCAAACTTGGAGCTGTAGCCAACCCAGCTGTTTCTGCACTTCACTTCTGTTTTCTGTACATCACTCCTTTTTCTGTCAATAAATCTTCCACCAAGTTGCAGTGCCAGAGTCTCTCTAAACCTGTTCTGGTTGTGTTGGGGGAGGTGACTGCCCCATTGGCGAATTACCCTTTGTTCTCTTAAACTTGGTTAAGTTAAATTTGTCCAAAGTTTCTCTTTTAAGAGTCTCTTAGGTGCACTGAGTCACACCCCGTTTGCCTGGCTTTGTGCTAGGTCCTTTGTGCAGATTCTCAACAGGAAGGGCCTGATGTCTCTCATGGCAACTGGATTGTTTGCATAGAAGCCTAAGGAACACTAGTTACATTCTTTCGTGTTGAAATAGTAAAACGTCAACAGCTATCTCTCAGTCTAAAGAACGCTGTGCAGCTTGATGACACATTGATTGCTTTCCTTTAGCATTTTCTGGCCATAAAATCACCACATGGAAATTCATTCAATTTCTTGAGATCTTTTCAGTTTGCTCAAATTCTGACTTCCTAAAATGTTGATATATATCCCATGTGTTTAAATGATTTAGAATAGAGGTGTTAAAAATAACTCACCACCTATGTCTGTGAGTCCTAAGAAACATTTAAGTTGTATGTATTCACATGATTTTAAAATTTAAGAAGCTGTGCAAGAAATATAAAACGGCCAGTTAAGGTAGTTATTCAGATAATTCAGATTTAAAGTCGTCTTGTAAAAACTTTATCTGGTGGGTTTAATTATGATGACTTACTCATAGGGTTGAATTCTCTATGTAGATTTAGTTTTAATTTTAATTCAACTACCACACCTGGTGTATTAGTTCATTTTCATGCTGCTGATAAAGACATACCCAAGATTGGGTAATTTATAAAGAAAAAGAGATTTAATGGACTCACAGTTCCACACGGCTGGGGAGGCCTCACAATCATGGTGGAAGGTGAAAGGCATGTCTTACACGGTGACAGGCAAGAGACAGAATGAGAGCCATGTGTAAAGGGAAACCCCTTATAAAACCATCAGCTCTCATGAGACATATTCACTACCATGGGCACAGTGTGGGGGAGACAGCCCCCATGATTCAGTTATCTCCCGCCAGGTACCTCCCCCAACACGTGGAAATTATGGGACCTACAATTCAAGATGAGATTTGAGTGGGGACACAGCCAAATCATATCACTTGGTTTTCTTTGTTAGACAGCGGAACCAGAGAACGAAATGAATACAATCTGAGCTTTTTGGTCTTCTCGGTGATTGGTCCGTTTCTTTATTTCTTTACTTTTGTTATGATATTTGGAATCCATGGCAATTGAAACTTCTGCATTTGGCTTGGTGATTTCTAGAAATGTGAGGAATTTTTACCAATCCAGTGTTTCTGTTTCCAAAGATTATTTGCTGGCTAATCAATTGGCTACTGGAATTTTCACCACTAAGTAAATGTGATATACTTTTAATCTGTGACTCAGAAAGTGAGTTCTGCTAATCTTGATGGAGAAAAATGACACAGTTCTAGAAACTGGGCGAGACTTCTAAGCTTATTTCAATCTACTCTGGATCCCTTGCTCAAAGTTCCTAAGTGCTAGAGTTTGTGGGAAAAGGAATGTAATATTTTAATGTGCCCTATGAACTGTTTATTATTTATGAAATATTTTCCACTTTGCTTATATAATGGAGGTGGAAAGAGAGAGGTTTTTTGGGGGAAAGTATTAAATTATTTCCTTCCAAGTCCAAGCATAATTTAGGCAGTTTGTAAGTTATCCTCACATTTGGTTAGTCGTAAATCTGAATTACCTGAGTAAAACAAAAACATATAACAAATTAGTAATTTTACCTCGCATATTAACTGTGTCACATTGCTTAACATGAACTTCAGACACCTAAGAGAAGAAGTAAACACTATTGGCTCTTCCTGTGGCAATACAATATTTCTTTCCTCATTTCACACTCCCTGGTTTCTATGTGTTTACAATTTTGAGGTAAATTGACTCAAACAATAATTAATTTCAATGTAAGTATGTGAGATGAGAAGTTTGGAGACCAGTAGGAGAGACATGTAACTGCTTTCTTATTATGATAATAATAGTGTTTGAGAAAAACTGGGGGTAATATTGCTTCAATCTTCAAATTGTCTTATTTGGTACTGTAGTGCAGGTAACAGGACATATATACATATTTTTCTAGTCCTAGATGATCAATCAGGTGCTAGAACTTGCTTAAGACCTTAGAAATAGAAAATAAGATCAACTCATTAGAGTGTTATAAATTAACACACTAAGTGGGAGAGTGCAGTTAAACAGGCACTTAAGTAGCTTGAGGCTTATAGTACATGTATATACTCTAAAACTGGTAAGTTAATTTAACAAGTTCATAGGGCATAAGGTTAACCTATAAAAATAAATTCCATTTCTAAATATCAGCAATGAATAATTGCAAATTTTCTGAATGAGTAAAGACTTAAGGAGAATGCTTTACTCAGCTTCAGAGCTTTTCCAAAGTATGATGTGAGTGGCAAGGGAACTCAGCACTTCATGGAACCATGTCTTTGAGTTGACTTTCAGAGTAATGTGTTCTTGAGCAGTTGGTCCTTGATTCATGGTTATCTAATCCAAGCAGTGTAACAGAAAATGTCACACACACACACACACACACACACATACACACAGACACACACACACACAGACACACACACACACACACACACGACACACACACCCCCAAACTAGTAGATCCACCTTATTGTTGTTGGATCTGACTACTCTATTGTTTTGGCTCTGACTACTACCCCAGAAATGACTGGGGTATATTCTCATACTCATAGCTATTGAATTTCGGGAGCTATTGAATTTTCACAGTGACAAAATCTCATGTGTCATTTAGAGCATGGTAGTATCCTTAAATCCTGTGTGGCGCTAAGAACTCTGTCAAAGAACATTCAGCAGTAGGATGAAAAAGCGTGTTCTTTTAGAAAAAGAATTTTCTCATTTAAAATTGCTACAATGTCACATGGCACCATCATATATATAGATATATAATTGGCAAATTTTTGTGTCAGTGTTGACATAGGCTTAAGGAACTTTAAAAATAGTGGCCCTGGTCACCTGAATTTGCTATTCTGGATCTTGCCATAGTGAAATAGAAAACCTTTGGCTTGTTATGCCAGACTTTTCTGCCCAATCCTTAGGCCACAATAGGCACACATTTCCACATTTCCTTCAGCATCTCAGAGGCAAGGCTATACCCTGGTTGGTGGGCATGGAGAATGCCAAGGATTTCATCGAGCCCTGGCCTGGTTTGAATGTAGAAAGAAGTAAGACAATGGTTCCTTTTTGTAGTTCTTAATTACTGATGTGTGAGTTGAATGTTCAGGAACATTCTTGGGACAAACACTGCAGGTCACACTAACTGTGGTCTATTTTCTACCTAATTAATCAAGTATATTATGTGGAGACTTTTCAAAGAACTCTCATATGTGTTCACTCTACCAACACATACTGCCTTATTTTACCTTTACAATCATTTTGTAAGGCAGATGGAGATCTGCTTTTTGAAATAATGAAAGAAGCCTGGCTTGAGAATCAGATCTAGAATCTAGTGACTACCTTATGGCCTCACTTTTAACTTTTAAATAAGATGCTTCTAAAACACTACATTAAAATAAGATGCTTCTAAAATACTACATTAATTGTTTTCATTCTACATTAAGATGAACTATAAAACTCAGAGATTATTTCTTCAAGGTCACAGTTTTCATTAGGTCTGGCTCTAACTTTGTAATAGCATGCGTCTCTAGAATTTAAGGACAACATACTTGAGATTGTTGGATACCGGGAATGTTTGGAAATGGATTCTAGTAGTAATCAACACATGATGGATAAGAATGGTCCTTCTAAGTGACCATTTAGGCAACTGGTCTTCCCCAAGGAGACAGGTAACCCGAGGAGTACAGACCTGGAAAGTAATCTCCTCAGCTATATTGCCTACTGATGATTGATGAACAGCTGAATTACTTACAGGAATCTGTCAGGGTTTTAAATGTAGTCTAAGGGAGAGGGAGCCACCATGGTCTTTGTGGGACATATTGCCCTAGGATCGAGTTGATTGCATAAGCTGGAATTGCTGGATGACCTGCTCACAGGGCATATTCAACGCTCTTGCGCAGTTTCTTTCTTTGCAGTATAACCTTCTGATACCAACTTGGTTTTCAATGTAGACTCGTGTTATTCAGTCAGCAAACATTTTTTGAGTCCGCCAAGTGCTAGGCTTCATACATTCAAAATTGAGAAATGTGGTCCTTATCCTTGTGGGGCTTATGGTCTACTTGGGGTGGAGGAGAGGGGAGAGAAACCAAACATATAAAAATGATTATTTCAGGATGAAATACCTATTATAAGAAAGGTATGAACAGAGTGTAATGGAAGCAACTAACTATGTTGGACCCAGGTCTACGTGGGAGACAAAGTAATCAGAAAATTTTTTCTTGGGGGCTGACAATCTAAGTCTCACAGTATAAAAGAGAAGGAAAGAGCTTTCTAAGTGGGATCAGACATTTGCTAAGGTGTAGAGGCATGAGAAAGCATAGCTTATTGAGAAAGAATGCCATGTTTTGTGTGATTGGAGCTTGGATTCTGGGGGCCTAGGAGCAAGGATGGAAGAAAGAAAAAAGATAACACTGGAGTCATGTAGTCTGACACTGGCAGACTTTGACTGCCAGGCCAAGGTTTTTGGGTTTTGTTCTGCAGAAAATGAAGAGCTATTTTCGTTTCTTCTCACAAGAGGGAGAAGAGTTTGGTGTGTCCAGCAGGTAGGAGAATTCTGTTTCTCTTGGAAGGTAACTCTTGATGAGAGAGTACAGATTTGGGTTTTTTGTTTTATTTTATTTAGTCTTTCTTTAGGGCCAGTGGATCCGTAGAATTGCATTGGCAATTAACCTGATTGGTAAAGTGATATTCTAGTTTATCATTCATTCTGTTGTAAATTTTGTTAGCTTCAATCTTCTCTGGGATCTGATTAGCTATGGGTATCTCCAGGAAACTTGATTTTCTGGATCTGCACAGTGGAAGACCATTGTGTAGATCATAGGTCACCCTCTGTGGTGCTTTCTACTTCCATAACCAGCTTGTCTCTGTCAGTCAGCAGCAGATTGAAGCTGGACTCCAGGTTCTTTCAGTCCTAGCCCACTGCTTACATCATTAGGTCATGCTACCTCTAATTTCAAAAGCTCAAATAAATTAGACTTCAGTTTTTATTTTTTTTCATGAGAATCAAATACTTTAGACAGCATGCTCACTATGGGCATTAGGGTACTGGTGCTGTTGTGGCCTTGTCTTTTTTTTTTTTTTTTTTTATAAGGGACGAAAATAACAAACAAACAGCCAACCAATATTTCATTTAAACCTAAGAAATGCTATGCAATTGCTAGGGAGTGATTTACTGCCAACCATGTGGTCACTTTTAGAATAAATATGATGTGTTACTGAAAAAAAAATGTATATTTTGTGGATTTGGAATAGAGAGTTCTGTAAATGTTTATTAAGTTTACTTGTTTGAGGTTTAATTTCAAGTCCCGGGTATCCTTCTTAACCTTCTGTCTCATTAATTTGTCCAATATTGACAATGTAATGTTAAAGTCTCCCACTATTATTGTGTGGGAGTCCAAGTCTCTTTGTAAGTCACCAAGAAGTTGCCCTATGTATCCGGGTGCTCCTATATTGGGTGCGCATAAACTTAGGGTCGTTAGCTCTTCCCGTTACATTGATCCCTCTACCATTATACAATGTCCTTCTTATCTCTTTTGTTTTCTATTACTTTAAAGTCTATTTTATCAAAGACGAGAATTGCAACTACTGCTTTTTTTTTTTTTTTTTTTGCTCTCCATTTGGTTGGCAAATCTTCCTCCATCCCTTTGTTTTGAGTCTCTGTATATCCTTGCATGTAAGATGGATCTGGATGCAGCTTACTGATGGGTCCTTTGAAGTGGCTGATACTGGTTGTTCCCCCTCTATACATAGTGCCTCCTTCAGAAGCTCTTGTAAAGCAGGCCTGGTGGTAATGAAATCTCTGAGTACTTGCTTGTTTGCAAAAAATTTTATTTTTCCTTCACTTATGAAACTTAGTTTGGCTGGATATGAAATTCTGGGTTGAAAGTTCTTTTCTTTAAGGATGTTGAATATTGGCCCCCACTCTCTTCTGGCTTGTAGGGTTTCTGCTGAGAAATCAGCTGTGAGTCTGATAGGCTTCCCCTTGTGGGTAACCTGACCTTTCTCTCTGGCCGCCCGTAGTATTTTCTCCTTCGTTTCAACCCTGATGAATCTAATGATTATGTGCCTTGGGGGTTGCTCTTTTTGAGGAATATCTTTGTGGTGTTCTCTGGATTACCTGGAGTTGGGTATTGTCTTGCCTTGCTAGGTTAGGAAAGTTTTCCTGGATAATATCCTGAAAAATATTTTCCAGCTTGGATTCATTCTCTTTGTCACATTCAGGTACACCTATCAAACGTAGATTAGGTCTTTTCACATAGTCCCATATTTCTTGGAGACTTTGCTCATTCCTTTTTACCCTGTTTTCTCTAATCTTGTCTTCTTGTTTTATTTCGTTAAGTTGGTCTTCGACCTCTGAAATCCTTTCTTCTGCTTGATCAATTCGACTGTTAAAACTTGTGCATACTTCTCGAAGTTCTCGTATTGTGTTTTTCAGCTCCATTAATTCACTAATATTCCTCTTTAAATTGTCCATTCTCATGAACATTTCGTGAAATCTTTTTTCAAGGTTCTTAGTTTCCTTGCATTGGGCTAGAACATGTTCTTTTAGCTTACAGAAGTTTCTCATTATCCACCTTCTGAAGCCTGATTCTGTTGATTCCTCACATTCATTTTCTATCAGGCCTTGTTCAATTGGTGATGAGGCACTGCAATCCTCTGTAGGAGGAGAGGCATTCTGATTTCGGGTGTTTTCAGCCTTTCTGCGCTGGTTTCTTCCCATCTTCGTGGATTTATCCACCTGTCGTCTGTGTAATTGCTGATCTTCAGACTAGGTCTCTGAGTGGACGTCCAGCTTGCTGGTAATAAAGTTTCCTCTATTTCTTAATTTTCCTTTGGCAGATGCCTCTCCCCCCACAGAGCTGGACCTTCCCGGGTTCAGCTGCACTTGCTGTGAAACTCTCAATCCTCAGCAGTTCCAACTGCTGTTTTTATTTTTATTTTTTTTGTGGAGGCGGGGACCAGCCTTCCCCTGCGGCAACCCACTACGCCGGCTGAAACAGCGGCGTTAAGGTGGCCTTGTCTTTAAGCCTCTGTAAGTCAGGATGGGTCCTCTTAATCTTTGTATCCCCCATAGTCCCTAGAATGATCCTGTCCATGTAGTAGAAACTCAGTGACTGTTCACTGAAGGATGACTTTGCAGTCATATTTCTCCTATAATTTTTGACTTGTACTGGGAATCTGTCTCTTGCTAATATTTTGCATTATCTATTAATATGAAATTGATTTAAGCACATTCAACTTTCTTGGACAGTTTCCTTAGGAAAGAAGCTCATTGTAACAGAAATGAGAAAGGCCAAAATTTGGAGAACAGAATTTAAGGCAGTGAGTCACCACTGCAGATATAAGCTTGGGGTTTATAACCACAGTCAATGGCTGGAATCATTTGTAATTACAGGGAACATTATTTGTCTCATCAGACTATTCTAGATGGCAGAATTTTCTTCCTTTCAAACAGCATAACTTTGATATTAACATGTCAAACATTTGCGTTTTCCCTAAAATGTATGATTTGAGGGTGGTAAAACAAAATAGAGGAATGTTCTAATAGTATTGATAGGAGAGAAGTTTGTCAACTCTGGGGTTCTGATAGAATACTTCAATTAGAAAATGACTTCCCTTCCTGGGAAGGTAATCTTTCTGCCTCAACCTCTCTGTTTATTAGTATTGTTGGTGACCTACTAAGTGGTAAAAAACCAGCAATAAATAATGCTTACATCACAAGACTTATATTTTACATAAGAAGACCGTATAGTAATAAATGATAATATTTTAAATAATACTCAAGGGGGAGGCAAACTTCCAAAGAATACATTTTCAATGTGCCAAGCTGATGAATAAAAGGAGCATTTTACATCATTTTAGCTATTTTTTCCTTAGGGCAAGACTATATAGTGGTGCTTGCCTGAGAAACATGACACAATTTTTATTTTATTGCATGCATATCAAGCATGAAATTTTCCTTTATTTCTAATAGAGTCTAAAGCACGGTTCAGGAATAATTTTTTTTTTTTTTTTTTTACCTAAGTCAGCAAGTAGGAGTTTTTTATTATTTAATTAGCATATAAGTGGAAAGAGTTCATTAGCTTCACAACAGGCACAATCAACAGTTAGGTAAAGCACTTCATTGTTGCAAAGCTTTAGAATATTGGCCTTGCATATTCCTGGCCTCCATGGCTGCTTTATTAAAACTTGAAAATCTTCCTTGCTTCTTCTACAGATTTCGCATTTGTAGGAGGCTTCCTCGGGCTGCCAGGTTGCAGAAACTTCTTCACCGTGGGCAGGTTGCTGATTCTGGTTTTCAGGGCCTGCAGCAGAGGGAAGCTGGAGATAAGGCTGGAGTCAAGCTCTTCCACGTGGTAGAGAAGTTCCACCAGCTGAATGTCAGCCCGGCTCAGCTTGTTGCCAACAAGGTAGTCTTGTCTGTGGCTCTTTAACACTTTTTCAAAGGCAGGGAAATAGCGATTTTTTGTTTTGTCTTTGATCAAGGCAATCTTGGCATCTTTTTCCTCAGGTTTACATAAGGGCAGAAGAAGGATCATTTCATACAAATCTGCCATACCTTCTGTGTACATATCAATCAGGGCTCTCTCCTTTATGTCTTTCCCATAGAGGTCGTATTTGCTGGCAATGTAGTTGAGAATGGCTCTGCTCTGCACCAGCTTCATCCCGTCAATCTCAACCATTGGCACTTGCTGGAACATCAAATACCCATCATTTCTTAACTTTTCCAAATCTTCCGCAGATTCTAGAAATTTCTCTTCAAACTCCACTCCAGCTGCAGCCAAGAGGCACCGGATGGGCTCCATTCTGCCCCGTGCATTGAAGTAGTGAAGCTTGGGCTTCCCTGCCATGGTATCAGTTCTTGCTTTCTCTAATCAGTCCAGCGGGTCTCTGTTCAGCTCCTCAGGGCCACCAGGAATAATTTTTTAAAAAATTCTCATGTTCTCAAACTGTTTAATCAATTGAAATTTAAAAAAATCTGAACTTCAACCAAGATTTTATCTCATTTTTACTTCTTTTGCCTCTAGAGATTTAGTTGGCTAACGAAGACTAAAATTTGTTTAAGCCCTGTATTCCCAAACTCTTTCTATCCTTTCTATTTCAATACGTGTGTGTTCTTGGGGCAAGGGCTGGTGGTGTGGGCAGTAGAAAGGGAAAGTGGGGAAAGGCAGTTAAAAATAACCTCTTATCCCTTTAAAGAAACATCTCCACATTCTTTTTGTTTATTCTTATGGTAAGTGGTTTTACAAAGTGGTGGGTAGGATAATTTCCCTGAAAATTTCCCTGGATTTTAATGACCTGAAGAATGATTCCAAATTTCTTCCAGAACACTAACTGGAAGAGTATGCGGTCTAGCCTGGAGTTTCCCCACTGTTTTTCTGGATGGGTCACACCTCTAGCCTCAGAAGGCCACCCTGGAGGAAAAATCCCTTCCTCCTCCCTGCCTTCCCTACCCACTAAGCTAGAGTTTACTTACTGTGCTTGGCATCCACTCACTTCCCCTCTCTGATCTCCGGCTTTGCTGCTGCGTTCATTTCTCTGGGGGCAGGCACAGCACAGCTCTCCCACAGGTCTTGACTCCTCCTCTCAGTCCTGCCCACTCACTCTTCCACTCTCCTTAGACTTTGTCTTCTGTTTCAGATGCTATTTGAATTTTGAAGAATAATTCTATGAGAATCATGTATGTTCCTTTTAGACATATTTGCCTTTTATAAAGGCATACTTCAGATGCATTAATATAATGGAAAAGAAGGAATGGTGGTTATTTCTGGTTCCATAAAGGTCTGGGCTTTTAAAAGGGATACTGCAAATCAGTCCATATAGACCACAGTGACTGTACAACCCTTTTGCATCCTGCCCCAACCTGCTCCTCTCCCCCAGCAGCAATTCTCCATCTTTCACCTCCGACATTGTTACAGTTACCTCCTTTCTTTATTCTCTTGTTAGAAATCTGTGAAATGAAATTGGCGGGAAATAAGGGGCTATGAAAACTTGGAGAAGAGTGTAGTTAAAACAAGTCGACTCAGCTGGGCGCGGTGGCTCGTGCCTGTAATCCCAGCACTTTGGGAGGCCGTGGCCGGTGGATCATGAGGTCAGGAGATAGAGACCATCCTGGCCAACGTGGTGAAACCCCGTCTCTACTAAAAATACAAAAATTAGCTGGGCATGGTGATGCGTGCCTGTAGTCTCAGTTACTCAGGAGGCTGAGGCAGGAGAATGGCTTGAACCAGGGAATTGGAGGTTGCAGTGAGCCGAGATTGTCCCATTGCACTCCAGCCTGGTGACAGAGTGAGACTCCGTCAAAAAAAAAAAAAAAAGGCAATAAGCCAACTAAGGAATCTTAACATCTCTGTGCCATTCCTCACTGTAGTGATCACTCAATAATCAGTTTCCCTATTTGTCACATGACCTAGGTAAACAGATGGGTACACCATTTTGTTCTTTCATGTTTCAGTAGTTTAGGAAATTTCCATAAACGGGATTTTGTTTTTAAGTAGGTAACAAATTATGGATTTAAGCTACTAATTAATTCAGAAAATGTAGGCATTCAACAACATCCGTTAACTCCACAAATGTGTATTGAGAACTGGCTATGTGTCATACACAGTTGCTAGGTACATAATTAAGTAGCTGTCACATAGGATTAAATCTACCTAAGAGTTGCTTCTTAGCCTCCCACTTTTGGAAGTCACTTCTCGTTGTTAGAAACTTGGTGGCATTCTTAAATTATTCATTGTTAGCTTCTTAGCATTTTGTTGCCCTTCAAGAATATATTGCATTTATATCAAATTGTATACTTCTTCAAATGTGTTGTACTTTGAATTCAGGGGGAGAAAATTTTCTCCAGATTTCAGTAAATTCGTGCACTTTGGTGTGGTGTTAATACCACACATCTTTGCTCTCACTTGCACGTTCCCTACTTGCTCAGCAAGACTCTGGGTAGCAGTTTTGCTCTACATATCCCGCATTAAAATGAAAATAAATTTAGTGCAAATTTGGCTAGCTACCTGTGACCTGATGTGAGAACTAATGGGCTTTAGGGAATTCATTTTCCATGCATTGACAATTGTGACTTAGTCCTGAGATCTTCCAGATGACTCTGATCAACTTCATAGGTGGCAAGTTGGATCTCTCTACCGTCCTGATAATGGCAGCTTGCATTTATTGAAATCAGCTAGGCTGGGTCTTATGTGCAGTATCTTATTTAATTCTATGCCAATCCTATGAGGATGGTTCCATTTATTTCCCCCTGTTTTACATTTGAGAGAACAGAAACTTAGATTAAGTAATAGCAGATAGATAAGGGAGTTTAAAAAAATCAGGTTCTTCCTGGGCACCTGAGACATAATAAAAGTAAAGTAAGAGAATTCTTTTCTGAATACACTTTGAGAAGGAAAAACAAAACAAGATACTTTAAGGATTGTGAAATCCTACACATATCTTTGTAAAACTGAGTGTGAAAAATAGGGGGAAAATTAGACCACAGTAATAAAGCATTCATATGATCAAATCTCTTCATTTTTGATATTCATGTATATCTGAATATGAAGCAACTCCAAGTATCAGGCTATTTTCCTTTTTTTTCAATGAGAAGTTAAACAATATTATGACCAATTTGAATATGTAAACTCTTTTAAGTTTACATAAAATAGGCAAATTATACCTAGAACATGTGGTTGATTAATTAGTTGCCAAAACCTATTTGAAAAAATTTTATATAAAATACTGATTTAGAAATACTTTTTTTTCCACCCTTACATTTTGTAAAACAATTTTACTTAAATTCCTCACATGGATCTTCAATATTAGTATCATCTTTATCACTGGATGAACTTTTTGAATCATTCATCAAAGTTTTCAAAAACATGTTATCCTTACCTTCATCTAAGTTATGATACTGTTTGATTTTGTGTACGATGCTGGCACTGGGGGTTTTATTCTATTTGTAACTTATGTATTGTAATAACTTACTGTAAAGTTATTTTTAAAAGGCCCACTTGCAATGCTAAAAATACGTTAAGTTTCTCTGTTCCTACTTAGTACTCTGGAAAAGAGGTAAGCTAGGGGAGTGGGTGATGCTACACACAGGTAGCTCCAGAACCAAGGAAAGAAGTAGAATAGGCCAGGCATGGTGGCTCATGCCTGTAATCCCAGCACTTTGGGAAGCTGAGGCGGACAGATCACCCGAGGTCAGGAGTTCGAGCCCAGCCTGGCTCGAACTGGTGAAATCCTGTCTCTACTAAAAATTCAAATATTAGTCAGGCATGGTGATGGGCACCTGTAATTCCAGCTACTTGGGAGGCTGAGGCAGAAGAATCACTTGTACCTGAGAGGCAGAGGTTGTGGTGACCTAAGATGGCGCCACTTCACTCCATCCTGGGCCTGGGTGACAGAGCGACTCTGTCTCAAAAAAAAAAAAAAAGCAGAAATAGAATAAACAATTGTTATTTTTATTTTTTAAATCCCAGAGACTGAAAAGGAAAGCAGTCAGACTCCTGAGGTGATCTTTGAGACTGGCATGAGAAAAGAAGGGGATGTGGGTCTGGAATAGCTGGATACCTGCACCAGACTGAGTGTGGAGCCTGGGGGGTAGTTGGGACTTCAGAGGGTCCTGGCTAAGCATGTACCTGGCAGGTCTCGGCAGCCTGGGTGGAGTATGGTGCGAAGGGAGTAGTGCTGCTGGCAGTTTTTCCCCTCTTTCCAGAGACTATGCCAACCGATGACACTCTGCATGCTTTCAGTTGAAATTAGATGACTCTCCTCTTTAGTTTATTTAAGCCTCCTAGGGTTCTTAGGAGATGATGCAGGGGAAGAAGTGGGGGGACCAAGCCATATAAGATTCTTGAGTTGTTTTTAATTATATTTGGTGAAATAATAGAATCATTTTTGCATCCTGAGGGTGGTGAGAATTTCAAGCCAATTCCATTTTATAGATTGGGATTAAGGTGCTGTGAGATTATGGTCTGCTGTGTTATGAGTCTAATCAATCACAATGCTAAGATTTCAACAGCTGGAACCAAATAGCTTAGGCAGTCTCATTTCTTATTCCATTATTTTCCATTAAAAATATTATTTTCCCCATTTTTTATACTTAGCTCATTATTGTTTTAGGAGTCTTTTTTGTTGCATGCGACAGAAACCCCACCTGAACAAGCTTGAGCAAGAAAATTTGCTACAAGGAATGTGCTGTATGGATCTAGGGGTATGTCACATACCCTGAGGAAAGGAATATGGCTAAACCTTAAGACTATCATCCCAATAAGCTGTGGCCAGGCTGAACTTCTACTAAAAGTAGCAAGCCCCAACCTTTTTGGCACCAGGGGCCAGTTTTGTGGAAGGTAATTTTTCCACAGACAGGGATGGGGGGAATGGTTTTGGGATAATTCAAGTGCTTTACATTTATTCCAAACTTTACTTTTATTATTATTACATTGTGATATATAATGAAATAGGTATACAACTCACCATAATATAGAATCAGTGGGAGTTCTCAGCTTGTTTTTCTGCAACTAGACAGGTCTCCTATGGGGGTGATGTGAGTCAGTGACAGATCATCAGGCATTAGATTCTCAAAAGGAGCATGCAACCTAGATCCCCCTGCATGCACAGTTCACAACGGGGTTCGTGCTCCTGTGAGAACTTAATGCAGCTGCTGATCTGACAGGTGGTAGAAGTTACTCACATGACTCAGGGGTAATGTGAGCACTGGGGAACAGTTGTAAATACAGATGAAGCACCCTGCTCACCTCCTGCTGTGCGGTCTGGTTCCTAACGGGCCAAGAACAGGTATTGGTCTATGGCCTGGGGGTAGAGAACCCCTGTACAACATGGAGACTCCCACAAAGCTGATGAAGTCTGGGCTGAGAGGGAGATAGCTGAGGGGGCAGTTCCCAGAAAAGGTGAGCTCCTAGGCAGACCGAAAAAAAAATGTTTACTACAATTAATAATAACTTTGAAATTCATTATATATATCCCACTTATAAAATGATTCAATAAAGCTAATAATAATATTCTATATTTTATAAGACTGTATATGTTACTTTATATTATTCAGAATCACAACTACCCAATGCAGTAAAGCATCAGATGTATCTGTTCCCATTTTATAGAAGATGAAACCAATGTGCAGAGAGGTTATGCAGTTTGCCCAATGACACACAGCTGGTAAGTTACAGAGATGGAACTCAAGCCTTTTCCTCCACATCCTCTTCCTATAGGCTTCAATTCTTAAAATAAATCGACTCTGTTGTTCAGGTCATTTTCACTTATTTGAAGGAAACAACATTCTGGATTAATTTTAAGTGAAAATACCCTGGAGGTACACTGACTTTTCAGACGTGGACAGCTGATCATCTGAGGGAGCGGCCGCATTTCCAGCTCTCTCTTGGTTGGGAGAAAGGCCATTCTCCATGCTCCTCTGTTCTTTTGATTTCCTATTGGCATCTCCGTTTCCCTCCATACTTTCCAACATGTAAGCCAGATGCCAATTGTCTGTGTGAAAACACCCTGCATCTCAAATATACCAAGATGCCAAATGTATGTGTAATAATACTTGGCCATATGTGAATATTCCAGTAAACTCCTGGGGACTTATGTTCCAGTGTCAGTGCTGAACAACAGGAAGACTGTAAATACCATCAGCTACCCAGAAGACTCACATATGCCTCAGATTTATAAATGCCTGTTAGATGTAGTGCATTCTAAATTTGAGTTTTTGGTGCAAGACAAGGGATGGGTGCTCTCTCCATGGAGGCAGTGGCAGCTTGCAAACATACAAATGGACAGGACCTCTTCAGGTTGCTGGTGATCATAGCAATCAGTTATTGTGGAGAGATTTGCAAAAAAGAAACATCTCTCGAGATGAACTCTGAAAGAAAAGAAGAAAAGAATGTGTCCATGGTAGCCAACAGATATATTAAATAAAATAAAGGTTGAACTAACTATACTAACTGGGCCAGAAAAATTCCCCTGAAGCTGGACAGGGTTGGATTAAATTCTAAAACCTTAAACAAAACATTTCAAAGGACACAGGATGAATTTTGAGCAATATCTTTATCTTCACCACCCTCCACAGCCCCCAGCCTCCTGCCATGCTGGTCTGATCATTGAAAAACAAAACACAAAAGCAAACCACTTCAGGAGGATTTACTAGATGCCAAGCTTTGTTTCGGACCTGGTGAGAGTTAAGAAAATGAAATAAACAAGGCCTTTGTTCTCAAGTTGCCCAGTGATTTTAGTACGAGAATCTTTATTGTCATAAAAGTGCCTAACAATGCTAGGCGGGAAAGCAGGAAGCAGGAGCTGATGGCAATGTGTCCTTGGAATGGCCCAGAGGAGAGGCTGAGACTCTGCTTGCATCTAAAGAGTCTGGTATAAAGGCAGTTCTGGTATAAAGGGTCTGACTAAAGGGTCTGGTATAAAGGCAGTTCTTTTACTGAACTGCACTCTCTTCTAGCAAGTATAAAAAGTTCCATTGGCAATAATAATAGCAAACATTTATCAGGTTCTTTCTGTGCTAAGCACTTTCATTCCGTTATTGGACTTTCAAAACAACTTACTGAGGACGTGATACCATTACTTTTCTTATATTATAGCACAGGGAACTGAGGTTTAGAGAGAGAAATAGTTTGCCAAAGTCGTATAATTGTTGTCTTATGTAATTGTTGATCCTACAGAGAATGGCATTTTCATTCTACAGAGATCAGAGTGTGTTAATTGTTTTCTATGTCCTGTCTCAAACGTGTTACTCTTCATCTCTGCCAAAGCAAGCTCTGTTTATCCTGTAAGAACTGTGGAACTTCCTCTACTTCCATCGTACACTCTTCCTGGGACCCAGGAACCTCTCTTCCCACAGCATGCTTGGAGAATTTATGTCTGCCTCATGTATTTGGCAATTGATCAGAAACGGTCCTATACTAATTGTCATTTGTCATAATGTTTAATTTTGTTTAATCTTTCCATCCAGATTGTAAACTCTTTCTTGTTTCTGGCTTTGTCTTAAGGATTAAAAGTGAGTCTTTTATACTATTCACCACAGAGCACATTGTGAACACTTGTCTTTGTATTTATTTGAGTTAAAGTTGTATGGGTTATATATTGCTGCTTAAAAAATTTCCACAAACATAGTGGCTTAAAAACACGCACATATATTTCTGTAATAATAATTCTGTAGGTCAGGTGTTGGACACGTCTTACCTGGGCCTCTGCAAAGTTTCAGTCAACATGTTAGTTGAGGCTCAGTGCTCATCTGGAGGCTCAGGTGGAGATGGTTTTGCTTCCAAACTCACTTAGGTTGTTGGCAAAAGTCATTTCCTTGCGGTTGTAAGACTGAGGGCTCCAGCTGCTCGCTAGCTATCAGATGGAGTCCTTTCTCAGCAATTATAGGCTGCCTCTTCCACTCCGGGTCTATGCTACATGGTTCTCTCTCCTATGCCGTTTTACAAAATGGCAATTTTCTTCTTCAAGACAGCAGCCGAGAGAGAGTCTTTGGAACAAGTTTACTGGTAAGATGGAATTTTGCATAACGTAATGTAATAATGAGAACGACTTCCTATCACCTTTGCTATATTCTATTGATTTGAAGCAAGTCACAAGTCTTGCCTAAGCTCAAGGAGATGGATTATACAAGGGCATGAACAATAAGAATCTGGGGTCATGGGGGCACCACCTTGGAGCCTATCCACCACAGAAATGAAGGAAGCAGGAAATGTACAAAGATTTGAGGCAATCATATTTCACTTAGCGAATTAACAATAGCACTTACAAATTTGGAAAACTGATTCTGATTTCCTTGTTTTGGCTACTACATAATCACCATAAAAATCTGAGTAATCTTGGCTAAACAGCAGGTTTGGCTTGTGGAGATGGAGCCCAGAAGATAAAGCATAAACTAGGATGTGTGTATTGAGGGAGTTAACTTGCTATAAATAGTCCCTGTTCAAAATGATGTGGTCAACTCAAGCTCTACTCTTGCTGGAGCTGAGATACAAGGCCAACTAGTCAGGAATGAGTGGCAAGAAACTGAGTATACTAGGACTGGGGTTCAATCAGCCTTTCAGAGAGAGAAATTGGGAAGTCCAGGTAGTTGGTCAAGAACTCAGCCTGGAAGAACAGGAATATAACCTCTTGAAGGATTCAGCCACTATCAGGAAGCTGAGATTGAGCCGCAGCTGTGAAGAATGGATGAACCAACCTGCAGGTGGGGTTAAGGTAGGATTGTGGCTCAGTGAGCCTGTCCTCATTTACAGGACTATCACTTGGCTGCACCTGCGGACAGAGGCGAGGCTCTTAATGTTCTCCTTATAGAAGGCCTCACTGAAGGAACGGTCTAAGTATTATCACATGTAATTTAGGTTCTAATTTGATATAGATCAAATTTGTAGGAATCAGTACATATTTACATTTTGTTTTTTCCTAAATGTAAGGCACGTTTATGTATTTATAAGATTTCATTTCTCTTCTTCCCCCATTATTTAAACACCTTAATCTTCATGAAAACCCTTAGATTTCTATCCAGTTCTTCTTTTCCACTGAAATCTAATGATAAAGATATTATCCTATTGATGGAACAAATTGGATTAGATATGCTTTTCTGCATATTCCTTATTTGTCATATACGTTCCTATGCCTTTTAAAATAATACATGTTTTATGGGATCTTTCGCCTGTGACTCATTTTTGGAGCTGATCCGAGAAGGAGTTATTCTCCAGACGTGGCACCATTGACCCTCCATTTCAAACTACATTTTTAATTTATTTTAAAAGAGATATTTCATTCACAGAATCCCCCACTGAGCTTTTTATTGTGAAAAATTAGGACCCATAAATCATCCCCCCTCAGAACACTATAAATTTTATACAATTGAAACATTCCATGGACTGAGCTTGGTACTTTGATGAAATCACTCCTTTGCTTCTCTTAATTTATGAGCTTTCTCCATTCTCCTCCCCTCCTGCTCCATCATCACCTTGCTCTCCCAGCAAGAGAGGGGGTGGTATAGTGCCTTTAAATTGCTCACTGGGGTTTATTGAGTGTAATTTGTGAGTGAATTTATATGAACCTACAATATTGCAATTTATCCAAAATTATGAACAATAAAACTTTTCATTTTCTTCTGGCAGGTGGAAGGGACATGGGTAGATCATGCAGGAGGCAGCTCAACATGGTGCACTGGGGAAGAACAGAGTACCTGGAAGCCAGATGACGTAGGGTAGAGGGATAGCTCTCCCAGTTGTTCTGAGACTCAGTTTCCTCAGAGCGTGCATTATCTTTAAGGTTGTTTTTTAGCTCTCACACATTCTGATTCTATGGATTGAGATGGTTTTTTCCTTGTTGCTTCTTTTCAAGGGGTAATTATAAAAACCAATATAATGTATCTTAAAAGTTTGATTTTTGATATGGCTAGTTAGCGCTCATTTTTTAGAGGAAAGAAGGGATGAGAGTAAGGAGAAAGCACAACTGTGTAAGAGAGCAAAGCACTCCTGATTCTTGCCTGTGAGGTTTGCACTGGATTATAAGATCCTTGAAACCAGGGACTGTGTCGTATTTAACTCTGACGCCCTGGCTCCCAGTACAGAGAAACTGATACCTGGGTTTCTGATAAAAGTGTTGAATTAATATGGAAAATCCAAAGGTGGGTTACCCCCCACAAATCCAAGTGCCTGGAATAGTGCCAGACACACGGAAGGTACTCAATACATAATTGTTGGATATCCAACAAATGGGCTGCTGGCCATCATTGGGATCTTGGCATTTCCCTTTTTCCACTCCTGGTCCATGTGGCATCCTTATTTTTTACATTAATGTTTTTCTTCACTAGGATTCCAGATGTATTTGTTTTTTTGACAGAGTCTGACCCTGTCACCCTGGAGTGCAGTGGCATGATCTCAGCTCACTGCAACCTTTGCCTCCTGGGTTCAGACAATTTTCCTGCCTCAGCCTCCTGAGTAGCTGGGATTACAGGCACCTGCCACCATGCCTGGCTAATTTATTTTTTGTATTGTTAGTAAAGACAGCGTTTCACTTTATTGGCCAAGCTGGTTTTGAACTCCTGACCTCAAGTGATCTGCCTGCCTCGGCCTCCCAAAGTGCTAGGATTACAGGTGCGAGCCACCATGCCCGGCCTCCAGACAGATCTTTTAAGAAATTGCTAGCTTTTTGGCATCACTACTTCTCACACTGTTGGAAAGGGTTTTGCTGCTGAAGAAATAGGCTGGAATTTGAAGATAGAGGTTGTATGGCAAGGTGACTGAGCTTCAGCTTTGGAAAGAGACTTGGGTTTGAAAGTGGCCTCTATAACATGAGCTCTGTGATCTTGGGTAGATATTTCCCCTTGCTAAGCTCTACTCTCTTTCTCGTAGAATGGGGGATAATAACTACTTATCTCTTAGGGTATAAGTGAAGACTCAAAGCAGCCATCCATTTCAAGAGCTTAGCCCAGTGCTGTCATATAGTATGTATTTAATACATGTTACCAATGACTTGAGTTTAATTATTATTGGAGTATTGGTGTATACATCAGTAATTGCCACAATTTTCACTTTTGCATTAAAAGTCAGATTCTGGCCACTGCACTCCAGCCTGCATAACAGAGTGTGACCTTCTCTCTCTCTCTCAAAAAAAAAATTCAGATTCTGTGATTCAGGGACACTGTGATTATTGTCCTATATACAGTTTATTTAGTTTTAACTTTTTCTTTAGCTTTTCAGGATATATTTTGAGATCATTGTGTTAAAAGAGTATCACTGATATTTATTAGCAGAACCTTACCATTTTGGATAGAGAGCATTGCTTGGATTTCTAATTACTTCTAAGTGTAGTTTTCCAATTTCAGGCCTTTAGAAAAAAAAATGAGAATATAGTGCTGTTTTGGAAGCATCTGATATTTATTTATTTTTCAGAAGATGCAAAATTTCCTTCCCAACAGTTGTTAGTTATGACTTTGCCTTTGTGCAATTATACTACGGCACACTACTGTTTTAAGAAGAGTATCATTAGCGTCAGAATGCAAAACAGTCTGAAATACTCGAAAATCGAGGTGAAGCCAATCCCTTTTCTTTGACCTGCTTGCAGGATACCCTGACAAGGTGTGAACTGGAGTTTGTGTCTTGGGACTATTTACCCCTTAAATATGAAAAATGTAAATAAGCGATGGAGTTTGGGGTGACAGAGGATCTAAAGTGATGGCCACCCAGCCCTTGTGAGTGAAATACAGCTCACTTAATGACATTTCAGTCCTAAATCACACACTGCAGGCGAGTTTGTGGGCTAAGTGGGTTGCACAAAAACATTCCTTTGGGACCATTTAAAAAGGCTGAATAAGCAAGAAATCCTGTGTGACAATGCTCAGAATACCAAGAGAGCGGTTCAGGTACACATATTATTGCCCATGGCTCCAAGCCCAATAACCTTTTGCTCATTGAGATAGATTCCCTGGACAGAAAACAAATCCTTTCCAAGTTAGAGAACTTTATCAGATTTATCTCTCATTGTCAGATCAGCATGCAGGAAACAAATGAAATCTGCAGCATGATTCATAGAAGGAGAGCAATTTACAGTGCTCACCGGCTTCTCGTAAACCTTATTAATGTTTGGCATAGAGTGCCAAGGAGTCATAAAGAATCTTCGTGCTGAACATTTATATCTCCTTAGTCTCTGATTACATGTCTTTGACACAGCTTAAATAATGGCAGACAGAGCATCTCGTGAGCAGGAAATGAGAAAGTAACACAGGTTTTTGTCTCATAATCAAATATTCTTCCCTATCTTTTTAAAGTCTTCCCCTGGGAGGCAAAGAACTGTTTTTAGGTTTCATTTTTCCTTAAGCTGTTGCTGCTCTTGCCTGTAATTTCCACTATGTTTAGATTTGTCACAGCCCTAAAATGGAATTAAGTTGCTTATTTACGCTCATGTCTTCTGTTATTTTGAATTTGGGGCATTTCTTCATTCAGTCATGGCTATACAGTTGCTCCACTCCACATTCCCTTTTGAATACTAGCCCATTGCGCCTTTGCGATGTGAACTCATTAAGGATAGTGCTAGCTTATTTATGAGGTTCTCAACATAGTTGACCTAGTAATGCTAATAGATGACATTTGTTGAATGCCACCTATGTGGCACATAAAATATAAATATATGTGCCAGGCCCCTTACCTTACATTTGTGTTTTATTTAATCATCATAACAACCTCATGAGGTAAGTATTATTGTGACACTCATTTTAGAGATCAGTTACCCTGGGACACAGTGCTGCTAAACAGAAGAGCTGGAAGTTGCACCCTAATAACCCACTCTCCACTGAATTGCACTCCTTCTCTAGAACATTAATTTATAGTTCATCGAATGTGATGCTCTAGAAAACATGAGCAAAACAAGAGAGAAGAGAGGAAGGAGGAGGATGGGAAAAATAAGGTTAAATGTAGAAAGATGGACAGCATGACATTCTACCGGCAATTGAGCTGAGGGACCATTAGTTGTGCAATTGGCTCTTGTTGAATTGATTTTGCTTCTCAGGTGCCTTGCTAATGGCTAGTGACGTGCGTGGGCCATTTGACCCTTCTGATAACTGAAAAGGACACTCTTCTACTATATGGAATTAATTGTTTTGTAATTTTTTGTTTTGAAATAATTTGAGAGTCTCAAAAAAGTTACAAGTGTGAAGAACTCCCATATCCCTCCACCTATAATCTCCTAATTGTTAATGTTTTACCACATTTGTTTTTATCATTTTCTCTCTATGTAGACCGTTTCATGAACCATTTGACAATAAGTTGCATGCTCAAACCCTTCGGTGTGGATTTTCTAGGAATAAGTAAATTCTCATATAACTACATTATAATTATTGCAGTCAGAATATTAACACTGATTCAATTCTAACATCTAAAGTACAAACTTGTATTTCACCAGTTGTCCCAATGAAAATGTTCTGGGAGGCGATGTTCAGGGACCAATCTAGATTACATGTTGCCTTTGGTTGTCTCTTCAGTCTCTTTAGTCTGGAACAATTTCTCCTTATCTTTTTTCATTTTGACATTTTTAGAAAGGATATAGGTCAGCTGTCTTTCAGACTGTCTCTCAATTTGAGTTTGCCTGATGTTTCCTCATGATTGCATTGAAGTTACACCCTTTGGGCAGGAATGGCACTGAAGAGATGTTACGTGTTCAGTGCATCATACCAGGAGGCACCTCATGCTAATTTGCCCAACTATTGGTAATGTTAACAGATTGCTCTAATGTAAGGGTACATTTTTTCAATGTACTAAAGTTAAAATTTGATTTAGATTCTAATTTCCTCAGAATTGGGTTCAAAGCAAGTCTATCACTTCAGAAGCTTTGGATATTCTGAAAAAGCTAGCCTCCTAATCTGTAAATATCAGGATCGGTCAAGGAAAGTGGTAACTCAACTGAGACATTACTTTAGGGAAAATTAAGGTAAATCTCATTTCCATCATCATAACCTCCAAGTTGTGATACTGTTTGTACCTAAGAAAATATCTGATCGTTGGTGAATATTTAATTAGATGAATGAACATCAAAATATTGCTTGTCGAAACAAGATACAACTCTTTATTATAGTCTCAGATTATGAGTGAGCAGAGAACAATTTCCAGAACAATTGTTTTTGGGGTGGAAATGAAGGGTATAGTCAAATTCGGTCTGTGCTGTTGTTGGACAAGGAGGTGGATAGCCTCATATCTAGTGAGGAGGCCGAATTACTGCAGCAGAATTGGGCAAAATGGAAAGCGCCAGCATCTAAAACCGCACTCTTATGCTAGAGTGGAAGAAGCTCAGTTTCGCAGAACATTATCTTCTATGTATAAGGCAATAAATGGTAGTGCTATTTCAAAAGAGTTGGTGATCACATTAAATGAGGGAGGAGGTGAGTGTCCTGGCAACAGGCAGTTTGGTCTACCAGCAGCCCACCAGTTGTGCCTGAGCACCTTTGTGTGTCATGGGGAGCCAGTGAGAGTGAATAGGTGTTGGTGGTACAGATAAAAAAGAAAATTAGAAGAGGGAAGACAGGTGACGATCCAGTCATAAAGGTCTTGGGACATTAAGCAGACATAGGAACTTGGTACTTCAACTCCAGGGGAAAAACAAAAACAGAAAGGGGCAGAATTAGAGTACAAGACCAGGTCTGTGTTGGCACCAAGCATGACCTTCTGAAGGAGGTGCCATGGATGGGGCTAGAAAACTAGTTAAACTTTTAGCCTCGAATCGTGTTGGGTCTGAGAGACTGAAGAAGAGAATCAGATTTCATCTGGGGGAGAAGCAGAGCACAGTCTGTGGACGGGTTTGACGGCATAACCACCTTATGAAGCTCAAGATATGAGACTCATCATCAGCAACTGTGCAATCAGCAGTAGCGGTTGTACCCACCTTATCTGGGCCACCTTATGAGGCATTATTAATGGCTTTTGGGGGGGGCATTTAATGAAATTTTCTCTTTTAAGGTTATTCTTCAACAATACATCGCTTGTGCACTGCTGAGAAACACGTAGCATGATTTGGCATGGGCTCCATATCCTTCCCAGAAATATCTTAAGACAGAGAAGTATGGTCTCCTTTCCATACGTCCGAGTTTGGTTAACATGGATGAAGAGAATCAGAATGCTCAGTGAAATATGTATTCATAAAGAAATGTACCAGAATAGAATTATATTAGAAAATAATTGCTATCTAAAAATCATCACGTATTCTTACCCTCTCTTATTCTGTTCTCTTTCAACTCTATTTTAATCCCTTTCTTCTTCCCTGCTGTTTTCTATTTATTTAATTTAAGCAATGTTTCTAGAGACCATAGCAATAGCAATGGGGTGTTGTATAAACATACATTGGAGCAGGATGGAAATGCTTCCTATGGTAACAAAAACCATAGAAACGTGTGTGTGTGTGTGTGTGTGTGTGTGTGTATGTGTGTGCATGCACACACATGTGCATACAAAGCTGTTTTGGGGTCAAAGCTTTGTAGAGTTCATGCAGTTGGGAAAATGAAGTGTTTCACTGTGATCACATTGCTATTTGGGTCTATTGTTGTCATCATGATTTAACATTTATTGAATGCCTGTAGTCCCCTGGACAGACCCTGGAACTAGATGTCAACTCTACTTAGTGGATTTATGTTGGAAATTAGATAGCAAAGCCACAAAATGGAAAAAGATGAGAATAACTTCCAAAACAGAAATATTAAATAATGCATTCCCAGAAAAATTAGGTAAGGAGAAAATCAGTTTGACCCAGGCAGTTAGGAATGAAGGATACGTGAGGAGACTTACTTAAATGTCTAGATTAGGGATGGTTTGCAGCCATTTCCAAGAACCCTGGGAGGGACTGCTTGTGCTGCATGATCTAACACTTTAGTCCTCTTCTGCCACAGCTCAGACTCCATGGGGTAGAATCTTGATGAGAAGACTCCCCTGTCTCGGATAATAATAACAAGCTGTCTTCTCTGTAGGTGAGTTTTCAGGTGGAAGTCTCACTCTACCACTCTCATAATCAATGCAACAAATAATCAAGTCCTCAAGCTGCAAGGAAAACTTTTGAGGGGGATTTGTTTAAGGATGTAACGGTCATTCAAAAATGAAGAGATAGTTTCTTAGAGTAAGTATTTTCCCTCCTTTACCATGTGCCTGAAATCATCTTTTTTTTTCTACCTTAGACACCCCACACACTTTTTAATATTAAACGTCTCTTAATAACAAAAGTAAACGGCATGTTATTTATGGAAACTGCACATTAGCTTTGCTAATTACATAGTTACTTGCTTTCCCAGGACCAGATCACCTCTTATTTGTTTCCAACTGCTGTGGCCACCATGTGTTTTAAGGGTAAGACAGAAATAATAAACTGCAGGTTTCCAGGGTGATCACGTGTTATTTCTGCAGTTCACACAGGGAACGTACCATCTGGGTTTGAAGGGCACATCATTCCAAGACAGAGTGGAGTGAGTAGGGCTTTCCCTATAGAGCCACCGATTCTATGGGGAAATTTCAAATGGAGTTTTGGGGTCAGAGAGGCATGAGTTCAGATGCCTGGCAAAACAACTTCCCACTTATATGAAATCTTTTTTGTCTTCTCTGCAAGTAACTTCTCTGCCTCTTTGTTCTCTGTATATAAATTCAGGAGAATGATGCCTAATTTCTAGTGTGGCTCTGAATCTTAAATGAGGTGATACAATATGGCCCTTGCCATAGGGTAAGTTATTACTGAATGATGGGTCTTAGTTTCTTTCTACTCCATTTCTGTCTCATCTTAACTCCTAAGAACAAAGCATAAAAGATGGCATACAAACCATTCAGCTCAAAATCCAGAGTAAGACGCCCAAACTGGAGTGTATTCTGCAGGAGATTTTCTGTCTTAAGGGAGCTACTGTTTGCTCAGCTTGAACCCTCCTTCCCAGCTCTTTCTGGTGAGTGAACTGGTGTTCACTCACAACAAATAAGAGGTGATCTGGTCCTGCCCATTGGAGAACCTGAGCTCTTTGTTCAGTGATGCATGTCTCTGGATTCTAGCACTGAGCCTGAATAAACCCCCAACTCAGTCAGCAACCCTGTGCTAACATCTACTAGGAATGGTTCAGTCCCTCTAGATTTGGGAAATAATTCCTGCGGTTACATCAATTGCTTGGATCTGTGGATCCATAATTTTTTTCTGACTCTTCTTTTTCAAAGGGTTTTCTATCTGAATGCTGTTTCATCTCAAGTGGCCAGTTGGTTCCATTCTGACATGGTAGAGATATGAAGCTTCCTTCAACTGATACAACTTGGCTAGATGCCAGCCAGGAGTACCTCCAGGATATTTTGGCTGTAGGATAAGTTACAGATAGCCTGGCCTTGCCATCTGCAATGATCAATAGTAGTATTAACAATCTCTGGGTGCACAATTGGTTGCCTGAAAATGTGAAACTTATTAATTATCCTGCATATCTGCTTGGCTGCCAGCTACTCTGTCTAGACTCTGTTTCTTGGCATTCTCTCATCTGTCATTTCTACCCCAAATTCCCTACAGATCTTTAGTTGCCTACTTTCCTCTACTTCATTGTCTTTCTTTTGGCTGTTGGCTTTTACTGTGATTTTTGCTTTTTTCATGAAACTAGAGTTTTAGTATTCTTTTTTCATTATAGGGAAAAGAAACCAAATCTCCTTGAATCAGTTTATCCCAATGTCTTCTAGTTTCCTATGTTGGCTACAGCCAAGATGACCTTTTACTAAAGTAGGTTGTGTGTTTCTAGACTACCAAATCCATTCAACAGGCCTTTATTGCGTCTGAGTGGTCAGGTCCTATATGACACTGGAGACACAGAGGTGAACTCCCTCCTTGGCCTTCAGGTGCTCACATTGCATTTGGGAACCTAGGCATTAAGCAAATAACCATGATACAATGTGCTAAGTGCTATCCACTAAAGTATAATCGAAGTGGTTTGTGGGGTGTTATGTTCCCTCATATTGACCTGCAGCTGTAGTATTTTGACTGCTTCTAGAGTAACTGTATGTCTCTGCATATCCAGGCAGTCTGATTTATTAACAGGGCCTTCTTTTAATCTTGCAGTCTCCATGTGGATGATAAATTGTTTGGTCTTCCTGTTTATAAATCAAAAACCAACATGGGAGACTAGTTTAATTTGGGGGACAAATATGTTTCTATTTATTAAGAATTCTTGAGTTGCCTGCCTCTACATTAGTGGTTGAGGCCATGGGGTGAATTCCTGATCTGACTCACCTTTCTCACCAACAGTGATACTTGTACTTCTCCAAATTACACCAAATGTAAAGTAACAAATGCAAAGTGTTTTTTAGTGAATAGTTTCAACAATAGTATGTGTCTTTAAAATAATTTTCCCTTCCCCGTTTGAGTTTCAAAATAACTCTGAAGAGTTTACTAATACTAATATCAGGAAAAAGGATCCAAACTTAGATTTTATTATTCTAAATCCCCTGTACAACTCTGTCTTAGAGTGGTGGATGGAAGGAGAATTGCTTGCAATTATTTCTAATACTTTAGCTTCAAGATAAAAGTGAAAGCAAAAGTTGATGAAGAAATGTAGATCTGAATTTAGTATGATTGTAAAGGATATGAGTTCAAGTTAGCATATACATGAGAGACTGAGTTGATTCTATAGCCTAACTGGAATTTATTGATTCCTTCATCCATCTATTGAATGAATAAATTCTACATTTACTGAGCACTGATGGTGTGTCAGCCGATCTAGTAGGCACATGGGATACAGTGATGATCAATATGGACAATATCTCTGTCCCCATGGAATTTACAGAGTGGAGCCTCAAAAAGTGGTTTCAATTTTATCCATCTGCTTTGTGTCTTCTCTTTAAATCCTTGCTACCCAAAGTAGGCTTTCAATATCAGCAGCACCGATGTCACTTGGGAGCTTGTTAGAAGTGGAGAACTTAGGTCCACCTCACACCTATTGAATCTGAATCTGCGTTTTCAAAATACCCTCAATGCTCTGAGCAGATTCCGATTCAGTAGGTCTAGGGTCTTTACTTCTTACAAACTCCCAGGCAATGTCAATGCTGTTGGTCCATGGACGCTTTGAGAGACTGGCTCAGTGTTTTACAAACTATGGGTTGCAACCCAATAGTGGATCATAAATCAATATAATGAGTTGTAACTAGCACATTGAAAAATATTTTTAAATACACTAGACAAACAATTCAGAGTGCATTTCATGTCATGATTAAAGTATTGTTGCATGAAACTTGAGTTAGGTTTTTATACCACCACCCCGCACACAGACACACACACAGATGTATATGGACTGAGTCCTGATGAAAATGTATTTCTTAATATGGGTTGTAGCTGATAACAGTTTGAAAGTTATTATTCTAGACAAGCTTATCTAGGCCAGAAAGAAGTCCTCAGAATTGACTCCAGTCTAGAACAGAGAGCTCAGATCAAAGGGATTCTGTTAATATTAGGACTGTCCAGAATCCCAGTGAGGAAGTCCAGTAAAAAGTAGAACAATGGGGCTAGAAAGATCCTCTACTAGGGGTGACAGCTGTGTGCTGACTGGTGATGAGGTACCTATAATTAGTCACTTGTACCAGTTGGCATTAGGTTTTTGCATGACCTAACACTTTGGACGGTGAGTTCCTTGAAGGTAGGCCCTGTAAGTTATTCCTACTGGCTAACACAGTGCCTTTCCCATAGCGGGAATTTCCACAGTGTACTGTGACTTTTTATATCTTTCATACTACTCAATATACCATATGTTACAAATGAAGTCTTTTCTGTCTTTCCACTGGGAACCATGCCTTATTCATCATCGCTTTTTTCTAGGGTCTAATCCAATACTTAGAAGATGGAAGATATTCAGTAAGTTTATTCACTCAACAAATATTTTGTTATTCAGCAAAGAAGGTTTTCTCTCAGCTATTTTACATCAGTTTTAGAAGGCCCACATGTGAGCAGGCTTGATAAAGAGCAAATCTGTGAAAAACAAGCTTTCGTGGTCTAAATGGTATAAAATGTACGGAGCTATAAGAGACACAAGTCACCCTTGGCATCGAGGTTTATGCTGTATTGCTTAACTTTCCATTTCCCTTGCTTAAACTTTAGTTTCTTTCTTAAAATTATGTTTTTACCCTTAGCGTTCTCACCACCAATCATTTATTGCTGCGCGTGTCTTTCTTCCATATACTGTGTTCCTTAATTTACTAAGGGACTGTATTAACATAGCCAAAATACCCACCTTCTAGCCACCCTTCAGGAGGGCATTAGCTTTATTTGTGCACAGTGAGGGTGCCTTCAAGGCAGAGGGCTTCCTCCCCTACCACCCCAATTCCAAACCTTCCTTTCCATAATTGCTAGTGCTAGGCAGCTGTGCTCTTATCTGCCTTCCCTGTAGTTCTCAACTTTGTCTGTAAATTATGACCACCTGGTATTTTAATATTTCCCATGTCCAGGTTGCAATCCAAACCAATGTAGTCAGAATCTATGGAGATGGGACAAAGGCATTTGTAGTTTTTAGGCTTCTCAGATGATTCCAATGTGCAGTGAAGATTGAACGCTATTGCTTAGGAGAAAATGCAGCCACTTGATATTTGAAGTTTAGGTAATTTCTTTAGCTCTGAAATATGTTCATTTCTTTTCTAGTCCTTATTATCCCTGCCCAAGTCTGAAAATATTTATATTGCTATTTAATCAGAAGTAAAGCAATTAAAATGTACATGTTACGCTAGAAGAAGAAGAAGCATTAGACCATTGCTTGACTTATCACCTGTGTGGTCATTAAGCTATTGTCCCCCACTTCAAAAGCACCTTTCTGTATTCTACTTTGTGACTTTGGGTTTTTTTCACCATCTGGCTCTTAGGTGGCACTAGAAGAGGACCATAAGCCTGTCAGAGGGAGGAGAGTATTGCTCTTTCCTGTCCCATTAGTGTCACCTCAACAGTGACTTTTCACCCTGGAGCGGCAAGGAAGTTTCTAGATTATTTGGGTATTCCCAAAATCAGTCTTTTTGCACCCTCTGAGAGATACCAGCAGCAATGAAGTGTTAGTCCCAGCTCTGGGCCCCCACTTCAAGATTCTGGGTTGTCATAATTCCTTGTGCTTATTACTGGTGTTACCTTAGTGTCTTTTTTTTTTAATTTTCCAACACTTGTCCAACCCGTTTCCTATACTAAATTACTATATGGAAACATCTATTCTTCTCTTCCTTGACTGAACCTAACTCAAAATGCCTTCTCATTTAACAACCAGGGCTCTGCAACCAGGTGGACTTTCTAGGAAGGTAAATAACAAGAAGGCTCATGTCAGCTTCTCTCCATGTGGGGCAATGGGAGTGTGCTGGAAGTCTTCCAAGTGAACAAGAGTGAGAAGATGCTAGAATGAAGAGGTGGACAGACATAGGGGATGAAAGTACACTGTATACAAACTTTATTGCCTTCATTATTTTGCTAGGTCTGTCTTAGCTGAGAGACACTGAGAGTATTAATCAGAGATAAATGGGAAGCAAGAAAGAGTCCATAGTAATCCATAGTGACATTTATTAATAATACAAACCTTCTGGTCTCCATCTCTTCTCCTTCCCATAAACCCACAGTTTATATTTTTTCTGCATGTGTGGTTTTGTCCTTAATAATAGGGTAGTGCAAATAGTTAATTCACTACTCCTACTGCCAAGAGTGGCACATGGAAGACCATCCTATCTGCTCTTATGTAACTTGTCATAAATCCATGAGGATATATGTCTCATTAAGACAGCTATTTAGGCTTTGCTTTTTCAGAACTGTCTACTTTGGTCAGCAGTATTTTAACTGTAAAATAAGGATGGTTTCACTTGGTCCAAGCGTCCCTACAGTACCTAATATATGTAATTTCACAAACAGTTTTATACAAGCAATAAGTAGCTGTAATGCATAGACTTTGAATGTTCATGAGGGAGATTTAAATTCACACATCATTTTCCTGGACTCCTTCACTGTTTTGACACTTTACTATTATTAGCTCTCTTTTTGGAGTTATTTTGTGTCAAAAGTTAACAAAGTTCTTAGTCACCTCCTAAGAATGTTTGCATAAACAACAATGTAAAGAAAAACTAGGCCTTGCTAAGTTTTTCTGATTTGATGTAGTACCTAGGATCAACTGGTAGTCTAAGAGTTTGACTGCAGTCCACAATTCAAATTGGTGGACCGAACAATAACAAAGGTGGACTTTTGGGGTTACTTTTGTACATTTGCTTTTTGTATCCTTACTAAAGAAGTCACGTAACTATTAGCTAGTGTGTGTATAGGAGAAATTCAGTACTGCCTGGAGGCTCTGCGGTGTATTCTACATCTCTCAGTCACCAGTGAGATCTTCATTTCTTGTTTGTAATACTTATTAACTCTAGAAAAATATTTAGTTCTAGACTCTGGATACTGAGCAGCACTGCAGTTCTCTTTCTTAGTTCAAATAGTCTCATCTGCTTTTCCTTTTGAATCTATTTCTTCGTAGGATCTATTTGTCTGTGGGATCAACATTCTCTCTGTGTGTGTTGGAAAGGATGTCTTGTACCATCCTTGACAAGGAAAATCACTTTCTGTTTGTATGTGAACAATCAGAGCAATCATCCTTCGCTCACGTTGAACGGGTAGATCAAACGGTATTGGTAATATTGCCTAGTTTACTCTTATGTTGATTATATTAGTTTATTTGCATTTTTGTGTGTGATCTAGATCTTCAGTTGAGCCTTTCATTCTGACCATGATTATTCAGTAAGACCACAGATCTCTCCGCAAGCTTTGAGGAGAGTGAATGGCTAACTGTAACCCTGCCATCTGATTAGGAAAGCAAAGAAACAAACAGAGGTAATAAAGGCCTTCAAACAAGTATGTAACTAGAAATCACTGAGTAGTAGATATATCACTGGGGGGCGGAGGTTGTGAATGGAGTCAGGTGATGTGGATTCTAGTCAAAGTTTATGGACTGTGTGACCATAGCACATGGCTTAACCTCTCTGAACCTTAGTTTCCTATTCCATAAGGCAAAACCTAAGTTAAAATATGCATTTCGTCCACCTTATAGACAAAGATCTTTTGCAGAGTCTGGAAGTTCCTCTAACTCTTCTGTTCAAGTTGACTTTCTGGAAAAGTGCTTTATTCTCAGAGGATTTGATTGAGTTATCTTTCTATTCTGCTGCTGTCAGTAGATTTGCCATAAATGTTTCCTGAGAGTCTCTCTCTTGAAGAAATTCAGGCCCCAGTTAAGTTCATCCCAATTAAAAATAGAACCCTGAGATGCTGCAGCTGTAGCACCTCTTAAACCTCTTCAAATAACATTGAACGATTAAGTGCCTGCTACTGTGGAGATAGTGCCCACAAACCCAGCAGCAGGCCCTCTTGGAAAATGATAACACTCAAAGTGGCTGTCAGTCCTTAGTCATTTCTAGTCATTCAGGGGATGTTGCCTTATCTTCCTCAAGTTCTACAAGTTCCTGGGGGAGAGAAGAATCACATAAATTCTTTATTTAAAAAAATCCCCCTTCCCACAACAAAATTCTCCAAAGCAATACTAAACAAACAGGCATGCTCAAGTCTAATGAAGGCCATAATTTGAGTGGAAGAGAGTGCTGTATCGTCCCAATGTTTCTGTCTGGCAGTTTTGGGGTGAAAAGCTGATGAAGTGATATTGTCTGGGAAATGAGCATTGATTTCTAGGGAGATGGAAGAATTTACTTCTTTTCTTCCCATTTCTTGAATACATGACTAGCTTTCAAATATGTGACTTGAGAACTAAATTCAGCTTGAATTGATTGTTTTCTGACTTTGTTTCTTATTTTCTTATGATTTATCAAGGAGAATTTAAAAATAAACTTTCCTTATCCCATTTATAATGGAAATAAGAACTTACCAAGTGAAAAATTATAGAAGTCCCTAAAACTCAGAGGAAAATCTCTTTATTATATTTCAACAGCTATTTGGAGACATTTATTTTCCCCCCTTGTAAAGCTAAATTGCGTATATTACTATTTATTAATAAGCAGAATGACAACAATTTAGGCTGCCAAATCTCTTTTATAAACATTTCTTTAGCTAGGTAGGATTTTTATATACTTTCCCAAAGGGCCAAGTTGACAGACATGGACTTTTGCTTTATTTCCATAGAGCTCTAGATCCAAATCCCTGGGTTCAAATATATGCCATTCACTTCCCATATTTAGTCCTGTGAACTCTCTGAAGACTGGCCCAAGAGAGGCTTTTCTGATGAGACTTTTAGCACAGCAATTAGTCACTGGATAAACATGTGAATGGGTCCATTTGGAAAGTGAAAGCTCCCTAAACAGAGGCTTGTCCTTTACAAAAAGAGCAGGTCCAATTTTCCTTAAAAGTTCATGGTTGCCTATGTGGTATGATTTGAGAAATTCTGAACCCTCTGTCCCCAATACTTTTCCTGTTGAGCTCTGCATTTCACACTGTATCACTCCCGTGGATGAAACCTGGCCTCTCCAGGCCATTTTCTTCAAGAAATGGTCATAGTCCTGGGAAAGGTCCTGATGCCTTAGTATGCTTGACATCCTTTCTTCTTTGAAAAAAAAAAAAGACTAGGACAAGAAAACCTGGTGGCTGTTGAAGAAAGAGTGTTGAAAGAATGAAAGAAGAAAACTGATGCATTAAAAGGAAGATGAAGAACCAGTGGGCCAGTGTGAGTCAGGTTTTAAATTTAGCAGTAAGGACTCAAATATGCCTGTTTACTGGGTTAGCTTTTGGAATAATCCTGTGGACATATGGCTGAGTACAAATTGAAAGTATCTTTCTGGAAAAACAAATTAGAAATACTTATCAAAGGGATAAAGAACTTACATATATTTAGAACCAATAATTTCAATCACAGGACTCTGTCCTAAGACAAATAATTAGCAATGAACACATTTCAACCCAAAGATGTTCACTGGGACATTATTTAAAATAGTAAAAATATTAGAACAAGTTACCTGTTTATTAGTAGAGAAATGAATACTATGGAAGTAAATTTATGCTATAAAAGTGACCAAATAAGGCTGGGTTTGGTGGCTCATATCTATAATTCCAGCACTTTGGGAGGCCGAGGCGGGTAGATCACCTGAGGTAAGGAGTTCGAGACCAGCCTGACCAACATGGTGAAATCTCATCTCTACTAAAAATACAAAAATTAGCCAGGTGTGGTGGTGCATGCCTGTAATCCCAGCTACTCTGGAGGGTGAGGCAGAAGAATCACTTGAACCTGGGGGGTGCAGGTTGTAGTGAGCTGAGATAGTGCCACTGCACTTGCTCTGGGTGACAGAGTGAGATTCTGTCTCAAAAAATAGAAAAAAGTGACCAAAATATAGTATATATTAAATATGCTAATAATATAATCTCAAATATATAAAATAGATAAAAGAAAGGAATTTGAATAGTGGTTATCCATGGCTGTTTCCTATTTTTATTTATTTCTTTTTGTATTTTCTAAATTTTTCAGAATGGTCATTTATTACTTTTAGGTACAAAAAAGTTATTTAAAAATTCATCCAAGAGCAAATGTTTGTGTCAATTTTATAAACCTAAAATATGGATGTCCTCTAAGGAGGCTGACTTTAGCTGTATAGCTATTTCCCAGAGGATAATTAAAGATCTGTCAGACTTTCTCTCATGTATGGGTGCGGTATGTTTAAGGGCTATAATTCTACATAAAATATCTGCATAGGATACAGTCTGGCACCTGATGTTTGATTCTGGATAGTATTGTAGTTTGCTATGGCCAAATTTGAGACTGAAACAAGTTAGATGGAGGTTAGCATCAAGAGAAGTTTTCTGAGCTTTTTCCCCTGGAAATGGACAATGGCAGGTACGTGCAGAAAGCAAAGGAAGCCTGTGAAATAAGTCTCTCAGCCCAAAGTCATATTAAATAGTTTCATCTATTCACCGGACATGGATTTGAGTCATCAAACTTCTCCCCTAAGTTTATTTTGCTTCCTATGTTTCAGATATATCTGAAGAGCAGGTCTGGCCTCTCTGCCTTGGTACCATATTTGTGATCTTTTCTTCACCTAGAATGCATCTTACACCTCTCCTGTCTCAGGCTTTTTTAGGCCCATGTTAGGTAATAACTCTTTGAAACCTCTATTATTGCCCCCAATGGGTGTGCTCTCCCTGTCCTTTGAGCTTCCATGGCACACTTACGGTGTTTTTATATTAACTCTATTAGATTGTCAATTTCTTACGCACAGGGCTGCTGTGCCTTACTCAACTTTGTATCCTCCATGTCTTGCCCAGCTTAGCAGAACTGAATTTGTTTATTTAATGAATCAGGTGCTAGTTTGGCTGGCCTAAAATCTGACTTCCTCACTTCGTGCCATTTAGATATGATGCCCATTTATCAGCTCTCAAAAATTGCAACAAGTAAGAATAACAATGAATTTTTCAAAACTTCTCTATGAAATATCTTTCTAGAAAAAAACTATTTAGAAAGTGAAAACATAGAGTACAGAGCTACAAACTTAAGTTACCAGGGTTCTCTACCATGGTTTATTGAACTTTAGCAGTGTGGAAGAACAACCTAGGCTTTTGTGTTAGAAAAAAACTGGGTTTGAACCTAACCTTGACAATTATTGGCAGTGAAATTTTGGGTAAATGTTCTATCTTCCTCATGCTTTTGTTTCCTCATTTTCAAAATGTGGAATTAGTTAATTAATGGCTGTCTCCCAGTGCTGTTGTGAGGGTTATATAAAATGATGTATAAAAGCACTTAGCAAAGTATCTGGCACACAGATTTAGGTTTCTATGCTCATGAGGACAGAGATCCATCATGTCCAGGACAATTTATGTTCTCTTGGAAAGTCAGGGCTATGTCCTTTAGACTTTGCAGGGAAGTTAATTTCTGGGTCTATTACTCTGAAATCACCAATCTACTACCATAACCCCCACCACACACATGCACTCACACACACACAAAAGCTCATTTGAAAATTTTGCAGGAATACTGATATTAGGCTCTGGTATGGTTTAGCTGTGTCCCCACCCAAATCTAATCTTGAATTGTAGCTGCCATAATTCCCATGTGTCATGAGAGGGACCTGATGGGAGATAATTGGATCATGGAGGTGGGTTTCCCATGCTATTCTTGTGATAGTGAATAAGTCTCATAAGATCTGATGGTTTTATAAAGGGACGTTCCCCTGCACACTCTCTCTTGCCTGCCATGTAAGATGTGACTTTGCTCCCCATTCGTCTTCCACCATGATTGTGAGGCCTCCCCAGCCATGTGGAAGTGGGAGTCCATTAAACCTCTTTCCTTTGCAAATTACCCAGTCTTGAGTATGTCTTTTTTAGCAGCATGAGAACATACCAATACAGGCTCAGGAAATAATAGCTCCAAACGAGAGCCTCCACAGCAGCCTTAGAAGAAAAAGTTTTTCTCTGAGCTTCTCTTGTCCTCCTGTCTCTCAGTTCCATTTTTCCCCAAGGCTAGGCATAGAAACCAGAATCCTTCCCCAATGAAGGTCATAGAAAGCAGCACGCCTTTCCCAAAAGCCAGACATAAATTCTGAAAATATGCTATGTAAGAACTGGCCATAAAGAAATTATCTGACCTACATTGTTTGATTCTAGGTCATAAGACTGCCATTCTAGAGAGAGCTCTGCCCCACAGCAGAAGGAAGGAATGCATGCTCAGAGAAGCCAAGAAGAATCTAGACTTGCAGGCCCTGCTAGGCTTCCCCCACTCATTCTCTTAGCTTTAGATCATACCCTTTTTGTCCATTCATATTTCTACATGATGGTTCATACTTTGTTGAATCTAAGCATAAAAATGGGTAATTTTCCCTATATCTTTGGGTTTTAATTCTGAAGGTTGTCATGTACACACATTAGATACATTTGTATGCCATTTCTTTTGTTAATCAGTCTGCCTCAACTCAGTGATTTTCAGCAAACCTCTAGGGGCCAGAGCCCTGGTCCTCACACTGAGCTGGAATATTGAAGGAATTTCTGCAATGAACTTATATGTGGCTATACATATATAATCTGTGAACCTGTTACATAATTAAAACATAACTTACTAATAAAGCAGAAAAGTTTAGTGGGCTCCGGAACTGAAACCAATTGGATTAAAAATCCTGCTGCTGTACTTAACCTCTCTCTGAGTTTTCTTATCTTTAATGTCCTATGATAATATCTGCCTTGTAGCCTTGCTTAAAGGATAAAATGACCTAATGTCTACCAAGCACTGAAAACAGTGCCTAGTACATAGTAAGCCATCAACAAAAGCTAGCAATTCCCAATAAGCTGATTTAAAAGCTGGAGCTCTGAAAGGACTATGTTGAGCCAAAGTATTCCAATAACTAAATGAAGCTCCTGTGGTAGAGTTGGAGCCATCTTTTGGGGCAGGAAGGGAGTGTATGGAGACTTGTGCCTTACAGTGGTTTTGATTTGTTAACAGCACTAGTCAAGGAACACAGTGCACTGAAAAAGCTGCCAGACGCCACATGAGATAAGGAGCGTCCTATGAGTAACGACAGACTTGAACACTTCCAGCACATAGACAAAGGAAGTGATGGCTCTGCCTAAGAAATCTTGTACTTCAACCTTAACTTGACTGGACTTTTTTTTCCCCCAGATGCTGCTAATCATGTAAATAAACACAAGAACTTCCTGATAGTGGAATATCTCTTTGTTTTCGGATGTAATTCCTACCTCTATTTGCAACATTGGTATTTAATAAAACACGAATAAAGAAGCATGCTTGAATGGATGATCAAATAACAAGCTTTTCTGATATTAAGAAAATAAAAGACGTATATAGTTTGCTCTGGTTACCTCATCTATGTTTCATGGCTAGGCCATTTTAACATTTCAGGGACTTTCTTCTTGTATAATACCTAGCCCTTTACTTTCATATATTGAAACTCCTCTACTGATTGATTAGGTTTGTTGTTGTTATTCTTCCTCTCTTATTTTTCATTTATTGTCTGTTGTCCTTTTTGAGTTTTTTTTTTTTTAAAGCTTAATATTTTGATTAAATATCTGGGTTTTTAAAATAATAGTTTTTAATTTATAATTTAAGAGATGATTTACTTAGTTTTAAAATTTTTCTTTGCTTCCTGCACTGTTTTCTCTGAGTCTCTTTCTAGGTTTTTTTTTTTTTTGGTTCCTGCATTTTATGTTAGGGGAATTCCTCAAATGTCTGGTGAACCTAGACTGTCCATTCATAATTATAAGTGATGCACTACAAGGGTATTGGTAAAGGGCTTAAGAGCATTAACAAGGAGTATGCTAATTTCTCATGGGAGGAGATCCCAAAATGTCTGTCTTAGTTCTTTTCTCTTGAGTCCATTAGTTTCTCTGGAGAGGAATTTTATTCTATCAGGCAGGTCTTAGCTTGGATGCCGGTATTCTCAGAGCTGAATGTGGGCATGGAATGGGTGGTCTTACTGTTCAGCATTCAGACTTTCACTTAATTGATCTCTTTTTTAGTACAGGTGTCATAGATGGCAATAACAGCACCAATTCTGCATGCCTTCTTGTATTCACACCCTTTGCTGTGTGACTGCAGTTTCTCTCCCTAAATAGGTGGGGTCTTTTTATGGGATCCCGAGTCTATTCTACTTTAGGCAATAAAATATGACAGGATTGACACCGTATTGCTTCCAAAGTTAGGCTTCAAAAAGTGTGCATTTTTGCCTGTTCTCAGGCCTGTCACTGGCATGAGAACATTTTGAACTTGCCTGCCAGATGATGAGAGGCTTGTAAATCAGAGTGGAGTCCCCCATAGTCACCCTAGCCAAAGCCAGCCTAGATCAACCAACCAATGTCCCAGCATATGAGCATGTGCAGACAAGATCCACCTCCTAGCCAATCTTCAGCTAACACTGTATTCCTAAGCAATACTGTTTTATGGGTGAATACCACTGTAGTTATGTGGTTGTTTGCTGTAAATCATTATTGGCATAACAGATAATTATAGGGTTTCGCCACCATCCTCAGGGCTGCAAGTCTCTTTAGAAATTAACCTCCTGTCAGCCAGGTACAGTGGCTCATGCCTGTAATCTCAGCACTTTGGGTGGCCAAGGTAAGCAGATCATGAGGTCAGGAGTTTGAGACCAGCCTGTCCAACGTGGTGAAACCCGTCTCTATTAAAAATACAAAAATTAGCTGGGCATGGTGGCACGCACCTGTGAATCACTTGAACCTGGAAGGCAGAGGTTGCAGTGAGCCGAGATCGTGCCACTGCACTCTAGCCTGTGCAACAGAGTGAGACTCTGTCTCAAAAAAAAAAAAAAAAAAAGAAAGAAAGAAAGAAATTAACTTCCTGTCTTTTGCCCAGAATGGGGAGAAGTCACCAAGCTACGGAGCTGGGGAGGGATCAGGACATCAAACTGCACCTTATATTAATCTTTAACTAATCTGGGTCCCATACTCAGAGATCGCTGATGTGATAATTCCTGAGCTTTTCCAGGGCCCCATGGTTCAAGTGGGGCCATTTCGTTTTGAATCTCTCTCTGCAGGCACTAGGTTTTGACCTGGTCTATGCCCAGACACTTTCCATTTTTAGAAGTTTTATTGCTCACTCTTCTTCACATTGATACTCTTCTTGGTTCACTTTGCCTGTGGGGCGTGGGCTCCTTTTTTCCCTCAAATATAAGGACATTTAAGGAGAAAGTGGGGGTAAATGTGTGCTTTAAAATTCCATGTTTAGCCAGAAATATCTCCAGTTTTTAATTTTTCTCCTTGACTTTAAAACTTTTTTTTTTTCTCACTTGTGAATGTTCATCTGGTAGGTGTGATTTACTTCAGGGTGTTAAATGGCATGATTATAAAATCTCTCGGAATAATTTAATATAATAATAATTGGCTCCTATCCAGTGCTTTTTCTCTTTTCACTGAATCTCATATATTAATTTATTTCATGGATATTTATCAAGGGTCAACGATGGGCCACGTATAGTACCAGCACTAGTGAAGCAGTGGGGAACACAGCAGACATGGTCCCTCTCCTTAAGGAATTTATTATACAGTGGTCTATCAACAGTCATCTTGAAGTACTTCTTTCTGCCTTGTCTTAGTAAATATCCTAAGGTCACCCATCACCTACCTCCATTGTTCACTGGAGTTTATAGTGTGGTAAGCCAGCGTAAGAGTGGAATCACAGAGTTGTCAGTTTAAATATTGGACAGTAATTTACACCCCCTTTAAGCCTTGAGATCTTCAGTGTAGGGTGAAGTATTAAAAAAATTAGACTATCTAGTTAACATTTAAAAATCAAGATCTCTCTCTTCTTTCTGCCTAACACACATGCATGCTCATTCTGATTTCCAGCTTCTTTCAAAAAAATCAAGATCCTGCAATATTGGGGCATTTTCCTACATGATATTAAGCAGAACTCAGTATGGGCTGGCCTCCTTAGACGGGCAAGGTCTGTGTCATTTGTCCAGGACTCCACTACTTCCCATTGTAGTAGGAAAGTTTGATACATTTGCATTATTTGTCTGGCCTCTGTGGGCACTTAAGTTTTCCACCTGCTCTAGATATTAGAAAATTGCAGGGCTATTTTTAAAAAATTCTAAAAAATATTAATTTGCTACCCCGTAACTTTCAAAGACATGAGACCTTATATTTTTCCCAGATATTATCAATCAGATGTTTTTAAATATGAATGTATTTACTTGTATATATAGTCATAGATTTTAAATGTATTTCAATATTTAGTTGTTTTACCAGTACTTGTTAATGACTGGGTTGCAGATCTGAACTAGCTTTGGCCTTCTTAGGTGTTTCATTTTGTGAAAGCCGTTATTGATTTCTGGCCCTTTATGTTGACTCACTGGATTTATTTGCTCTTCTGGTCTGTAGCCTCCTCTGAATTGCTTCTGCTCTATTTTCACTTGGATCCAGTTTCCACACAGTTCTGAACCCATGGCTCCATTTACTAAACCTCATGCTTTGCCTTCAGAAGCAGTCTTCATGTTTTCTCTCCCTGGCATTTGGGCTATGGGCATTCCTAAAGATCCCAGCCTGACTCATTCTTCTAGTCCCATGTGACTCTGATTAACTTGAGTGGTTCAACAGAACTGCATCTCTGCAGGTTCCTGCCTGGTGCAGCCTTGCTTAACCCACGCCTCCTAAGAGCAAAAAAGAGAGTTCAAATATCTTGTTAACCTTAGGGTCCTGTGATGGTTATCAAGTTGAGCAAAATACTGTTAAGATATTAAGATTGATTTGAACACTCGAAGTGGACTTTCCATCTATGATAACCCAAGAATAAGGATTTTCCTCTCCTCCTTATGGGGGGAAAAATAAATCTTTGTTCCTCTGATAATCCTATTGCCCTATATTTTTCCTAATTTCTTCAAGAGATATGCATTCAATAAAAAGTCAAATACAATTCAAGGTTGTTATAGTAGGAGAACAATATTAGAAGAAGGAGGTTGATAACTCGTCTCCTTCTCTGCAGTGTTCGGTGCACTTCTGAGCGTATACCACCAAAGGAGACAGGGGAATGCAGATGAACTAAAGGTTGTCTTAGGAGGGCCTTTAGGATGGATTGTGGGAACCCAAAGGGAACCCATGTGAGGAGTGGTTGAGAAGTCTGGGAAGAGTATGCTTGGAGAAGGGAAGATTTTGAGGTCAGGGGTGGTAGTTTGAGAGACGGCAAGGAACATAGCTGTCATTAGAACTATCAAATTGTCATGTAGAAGAACGAGTAGATGACTCCAAAGGATTAAATTTGGCTCAATGGGTAGAAACTTCAGAAAGATAAATTTGGGTTCTGGTTTTCTTTTTCTTTATCTTGTTTATTTAAAGAAGAGCCATCCAAATCTTAAGCTTTCTGTTCAGGGAGAATATTCTGGACCTCTGTGCAACTAAGCATAAAGTTAATGACCACTTGGTGGGGACATTGTAGAAGGGATTGACTCCTTGACAGAGGGATTGGACCAGATGATCTTTAATATTTCCCTCTATCTGGAGATTCTACAATGTTTAAAAATTGTCATGACAGGAGATTCTTCAACATTATAAAAATGAAAATCACAATATTGTACATGTTTTAGAAAGCCTAGGGGAATGGATTTAATTCTGCCTATTATAGTGATAATAATAAAATATTAATATGTGGATATGATCTGCTTATAGATTACTCATATTCACAATATTGTACATGTTTTTGAAAGCCCAGGGGAATGGATTTAATTCTGCCTATTATAGTGATAATAATAAAATATTAATATGTGGATATGATCTGCTTATGGATTACTCATATAGACAAATTAGACACCTTTATTCGTCAACAAGTGCTACTACACATTGTTCAAATACATGTGGATGCTTTTTACATAAATTAATCATTAGGGTCAATTAAGATAAGAACATAACAAATGTCCGCTCATAACAAATGTCATCTAATTCTTGGCCCCAGTTTATAGGTGACAATAATATGTATTTATTTTCTTTCTTTCTTCTCTCTTTCCAAATTAGTAGAGAAAAGATATAAATATTCTTTTTATATTATCACTTAGAGTTAAGAATATGCTAAATCTGGAAAATTCTATTAGGAGGACCTACAATGGAATAATTCAGCCTCATTTCTTTCACATAAGATAAAGTTCACCTTTATTAATATTTCTCTTCAGAGTCTTCTCTAATCTTCTCAGTCTGAGTTCTTCTCTTTTTCTCCCATGTCCCTGGACCACTTACTGTGTTTTGTCTAGAGCATGGTTATTTGTAAATATGTCTATTTTTCCCCAGTGGATGGCAAAAAGGATTCTTCCTTCTACATTTTTATAATCCCCACAATCCCTACTGCCCTTTCCTGCATGGGGTAATTCTCAATAGATGTTTTTGGTTGGAAATAATTTTAAATCACAAATAAACTCCTTCACTTATGCACTACATGTTTAGTCCAGCAGTTAATATAGTACTCATTAAATATCCCATATGATATTATGATGAACTTATTTTGGAAGTTATTGATCACTTCCATTATGTGAGAAGAAGACAAACCTGATTACTCTGAACACATAGGAGCATGGCAGAAAAGAAAATGCACCTGAAAGGATTTTTATTTTCTGCTTTTTTTTCTTTTTTGCACAGCTTTCAAGTGAAGACAACTTTTTCTTGTTGTCTAGAGCCATTGCTTCTAGAGCTTATGAGTAATTATAAAAGAGGAGAGGATACCCAGTCTAGTCCTAGCTCTACCGCCAACTAGCAATGTGGCCAAGCACCAAGCATTTCTGGCCTTAGCTTTCTCATCCATAAAATGAAGAAGCCGGCTGGGTGCAGTGGCTCACACCTGTAATCCCAACACTTTGGAAGGCTGAGGCGGGTGGATCATGAGGTCAGGAGATCAAGACCATCCTGGCCAACATGGTAAAACCCTGTCTCTAGCTAAAAATGCAAAAATTAGCCGGGCATGATGGTGTGCACCTGCAGTCTCAGCTACTCGGGAGGCTGAGGCAGGAGAATCGCTTGAACCCGGAAGGTGGAGGTTTCAGTGAGCCAAGATCAGGCTACCGCACTCCAGCCTGGGTGACAGAGTGAGACTCCATCTCAAAAAGAAGGAGGAGGAGGAGGAGGAGGAGGAGAAAGAGGAGGAGGGGAGGAAGAGGAGGAGGGGGAGGAGGAGGAGAAGGAGAAGGAGGAGAAGGAGAAGGAGAGAGATTTTTCTATGTCTGACATCGTCCTCTTTCCACCTCTCACAATGTGGGCAACTTGAGATAAGTTACTTCACCCCTGTGTGGCTCAGCTTTCTCATGTATACAATGAGAGATACTTGTTTTTTAGTGCTGTGATTAGGATTAAATGAGTTAAAGCACGTGAAGTGTTGGATATGGAATACTTACTCATGTTAACTTTTTTATTTTGCTACTTTGCTGAGAATATGTTAGTTTATTTCCAGTTGTTAAAATTAGAAACCAACTCCTGACGTGGTGCCTGACTTGGGAACTTCACCTAGTATGGGTTTTCAATCTATTTTTTATCACTCCTCTTTAGTTTTTAGTTTTTAGTTTTTGATACAGTGCCTCCCACTGTTGCGCAGGCTAGAGTGTAGTGGTGCAGTCGCAGCTCACTGCAGCCTTGATGTCCCAGTCTCAGGCAATCTTGTTGTTTCAGCCTCCTAAGTAGCTGGGATGACACGCATGTTCCACTGTACTGGATTTCTTTTTTTTTAATTTTTAGTAGAGACAAGGTATTATTATGTTGCCCAGGCTACATTCCTCTTTAAAGTAGCATTATATAAAGTGGTATCTCCATCTCTTCTCAGAATATCTCTGATCATTCACCCACTCTGGTCTATAATTTTCTATCTGTATCCCCTACCCTGTGTTGCTCAGTATGTTTGCTTTTATACAACTAATCTTTGACTTCTGGCTCACTGTCCTGTGTTGGGGGACCATGTAGAGACTTTGGCGTTTGCCATTTCCACGCTTATAGAGCTCATCAGTACAATAGATGGAGACATCTGGTGCATAGAGATGGTGCCTTTGGGATATCTCAGACTAGTTACCTAATGAAGGACTCAGCATGAGAATGTCACATTTTCCATAGCCCTCATTTTGACTTGGAGCATGATGAATGTTACACTGGCATAGTTGAGAGGTTTATCAGTTCAGTTCGATATAAGTAAAATGAAATATATTGAGCATTTGATCTGTGATAAGTTCTGTTCTAGTTTTGGGTATATGAGGAAATATATCCAATTGGAGGTAGAGAGAGAAAGATATGAAAAGAACAACAGTGGTGTCTTTGGTCTCAAGGAATCTGCACTCTTGCTTGATGTGGTGCTCTAGATATCAGGGAGAAGTATGCCTTGGAAGATAGTAATTGATACCTACATAGAAATTCACTGGAAACAAAATCCTTTTATATATGTAATATCCTTTAATCCTTCATCACTGTTATTTGATTTAATCCAAATTCAACTACGTTTTGCAGAGGTTAAATAACATGCCAGCAGGCTGCCCAGCCAGAATGTGAAGTCAGAGGGGTCTTTTGACTGTAGGGTGTGTGCTCCAATGTGCTTGGAGAGGAAGAATGTGATAATGGATAAAACGCAGAGAGGTTCCTTGTATGTTTCACTGGTTTTATCGTTAGTCTGTAGTACACTTCTGATTCTCCAAAGTGGTATACAGTTTTCCAACTTTGAATTTTTGACAGAGTCATGATTTAAAGCTTCAAGCATATGATTATGAGATGGTGGTTCTCGATATTTACCACAACCTCCCAGCAAACCACACAGCAGCCAACTCTCAAGATTTCTTCCAATAGGACAGAGGGATTTTTCTCTTCACATGCCTTCCAACTCCATCGGAAAACATTAGCAGTGACAAATGACTCTGGATGAACACTTGAATCTAAGGTAAATATGAGCCTTTGCTCCTCCACACGAGAAAGACACCATCAGAGTATTCTCTATGTATATATTCAGAAGATATTATCTGAACAATTTTGGTTATTATCAATTAGCCGTCAGGAGAATTTCTGTAATTACGAAGCAAGCGGGGGAAGTGTTATTGCTTGGAGCCAAGTCTATTTATGTTGATATTTATAGATATTTACATTTATTTTCTTTGGCAGGCATGGACAAACACGTTTCTGAAAAATACTTTGTGGAAAAACAAAGCAGAATATACTTTTAAAAAACTCTACCACAGAAAGGATAATAATAGCTTTCATGTCTGAAGACAACAGACAGGCATAAAATATAAGAATTATTTTATCTTGGACAAGAGAATTGCTGTTACAGCAAATTTTGACCCTGTCACAGTCTGGATAACTCTTAGGTTTAAAACTTCCACCCCCACAGACCTCAGTCCACAGAGGAGATAACTGATCTGGGGCTTAGCAGTATTGGCAGGGTGGTGCATTATGGGATTTAGCTATAGAGTGTTTGTTCCCCAAAGAGAGAACTGCAGGAATTTTAAGAACTTGCATCAGTTCCCCTGTGTAGAACAGTATGTCTAAGTACATTTCAAGTAAATCCTCAACTCAACACATAAAGCTGGGGTTATACCACGCCTTTAAAAAGAAATCAGAGCAGGGAAAGGAGCCCAGACTGCCCCCTCCTAGAGACAAATCCCCCGTTTATCTCTTCAACTGCTGTCAGTCCTTAACTATGTTCAACTCCTGTCCCACCCACCCACTACCACGTCAGTTTCAGGGTCTTGATTTTTTTCTTTCAGGCCTCAAAAAGCATGTAGCAAATTAGATTATTTCTTTAGACCTTGTTTTTCTAGCAAATTAGTTCAGATCACAATGCTTTTTGTGATGAATTTTAAAACAGTATCATTTCCTTTTTTAATGAAAGTCCTTAAAAATGGTCTTTGAAGGGTTGATTTGCTCTGATGAGTAAATAAATACAATCTCAGCCTTTGAATAAATACAATATACCTTGGTGGCATAATGACTAAGTTACTTAGATGAGGATGCATACTAATTAGAGCAACTTAATGGCGTAATGACTAGGGTCGTTTATTCATCGTTGGTTGTTCTTCAAATGTAATTTGGGAGAGAGTGCCAATAAATAACCACTCTACCTGCTTCAGTGGAGAGAGTGAGATTCCACAGGTTTATCGGAAAAAATAGGACAACACAGGTTATTTTGCAAATTTGCAGTTAGCAGTCTTTTATTTGATACCCACAATTTTTAATGGTTTTAACCCCAAACACGTGTTAGAATTAAATCTCATTGCCCGTAGAGTTTAAAGATGATGGCATTGTCATCTATGCGTGTATGAGGTGGCAACAACTTTGAAGACAAACATAAGGCATAGCGGGCACAGGCTGAAGAACCTGTCACTCTGTGGACTTACTTCTGAATTGTTCAGTTGCTTTTGCTCTTAGTCACCTGTATCTAGTAGGTGCATTTTGAGCTATCCCAAGAAAGCGAAAATGACCCAACTTTATTCAAGCTGCGCTTTCGTGTTTCTCCTGCTGACCTTTGTCTGTTACTTGACTTTGGTTAAGTAAAGAGCCATGACGTGGATATCCTCTCATTTCATATTCTGGCCTAGTCCTATATCTATCTCAATGTATAACTTTCATGCAGTCTTACTGTCTAGTGAGTACTAGTGAGAATTATATATCATAGGCTTGAAATAAGATCTATTTTTATTTTTGAAGAGTGATGACCAATATGCTATTCCGTCTATTTAACTGAAGCTGATTGCAGTAGTAGATTATGTTCTCTCCAAAAAGTAATGACACCAGGACTGTTTTTAATGACTTCCAACATAGGAAGAAAAACTTAGAACTCAGAACTGAGGGTGGGTATGGTAGAAGAATTACAGTATAAAATCCATATGTTTTAGAGTTGGTTGTGCTGTAGTAGGTTAGAGAGCTCAGGTATGTTTTGGGTTAGTATAGTCCCTCAAACAATTTCTTTCAAATGTTTTCTTTCAACCAAATCTGAAACACATTTTGCCAAAACCTTTTTTCCCTTAATTTTTAAAGGCATGTGTATTTAAAGGGACATTTAATCCATATGCTTTGGCTCATTTACACTTAACTCATCAAGATATTGTTTTTAAGAGTTATTTGAGCTTCACAAAACCCATTTTATAAGTCTTTTCTTCCGCAGTACTAGGAAGTTGTGTTTTGCTAGAAACAGAACTGAACCCACAAAATAATTAAGTTCGGATGAAAATTGAGAATGTACAAGGTTTTTGAGAGCCACTAAACTTAACTTAGAAAAGCATGTTATTCTCTTGAAGTTTTTTAGTTACTTCTAGATACAAATATGCTTTAGTCACGATGCTGAATTAGAACATCTTTTAAGTTTTTATTTCACAGTTAAATGTCTAAATGCTTATTTCCCAAAATACCATCTTCAGTGTAATGGATAAAAGCAAGGTTAAAAAAAGAAGGAGCATGTACAAAAAAGTGAGATCTAAATTTCTTTTGAGGTTTATGCAGAACTATGAACTTGAATCTTTAGTGTGCCTCTTCTCTCCCTACCAGTCTTTTCATGGAATGCTACCTGCTCTGCCCAAAAAAGTTCCTTCTGCTGTGTTTCATGGAGGTAGGTCGCTATTGCTGCACAGGATTTCACTGTGTTTACATCCTCAGCACCTTCAGAGCCCTCAGATATTTCCTACTGGGAAGAAGGATGGCTCTAGGGCACTTATTAGACATATCGTGGGATTGCCCTCTGTCTTGTATTTCTCAGGAAGATTGGGATCTGAGGATATTTCTGGAGAGAACTCAAGAAAATCAACATATGTTTTAGATAGGGCATGTATAGATAATGTCCCTGAAGAGTTGGGAGAGAGATAAAGCCCTTCAGATCAGCATTGACCTAAAGTTATATTCTCATCATTTCAGAGAGAAGTTGAGCATCTCTGAAATAACTTTTGTCTATTGAACCTCAATATTCAGTGAAAAGAATAACCCTTTCTCAATAAAATAATTTCTACAATGTTTTCCACAGGCCCCAGAATTTCTTGAGCAAAGCTTCTGTAATGAATTGAGTTGTTGATACTCCCATTTTCTTCTTATATTTGGGTAAATATCTGAGTAAAAATCAATTTCAATTAGAGAAGGTAAGACTAAAAAATTAATAAGATTTTTATGGTTCATAGTAAAATATAAAAATGTGTATTAGACAAAAATTGGTAAACAAGTAACAAAATGGCAGTAGTAAGTCCTTATGTATAAATAACAACATTAAATGTAAATGAACTAAATTATTCACTTAAAAGACAGAATGAGTGAACGGATTAAAAAATAAAGCCCAATTATATTTTGCCTGCAACAAACTCACTTTACCTGAAGAGACAAACATATACTGAAAGTGAAGGGATGGGAAAATATATTTCATGCAATGGAAACAAACAACCAAAAAAAACAGGAGTGGCTATACTTATATCAGATAAAATAGAGTTTAAGTCAAAAACTAAAAAAGAGACAAAGATGATTATATAATGATAAAGGGGTCAATTTAGCAAGAGGTCATACAATAGTAAATACATATGCACCCAACGCTGAAGCACCAATATATACAAGCAAATATTAATAGATCTAAAGAGAAAGATAGATTACAACACAATGAAAGTAGGATACTTCAATACCCCACGTTTGTCAAGGCCAGATCATCCAGCCAGAAAATCAATGAACAAACATTGCTGTTGAACTGTACTGTAGATCAAATGGACCTAACATACATTTAGAGAACATTTCTCTAATTGCTACAGAATACATATTTTTCTGATTAGCACATGAAGCATTCTTCAAGACAGACCATATGTTAGGCCACAAAACAAGTCTCAACAAATTTAAAAAAAGGTCTAAATCATATCAAGCATCTTTTCTGACCACAGTGAAATAAAACAAGAAATCAGTTGCTAGAGGAAGTTCAGAAACTGTACAAATAAGCAACACGCTTTTGAACAACCGATGGATCAATGAAGAAATTAGGAAGAAAAAATAAAAATTTTGAGAATCAAATAAAGACAGAAACACCACATACCTGAGCCTATAAGATACAGAAAAAGCAGTACTGAGAGAATTTTATACTAGTAAATGCCTACATCAAAATAATACAAAAACTTTTAAATAACTAACATAATAATTCACTTCCAGGTTACTAGAAAAGCAAGAACAAATCAAACCCAAAATAGTAGCAGGAAAGAAACAACAAAGATTTGGGCAATAATAAATGAAATTGAGACGAAGAGAAAAATACAAAATATTAACAAAATTAAAAGCTGGTTTTGAAAAAATAAACAAATGGACAAACTTTAGCTAGATCAACTAAGAAAAAAAAAAAAAAAAACCCAAATAAATAAATAAATAAGACCCAAACAAATAAAATCAGAAATGAGAAAGGAACATTACAATGGTTAGCACAGAAATACAAAAGATTATTAGAGACCCTTACAAACAACTAATTGCCAAAAAATTAGAAAACTTAGAAGAAATGGATAACTTCTGAATACATATAACTTACCAAGATTGAACCATGAAAAAATGGAAAACCTAAACAAGCAAATCATGAATAATGAGACTAAAGTAGTAATCTAAAATTGGTCATCAAAGAAAAACCCAGGACCTGAAGGATTCACTGCTGAATTCTACCAAACATTTAAATAAGTACTAATACCAATCATACCAAAATTATTTTAAAATTAGAGAGGAAGGAATACTTCCAAACTCACTGTATACAGCTAGCATTAGGCTGTTACCAAAACCAGACAAAGACACACACACACACATAAAGTAGAACTACAAGGCAGTATCCCTGATAAACATAGAAGCAAAAATCCCCAACAAAATACTAGCAAACAGAATTCAACAACATGTTAAACAGATAATTCTCAATGATCAAATGGGATTCACCATTTGATCATTAATGCTGAAAAAGCATTTAATAAAATACAACATCTCTTTATGATAAAAACCTTCAACAATTTGGGTATAGAAGGACCATACCTCAACACAATCAAGGCCATATATACAAGCTCATAGATAATATCATACTGAAAGAGAAAAAATTGAAAGCCTTTCTACAAAGATCTGGAATAGGACAAGGATGCTCACTTTCACCATGTGTTTTCAACAGAGTACTGGGAGTCCTAACCAAAGCAATTAGGCAAGAGAAAGAAATAAAGGGCATCCAAATTGGAAAAGAAGAAGTCAAATTATTATTATTATTATTTTTTGCAGAAGACTTGATCTTATATTTAGAAAAACTTGAAGACTGCCCCCCCCCAAAAAAACCTCTTATAACTGAAAAACAATTTTAGTAGAATTGCAAGATGGAAATAACATACAAAAATCAGTAGTGTTTCCATATGCTAACAGAGATCTATTGAAAAAGTAATCAAGAAAGCAATTCTATTTACAATAACTACAAAAATATCAAAATATAAATCCAGCCAAAGAGGTGAAAAATCTCTGCCAGGAAACTATAAAACACCGATGAAAGAAGTTGAAGAGAACATAAAAATGGAAAATATCCATGCCATGGATGATAAAAATTCATATTGTTAAAATGTCTATAATACCCTAAGTAATCTACAATTCAAAATATCAGTGACATTCACAGAAATAGGAAAACTACCCTAGAATTTATATGGAATTACAAAGGACCTGGCATAGTTAAGGCAATCCTGAGCAAAGAGAACAAAACTGGAAAGATCATACTAGCTGATTTCAAATTATATGACAAAACTATTATAACCAAAACAGCATAGTACTGGTATAAAAACAAATACATATTCCAATGAAAGAGAATAGAGAACCCAGAAATAAGTGCATGCATTTACAGTCAACTCATATTCGACAAACACACCAAGACTATACTCTGGAGAAAAAAAAAGTCTCTTTAATAAATGATGCTGAGAAAACAGGATATCCATATGTAGAAAAATGATACTAGACCCCTACCTTTCACCATGTACAAAAGTTAACTCAAATTGGATTAAAGACTTAAATGTAAAATCTGAAACTATAAAACTAGTAGAAAACATTGAGGACATACAGGACATTGGACTGAGCAAAGATTTTTTTTGGATAAGACCTCAAAAGCACAGGCAACAAAAACAAAAACAGACACATGGTATTGCATAAAGCTAAAAAGCTCTGAATCACAAAGGAAATAATTAACAAAGTGAAGAGACAACCTACAGAATCAGAGAAAATATTTTCAAACTATCCATCTCAAAAGGAGTTAATAACCAGAGTATCTAAGGAACTCAAACAACTTATTAACAAAAGAGCAAGCAAGCAAGCAAGAAAAAAATCGGATTTAAAAATGAGCAAAAGACATTAATAGACATTTCTCAAAAGTAGACATACAAATGGACACAGGTATAGAAAACAATGCTCAACATCATTAATCATCAGGGAAATGCAAATCAAAGCCACAATCAGATATTATCTCACTGCAGTTAGAATGGCTTTATCAAAAAAGACAAAAAATAACCAATGCTGTCAAGGATGCAGGGAAAAGAGAACTCTGTTTCACTGTTGGTGAGAATGTCAAGTAGTAGAGTCATTATGTTAAACAGTGTGAAGGTTCCTCAAAAAAACAGAAATAGTATTACCATATGATTCATTAATTCCATTGCTGGGTATATGTCCAAAAGAAAGGAAATAAGTATGTCAAAGAGATATGTGCACTCTCATGTTTATTGCAGCACTATTCACAATAGCCAAGATATGGAATCAACTTAAGTGTCTATCAACAGATGAATGGTTAAAGAAAATAGCGTATATATACACAGTGGAATATTGTTCAGCCATAAAAAGTTAATGAAATCCTGTCATTTGCAGCAACTTGGATGTGACTGGAGGTCATTATAAGTGAAATAAGCCAGGCATAGAAAAACAAATAATGGATGTTTTGAATCATAGGTAGGAGCAAAAAAAGTAGATCTCATGGAGATATAGAGTAGAATAGTAGTTACCAGATGCTGTCAAGGGAAGGTGGAAGAGGATGAAGATAAGCTGGTTAATGAGCACAAAAATGTAGTTAAATAGAAGAAATACATTCTATTATTTGAAAGCACAGTAGGAAAATTATGGTTAATAGTAATTTTTTTATATATTTCAAAATAGTTGGAAGAAAAGAATTGTAATATTCCCACACAAAGAAAAGACAAATGTTTGAGTTGATGAATATTTCAATGACTCTGACTTGATCACTATATGTTGTATATGTATATCAAAATATCACATTCCCAAAAATATGTACAAGTCTGATATATAATGTTATAAATAGCTGAATATCTGGTAACATAAATAAAAATCTTTAAGATCTTAACAGTCTGAACACCAGAGAGTAAATTTTATTTCTTGAAAGACTGTTTCACTACAGACAGTCAAATTCCTCATGCAATATTAATAGAGCATAATGAGTTTGATAAGGCAGTTTTATGTACACGTTGTCTTCCCTTTGAGAATGAATATGCATTCTTTTCTGTGAACACTGCATCTAGAGAATATTAATCACTTGAAGCACACACTGTGGTTATACCTGAGGTAAGATATTCCGGTGTTGATAAATGAGTCATCATCAGAGATTTACATGAAATTCTTGAAAAGTTTGCTATTATTTTTAAGGCAAATATTTAATTTGGGAAAAGATGTCCATCTTTCTGAACATTTTGAGGCTTCTAAAATGTACACAAAGGAATCTGTTTAATATTTCTGAGAAATAAAGAGAAATCCAATGATATAAGGGTCTTTTCTGAAAGATAGCATTAACAAACTTAGTTACAATCTTGAATAATAACTGTTTCACAATGAAAGCATTTTATTGACCCAAATTAATGGCCTGTTTATTATTTTTAAATTGTAATGCTAGTGAAGTTGTAGGGAAAATGATATATTTAGACATGTATTTTTATAAATATATAAATATTCTCAATCTCTGGCTTTAGTGGTCTTACATTTTATTTATTGAAATTTAAAAACCTTAGTAAATCAGTTCTCATAAATGTTAACCTAGGAAAACAATAAAGCATACTTAGCAGCAAGGTTAATTTATGGACATACATACGATGTGTCCTTTTATTTTCCTCGTGCAATCCCGGATTAAGTAATAATTAAAATTTTAAGAAATAGTATGAAGTTATCCAAATAAATATAGAAGTAGCTGAAATATTGCATGTGTATTTTAAATTTTATTTATTAAATTTAAATACTAAAACTAATATACATATCCAGGCTATAAAATAAAGATACTAGAGGTATGGCTACAATCTCTTTTGATCATTACCATCAATCTTGATTCTTTTTAGCAACAGCATTTAATTTGATGTGTATCTTTTCAGATGATTTTGTTTTTATTTATGTGAGAATTTTTTTTTGAGAGTGAGTTTTGCTGTAATGCCCAGGCTGGAGTGTAGTGGCATGATCTTAGCTCAATGCAATCTCTGCCTCCTGGGTTCAAGCAACTCTCCTGCCTCACCCTCCCAAGTAACTGGGATTACAGGTACCCGCCATCACACCTGGCTAATTTTTGTATTTTTAGTAGAGACAAGGTTTCACCAGGTTGGCCAGGCTGGTCTCAAATGCCTGACCTCAAATGATCCATCCACCTCAATCTCCCAAAGTGCTGGAATTACAGGCATGAGTCACTGTGCCTGGCTTATCTAACAAATATTTATGGCCACATACTATCTATATTAGTTTTTTTTGATGTGTATGTTTTAAAATGTAAATAATATTTATTTTACTGTATGTGCTTATTTTGTAACTCCTGTTTGGATACCTTGCTAAAGTTTCTAATGAACTCTAACAAGGCATAAATTGATTTTCTTAGTTTTTTGGGTAATCATAATAAAATTTGCAGATAGTGATAATTTTATCTCTTTTTATTCTGATTCTTATGTCTCAGTTTTTATTGTCTTGCATAGACAAGGATGGTGCATTAGTGCTGGACAGACAATGGTAGTATTTTGTATTATTCTTTACTTTAATAAATTACTTCTAATATTTTATCCATTAAGTATGGTACTGATTACATATTTCCACTAGTAACATTTATTAAATTAAAAGTTTTTCTTCTATTTCTACTTTTGTAAGAATAAAAAGAGATATTAAATTTTATTCAACACCTTTATATTACTTAGTTTTTGTCTTTTGTCTTTTAATATAGAGAATTGATAGGTTTTCTAGTGTTGAACCATCCTTGTATTCCTGGGATAAACTCAGTTTGGTCCTAATGTGTAATTTAAAAAATATATCCCCATATCTGATTTGCTAATATTTAACTCAAGGTGTATATATCTTCGTTTATAAAGGTATTTGTCCTTAATTTATTTTCTTGTGCTTTCTCTTGTTTTGGTATTAGCGCTATATTTGCTTGGTAAAATGGATCAGACAGTTTCTTATCTTTTTCTTTGCTTTGAAAGATTTATATAACACAAGAATTGCGTGTTTTTTAAGAATGTGATAAAATTCACACGCAAAATCTTGAGTTGGGTGCCATTTCAAGTATAGTCTTTTCTGTTAGCATAATCTATTCAGTGGTTATTGATGTGCATGCTTTTAAAATTCTTCTTTGAACTGATTTTGATGATTTTTCTGGAAAATTGACCATTTTAGCTAAGTGCTCAGCTAGGTATGCTAAATTTCTCACCTTAAAATGGAAGATTTGTTATTGCTTTCTCACTTGTCAAGGGTAGAGAAATTGTTCTACTTGCCAAGTTAATTTTAGCTTTCCACCAACAAAACAATCTACAGAGTATTTGCACTATATGCTGCTTTAGTTTTTGTGGTATTTCCCAATGAAGTTAGTTATTTTACAATCAAATAACTATAGAAAATTTTGCTTTTTAAAAAATCAAGTGACAATGTATTTTCATAATGCCACTTTCAATTCCAGAATTCAGGAATAATAGAATTAAAAAAATGCTTCTAATTTTCTTAAACTCTGTGTTTCCTCACCAGTAAAATAGAAAATAATAATTAGCTATCTCGTGAGGTTAGTTATGTTAAAGTACATAATAGCTCTACCGACCTTCATACAACATTTGTGTGTGTTAAGTTATAGGGATAAGTTTTTGTTAATATATGCCCTTTGCTTTAGAGAAAATGTACTTAGTGCAAGCTGTGTATTTGAATAAGAGAGTTTTCCTCTATGTGTAAGTAATTATAATTGAATTTGGGGCTTTGGACTATTCCTAGTCATTCTAATTAATTAGCAGGATAAAGCGTAAATTGACTATTTTGTCTAATTTTAGTTATCAAATGAGTAGACCTGTGAGCTTAACTAAAAACAAAATGAACCAATAATTGATTGCACCTAGCTAGTTATAGCTTTTATCAATGTAATCAGTCAAGTAAGTTAAATAATCAAAAGTATTTGTTTTCACATACATGTTAAATCAGTGAGAATGATTTTGTTGTCTTACTGTAATTGTAGGACAGTAGCAAGTTTCAATATATCATTCAAGCATAAATATATAGGTTGTACTGCTGTTGGAAAAATTAAAATTGGCCGAAAGACAAATTTATCTACTCCGAGTCCACCAAGCCTGGCAGGCCAGTGAAGGTGATGTGAGAAGAATGGTCAGAAGGTGAGGTCAAGAACCTGAACTATATATTTTGTTAAGTTTGGGACGCAGTTAACCAACTTAAATCAGTTCTTTTGGAAAAGGAGATTATACGTGGTATATATTCAGTGTAACAACCTCTCTTTAGCAACACTTGTTCGGTTTTGGCCTTTATCTTTGACCTTCTTTGTAAGATATTAATAAATGTCTTTTATTCTAAGCATAAATGAAATCAAGTCTAGTTAATTAAATAATATTTTCTTTCTCATAGTGTTGCATTAAGACTTCACTCTTTCAAGACTTTGTCTCAATTGGCCTTGTCATTTTCTTGTCAATTTTAAAGTATTTCCTTCTCTACCAGAGAAAGTGCTTCCAATTTCTCCTCACAAGAGCATTTGTCTTACTGTCTTAAAATTTCAAATCGAAGACACAGATTAAGTGGCTAGAGGTTTGTGTCCTTCCTGGCATTATTCTCCTTAACAAAGTTAAACTGTGTCACACAGCAATAAACGTACATTTTTACTGACGGAGGGTCCAGACACTTTTGTCATTAGGAGATTTTCTATATTTTACCTAACTTTTCATCCCTGGAGAAGAAGATGGGTGATACATAGTAAGAAGAAATAATATACTGGAGAGAGGAGAGGAGGAGTGATTAAGAAAGTTATACTTGCAGCGGGGGCGCCGTGGCTCATGCCTGTAATCCCAGCACTTTGGGAGGCAGTGGCGGGTGGATCACGACGTAAGAGTTCGAGAGCAGCCTGACCCCACCTCTACTAAAGATACAAAAATTAGCTGGACATAGTGGCAGGCGCCTGTAATCCCAGCTACTTGGGAGGCTGAGGCAGGAGAATCGCGTAAATCTGGGAGGCAGAGGTTGCAGTGAGCCGAGAACAGGCCACTGCACTTCAACCCCGGCAACAGTGTAAGACTCTGTCTCAAAAAAAAAAAAAAAAAAGAAGAAGAAGAAAGAAAATATACTTGCATTGCTTTATAGAGCAAGGAGCAGACCTTTCAGCCCAGAAATTTCAGCCCAACTATTCCACATCCTTGAGAGATGCTCCTACCAGAGGTGGGCACAAATATCAGGTATATTGTGATTGCTTTCATGGCATTTGGGTTTGATTTGTATTTGTATCATAATTTCTGAACATCACTATCACCTTTTTTATTTTTAATCAGATGAGTAGAGTTATCTAAATGACCAAATTTGAATTTTATGCAATAAGTGGTTGTAATTTTCGATTTGTAGGTAGAAATTGCATTAGGAAATAACAGAAAGAACATGAATTTATAGTCAGAAAACCCAGGTTGGAATTCGAGCTGGCCTATATTTTAGCTGTATAAATTTGATGAAGGTACTCACAATTTCTGAATTTCAGTAGACACGTCAACATGAATGATAATATTCATCTCATCAGATAAAATAAAATGTTTTTGCAAAGCACTAGTAAGGTGTCTGACACCTAAAAGACATTTAATGTCTGTTAGTTCCTCTTTTGCTCAACAGCTATATTAACAGTGCTGAGAACAAGGAGACTCCTGTTATGTCCCAAGCTCCATTTTTCAGAAACGATCTGACCTTGGTAGTTCCTATAAATGTTCTGACTCTCAATTCTCTAAACTGTAGAATGGGAAGAAGTATTTGTTCAAATACTTCTGAACAAATTGAAAATTATAGAGTGCTAAATATATATAAGCCATTTCCTTTAAAAGAAAATATTAGTTCAGGCACTAATATTGTAGACATTGTATTTTATCTCAAAATCACAATAAATAGACATTCAGGAAAGAAGAGTTCTCAATATTTTAACACATATTTCCTTGTCATGTTTCACCGCATCTATCATTGGTCATTTTTCGAAGTCCATGTGCAAATAGGACTCCAAAAAATGATTTTTTTCTGACTATTAACATTTATTCTTTTACAACTATAATTGTGGGTCACTGAAAGGCCCTTAGCTTCCTAAAAAACAACTAAGAGCAGCTTGACTCTTCTCCTAGAAACTAAAGGTATGAAGAATATTGAGAGTTTTATTTTGAATGAAGATAAATGGGAAATTTTAGGTTGAAAGAAAAATGAGATTATTAATTAAGATCAAATAAAAATTAATAAATATTATTAGAAGTTATTTTTTAAAAGCTAATACTTACCTAAAAGAAAGGTCCCTTGACAGGGGAAATTTGCTTGAGCTGCAGATTTTCTTTTCTTTTATTTTTTTGATAATTGCATCAGATTTGGAAAAGAATTAAGAATTGTCTCTGTTATTGTCATTTAGACTTTTTCTGAACAATAGAACTAATTTACCAAAACAGAAGAAACATGCTAAGTCACTGACCATAACCCTTGAAAGAAAGGGTTTGGTTTTGAAAAAAATTAAATTATCTATAAGTTTGAGAAATTTCAGCCTGTTTTTTATAATTCTTTATTTTTGTGAAAATGGAAAAACTCATGACATTGCTTTATGTAATCAAGTGTTGCTTGGCTGCATACATAAGCTTTGTGCTGATAAGTGGGGAGTCTGTTATAATGCTTAGAAATACTTGGAGTTAGTGTCTGGGCTCTAGGATGGGGCCACTTGACTCACTGTGATCTGAATTGGAACACACTGTTTTATTCCACAGCCATCTAGACAGAAAGTGAGGACAACAATTTACCAGTTAAAGCAACAAAGCAATTGAGGTAGACAGAAAGTAATTAGTTTTTAATGATCTTTTGGAAGTCACATGAATAGATTGATTTCTGTTTTGATCTTGTTTGAATTAATAGCTGCTTTTGAGTCTTCAATCCCACTTGAGCATGCATTGTTTCTCCATTTCACGGTCTGGTGCTCCTGAAGTTTAGGTTTTGCTTGGCCGATTGTTCCGTTTTGTAAAGCTCAGACCAGTGTTTTTGTGTTCTTCAGCTTTAAACATTGTTGTGGTGTTTTCCTTTTATTTCTGTAGCTGTTTCCTCTTGGGAATTTGATGGGGTTATTATCACTTCCACAGGGCTAACATCCAAATTGGAGGTTCTTATTTGGAAGCTAAAATTAGAAAAAAATGGAGTGAATTCATTTCTCACTAAGACGGTAACCCCGGGCTCCGTGTTGCTTGGGAAGAGCATTTTCTGCTCTTGTCCTGGTTGCTGCCCAGACTTTTTCTTCCCTTTTTTTTTGGATTATGTGAGTTACTTAGAACCAGCTAATGAGGGTGCAGGAAGCAGTTTGTATGGCCGGTGCCACCGTTGTGACTAAAAAGCTTTTCCCCCAAATAATAGTAATTTGCTTCTCCCCCAGAGCTTTGCAGACAATGAATGACAATATCCTTCATTTTTGCCCAAATATTGTCCCTTTTTTCTTATCGGACAGATGTCTACATCCCTCCACTCTGTTTCCCTCTTCCCCATATGATTCTCAGCCACTTTTCCTTGTCAGGAAGGTAGTAAAGGCTAATTTCGTTTTAATTCTCTCTTGTTTATTTGTTTTTGATAAATCAAGTCATGCATGTATGTTTTTATAAAATTATTTTTTGAGAAGATGCAGAAGATGAAAAAGCCAAATTCCTACAGAGATTTTCAACATTTTTAAACAGACCTCCTAATTTTTCTATACAATTATGTTCTTTAATACACACCTTTCTAATACTGTTGTGCTTTAAGATAGTTTTTCACTTACAATGATCACATTTCCAGGCCAATAAATATAGATCTCCATCCTAATTTTTAAAGACTTCCAGTAAGTTTTGTATCTCTATGGTCCTAGACATTAGGGTGATTATAGGAAGAAAATAGATGTGATCTGAAAATAGAGAAGATCAAATAAATACCATTTACTAAGTCCTTCTAGAAAGGAGAAATGAGAAGAAATGGTTTGAAAAGCTCGAAAGAAATTGCAACCTGGTATGAATCAACAGATTTTAGAACACTAACCAAATACTACACTTACATTAAGTGTCAATTAGCATTTTGAAACTTTAATAGATTGGTGCTGGGATGCTGAATCTCTTCACCACCCCTCACTCCCCAGGACAGAGAAGGGAAGTAGAAAAAGAAAGAGAGTGCAGGGAAATGGTAGAAAATAAGATGCAAGAGCCAAATTGGAAAAGAAGGACAGAGAAAGCTGGACTAGCAGGTTGGGAGGAGCCTTAAGAGAGAGAAAGGGGAGGGGCCTTCGGGATATTTACAGCCAACATTCCATTTAGCACCAGGCACCCAGTGGAGAAAAGACTATTTATCCTTGTCAGAGCCCTGGCTGCACTGCTTCTCTTCCTGCCAGGCATTTTGTTCCCAGAGGGCCTACCCAGTGATGTAAGGAGAAGGTGGGAGGCGGGGGAGAGAAGGTCAGTAAGGACTTTCATGGTCAGCACCCTAGTCATTTTCAGCAGCCATTTCAGGGTTCTTTAACAGCCTTGTCGCTTTATCTTCTGTGTCTGTTTACGTCTCTCTGGATTTCCATTTTATGTTTTGCATAATTGGCTATCTCTAGCTCTCCATTTCTCCCATTTAGCTGAGCTAAAATTACATTTTAAAAGTTTAAGCTCCTTTTCTATGTTTTATATTACCATTTTCCCTCAACCTTTTACTTTCTACAGGTTAAAAATCTTCTGATATTTTAAAAATAAATCTCCAGACCACCCAAAGGTTCATATCAATCCATCATCTTTGTGCTTTTATTTAGTATTTCATTGGCAGGTGTCCCACACAATCATTTTATCTCATACATTTTATTTCATGAAGAGATATGAATATGGTCCTTTTGCTGAATCCTGGAGAACTTAGCCTTCAGGAAAAAGACAAAATGATTGCCTTCTTCCATGCCAGTGACTCAGTTTGGTTATACACGATGGGAAGTGTGTATCTGCCAGTGACCTTTGGGATGATTCGGATTTGGGCATTTTCCAAAATAGGAAGCAGTAGAACAGTTGTGTCTTATTTTATAAATTCAATCTCATTCGTAATCTAATATTTTGAAAAATTCCCAACTTTTCCAGCAGAAGTTGCCTAGCTCTAATACAGACGCTGAGCATCCTCATCATGAGACATGTTTTGTGTAACACCCTGGCCTATTTGCTCCAGAGGGAAAAGCAGCAGCAGGATAAGGGATGGATTCAAATTCCAACCCTCTTCTTCTGTTGAACTGATCTTCTAGCTGTAGTTTGGTTTCTTGATATGTTTAATGAGGATTTAATAGCATCTACCACACAGGATTGTTGTGATGACCAAATGACTTTTTTTTTTTTTTTGAGGTGGAGTTTCACTCTTGTTGTCAGGCTGGAGTGCAATAGCGTGATCTTGGCTCACTGCAACCTCCACCTTCTGGGTTCAAGCAATTCTCCTGCCTCAGCCTCCTGAGTAGCTGGGAGTACAGGTGCCTGCCACAACGCCAGGTTAATTTTTTGTATTTTTAGTGGAGATAGGGTTTCACCATGTTGGCCAGGCTGGTCTCAAACTCCTGACCTCAGGTGATCCATCCACCTTGGCCTCCCAAAATGCTGGCATTACAAGTGTGAGCCAATGCGCTCAGCCTGAATGACATTTTATATGTGCTTACATTCTCTATAAGTAGTGACTACTGATATTATTAAATTAAATTATTTAGATTGTTTCTACTAATAATTATTAGTCATAATGTCAAGATGCTCATATTCTTCTTAGGGGTTAAAATAATTAGACGTTAATTACCTAGAGGATATTTAAGTGCTAAACTCTGTGGTGATGGCCATATTTTCGACTCTATGGTGATGTAGGCTCTCAGGTTAAGGAAAGATTTAAGGAGTTCAGCAAGTGGGGGATAAGATGACCTTCCAAGAAGTGAGGATTGAATTGGGCCTAGAAGAGTGGGTAGAATTTAAAATACACAAAAGGGAATTTAAGGTTCAGGAGAGGAGGTCAGGGGGAGAAAAAGTATGAGTAAACATATAACAAAAGACTATAGAACTTTAGAGCTATTTTTGTGGATTTTTTCATTCTCTCTTTTTTCCCTTTTATTGGTATCCTTTTATGGAATCTCATTTCATTTTTTAGCTGTTACCTGTGCCAAAATAGTAAACATCTCATAAAGTCATATCACTTTAAATCTTTAAGAATCTTGGCTTACTATTCAGCTTTCTATTCAGCTGTTGCTTTGAAAGTGCACAATTCTAGAATTAAATCTAGGGAGCTATGTTTACAGAAGTGCTTATATTTAGAAAAATTGAGAGTTTATATTCCTAGAGACAACATGAAATTGCTAAGGAAAAACTGCATTCCACGAACCGGGAAACACAGTCTAGTGTTTGTGATGGATGTTCGTCCATGTTTTAAACATTTTGTACTAAGTGGTCAACTACAGTAAGTGCTACTGGAACGCTTCGTCCCTGTGGTACCTTACCTCGTGTCCTCACTCTCCCTCACAGTTACAGACTGTGAAGAAAGCTGTAGAGGTGGGGATTTAAAGAGAAGAGAAAATCACTGGAGAGTCAGGGAGCTGCTTAAAATCCTACAAGTGAAGCAGGGTAAAAACATAACCCAGCATTTCTCTCTTTGCACCTTGATGCAAGATTAGGAAGGCATTTTTTTTTAAATCCTGAGATTGTATGATGCTCTATATAAAATTTAGAAGGAGGTAAAATGAAATCATATTGAGCCATTTGTTCATTTAAATCTTTCTACCCCCTCCTGATATTGCCCCGTTTACCTCTTCTGGTCCACGCCTGGAGCCTGGCCATCCAGGCCACAGGTCTTTGCCCAGGATTCCATCTTACCTGGTAAAGGACACATGGCCTCTTTCAATGCTGAGCATATCAACCCAATGTAGAAATGACAGTGAATATCACAAATGCATTTTAGGCTTTAAAACTTTAATTAAATATAGGGGCAGTTTATGTGATTTATTTAATGGCATGTGTTCTTTCTCAAAGCACCTTATTTTCTATGAAAGCCCCTATAATGAAGGTTCCTCTGGTCACTGTATCTGGGCATCACTTGGCAGGATTTTAAGCGAGGCAATATAGTACAGCGTGTTTGAAACTAAACAGATGTAGGTTGAAGTTCTGTCTCCACCACATGTTAGCTGAGTGATTTGGGGTAAGTTATTTAACCTCTCTAAGCTTATTTTCCCCCTCTTTAAAATAAGACTAATAATAGTGTTACTCCAAAATTTTTTAAGAGGTAAAAACTAAAAGAGAGTTGTTTAGTAGAGTGATTAATATATAATGAATAACCGCTAAATGAGATTGATAATAATAGTGAATATTTTAAAAAAATGTAGTGGTTATCAATATCTTAGCATTATTAATGTGTGACATAGTAAATGTAACAATTAACATTAAAACACTTAATGTTAGCTATTACTATAATTATCATAATTCTTGATTCAGTTAACTTTTTTAAGAATGTTTCCTCATCTGCGACATGAGGATAATATTAATATTACCTACAGACAGATGCTATGAACTACATCCAGGTGTGTCTGAGAATTAAATGAGCTGCTGGGTGTGGCTGTGATTTACAAACCGTAGTGTAATCATTGTGTCAAAGTTGAAAGCAAGTAGATAGTATCTGGTTGGACTTTTGACCTCAAGGCAGTGACTAGAATCTGCAAGACAGCATTTTGGTGAGTGCTAATCTTTTGAGTTAGGGCCCGTGTTTCTGGAAAGCCAGAAAGATGGTTTTTAATGAAGCACAACATTTTGCCCAGGAAGGCTGGCCGAGCAGTTGCAAACTGTGTTTCCTTTGCCTCTTAAAGCCATTTTAGCTTAAGTGTTGTTGTAGCTACTGTGGAGTTCCAACTAGTGTCTGACTGTACAGAATTAATCATCATTTTCTAAGAGAATCATTTTGATAGGAACATTTTTTCTTTTTATTTTGTAATTCTATTGGGGTCATCTCATGGGGCATCCACCTTGGGATACCCACTTTGTGAGAAACTTTCAGTGATGTTATTGAATATTGTCCTTACAATCACCCTCTGAAGTATGCATTATCATCTCTGTTTAGAGACAAGGAAAGTGGAACTCAGTAACTTGCCTAATATTAAATGAGAGAGCTGAGATTAACCTTCTTATCAAACTCAAGTTAGGTATATGCTCTTACCACTGCATTGGTTCACTGGTTTTCATATTCCTTTAGTGTAAACACAGAATTAGGGTAGGCAAGAGGAGTTCTCAACCCAGAGCAGTGCTACCCTGCTAAGGAGTGTTTGAAAAGGGTGTTGATTGCCACAGTGACTGAGTTAAGGGGGACTGCTGGATTTGTTGGGCAGGAATCAGGAGTACCAAATATTCTGCAGTGCTCAGGACTATACAACTTGAAGAATTGTCCCACCTGAGATGGCAGTAGTGACTCATGAATGTCTCTCTTGACCTCTTCTGAAAGGATGAAAAGGGGACTGTGTCTGTGTTAATGTGACTATATGTGTAGTTTTCACTTGGATGCTTCTTATCATATAGGAAAACCCAACCCTTACTTCCCAAGTGCTATGGTTTGAATTGCTTTTCCCTCTAAATCTCATGTTGAAATTTAATCCCTAATGTTGCAATATTGAGAGGTGAGGCCTTTAAGAGGTGACTGGGTCAGAGTGCTCACGAATAGATTAATCCATTCATGGATTAGTGGGCTAATAGATTAATGAATTATCATGGGTGAAGAACTGGTGGCTTTCTAGGAAGTGTAAGAGAGACCTGAGCTAGCACATTAGTACACTTAGCCCCTCACTATGTGGTACCCTGTGTAGCCTTGGAACCCTTTAGAGAGTCCTCACTAGCAAGAAATTTTTTGCCAGATGTGTCTCCTCAACTTTGGATATTCCAGCCTCCAGAACTGGAAGAAATAAATGTCAGTTTCTTACATATTACCCAGTTTCAGAGATTCTGTTATAAACAATAGAAATGAACCAAGGCAGAAAGTAAGATGAAATTGTTTCATCTTTAGGTGTTTGCATAAACCTTATCACAGTATCTCAAGCACTGTATCCATGAACATGGGGACCATTTTATTCATTACTGGCTTTGTGGTGCCCAGCATTGAGTCTAGCTAGTAGCAGGTGCTCAAGTAACACCTGTGAATATGAGGGCATAGTAATTTCTCTATCATCGATGAAGCTCAGGAGACAGGCCTGAAGGCATGGATTGTCTGTGCTTGCTGCTCCTCCTCCCTGCCATTCAAATAAGCAGAACCAGTTACCCAACATGGTTTAAAAACATTAGTGTTTCAGTGGGCATGAAAAGTACACTGCATGTTGGTCTCCCTGAATTCTTGCTCCTTTTCTCACTAACATGTGATCTGATAGGGTAGGGTCTCATCTGGTTACCAGCACCCTTCTAGGAAGGAATGTTCTGTTCCTTGAATCTGGCTGAGTGCTGGGTGCCTTACAAAGATTATTTTTCACTTTGGCTTCCTTAAGTTGTAGATCCATTTTTTTCCCTTGTATACTTTGAGTGATACACCTATTACTAGAGCTGGGATGTGTTTTCTAAATGATTGGCCAGAGCAAAAGCATCATATCACATTTTTTCAAGCAGGGACTTTAATTTATTAGAATAATTAGTTCTCATTTTCTACCTGTTAACCTTTGAAATATTATTTACTTTTCCTTCTGGCATTGGTATATACCTCAGAGTTATTTTTCTCTCTTTGTATCAATCAGATATGCTTTCATATATTGTAAATGTCTGTAAAGCACTTCAGGTTGGCACTAGCCCTTTTCAATTACTAGTTAAAACACTATGATGCCCTTTGAGAAAGAACTGTATAATTTTCCCAGTTTTGTTTATGAGCCTTCAGTTACAATGTTACTTGCTTAAGATCCCTTAGCAATTAAGTAGAGGAATTAAAATAAGAACTAAACGTGCTTGATTCCTAGTTATTTGGCTTCAGTGTTTTAAAATAATTTCCCTTCTTCTTCTCTCCATCCCTCATTTCCTCCTTCCTCTCTTTCTCCCAAGGGACTCCATTACTGACTTTCTTCTACATCTTACTTGAAATCGTTAATTTCTGTACTATATTTATTATCTTACACTTAGAGATCAGGGTAGACCCAAGAAAAGATTGTTAACTTAGGTCAGACCTGAGCACTGTGGGGACCTGCCCACCCTCTCTCTCACCTTGCCAAATGCCTTCCATTTTCTTTTTTTTTTAAAATTTATTTATTATACTTTAAGTTCTGGGGTACATATGCAGATTGCGCAAGTTTATTACATAGATATACACGTGCCATGGTGGTGATTTGCTGCATCCATGGCCCCGTCATTTACATTAGGTATTTCTTCTAATGCTATCCCTCCCCAATCCCCCCACCCCCTGCTAGTCCTCCCCTAGCCCCTCACCCCACAGGCCCCAGTGTGTGATGTTCCCCTCCCTGTGTCCATGTGTTCTCATTGTTCAACACCCACTTATGAGTGAGAACATAAGGTGTTTGGCCTTCCACTTTCATAGTACACCCATCATCAGTTTCCTAGAGACTATTCCTACTGTCTCCTACCCTTTTATTCACCCCTTCTCCTTATCTTTTCCCTCCCTCCCTCCCTCATTCCCTCCTTCCCTCCCTCCCTCCCTTCCTTTCTTCCCTCCCTCCCTCCCTCCCTCCTTCCTTCCTTCCTCCCTCCCTCCCTCCTTCCTTCCTCCCTCCCTTCCTCCCTCCCTCCCTCCTTCCTTCCTTCCTTTCTCTCTTTCTCTCTCTTTTCTTTTTTTTTTTTTCTGTTACAGGCAGCATGTATTCTGATTTTGTTTTGTTTAGTTCTCCTTTTTGGGGATGGGGTATGGTAGTGGGTATGTGTCCTCACACAGAAAAGTTTAAAGCTGCAATTTGAATGAAACTTTGTGACTTTCTGAAATGCAGATTAGATTGCGGCATGCTAGTTCATTCTGGATTCATGGGATGTCACTAAATGGCTAAAAAACCAAAACAAAACAAGTCAAACCTAATCAGCACAGTTACTACTTTTTAAAGCCTTTTAAGAAAAATGTGTGTGGTGAGGAACAGGATAGTGGACACAAAAATATCTTCAGTCTCTAAGTGGGCAGAGAATTGTTTTAACTCAATAATGTGTTTGAAAAGACAAGACAGTCGTTTGGGAAGTCACTGCCGTCTGCCCTGAGTGGAATCCACGGATTATTAGCATTACAAGAAGAAACTGAAGATTATCATTACTAAATGAAGAGATTACTGGGAGACACTCGACTCAGGTCAAAGAAGACAATGGGGATTAAGAGATTACAACTAACAGAGAGATGATATTAACTGTTTTCCCAAGGTTGAATACAAAGGAAATAAGAACGATTATTTCTTAAGCTAGAGTAAAGAGTACTGCTGGAGCTACGGTTGCTTTTAAATATTCGAAATTTGGCCTCAAATTCTTTAGGTTAGTGGTATTAGGAAGAAAGATTGAAGCCATGTTGATTTGGATATTGTTTCAAAACTCAGTCTTGATTCACGGTGCTTGCTGTCCTTCCTCAGTCACTGCTGTTGCAATTCAAGTCCTGGGTAGGAATCCAACCTGGGGCAGTTATGGAAGAGGCTGTAAATTCCCACATTGGTTTTCAGAGACCCAGAGTCTAAACCCATATCTGATCTGAAAAATGTGATGGAATTTCTTAGACCCTCAGATACTTCATCTGCAAAATTGAGGGAATAATGCTAGGTTATTTTCACAATTCCAGATAACTGCTGAAAATGTAGGTACCTCTCAAAGATTCACAGCATTAGAAGCATTGAAAATCTATTCAGTTCAATAATATCATATCTTGAAAATATCATTCCAGGATGAACATTCGTGAATGTTTTCCCTTCAAGAAGGCTATAAAATTTATGACATAATTTATACAGACATTATTTATACAGTTTTGAAACATTTTATTTCATTTTAAACGAGCTAATAACTTTTTAATTTAAGAATAATAAAATGAATTTACATTTAAAACATAAAACACTTAAACATTTCCCGAAAGTGTGTTTTGGTCTGAACATTGGTGAAAACCACAGGCAAAATTTGACATTGAAGTCAACTGAAAACAGGTTGTCTGATTTAGTTTTAACCTGAGACGTTTCATTTAGTTTCAAGATTTTTATAAAAATAAAGTCAAGTTTCAATATGTACTTTCACTTGCTGTAAGACTAACATCTCGTAAAGTAAATTACAGTGTAAAATATAAGTATATGACTAAGAAGATACTGTCAGTTTAATCCTTTCTTTAAAAAATTCTAAGAAACATTTTTAGTGGTTGTGCTTTCCTTATTTAGCTGGGTTAATCTCTTAGTTGCCAAGGGCAGATTGATTTGTTTATAAACTTGTTAAAGCAAATCTGCACATAACCACATCACAGATAATAAAGTGGGAAAAGACCACTCAGATTGTCATTCTGTATCCACTCACCACCTCAACCTTATTAATGTCTAATGTAACTTTTTCAGCAATATATGCTGCTTTGCATGTTTTGCACATTGTATTTTTAAGTGATGTGTTGATGATTGTTAACCATGTGCACGGGTGTGTCTGAAATGATCCAATGTGCAGCCAGAATTCCTTTTCCAATGACATACCCAGGCTGGGCTACCGTCAGTGAGTCATTCTTGCTGCATTGAAACCGAAGCCCCATGTGTGGTATTCTGTGTTTGAGACCAGATGCCAGGCATGTTTATTCCACATTGGAACCACTAACATGGGGAAGATTGTATGCCACTCATTGGTTACTGGCAATTAAAAACTTTTTCTTGATAACCTGCCACTTTTTAAAAGCCTCCTAATTTTGTAATAAATGCCTTCTTTCCACTGCCACTTACCAAATAAGCTTTCAGTCTTTATAGTATATTGTTACCTAATAGATGGAATTATCAATCTTGTGAGATTTAAGTTTTCTTTAAATGTGATATTTAGTTTTCTCGGCTATTTTTATGATAGTATTGTCCTGATAGTGTTAGACATCAGTGATAAAGATGTGTGTGTGTGTGTGTGTGTGTGTGTGTGTGTGCGTGCATGCATGTGTGTCTGTAGTGGAAGCTTAAAGAAGATGAAGTGACTTTCTGACAGGTGATAGCATGAACTCTTGTATGGAAAAGTTTTATCTATTGCAGCATGTAGAAATTTACACATCACAACTTAAGAAGGCAGAAATGTGGTTTTCTTTTCTAGAATCTGTCTCAGTTATACTCTTGAGGTCTTATTCCGCTTAGAGGCGATAACGTCATTTCTCCTAGACCAGTATCCTCCATTTAATCTGGTTGATTTTCCTTAGCCAAAATTCAATATTTTAGTTAGTGTTCATTTCAAAGCCCATCCACTTCTCTGTAAACGGCATCTGGAAGAATTTCTTTCCATTTTCCTCAGTGGCATCTGGGAACACTGGGGAAGGTCATTTCCAATCAGGCAGCAAGACAGGGGCATGACTTTGATCTTTTCTTTGTCCTCCTGGTTCCTGCAGGTCTTGGCCTAGCGGTGCCTGGGCTTGCCTCGTCCAAGCATGGACTGAACTTTTGAGCATCCTACTAATTTCTATAACTGATGCTTGCGTACCCTTGATTTTGAGATTCCTGATCAATGTTAATGGACTGTTTTAGACCTAGGTGCTGAGCACCTTTGCACAGCCTATGAGAGTCCTTGGGGCCTTTCATTTTCCACAACTCACTGGAGCATGTGAACCTTGTGGGCTTGGTCTCTAAACTTGTTGTATTAGGCTATTTGAGTTGCTATAAAGAAATACCTAGTGCTGGGTAATTTATAAAGAAAAGATATTTAACTGGCTTACAATTCTGCAGCCTATGCAAGCGTGACTCCAGCATCTTCTGATAGGGCCTGAGGAAGCTTACAATCACAGGAGAAGTTGAAGGGGGAGCAGGCATCTTATATGGCAAGAACAGGAGTAAGACTGGTGGGGGAGGTACCACACGCTTTCAGACAACTCAATCTCATGAGAACTCACTCCCTATCACAAGGACAGCACTAAGCCATTCATGAAGGATCAGCCCCCATCACCAAAACACTTCCCACCAGGCCCCACCTCCAACATTTGGCATTACATTTTAACATGAGATTTGGAGGGGACAGTGTCCAAACTGTATCATTCTGCCACTGACCCCTCAAATCTCATGTCCTCCTTACATTGCAAAATACAATTATCCCCTGCCAATAGTCCCCCCCAAATATTAACTCATTACAGCATCAAGTCCAAAATTCTAAGTCTCATCTGGGACTCATCTTCCACCTATGAGACTGTAAAATCAAAAAACTTATTTGCTCCCAAGATACAATGGTAATGCAGTCATGGGGTAAACATTCTTATTTCAAAAGGGACAAACTAGCTAAAAGAAAGGGACAATGGGCTTCCTGCAAGCCTAAACCAAACAGGGAAGTTATTAAATCTTAAAGCACCAAAATAATCCCATTTGACTCCATGTCCCTCATCTAGGTGACACTGGTACAAGGAGTGGGCTCCCAAGTCCCTGGGCAGCTCTGCCCTGGTGGCTTTGTAGGGTGCAGTTTCTGTTGCTGCTCTCACAGGTTGGAGGTGAGGCTGCAAGCTGCTGGTGACTCTACCATTCTCTGGTCTGCGGGGTGGAGGCCCCCTTCGCATAGCTCCACCAGGCAGTGTCATCGTGGGGACTCTGTGTGGGGACTCCACTCCACATTTCCCCCGGCACTGCCCTCGTAGAGTTTCTCTGTGGGGGCTCCATCCCTGTAGCAGGCTTCTGCCTAAGCACCCAGGCTTTCCCATCCATCTTCTGGAGTATAGGTGGGGGCTGTCAAGCCTCCTTCACTCCTGAAGTCTGTGCACCTACAGGCTTAACACAAGAACAGACTAACAGTCCTCGGTACCAGTTTTATGTATTAGTACTTTCTTGTGTTACTATAAAGAAATACCTGAGGCTGGGTCATTTACAAAGAAAATAGGTTTAAATGACTCATGATTCTGCAGGCTGTACAAGCATGGCTCCAGCCTCTGCTTCTGGTGAGGGCCTTCATGGTGGAAGGTGAAGGGGTAGCAAGTGTCTCACGTGGCCAGAGTGGTAGCAAGAGAGAAAGGGAGGAGGTGGCACACATTTTTAAATCACGGAATCTAGCAATCTCCTGTCACTCATACACAGGCACCTTTCTCAGCTGATACAGTTTGGATGTTTGTCCCTCCAAATCTCATGTTAAAAGTTAGTCTCCAGTGTTGGAGGTGGGTTCTGGTAGGAGATTGAATCCTGGGGGCACATCCCTCATGAACGGCATGGTGCTGGCCTTGAGATAGTAAGTTCCTGCTAGATTTTTAAATTCTCAGTGTGTTTTACTTACATTTGTATTTGGTATAAACCAGGTTGCAAACGCCACATCAAGCTTGGGGCAATGTCGAGCCACAATTATATGAAACAAAGCAATTTCTCTGGCTCTATCTCCCCACCTGCTTTTGTGGAGCTTCTCCTCCCTACAACGGCCTCTCTGTCTCACCGGTTACTATGGGAAGTTCTAGATGGTGTCTTTCATGCGCTCTTGAAACGGTATTCTCAGCTACCATGTGGCATCTTTCTGTCTCTTCTCTTGTTGCCCATCACGCTCTGACTCCCTTTGGTGATGTCTTTAAAGCTTCTGGACTCCATGAAAGCTTATTTAGGTGACCCCTTGCAGTTGCTGCTGCCACTACACTGATGTGAATGACATTTCCCACTGATGCCCAAGGATGGGGTGTGCTAATTTTTCTTCTAAATGGCTGATTTCTCCTTCTCTTGGGACAGCTATAATACACTTCTCAACCTCTCTTGCAATGTGATGTGACCATGTAACTAATTTCTAGATAATGCTAGATATTTGCAAGTAATATGTGCCACTTTGTAGATAGCTGGTTTGCCCGCTCCAAACTTTCTTTCCCCTTAATATAAGTGCTGGCTAGATGCAAATGGTGATGGCACTCCGGGCAGAGGTCTGCGAGTATTTGAGGCTTCAGTGTCATATGGTCTCTGTCATGACTATGGTACTCAGTTCAGCTGTTACTGTACAAAACTGGCCATAGACAATGAATAAACAAATACATATGATTGTGTTCACATTAAACTATTTACAAAAAGGAGCTGTTAGCTATATTTTGCTGGTACCTGCCCTAGAGGATAGCAGAGCCACAAGACAGAAAGAACTTGGCCACAGATCACTACGTAGAGGAAAGCTGCCTGTCAACCAGGAACACCCGTCTTTCACTATTATAATAGGGACAAATAAACTTCTATTGTATTTCATTCACGTTTGCGTTTCCTATGGCTTCCATAACAAAGTATTACAAAGTAGGTGGCTTAAAACAGCGGAATTTTATTTTCTTGCGTCCTAGAGGCCAGAAATCCAAAATCAAGGGCTGTGCTCCCTCTGAAACCTGTAAGGGAGAATCCTTCCTGGCCTCTTCCTAGGTTTGGGTGGCATCCGTCAGTCCTGGTGTTCCTGGCTGGTGGCTGCATCCTCACATAGCATTCTTCCCGTGTGTTTGTCTCTGTGTCTCTTCCATTCTCTCTCTCTCTTTGTTTTTCAAAGAATAACATTGTACATAGTTTTATTTTCATGAAGTCAACAGTAATTAGAAGGAAAATACAAAATGTAAGTGATAAAAGCTATGAAATAATACAGTTTTACAGCAGGAGTAGAAAGTTATCACAGGGAGCGAACTTAACTTGGAGCTCAGTGGCTCGATCTCTGCCTGTCCAGGTGGGCACTCAAAGGTGGAATGACTTGTAAGGTCATGCACTGGTCCAAGGCGCATCTCAGGATTTGTCCTCCAGGATCCAGAGCTTCATAAGCAGCAAACCTTCTCATGTCCGATCTCTCACCTCGGGTGTTTTAACATACTCTTCCTCATTTCTGGACATATTCATGGCTCTTCTCTTATAAAGACACCAGTCATGTTGTATCAAGGGACCACCTTACTCCACTATGACCTCATTGTCATGTGTATCTTAATTACATCCGCAAAGACCCTATTTCCCTGTAAGGTTACACTCACATATACTAAAAATTAGGACTTTAACTCTGTCTTTTTGGAGGACATAATTCACCTCACAAAAAGTGATACTATGCTCAGAGGGAGAATTATTTATTACTGAAGCACACTGGATTATGACCATGCTGTACTTCACTGATACTGGAAAAATTTATTTTTCACACTTTTTCCTCACCCAATGTGTTTCAGAGTTTTTTTTTTTTTTTTGTTGTTGTTGTTGTTGTTTTTGCAAACAACCTATTTACGTGAAGAGGAGTCACCATCTTTCCAGACCTCATGCCTAAGTCCATGGAGACTTGAAGGACAGCAGAGGTGATTCTGGAGAGGAAGAAAGACAGTGAGCTCAACAATAGGAAGAGTTCACGCTGGAGCATTGTTCTACCCACTGCTCCCGGTGACTCTGTAGCTGTGTTTCTAACTCTCCCCTCCCTCAGCATAAGCTCTTGCCAGGGGCCTCTCTAGTCAAATACACTCTTGACCAGCATCACTTCCTTTTCTCCTGACCCTTCTGCTACCAACCTCACAGACATGACCAGACATGTTTAATTCCAGACTGAAAACAGCAGACGCTCTGGCCTCATATGCTTTTACTGAGAACTATGAAACGTGTTAAAGATTAATGATGATTAGAACTTCATCTCCATCTCTAAACAATAATCATTTAGGTTAAGCAAACAGAAATGATTGTTTGACAGGAGCCTGCCAAAAAACTCTGATTTAGACAATTTTCTTTGAGCAAGAAGAAAAAAATAAAAGTATAGAAAGTTTAGAAATAGAAGTGTAGAATGTTTAAAAATCAAAGTATGAATCGGGGTTAGTCAAAAGTCAAAACTTAATTTGTGGTACACATTGACAGCCATCACCTGGTATATCTGTTATTATGGTTCTTTTAAAAAAATTGTTATTTAAAAAAATTTTTTTTATTATACTTTAAGTTCTGAGATACATGTGCAGAACATTCAGGTTTGTTTCCTAGGTATATGTGTGCCATGGTGTTTTTTTGCCACCTTTCCCCATTGCTTGTTTTTGTCAGGTTTGTCAAAGATCAAATGGTTGTAGATGTGTGGTGTTATTTCTGAGGCCTCTGTTCTGTTCCATTGGTCTATATATCTGTTTTGGTACCAGTACTCAATTTACTGAAATTACTGCCTCAATTACAGAACTTGTTATTGAACTATCCAGTACCATGCTGTTTTGGTTACTGTAGCCTTGTAATATAGTTTGAAGTCAGGTAGCATTATGCCTCCAGCTTTGTTCTTTTTGCTTAAGATGTCTTGGCTATACAGGCTTTTTTTTGGTTCCATATGAAATTTAAAGAAGTTTCTCTAAATCTCTGAAGAAAGTCAATGGTAGTTTGATGGGAATAGCATTGAATCTGTGAATTACTTTGGGCAGTATGGCCATTTTCACTATATTGATTCCTCCTATCCATGAGCATGGAATGTTTTTCCATTTGTTTGTATCCTCTCTTATTTCCTTGAGCAGTGGTTTGTAGTACTCCTTGAAGAGGTTCTTCACATCCCTTGTAAATTGTATTCCTAGGTATTTTATTATCTTTGTAGTGATTATGAATGAAAGTTCACTCATGATTTGGCTGTTTGTTTATTACTGGTGTATAGGAATGCTTGTGATTTTAGCACATTGATTTTGTATCCTGAGACTTTGCTGAAGTTGGTTATCATTTTAAGGAGATTTTGGGCTGAGATGATGGGGTTTTCTAAATATACAATCATATCATCTGGAAACAGAGACAGTTTGACCTCCTCTCTTCGTATTTGAATACCCTTTATTTATTTCTCTTGCCTGATTGCCGTAGCCAGAAGTTTCACTACTATGTGAAACTTGTTATTGGTCTATTCAGGGATTTGACTTCTTCCTGGTTTAGTCTTGGGAGAGTGTATGGTGTCCAGGAATTTATCCATTTTCTTCTAGATTTTCTAGTTCATTTGAGTAGAGGTGTGTATAATATTCTCTTCTGGTGGTTTGTAATTCTGTGGGATCAGTGGTGATACCCTGTTTATAAATAGGAGTGGTGAGAGAGGGCATCCTTGTCTTGTGCCCATTTTCAAAGGGAATGCTTCCAGCTTTCGTCCATTGAGTATGATATTGGCTGTGGGTTTGTCATAAATAGCTCTTATTATTTTGAGATATGTTCCATCAATACCTAGTTTATTGGATGTTTTTAGCATGAAGGGGTGTTGAAATTTATCAAAGGCCTTTTCTGCATCTATTGATGTGGTTTTTGTTATTGGTTCTGTTTATGTGATGGATTTCATTTATTGATTTGCGTATGTTGAACCAGTCTTGCATCCCAGGGATGAAGCTGACTTGATCGTGGTGGATAAGCTTTTTAATGTGCTACTGGATTTGGTTTGTCAGTATTTTATTGAGGATTTTTGCATCAATGTTCATCAGGAATATTGCCCTGAAATTTTCTTTTTTTGTGTGTCTCTGCCAGGTTTTGGTATCAGGATGATGCTGGCCTCATAAAATGAGTTAGGAAGGAGTCTCTCTTTTCCTATAATTTGGAATAGTTTCAGAAGGAATGGTATCAGCTTCTCTTTGTACCTCTGGTAGAATTCTGCTGTGAATCTATCTGGTCTTTTTTTTTATTGGTAGGCTATTAATTACTGCCTCAATTTCAGAACTTGTTATTGGTCTATTCAGGGATTTGACTTCTTCCTGGTTTAGTCTTGGGAGAGTGTATGGTGTCCAGGAATTTATCCATTTTCTTCTAGATTTTCTAGTTCATTTGAGTAGAGGTGTGTATAATATTCTCTTTTGGTGGTTTGTAATTCTGTGGGATCAGTGGTGATACTCTGTTTATAATTTTTTAATTGTGTCTATTTTATTCTTCTCTTTTCTCTTCATTAGTCTGGTTAGTGGTCTATCTCTTTTGTTAATCTTTTCAAAATCCAGCTACTGGATTCATTGATTTTTTGAAATGTTTTCTGTGTCTCTATCTCTTTCAGTTCAGCTCTGATCGCAGATATTTCTTGTCTTCTGCTAGCTTTTGAATTTGTTTGCTCTTGCTTCTCTAGTTTTTTAAATTGTGATGTTAGGGTGTCAATTTTAGATCTTTCCTGCCTTCTTCTGTGGGCATTTAGTGCTATAAATTTCCCTCTAAGCACTGATTTAGCTGTGCTCCAGAGTTTCTGGTATGTGTGTCTTTGTTCTCATTGGTTTAAAAAAACTTATTTATTTTTTCCTTAATTTCATTATTAACCCAGCAGTCATTCAGGAGCAGGTTATTCAGTTTCCATGTAGTTGTGTGGTTTTGAGTGAGTTTCTTAATCCTGAGTTCTAATTTGATTGCACTGTGGTCTGAGAGACTGTTTGTTATGATTTCCATTCTTTTGCATTTGCTGAGAAGTGTTTTACTTCCAATTATGTTGTCAATTTTAGAGTAAGTGTGATGTGGTGCTGAGAAAAATGTATATTCTGTTGATTTGGGGTGGAGAGTCTTGTAGATGTTTATTTTAGGTCTGCTTGGTCCAGAGCTGAGTTCAAGTCCTGAATATCCTTGTTAATTTTCTGTCTCATTGATCTGTCTAATATTGATGGTGCGGCATTAAAGTCTTCCACTATTATTGTATAGAGTCTAAGTCTCTTTGAATGTCTCTAAGAACTTGCTTTATGAATCTGGGCGCTCCTGTATTGGGTGCATATATATTTAGGATAGTTAACTCTTCTTGTTGCATTGATCCCTTTACCATTATGTAATGCCCTTCTTTGCCTCTTTTGATCTTTGTTGGTTTATAGTCTATTTTATTGGAGACTAGGATTGCAACCCCTGCTTTTTTTGCTTTCCATTTGCTTGATAAATCTTCCTTCATCCCTTTATTTTGAGCCTATGTATGTCTTTGCACGTGAGATAGGTCTCCTGAATACAGTACTCTGATGGGTCTTGACTCTTTATCCAATTTGTCAGTCTGTGTCTTTTAACTGGGGCATTTAGCCTGTTTACATTTAAGGTTAATATTATTATGTGTGAATTTGATCCTGTCATTATGATGCTAGCTGGTTATTTTGCCGATTAGTTGATGCAGTATCTTCATAGCGTTTATTGTCTTAACATTTTGGTATTTTTTGCAGTGGCTGGTACCAGTTGTTCCTTTCCATGTTTAGTGCTTCTTTAGGGAGCTCTCGTAAGGCAGGCCTGGTGGTGACAAAATCCCTCATCATTTGCTTGTCTATAAAAGATTTTATTTCTCCTTCGCTTATGAAACTTGGTTTGGCTGGATATGAAATTCTGGATTGAAAATTCTTTTCTTTAAGAAGTGTGAATATTTGCCCCCACTCTCTTCTGGCTTGTAGGGTTTCTGCAGAGAGATATGCTATTAGTATGATGGGCTTCCCTTTCTGGGTAACCCATCCTTTCTCTCTGGCAGCCTTTAATATTTTTTTCTTCATTTCAACCTTGATGAATCTGACGATTATGTCTTGGGGTTGCTTTTCTTGAGGAGTATCTTTGTGGTTTTCTTTGTATTTCCTGAATTTGAATGTTAGCCTGTCTTGCTAGGTTGGAGACGTTCTCCTGGATAATATCTTCAATTGTATTTTCCAACTTGGTTCCATTTTCCCTGCCATTTTCAGGTACACCAATCAAATGTAGGTTTGGTCTTTTCACATAGTCCCACATTTCTTGGAGACTTTGTTCCTTTTCATTCTTTTTTCTCTAATCTTTTCTTCACATTTTATTTCATTAAGTTGATCTTCAGTCTTTGATATTCTTTCTTCTGCTTGATTGATTTGACGATTGATACTTGTGTATGCTTCACGCAGTTTTCATGCTCTGTTTTTCAGCTGCATCAGGTCATTTATGTTCTTCTCTAAACTGATTTTTCTAGTTAGCAGTTATTATAACCTTTTATCAAGGTTCTTAACTTCCTTGCATTGGGTTAGAACATGCTTCTTTAGCTCTGAGGAGTTTGTTATTACCCACCTTCTGAAGCCTACTTCTGTCAGTTTATCAAACTCATTTCCCACCCAGTTTTGTTCTCTTGCTGGTGAGGAGTTGTGATCCTTTGGAGGAGAAGAGGCATTCTGGGTTTGGAATTTTCAGCCTTTCTGCATTGGTTTTTCCTCATCTTCATGGATTTATCTACCTTTGGTCTTTGATGTTGGAGACCTATGGATGGGGTTTTTGCCTGGGCCTCTTTTTTGTTGATGTTGATGCTTTTCCTTTTTGTTTTTTAGTTTTCCTTCTAACAGGTCCCTCTTCTACAGGTCAGCTAGAGTTTGCTGGAGGTCCACTCCAGACCCTGTTTGCCTGGGTATCACCAGTGGAAGCTATAGAACAGCAAAGATTGCTGCCTGCTCCTTCCTCTAGAAGCTTCGTCTCAGAGGGGCACCTGCCAGATGCCAACTGGAGGTCTCCTGTATGAGGTGTCTCCCAGACAGGAGGCACAGGGGTGAGGGACCCACTTGAGGAGGCAGTCTGTCCCTTAGCAGAGCTTGAGCTCTGTTCTTAGAGATCCACTGCTCTCTTCAGAGCTGGCAGGCAGGAATATTTAAGTCTGTGGAAACTACGCCCATGGTCACCCCTAGCCCTGGTGCTCTGTTCCAGGAAGATGGGAGTTTTATCTATAAGTTCCTGACTGGAGCTGCTGCCTTTATTTCAGAGATGCCCTGCCCAGAGAGGAGGAATCTAGAGAGGCAGTGTGGCTACAGTGGCTTTGTGGTGCTGCGATGGGTTCTGCACCCAGTTCAAACTTCTTGGAGGTTTTGTTTACACTGTGAGGGGAAAGCCGCCTACTCAAGCCTCAGTAATGGTGGACACCCCACCCCCTACTAAGCTTGAGCGTCCCAGGTTAACTTCAGACTGCTGTGCTGGCAGTGAGAATTTCAAGCCACTGCATCTTAGTTTGTTGAGCTCCATGGGGGTGGGATCCTCTGAGCAAGACCTCTCCGCTCCTTGGTTTCATCCCCCCTTTCCAGGGGATTGAACAGTCCTGTCTCACTGATACGAAAAAACAATTCTGCAGCTAGCTCTGTGTCTGCCCAAATGGCTGCCCAGCTGTGTGCTTGAAACCCAGGCCCCTGGTGGTTTAGACACCTGAGGGAATCTCCTGGTCTGTGGATTACAAAGACCATGGGAAAAGCGTAGTATCTGGGCCGGATAGCACTGTCCCTTACGGCACAGTCCCTCAAAGCTTCCCTTGGCTAGTGGAGGGAGTTCTCTGACCCCTTGTGCTTCCTGGGTGAGGTGATGCCCCACCCTGCTTCTGCTCGCCCTCCATGGGCTACACCCACCGTCTAACCAGTCCCAATGAGAAGAACCAGGTACCTCAGCTGGAAATTCGGAAATCACCCACCTTCTACATTGGTCTTGCTGGGAGCTGCATACCGGAGCTGTTTCTATTTAGCCATCTTGCCAGCCAACTCTTATGGTTCTTAAAACATTAATTTGCTATCCTGTGTTTAGCTTACCTAAAAAATAAAGTACGGGCATCAGTGAATTTTGAGAAGGCAATGCTCCTTTGTGTGTGTATATGTGTGTGTCTGTAAATGGTTAATCATTAGTTTCTTGAATGTATGTAAGTGATACAGCACAGATGTGTGTTCTTAGTCTTCATACACTCAACAGGCCAGCTTTCTTCTTCCACTTTGGATATATGTTTCTGGATACATTTCCTGATTTCTAATCAGTCAGCTTCTGATATTCACTGTGACTTTGGTTTCCAGCCCTGTCTGGAAGAACTCCAGCCTGGGAGAATCTAAACATATTATTCAGAAGCCTGTGATGTTGGAAAGAGGAGGTTTTGGATGATTTTGTGATTTTTGTTTTTGTTTGGACTTAGGTCAGTGTCTCCCATTTACAGCTGGAATGTGAACTGCATGGCTTCAGATGTGTTTTGGAAGGTTGAATGTGGGCCTCATGAAACAGCTATAGTGGAACCTCAGGAGGCTAGGAGCTGGTTATGATGTTAAGAAACACATCTTTCTTTATCAGTGAATATTGATACTGAACAGTGAGGCTGTGGAACTCCTTCTCTTATACTGGCAACCTCAGCCCTCCTAGACAAGCTGTGTAGTCAGAATCAGTGTCAGGGAGAGTTCTTCATGGTTTTTCCAACAGCCTTTGATACTAAGTAAAAGGGACTACCCAGGGGATTTCAAGTCAAAATCCAAGAACCAAACTTATTTCTGTAAGTGATATGATTGACATTTCGTTGGTGAATGGAAAGAAAATGCTCTCAATATATAGAGCTATAGGAACAAATGCTAGAAGATAGGCTAAGTTTTTGCTAGCTGTATCCTATTTTATATATATATATATATATATATATATACTTTATTGCATTTTAGGTTTTGGGGTACATGTGAAGAACATGCAGGATTGTTGCATAGGTACATACAGCTGTATCCTACCTGTCATATTGGCCATTATGTTAAAATTGCCACCTTTCCTCTCCTTGAATGAAAAGGGTCTTATTTATTTATTTTTTTCTCAGAGTCTTGCTCTGTTGCCCAAGCTGGAGGGCAGTGGTGTGATCTTGGCCCACTGCAACCTCTGCCTCCTGGGTTAAAGATATTCTCCTGCCTCAGCCTCCTGAGTATCTGGTATTACAGGCGCATGCCACCTTGCCTGGTTAATTTTTGTATTTTTCGTAGAGACAGGGTTTCACGCTGTTGGCCAGGCTTGTCTCGAATTCCCGACCTCATGTTTTGACAGCCTCAGCCTCCCAAAGTGCTGGGATTACAGATGTGAGACTTGCGGTTGGATCCACTTGTCTCATACCGTTATGTCTACTTCTTTACTTTTTGATCCCCTAAGGAAACTTTACATCTTTCTTAAAGAAAATGCAGGATCTAAAATAAATTGCAAAGTTATTCCAAAATCAAACCAAACAAAAGAACAAACTAGTCATTAACATTTAAAAATCAGGAGATGCCTCTAAGAAACTGCATTTCTTTGGTCTCCTGGAAAGCAGATACATGTGGTAGCACTGAGTCCACATTTCTGCATACTGGAACTGGGTAGATGAAGCCACCTTTTAATGGGACATGTGCTCCCAGTCTTATTAAGGCAGCCCAGCTTTATTTATTTGAGCTGCCCTGTCCTTGTAGGCATTTGAACTTTTAATGTTTGGTCTATAGGAAAGAAAACTTCTGCAATCTTTTTTTCCCCTTCCTTGAGAATCTAAGTGACTTTTTGGAATTGGAAATGAGCTGTAGTAAATGAATGGAAATGGTCAGTGAAAATTTGTAATGAAATGGACTTCCCCAGAGCCATGACCTTAGTGCATTTGGGCAACAATGGTGATTAGTGTTACTGATGTCTAAAAGACTAACTCATCAGTCTGAATTTAGTTTTCCTAGATTCATGCCCAGGGGGAAATATTTCCTCATGAAGATGACTCCTTTGGTTTTGACTGCCTGGATCAGTTTGTTAAGCTAGAGTTATGGCTTTTTCAAAGAAGCCTGTCTCTCATGCTGTGTTAAAACGTGTGGTCACCTGGCTGGTGAAGAGTTTTTGGATCCCGAAATATTTTACACAGGACACAAAAAATGGAATGCTTTTGGACTTAAACCTTGTTCTCTTTTCAACTCCTTCTGCTTAGAGGAGATGGTAGCCTTAGGAGTTCTTATTTCCCCTCCTAGAACTGTGCGAATCTTTCAGGTTCCAACTGGTAATGGAGAAATTACTTTTTGTTATTTTAAAAATATAAACAGGAAAAATAAAAACGATGATATTTCAAGAAATACAACTGCTTTTCTGTTTTTTTACTAAATAGGACAATTTTTTTTGGTATGTGTTCGGGTTCCTGACTCTTTAATACTTTACCTTCCAATAGTCTCTATGCTCTTGCCATTTATTTTCTATAGCCATTTTCCAGTCCTCCCATCTCATTAGATTTTTCTTTTTGTTCCTTTCCATGCTGCTGTGTTTTCCTTTTATTTTAGAACCTGTGTCTAATTTTCCAGCTCTCTACTTTTATTCTTATTTTCCTTTGTCAGTCCGGTGTCTTTTATTTTCTATTGTCTCATTTTCTCCCTCTCTGTGCCTTTCTTCATGTGCTCTCATACAGGGTTTGCTTATTTTTCCCTTCTGTTCGGTTTGTTTTATTCTCTTGCCATGAGTTCATGCCTCTTGCTTCAAAAACAAAAAAACCCAAAACTGATTCTTGTTTTAATTGTAACTCTCTCCCTAGTTTATTTATACTAACTTCACACTATGAGTTTTTTATAATTAAAATTGCCAAATTTTCATTATCACTTAGTTTTCTCTCAACTTTCCATAGAAAATTTGGTTTCTTTTTTTTTCTTTTTCCTTTCTTTCTTTTTTTTTTAAACCAGCTACAGCATTGCAGAAAATCGAAGTTTCTTTTTTTTTTTGTTTTCTGTTTTGTTTTTTAAAGAAATGGATGTTTTTTTCCATGTGTCAGCTGCTGTGGTAACCCGAGATGGAAGTCATTATGATCAGTTCTGATCACATTTTGTTCTTTTGCTGGTTGTATTACCTGAAGAAGCCATAGTCTCTCTCTCTCTCTCTCTCGGGTCTCGTTTTTTGTCTGGTAAAGTTAACAGAGAGAACAAGATGTGGTTCTCAGACGAGCCACACCTGTGAGCTTGCTAGACTTGTACTACCTCAGGCCTCACCCCACGCTTCCTTACTTGGAATCTGCATTTTTACAAGATCTCCGGCTGATCTGTGCCCTCATGGAAGTTTAAGAAGCACAATCTCGATGCTCTTTGAGGATTTTTCCAGGTTTAACTTTGCTGAAAATATGTGAAAACCTATTTTACTAAGTGAAAATAAATGAAATCTTTTAATAAGTGAAAATAAGGGAAAAAAAATAAAGTGAAAACTGCTTTAGTTACAAGGCACAGTAGAATAACCTGGGAAGCATCAGTAAAACGTGAATGCCTTAGAGGTTTCTCCTCAGATCAGCTGATTCAGAAACTCTGGAGATGGCATTTTTTTACTGTTCAGGTGATTTTGATAGGCAGGTTGAGATCCACTTAAATATGCTATTTGAACTTTGACCTCCTTTACTGATGCCATCAGTGCTGGCCTCTTTTGGAGGTGAACTATTTGGTTTTATCGACTTAAACCCACCAGAATTTATTCCGGTGAGGCCAAGGAGATAGATAGCTATAGAAGGAGACTATATGTATTTTTATAGCATTTATATGGGAGCAAAACGCAGGATTCATTTATTTTTTTTCCTCAAGACTGACTCAGGCTTTTGCTGACAATGGGAATGTTTGTGGTAACAGAAGGAAGTAACCCTGGACAAGTGAGTCTTGGGGGTGGTAGGTGCGGGGGATATGTCACTGGGATGGTTTTATTTCATCATAACTTGGTGCTGGTGTTGACTGGATACTCACAGTTAGCCACATGCTATGATTAGGTTACTGAACATTAGGTTCTAATTTATTTTTAATTATTTCAGGTTGTTGAACTGTAGCTGATTTAAGAAAACTTGAAACCAAGAGATTTTTTTTTTTTTTAAACTGCTCTTATAGTATTTTTAGTGTGAGAACTGGGGGAGGGAACAGTCATAAAACAATTTGTCACAAGAGTAGACGGTGTGACAATACTATCAGGTGGTGATTCTTTAATGTTCTGGTTTTAAAATCAGATCTTGAGAAACTGTGTCTTTAAAGATTTGTTTTTTTTAATTGAGAGAGAGTTTCGCTCTTGTTGCCCAGTCTGGAGTGCAATGATGTGATCTTGGCTCACTGCAACTTCTGCCTCCCAGGTTCAAGCAATTCTCCTGCTTCAGCCTCCAGAGTAGCTAGGATTACAAGCAGCCCGCCACCATGACTGGCTGATTTTTGTATTTTTAGTAGAGAAAGGGTTTCACCATATTGGCCAGGCTGGTCTCGAGCTCCTGACCTCAGGTGATCCGCCCACCTCAGCCTCCCAAACTGCTGGGATTACAGGCATGAGCCACCATGCTCGGCCTTTAAAGATTAAATACACTTTTTAAAAAAGGTTAAATGTTTTTCACCAGTGTTCAATGAGAAACACAGATAATTACGTGTTTTGGAGTGATTGAATTACTTGATCAAAATTTTGAAAAAGGTATTTTCCCTAAGTGGTTTTTGCTTAGTACAGCACCTTTTTTCCCCTTCAGCTTTCATGTCCTGAATTATTTCTGCATCATTAAGTTTAGCTGAAGAGCCAAAATTCTGTCATTGTGGGGGGGGATTGCTGAGGTGTCACATCAATGAAGGGAGATATTTAGAATAAGATGTCATTTTGGTCTGTTCTTGAGTGTTACTCCAAGAAGTTATGTGAGTGGAGAAATGCTAATCTTGTAAGCCATCTGTCTTTCCCATCAGGTGCAGAACCCCCATGCAGAATCTCTAGTCAAGGTTGTACCACGGTTGCATTTCATTACATCTGAAAAGAGTCCCTGGTACTTCTTATGTGATTTTTACTTCACAGATTGCTCAGAATCACATAAAATCTCAATAAATATTTCCTCACAAATTTATTCTAACCTTGGTCAAAAGTGTGAAGTAGGAAAGTTTTCTTCAATTGTATTTTTTTCTGTCTTATTGAAACCCTTTCCCTACTGTTAGTGTGACTTTGTCTCCCGTCCATCCAGTCTCTGCTCTACTCACAACTGTCACCTCTGCAGGGAATCTTTGCAAACTAGAGTCTTCATTCTTTCATGGTTTTAGGTAGTGTGCTTATAAAGTATAGTGGAACTGTAATGCTCACTTTTTCTAAACTTATGCTGTAAAAGTCTCTGATACATGCAAGATCAGGGAAAATGTAGAACAAAGGAGACATATGGAAGAGGTGAGAATACTGGGAAGATAATAAATCTGTGCAGAAGGGAAGGGAGTTTATAAAATGTGGGAAGAGTCAGGGGAGGCTGGCAGGAGGTGAACCGGGGAGTAATAAGGATATGTATAATATGTAGGTAGAGAAGATATGTCATGAGGCCTCGTAATGCCCTCACTGCCATTATGGTTAGCTAGCTGCCCACAGGTGTTTTCAGATCACCTACTGTGTACCAAACATTGTTCTGGATGCTGGGAGTATGGCAGTAAAATGAGCCTGGCAGAATTTCTGTTTTCAAGGAGCTAACATTCTATCCTAGAAAAAAAGTTATCTTGCCCTTGCTAAGTTTGAAATGCCCGTTTATGGCAAGAGAGTAGAAATGGTAGATGTTTCATATAAAAATATATGATTTGTCTTGGCAAAGCATCCTTGAAGAGAGATTAGTGCAGTGAAAGAAAGTATTGAGTAACATTCTCCCCCGTTTTCACCTTTCTGTCAGGTCATAGATATAAATTACAATTCTGGCCCTCGTTCACCCTCACATAGCTTTCTGGCATCCTTTCCCATTCTCTGAACATGAGAGGAATGAGAAGGTTATTTGGAAGGTCACTGGTCTGAGGAGTTGTCCTGCTACAGTTACCGGAGAATCTTGAATTTCAACTGGAAAGACTGCAAGGCAGCTGGGGCAAGCACGCTATGAGAAGTCAATTGGTGAGCAGACCCCGGAGATGAAAAGCATATGGGAAGTCAACCCCATGATTTGCTTCCTTAAAAACTATGGGTTGTGGATAGATTTTAAATCCTACTCTAAATACAAGACTGGTGTCAGTGGCTGTTTGCAGGAAAAACCAAAGGAACTTAGCATCCCTCGGGGTGTTACAGAGACTGGCCTCAAGCAGTGAAGTGAGGAATTCTTTTTGTCTTTTTTCTCATATACCCATCCTAGAAACCAGCAGAATTTCTGATGGTGCATCTGGTTCCTGGTGTGCTGCAGAAGTGATTAGTGTGTCATGTCACTGTGGCCTCTTTCTCTGCCCCAGAAGAATGCCTGGGGAACACAAGAGCAGAGTCCTGCCTGGGATTGTGTGGGTGGGGAGCTATTCCTTCTTAACAGATAGTGTGAGAAGTGCTGATCCAAGGTCCTGGCTACTCAAGTGTGCTCCCAGGAGCTTGCTGGACACACAGAATCTCAGGTTCCGTCTCCGAACCTGATGTTTTTATTTGGAGCACTGGCCTTGGCAACACATGTTCCTTCCTCCCTTTTGTGAAGCCTCTCACTCCCCCTCCGTCGCCCACTCCTCATAGGCTACCCTCAGGAATGCCATTGGTGGAGTGTTGGTGAAGGTGTAGCCACAAGCATTCCCATCTTTATTTTACTAACTCCGAACCCAGGAGACTCCAAAACCAGAAAAGTCTAAGTCACAGGAAACAAAGGAACAGTCTTATTTCAGACACATCTACAGTCTTTGCTGGTTAAATGTCAGGAAGCCCACAAAAAGCTGCCAGACATTTTAGGGTGTGAATTTTGAATCTGTACTTCTTGACATATGTTTGGCTACCATGCCCTTCAATTTACCAAAATATGAAAATTTCATTATGGCATTCTACCCAAATAATGAAGAAAATGTTGATGTTTCTCTCAGTCTCAGGACCTTAAAGCAACACTGTTCCTAACCACACTTGCTTATAAGGCACTTAGCACTTTACACAAAGAATAAACTGAGGTGTTTATTTCCTGGAAGCTAATATAAATGCCTTCTGTTTTGTAAAATAGGAACAGTATTTGGTTCCTTTGATTATCACAGATCTCTTGAGTAGAAGTCAAAATTCTTCAACTAAGGTTATATCTAGTTAGAGGGATTTTTCTCTTTGGCCTACATCTCCACCCTGAATGTCCTTGCCTGTTAGTTCTTTGCAGGTGAAAGTAAAAAACCTTTGCAACTTCATGCTGTAATTGTGCCTTCGAATTTTCAGAGGAAAACACAGTTGAGAGCAAGAGCAGACTGAGAAGTAGGAGAGTGAGACACAGAGAGAAAAATGACAGGCACGGAGCACCCTAGTGAGTCCCAACCACATTCATTCTTGGTGATAACAACCAAAGCTCAGAATATGATTTCTTACAGAATATTGTATCAAAAGGAGCCTATTGTATGAGCGAAGTTGATGCAGCTTTCCCAAGTTGGCTTCAAACTATCCAACTATGATATTAACATATTACTTTCAGCCAGTAGGATACACATATTGGAATGTTTTGTATCATTTACTCTTTTTCCTGTGTCTGTCCACCCTACTGTTTCAAACCTTTAGTGTTGGGACAGTGATTGAATCCAGGTATTCTTGTCAAGAATAATTGGAGGAGCTTAGCAGTAGATCAAGGTGTAGAAGAATTAAACCTTGCTGTAGCTTGATCTATTTTGAGATTAGAGTGTCCAGAATCCTCTCTAACCTGACACACTTGGCCCTTTTTTGACATAGGTTTAGTAAGTTTTGTGTGCATGTGTAGATATTTTTCATACCTAAGGGTTTGGCTTCATTGAGATGTGAGTTGGGGGAGCCAAAATACCAGAGAGGCTGACTGTTTTTGTAGTAAGAGTTAGTTTATTTTGTGATTGGGGTTAAAAAAGAAAAAGCTAAAAACTGCCCTCAACTATCTGATTTAGCTGATTGCTAGGTTATCTAAATCAACTTGAAAACTTTGGATAAGCATTATTCAAACACTAAAGGCAACAAAAGTCTGTTCAATTGTGTTTGTTTTTATACCTAGCTTCCTGGCTGACTCATTCCCCAGTTCCTTTCATCCTTTCACAAACCTGAGGAATGAACATAACAGAAAAGGAATTTTACTTAGTTACCATTAGAAAGCGTGAATATCATCAACTCATATATTTTTTATTCAAGTTTACTCTGCAGACATCCTTGTTGGTATATTTTATTCTGGGATTGTTAGAACTAAAGTTAGCCTTAATTACTTAAAGCAATGACTTTTATAAAAGTTTCTCTTGAAATGATGTTTTGGTACAAAATGCCCTGAAAATGATTTGACTATAGATAACACTGAGAATTTTACTCACTGTTGTTCATCAGAAAGACAGCCTGGGTCTCCTTTCCCTCTCCCCCACCCCTTATCCGCCTTCTCAGAGATTAACTGAGGAAACATTTTTAAAAGTTTTCAGTTTTGGTTAGGAAATAACATCATTAAGCAAGTTTTGGTGACTGATGTGTAATCACTGAAAGCCCAATTTGTTCAGGAAGCAGGAATTAACACCTTTGCTCTAGTGAAAAAGAAATCGGTACAAGACTTTAAGGAAGTCAGAATGATGAAGTTTGGATTAAGCTCTTAGCAGAAAAGGCGAAGGCTAGAGTGAAAGCAATCCTGAGTTGGCGAGCCCTGTAAACAACTGCTAGCCCCTGGTTAAGTTTCTTTTTCTTTTGACATAGAGACATGAAAATATAATGCGATTCAATATAGTCAACATACTTCACCCTAAAGGCCAATCAATTTATTAAAGAAAAAAAACTCCATTCAACACAGCCATTATGCATGACCCTATAGTTCTTGGAAATATACTGTAAGTCAGCTCTGGAAACAGAAAACTAATCCAACTGACCACTTGAGGGAGGTGGTGGGTTATCTTGTCTAGAAAAAGGAACTCAGTTCTTTCTTAATAATGTGCAATTTTAAGAACTTTGAATACCTTCTGTGACCTATGGGTAAAATGAGATCAGACGAACCCAGACAATGGCCTTTTCTCCAGTTGGATCTATAATCTAATGTTCCTATAAAATGAAGGGAATAAAAGAGATTTACAAAACACTTGTGATGGTCTAGTTGATGGATCACTTTAAAAAGAGAGAAAGAGGCAAAGTACGGGTAGTTTATTTTCACAAATCAGTTTTAGTTTTTTCTATGAAATTAATGAACAAGAAGCCCATTAAAATGATTGTTACAATTCTTCTTTTTAATTGTTTACTCTATTAGGGTGACAATACTTGACAGCTTGATATATGAACAGTGTTCACTTGCCCAAGATAAACATCAATTATAACATGAGAATGTGATGGTCCTTCTACCCTTCATTCACTCATCCAGGTTAAATGCAGAATTTGGAAAGAATCCAAAATTAAAGTGAATTTTACCTAGACTTCAACAGATGTTTCTTCTTGTTTAATGGTGGCTGAAGAAAAGTTAGCTGAGATGAAGGGTAAAATGGGTCACATAGGAACAAAGTCATTGTATTTCATCAGAGTCAAGAAAATTATTAATTATTGAAATGGGAAATCAAATCATTAAAGTACGAATACCATTGGCTCTCTGATTTCTTCCTTCCCAGGTATCATAAAATATGCTTGAACTTGGGTTAATTCCTCTTGGACTGAATTGTAGCACCATAAACCAAACTTTTCGAAAATATTGGATATAAAATTATTATGGAAATAGCAATTTTATCAATATAGAGCAGGATTTAATGCAGATATATAGTATATAGAGTCAAAAAGGATTATAAAATTGATAATGCAAAACAGCAGTACTCTGCTCCACCATTTGCTATTCCCAACTCTCGATGTGCAGATGGTACAAATTTCAATTTGTTTAGCTCTTTCTTCTGGCATCTAATTCCAAATAGCCAAATAACATGTTTATACTAATTTCTTATATATATGCAATTAAGCTTTAGATCTTTTCTACTGCTTCCTTATTGGAGAAAAGAATCCAGCCCTATCAACTCTCCCCCACACCACTTAATATATAATTCCCATTTCCTCGGCCTCTAAATGCTGGTAAAGTATTATTTTTGGTTTAACCTATATTCTGTGTTTGCTTCATTATGACTATATAAATATTGTATACAGCTGAGCTAAGAAGGGTGCTGTGACCTTTTTTTTCCGACTCTTTGCTTTCCTAAATGAAAAATTGCATTGTTTTCATTAGCTGATTTTTATGTTTCTACTACTGATTCATCCCTCAAATCCAAAGTATACAACCTCTCTTAATACAAATATAATAAGTGATCCATCAGTTTCGTGTTTTCAGTGTATCCATCCCCTTTCCCTCAAGCCCTCTGGCTGCCTTCTCCCACAACTGGTTGTTCCCTGTACCTACTGCAAGCTCTGGTCCTGGGTCTTCCCCTTACTATCAAAGTGGGTATTCTCTTTAACCTTTTCTCTCTTTGCCTCTGTTTCCTGAATCACATACTTTTCCAGTTTATTCTCTCCCTTTTCTGGAGCTCATTCTCCAGTTGCTTGCTAAGAAAAGATGAATAAGAGGAAAGTGTCTTGTTTCTATCTTCACATTTTATTAGAGTGAGGTTAAATATGGTATTTTGGATCAAGACGATTTTTTTCTCAGAATTTTAAGGATGTTGTTTCATTATTTTCTATCTTCCACTTTGCTGTAATAAAGTTCACTCCTTTTTAAAGTCCTAATCCTCTACATGGGATCTGCTTTTCTCTTTGGAAGCCTTTAGGATCTTCTCTTTATTTCTGAAATTTTGAAATTTCTCCCCAAATAAGTTTTCTCCTCTTATTTACTGTACTGAAGACAGTGGAACTTTTCAGTCTGGAACACTGCACTCTTTATAATATTTGCATGTGTTATTTCTGTGTATTAGTTATTTGATAATTTCTTCATTTTCTCAATTCTCTTTTATAGACCTTCCCATTGTTTACATAGTTGACCTTCTGAATTGTTTCTCTAATTAAAAAAATTTATTTTATTCAAATTATTTCCCAAATCTTTCTCTTTTAATCTTCTGATTTTCTTAACTTTATCTTCCACCTCTTCTGTGAATTTTGAAAAAATTTTCATTGTTCTATTTTAAAATTTCAAGAGCTCTTTTACATTTTCAGAATATTCCATGTTAAAAAAATATGTAACATTATTTTGTTATTTCATCAGATGGAATAGTGCTGTCGTTTAGCATTCTAAATTTATTTATTATAATTTCTTTAAAGTCTTTGTGGTAGACACTGGATGCAACACTCAGGCAGCCCTTCAAGGAAAAACTTGTTGCCAAAGATCCCCTTCCCTTTTGAGGTAGCCCACATCCAAAGACTGTTTCACGTGGGCCCTGAGTGCTTGGCCATCTTGGCCCAATGTGGGAGAGTTCTGAAGGGCTGTTCTAGCCCAGAGACCGAGGCTGAGGCTGTCACTGGATTGGCCTTGCAGCTTGACTTCTTTGCCAGCCCACTCCTGCTTTTGTCCCCTCCAAAGTGATTCCCTAATAAACATCTTGAGTGCTCCAGACCTTCTCAGAGTCTGCCTCCCAGAGAAACATAGCTGTGACTGTATTCTTCTTCATACAATGTAACTGTCTCTTCTAAGTTACCTTTTTTCTATTTGTGCATTTTAGATTCTGACTTCTATGCTAGATGGTTTCTGTTTTGCCTTATGTGAAAGACAAGTTGATTGAAATCCTAAGTATGTGTAAAGCATGCTTCCTTAGGGTCACCATGTAGAAAAACTGAGAAAACCAACTTACTTGGTGTCTGTAGGTCTTTTTACTTTACCCCAGACCGTTTCATCTTTTCTCCTGCTTGGGGGGAGGAAACAAACCTGGCTAGCAGCCTTCTGGGATCTAGTCATGGAAGGGGTTGGGAAGTTACATTATTAGTGTAAGCATTTTATTTAACAGTCTAGGTTTTTAGTCTGGAATTTCAGCCCCAATTTCAATTTTCTGTCAGTATTGCTCACCTGCTGAGATCTCTGCTTCCATCCTCTTTATCTATGTGGGTTCAAATCTCTAAAAATTTCTGTATTGTTATTTAAGTGGAGTTGGAAAGAGCATGGTTATATACACATGCTCTGCTTGAACTTGTTGGAACCCATCAGAGTACTCTTACTGTACCAAATCAGCAGCGTGTGACAATGTTGATCCTGTCTTCTTTTTAGAAACATTCTTCACTTGGCTTCCAGGATATCATACTGGACAAAGTTTTTTCTACTTTTCTCATTGTTCATTCCCATTGTTTAATCTCCCATTTCTCCAAAGATAGACTTACCATGAAAAAATCAAAATATGGTAGTTCTACCAAATAATGTTAACTAAAGTACAAGAGCAGATAGGATGACAAAACTGAAAGACTACATGTCAGATTTCACATGTAGCAAAGAATAACTATAAGACAACTCACAAATAAAAGTGAAGAGTATACTTTTTGAAGATATTTATTTAGCACTCAAGCAAGTAAAATGATTTTTTTTCTGTTTTCTGAAACATTGTTATAGGATTCAAACACTTAAAAAATATGAACACATTTTAACTTACTGATCTCTAATAATTAAGAAAGAAAAATTAAAAACACACAAATTAAATTCATGCTTTCATTGAATTTTTTTTCAATTATAGACTATATCCATAGAGTATATTGAATTCTGTCAAACCAGTTTCTATACAAGAAAGGAGAAAAACATATTTGTAAACTATAATAAATCAATATGCTTGAGTCAAACTTCCTTTGTTCAAATAGAATATGCTACATGATAAAGGGCTGAAGAGGTAGTTTGGAGTGCAAGAAATTAGGAAAAAATATAATAGACAAAACTTTTATCATTGTATCTTTTGATCATTGACTCATGAGGTTCTATTTTAAGAAATATGTTATTTGATCATCTTAGATGATCTACAAAGATTACCTACTGTAAATGTGTATTAAAAATTTTTAAAAATATACCTTAGTATATTTTTTGCCATTCAAATCAGAATTTGTACCAGAGAGCTAAATATTCTATACAAGTGATAAATACCTTGTCCTTAAAACTCAAGCCATAGTAATTGTTGCCATTAGCCAGGTGAACCTAGTATCACCTTCATTCATTATATAGTCTATCATGCTCTCAGAAAGGACACAAGGAAAATTTAGCAAAGATGTATAGTTTATCATGTTTATAGCCAGGAGGCCAGGGAAATTTATGCAGGGAAAATTTGGCAAGGAGAATTTAGTGTTAGAGTTATAAACACAGTATTTCCTAACATGTTAGTTCTTAAATGGATTACTGTAAAGAATGTAGTGAGTTTAGGTCGTAGCTATGGCATATAGAAGCAGGAATGATTCATATGCTTTTAAAACAATATTCAAATCAATGAGTTACTTACTCTCTGTTTTTCTTCAACAACTGCTTATGCATGTGGCGATATGAACCTAAGACAGGTGCCGATGCCTCAGTCACTTGGCCACACAGTTCTGTGGTTTATGAGTCATGGGAATTGCTTGTCTTACTCTGACTACTAACGTTCTGTCCTATTGTCTTTTCATGTAATAGAAACATGGCTCTGATGACAAAGCCAACTAATTACACAACTTAATTTAATAGTTGAAAGCGCAAAGGGCATTCCCTCTAGCAGTAAAATCTTTTGTTTGGAAATTTTAAAACAAATTATATTTTACTTTATGTTTTATTATTTACGTAATAAGTATTTACAAGAACACAATTTTCTCAAGATTTAAACTGCTCATTGTTCCATAAATAGGACACACATTTAGAAAGAGGATTTTTTAAAAGGAATATTTTAGTGATTACTTCTGGCTAAAAATATAAAACTCTTTTAGTGCTTGATGTTACCGGAATCTTGCCCTAGATTATTTTTTGAATCTTTTCTGTAAGGTTAATAATAGAAATGTTTTCACTTCCAATTATTGCTTTGAATTAAGAATTTGTGTCTGGGTAAAATTTTCCTCTGTCTTAACGCATGACCAGACTGGTAGAAACGTATCACCTAAATCATCTTATTTTTGTTAAAACATTCATAATGCCACACCCTAATAGTTAGAAGTACATGTGATAAGTGTTAGTCCCACTTCTGCCCCCTTTTATAAATTCCCCTGACAACAGCCTTGCTTAAGATTATCACCTAACTTTTGTTTGGTTTCTTCCAGTGATAGAGAAGTTTCTGTTCAATTTAGGCCTCTTGGGTCATGTTACCAACTGTTTTTACCCTAATACAGACTCCTATCTATCAAAGGGTTTTGTAGGTTGGACCAAGGAGCAAGAAGGCTTTACCTTAAAAGATCAGGATGTAAATTGCCCAAGGTGAACTCTGATTTAAAAGAAAAGGGCACCATTGTTACAGTGGGACTGTGATTATGATTGTTAATAGAAAACATTGTCAGCCATGTTGGCTCTGGGGGGTGAAGAAGAGGGTGTTTTCCAAGATTGGGATTGATGTTAGTATTCTGTGAGTGTAAAATGTTCTAATATCTGGCCTGTTTTCAGGAGAGCTGAGGCAACTGAGGCAGCTTACTGAGCCAAAGTTCTTATTAGCCTTATTTCCCTGCCTTTATTAATTCTATTATTTTAAAGGATTTTTTAATTAACACTTAGAGTTAAGGAATACAGTCTGCCAATACATAGCAAGTCATCCTGTCAAAAACAGATATTTCAAGAGAGAATTCCTTGGTCTAAAGAGAGAAATTCAAAAGAAATTGTAGACAGTTCTATCAATTAATTTACAAACTGATAGAGATTAAACAGGCTACAACAAACTCACAGATAAAGCATATAAAACATTAAAACTTTTGTAACGTTATAGACTGTAAGTATTACACATTGATATAAACTCTAGAATGCACAGATTTATCAAAGCAGAATGGGATTGAGAACATTTCTACAAAAGAGAGGAAAAGAGTATGTCTTTTCAGGGTCGAAGGAAAGGTTTTGGGGAAGGAAGAGATGTTCTTTGGAGATACAGATAGGGGGATCCTGTGATAATCAGCATATCCTCACAAAGCAGAAGGACTGAAGGGAGTTTGTCTATTAATAGAGCCTTGCTGACTTGGGTAGCATTTCTTCTTTTTCCCACTTCTTGGTGGTCTTTTCTTCAAAAGGATTTGGATTTACCACTCAGGAAGACCTGGTACAGGATTGCTTTACCATGCATCTGGGCTAGTGGGGTTTGATTGTTGAAGGCTTTAGTGGCCTCTTTTTGAGGATCCCTTTTTGTCATCTTCCCTTATGGGATCTGTGCTTGAGATCAGTATAGTAGCCTGACCCCTGACTCCCCCAACCCCACCATGCAGTGTGACCCTTTTCCAGGTATTTAAGCTTCTTCCCTGGGACACCTTGTACAATACTGCGCTACATTTCCTCCTGACTTGAGCTTGCAGCCTTCATTCTCGTGCAGGTAGGCAGACAGCTTTAAAAATTTTCTCTTAGAGGAATTATTTTTAGAACCTTTAGGACTCCGGTGATTTCCTGAGCTGAGATGACTTTGCCCAGGAAATAATAAATTGAATCATTGTCTTTTGACCCTCAGCTCACCTTTTTTTATTTTGCAATTTCTGCGCAGTCACTAGGTATCAGCCTGGCTGCACCCACTGAGAATGCCTTTGTATATTTTGTAATTCAAAGGCCAATTTCAGGCCCATTTCAACTGGGGCTGTTGGAACTTCACCTGCCCCAGTTGGTGAGGTTTGTGACACTGGAAAACTGGAATAACAAGTGAATTAACAAACCCCTCCCTCCAACACTACCCACCCACCGCAGGCTTCGTGGACTGATTGATGACATTTCCTAATATAGCAGGGGTAAGATCACTTATTTTGAAAATAGAATTAAAACTTTCCCTTTTTAGGAGCAAGCATCACTTTGGCAACACCATCAACCCCAAGCACATTAGTTCTTGTGGTCAAAACATTAACAGGGTGCTTTGTTAACAAAATGTTCAGGTCATGATAAGGCCAACAAAAGAACTGTAAGACTTTTTATGAGCTGAGTCTTTCCAAATAGCACTCCAAGTTAAAAGTACTGCAAGTAAAAGTTTCTTCTGCAAATAAGGCCCAGATGATCTGCGGTAAGAGTTTTCAGGAGTGGGCAGAGGGGTTGGGGTATTGCATTGACCAAAATAAGCCATCTCATGAAAAGCGGGAAACAATTGGTAGGTCCCCAAAGTGTGCAGCTCTCTGAACAGTCAGAGTAAAGGATTTCAGATAGCCTCACTAATTAGCTTTCTTGGGCAGTTTAGAAGAGTGGAGGGCCTTTTAAAGAGGTCCCAGGGAGTGCTAAGTACTAGGGTAGTTTATTGCTGTGCTCGTAAATAATGATATTGGACAGGGAATTGAAATGAGATCCTGTGATCTGCAGAGCACCTGCGCTGGGAACTCATCTTTATGAAACCTTCCCTGACTCTAAACTCTGATTACTTTCCTACGCTATCAGGTCACCATTTGTAATAAGAATTCTAGATTAATTGTTAGCACTTATAGAGCGCTTCATCTTTTGAGTGCACGAAGGACAATAAGCGAGGCAGGAAGGTGGGGAGGGAGGGAAGCTGATGATAACAACCTGAGAGAGAGGCACCTCAACCCTTAGTGCGAGTCTCAGCTCTAGCTGTATGTTGTTAGACTAATCATGAAGCCTCTATGGGATTCTGTTTTGCCATTTGTAAAATGAGAGAATTGGATGAGGTGTTATTCTGTACTTGAAAATCACTAATAATAATAAATTACATTTATTAGTGCCCTAATATATCATATTTGGCTTTATAATAATCCTTGAGGTAGGCATACCTCAAAACATGATCTCTGCTTTAAAGAGTTTAAAGAGGAGTAATATGAGACTCAGAACTGTCAAGTGATTAGCTTATGAAGCACAGGTAATGCACAGTGCAAACTACGCTAAGAATCCAGGCTTTTCAATTTCTAGTTTTTTCTATACCTCTAAAAATTGTAATTTAAATAGACTAGAGGTGTTCTTTGAACTAAGTACTTGAAGGCAAGGGGGGCATACTATATATATTCTCTAATTCTCCACTGTTTAATAAATATTGCTCACTGACTAGCTAAATAGAAGCTTTAGGACATTAGGTGACAATGTCTTTACTTGAAGTTCAGAGTATAATCATGATAGCATTTGTAGTTTTTGAATTCCTATACTATTCCAGAAACATTACATATAATACTTCAATTATTGTTATTGCTTATTTTAAAGGTGAGGAATCTGAAGCTCAGAATGGCAAATCATACAGCCAATATGGTAAAGATGGGATGCAGACCGAGGCTGCCTATTTCCCTTGATGGCAATCACTTGTTTGACCCTTTCTCTCACCCTGCATCTTTCTCTTGGTTCCTTCAGACCCTCTTGGTTTCCCTCAACTGAAGGAAAGTAGCGGAGAAATATTGTGGACTCAGCCAGAGTTGTAGGAGGACTCTCTGGGTTCCAAGAGGAGGGTGAACCTGAACCTGGCTCTCTGGTGGTATCAATATGGAGGAAAAGTATTTAAGGAGAGAGGCTGCATAGTAACTAGGGTTAAATGCAACCAGAGATAGCCTGACAAAGAATTTACTTGCCCAAAAACATGAAACATGAAACAAGGATAGCAACTTGTATGGGATCAAGCAGAAAGGAGTGACAGACCTGGTTTTGTGTTTGTACGTAGTTAAGCAACTTTAAGTATATGTAATATCAACATTGTAGGTCTTTGAGATCACATCTTTCTTCATGGTCCACTCAAGTTTGAGGAACATTGTTCTAATTCAAAGAGTAATTGTAGATGTTGAAGGTCAAGAGAAAGGAGAAAGCGTGGTAGGTGAGTAGGGGAAGGATTTGCAGGCAATCCCCCTGGAAATAAGTCATATTTTTTTTCCTTTATTCAAGTATTTATTTGGTAATGAAGTTTTATTTATAAGTGAAGGGTAGAGTCAGTGGGACTAGTTTTGGAAAGCTGTTATGGTCAGCAAACTTTATCTTTACTCCTACAGTCTTCTCCAGGACGCCATCACAAATCTCCTTTTGGCGCTCTTCATGCTCTTTTTTTCAGTGGACTCTTAAACTTCTGGAATGGTGAGCAATGACCTGGTAAGGAGCCAGGCTTTCTTTGCATGTCCTGACCCCAGGTTATTCTCAATATCCACCTAATACACATATTGCATATCTGTTGAACCTGTGTATTCTAATGAGAAGTCACTTGTTTTATCTTACTGATATGATTTTCTAATTTTTAAATATTCTTCCCTTCATCAATACTTAATTTTTCTATCTAATGTTCTTCTATTCTCTTGCCTACTGCTTCCCAGCATAAAAGCTTGCTGATAAAATAAATCAGACCATAATTTAAGATAATGGCTTTAGGATTTAGTTAGCCCTTTTATTAGTCTGTTCCTATGCTGCTATGAAGAAATACCTGAGACTGGGTAATTTATAAAGAAAAGAGGTTTAATTGACTCACAGTTCTGCATGGCTGGGGAGGCCACCGGAAACTTACAATCATGGTGGAAGGCACCTCTTCACAGGGCTGCAGGAGAGAGAATGAATGTGAGCAGGCTAAATGCCAGATGCTTATAAAATCATCAGATGTCGTGAGAACTCACTTACTATCATGGGAACAGAATGGGAAACTGCCCCCCATGATCTAATCACTTCCTGCTGGGTCCCTCCCATGACATGTGGGGATTATGGCAGCTCTAATACAAGATGAGATCTGGGTGGGGACACAGCCAAACCATTTCACCCTCCATAATGACATGTGCATTTTAAAATATCCTTCTGAAGAAAATGCTTTAATTTCAAAGCTTTACTTTAATTGTGAAATTTGGAGCTCTGTAATTTTCTTGTAGGAGAACAAAGGTTTTTCATAACTTACCAAATAATGTAATACGGGCAGCTTACTGATTTACCGTACAGAGGGCAGAGCATCCCTACTTATTTTGGTTAGACTGATAAAGTCAGATGTATCTTGGGCACAAAGTAACTATAACTTTGTTTGATTTTATCTACATTTAAGATAATGCTGTATTCTTTCTTTTTCTTTGATTATGAAAACACCTTGCTTTGAGATCTACAAAAATACCTAAATGTAACTTCAAAAACAACCAAATTGTTTAGCTGAATTCTTAGAATTGTAGAATGATACAAGAAGTAGGATGTTGAACTGAAAAGCTATGTCAAATTCTGATTTTGGAAAAGAAAGCAATGTAATATTTTGGTTGCATCTTCCAGGTAACTACAAAATGTTGACTTAAACATTAACAAATTACAATTAAATATTACCTAGGAAAATTGCTGTTTTAATTATATTGACTTAGACATCTCACTCAAGTTGATTGTGAAATTATGCTTTTATTCTCTAGGAATCTTATATATGTTACAGGAGTTTTGTTAAATATCCCCCAAATCTTTGTAATGTTTAATCACTTTATTCTCTTGACTTTTTATTTGCTGACACAGTTTCAAATTCTGCATTTGAACCTTGAATATTTCCCTCATGACGTTTAGCTTTCTGATCACAAGAGCTCATAGAGTGCTGGGAAATATTAATGAAAAATAACCTTAAATCTTATTTCAAGTATTAAAAAAGAAATATTCACCCAACTTTTATAAAAAGTCAATGCCTATTCGTGATAAAAATTTCTTTGCAAACTAGTATTTAAATAGAACTTGCTTAACCCAATAAAGTCATCTATAAAAAAGCCTACAGTTGATATTTTATTTAATAGTGAAATGAAATACTTTTGCCTAAGATTAAAATAGAAAAGGATACCCATTCTCATCACTTCTCTTCCACATTATACTGAAGTCCTAGCCAGTACAATAAGGAAAAAGAAAGAAAGAAACTCATGTAAATTTGAAAAGAAGAAATAAAACTTTTTATTTGTAGATGATGTGATCATGTATGAAGAAAACTCTATGGAATCCACAAAAAAGCTCTTGGAAATAATAAGTGAATTTAGCCAAATTCCAGGATCCAAGATTGATATCAGTCAATTGAATTGTTGTATACTGGCAGCTAGCAACTGGAAAAGAAAACTTGAAAAATGATACTATTTGCAATACAGTGAAAAAAAAATCAAATATCTGAAAATAAGTCTAATGGGAAATGTGCAAGACCCTACACTAAAAATTATACAGTTACTCAGAAAAACTTTAAAAGAGCTAATTGATAGATAGATATCATGTCTGTAAATTGTTAGACTCAATATTGTTAAGAAGACCAAACTGATCTATATGTTCAACTCAATCTCAATCATAGTCTCAATGTACTTTTTGAAGAAATGATAACTTCTGAAGAAATTGATAAAGTCTAAAATTTACATTGAAATTCAAAGAATCTAGCATAGCCAAAGCAATCTTGGAAAAGAATAAAATATAAAGACTTACGCTACCTTATTTTAGGATTTATTTTACAGCTACAATAATCAAGACACTGAGGTGTTGGGGTAAGGATAGATTAAATAGGTCAAGAAAACTGAACAGAGCTCAGAAATAGACTCATGTATTTACAGTAAATTGCTTTTCCATCATATTCCCAGTCAGTGGGAAATTCATTAAAGGAAAGGAGTCTTTTTAACAAATGGCAATGGAACAATTGGCTATTCATTTAGAAAAGCTGAACCTTAGCTCCTTACCTCACATCATAAATAAAATTTAGTTTGAGACAGATAATAATAAAGCTAGAACCATAAAATGTCTTCAAAACCCCAAGAAAATATCTTTGTGATCTTGAGGTAGGCAATTATTTTTTAAAGGGGATTCAAATGCATGAATATTAAAAGAACACAATTCATAAAATAAACTTTATCAAAATTAACAATCTACTTATGAGAAGATATCACCAACCTCCCCCATGGCCCAAGGAAACAAAAAAAGAACTGATAAGTGAAGCATGAATCAGGAGAAAATATTCACAATGTATACATTTGACAAAAGATGCACATCTAGAATAAAGATTTCCTGCAAATTGACAGTAAAAAGACAAAGCCATAAAAAATGGGGAAAAGATCTGAACAAGCACTTCAGAAAAGAAAGTAACAAAATGATAAAAATTAAACACATAAAAATGGATTCAGCATCACAGTACTAAAGAAAATGCAATTGAAAACCACAATAAGATACCATTTCATACTCACTAGAATGGCTGAAATAAAAAATGGCAATTTGCAAAGTTAGTGAGGATGTGGAACAACTAGAATCAGATCAGTGCTATTGTGAAATGAGCTTAAATTTCTGTTCCTGTTAAATCCTGTTCAAAATGATTTGATTTATGTGATAAAATTGTTTCTGGAAAATGTTATTCATCCTTGCAATTATCCAACAATTATATATTTACAGTTCACAATGGCTGAAATAAAGTTGTTTGTGCCTTCAAAGAGCATATAGACAAGTTTGCAAACTGAAGCTTTGTTAAGTCAGCCACTATATAGCGACTGTTGTTTATCACATTTTCTTGATTCCCAGATACATGTATTATCTTACAACCAATTTCAAAATAAATCTGACAACTGATTGATTTCCTTACCAAAGACTTTTTATTAAATCAATGGTACATTTTACAGTTGAGGAAATAGGAAATGCATTAAATACATCTAGCTAGTATATTCAAATCAGCCAGCTGTTCTGTCTGGAGGAAGTACATTTGAAACATGAAAAGGAAAGGAATGAAAGCAATGACTATCTCCTTATTGAAAAAAAATTATAGGAGCTTATAAACTCTCATTTTATTCATTTATTTTGTGGATGGGGATAAGGGTTGGTTCTTTCTGATTTCTGCCACAGAGCCACTGAAAGCAGAGCCTTTGAGTGCTAAAAAGTTGAAAAAGGATTTGGTGAAGGGGTTAAGAGTTGGACTGCAGGGTCAGACAGACCCCTGTGCTAATTTTTTATTTACCAAGTAGTTAAATGCAGGATAATTGCTTACCCTCTATAGGCCTCAGTTTCCTTCTGTGTTATGATACCTGACTTAATGGGCAATGGTAAAGTTTAATGAGTTTCGTTTAAAAGGTGTTCAAGACAGTGCTTCACAATTTAGTGTTCACTAAATTGCAGCTCATATTGTTAACTAAAATCTTTCCTCTGAGAAGAATCAGAATTGTAGCTCCCCAAATTCTAAAGAAGGCTGGGGTACTAGCTCTTCCTAATCTTTGCCAATTTTATAGGCAAAAATGTCTTGTAGTTTAAAAAAATTGAATCCATGAAAATTCAAATCTTCATTTATGTTTCCCAATAAAATTGTATAGAAAATGGGAAAACTGTTACTTAATTACTTCCCTTAGGGTTAAGGAAAAGGGAGCTCCTCAGGTTCTGAGGTTTCAGTTCCTGTTATAGCCAATAAACATAAAAATCGGTTTTACTTTGCCTATAGTTCATGTCATTAGTTCTTTGGGTTTTATTTTGTTGTTGGGTGGGCCTGCAGTACTTAGGTTACTTTTGGCTTAGGAATAAGGTAGCATACTGGACATTTTGACAAGAGAAGTGTAAATACAGTAATTTAACATGTAGTAATCCCCAAGTTTCTGTTTATATCTCAAAACAGTCATTGTTTTTAAAAGTTATTTATTTCAGAGGAAAAAATATCTTTATTGTAAGCCCTTTTATTCTTTGATTCTTTTGTATTTTTAAATATATCATAGTGGTACAGATATTTTTTGGTTACATATAATATTTTTATACATATATACAATGTGCAATGATCAAATCTGGATAATTGGGATATACATCACCTCAAAATTTTATCTTTTCTTTATATTGGGAACATTATAATTTCTTCTTTTAGCATTTTGAAATATACAATAGATTATTATTAACTATAATTTTCCTACTGTACTACCAAATACTAGCATTACTTTTTTTCCAAATGCATTTTTGTACCCATTAAACTAGCTTCCCTTCATCTACCCCCTTTCCCTTTTTCTTTCTGATATGGTTTGGCTCTGTGTTCCTACCCAAATCACATCTTGAATTGTAATCCCCATGTATCAGGGGAGGGGATCGGTGGGGGGAAAGGTGATTGGATCATGGGGGGTGGCTCCCCATGCTGTTCTCATGATAGTGAGTTCTCATAAGAGCTGAGGGTTTTAAAGAATGACACTTCCTTGTTCTCACACACACTCCCTCTTAATGCCTTGTGAAGAAGGTACCTGCTTCCCCCACTTACACCATGATTGTAAGTTTCCTGAGGCCTCCTCCCCCATGGTTCCTGTTAAGTCTGCAGAACTGTGAGTCAATTAAACCTCTTTCCTTTATAATTACCCAGTCTCAGATAGTATTCTTTATAGCAGTGTGATAATGGACTAATGCACCTTCCCAGCCTGTTTACAATGATTTCACTCTCCACCTCTATCAGGTCCACTTTTTAAATTTCCACGTATGATTGAGAACATGCAATATTTGACTTTCTGTGCCTGGTTTATTTCACCTAACATTATAACTTCCAGTACCCTCCATGTCACTACAAATGACAGGATTTCATTCTTATGACTAAAGAATATCCCATTGTGTCCATATAGCACATTTTCTTAATGCATTCATCTATTAACGGACACTTAGGAAGATTCTGTATTTTTGCTAATGTAAATCGTGCTGCAATAGATACAGGAGTGCAAATTTCTCTTCAACATACTGATTTCCTTTCTTTTGAATGTATACCTAGCAGTGCTGGATCATAGGGCAGTCCTATTTTTAGTTATTTGAGGAAGCTCCATACTGTTTTCCATAATGGCTATACTACATTACATTCCCACCAACCACTGTTTGACCATTAACCTTTCTCTGCATCCTCATCAGCATTTGTTATTATTATTATTATTTGCCTTTTTGATAGTAGCCACATTAATTGAGGTGTGATGATATTTCCTTATGGTTTTTATTTGTATTTCTTTTTTATAACTAGACATGTTGAGCATTTTTTCATTCAGCTCTTTTGCCTATTTTGAAATCAAATTACTTGTTTTTTTTTTTTTTTTTTTGCTATGGAATTGAGTTCCTTGTATATTCTGGTTATTAATTCCTTGATAGACAGCTAGTTTACAAATATTTCCTCCTATTCTATAAACTATCTCTTCATTTTGTTAGTTATTTCCTTTGCTGTTCAGCAGCTTTTTAGCTTGATATAATCCCACTTGTCTTGCCTTCTTCTTCTTTTTTTAATAGTTTCAGGTCTTACATTTAAGTCTTTAATCCAATTTTTGCTGATTTTTGTATATTGTATATCTTCTGCATGTAAATATCCAATTTTCCCAGAACCATTTATTAAAGAGACTGTATTTTCCCCAATGTATGATCTTGTTACCTTTGTCAAAAATGAGTTGTTTATAAGTGCATGATGTGTCTTTGGGTTCTCTGTTCTGTTCCATTGGTTTATGTGGCTGTTTTTTTGCCAGGACCATGCTGATTTGGTTATTACAGTTTTGTAATATAATTTGAAAACAGGTAGTGTGATTATTCCAGCTTTTTTCTTTTCTTAGAATTGCTTTTTTATTTGGATTCTTTTGTGGTTCTGTATGAATTTTAGAATTTTTTTTCTATTTCTGTGATAAATTTCATTGGTAATTTGATAGAGATCGTATTGAATCTGTAGATCATTTTGGGAAGTGTAGACATTTTAACAATATTAATTCTCCCAATCCATAAACACAGAATATCTTTCCATTTTTTGGTGTCCTCCAATTTCTTTCATCAGTGTTTTAGAGCTTTTCTTCAAGAGACCTTTCACTTACCTGGTTAAAATTATTCCTAGGCAGTTTATTTTTTATAGCTATTATAAATGAGATTACTTTCTTGATTGTTTTTTTTTTCCAGATTGATCATGGTTAGCAAATAGAAACTATTGATTTTCTATGTTATTTTGTGTCTTGCAATTTTACTAAAATGGGTTACAAATTCTAAGAGTCTTTTTGGTGGAGACTTTAGGCTTTTATAAATACAAGAACACGTCGTATGCAGACAAGAATGATTTGACTTCTTTCTTTCCCAGCTGAATGCCTTCTTTTTCTTTCTCTTTCCTAACTGCTCAGGGCTAGGACTTCTAGTACTACATTGAATAAAAGTGTTAAAAGTGGGCATCCTTTTCTTTTTTGAGATCTTACTTAAAAGGCTCTCAGTTTTTCCCTTTCAGTATATATTAACTGTGGGATTGTCACATATGGTTTTCATTGTGTTGAGGTATCCTCCTTTTATATTCAATTTGTTGAAGGTTTCTATCATAAAGGGATGTTGACTTTAATCAAATAACCATTCAATATCTATCAACATAATGATCATATGTTTTTTTGCCCTTGTTTCTGTTGATACAATGTATCATGTTTATTGATTTGATTATGTTGAATCATGCTTGCATACCTGAGAGAAATCCAACTTGATCATGGTAAATTATCTCATTAATGTGTTTGCTAATATTTTCTTGAGAATTTTTGGATCTCTATTTATCAGGAATATTGGCCTGTAGTTTGATTTTTGTGTGTGTCTTTATTTTTCTAGTCCCTCCTCTTCAGTTTTTTTTTTTTTTTTTGGAAATAGGTTGGTAGAATTGGTATTAGTTCTTTCTTAAATGTCTAGTAGAATTCAGTAGTGAATCCATCATGTTCTGGACTTTCTTTGATGGGAGACTTTTTATTACTGCTTCAGTCTTATTACTCAATATTGGTCTGGTCAGGGTTTTCCATCTTTTACTGGTTTATTCCTGGTAGGTTGTATGTGCCTTGGAATTCTTACATTTATTTTAGATTTTCCAATTTTTTGACATCTGGTTGTTTATAATAGTCTCTAATGATCCTTTTTTATTTGTGTGGTAATTGTTGTAATGTTTCTTTTTTCATCTCTGATTTTACATATTTGGGTCTTCTCTCTTTTTTCTTAGTCTAACTAAAGGTTTGTCAATTTTGCTTATTATTTTTAAAAGCAACTATTTTGTTGATCTTTTACATTTTTAAAGTGTCAATTTTCTGGTCTGATCTCTAACATTTCTTTCTTTCTACTAACCATGATTTGCTTTATTTTTGCTTTTCTAGTTCTTTTAAGTGCATCGTTAGTTTATTTAAGAGGAGCGTTTCTATATTTTTGTTGTATACCTCCATCACTATAATATTTCTTTTTAGTGTCCCTTTTGCTGTATTTCATAGGTTATGGTATGTTGTGTCTCCATTTGAATTTTATTCAAAAACTTAAAATTTTCCTTTTAATTTCTTCATTGACCCATTCGTTGTTCAGGAACATGTTGTTTAATTTCCATGTGTTTGTATTGTTTCCAAAGTTCCTCTAGCTTTCTAATTTTATTCTGTTGTGGTCAGAAAAGATACTTGACATGATTTAGACTTTTAAAAATTTGTTGAGACTTGCTTTTTGGCCTAATATATGGTCCATCCTGAAGAATGTTCCATTTGCTGAGAGAATTTGGATGAAATGGTCTGTAAATGTCTTTTAGGTCTATTTGATCTAGAATATAGCTTAACTCTGATGTTTGTGGATTTTCTGCCTGGGTGTTCCATTTGTTGCTTAAGATGGGGTGTTGACTACATGTTCTCACTCATAAATAGGAGCTGAACAATGAGAACACATGGGCACAGGGAAGAGAACATCACATACCGGGGCCTGTTGGGGGTTGGGGGCTAGGGGAGTTATAGTATCAGGAGAAACACTTAATGTAGATGATGAGTTGAAGGGTGCAGCAAACCACAATGGCACATGTATACCTATGTAACAAATCTGCATATTCTGCACATGTATTCCAGAACTTAAAGCATAAAAAATAAAAGCCCATAAAACAAACAAACAAAAAGATGGGTTGTTAGTTGAAGTCCCCTACTATTATTATATTACAGCCTATCTCTCCCTTTAGATTTCTTAATGTGTGCTTTATATATTTGAGTTCTCCAGTACTGGATGCATATGTATTTACTATTATTACATAATCTTGTTGAATAAACCTCTTTGTCATTATATAATGACCTTTTAAAATATCTTTTTACAGTGTTTGATTTAAAATCTATTTTACCTTATGTAACTATTTTTTTTTTTTCTTTTTAGTTTCTATTTGCATGGAGTATCTTTTTCTATCCCTTCACTTTCAGTCTATGTGTATCTTTGTGGGTGAAGTGAATTTCTTGTAGGCAGCATATAGTTAAGGTCTTGTTTTTTAATCTAGTCAACCTCTTTATGTCTTTTAATTGGAGAAGTTAATCCATTTACATTCAATGTTGTTATTGATATGTAAGGACTTATTACTTCTATTTTGTTATTTTTTTTTAGTTGTTTTGTAACTCCTCTCTTCCATTCTTCCTGTCTTACTGTCTTTCTCTATGGTTAAGCAATTTTCTCTGGTAGTATGTTTTAATTTGTTGCTTTTAACTTTAGTGTATCTTTTACAGGTGTTTGCATTGTGGCTATCATGAGGCTTACAGAAAATATCCTATAGTTATAACTATTATTTTAAACTGATATGAATTTAACTTTGATTGCACAACAAAAGAGAAATAAGCAAACAAAAAACACCCATGCACATGAACTTTCTTCACATTTTGAATTTTTATGTTGTAATTTACATTTTCTACTGCCTGTCTTTTAACAAATTGTTGTAGTTATTATTTTTAATAGTTTCGTCTTTTAGTCTTCTTATTAATGATGTGGTTTAAGTTTAAACACCATGATTACAATATTAGTATACAATCACATTAATATTCTTTTCTTTCTATTTGAAGAACTGTAGCATTTCTTATAGGACAAATCTGTTAATGGTAAATTCTCTCAGCTTTTGTTTATCTGGGAAATTTTTATCTCTCCTTCATTTCTGGAGGGTTGCCTTGCTGGATACAGTATTCTTCGTTGGCAGGTTTTTTTTTTTCCTTTATTACTCCCACCATATCATCTCACTCCCTCCTGGCCCTAAGTTTCTGCTAAGAAGTCTGCTATTAGGCCTATTCAATCTTTATTATATGTTATTTTCTTTTTTTCTCTTACTGCTTTCAGGATCCTTTCTTTGTCTTTGGCCTTTGAAAGTTTGATTATTGTATTTCTTGGAGTATTTTTATTTGGGTTGAATCTTCTTAGAGACTTTGACCTTTTTGTACTTAGATATTTGCATCTTTCTTTAGGTTTGGAAAGTTTTTTCTTTGGATAAACGTTCTACCCCTTTGTGTTTTTCAGTTCCTTCTTTAACTTCAGTAACCTAAATATTTGCTCTTTTGATATTGTCTCATAGTTCCCATAAGATTTCTTCATTGCTTTTACATTCTTTTCCTCTCTTTGTATCTTCAAATAGCCTCTCTTTGTATCTTCAAGGTCACTGTTTCTTTATTTTGTTTAAGCAACTGTGCTTTTTATGCTCTCTATTGCATTTTTTATTTGATTCCTTGCATTTTGCTCAGCTCAAGGATTTCTGTTGTTTTTAAAATATATGTTGATATTTCTGTTAAATTTCTTAGATAAATTTCTGAATTAATTCCCAGCGTTTTTCTAAACTTATGGGGCTTCATTTAAATAGCTATTTTGAATTCTTTGTCTAAGAGATCACATATCTCCATCACTTTAAAATCAGTCTCTGGTTTCTTCTTTTGTCTATTTGGTGAAGTCATATTTCTCTGTATGTTCTTTATCTTTATGGAAACGCAAAGATAACTGCCCATTGAAGGATTTGGTATTTATTTTAGTCTTTTCAGTCTGGGTTTGTTTGTACTTGTCCTTCTTCAAGAGAGACTTTTAGGGATTCTAAGCCAACTCACTTGTGTTCCCTGAGTCTTTGACCACTGCAGCCATGTTGGTACTAGAGACTCCAAGCCCAGGCTTACCATGAGTCTCACAAGGGCTCCAAGACTGATGGAGTTTTCTGGCCCAGGTGTACCTGGAAAAGACCCAAGAATGATATTTGGGGTTTGTGGGAATTCTGGCCGTGGACCTGTCTCCAGAAGACTGTTCTGATGGTCTAGATGGGTTTATCTTTCAGCAGGTCTCTGCACAGTCATGATGGGTCCCTGATTGTAGTGAAGAGAGCTGGAATTGAGATAGGGCTCCTTTGGGATCTGCTTTGGGGACGAGGCTGGTGGGCCTATCTCATTGGCTCAGACAGACTTATTCACCCAGCATGTCCCTGCAGAACTGGGGTTAGTTCCTCGACTGCAACAGAGGGACTTGAGCTGAGATGGGATCCTCTCCATATCTGCTATGTGGGAGAGGCTGGTAGGCCTGCCACATTGGCTCAGATGAGTGTGTGTCTCCTGGAAGGTCCCTACACAGGTGGGATAGTTTCCTGGCTATAGCAAGAAGTTCTAAAGCTGAGAACTTTAGAATTGACTGAGCCCTCTGGGGATCTGTAGTGGGACGGAGGCTAGAAGGCCTGGCTTAGAGGAGTACATGTTGCCCAGCAAGTTTCTGCACAGATAGCATAGTTCTTCAACTGCAGCAGGAGGTCCTGGAGCTGAGAATGGGCCTCCTCAGAATCTCCTGTGGGATGGTGGCTGGAGAATTATTCTCATTGTCCTAGACAAGTACATGTCTCCCTGTAGGTCTCAGCTCAGATGGGGCCAGAGCTGAGGCTGGGCTGCCTCAGAATCTTTTGTTAGATGGAGATTGGTGGGAGTGTCAAGGAAGCTCATATTACTAGGCTGAGATATGGGTGAGTCTTCCTACGTGAGACATGTGCGAGTCTCTTTTGGGTCCTTGTGTAAGCAGCTCTGAGCTGGAACCTCAGCAGAGGAAGGCAGAGTGGGGCACGGTAGGGCAGATCAGCCACCTGGTGTTTGTCTGTATTCTCAAAATGACCCTCTTAGGTCCTCAGCTCCGAAGGGGTTTCATAAACACCTACCTGAATCCTGATGCTCCTGCAGACACACTTTTAGCTATGGATGGATTTAGAATTTTTGTTGGTGTGGTGGTATATGAGAAGGCCATCTTCTACTCAGCCAACCTTGTAACGTCACTCTAAGGACTAATCTATTTATTTTTAATCTCTTGCATTCATGTACATTTTTTATTATCGTCACTAATGAGGTAGAGAATAAATTATGTTTTTACAGATTGCATAGCACTTTATCATTTAAATAATGATTGTTAGAGGATCCCATTATCTGGACAAGCTTTTGTAATAAGTGTCTTTCTCTTTAGTTCCACCTATGTTTCTACAGTGTTTGTCAATTCCGGATTATGTAGTTTCAAGTGCTTTTTTGAGAGTAGATCATCAGTGTCTTCTCTGGACCAGGCTCTTGGGTTAGGTACTTGATGGATATACCTCTAAAGCTTACAAAGTCTTTTGCCCTTCAGATTTTATTGTCCAATTTTACTGAAGAGAAAAAAACAAATGATTCTTGGAGAGATTAAGCGACTAGCCCAAGATAATAAGTGATAGTCAGGATTAAAACCCTGATCCACCTTGTCATCAAATCATTTTTTTCTCAATGTACCACGCTAACTCCATATTCCCATACTGCAGCATAGCTGAGGCAGTATATTGTAGCATTTTAAAGACAAATACTGCCTGAGTTCAAATCTCAGTTCTGATGCATACCAGCTGTGTTACCTTGGTTGGGTCATTTAACCATTTCTTTGCTTCAGTTTCATCATCTTAGCATTTTGGGGCATCAATTGGGTTGATGTTCATAAACCACAGTGCTCAGCAAAGTGTATGCACTCAGTTAAAGGTACCTGTTTCTATTGTTTGCTTTGGTGCCTGATGTTAGGTGCTTTCTTTCCAGGCAGTGGAAACATTAGAATCCAAACCTTCCCTATCCCTTGACAGCAAGTGTTCACTCTTCTCTTTGTGCTCCTTTCCATTTCACTGATGGTACACTCTACTGACCATTTGTATGACAATTATTTCTTTATGAAGTTGTTTCTCCTTGTGCACTCAACAAGACCTTATTAATTTTGAGCACTAATGTTCACTGACTCACAGATACATTAATACAATCTTACTGTGCTTGTTTTATAACTTAGAATGCACTACCAAATTTTGGAATCTGCTCTAAATGACTGTAAAATCTCAGGTATTTCTTATCTCTCTTGGCATGTTTGGTTCAAAATATTGGTGGGGGAATGAAGTAAGTGACTTTTCACCATCGCTTTCAGCTTTGTGAATGAACATTAACAAACTTATTTGCTTTGCTTTCAAAAGAGTGGAAATATACTTTATACCAAGTCTTCAAAACTTTAGTTATTAGAAAGAATTTAAGCATAGTCACAGAGCAGTGGTCCTAATTTACCTATCACTTGTAGTATTTAAAAACTAGGCTGGGTATAGCAGCTCGTGCCTTTAATCTCAGCCCTTTGGGAGGCTGAGGAGGGAGGATCGCTTGAGCATATGAATTTGAGATCAGCCTGAGCAACAGAGTGAGACCCTGTCTCTACAAAAAAATTTTAAAAATTAGCTGAGTGTGGTGGTGTACCCCTGTGGTCCCAGATACTCAGGAGGCTGAGGTAGGAGGATTGCTTGAAACCAGGAGTTTAAGTCTGCAGTGAGCTATGATTGTACCACTGTACTCTAGCCTGGGTGGCAGAGTGAGACCCTGTCACAAAAAAATTATTGGTAAAAATTAATTACTTTATGATTCAGATAATTCAAATTACACAAAGCTTCAACAGCAGGCTTTTGGAAAAATGTGTTTTTGGAAAAATGTGTTTCCTTTAAAAGCTTGTTTTTATTTTCAATAGAAGCAAAAGATTCTTAGTGAATATTTAATAAAAATATATTTAAATCATGATGACAAGATAAATGAGTCTTAAAACAATATGAATATAATCTCTGCTTATCTTATGTTCATACATAATTTGCTGTTTTACCTTCATTCCAATGTTGTCAGTGATAATCTTATATATTAAGTATTTTGGCAATTTTTAAATCATCTTGTGTTTATTATCACAGACTTTAGAAAAAAATGTAAATAGAAATAAAGAAAAGGAAAAGTGTAAAAACCATTCACAGATGTAAACATTCTGACATTTTTCTACTTGGGCTTTAAATATATATATTTCTGAAAACATTGTTGTTGATTCAGTGTACATCCCTGACTTCCTTTATCCTTCCTTACCGAATCTCAAGGAAGTTCAGATATCTTACCCCTCCCTGCAGTCACGTGCTTTGGACGGAGATGCGACCTCCTCATCAGCCCTGGGGGTGACTCGCTGTTTGGTCTAAGCCAATCATGGTTGTTTCCCTTGTTTGGGTTGGCTTAGGCAGGTGATGCAATTCTGACCAAGGAGACATGGAGGAAAGTCAGCTTGGTGGCTCAGAGAAAGGATTCACTGTTTTAAGTGATGCACACAGGAAGAGATAGCTTCTTCTTTCTTTGGACATTTTCGTGTCTGTATGTGGTCTGCAAGTACAGTTCTCATCTTGCGGCTACGAGGGATGCTAGACTAGCTTGAGAGAAAATTATCTGCACTAAGAATGGCAGATCAGGAACCTACAAGTAACTTGCATCCTTGATGACATCATTAGGTTGCTGAATTAACCAATCTTAGAACTGTTTATCTCTGCTAATATGATTCAGTGAGATAAAATGCCTTGTTATTTAAGCCAGTGGTTTTCAAACTTCATGCTAGTACTCTATCCAAGTGGTAAATATGTATAAATAACTTTAAAGAAATCAGTTTCCAGATCTTCATCTTCTACATGTCCTCTGTACTAAAATTGGTTGACCTTTGGAACACACATGAAACGAGGTGGTTGTGGCAGTTCTCATTTCCCACCCCTCTCATAATCACTTCTCTTACACTTTACACGGGAAGGATCTACCACTCACTTATTCTAAGTTTCACTAAGGTTTATCACCTAAGGCGATAAAATAACATCAAGAGAGCTCCCTTAACTGAGGCATCAAAATCGATCCCTCATTCACCTGATAAACAATAGTATTTCCATTAAATTTTTCTTTATTACTAATTTTTAGTAATTTACAACTTTATGGCAATTTGATTCTGTAATAACATTTGACATAACTAGAAGATATTTTGCTTACTTAGAGCTTTATGATACTAGAAAATTAATTTTTAATTTAAAATTTAAAAATATTTTTGTTGTAGAGAAGTATGACAGAATATCTGTAAAGGATTTTCAAGCATAAAAGTTCATACTTCATTAGAATAGCTGTGAGGAATGTATAACGGAAGTACAAGTTCAAGGACGAAAAGGAATACTTATTAAATAAGACCTTTAACATTTCATTAAAAATTGATGACAATGGGCATAAAATTGTAATGGCATTAAATTTCCATTATTAAATTCAAAATTGGGAATTAAATTTTATTAAAAAAATCAATGTTTATGATTTGCTGGTAGTATATACCTCACAAATATTTAAACTTATGATAAATGATTTTAGATGTCAACTTAAAAAAATGAGAAGATATATAGTTTCTCCAGAAAATGAGAAGATACACTAGCCCCAAACTTTGAAGCTAACCATATAAACTAAGCTGAATTGAGTTTTTGATGCCTGAAGCATTCAAATATTATCTGTCTATTATCTATTTATTCTATTTATCAACTTTACATGTATTTAATTTAGCACCCATTAAAGTTGAATGATCCTGGCCACCCCCCTCTGCAGTTGCTTGTGTTTCTACCTCCTCTGCTTTATCTGGCCAGTTATTGCTCCTTATCACTTACCACTTACCACTTACCAGTTTCCAGTATCTGTCGGCTTCTCTAGCTGGTTGTAATTTCCTTTCCCTTTTGCTTTGTCTTTTTGGATTTATGCCTTAGAAATAAAGTTTTTCTGTAATTTCAGTGGGATTTCAGGTTGAAACAAATATAAGTGAATTGTTCAGTCTGCCATGTTTTATCCAGAGGCTGGTAATCTCTTTCCTAACATTTTTTAACTTAATCATATAAAAGGAACATTTTCCCATAGTGTTAAATATCCTTGATCATTACACATGTTAAAAGCTACATATTATTTCACTTTATGGGAGATTAGTAGTGCAATTTCTGATGGCCAGTTCAATCCATAAAGATTTTTGTATATTTCTCAGATTCCTTATCTTTTATTTTCACTACGTGAAATTACATATTATACATTATGTATCTTCATTGTACAAAGCAACTTGTTCTTCTTCCTTTCCTTCCCCATAAATCATCTTTGTTATATCACTGACAAGATTATCTAAGAGGGAGGAATGCAATAAGGACACAAATATGTAGGTTTTCTTATTTTGGCTTTGTTCCTTTAAGTGTCATATCCTACCACTTTTGTGCAGCTAAAGATATCACAGTCTTGATCCCCCAGCTGCCCTCAGCTCTCCCAAGGTGAAAGCTGATTAAAATCCAAGAGGCAGTGAGGGACCAAAGGAAAACATGAACACAAAGGACATATACCATCTAACAAAAGGACCTCTCATAACAAGTAGACCCTTTCTTATCCAGGTGAGAAGAAATAATAAAAGCTCCTTATCAGTCAACTTGATCTGGAGTGAAAAGAATGAATGTAGTCTTTGAAACAGCTTAATAAAGTAGAATGAACTCGGTGGGAACATTTTAGACATAGCTTACATTCTACTCTTAACCTTTCAGGACACAGTCACTGCCCTCTGTCAATTACTGTCATCTGTTTACTGACAAGCCTGATGGGTTATAAGTCCAAGAATCTTCCAGATGCATGACAAATAATATGTCTCTAACATTGGTGTGGTACTTCTGGTGGCAGGATCTTAGGGTCAGAAATGAAGGAAACCATCGTAGTGAAAAAACAAGCCTAAGAACTACTTTCTATCAAACAAATTTGTCATTGTGTTTATTCTTGTATAGAGTTTATTCTTGTATAAGAGTGTTTTCCTTTTTAAAGATAATCTTAAATGGGTCTTCATGAAAGCTAAGAGAGTTTGATTTCTTCTCTCTCACTATTTCCATATCTTGTTTTCAGATAAATCTTCTGATGGATTCCCCACCTGAACCTGATCCTAATTCCAGAAACACAAAGCCTGGATTCTTTGTGTTCACTACATTTATTCTGTCTTCCCATGAGCTAGGGCTGTAAATCCCACAGTGAAGCATGCATAAACACCAACTAGACGGGATTAGACCACACTATTTAGTTAATCTCAGTTTACAAAACCTCTTCTTTCTTTGTCTGAAAGGCTGCCACAGAAATTCAGCAAATGCAGTTTGCAAATCAAATGTGAGAATGTTCTGCTCTATGGCTAGTGAGATGGTAAAAAATAACTGCTTGCTTTCATGAGCCCTCTCTCTTTGAGAAACCCTGTGGATATTTTCAGGGTGAAGGATTCTACTGTAAATGCTTCAGATCATCATGATGAGGGAGAAGAGCATAGCAGTATTTTCTTCCAAAATGTAAGCAGCACAACCTCTAAGACCATTGATGTGTAGTTAAAACGACCAAGAATGGAGCCTCTCCCCTGATCTCCATCCTCCAATTTATTTTCCTCTCTCTTGTGTGAAAGGTTTGTTTTCAATCCAGTGACAATAATACTGGTAGGACTATAACTAAAGTACTTTGAGCTATAGGAGGAGGGACAAAAATGTTTTTCCATAGTATGTTCACATAACTGGACATCCATTGCATAATTAGTGTGCAGCTGGAAATAAAAGTGGCTTAAACAGAGAAAAGTTTTGATAACAGCTGTGGACACAAAGCCAACAAAGGACTTGAGGGACAAACACTTCTAATATGCTCGCAGAATCACCTGATTTCATGAGCACCTGCTTTATACAAAAACCACTGTGGCAGAAGCATCTATGTGTACACTTGGGGGTGACAAACATTCCATTTTAATTCTGAATTGAGATAAAGGTGCTCTAATATATTTTTTCTTGCAATCTCAGGCTCAGGCTATGCAGACAACTCTTTGCGTCGCCCAAAAGATCATGTTTGCTTTGGTTGAAGATTAGATACTCACCCCAGTGTTCACATACTTTGTTCTCATGAGTTGCAAAGACTTGAACTTTCAGAGTCCAAATGTGTTTGACTCATCCAGGGCTCTTGAAGTCTCAGTATTCAAGTGCTAGTATTATAAATTACAGAATTTATGGTCACAGATTAAAGCTTTATTTCAGTGAAATAAAGTGACTGTCACATGTATATATTATGGTCACTGTAAAACTGCTGTAAATCAAAAGAGAAACTAAAACTAGCAAATGGTGGTGATGGTGGCAGGGGAAGTGACAGTGGGACATTGTGTGGCTAGTGTAAGTAGGAAAGATACTCCCATTGGGTGCAAGGCTGTCATTACCATGACATTCTCTGGCCTTAGCATTTACCTACCTCTCGTCTAGAAAATAGCAGTGTTATTTTAAAATGCAAAGTCAGAAGTTAAAAATAACCCAATGTCTTAATCTCTGGAGTTTATACCTAGTTATGAATTCACTGCTAAGCAACGTGTGATAAAATACTAGTCTTTAGTGTTTAAATCTCTATCCTAGCCCAACATGACTTTATAAATAAAGGCTGACTCATCATTGGCCTCTCTTGATTTCTCTGACTAGGAGTAGTTCTTTCTATGAAGGCAATGATTTTTAGATAAGTGTACAAACATGTATTTTTGAAGCATTTAGGATAGGGAGTGTTTAGACAAAGGTTGTGCCGATATGTCTGCTAACATGGCTTTAAATGCAAATTTGAGCGACAATCCAAAGTGTACTCCCTGCCAATATCATATTCCATATGAAATCTTGGCATCTCTAACAAATGATATGTTTATTGATTCAGTCTCCTTGGTTACTACTTAGTCCATGGAGAAATGCTTCACTGTATCTGGGATAGCCATGATAGTGCTTACAGAAACAGTTTTGCATATTGGCCATTGATTTTAAATAATAAAGGTTATATTTGAAATTTGTTTCTATTCATAGAAAGAAAATCCAAATAGAAACAAATTGACACAGATTTAATTCTGCATCACTCTTTGGACAAATTGCTTTCCTTTGATAATACAAAGGTGTGAAAGTTGGTGGTTATAAGGAACACAATCTTTCTGTTGTAATCCTGCATGCTGCCTGTTTTAGCCTACACATTCCACATGGGACCATTCCTTTCCAAGAACTGGACAGTATTTCCACAGATGTCCCTCCTGTGGATTGATCCTGATCCTATCAATTACATAATGGACCCAGTAAATTATAGTATAAGCCTGCTGTCCTGTTTTTGTGCAAATGATATTTCACAGAGCCCTCTATCCTTCTCCACTCATCCCCTTCTTCAGGCATTTGACATTGATAGTTTATATCTTGGTTCTGCTCTTATTCCTTTTCTTCTTCTGCTATTCTCCTATAATTTTTACTTACGTTCTCTTTTTACTTGTATTTTCCTCTAAATTATTTACCTACTCCTCCATTCTCTTCATTTTCTCTAATATTTATTTTTCACATGACTCAATTACTTCTTTGCCTCTGATCGTTAAAATCCAATTCAGAGTTCTTTCATATTCTGCATTGAATTGTATGGGATGTATCTGTGGAAACTGCTAGACTGTTCAATGGCGCGTTATTCTACTGCATTAAATTATGATTATTATGACTGTTTCATGTTCCCCTCCACCATTCATTTAATACCCTATATGAATAGTCTTCCTTATTTTTATGTTTGTGTGCTCCAGAGTCCAACACGGAGAAGATGCCCTATATATGTTTGTTAAATGCTGAATTAATTAACATTGTTTACATTTTACCAGTCACAGAAATAAACCAACTTAAACTCCTGTGTAACCCTGGTATATAATGCAGTTTCTGGTATATACTAGGTGCTCAGTAAAGGTCTGTTTAATAATAATGAACGTCAGATGGACAAAATAAAGATGAGTGTTATATATAGAGCCTGGTTTAGCATATTGTTCCCAAAAAAACATATTTTCTGCGTTTCTTAGGTTGATGTACCCATATTTTGAAGCAAACTGGTTTACTTGCAAAAATTATTAAGAACTCAATGGGGCAATCAGAATTTCATCCAATTTCTAAGGCTTGCATGTGCCTCACAAATATTTTAAGCCAACATCTCTTCTGACTACCTATCTGCCTTTATTTCTACTTCTTTTTCCCCTGTAGCTAAGACCACAAAAAGCTTTGGCTTGCAGCAAATATACATTTCCATGGAAACCAAACCAAAAGCAATAGAAAAGGGAGGCATTGAATATAAAATGTCTTTTGGTTGCCAAATTTCAGCCCATTTCCTGATTTCCTTTAGTTTGTGCTGATTACTTCAATTCAATGTTAACACATAGACCAAGGATTTTCAAATAAAAAAAAAAAACTTTAAAAATTAAAGTTTATATGTTGGCTGAGTTAAAACAGATAGTTATAAACATGCACAAACTTCAAGAATTTGGAAAAATAACATTCATGAATGAGGTTTTTGTTTCAGTGTGATTTTTATGGGCACTTCATCTTTGCTGAGTTAAATAAAGATGGTTTTTGTTGTAAATTTAAACTGTTCCCTGACAGCTGATGACCTTATTCATTTATAGAATTCGGATGATTTTTTCCCCCTTTTATATGAAGTGTAAGGAAAGTGTGGTTGGATATATTTAATGGGAAGTCACAAATGGTTACATCAGCAGTTGCATAAAGGATGTTGCTTGCTCTTCAACAGAGTATGAATTTCTGAGAAATAAAGCAGTAGATCTGACAACTGGCTGTGGATTAGCAAGTAATCATGGCAGAGAACCTGTGGGTGAGCATGAGACTAGCACCACTTTCTTATACCAGGGACCGGACCTGTGTGGTTGCACAGGGCCCTGAACTCAGAAGGCCCATGTTTTGTTTAATGCTCTGCTATTGTTGTTTTGACAGTCTCAGTAATTTTTGAACAATTTCATCTTTTCGCATTTTCATTTTGTATTGAGCCCTGCAAATTACTTATCTGGTCTACCGCATGGGACTTATCTTTTATAACATTTTCCAAGTTGGAAGAAACCACTTAGATTTTGTTTCTAACCATTTAAAAAGTAGAAGACAGATTCAAAAGGTGGAACGGAAATAGCAGTAAAGTTGTACTCTTCGATCTGAGATCCTCCAAATGTACCAGGAGTCTGTTTTATGACTGCAGCCTACCCTGGTCACCATCAGGTTGGGTAAAATAAATCTGGGGACAGTAAAAAGCAATTTATATTGTGATAAGTAAAGATGACCTCAAAACCAACTTGTACTAGTGTATCTCAAAAGCCTTGAAATATGTATTTGTGTTAATTCAGCAATTCTACCCCTAAGACAAAGTATGAAAAGCTATATATACAAGCATGTTTATTACAATATTATTTGTGATAATTAAAAATAGGAAATAATCTCAATGTGATTAGTTAAAGAAATTATACTCTACTTAATGGCTTATCAGGCAGACATTAAAATGACCTTGTAGCTGTGTACTATTACATATTTAAAATAATATTAAAATATACTATGGATAGTATGATTCATTTAAAAAATCTATGCATAAATAAAAATTTACAAAGCTGTCCAACACATTGTAGTTATCTCTAGGTGATGGGTTAATTGTTTGGTTTATGTGTATGTGTGTGTGTATTAATATGTTCTGTTTTCTAGTATGAGTTTGCAGGGCAATGGTACTAGTTAAGAACAACCAACTAACCAAGCAAAAAACAACCAACCATTTGCAAGATTTTTTTCCATGCTCAAGAAAACTGTATTACAGCTTTTTATCATTTAAAATAAACTATAGACATTAAAAAGATAATCATAAGTTAAAAAGATTCAATGGGATGTTATTTTCTTCCCAATACAGATATTATAAACATCTTCATTTTCTTCTAGACAGTCAACTATAATTGACTGTTCTTTGGCTTTCCTCTGAAACTTCTCCAGAAACCGTGGCAGGTGCAGAATGCCTCACCTCAGCTGTTTTTGTATATAGGTGTGAGAGAAGTGGCAAAACCCCCATCTGTGAACCACATTGCTTGCCAGTTTGAGAAAAAGATTCAGGACCAGATTCTCTGCCATAAGGCTATGCCTCTCTCACACCACGGAGGGAAGGAAGGTATTGTATATATCAGAACACCTGAGTACTGCGCTCTTTCATTCTTCCAGCCACTCTAGACTATCCTGATAAATCCGCTTAGCTCTGTTCTTGCTTCAGAGGGCAGCAGCAACGTTGAAAGCTTATAAAATCAGCCTGTCTGTGCTTCTATGTATGTGTTCCTTTCTATTAGGTCTTGATTCCATAGGTAAATTACAGCTTAATATGACAGACTGGCAAGAACCCAAACTTGTCTTGTGGTGGTGAGATTTCATTTCCTTGAGTGTTGATGGAGGTGAATTACAGTTCTTTGTGTCTATCTGAGACTTCTGCCAACATTGTGGAGTACTGTGTATTAACTAATGCACAAAATCGTATATTAGAGCTTTGCCTACAGCAATAGCAACACTTGTTGAGCTAGGGATTGGTTAGCACATTGGGCAGAGCCAGTTGCCTAAACCTGTTGGCCTTCTGATAGAATCTTTATGATTTTTGGATTTGTTAATGTTCATTGTAAGTAATTTATATCCAGGATCTTTTCCCTTTTCATTCAGCCTATACAGCCTTTTAAAAATATTTGGAGGCATCAGAGAAAGTTTGGCAAATATTTGTTTGTAATGTAAAAAATGTAGATATTATTCCAATTGGCAATATATTTTCAGGCTAATATATTCAGACCCCAGTTTAAATTTGGACAGATGCACAGGTTTGAAAGAAATGCATTTATAGAGAGAGGAGATACAATAGGAAAATTCAATCACTTTTTATGTTTTTGATCTCTAAAGATGCAAAAAGAAAAATAATTAAAAGCACTTTAAAAGAAAAAAGAGCATGTTATTTTAAATATGATTGTGCATTAAAGAAATTAAGAAAAATTTACCTTAATTTAACATAACTTTGATTTTAATTGTAGTCAATTAAACTGTGTTTTTATTTGGAAAACATCTATGTTCTTTCCTTAAAGTATTAATTGGAGACTCTCAGCTTTTTTTTTCCCTTGTGTAGTCTTATCTCATTTTTCCTTCAACTCCTCTTGCCAGAAGATGGCAGTTATAGAGAACATCCAGGAGATAGGGATGGGAGAAGCAAAAAGGAGATGGTGAAAAACTCAGACAAACGCACAGGCAACAAGCTCAAATATGCCTGCTCATGTGAGAGGGTACACGCATGTGCACACACACACACATGCACACACACATGCACATGCACACACACGCACACATGCACAGGCACACACACACATGCACACATGCATACACACACATGCACACACACACATGAATATACATTTGCTATATTCCTCTATGACAATATGAAGATACTGCTCTCAAAGCTATTGTTGCCAGTTTGTAGGAGTGTCCTCTCATAAATACTGTCGTGGTCATAATGGCCACTGTTATTCTTTTTAGGATTTGTTTCTGTTTAGAACTCTGCTTTTTAAAATCTGCAGTCTGCTTTGAAAATGCTGTTCTTCTTATTGTTCCCTGTCAGCTTGGCCAAAGCCATTTCTTTGTATTTACATTTAGTCCAGATTGCTTGACATAATAACCTAGAATGCTTTTGAGTTGTTGCTTTCATAGACTTAATTTAGGTCGATGCATCTCAAACTTCAGTGTTTAAGGGGATCTTGTCTTTGGTAGATCTCATTTTAACAAGATCTTAGGGATCTTGGTTATCTAGTTAATGCCATTCTCTATAGCTTTTAGCCTTGGAGTATAAGAAGCATCACATGACAGCTGGCTGTGCCTAGTCATCTAATACAAAAACATTTCACGTATTTGCTCACAACATTGGTAGAGAAGCTAATTTTAATCTGTCGTGGGTTATTTACTGAGAGCCACTAGTTCAGAACTCGTAATTACTTAAAAGACTCTTTTTTTTCCCCAATAATGCAAACATTTATTTTATTTCTCCTTCCTAGACTGTCACAATCTGTGTCTATAATTTTAAAATGTCACTTATCATTAGGTATGCAGAATGCCATAGCTGAATTTTTCATTAGACTTAAAAGAACTTTTTGATGTTTCTTTAGTCAGTATTATGGTCATTTTGATGATTTTTAAATAGTTCTGCTGTGTTGATGTAACATAATTTGCTTAACTATTGTTGAACCTAACACCATAAAAACCTTAGAAGAAAATCTAGGTAAAACCATTTAGGACATAGGCGTAGGCAAGGACTTCATGACCAAAACACTGAAAGCATTGGCAACAAAAGCCAAAATAGACAAATGGGACCTAATCAAACTCCACAGCTTCTGCACAGCAAAAGAAACAGTTATTAGAGTGAATCGGCAACCAACAGAATGGGAAAAAATTTTTGCAGTCTACCCATCTGACAAAGGGCTGATATCCAGAAACTACAAAGAACTAAAACAGATTTACAAGAAAAAACAAGCCCATTCAAAAGTGGGCAAAGGATATGAACAGACACTTTACAAAAGAAGACATACATGAAGCCAACAAACATATGAAAAAATGCTCATCATCACTGGTCATTAGAGAAATGCAAATCAAAACTACATTGAGATCCCATCTCACGCCAGTTAGAATGGCGATCATTAAAAAATCTGGAGACAACAGATGCTGGAGAGGATGTGGAGAAATAGGAACACTTTTACACTGTTGGTGGGAGTGTAAATTAGTTCAACCATTGTGGAAGACAGTGTGGCGATTCCTCAAGGACCTAAAAATAGAAATTCCATTTGACCCAGCAATCCCATTGCTGGGTATATAGCCAAAGGATTATAAATTGTTCTACTATAAGGACACATGCACAAGAATGTTCATTGCAGCACAGTTTACAATAGCAAAGACCTGGAACCAACCCAAATGCCCATCGATGATAGACTGGACAGGGAAAATGTGGCACATATACACCATGGAATATTATGCAGCCATAAAAAACAATGAGTTTGTGTCCTTTGTAGGAACATGGATGAACCTGGAAACCATCATTCTTAGCAAACTGACACAAGAACAGAAAATCAACACCACATGTTCTCACTCATAGGTGGGTGTTGAACAATGAGAACACATGGACACAGGGAGGGGAGCATCGCACACTGGGGTCTGTCGGGGGAAACAGGGGAGGGACAGCGGGGGATGGGGAGTTGGGGGAGAGAGAGCATGGGGAGAAATGCCAGATATAGGTGATGGGGAGGAAGGCAGCAAATCACACTGCCATGTGTGTACCTATGCAACAATCTTGCATGTTCTTCACATGTACCCCAAAACCTAAAATGCAATAAAAAAAAATATATATATATATATAAAAGAAGTAGTTTTATAAGACTCTTTAAGCCTTCCTTGGATCTGATCTCTGTGATAAAGCATTGACTTCCTTCAAAGCATGCTTATTTTCTGGTTACTTTGTCAGAGAATATTTGATCACTACTCATTTCTTTATGGGAAATTCACCTTAATTTAACATAACTGAATTAAACTGTTTTGCTTTGGAAGACACCTACACTCTTTTCTTGAATGCAATGAGGTAGAAAATTTCCCCTTGAATAAACAAAGCATAAATTAAAGCAGTATCTTTAAGCCAAGTGTCCTTGTCTCTATTTCCTTTTGGCAGGAGAAGTTAAAGTCCTCATGGCACATAATTGAAAGTTAACTCTTATATTCATGATGTTTAATATTTGTAGTGGATATGATGTCATTATTTGTCCAGTATAGTTCCTTTTTCCTTTGGAAATTTATTCTCTCTACTTCCAATTGAATGATTCTAGTAGGGCTTTCTTTTGTGGTTCTTTGCCCAATATTCATAGGGCTGAAGACAAGACCAATCATATTGGCACATCCCCCAGTCTAAGATGATTTAGTTCAGGGAAGATTAAGTAACCCACTCTGAGACAAGATCTCCCAGGAATTGTTCTGTTTGGAGGTGGATATGAAGGGGTATTGTGCCTGGGTCATGGAGCTGGTAGAAGACAAATTAGGCAACAAGATGATATTAATTTTAGTGGGAGAGAATAAGACTACTTGAAGACTGACAGAGAAGAGATGGGTAGGTGCAGAGAACAGCAGGCAGAGAATCATTGAGGTACTAGTTTCACACCACGAGGATCTGAGTTGTCTTAATTCTCTTTGGTTCTTATTTCAAATCTTTGAGTTTCCCAGCTCTCAGTAACCAAAAAGTCCCTTTTTGTAAAGCCAGTTTGAGTTGGTTGTCTACTGATTATAAATGAAAGAGGCCTATTAAATATCCAAGACATATTTCTTTAGAACAGTAAAATAGAGGGGTGTCTTCACTGAGGCTGCTGTATCTCATGGCCACACTGTAGTTAGAGTGCGTAAACTCAATTTGCAAACAAGAACCAGAATTAATGAAGAACAACTGAAACACATGTGTTTTTGCCAGCAAGTACATTACGCATGTGATACCAAAAGGCTAAAAACATCAAATGCAATAATTATAGTTATTGTCACAAGTTTGACTGAACATGAACATTCTCAAGACGAAATGCATAAAGTGAACTCAAGCTTAAAACTGAAGACATTGCTTAAAGAAATAAAAAAATAAATCTTCCTGGTGCAATAAGTAAATGAGGTCATGCCATTTAAAACTGAACATTAGAAAAAGAAAAGCAGCTTAGGCTAATTTTAATAGAAACAAAGGATTGTTTGTAATGATATACCGGCAAAGAAGAAAATATACTAAACATTCACTGAATAGCAATAAAACACGCATCATAGCATTTATCTGGGGATCTCAATCCTAGGAGGAGGGTAGAGGGAGGAAGCAGCCCATACTTGGGGGTAGATTTCTCAATCATCCGAAGTGGAAGTCTTTTCAGACTACACATGCTCCTCTCACTCTCTTTTTGGAGCTTCTTATATACCTTTCTAAGGGAGTATTTTTTCCTATCTCAAATTCTATTCTCGGGTGACAATCTCAGCAAGAGAATAGCAATAATTGATATTAACTGCTGCTGATGTTTAATATCTGTAGTGGACATGATGTCATTGTTTGCCCAGGATTGTTCCTCTTTCCTTTGGGAATTTATTTTCTTCACTTCCAATTGAGTGAATATATATTTCTTAGATTTCTAGAGATTTTTTAATAGGCTGGTAAAAATTGATTTAGACTCAGTAAAGAGATGGCTCTTATTTAATAAAAAGTGGAGTGATTTATGTGAAAACTAAAACATATATGATGTAAATAAAGATAAGATGGCTCTATTATTTTTAGTTCATGAGAACCTAGATGACAAAAGAATAGATGGCTGCCCATGAAATGACCAAGAGGCAATGGCAAGAAAGTGAACAAACAATACCTTGAGGATTATGTAATCTATAGGACATATGACATCTGTTATCTCATTAAATTCTCAAAATATTATGAATTAAAGTCATACATATTTAACAGATAAAACAGATTCATAGAAGCAACTTTCTCAAAATCACATGGTTGTTATGGAATGGAGGCTGGACTCAAATATATTGTTTGGTTCCAAAGGCAATGAAAATTCCAGTCCTTCGTGGATGAACAGCAAATGGCTATTGAGTGCCCATTTATGTCTAAAGGCCTGGTAGGGGAAGACTAATATATATAATTTACAACATATTTCAAGTATTTTGAACAGAAATGGACACAATGTGCTTGTAATAAAATAGAATTTACAACATAGTTTAAGCATTTTCAGTAGAGATGGAGACAATATGCTTGCAATATATGGAATAGTGTTTTATACACTAATGTTTATGGCCTCTTGAATGGGTTATATATAGGAAATTATTGAGGGGGAAGTCCTGGAGCACTAGAGAAAAAGATTTTAAAGATGATAATTTTCTGCATAAAGTATCACAGCAAATTTTAATCTCATGGAACACACTTAAAGATAAAAGCTAATACTGATTTCAGAGTCAGAAGATCACTGAATGACTTTGGCAAAGTCATTATGATTAGTGTCATCATTAATAAAACAAGGGGGCTTTACTACGTCTTTTCTAACTTCTATTTAGAAACTACAGAGTTGTAAGTCTAAAGTATTGATAAACTTCTCAGGCCATACCACATTTCTCTGTAAGGTTGCAAAGTCTGAAATAGATCAATTATTTAAAATACTTTGGTGTATTATAATTAAGCACATTAGACTTTCAATTAGGAAAACATTAAAAATAATAGAGTTTCCACTTCTCTATGTCAATCCCAGACATCTCTCTCCCATTATTAAATACTGGAATGGTTCATAGTTGTTTTCTTAGGCTCTATGCTCTTCTCAGTCTATACTTTCGCTCTAAGATATGGCACCTTCTGATGTGTGTGGTAAACAGAAGTCTAAGATGGCCTCCAAGATTCCCATCCTGTGATGTACACATGCTGTATATTTCTTTCTTTAGTGCAGATGGAACTTCAGAGTAGCAAAGATGGAAGGATTTTGCAGATGTAACTTAGGTCACTAATAAGATGATCTTTTGTTAATCAAAAGGGAGATCATCCTGGTTGAGCCTGACCAGAGCTAGTGGACCGTTTAAAATCAAGCCTTGAAATTCAAAATGAGAGAGATTCAAAGTGAGAGAGACAGGAAGTACTGTTGTTGACCTTGTAGAAGCAAATCTCTATGTTCTGAAGAGGGTTGCAGAGCAGGGAATGGCAGGCAGCCTCCAGGAGCTGAGGGTCTCAGTGCTATGACCGCAAAGAACTAATTTCTGTCAACAACCAGTGAGTTTCAAAGAGAACTCTGAGTTGCAGATTAGATTGAAGTCCTGGCCAACACTTTGATTGCAGCTATGTAAAACCCTGAGCAAAGGACTCAGTTTATCCCTGCCTGGACTCCTGACCCGTGGAAACTGATACTTCATACAATAGATGGGTGTTGTTTTAAGTGGTTGAATTTGTGGTAATTTGTGATGCAGCAATAGAAAATGAATACAACATGATTTCAATTATTACAGATGACTCATAAATTTATATCTCCAGCAAGACCTTCTCTTGAATACCCAGCTGTCTATTTGATATTTTCTCTTGGCTGTCTTAAAGCTACCTCAATTTCAAAGTGTTCAAAATCAAACTTATGTTTACTACTTTCAAGCAAAATTCACTGAATATAATCTATCATCCATCAAGCTGGGAAGCAAAAACCCTAGAGTTGTTTTGATACCTTGTTCAGTTTCATCCCTTTTATCAAATCTATCACAAAGTCCAAAGCATTTTATGTATATGTAACCACTGCTTCAGTCTGGCCTAGTCATCTACTCTATCCCTCACAAGTGTGCCCTTTCCTGTGGTTTTGAGGCTAAAAAGTTAAAGATAACATTTACTTTTTTTTCGTAGCTAAGATTTCTTATTAGCCTTGGATTCTGTTAGGCAGATGCATCCCTGTGAATTTTGCAAGGTGAACACAAGCAATGAGAGGTGGCTATCACATAGGAGGAGCTCAGACCATGCAGCAAACACAGTTGTGGAGACGATGACTCTTCCAGGGCAGCTATGGCAGGAGTTGTACTTTCTGGTCTTTAGCATCATGAGGGCCTTGGAGGTTTCCAGTGAACAGTGCTTCAGTCTTGTAGTGTGATGGACTTTCCTCTTTGCTGTGTTGCTTCTGGTTGTTGGGCATTCCATCTTGGTGCTTTTACCCTGCTAGAAATTCTATAAGGTACTTAATATCCTGAGATAATCTCCTTTTTGCGTATAGTAGATTAGGTTGATGGATATACTTTTTAAAGCCAGCTAATCCATCATTTTCTTTCCATCTCCACTACTACTATGCTGTTATAAGCTGTCATATCTATTACATGGACTCTATCAGTAGCCTCTTAGCTGGTTAAACTCTGTATCCACTGTGCCCCCATACGACCCTCATAATCCACTCTCTACTCTTCACCCTGAATGATCTTTTCAATATGCAGACTTCTGTCACTTAAAATATTCAATAGCTCTCCATTGTTCTTTGTATTTTTAATATTACATATATTTTTAATTTTTGTGGGTACATAGTAGGTTTATGTATTTATAGGGCACATGAGATATTTGATGCAGGAATATAATATGTAATAATCACATCAGGTTAAGTGGAGTACCCACCACTTCAAGCATTTATCCTTTGTGTTTCACATAATTGAATTATACATTTAGTTATTAAAAACTTATAAAAATTATTATTGATTACAGTCTCCCTGTTATGCGGTCAAATACTAAATCTCATCCATTCTTTCTAACTATTTTTGTACCACTAACCATCTCGTTTTTACTCTTACCCTCTACTATCCTTCCTAGCCTCTGGTAATTATACTTTTACTCTCTATCTCCAAGAGTTCAATTGCTTTAATTTTTAGCTCTCACAAACAAGTGATAACATGTGATATTTATCTTTCTGTGCCTGACTTATTTCACTTAACAGAAGGACCTCCAGTTCCATCCATGCTGTTGCAAATGACAGGATCTCACTTTTTATGGCTGAATAGTACTCTATTGTATATATGTAGGACATTTTCTTTATCCATTTGTCTGCTGATGAACACTCAGGTTCTTTCCAAATCTTAGCTATTGTGAATATCACTGCAATATGCATGGGAATGCAGATATCTCTTTGATATATTGATTTCCTTTCTTTTGGGTATGTACCTAGCAGTGGGATTGCTGGATCATATGGTAGCTATATTTTTAGTATATGGAGGAACCTACAAACTGTCCTCCATAGTGGTTGTACTAATTTACATTCCCTCCAACAGTGCAGTAGGGTTGCATTTTCCCTACATCCTCGCCAGCACTTATTGCCTGTCTTTTGGATAAAAGTCATTTTAACTGGTGTGAGATGACATGTCATTATAGTTTTGATTTGGAAGCAAAACTGGAATATTCTCTGATGATCAATGATGTTGAGACTTTTCTTATTCTTATATCCATTTGCCATTTGTATGTCTTCTCTTGAAAAAATCAGACTATTAGATTTTTGATTAGACTATTAGATTTTTTATCAGACTATTAGATTTTTTCCTATAGAACTGTTTGGGTTCCTTATATATTCAGGTTATTAATTCCTTGTCAGAGCGATAGTTTTCAAATATTTTCTCCCATTCTGTGGGTTGTCTCTTCACTTTGCTTCTTTTGCTGTGCACAGATTGTTTCTTTTACTGTGCACAGGCTTTTTAACCTGAGGTGATCTCATTTGTCCTTTTTGGTTTTGATTGCCTGTGCTTGTGGGGTATCAAGAAATCTTTGCCCAGTCCAATGTCCTGGAGCATTTTCCCATTTTAAAAATTAGTTTCATAATTTGAGGACTTAGAGTCCTTAATCCATTTTGATTTTATTTCTGTATATGGTCTAAAGATAGGAGTCTAGTTTCACTTTTTTCTAAAGATAGGGGTCTAGTTTCATTCTTCTGCATATGAAACTCTGCATATCCATCCCGTTTTCCCAGCACCATTTTTTGAAAAGACTGTCCTTTTCCCAGTGTATGCTATTGGTATCTTTGTTGAAAATTAGTTCATTGTAGATGTGTGAACTTGTTACCAGGTTCTCTATTCTGTTCCATTGGTCTATGTTTCTGTTTTTATCCCAGTGCCAAGCTGTTTGGTTGATATAGCTCTGTATTATAATTTGAAGTCAGGTATTGTGATTCCTCCAGTTTTGTTCTTTTTGCTCAGGAATGCTTTGGCTATTCTGGATCTCTTGTGATTCCATGTAAATTTTAGGATTTTTTTTTTCTGTTGCTATTTTTGTGAATAATGTCATTGGCATTTTGATAGGGATTGCATTGAATCTGTAGCTTGCTTTGGGTTGTATGGGCATTTTAACAATATTGATTCTTCTAATCCATGAACATAGAATGTCTTTCCATTTTTTGTTTGTTTGCTTCAGTTTCTTTTATGAATACTCACTTCTTTGGTTAATTCCTAGGTATTTAATTTTATTTGTTGCTATTGTAAATAGAAATATTTTCTTGATTTATTTTTCAGATTGTTTGCTGTTGACATATAGAAAGGCTACTGATGTTTGTATGTTGCTTTTGAATTCTTCAACGTAACTGAATTTAAAAAATCAATTCAAATAGTTTTGTTGTGGTGTCTTTAGTTTCTTTTTTCCCAAATACAAGATCTTATAATCTGCAAACAATGATATTTTGACTTTTCCTTTTTCATTTGGATGCCCTTTATATCTCTCTCTTGTCTGACTGCTCTAGCTAGGAATTCCAGTACTATGTTGAGAGACACTAGTGACAGTGGGCATCCTTGTCCTACTCCAGATTTTAGAGAGAATTCTTTTCCCATTCAGGAGGGTACCAGTTTTGAGTCTGTCATGTATGGCTTCTATTGTGTTGAGTTATGTTCCTTCCCAGTTTTTTGAGGGTCTTTATCAATAAAGAAATGTTAAATTTTATCAAATACTTTTCAGCATCAAATGAAATGTTCATGGTTTTTGCCCTTCCTTCTATTGATATGATGAATCACATTAATTGATTTGTGCATGTTCAACTATCTTTGCATCTCTGGGATAAATCCCACTTGATTGTGATGGAATGATCTTTCTAATGTGTTGATTTCGGTTTGCTAGTATTTGTTGAAGATTTTTGCATTAACGTTTATCAGGGATATTGACTTGTAGCTTTCTTTCTTTTCTTTTTTGTTTTTCTGGTTTTGGTATCAAGGTAATACTGGCCTCATAGAATAAGTTTGGAAGTATTCTTTCTTTCTCTACTTTTCAGAATAGTTTATGTAGAATTGGTATTAGTTATTTAGCTGTCTGGTAAAATTCAGCAATGAAGCCATCAGGTCTTGAACTTTTTTCTCCCTGGAAGACTTTATTACAGTCTCAATCTTGTTGCTTGTTATTAATCTGTTCAGGTTTTGGATTTCTTTATGGTTAATACTGGTAGGCTGTATATATCTAGGAATGTATTCATTTCTTCTAGTTTTTCCAATTTATTGGCACATAGTTGCTTATTATGTCCTTAATAATCCTTTGAATTTCTTTGGTAACAGTTGTATTGTCTCCTTATTCACTCCTTGAAAAAGAGCCTTTTCTCTTTTTTTCTTAGTCTGGCTAATGGTTTGTTGATTTTTTTTTTATCTTTTCAAAAACCAACTTGTTGTTTCTTTGATCTTTCATATTGTTTTTCTTTGTTTCCATTTTATTTATTTTTGTTCTGATCTTTATTATTTCTTTTCTTCTACTGATTTTGAGTTTGATTTGCTCTTGTTTTTGTGGTTCTTTAAGGAGCATCTTTAGGTTATTTGAAGGCTTTCTACTTTTCTGATATATGTACTTATGGGTATGAGCTTTCTCTTAGTACTGCTTTTGCTGTATCCTAGGTTTAGGTATGTTTGGTTTCCATTATCATTTATTTCAAGAAATTTCTTAATTTTCTCCTTAATTGCTTAATTAACCAACAGTTTCCATAATTCTTCTTGTTATTATTTTCTGGTTTTATTCCATTGTGGTCAGAGAGATACTTGAAATAATTTCATTTTTTTAATTTTTAAAGACTTGTTTTGTTGCTCTACACATAGTCTATCTTTGAGAATGATCCTTGTGCTGAGGAGAAGGATATGTATTCTGTAGCCATTGGACAAAATGTTATGGAAATATCTATTAGGTCAAATTGACCTAGAATGCAGATTAAGTCCAATGTTTCTTTGTTAATTTTCTGTCTGGATGATGTAGTCCAATGCTGAAAGTGGGGTGTTGAAGTCTTCAACTATGATTGTATTGGAGTATCTCTTTATCTCTAATTATATTTGTTTTATATATCTGGGTGTTCCAGTGTTGGGTCCAATGTATTTACAGTTGTTTTAAGCTCTTGTTGAATTGACCCCTTTATCAAATACCAGATAAGGTGATGGCGGGAATGAAGGCAGCAAACGATTTTGCCTTGTATGTACCTATGCAACAATCTTGCATGATCTGCACATGTACCCCAGACCCTAAAGTACAATTTAAAAAATATTAATAACATTGAATTGACCCATTTATCATTGTACAATGACCCTCTTTGTCTCTCTTTATAGCTTTTGTCTTGAAATCTATTTTGTCTGATGTAAGTATAGTGATTCATTGTCTTTTTTGTTTTCTATTTTTATAGATCTTTTTCTATCCCTTTATTATCAGTCTATGTGTCTCTTTATAGGTGATGTGTATTTCTTATAGGCAAGAGATAGCTGTTTGTTTTTTTTCCCCCATTCAGGCACTCTTTGTCTTTTGGTTAGAGAGCTTAGTTCGTTTCTATTCAATGTTATTACTGATAATGAAAGACTTACTCATGCCATTTTGTTATTTGTTTTCTGGTTGTTTTGTGGTCTTCTCTTTCTTCTTTCCTTCCTTCCTGTCTCCTTTTTAGTAAAGGTGATTTTCTCTGATGGTGTGTTCTAATTTCTTGGTTTGAATTTGTTTGGTATGTGTTGTATGTTTTTTTGATTTGAGGTGATCATGAGGCTTGGATATAATATTTTATAACTCACTGTTTTAAATTAATGACAACTTAATAGTGAATGCACAAACAAACCAACAAGCAAAATAATACAAACTGTGCAATTCATATCCCTACTTTTTAACTTTGTGTTACTTCTGTTTATTTCTAGTACTATGACTTGAAAAGTTGTAATTTTTATTTTTGATTGGTACATCTTTTAGTCTTTCTACTCAAGATATGAGTAGTTTACACACCACAATTACAGTGTTATAATATTCTGTATTTTTCTGTGTACTTACTATAAGATTAACAGTGAGTTTTGTATCTTTAGGTAATTTATGTTAGCTCATTACTATCTTTTTTTTTTTCTTTCAGATTGAAGAACTCCCTTTAGCAACTCTTGAAGTACAGGTATGGCATTGATAAAATCCCCTAGGTTTTGTTTGTCTGGAAAAGTCTTTACTTCTCCTTCATGTTTGAAGGCTATTTTCACTGGGTACACTACTCTAGGGCAAACATCTTTAGGTTGTTTGTTTGAAGTTTTTCTACTTTTTTGATATAGGCACTTATAGCTGTAAACTTTTCTCTTTGTATTGCTTTTTCTGTATCTTAGGTTCTGGTATGTTTTGTTTCCATTGTCATTTTTTCAGGAAAATTTTCAATTTCCTTCTTAATTTCTTCATTGACCCATAGTTTCCAGAATTCCTCTTGTTATTGATTTCTAGTTTTATCCCATTATGTTCAGAGAAGATTTTTCCTTCTGCACTTGAAATATATCATGCCTCTCTCTCCTAGCCTGTTAAGATTTCCACTGAAAGTCTGCTGCCAGACATATTGGTCCTCCATTATACGTTACCTGTTTCTTTCCTCTTGTCACCTTTAAGATCCTTTTTTCATCCTTGACCTTTGTGAGTTTAATTATTAGATGTTTTGAAGTAATCTTTTTGGGGTTAATTATGCTGGTTGTTTTATAACTTTTTGTACTTGAATATTGATATCTATCTCTAGGTTTATGAAGTTCTCTGTTTTTATCCCTCTGAGTAAACCTTATACACCTATCCCTCTCTCTTCCTTCTTTTTACAGTCAGTAACTCTTAGGTTTCTCCTTTTGAGACTATTTTCTAGATTCTGTAGGGATATTTTGTTCTCATTTCTTTTGTCTCCTCTTGACAGAGTATTTCAAATAGCCTATCAAGCTTACTAATTCTTACTTCTGCTTAATCAATTTTGCTGTTAAGAGACTCTGATGCATCGTACAGTATGTTAATTGTGTTTTTGAACTCCTGAATTTCTGCTTGATTCTTTTTAATTATTTTAATCTCTGTTGAATTTATCTGATAGAATTCTGAGTTCTGTCTCTGTGCTATCTTGAATTTTGTTGAGTTTCCTTAAAACAGCTATTTTACATGCTCTGTTGGAAAGATCACATATCACTGTCTCTCCAGGATTGGCTTTGATGCCTTATTTAGTTTGGTTGGTAAAGTCATGTTTTCCTGGATGATCTTGATGCTTATGGATGTTCGTTGGTGTCTGGGCATTGAAGAGTTAGGTATTTATTGTAGTCTTCACAGTTTGGGCTTGTTTGTACCCATTTTTCCAGGGAAGGCTTTCCAGTTACTTGAAGGGACTTGGGTGTTGTAATCCAAGTTTTTGATCACTGTAGCAGTATCTGCATTGGGGAGACCCAAACCTAGGAATGCAATGGCTCTTGCAGACTCTGGGATGGTCTTGGATAAGATCCAAAAGAATTCTCTGGATTGCCAGGTAGAAACTCTTGTTCTCTTCTTTTCCTTTCTGCCAAACAAATGGAGTCTCTTCCTTTGTGCTGAGCTGCCTGGAGCTGGGGGAGGGGTGATACAAGCACCCCTGTAGCTACCACCACTGGGACTGTGCTGAGTGTGACCTGAAACCAGCACAGCACTGAGTGAGTTTTTTCTATGGCTTGCAGTAATCACTGCCTGGCTACCTCCTGTATTCACCCAAGTCCCTAGGGTTCTGCAGTCAGCTTTGTGTCCTTCCCTTCAGGGTGGCAATTTTCCCTCAACTGCAGGTGAGTCTAGAGATGCCATTTGGGAGACAGGGCCTGGAGTCAGAAGCCTTAGGAATCTACCTGGTGCTCTATCCTACTGCAGGTGAGCTGGCACTGAAGCTACAAGACAATGTCTTTTCCAGTGTTCCCCTTCCTTTCCACAAGCAGAGGAGTCTTTTCCCCTGGCCACCACTGCCCAAGGCTTGCAGTGAGTACTACCTGGCTATTTGATGTTCAGTCAGTGCCCAAGAGCTCTTCAGTCAGCATGAGGTGAATACTGCCAGGGCTGTGGACTTCCCTGTGGCTCAGGGCATGTTTAGAAATGCCATCTGAAAACCAAGGGCTAGAACTGGGGACTCCAAGAACCCAGCTGGTACTCTGCCTCACTGTGGCTGAGTTGGTACCTAATCAGCAAGACAAAGTCCCCTTACCCTTCCCTTTTTATTTCTCAAGCACAAGGAATCTCTCCTCATAGACACCACAGTGGAGTATGTGCTGGGGCACACCTAAAGCCAGCATGTCTCAAAGTCTCACCCAGGGTTCATGGTGTGTACTACCTAGCCACTGCTGCTGATTATTCAGGGTCTACGAACCCTTTAGTCAGCAGATGATGAATCCCGTCAGGACTGGGTCCTTCCCCCTCAAGGCAGTTGGGTTCACTTCTGGCCCAGGATATCTCTAGAAATATCATCCGTGAGCTAGGTCCTGGAAAGGGGTCCTCACGACTCTGCTTGGTGCCCTTTCCCTACTGTGGCTGAGCTCATATCCAAGTTGCAAGACAAAGTCCTTTTTACTTTTTCCTCTTCTCTCCTCAAGTGGAGGGATTCTCTCCTGGAACTGCCAGCTGCACTCCCTGGGGTTGGAGGAGAGGTGGCCTAACAAGTCCTTTGGCTATCCCAGCTGTTTTCTCACTAGGTCATGTGCTCCAAGCCCAGAACTTGCCCAGGAATCGCAGTCCTTGTGGCCTAAACTGCTTTTCAAGTTTAGTTAGAACGTAGGAGCCCTTTAGCCTGTGGTGCTAAGGCTTGCTGGAACTCAAGTTCTGACTGCTAGGGGTGATTCCCCCTCTGGCTAGGGCTGGTCTAATGCTCCCTCTGCAGGGACCAGCTGAGTTCTGCCCAGTGCTGCTTTCCACTGTGATAGGACAGCACTGAGTTCCAATGCAAAGTCCCATGATCGCAATGCTTTCTCTCCCCCCAAGTGCATAGATTCTCTGTGCCACATGGGCCAGGGGATGGAGGAGGGGGTGTTGTTGGCAATTCAAGACTCATTCTTACCCTATTCAGTGCCCTTTTCAGTAATATGAAGTTAAAACCAGATCCTGTGATGGCTCACCTGATTTTTGGTTCTTATGAAGGTGTTTTTTTGTGTAGATGTTAAATTTGGTGTTCCTGCCAGAAGGAAGATCAGTGGAGGCTTTCTGGCCATTTGCTTCACCTCCCTCCTCCATTGTCCTTTAGATAAGACCAAAATCTTCCCTAGCCTACAAAGACTGATCCTTATTTAACTTTTTAGTTAATCTTGTACTTCTTTTCCCCTTAGTCGCTGAAAGTCACGAGATGTTTAGTCTCTTGTAGGTACCATGCACCTTGCCATTTAACCAAACCTGTAGAGCCTACCAGCATCAGACTTCACAGATTTAAGGTCTTACACACCAGCTCTCTTTCAAGGAAGGCTTTTTCTTTCCAACTTTCCCCATTTACGCCTCCCTGTGATTTCTAAAATCAGCACTTCCTTAAGGAAGCCCTTATTAACCTCCTCATCTTGGCCAATTACCTCATGTTTTTGTTGCATTATCTATCCCTTAGGGATTCTAGTTTGCAGAATTGTGGTTTTATATCTGTATAATCATTTGATTAATAGCTGTCTCTCTCACTATCTGGTCAACACCCTGTGAACAAGGACTTTTTGTTTTTACTGACACCATATTCCCCTCCACCAAATATTTGCTAAATAATGAATGAAACATTTATAATGTTCTAAATATTCTTCTAAGTGATTTATAAACATTAACTTGTTTTTTCTTTACGTAAATATTATGAGGGATTTTATTCTCTAAATCAAGATAATCTAGGTTCCCTTGTGGTAACAGATAGCCCCCCAATCCAGTGATTTAAGATGACCTCAGCCAAAGTTTTTTTCGGGCTTATGCTTCATGTAACATACAGGTTAGCAGGTGGAAAGGCATTCAGAGACTTAGTTTAGATGTTTCATCTTGACACATGCTTCTGAATTGTTGTGGAAGGGAAGATGGATGATGGAGAATCATGTCCCTGATCCTAAATGCTTCTACCTAGAAGTGACACATTTGGGAAAAGCAAGTTGCCTAGCTATTTCTAACTACAAGGGGGCAGAGGTGTACAGTCATAGCAGATACCTGTCAAAAAGAGAATCATAAATATTTGGTGATCTGTCAAAAAGTTGGTCTACTACGTTTATTATTTTCATTTTAAAACTGAGTAAACTGACATAAAGAGAAGCAAGTTACTTAAAAACACAGGAGCCAGAGCTTGAATTTGGAAGATTTGCCCGTAAACCTCTGACCTCAGATCTCTATGTTATTTTTCTTTGTCCACACTGGTACTGAGACATTCCCATTCTAGGAACAATGGTTAACCATGTCTCTGTTATTGATTTTGCTCCCAAAGGAGAGGAGTCAAGTCAGTTACTGCTATATCCAGAGTTTCATGCCTTGAAGATCATAAAAATGAAGACATTTCTTTAGGAAGTTCACAGTCAGAAGCTGATGTGCGAGCAGTCTCTTTTGCTCTTTGGTCTTTTGAAAAAGTCCATTTCTACCCATCATTACATAATTGAACATTTTACATAAAAGATAATTTGATCAAGTCTATGTAGTTAAATTTTTGTTCTAACTTTTTCCTTTCAAATCTGGATGACTTTTTTTTTTTTTTAATTTCCAACTTTTAAGTTCAGGGGGTACATGTGCAAGTTTGCTACATGCATAAATTGCATGTCATGGGGGTTTAGTGTGCAGATTATTTAATCACTCAGGGAATGAGTATAGTATCTGATAGTTTTTGGATCCTCATTCTCCTCCTATCCTATACCCTAAAGTAGGCTCTGGTGTCTGTTGTTCCCTTCTTTGTGTTCATGTGTACTCAGTGTTTAGCTCCCACTTATTGGTGAGAGCATGCAGTATTTGTTTTTCTGTTCATGCATTAATTTGCTTAGGATAATGGCCTTCAGCTTTATCCATGTTGCTGAAAAGGTTGTGATTTCAGTCCTTTTCACGGTTGCATAGTATTCCACAGTGCATATGTACCATATTTTCTTTATTCAGTCCACTGATTATGGCACCTAGGTTAATTCCATGTCTTTGTTATCATAATTAGGGCTGCAATGAACATATGCATGTATGTGCCTTTATGATAGAATGATATATATTCCTTTGGCTATATTTCCAGCAATGGAATTGTGGGGTTGAATGGTAGTTCTGTTTTCAGTTCTTTGAGAAATCTCCAGGATGCTTTCCACAGTGGCTGAACTTTGCATTCCCGTCAGTACTGTATCAGCATTGCCTTTTCTCTGTAACCTCATCAGCATCTGTTATTTTCTGACTTTTTAATACTAGCGATTCTGAATGGTGTAAGATGGTATCTTACTGAGATTTTGATTTGTATGTACCTAATAATAACATTGAGCATTTTTTCATATGTTTGTTGGATTTGTATATGTCTTCTTTTGAAAAGTATCTGTTCATGCCTTTTACCCATATTTTAATGAGATTATTTGTTAATTTGTGTAAGTTCCTTATAGATTCTGGATAGTAAACCTTTGTTGGATGCATAGTTTGCAAATATTTTCTCCCATTCTGTAAGATGTCTGTTTTCTCTATTGTTAGTTTCTTTTGCTGCATAAACTAAACAGTTTAATTTAGTTAGGTCATACTAATCAGTTTTTGTATTTGTCACAATTGCTTTTGTAGCCTTCATGAAATCTTTGCCAGGCTGTATGTCCACAATGGTATTTCCTCAGTATTCTTCTAGGATTTTTTTTTTTGTAATTCTAGGCTTTACATTAGTCTTTAATTCATTTTGAGATGATTTTTGTATAAGGTGAAAGGAAAGAGTCCAGAGTCAAATTTCTGCATATGGCTAGCCAGTTAACCCGGCACCATTTATTGAATAGAGAGTCCTTTCTCTATTGCTTCTTTTTGTCGGCTTTTAAAAGATCAGATGGTTGTAGATGTGTTGCTTTATTTCTGGGTTCTCTAACCTGTTCCATTAGTCTATGTGTCTGTTTTTATAACAGTACCATGCTGTTTTGGTTACTGTAGCCCCATAGTATAGTTTGAAGTTAGGTAATGTGATGCCTCCAATTTTGTTCTTTTTGCTTAGGCAATCCTAAGGCATTCAGACTCTTTTTGGTTCCATATTAATTTTAGAATAGTTTTGTTTTCTAATTTTGTGAAGAATGTCATTGATAGTTTGATAGGAATAGCCTTGAGTCTGTAGATTGCTTTGGGAAGTATGGCCATGTTAGCAATATTGATTTTTCCTATCCATGAACATAGAATGCTTTTCCATTTCCATTTGTTTCTGTCATCTCTGATTTCTTGAGCAGTTTGTAATTTTCAAGATAAAGATGTATCACCTCCTTGGTTAGCTGCATTGCTAGGCATTTTATTACTTTTTTTGGCTATTGTGAATGGGATTGCATTCTTGATTTGGCTCTCAACTTGGACTTGATTGGTATATAGAAATGCTATGAATTTTTGTTTTTCATTTGCTTTATGGGTTTTTCTCCATCCCTTTACTTTGAGCTTATGGATAACATTGCATGTGAGATGGATGTCTTAAAGACAGCATATAGTGTTACTTCTTTATCCATCTTGCCACTCTATGCCTTTTAAGTGGGCACATTTAGCCTGATTACATTCAAGGTTAATAGTGATATGTGTGGATTTGACCCTGTTATCTTGTTGTTACCTGGTTCTTATATAGATTTGACTGTGTAATTGCTTTACAGTGTCAATGATCTATGTACTTAAATGTGTTTTCGTGGTCACTAGTAACGGTCTTTTGTTTCTGTGTATAGCCTTAAAAACCTTGTAAGGTAGGTCTGGTGGTAACTAATTCTTTTAATATTTGCTTGTCTGAAAAGACTTGTATGTGTCCTTCACTTATGAAGCTTAATTTAGTTGGATATGAACTTTTTGGTTGGAATTTCTTTCCTTTAAGAATGATGAATATAGGCCCCTGTTCTCTTCTGACTTGTAAGGTTTCTGCTGAAAGATATGCTGTTAGCCTGTTGGGTGTTCCCTTTGTAGGTGAGCTGTCTTTTTTTCTAGCTGCTTTTAATATTTTTTCTTTCATGCTGACCTTGCAAAATCTAATGACTATGTGTCTTGGAGATGCTTATCTTATATAGTATTTTGCAAGGGTTATCTGAATTTCCTGAATTTGAATGTTGTCCTCTCTAGCAAGGTTGTATAAAATTTTATGGACAGTATCCTCACGTATGTTTTCCAAGTTGCTTGCTCTATCTTTGTATCAGGGACTCTAAAGAGTTGTAGGTTTCATGTTTTTACATAATCCCATATTTCTTGAAGGTTTTGTTAATTATTTTCCTTTATTTTTGTCTGACTGAATTGATTCAAAGAATCGATCTTTAAGCTTGAAATTCTTTCCTCAGCTTTGTCTATTTTGCTGTTAAAACTTTGGATTGTATTATGAAATTCTTGTAGTAAGTTTGTCAGTGGTTACACCATTTTTGTTCTTAAAATGGCTATTTCATCTTTCAGCTTTTGTATTGTTTTACTGGATTCTTTAGATTTTTTTGAATTGGGTTTCAACTTTCTGCTCAATCTTGATGATCTTTGTTGCCATCCAGGTTCTGAATTCTATGTCGGTCATTTCAGCCATTTCAGACTGGTTAAGAACCATTGCTGGAGAGTTAGTACAGTCATTTGAAGGTAAGAAGACACTCTGGCTTCTTGACTTGCCAGGCTTCTGGCATTCATTTCTCATTTTTGTAGGCTGCTGAGAATTATTTTAATCTTGGAAGATGCCTTCCTTTGAATGAGGAAGTTTGGCCTTGGAGAATGGCCTTGGAGGTTTGATTGTGGTATAAGTTGGTTTCAATCTGGTGGCTTTGTTTCTGGATGATTTCAGGGGGCTACGGGTCAGCTCAGTACTGCTGGGCTGCATTCTCTAATGCTGGGGGGCTGAGACCAGGCCCACGGCTTTTTTCTCTGTCCCCCTCAAGGTTAAGCACCTGTTGATCTTGGGAGCAAAGGTATTCCTGGTCCTCTGGCAACAACACTCTGATGAGGGGTACCGGCAAAAGTGCTTCATCTGGGTGGTGGCAGCAGGGCCCATGCTCAAGTTCTAGCAGTGGCAGAGTATCACTGCAGCAGGGTCCACACACATGTGCGTGCACTGGTAGCAACAGAATGGCAGCATGGAAGGCACCACATGTTTATGCTTGTGCTGGCAGTGAAAGAGTGGCAGGTTACATGCACTGTTGGTGATGTTGGCAAGGTGGGCACACATGCCAGTGGCAGTGGGGCAACAAGTTCTACATACTTGTACACACTAGAAAAGCAGTGGAGGGAGGCTGCAGGCAAGTGCGTGCTGGTGGGGGCCCATCTGCAGAAGCTCTTCGATGGTTAGGTGGAATCCATAGAGAAGGAGATATGGAGGTCGTTGCTGGGAAGGACCTGGTTGAGTATCTGAGTCTGCACTGCAAGTGGGTGTAGCCACTCAGGGATCCTGAGAGAGGTTGACAGACAGGTGGGTGCCAACATCTGACTGGCCTCATCTCACAGTCAAGATAGTCCTGTTCTGTTCAGGCCTGACAGTCAACAAAAGCCAATGCCACCCCAAAGGAGCATGGTGAGCTTTGAGAGATGGGCATTTCTGGCCATGTTTCACTGTAGCCTCTCCTGTACCAAACACTGGGCTGGACACAAGCTGTAGCCCTGTCCTTAACATTTCTCCCAGGAGCTCTCCCTATCAGCTCAAATGTCCAAGGGGTTCATGGCTTCTCCTGCAGCTAAGATTCTGGAGGTCGGTGGTGAGAGTGGGCCACTTCGTGCTTATTTAATTCATCCCTTCTCCAGGAGCTGCTCAGGGCCAGAAGTGAATTCCAGTGCTCAGCAACCCCATGCAGGGTTCCCAGCTTCCTCTCCCTTTGGTCCAGGGTCTGTTCCTTCCTTTATTTACTCTCAATGCCTTCTTTCTGAGGATCTGCTAAGACTGTGCCGATCTTCTTGGTGGTCTAGTCTCTGTGGGAGATGCTCTTCCTGGCTGTATCTAGTCCACCATCTTGACTCTTCTCTGTAGTCAAATGCTATCCTCAAACATAAACTTTGAACAAAATGGATCTTATTAAAGATTTTTCTGATAGTTCTTGCCATTGATTTGAAGGAGTCAATTATGTTTACTATTTTTTAATCAGAACTACATTTCCCTGTATAGTGTCACTCTTGACCATTAAATGAATTTGAGAATGTGATGAGCAGTTAACCCTGAAGCTCCAAATTTACCTGGGCTTTTGTGAAAATAAAACTCAAAACTAGTATTTACATAAGAGAGTAAGAAATAAGCTATTTACTTATTTGCTTTTAATCATAGGACAAGAGGAAAAAGAATGGAAAACTTGAGTGTGTTTTTATTAATCATGCACTGGCTAATATTTTTAAATAAACTTATAATTTTGACTGATAACTTATTTAGAATTTATTTTGTCAAATAGCAGGAAATACTTTTTTCAAAATAAAAAATTTCAGGCAAGAAACCATATAAACTTTGCTAATCCCAACCTCAATTACTTAAGAATATGGCTTGTTCTTATTCAATAAATATTTTGTAAATATTATTTAGCCAAAATAGTCATATTCATATTATCTGCTCACAATGTTTTCTATGCGCACATTAAAGAAAATTTCTTGCTTTTCAAGTAGAGATGAATTATAATAATTTCTATATGGAAATGATTATTATATAGTGTTTGTTATCTATTATAGAAATGCAAATATTATAGTAATTGAATAATGCTCTTCACGAAAAAACTCTGAAACTAGAGATAGAGAAAGAATAAAGTACAATAAAACATTAATATTGAAGGAATTGTTTGTGGGCATGTGTGTATTTGCTGCCAGCATACCTTTTAGAAGTCCTATATTCCTCATTTTAAAATATGCATTTGTAATGGACTAGATTGTAAGACAGTTGATATGGTTTGGCTGTGTCCCCATCCAAATCTCATCTAGAATTCCCACGTGTTATGGAGGGACCCAGTAAGAAGTAGTAGAATCATGGGGGCAGGTCTTTCCCATGCTGTTCTCATGACAGTGAATACGTCTCACCAAATCTGATGGTTCTATAAGAGGGAGTTTCCCTGCACAAACACTTTTTTGTCTGCCGCCATCTATGTAAGATATGACTTGTTCCTTCTTGCCTTCTGCCGTGATTCTGAGGCCTCCCAGCCATGTGGAAATGTAAGTCCATTAAACCTCTTTCTTTTGCAAATTGCCCAGTTTGGGTATGTCTTTATTAGCAGCATGAAAGTGGACTAATGCAATAGACATTTATTTTTGAGTATTTATTCTTATGTAAATGCTATAATAACTAGCAAAACCCCACCAAGGACTGAAGTAGGTCTGGAACATAGGCTTATACAGAATTCAGTGTTTGTTTCATGGAAAAAGCATGCAAATGTGCCATTTACACTGGAGAGCCTTGGGAAGAAGACTCATAGAGAGTAGTTTTCCCTTTTCTGAGTGGTGCTGTCAATACCGTAGTATTCCAAGATTCTGGGTGTCAGAGGCCAGTTTAAGTCTCAGCTAACCATAGGAAACTCCCACTGAAATCAGCCAGAGAAATATATAAGCATCTTATACAAACAGGATAATTTTTCCTTTCTGCCACAGAACCTGAATTTGGATATATTTACATATCTCTACAAAACATTTGCCTATTTAACCATCTCAGAAAATTGCCTATAAATCTGATAATGTTTTATAGGTCCTTAATCCCACTTTCCCTAAATTAATGAAATTCCCTTCTAGCCTCTGAAATTAACACTCTAGATGTTTACTATGTACTTCTGTTTAGTTACTTTTTACTGCTATCCCTTCCTGGATTTTAGTTTAGCAAACGTCTTCCCACTTTAACACTATTTACTGACCAGCATCTCTCTCTCTCATTTACTTCTGTCCCTCTGTCTCTTTCTATCAGACCTCCTTTTATATGACACTAGACTCTGCAAAGCCCCCTTGGAAATGAGACCACTTCCTGTTAAGTGATCCTGGGGAATGTGGAATGTAAAGACAACTGAGAATAAGGTAGTGTGTCCTATTGTAAAGGTACATAAAAGCCATAAAACAGGAGAGCAGGGCAGGGGGCATGGGTGGGAGAGGAGGGTGGTGAGTTTTGCCATGTGCTGTTTCTCTCCAGATCTGTTTTTTAAAAGTCACTTCTGGCCCCTTGGCCAATCTGCACTTAATTACCTGTTCCTGGCCTATTCCTCAGACAGCCAGCAGTGTGGTCAGTCTATTCCCCCATCACTCTGTGAGGCCCAGCTCTGGGGCGAAGCTGATGTATTACAAATGCCTTGTGGACCAAAACAATGTATCTGTCTGCTAGGATTTTCACTAAGTGGTTAGGATGCCAACCACAGTCCTGATCGTTTTAAATGGCTTGTGATCTGAGGCTAGGGAGATGCTCATTAGTGGCCATAGGAGTCCCATGTCAGGGACAGACTGAAGCAAGTCGCTCTGCTTTCTGCCAGCACAAGCATTAATAGACGAGACTGTGTCAATGAAAGTTCCTGAGACAAAGCCATAGAATAAGGTACTTGTGGACGATTATAAACATTTTGCCCTGTAGTGATTCTCCTCTATCAAACCTACTCCAAGCCTGATAAGCACTGCCTCTTTAGGGGTCATTAATTTGCCTGAAAATTTAAACAGCTGTCACTTGTGATCCTCCTCAGGTGCTCATGTGGGAGAGATTAGCTTGTGTTTATAAGCCGGTCTGTTCATTAAGCGCCTGCCGGTGTGGAACCCCCTCCACAGGCTGTAAGTTAGGCCTGTGCAGATCTCCCACAGATAATTGGGGGCTGCTGCGAATTACACAGTGGTACTGTTGGCCCCAAGGATGGTGTGGCCTTATTAACATCAGCTGGGTACAACACACCATTTTTTTTTTTTTTTTTTAAATGATTTCCAGTAAACCAAGCAAGCCCGCCGAGCTCCACGAGCACTGGGCACTGACAGTTAAAGAGATTGCACAGGTTTGGGTTTGCTGTAATTACCGTCGACTTCTTTCTCATTAACACTTGAAAATCTTGGTTTCACTCTAAGATGCGATGATGCTTCCACGGTCTGTTTTGATGTTCGGATTAGTTCTGGTGTTTTAATGGCTATTATAGTAAAACAAAAAGATACTTCATGAAGCTAAGTGGCTCCAAAAGGAGAAAGAATATTTTGGCAGTGCTTTCTAAATTAGACACTCATGTTTTAGATAGCATTTTCCATTTATATAATCTTTTAATGAAATTTGGTGTATTTCTGCGTTCTCTGATGTTACTAAGTTCTTGCAAAATAATAAAAAGTTATATTTTAACATTTTAAAAAAAGTATTAAATTTATTAAAATTTTTTGTCTATATCTTTAAATAGATTGGACAATTTGCTTTCTAGTCCAATAAACATATAGGTGACACATTTATGTTATTTTCAGTAACAAAATGTTAGATGCTAGAGAGGAAACATTTCCAAAGGTTCTTCAAAATGCTGTCTCCATTGCAGGATTTCATCTTGAAAAGCAGTGACTCATACTCATTGTTGGAACATCTAACTTTAACTCCCACAGACAGCTTAAATGTATTTATACTGAAAAAACTCTTCTTGGGAGGATGGCATGGGCAGTCATTGTAATCACATTGAAAAGGTTGGCAGACTTTACACATTTAAAAGAAATGTATCCTGTCTTTAAGTTCAATAACTTTTTTAAGAACTTGGCCGGGCGCGGTGGCTCACGCCTGTAATCCCAGCACTTTGGGAGGCCGAGGCGGGCGGATCACGAGGTCAAGAGATCGAGACCATCCTGGTCAACATGGTGAAACCCCGTCTCTACTAAAAATACAAAAAAATTAGCTGGGCGTGGTGGCACGCGCCTGTAGTCCCAGCTACTCGGGAGGCTGAGGCAGGAGAATTGCTTGAACCCGGGCGGCGGAGGTTGCAGTGAGCTGAGGTCACGCCACTGCACTCCAGCCTGGCACCTGGTGACGGAGTGAGACTCTTCTCAAAAAAAAAAAAAAAAAAAAAAAAAGAAAAGAAAGAAAAAGAACTTGGCCACAAGATGAACAGCAAATCTTTGAAGTACAAAAGATTTTCCTGATCATTTTCTACCTCATTCCAAATATTCTAAAATTTCTATTTTTAAAGCCTTATTTCTATAAAACTTATTATAGTGATGACATCCTGTAGTTTGAAGGGCACCTCTGGCCTCAATTTTTTTCCTACCCTAGTTGGCCTATGAATGAGGCAGGAAGCAGTCTTTTGTACAGTGCTATTTCTGTAAGTTTAACCTCCAATCCTTTCATTATATTGTAGTCAAGGCAGTGGCTCCAGTAGAAGTTACGTAGTCTTAAAAACATTGTTTTATTAAGTGATTTTTATACCGTTGAGAATCTGTCTTCTCTTTTTATCTTTCTGTTCATGGCTGGTGGGAAAAATAAAAGGTGTCTTCTTATATTTCACCCAAACAAAATCTGACATATAAGCTGAGACATGACGTAACATCACTATGTTCATCTAACCTATACCAAACCTCTGTTGTGCTGGACCCCCATTAGCTTTAGTAGTGATGGCACGAGGTTCAAGAGGCCAAAGGAGAGACCTGGAGCCAGCAAATGAGACATGGGGTTTTATTAGCACAAAACTTACTTACAGGGATGGTCCAGTGGCCACAGGCTGCACAGGAGCACCTTAACCACTTGCAAAAATCAGGCAGTTTCTATAGCATTTTCATTTAGCACCCTCTTCCTAAGTGGCAACCCTCATTTACCCCAAAATAAAGGGTCTTGATCCCCCTGTATGCCTGCATTCCACAGGACAGGCTGAGGGGTTCAGGTGTTTCTCACTGAAAAGGAATGAATCTCTGGGTCGGCCCCTCCTGCCCTTAGCTTGGAACTCTGAACCCACGTTCCGGTGCATCTGTCATACAGGATCATTCTCAGAGCATGGTTAAGTTCTTGCTATCAACTGCATCTACCATGCAACCTCCCATAGTTTGTAAAGTGATGCTTATTTTGGCAACTCTTCAGCAATGTTTTCCATGTATCTTCCGAATCTATTTGTTGATACAGAAATGTTTTGCAGTTTGTCAATATATTAATTTCTGTTAACTACATCAGATATTTTTACTAGGAGGAGAAGGTATTTCCCTGGTGGTATGTGACTTTCACTCTTAACTAAGAAACCACAGAAATGACTTTCAAATAAATAAAATAAATATAGTAAAATGTTATAAATATTTCTGATTTGAGAACAGCATGACTTTAAACACTGATAAAAACTATATTGTATATGTCTATGTTAAAACTGTCTTAGCTTTAAACATTGATAAAAATGACATATACTGTATATGTCTATGTTAAAACTGTCTTAACTTCTAATCATGAGTTAATATCTTAAGGTATAATATGTCCTCATTGTGAGAGTCATTGATAAAAATTGTGGCTGCTTATTGTTAAAAATAATTAAGGTAAACCCATATTTCAAACAATGTTCTTTGAACTAAGATCTTTTTATACATGGCTATGTGATCTTTCTTTCACATGTTGTGTGGCTGATAAAACATTTATAGGAGCTAGCAAATTAGCTGCCTTTTGTCTGGTGTTTTGCTTGTGCTTGAGTTAGCATTTTTTTGTAATCCACTGGGTTATTTGCAAGATTTTAAAAAATATCTACTTGACATTTTGTGAGAGTAAATTCATTTGAAACCAGAGAATCTCTTGGTTCTTTTAATAGGATCCCCCAAAACAAAATGTCAGAATACAACTGACCCTTGAACAGGATGCTGCATGGATCCACTTATACCTGAATTTTTTAAATAGATATATTGGAAAAGTTTTTGGAGATTTGTGATAATTTGAAAAAAAAAAACTTGCAGACAAACCATGTAGCCTTTTTAATATTGAAAAAATTAACAAAAAGATATGTCATAAATGCGTAAAATATATGTTGATACTAGTCTGTGTGTTAATTGGCTGTTGTTATTCGGCTAAGGTTTCTGGTCGAGAGTAAGCTATTAGTAGTTAGGTTTGTGGGGAATCAAAAGTTACACGCAGATTTTCAACTGCACAGAGGGTTGGTGCCTCTAACCCTATGTCATTCAAAGGTCAACAGTACATTGGAAACAAACACATGAGAAAGTGTACTGCTGTAGCCCCTGTTATGTTTTGAAAGTAGTCCTCTCTTACCTTGGGTTACTTTGCCCATTGCATGTGGCAGAGGTGATACAGACTTAATGAGGGGGAATGTCTACCTATGTCACAAAGCTTAGTTACTTTCGTATTGCTTAGATTCACAAATAAGGCTTTAGTGTTTTTCCCCCACATCCTGACAAATTGTCTTTCATTAATGCCCTTTGCGGGGCTACTCCCTGCAAGAAGATAAAAAGTATCTTTGCCTCCCAGTTCTTTATCTAGTTCTGGCTCTGGCTACCAGAGAGTGTTTGTAACAGGACTGGCAATGATACGACTTCAGGGGTTAGTGATTTTCTGTTTTTTGTGGATCGGCTTTGATATTAGTAGAAAAAAGTATATAATCATATGGTAAATTTTCTGGTGGGACTCATACTGCTATATCCAAATGGAAAAATGTTGGAGGTTTTCAAATAAAAATGAAATATGTATTACTGGGTGATATTGTGTGTGTGTGTGTCTGTGTGTAGTTGTGTGTGCAGTTGAATACTGCATATTTCATGTATATATTTGTGAGGGAGAAGCTTAAGTTTTTAAAGACTTCTAAGATGACCTGGACTGGCCTACAAAAATAATAGATTGCCAGGGAGTAAGTAATGTCTGTGCTCTTTCATTTTCTTTACTGAAATGAACACTGAATAGAAGAAAACCCCCAAACTCTATGAAAGATTTTCTTTTAAAGAAAATATGGCTTTTCTAGACCAGTAGAAAACCTTGTGGTTCTTTTTCTGGCATGTTTAAAGAAAAGCTCTGCAACTCAGGTATATATGCTAAATTATGTTAATCTTTAAAAAGTGAAATTCAATTAGTTACTAGACATTTTAATGTATTTGAAGAGCAAAAATGACTACTTGGGCAGGGGTGCTTGTTCACACTGATGAAAATGAGTAAGGCAGGAAAGTGCTAGGAGGGCTGAACCTACATCTTGAGGATTAGAAAGAAAACACATGGGTCTGTTTTTGAAAATGTTTCTCACTCAGATGCTTTTCCCAGACATGTTTTGTGGGTTCTTACCTTGGTGCGATGCTCTGTGTTAGTGGACATTAGAAATTATCAGAGAAAAAAGACAATGTATAAACTTTGAGTCAAAGCTAACAAATAAGCAAAATGTGCTGAATCCATCATTTATGGATGCTTATGTGAAGCATCCCTTTCTTGGAAAGTTTCTAATGCTTCCTGTAAGTAGTCATAACTCAGAATGTCAAGTCATGTGGTGCTGGCAAAAATCCACATTAAATGTTTTATTTTTTTCTTTCCATTTGTTTTTTGTTTGTTTTTTGATGACACTTATTGCTTCATAAAGTTTATGCTCTCTTCTTTCCTTCATAATTGCTTTGTTCTCCATGCTTTTTTTTCTCTGAATAGAGAAGATAGTGTGGGAAGGGAGTTAATGGAGCATAGGTTTTGAACATGGATAGGTCAGTATTGAACCTGGCCATGTTTTGATTTGTACCAAATCATATTGCAGAGATCACATCTGTGTCTCAGTTTCCTCACTGTAAAAGGCAATTCTATTACTGTGGATATAGGTTTGGCTGAATGTGGCCCATACCCCAAATAATAGGGGACATAAACCACTACAAGTTTATTTGTCATTCATATAAAATCTGGGCTGGTATTGTGACTCTGCTCTGGGAAATTACCAGTGCTCTACAATGTGTCAGAGACCCAGGCTCTTTTTATCTTGTTGTTTCAGCATCCTTAGAGTGTTGCCCCATTTACATTATCCAAATGGCTCACTCCCACTTCTGAATACCAATGGTAGGAAAAGAGAACTCGACCTGGAGGCTGTGCCTGTTACTTCTACTCTCATCCATTGGCTGAACTTAATATCTGGCCACACATAGCTGCAAGGGGAGGCTAAGAACTACAGTCCTTATTTTAGTGGCTCTGCGCCTGGCTGAAAATTTGGGATTTTATTGTTCTAGAAGAGGTGAATAGTTATTACTGTTTAAATAGCATTATCCACACAATGCCCACAATTCTTTTAGAGGCCTGCAAAAAGGCTTTAATTTTAATTTTTCTGAAAATCAGAAGAAAAGAAATATGACAATAATGGATATATAATAATGAATCCAGCCTGGATTTCATTTGCTTTTATTCTAATGCAGTCATAAAATAAAATTTCCAAACTTTCTTGTAGAGGGGGAAGACCACAAAGGGAAAATGCCTAGGGCCCGCAAAGTCATGCTGTGTCCCAGACCCTGGAGATGTTACTAAAACCTTCCGTACAATACTGTAAAGGTAGAAATAATGTGAGTCAAAATAGATATAATTACTCTTCTTTCATTGTCATTTTGCCTTTATTGTTATTATTATTGTATTAGTTTTCCCTTAAAGAGACTATTTTTTTTCTGAAGTTAACATCATCATCCTACTTTCCTGGGAACCTCTTCTTCCATATATAGTCAAACCTACATCTCTGTTGAGGAGACAGTTTGTATAACTTGAGGACCATAAACAAGCACCTTTGTCTTTAATTCTCTCATCTACTGACTTGCCTTGTTAGAGACACTCTTTTGGGTTAAGGCATTAACTCTGGGAGGCCCTAGTTGAAAGTTTATGCAACTTGAAAAAATTTCAAAGCAGAGTGTGAAATGTCTGATCTTTATCTACCTGGAAAGAGAAATACAAAATGTATAAAAAAATTCCTCACTGCAAGGTGGAATTTTATTTACTATTTTCATATTTATTTAAAGTTTAAAATAAATAAATTTTATAATTGGAAGCTCCCAATAAATGTAATTTAAAAATTTAAATATATTGTTCAATTGGCAGTTAAAATGCATTAGAATTTATTTTCTTGAATAAGATGGTTGTGTCTTGACTGAGAACAGGGATAAATGCAGGTGATTTAGGAAAATAATCAGGAAGATACCTGATTTATGAGGATAATCTGTACACTATTGCTTTTCATTTTTTTCACAAACTGTTAACAGGCAATTTATCTGCATACTGGGATATGTTTATGTGAATAATACATTTCTCTAAATATCACTATTTAAAACTTAAAAAAATTAATATATATATATTTCAGTTGTATTAGTAGCACAATGGCAACATCTCTTTATTCATACTTTCTTCTAAGATTGTGATTAAAGCTCTAATAATTTTAAATAACCCAAAGCCTTGCATTCAAGCCAGTGTGCAGTCTGCATACACTGATGGATAAACGCAATGCATCTTTCTGAGGCAAACATTTTACTCTATGTAATATGTGCATTAAGATAATCCCTTCCAAATAGGCAAAGATGGTTGTCTTCTTTGGCCTCTTTGCAATCTTCTGCATGAATTTATTTGAAAATATGTTTGAAATTTAAAAGAAAAACAAACAACCCTATTAAAAAGTGGGCAAAGGACATGGACAGATATTTCTCAGAAGACACACATACAGCCAACAAACATGAAAATCCCCGTCACTGATCATTAGAACAATGCAAATCAAAATCACAATGAGATACCATCTCACACCAGTCAGAATGGCTGTTACTGAAAAGTCAAAAAACAAAAGATGCTGGCAAGGTTGTGGAGAAAAAGGAATGAGTTTAGGTTGTTTGTAGGAGTATAAATTAGTTCAACCATTGTGGAAGAGTTTGTCGAATCCTCAAAGACCTAGAGGCAGAAATATTATTCAACTCAGCAATCCCATTACTGGGTATATACCCAAAGGAATATAAATCATTCTGTTACAAAGGTACATGTATGTTCACTATAGCACCATTAACAATGGCAAAGTCATGGAGTCAACTTACATGCACATCAGTGATAGACTGGATAAAGAAAATGTGATACATATACATTATGGAATACTATGCAGCCATAAAAAAGAATCATGTCTTTTGGAGGGACATGGATGCATATGGAAACCATTTTTCTTAGCAAACTGAAGCAGGAGCAGAAAACCAAATACCACATGTACTCACTTGTAAGTGGGTGCTGAATGATGAGAATACATGGACACATGGAGGGGAGCAACACACATGGGGGCCTGTTGGAAGGTGGGGATTGGGAGGGAGAGAGCATCATGAAGAATAGCTAATGGAAGCTGGCTTAATACCTAGGTGATCGGATGGTCTGTGCAGCAAACTGCCATGGCACACATTTACCTATGCAACAAACCTACACATCCTGCACATGTACCCCTGAACTTAAAAGTTGGAAATTAAAAAAACAGAAAATATGTTTGACAGTTGAGTCCCTCTTCTCTCTGCCTTGGCTCTGTAGACAGAACTTGTGAATTTTGCCATGTGAATATGTCTGTACTTGGAGAATGTGTATTTGCACATGTCACCAAGCCTTATTCAATAGTTTATTGCTTTTGATTCCTTAAGTAGACACTTGTGACCTGGGTTAGGATTCTTCTAAATGGATTTAACTGTTATACTCAGGAAGTAAACTTTCTCTTATGTGGCAAGTCAGTTTTAGAAAATGTTTGCATTAGCCCGTAAGTATTTGACGTGGTATAGGAGATAGCCATAGAATGGAAAGGCAAGATTAAATAAACTACAGGTCCTTCTGTCTTTCATTGTCTTGCTTGGGTTTAATGTTAATGGCCTTGAGTGATGGCCTTCCACTCCTTCACCATGAATATGATTTCACACTCTGTAATTTAATAAGCTATTTTCTTAGATTACTTGATTAATATTGAAATTTAATTTTACCTCTTTGTGTCTACCTTGTATTGATCCTCTATGAAGTAAGAAATCATCTTGTCATAGATTACTATTGACACTATTTCTTCTTAATCATTTCTTAGATTATTAAAAACAGATGTACTAGGAATGAATTTCCATCCAGATAGTTGTGTGTAAAGAGTATAATGTTTAAGTTTTTATATAATTTAGCTTATTACCTATTTGAGTTCTTTTCTGTTACCATAGGAAGGAACATTTATTTCCATTAATTTGGGATTTCCTCTCCTTTGTATTTCCTTAGGGAATGTATTTACGATTTCTGAGAGGATGTATAGTGCCACAACATTGATTGGGTAGGGGATTCGTGTGGTCTCTCTGTCATATTTCCATGGAGATATCAGATGGGATATCCACTCTCCTAATTGGTCCTAGGTCCATAGTCTGCTGCTGGGATGTCCTTAGCTCCCTGGGCGTAATTCCTTTGGCTGTGAGGGCTCTTCCTGGCTTCTGCATCACTCACAGGAACTGGAAATCTTTCTGCTTCCATTTGACATGCTGACACATTGGTGTCTGTTGGAGGCTATCTGTGGCTTAAGGCTTTCTAGGTACTTGGCCTCCTCGAGACACTGAGAGAGAGAGAGAGAGAGAGACGAGAGAGAGAGACTGATTGTTGACTTGTGTATCAATAAACACCTCTCAGAACAAACATCAGTAGTTTGTGCTTCCTAGAGCCTTTTCCTGGAAACCAGACACTATTTGTCTCAGTGCCCTATAAAAATATGTTAGATTCTTGTATCTCCTTTGAGCTCACCTCTGGGAAACAGGGGCAAGACTCTCTCTCTTAGGATCCGGGAGGATTTGCTTTCCTTAAAATTTCCTTCCATCTTTCTTCATCTCCCCTGCTGAAAAACTTTGATTAACTCTGGACAGAAGTCAGATTATCTTAAATTTAAAAAGTGTCTTGGCCAGGCACAGTGGCTCACATCTTTAATCTTAGCACTTTGGGAGGCCAAGGTGAGAGGATTGCGCAAGCCCAGCAGTTTGAGAGCAGCATGGGCAACATGGTGAAACCTGGTCTCTACAAAAAATTAGCCAGGCATAGTGGGACATGCCCGTTATCCCAGCTACTTGGGAGGCTGAGGTGGTACAATCACCTGAGCCTGGGAGGTTGAGGCTGCAGTGAACCAAGGTCATGGCACTGCACTCCTGTCCAGGTGACAGAGTGAGACCAGGTCTCAAAAATAAACAAACAAACAAACAAATAAATAAATAGTCGCTTAAAGAAAAACCAGGAAAGCTTGCCCTAGACCAACTCTAAATCAAAGAACACGGGGAAGATTATCTGCTCAAATAAAGAAAATAATTAAAGGGCCGGAAGAAAAAAAGTAACAGGTGAATATCACAAAAATATGATTCTGACACATTTTAGTCTCCATTTTCTACATGAGTTTCTGCTATCTGAGCCTTTAGAAAATATTTTCTAAAATTTTCTTGGAATAGAACACAGTTGACTCATTCATCCAAGTGATGGTTTTCAAAGCATCTTACCTCTCTCCTCTGTATTCCTAGTACTACTTCCTTCATTAAGAAAAGTATCCCCATCAGTGTACGGGAGAAATAAAGTAACATTTAGCAAAACTAAAATTCAGATCATTAGTAGTATTTTTTTATAAGTTTAATATAGAGGAAGACAGATTGGTAGCAGGGTTTGCTATATTCTGTGATTTTTAAAAACTAAATTGTCTGTGATTTTTCTGAGAGTTGTTTGTAGACACACAGGTCAATAACTCTCTTCCCCCACCTGCCCACGTTTCATTTTTACTCTTCCTGGAAGAGCAAAGATTTCCTACAGTAAAATTGCATAGAATCTATGTCCAGTATCAAAAGTTATTATGATTGAAATGCTCAGACCTAAAGGGCAACTATAATAAACTTTGCTTCCAAGGGAAATCAGCCTTTGAAAGGGTAATTTAAGCCAAAGGAAAGGTCAGACTGGCAGAGATACACATATCCACTTAGGGACAGATGGATTCTAGACAGATTTTAGAATATAATCCACAACTCTAATGTGTTCATGGCTGATACTTTTCAGTTTTGACACCCTGTCTGACTGAGTTTTGTTACCACATTTTTTCAACATTCTACTCCATGCAGGAACTATCAGTCAAAAACAGGTGACATGCAAGGTGAAATTTATTTGATATCCTTGACTAGTGGTTAAAATGTGAATTCTGGTATCAGATTTCCTGGGTTTAAGCCCAACTCTACCATTTAGAGACTGGCCAAAACAATTTGACCAAGACATTTAGCTTTTCTATGACTCCTCAGAAAGTTATTTTAAAAATTAAAAAATATTTAATGTAACAAGGTTAGAATCATACGTATATTCAACACATATTATTATTCATATAAAGGGTTTTCTATTTAAAATATTTACAAGTTGACATACGATTCCAAATCTGAGAAAATCCCCCATTTGTCTACAGTTGTTTTTTTTTTTTATATGTAAGAAAGGCTTTATGATTTCACTGGGAGAATATGTGAGCAATTATTCTAGAAACCCTTGAATGTGGAGACAAATTGGGTGGACCCATGAATGGTTAGAGCTGGAAAAACAACTTTTGTGTTTAGCATACCACTTTATTGGATGTCCATATAATTGTGCTGTGTGGACAAAGAACTGTGTTTATTTGCTTTTTATGCGTATACAGAATCCATGGTGATGGGAGAAACTTGTCTAATTTGAAACTGTTTACCTTCTACTGAAAGATTGCGTAGCATCTATGACCAGTATCAAAAGTTATGATTGACATGCTCAGACTTAAAGGGCAACTGTTATAAACTTTGCTTCCAAGGCAAATTAGCCTTTAAAAGGGTAATTTAAAGTCAAAACAAAGGTCAGGCTGGCAGAGATACACGTATCCACTTAGAGACAGATGGATTGAATCTGCACTTGCATTGGTAGCCAATTAGGTAAGTGAAAACTTCTGCTGTGAGTATTTCAGCTTTAAAAACTTGATATAACAGAAGTTTGATAATAGTAACTAAAATTAGAAATGGAATAACAGTGCTGTATTAGAACTGGAAACTGGAAACTGATAGGGGATCTTTGTTCCTCTCTAATTTTTTAGTCTCCACTTATTGAGGGGGATGGCTAGCGAAGTTTGAATATATCGTATTAGTAAAAAATCAGTTATAGGCTGGGTGCAGTGGTTCATGCCTATAATTCTAGCTCTCCGGGAGACCAAGGTGGGAGGATCACTTGAGCCCAGGAGTTCAAGACCAGTCTAGGCAACATAGTGAGATCCCATCTCTAGTATAAAAAAGAAAAGAAATTAAATTTAAAAATCAGTGATGTAAAAATTATGGGCTGGGCACTGTGGCTCATGCCTAGAATCCTAACACTTTGGGAGGCCAAGCCCAGATTTGGGCAGATTGCTTGAGCCCAGGAATTTGAGACCAGCCTGGGCAACATGGTGAAATCCCATCTCTTAAAAAAAATTAGCCAGATGTAATAACGTACACCTGTAGTCCCAACTTGAGCCCAGGAGGTCGAGGCTACAGTGGATGATTGGCTGAGACCCTGCTCCTAAAAAAATTATGGTAAAGAGCAGCCTCATGGTTGAGCTCACACCAAGGTGAAAAAATACTTCACTAATTACTGATGCATTTGTGAAAAATAATTGGGAAATAACATGGTGTTGTAGATCACCTTAAAACTAGTTCTAGATCCTTTCAGTTCTCACTAATTAGTTAATTAAGTAAAATATTACTGAGGATCTACCATTTTATGACATTGGATGGAAAAATAAAACATAGTGTGAATAATAGCGAGAAAATCTGTTAATAGTAGCTAATAATAGTAGCTCAGAAACTGGAGTCCAGAGGGAGACAAGAGCTGATCACATGGAATGGGTCCACTTGCATGAAGTGATAGTTGCATCCGTAGAACTGGCTGAAAAACCTCCACAGAGAATAAAGCGAAGGAAAAGAGGAAATATTAAAGGATGAAATATCAACATTCAGGGAAAGATAAGAGAAAAGCCAGCACTAAAGGGACAAATCAGTATCAGAGAAGTGGCAGAGAGCAGGGCTAGGGGGAGAGAACTTTGAGGTTGAGGGAGTGAGGCTTCTGGTTCAAAGTGACATATTGAACACATGTATATCTATTCTGCTTCCATAAATCCTATTAAAATAAAATTTAAAAGTACCAAAGGTAATAAATTTATAGCAGTTCTCAAATCAGGCAGAGACACATGCAAACTATTAATCTTGATGAGTTTCTGGAAGATAGAAAATATGTTACATATTAAAAAATGGAGAAGCGGGAGCGCAGCCTAGAATTATCATTCACAGAGGGCTGCGTTAAGGTAGAAGTCATGCTGCCTGAGGCTGGTGCCTCTGAAGTTCTCCCAGCCTGGAGATAAGACTTCCAGCTTTTCAAGAAGGCAGTGGCCAGAGATCTAGGTCTATGGTTGTTCTCCAAACAGCTGTACCTTTTCTGGCACTGCTTGCCAAAGACATTGGTTTGGGATTCCCTGAGTAAAACCCAGGGCTGTTTGGGGGTTAGCTTGCTCCCTAATTTCTGCTCACATGGTTTTAAAAATCTTGTGGATTTAGAGATTACAGTCCATCTCTCCTATTGAAGAAGGCTTTTGGGGAACAGGAGTGCATGCTGGCAGAGACAGCCCACACTAGCAAAGTGTGTCAACTAAGCTAGCCCTCAGTTCATGACTTTAAATTGGCAAATATCATATTAGAGGAGAAATAATCTACACACACACACACACAGTGCCAACATGAACAAATGAGTTGACTCCAAAATAAGCAGATAATTTAGGACACAGAACATAATTATATATAATATCTATTTTATCTCGCTATGTAATTATATATATAATAGTCATTATAAAAAAGAAGCAACATAGAACTATAAAGACTTACTGGAAATTTAGGAATATGATGTCTGAAAATAAGAAAAATGAAAAATAAGTTCTGAGATAAAACCTGATGAAATCTCTTAGAAATTGGAGTAAAAGAAAACTAGGAACATGTAGAAGCAAAGTTTAAAGTCTTAGAAGATCCATCTGGGAAAGCTGGGATCCTTCAAAAGGAGTTTAAGAAAGAGAAAAGAGAACAGAATATCCTAAAGAAATTACTGGAGAAATAGTGAAAGAAAACTTATTTTTTAGCCACATGCCTCTTCAGCTTGGAAAAAAAAAATCACAGGATGAAGAGCATACAATTGAACTGGAAAGACCACACCTACACGAAGGCTCATGAAGGGTAAAGAGGGGATTTTGAATGCCTCCACTTATTGCCTCCAATACGTGGGAATCCAATTCCTCATAAGATATATTGTATGCTTGAAAACTGAGATCTAAGAAAATATTATTTAGAACCTATAAGTAAATGCCCAACCAAACTCTCAAGCAAGAGTTTGGTAAAATAGTTTAGGTAAAATAAGGACATTTTTGGATATATAAGACATAGAAAATGTTACTACTTATAGATCATCCTCTGAAAGACTTGCTTATGGAATTTATCCAACAAAAAGAACAAAGAAACTCAAGAAAGAGGGAAAAAAATGAGATCAATGAAACAGAGTACTTACTCTATCGTGTATCGTGATTATGTAGCAGAATATCTCTGTTTTGTAGGAAATATACACTAAATAATCAGAAATGATGGAACAAGAAGTGAGCAACTTTCTCTCAAATGGTTCAGGAAAAAATACTTTGTATTGTATCTCTACCTTTTCTGTAACTGCATGATAATTATGAAATAAAGATAATTTAAAAAATAAAATGGAGGGGAAGAAATTGTAAAAGGTAACAAGAAAAAAAAAAACAGTCACCTTTCCAGTGAGTTCCACACTCTTCTATCTAAAATCCCACACCCAATCTCCATTCCTTAGCTCTCCCTAGCTCACCTTCCTAACATCAATCAACAATTGACTTATTATTATATATTTAACAGTTTGTGTTTCTTGTCTTTTGCCTCTGCCTCAACAACTGGTATAAACCTTTCAAGAGGAGCTCTGTTCACTGCTATATCTCCTGAAAATGGAACACTGCCAAAACATACTGAGTTCTTGATAAATATTCGTTGAATGAATGGCAAACCTTATTATTACAAACAGTAGCAATAAGTAAAATGTCATTCTTCACAAAACATTATTCCTAAAACAGCCACTACTTACTATGGCTTATTATTTGAGATTACCACATTTCACTGCAATTTTGACATGGAAAGAAATCCATTTAAACACCAGTTGTAAGATTATTGTCCCCTGGGATGTTCTTGAAATTAAGATGTCTTCTATAATTTATCTAAGGGAGGGATATTTTAAATGCTGGTTTTCAATTTTAAGATTATAAAGAAGGTGATCTGACACATCATTCTTTTTAACAAACAAAGTATAAATCAATTTTAATATAAGTACCAAAAAAATTTTAAAAAGAAAAAATAGTGCCAGAATATCAGTTATGCAGTTGGTCTAGAATGCAAATTAGAACAGGAGTATGAGGGCTCCAGGAAGAATTTTGTCTAGGAGAAAAATAATTTCCTATCATAAAACATATGATTAAGAAGCTAAGTGACCTTAATGACAAGGTGAAAGCATAGCATTATGTCAATAAATAAATAAAAGGATTATGCTGCCCCAACCCCTATTTATTAGTTATATGCTCTTTCCAACAGCAAGTTAATGACAAGGAAACCACCCCCACTCCACGTCCAATCACACTACTTGATATTAATGACAAGGAAACCACCCCCACTCTGCGTCCAATCACACTACTTGATGTTAATGACAAGGAAACCACCCCCACTCCGTGTCCAATCACACTACTTGATTCTGCAGGGAACTACATTTAAATAACTATAATATTGTAAAAGCTGGGTTTGGATATTTTCTTGTTTTTTGTTTCTGTTTACTTATAGACAAAGCAGAGTTACTTTTAGTTGTAAGAAGATAAGTTATATAAAATTGTGCATAATAAAATGTGAAATAATGCATACAATGGATGAGTCAAGAAGTAGAGGTTACTTTTTATTTGAAGACAGAGATGAGTAAAGAAAAACACTTAATAAATAAAAGTATGCCTCTTAGAGCCCGTGGATGTGAATGTGTGGGGGTAGGGAGGTGAAAAAGCAAATTAAGTCAGCAAAATTCTTCACTCTTCATGATAGAGGTAGTAGTGAGAGCTAGTTTTAGCGGATAAATGAATGAAGGTAAACATGATGGATATAACCACCAAAAGAAACAGAAATGTTTATAACTGGTTATCAAAAATGGGCAGTATGATTGAGAGCAAAGGATAGTTAACTTTTAATCTTAAATTCGCTCAGTTTGGAAACGTTAAATTATGTATGATACACACAGAAAAATGTCAAGTATAATGAGCATTGACTATGAATATTGGTTTCCCTGACAAGTAGAAGGGAGGGATAGTGAGCAGAGGACTTTGTCACACTCTTTGTTGAACAGTTTTCAATTATTATTACTATTTTTGCAATGAGTTATTTTGTTTTTAAATAAAATGATATATATATGCTATTATAGAATAAGAAGATGAACAGGCAACAGAGTTCAATGCTGGACTGAGACTAGGCTAAATCAGAAGAACCAAGATTTCATTGGATTTGGTAGTTTGGAGGATACATAATGAGTGCAATTTTTGTAGAGTGTAGGGACGGAATAGAGTGGCAGGGGAACTCTCTCTTCACTGAGAAGTGAAAAGGAGTGGGGGCAGCAGGTATGAATACAAGCTAATTTTAAGAAGTTTTGATAAGCAAGGAGAGAGTGTGTGGAAGCTAAATAGCTGACATTTAAAGATCACGATTACTTAACGATCACTTAGCTTGTAAAAGAGAGGGTACCATATCTTATAAATGAAAGGATCATGCTATATACAAAGAGCGCTGCATGGTCATCTAAAGGTTTTCCAAGAAAAGATAACATCTGTATATTTGTTATCCTTTCTATTTTGGATGAGGCAAGCATCTAAAACATTTTCTTGGAGGCTTATTTTACAATTTTAAGGCTCTTCCTATCTCCCTCCACTCAGCCCACCTTTTCCAAAATGCCTTTTGTAGACACTCCCTATAGAGGCTTCTGAAGTTATTAAGACACAATTATGTTTCTAAATGGTAAATGTTTGAGGCATCTTTGACTATATCCCACTATCCATACATATTTATAAAAATGCAGTGAAGTATCAGTGGGCTATTTTTTCATTTCATAAAGTGATGTCATATTAAATAAACTCTGGTCCTTAGCCTTTATGACAAATATGCTAAATTGATAAACCATCTATCTTTGCCATCCAGAAATTACTGAATGACACTTGATTGTCCTTAGTAACTAGAATACTTCCTTTGGTGAATTCAAGACACCTCATTCATTTCAATTCAGTTTTTTTGGGCCAGATCTTAATTTGTTTTTGTCTTATTTTTTAAGTTTTCAATTTTTAAAAATTGACATACGATTATATGTAATTATGGTGCAAAACATATTTTGATATATATGTCTATATATACACAATGTAGAATGACTAAATAAAGCTAATTAACATACTCATTACCTCATATACTTATCATTTTTGTGTGATAAAAGCATTTAAAATCTACACTTTTAACATTTTTGAAGTATACAATACATTGTTACTAACTGTAATCACCATGTACAGCATATCTCCTAAACTTATGCCCCCTGTCTAACTGAGATTTTGTATCCTTTGACCAACATCTCTCTAATCCACCCTCCATCCCCAGCCCCTGGTAACCTCCATTCTACTCTGCTTCTATGAGTTCATCTTTCAGACTCCCCATATAAATGAGATCATGCAGTCAGATACCCATTTGTGCAGCCAGATAGGGTCCAGGGAAATAATCGGAACTCATTTTATTTTGCCCTCTATCCTCTGTTGTTCTAATTTTTTCTTTATCCTCTGTACCGTCCCTCAACTTACTCACATCGGGCATCCTAATGTACTCAGTATCTTGCCCAGTGCCGCTGCAGCCCAGCTTCTAGCAAAACCTGATCTTGAGAAAGATTCGGAGAAATTCATCCAACCTAAATAAAGCTAGTACAATGTCTGGCAGGATTAGGCTTTCAATAAACATTGCATGCATGCATGAGATGTAGATGCCTAATAATGCTTCTTCTGCCTATTGATTGCTGGGTAGCAAACTACCACAACACAGAGTAGAAAAAGAACCATTTTAATATGCTCACAGATTCTGAGGATCAAGAATTCAGTAAGGTACAGAAGGGACAGCTCTCTCGTCTCCATATTTTTGGGGCTTCAGCTGAGATGACTCAAATAGCTGGATGACTCTAATGGCAACGTTGGGACAGCTGGGACTTGGAGGGTCCTCCTGAAGATGATGTTTTACCTCACATGTCTGATGTGTGACTTGGGATGACTGAGGGTCAGGTTAACCTGGGATTGCCAACAAGAGTGCCTACATATCGCCTCTCCAGCGTGGTGGCCTCAGGGTGGCTGCACTTCTTACATAGCAACTCAGTACTCTAAGTATGAGCGTTCTCTGAGTACAAGGTGCATGTTGCAGGGTCTCTTATTATCTAGTCTTGGGATTCACATATCATCACATCCAACATATTCTGTTGGTCAAAGCAGTCAAAGTGTTTATCAAAACTTAAGAAGGGACAGAGACCACTTCTCAGTGAGAGGCGTATCAGCAAATTTGTGGTTGTGAAAACTGATGCTTAATCGTTTGCCTAAGACAGTTTGCCTCTTTACGGAAGACAGGAATTGAAAAAAGCAAATAGTGAATAGTGGAATTTCAGGCATCTGCAAGCAGGTAGAAAAAAATAATTTTAGGAAAGGGACCGTTTTAGTGATGCAAAAATGACTCAAGGCAGTTTCAAGAAGACTCTCTTTAGGATTTCAGTATGGTCTTTCCTATTGAACTTCTCCAGACTAATGAAAGTATTATAATACCAACTTTTAAGGAGGAGACAGGGAAGAAACTAACTTTGATTGAATTCCTCCAATGTTCCAAGAACCCAAAGAGTGCTTTTGTAGTTTATGTCTGCGTTAATCAATGCTGCCAATAACTCTGAACAAGAATATATGGAGTAAGCTTAGATATACCATCAAATATCTTTAGGAAAATAATACAGTTACAATGTCTTTGGGTTTAATAAAAAAAGAAGTTATAATCTAAAATATATATATATATATATACACATACATGTACATTATTTAGGACCAGGAGCAGTGGCTCATGCCTGTAATCCCAGCACTTTGGGAGGCCAAGTTGGGAGGATTGCTTGAACTTGAACCCAGGAGTTTGGGACCAGCCTGGGCAACATAGTGAGACTCCATCTCTAAAAAAAAAAATTAACCAGGCATGGTGGCATTCCTTGTAGTTCTAGCTACTCAAGAGGTTGAAGTGGGAGGATTGCCTGAGACCAGGAGACTGAGGCTGCAGTGACCCATGATCACGTCACTGCACTCTAGCCTAGATGACAGAGTGGGACTCTGCCAAAAAAAAAAAAAGTACATTCTTTGGGTGATTCTTACCACAAAACTCAAATCTCACCACTATGCAATATCTATGAAAGAAAGCTGCATTTGTAGCCCTTAAATTTATGCAAAAATAAAGAATAAAATGTATATAAATGCATTTATACATAATCTTGCTTATATGTAGTATACTTCCTGACTTATTTGTCATACTATGTGGTACATTTTTTTCTGTGTAGTATTTATAATATTATAATTGGGTTTTTCAGAAGATTTATACTATCAGATATCTTATAAAAATGAAATTTTTTTCAGTGGAGAGAAATAAAAAGTTTACAGAGTTTCTGAATTCCAATATAAAAGTTTCATTTTCTGCAATTTATAAGGCAAAACCTTTTCTATTTATATATGTATTTATTATGGCAATACAGAAAAGGCCAAAAAAAATTACAATGTGATGACAAAATCAAATATTACTAAGAACATCCTGAAAAATACATAAGACAAGACCGAATATGAATTTCTAGTTTATCACCAACATAGCCTATCTTAATGATGAGCAAAACATTATATTGGAATAAAATACTTTGAAAAAAACCCCAGAAACTAAAAATATATTGCAGAACTGTTCAGATTGCCAATGGTAAATAAAAGAATGTGATTATTACTGAACAGCAGCAAATTGCTCAACAAAACACATGTATAATCTCATTAGTAAAGAACTTCTTAATTTTTTTTGTCTTGAAGGTTTTACAAAGCTATCCTGATAAATGACCACCAGTAGCTCCAGAAAAGGCTTTGTGGAAAACTCATGGCATATATACTCATGCATCGCTTAACAATGAGGGTATGTTGTGACAAATGTGGTGTTAGGTGATTTTGTCAGTGTGCAAATATCATAGAGTGTACTTATACAAACTTAGGTGGTATAGACCACTATGCTCCTATGCTAGATGGTATAGCCTATGGCTCCTAGGCTACAAACCTGTACAGCCTAAAACGGTAGTGAATACTGCAGGCAATTGTAACACAACAGTATTGGTGTCTCTAAACATATTTAAACTTAAATATACAAAAATATTTTTCTTCAAGAGCAAATTAACCTGGATTTACTTTATAAACTGTTTGAACTCGTTTGTAGTTACCCTTAGCTTAAAACACGAGTACATTATATAGCTATAAAAAATGTTATTTTTTATTATATAAGAACTATTTTAACCGTTTTTTTTTTTTTTTTTTTTTTTTTACTTCTTAAACTGTTTTGTTAAAAACTAAGACACAAACACACACATGAGCCTAGGTCTCCATAGGGTCAGGATCATCAATATCATCCCCTTTTACTTGTATTGTCCCACAGGAAGGTCTTCAGGGGCAATGACACTCATGGAACTGTCATCTCCTATGACCAACAATGCCTTCTTCTGGAACACCTTCTGAAGGATTTGCCTGAGGCTGTTTTACAGTTAATCATTTTTTTTTTTTAATTTTAAATAAGCAGGAGTACAATCTAAAATAATGATAAAAGTATAGTATAGTAAATGCATAAACCAGTAACGTAGTCATTTATTATCATTATCAAAGATTATGTATTATACTTAATTGTATCTTCTAGACTTTTATAAGACTAGCAGTGCAGTCGTTTGCTGACATTGGCATCACCACAAACGTGTGAGTGACATGTTGTGTGATTGTGTCGCTAGGTGATGTCACTAGTCACTAGGTGATAGGAATTTTTCAGCTCCATTATAATCTTAAACGACCATCATCATATATGCAGTGCGTTGTTGACTGAAATGTCATTATGTGGCACATGACTGTAAACCAGTGGTCACATTGTAGGATTTTTCTTCAAATAGATCCAGGCTATCCCCTAGTCAGGAGACTACAGGCCTCTGAACTGTCTCAGGGAATGATGAAAAGCCTTGAATCTCCACTTGGATGATTCAAGTAAGATTTCTTCCTAGCAGACCTAGAATTTTTCCATTTATATGTGTCTAGCAGCATCTTCATAGACTGGTCATCTATTTCACTTCCACAGACCCAGTGATTAGCTTGCCACCACCACATGTTTCTCAGGTCTCTTATTACATTCTAACACTGGAGTTGATTATGGTTATCTTTTACACTTTGTCTCTGACAAAGCACCATCCTTGGCCTCTTTTATATAGGAATCTTATCATTATTACTGACATGAGGGAAGCCAACTCCATTGTAGCATCCTTCAGCATCACCTTTAGTACAGAGAGAACAGCTACTGCAGGGTTCTTCCAGGTGCTGCTGCCCTTTGCCCATTGTGTTAAAGGAATGCTTGGTTAAGGAAATGATTTTTGCGACCTCTCAGGTGAATATAGTTAAGTGCTAGTGGTATAGAAAAATGCTGAGTCAACATTGTATGTTTCATGTTTCTTTCTTTTTTTTTTTTTTTTTTTTTCGGAGACAAAGTCTCACTCTGTCACCCAGGCTGGTGGCAGGAACTTGGCTCACTGCAACCTGTGCTTCCCAGGTTCAAGCAATTCTTCTGCTTCATCCTCCTGAGCAGCTGGGATTATAGGTGCACGCTACCATGCCCAGCTAATTTTTGTATTTTAGCAGAGACGGGTTTCACTGTGTAGACCAGGCTGGTCTTGAACTCCTGACCTCAGGTGATCCGCCCACCTTGGCCTACCAAAGTACTGGGATTGCAGGGGTGAGCCACCATGCCCAGCCAACATTGTACATTTCTAAGGAGAACTAGTGGACAGTTATACAAGAAAGTTATACTTGTTATCAGTTTTCAATCCCCTTCCACTCCAGATTTTATAAAGATTATCATGAATTTAGCAACTATTTATTGAACACTTACTGTGTGCCAAGCACTGTGCCATGTGCTAGAGATTATAAATAGAATAAAATGTGGATCCTACATTGTGAGTCTCATGAGGGGGTTTATGTTCTATACTGTGAATTCTGCAGGTAATAGAATCTATAAATTCGGTTGGCTCCAACATAGTAAACAATGTAAGGACATCACTTCTTTCTTTTCTCATAATGTGTGAAACTTACCAGGTGAGAGATTTTTTTTCCCTCCCTCATTGCTTTCTTTTATTTCTCCTTTTCTATGGTGTTATGCTGGCTTTTATTAAATTATTAAGAACCACTGTTTGAACTTGCAAGTATGACACCGTTAAATGCCATTAGTGCATCATCTTATTTTTAATTACCTAAAGCAATAAATCTTACATAGTCTGTGGATCTAGGAACTTGTAAAATCTCCTCTCGATTACTATGGATTTGAAATTCAAAAGACATTAAACAAACAAACAAATGAAAAAAAAATAAACACCTTTCTAAATGCCTTTTGCATTTGCTTCCTAGTTCCCTAGCAACTATGAGCTAGACAGATGGCAGAATGCCCTCAGTTTGGGGCCATGTTTATATGATCATAATCAATTATTTTTTAAAAATGAAAAATATTTCTTGAGAGCTAGTTATCACAACTATGCTATATCTAGTGATAGAAATTGAAGGAGTTTTTTCTTCTTTGTATATAACCTTAATACTTTTCTGTAGGTGTTGTGATTACTTCCCCAATACCACTAGTATGTCTGTATATTTTTTCTAAATTATTTGTTTGATAGACTGATTTTATGAAAAATAAAAGTAATAAGAATAGATACTTTTCTTTCATCAATAACATCTATATCTTTTTTTTTTAAATGAGAATTGCTATAGCTAGAATTGAAAGCAAGTATCACAGGCTCTCTTTAGCACTTTAAATGATAACTGATAACATGACTTAATTTGTATCTTATTGTCCGTCTCTGTCTTTTTCCTCTCCTTCTCAGAGCCCATCTGGCAGGAAATATTGTTATGCCACATTCTCATGTCATTTATAGTAAAACTCTGACCTGTAGTCATCTGGCTTGGTATTTGATAAGTAAATTCCAATTTTGAGACTTCCAGAAAAAAAATAACCAATTTCTCTAGTAAAAAGTTTTATCTCTTGCAAATCAAATGCTCTTGCTTTCATATCATTGGCTTTTATGGACTTAAGTTAAATCTTTCCTGAAACCCAGCCATGAAATGTCAGCAATTATTTTAAATTCTGGACAATGTCTGACTTTCCCTTTCCTGATGCAGTGAGTCTTGGGACCCTGGACTAATTTTAATCGTGGAAGAGTTTTTGGGGAAGGGATGTTAAAAAACAAAGTAAAATAATTAGGTAATATTTCAAAACAATATACTATTATATTAGCCCATACCTTATAATATTGGGATAGAAAGTAGAATACAATATTACTCTATATAAAGGAATCTTTAGGCCTCTGTATTAGTTATCTAATGCTGGGTAACAAGTCAGCACAAAACTTAGAGGCTAAAAGAAATGAACATTTATTATCTTTTATGGTTTTTGTGGGTCAGGAATTTGGGAGTAGCTTGGCTGGGCAGTTCTAGCTCTGTGGTGTCTCATGAGGTTGTAATCATCAGTCAGCTGAGATCGAAGTTATCTAAAGTTTTAACTGAGACCGGAGGATCCATATCAAAGGTGGCTTTCTCACATGACCCGAAAGCTGGTGTGGCTGTTGGCAGGGGTCTCACTTTCTCTCCATGTGAGTGTTTCCACTGGGCTACTTGAGTGTCTTTAGGTTATGATGACTGTGTTCCCTTGGAGCAATCCAATAGGTCAAAGCCAAAGCTGCTTCTCTAGTTTCATAGCTTTGGAAGTCATGAGGGAAATAAGAAAGTGGTAACAATTTGCAAGGAAAGGTGAGGTTTTTATGGGATACTGATTCTATGGTTAAGAGAAGGGAAAGTACCCAGGCCATCATTTCTTCTACCCACTCCCAAGGCAGTAGTTTATTGATTTGGCTGAAATCTTTTTGAATGTTGACTAAAAAAGTTAGTAATTAAAATACAGTTTGGTAATGTAGTTTACTGAGCTGATATGATTTTATCTTTAAAACATTCATATTTAAGCACAAAGCATCATTTTTTTCCTTTTTTATTTGACTGAATGCCTTGGCATCATTTGAACGCAAACTATGTAGGAACATTTGATAGAAATTGCAGGCATTCTTCTAAAAGGAGACAAGGACTAACACAGCAGAAAGGAGTTGGACTCTGGGTCTAGACACAACTTAGAATCTTGATTCTGTTATTACCCGTGAATCTGGGTAAGTAAAGTTCCCTAAGCCTCACTTATTAAATGGAAATAATAATACTTACCTCCCAGAATTACTAGTAGGAATAACGGAAAAAATATAGGATACAGTCTCTGGCAAAGACAGGTACTTATGAATGTGCAGCATTCAAATTCAAATTTAAATCAGGTCCTATCACTCCCTCATTTAGAACCTGGCAATGCTTGCTCTCACTTTTAGAATGAAACCTAAACTCCTTTCCCTGTCTTGTAAAGTCCTACATGATTTTTCCTCAACCGCAAGCCTAGGAGTATACCGTCTTCCCTCTCACCCACTAATCTTTCATGAACACTTCAGTCCCATTTGTTTACTTTTCAAAAGTGACTCATTCCTACCTTGGTGTCTTTGTACTACTAGCTTTTTTCTTCTACCTGAATTGGTTTCTTCCTAATTTTTACATGACTGGCTCCTTCTTACACTTTAAATTTGTTCCTTCTTCAGAGGTTGACTACCCTGTTTAAAATAGTCATCTGTTCACTTTAATTCTTTGCATAGCATTTACCTGTAATATTTTTTCATTACATCTACTTGCCTGCCTACCTACTTACCTATATATCATTCCATCTACATTTATTGTTTCTTCTACTAAAATATATGACCCATGAGAGCAGGGACATTGCCTTTCTTGTTCATTGCTTTTTCCCTAGTACTCAGGCCAGTGCTTAGCACAATTAGCAGCTTAGTAAAACATCTGAATGAACCAACTGGTGTGATCTCCCCCTGCCCCCACCTCTTCTGTTCTTGAATAAGATACAAATTTTCTGAGAGAAGAGAGGCTAGGAAAAGCAGAATGGAAGAAAGTCAAAGATGCCATGACTGTGCTTTAGCTTACAAAGCATCTGTTGGCTAAACTTTAACTTGAAGACAATTTTATGCTACTTAAAAAAGTTCTTTAAAGGAAGTTTTATTTTAGTAAACAAGTGTCTTATCCCCCAGAAGCAGTATCCTACAACTGCTAATCTGACAAACTTGACTTTCTAAGTGATGGCAGATGTGCTGTGTTGTTTGACTGTAATCTTATAATTGTTAATTGTGCTACTTGAGGTTTGTATCTTTTTTCTCCTTTTAAATTTTTTCTACCACATACTATCCTAAAGTTTTACTTATAGATTATAAATATCTGAGAAGCAAATAGCATGGATTCTAATGACAGTGTTCCACATCTATGTTGCGCTTTGTACATTGCAAAATGTTTTCACACTTATTACCCTATTGATTAAGCTATTTTATTTGTAAAATGTGTTTAGTTCACGTTGCCTATGTTCTTTATTGGCAATATCTCTCTAATTATCAAAGAAGTAGAAAGATTTTCAGAAATATTGTGTTTATGTTTTTTTTTCTAAACTCAATACTAAAATTTTTCCCCCCTATATGCTGAATTAACTCTTGGATTACCAAATGTTTTTAAACTCTGTTTTTCTTTTTGTCAATGCTTATCATATGTCTATGGGCATTTTTCCATGTCTTTAAAGAGATCTTTTATTTTTAATCAGTGTTTATTGTTTCATGTATTTCTCCCTCTTCTGTTTAATAAATCCCCATGAAAACCTTTGTACAGCTTTTGCACAAAGCCTAATGTTGATTCCCGCTCTTGTGGGGGGCAGAGACCAGGCCTGGTCCTATCTGTTGCTCATGCCTTCATGTGGAAGGATCTCCGATGCCTTATACCTTGTTTTGGGGTTTATTCAGATTTTTGCTGCTTAAAATATTCCAATAGCACCTCTGTCGGACTTAGTTTAGGAGATTTCTTAGAAACTTTTAAGCATTTTAAAATATTGCTAATTCTTTAATTCCATAAATTTTTATTTTACAAATATCAACCCTTTTCATAAACATCTTGACAATGCAATCCTTGCTTTTGTTTTTCGGCCATTTTCATTCAGTTCTTTTTTTTTTCAACATAACTTTTTAATTATTGCTATTTCTTATAATGAAATATTTTGTCTTAATGGACAAAATATTAATAATTTGTAACAGAGGAGGAAGAATTCAGTTTCTGACATATCTCTCTGTGTTCTTCCATCTTTCCAACCAATTGTCTTCTCCCTTTGAAAAATGTATTTTCCAGAACGTTTCACTGTGACAGAGACAATTTTGAGTAGCAGCAGGGTAATACTTCTCTGTAATAAATGTGAAGTATATGTGAGTTGCTTCTTAGTAAGTTTGCCACTACTTAACTTCGTGGACTAGGACATGAAATTGTCTACCTATTCAATTGATGGCTGTTGCACAGAGTTAACATTCAAGAAGTTGCTCAAGTAGTCTTAACCTTTTCCCCCAAATTCTTTTCTGCTGTTTGCTGAGGTAACCTTTGACATCTCACTTTCTACAACATTTTCTTTGGGAAGCCTTTCCTGAAACTCTATGCCTAGATGAAATATTCTTCCTATGTGCTTCTGGAGCACTCCACAGTTCCAATCACAGCCCTGACCTGCTTCCTTACTTATTTTCTACATTTGTCAGCAGGCATCAGGAATGTAGGGAATACACCTTGTGTTGCTTCATTCCCAGCCTTATCAAAATACTTACACATACTTGCTACTTAATAAATATTATTAGATTTAAGTTCCTTGGTTATTTATACCTCTGTTGAATATTTCTTTTGCCCTCAGCAAAAAAATTGCCTTCAGTTTCCAATATCTTTCTTTACTTTATTTATAAAATGTATTGTTGGTGTTTCTTCTTTCACAGAAGAATTGTGGGATATTTAAGTTGGTTCCGTATCTTGGCCAGTGAATAATGCTGCAATAAACATGGAGTGCAGGTATCTCTCAGTATGCTAATTTCATTTCCTTTGGCTATATACCTAGTCTTGGGGTTGCTGGATCATATGGTATTTCTATTTTTAATTTTTGAAAATATTTAATGGACACGTAATAATTGTACATATTTATGGGATTCAGAGTGACATTTCAATACATGCATAGATTGTTTAATGACCAAATCAAGGTAGTTAGCATATCTATCACCTTGAAAATTTATCATTTGTTTGTATTGTGGACATTCAGAATTCTCTCTTCTAGCTTTAAAATGTATATACACTAAATTGTTATTAGCCATAGTCACCCTAGAGTGCCACAGGACACCAAAATGAACACTAGAACTTAATTCTCCTATCTAGCAGTAGTTTTGCATCAGTTAACAAACCTTCCCCTGTTTTCCTGTCCCCCGCTATCCTTCCCAGCCTCTAAGAACCTCTATTCTACTCTCTACTTCTATAATCTCAATTTTTTTGGGTCTCACATATTGGTGAGAATATGCATAGTTATCTTTCTGTGCCTGACTTATTTCACTTAGCATAATGTACTCCAGTCTTACCCATGTTTCAGCAAGGATTGTCCTCCAGTCTCATCTGTGTTGTTTTGATAGGATTTTATTCTTTTTTTATGGCTGAATACAATTCCAAATATATATGGAATGGTATATAAAAATATTATTATATTTTCTTTTTTTTTTTTCTTATTTATAATATTAAAAATAAAAAACTTCTTAAAGATATAAATATGTATGTATAAATATTATATAATACATAAATATATAAATATAATGTATAACATTTTATATATTATATAACATAAATATTCTATATGTAAATATCTTTAAAAATATATATTTATATATTTTCACAATATATGATAATACATTTTTCTGCCAAAAATGTTACATATTTTCTTTAATCATTCATCTGTTGATTGACTCTGCATCTTGGCTATTGTGAATAGTGCTACAGTAAACAGCAAGGTGAAGGTATCACTTTGAGACATTGATTTCCTTTCTTGCTGATAAATACCCTGTAGTGGGCTGGGTAATATAATAGTTCTATTTTAAGTTTTTTGAGAAAATTCCGTACGGTTTTCTATAATGGCTATATTAATTTACATTCTTAAGAGTGCCCTTTTTCTACATCCTCACCAGCATTTGTTATTTTTTGCCTTTTTGATGATAGCCATTCTAACTGGGGTGAGATGATATCTCATTGTCATTTTGATTTGCATTTCCCTGATAAATAGTGTTATTGCACATTTTTTACATACCTGTTGGTGTGGGTTCAGCAGGGTGGGAAGTCCTGTGGCTGTCTGTCTGTAGGGCAGCACTGCCGCTAAACCAGCTTTTGGGTTAAGTGCAGGTTCATGCTGATATGGTGGAACCTGGAAGTCTTAACAGCAGTCTGTGTGAAAGGATGGCTCTACCACCATACCAGCTGTCAGGGCAAGAATGGGTTCAGTGTGAGTGTAGTAGAGCTGGGTGGACCTGAAACAGCCTGCAGGGAAGCAGCTGCTACAGAATTGGCAGTCGGGTTAGGTGTAGGTGCACATCTAACTTGCCATCCAGCCAGGTGTACAACATGAGTGCATGTGGGCAGGGCATCGAGCTAGCTGCATGGTGGTTTTTCCACTATACAGGTGGACCTGTTCCCTTAGAGGTGATGTGCTGCATGGACCTGAACACCAGAGTTCATATGGTCTAGAATCCAGGTAGCCAGGGTTGTGGTGCTATCGGCACTCAGGTGAATATGACAGAATAATCATGAAGCCTCAGAAATGGTGAGAGTCAGTTGCTACAACCTCCCAGGACAGGACACACTCTAGCAGTGTGTTTGGTTTAAAGATGGTATCCAACCTTAACAGCTTAGGTGCTCAGTGTAGGCTCCTACTCTGCGGCAGTGCACTTGTGTGAAATTTTGGATACTCTTTAAATTGGATTTAGGGCCTGTGAGGACTGGGGGGGATTCTCCTGTAGCAAGGATTGCTGGCATTTGTGGCAGCAATACAGACTGCTGGGGATATCCAACTTACATTTTCCCTGTAAGAAGAAGTTACCCTGACTGCAAGCCAGTCCTGGTGAAGGAGACAGTGTGGCAGAGGCAAGTGTGGCAGTGCCTCACTCCCTTCCCTGTGGTTCTATCCTGGACGTCTGTGTTCCAAAGAGATTTTGCTATTTTCCTAGTGCTTTTCAGCATACTTCCTAAGTCTCTCCCAGTCAAAACGTTTTTTTTAATTTGTTGTTTGCGTTCATTTTTCTTGGTGGGACATGTCTGGTACCTCTAGTCTGCTGACATCACTCCTCCCATTTTATTTTTGATTTATATAGAGTTGTTACAATGTCCTAACTGCTGTTTACCCCCTTCCTATTCTCTTCAGTGTTAAAGGTTTATCCTTCACTATCATTTTATGGGGGTCTCTAGTGGGAGAAAAAAATTTCGTTCAGCTCAGTTGCCATCTCAGACCAGAACCTCTTTTTTTGCTTTTTCTAATTTTAAATTAAAGGAAATTACCTGCTCTTGGGTTTCCATCTAGATTATGAAACATTTACTTGTTAAACATGCTAATTATTTTGGGGGGGAAAATAGTGAATTATAGTTCCATGTCATATACTTCTGCCATAGAATTTGGTGATCTCCATCTCTAAGTCTAAAACTTGTATGTCTTTAAATATTGGTAAATCGCAAATATATGAATATATCACTAAGCTCTTCTTTATTTCCTTTTTTGACTGTAATTTAATTTATTAAAATATTACAACACAAAAATCTCCACAAAACATGCAAAATGACAAATGTATAATATCTTAATGCTATGTGAGATCCAGATGTATCTAAGACACAAATAACTAATTAGCGGTAATAAACATTTATCTCCAGTTAAAGGGCTAATATTGGACAAAACTTGGAAGTTTCAATTCAGATAAGCGTTCAAGTACTTGGCTGCCGATCCCAAACTTTATCTGAACCCTCTGAACCACTCAAATCTTGAAAACTGGGCTGGACATCTTATGAGAACAACTTCATCTGGGGTAATTGGAATGCTTGCTTCCAGCTGGAACCCAAAACTGCAGAGAGAGGCACAAATGAAGAAAAATTGGGGGGAAACTCTGAACTTCCTCAAACCTCAGAAAGAGGCTTTGGTTAAATTTGAAGGAAAGGTTAGGGATTAAGAGCAGCTTCTATTTTAGCTGGCTGTGTCCATCTACCTTTAAAAATTATATTTTGGTCTTCCAAATGAGAGGTCATTAATATTACTTTGTTTTTGGTTGGGCAGCTAATGAAATATTCTTTAAAACAGTGACCTTCTGCTTGTTTTACATGTCTCAAGTAAGAATTTGATGGCAGATAATTGCTCCAGAATGGCAGAGTGCATATTACTGATCATTAACACATGCCTAGGTGTGGTTTTAGGCATCAGACCAAATGGCGCCTTAAGTTAAGTTAAAGGAACACCATTAAGATATAGTCCATTGTAAGCATGGAGAGTAAACTATTTTCTATTGTATTTTCTTTGTCAATTCTGTGAACAGAACACATATACAAAATATATTTTATTTCTTTTTTCTTTTTTTTCATTTTATTACACTTTATGCCAATTATACTTGAGGAATCATGGTCATAAAATATGTACATATAGAAAACTGATATTTGTTAATTGCCTACTGTGTGCTAACTATATGTACATAATCTCACAGCAACTCTAAGAGGTAAATATTTACTAATTTTACAAGGACTGAGGTTCAGAGAAGGTTATTTATTTGCTTAAGCTTGCATAGTTGGTGTGATGGCTAATTTTATGTGTCAGCTTAGCTGGGCCATGGAGCACAGATATTTGGTCAAGAATTGTGAGAAGTAAAAAAAGTTCGTTTTTATAGTTTTCTTTCTTGTTAAAGAATAAGTATGCTAATAACTTTGTTAAGCCCTATCCTATGTAGCTGTTAGACATGCCATGCTTACATGCACATGGTACATTCTATCTCCTTGTAATTTAACCAAGATATCTGTGCTGGATGTGTTCATAGGCATGTCTCAGCTCTCCATTGCTTTTACCTGTTTAGAAAAATTTTAAGTTGTTAGCCAATCGGGTTTTAGTTTAAATTGTGAGGTCTGGCTCCAGCCAATGGAGATCAAACATAGCATTAAGGATGACCCCAAATGCATAAGGAATAAATTTGTGTGTTTTCCTTTGTTCATTGTACTCCTGTGGCATGATGGCTAGCGAGAGTACCCTTCCTGCAGTCCAGGAAGTAAAAATTGTGTTGCTGAAAGATCCTTTGGCTTAGTGCTAATTTTTCTTTGTGGCACTGAGCATCTATTTCCAACAAGCATTATTATGAATATTTCTGTGAAATTTACTTTTTAAATCAATAGATATTGAGTAAAGCAGATTGCTCTCTATATTGTGAGTGGATCTTCACCAGTTAGTTGGAAGTCCTGAAGAGAACAAAAACCTAATCATCCCTAAGCAAGAGGGAATTCTCCCAGCAGACTGCATTTGGACTTTCTCTGCAACACTGGATCTTGCTGGTTCTACGGCAGACTGCTTTTGGTCTTAAACTGCAACTCTTTCCTGTATCTCTAGCCTGACTGCCTCCTTGGTGATTTTGGACTCATCAAGCCCCAGAGTCATATAAACCCATTCTTATAAATATCTTTCTATATATATGTACATATATCCTATTGGCTCTTGTTCCTCCGGAGAACATAGATGAACACAGCTAGTAAATGGGAAAGTCAAGGTTTAGATCTAGTTCTGTTTATTTCAGAGTACTACACAAAATTTCATTTTATATAAACACTTCTTTCTTATTGGCTTACTGAGTTAGTAATTCAGTTTGTTACTGTGTATTCACATTTATGTTCATATACACAAATGCACACCTGTATACATGTTAATGCATAGTCATTGAGTGTGGTCTTGTTTACACGTGAATAAGATACACAATTTCAGCTTTTGCTATGAAACTCTAAAGATAATGATGAATTTTAACCTCAACATGTAATCTTGTGAAGACAGACTCACTTCACCTTATTTACTTTTGTATAATTGTAATATTTCTCTCCTATAGTATTATTATTGCTATATATATTCCTAAAATCTGCTGAAATTCTACTGATAACACTTTTATAAATTTCCTCCAATTTTGGTTTTACTGAAGATACTTTTCTAATTTGTACTGCTAAAATAATTATAATTCTATCTAATTATTCAGTTTTCATTTACTCATGACTAGCAAACTGAAACATCTAAAACAAAATAATTATAGACAACTATAAAATGAAACAATACTAGCAAAATTCTAAGGAAAATTCTGGAATATTATTTTCAAAGGCTCTATGAAAATTGCCTAACAATTTCAAATCAAATTATCTGTAGATATTAAGCTATCTGTCTTGCTATATAGCTGTTTATTTGCCTAGCTCTGTCTTTCTTTGGTGTATCATAGCCTTCATTGTTGTATCAGTTTCAACTTAGATTTATTTGGCAATACATTTGGGTGAGAGAAAGGGTGTAATTAGTCAGTTCAAATCACTATAGCAAAATACCCCTTATTGGGTCATTTGTAAATAAAAGAAATTTATTGCTCACAGTCTAGAGGCTGGAAACTTTTTTTTTTTTTTTTTTTTTTTTATAGAGTCTCACTCTATTGCCCATGCTGGAGTATAGTGGTGTGATCTCAGCTCATTGCAACCTCCGCTTCCCTGATTCAAGTGATTCTCTTGCCTCAGCCTCCCGAGTAGCTGGGACTATAGGTGTGCACCACTGTGCCCAGCTAATTTTTGTATTTTTTTTTTTAGAGATAGGTTTTCACCATGTTGGCCAGGTTGGTCTCGAACTCCTGACCTTGTGATCCACCCACCTTGACCTTCAAAGTGCTGGGATTATAGGCATGAGCCATCATGTTGAGAACTTCAAGATCAAAGCACTAGTAGATTCAGTAGGGCAAAGGGGACAAACAACCTCCCTCAGGCCTCTTTGATAAGGGCACTAATCCTATTCACAAGGGCTCTGCCCTCATGACCTTGTCACTGCCCAATGGCCCACCTCTTAATACCAACACATTGGGGTTTAGATTTCAACATGATAATTTTGGGGGGGGGGATACAAACATTCATATCATAGCATAGAGGTCAGAACTAGGCAATATGAACACAGCTGAAGAGTTTAGGTATATGTATGTTGGGGGGGGGAATAGTGGTGGATATTTAATATTTATTTCATATTTTTTATATGCCAGCCACTGTCTTATATACCTTATGTTTGTCACCTTAGTTACCTAATCACAGTATTGTGACAGAAATTATCATCTACGTATGATAGGTGAGAAAACTGAAGTTCACAGAGGTCTAACAATAAACCTCTAGCTTTACTTATTTTTTGTCCACTTGATCCAATATGAACTGAAAGAAGTAAATTCAAGTTTATGTTCATTGTGAATTGCATCACTTCTGTAATAAGATGCCCTTTTTGTTTTGTTTAATATCTCATATCAATTCAAACTTAAATTGATATTAAAGTAGCTTCCTTTCTGTATTAGTTTGCTATTACTGCTAACAATTACTACCAACTTGGTGAATTAAAACAACCTCAATTCATTATCTTGTGATTGTACATGCCAGGTAGCTGGTGCAGTGTGGCTAGGGTCTCACAACTGAATTCAAGTACGTGATGTTAACGGGGACTCTTACAGCTCTTGGAGACTCTGTGTGGTCCCCTTTATTTTCGAGCCAGAAATGCTGCATTAAATATTTCCAGTGCTTCAGATCTCTCACTTCTCTTCCACCAGCTAGAGAGAGCCTGCTTTTAAAGAGCTCCTATGATTAGATTAGGTCCACCTAGAAAATGTCACTATCGTAGGTTAACTCTGTCGTATTACAAAATCTAAACATGAGAGTAGACCTCAATAAATTCACAGTCTCGAAGTTTATACAGGACAGGCGTATCAGGGAGTAGGAAATCTTGGGAGCTTGGAATTCTGGTTATCATAATCGGCTTTCTTGGGTAATTTAAAAATGTTGTGTCTATGATTCTGCTTTATTAACCTTTCTGAATCAACTTTTACAATAGGTGTGGTAGAAAACATTTAGTAGAGTTTTACTTTGTGATCCACAATTAGTTTTTTTTCTTCTAAAATATGAGCTTAGCACATATTGATTTATTGATTAATAGACATGTGGTCTTAATTCTTTAAGCCTATCTTAGATTCTACTTTCTATTTTTACTGTCCTTAAAAAATCTTCACTATATTATCTGTAGGTTTACTCTTTCACATTCATTAGTGTGTGTTTTTTTCCAATAACATATGCCTTGTATTTAAATTCTTCATGTAAACTTTTACCATATTACTTTATAGTTTTTTTAAGTTTATGGCTTTTACCTTTTTAATGTATAACTTTACCTGGTATATTTAATCTTTTATTTATTTTTAACAGCAGTTACTTGCTCATTTGGACAAAAATGGACCAGGCTTCCAATGATTAATTAACACATATGCAATGATTCCTACTGAGAGTTAGGAAACTTGATCTTAGCATCAATAATATTCATCTCTGTATACTAGTTGAGAAAAAAAAATTATGTTCTGGACACATTATATTTATCATTCTTCTTCAAGCCATATAAGCAGGATATAACTTTGTAAATATTAAGGTCAAAGAAACATATGTGTATGATTTATTGGAGTTATCTCTAAAGGTGATCTCTCATCCATGTTCCTATAAACCCTTGGTGGAAGAGGAACAGAGTCTATGAAATTCAGGATTATGAGCCATCTTTTTAAACAGAATTCTTTATTTTTGAAACATAGCTCACAATCAAAATTTTACCCTTGAAAACCATTGTAAAGTATCCAGTTACATTCCTTTATTTTGTAAATGGAGAAACTGTGGCCCAGGTAAATTAAATAACCAACTCTGATGACCCAGCTGGACTAAAACAAGTTTGCTTGATTTCTAGTGCATCTTATTTCTTCTATTGAACATGTGACTTTCCTTGTGAAAATAGTCTTAAGAAAGTCTAAAATATATTTCTATGTTACTTGGGCCACTTAGAATGCAAAGAATAAACTTTTAATATATGACTAAATCATGTATTAGCATGTTCTATTCATCATCAGAGCTTTCTTTGGTAGCCACTTGTGTGTACTAATTTTAAGGCTTTAGTGTTTAAAAGCTAACTGAAGCTACTGGCAGCTTTTTTTGTGTGTGTTTTTAAGCATTTTAAGGTATTACGAAGTAGGACATCCCAGAAATTCTCTATTTCTTTGTTTGCTGTAACTCTCCCCTTATTTAGTTCTTCTTTTAGGTGACAATTTCTTAATATGGGACTGCTCTCTGCATTGGGGTTCCTTTGTATAAAAACTATCCATCTGTTTCTTTTTGTCTACTAATTGATAACACAAATGAGGTGCAAGACCTCCTCCTCTCATGTTTTGTTATTATTCTAAACTGCAAGTCAATATCTTCTGGAACATAATCAAATTTTCTTGGCATTACCATAATAATCAACTGTTTCCAGTGATTTCAACATTTTTTTCCTGGCTTCACCCTAAAAAAAAAAAAACAAAACAAAAAACTGTGATTAGGCATGACAGGAAGTCATCGTAAAAGGGAATTGTTCTTTTCAATGACTTCCTGTCATGCCTAATCACAGGTTTTTTTTTAATAGTGTGAGATTCATAAAAGAACAGGTAGACAGTTAAAAGTTATAGATTTTCCTCATTTGTTCTCTTCCTCCTTAACCTGTAAAGATAAAAGAAAATCATAAGTATGTTAGTTAAAATTTACTGGCAATAAGAATGACATGAAAGTATCTCATTATTATTATTACTTTTTGTTATGACAAAATGTTATTGTGTATTTTGGTTTAAGCCCTGTTTCCACATGGGTCTGCCTATTGCTAGTGTGGAACTCTAGAACGAATATGGTCTTTGGGAATGAATTTTAACTTTGCCACAAGTCACCTGTGTGAGCTTGGGTAAGTCACTTACCTAGTCGAGGTCACAGTTTCTTCATTTATAAAAGCGTAGACAATAATGCTTTTGTTTAATGGTCATTGTTAAGTATTAAAGGATTTAATGTACATGTGATATAATGATGTAATGAAAGGGTTTAGGCACATTGCAGGACTCTGTAATTATTAATTTCATTTTCATTTTAATCTTTACTGCTGCCTTTAATTTTAGGATTTATGACTCTGGTCCAGTATGGCCCACCCACCTGAAGTCCTTCTAGTCAATCTCTCATAGTCGCACACTGACAGGTGAAAGATATTAGGATCAAATTACATGCTTGAAAATGAATGAATGTGCATATTTTCCCTAATTAATTTCTTCTTCCATTAAATTAGTATGATTCTTAGGATTAATTAATTCATTGTGCTAAATTTACCACGGTGAAAGAATTCTGTGATTGATACAACAGGAAAGCTCTCTAGTGAGGTTAGAAGATGGTTAGGCAGTTTTGTTTGCTTAAGAAAAATGAGCAAGAAAATTTTGCATAATGCCTTTTGGAGCAGTCTTATTCTTCATAATTGCCTGAGATATTTTAAGGTGCTTTGCTATAAATCTGAAGACTTAAAAACATTGTTTTACAGTCTGGCCCACTAAGAGTAATGACCTCTCCTGTTCCTTGTTTTTCTGAGTGATTAAGGGTTTCCTGACTGGCCCCAGGCCATCTTCCCCTGACTTTTTTTTTTTTTAAGATTTAGAACCATAATGTCAAAAATAATCTCTTATTCTGAGAGATTTTGCTAGCCCCAGAATATAGAAAGTGTTTGCTGCGTGTGCTCCAACACCGCATGAAAATCTGTGCAAATGATGCTTCTTGTTGATGTTGTAAAGCAGTCCCATCATTTATGCTCCTTAAACTAAATTAGGTGTAAATTATTTCAAGGAGGCCAAAGTTCTTCCTTGTGTTCCTATGAGAATAATTTCACAAATACACAGCATGTCCCTTCAACCACAGATTTTGGGCAGGGAGAAGGAAACAAGGAGAAGTAGAAGAAGAGCGCTATGGCCTGGGGCCAGTGCATACTCGCCACAGGGGGTTTCCAGCATGTGGGTGATTTCTAACCAAGCTGACATAAATCAGACCGTGCAGAGCAATGACATTCTGATCACTGTGCTGGGAGACACCTGGATAGTGTTACACTTCCCTCATTAGGAGGTACTGGAGTTGAGCTGGGGAGGTGAACTTTTAGCAGTATCAAAATAACAGTGTGGGAGCAAAGAAGATGCTGGGATGAGGGGGCGTACCAGTAATAACCCAACCTTTACAGACAGGTTGTGTGAAGTGTTCTGAACTCTCGTCTTTGGAAATAATTTATTTACAAACTGAACTCAGTAAAATCAAGAAGAATTTGGTCCATGAATGCCATTTTTTAAATCTTCTTGCTGAGACTTGAACTTCTTTCTTTCACAGCTGGGACATTCTGCTGCAGCGGCCTACACTCCCAAACCTTGTTAAAACTGAGTTCATAACGTGTAATAGACATGTTTGTTAGTGTTCGGGAACATTTTATGCAAGCCAAGTTACTTATTAATTATAACTGTTAATTTTTAATGAAAATTAGATGTTAAAATTGGATGTTAAAACACAAAATTGGGTGTGGAGGTAAAAAAATACAAACCTTCCTAAACCAAACAAAAATTTTAAATATAGGGAAGAACACAGAAGAAAATAGTATGGTAAATATAACATAATAAGTTAAGTAATCATAAAAAGATATGATAGAATTGATATCAAACATATTAGTCATGTAAAAATGTGACTGGGTTTAAATCACTTATTAAAGAAAAAAATATTTTCAAATTGGTTGACAAAGCAAAATACATATCTATACTGTATACAAAAGATATACCAAATACACACAGAAATTTTTAAAAGGTAGAACTAAATATATGGCAAAGAGATACCAGGCAAATGGAAAAAATAAAATCCAAGGGCTAAATCTTGATATCAGATAAAGTAAAATTATACAAAACTACATACTGTATGCACTTACCTTTGGCCAAGCAATCCCACTTCTGATAATTTATTCTGAAGGTACACTTCCAACCACACAAAATTACATATGCACAGATTATTCATTATAGCAATGTTTATAAATATAATACAGAATCCTAGACTGGGCCCTATTATGAAGAAAAAAAATATGTTATAAATGATGTTGCTGGAACAATTGGCATAATGGCAACATGCACTATAGATTTAAACAATTAGATTAAAGTATTATATCAGTGTTACACTTACTCCATTTGATAATTGTACCGTGGTTATATAAGCAAATATCCATGTTCTTAGGCAATACATGCTGAGGGATTAAGAAGCAAAACTTTCAGAGAATGAATAATAGAATACATTTTGCAAAATGTTAAAAAATTGGGTAAAGAATATAAAAAGGCTCTCGATATTTTTTTAAACATTTCTGTAGGTTTTAAATTATTTCAAAATAATAAGTCAAAAAAGTTATGTATCACATTCTGAATTATTCCTATTACCTTGCTTGTCTATCATTATGCTGTTATTGTCCCATGTTTTTCACACTTTTTATATTTTCTATGATTTTGTGAATTCTTGAAAAGCACATCATGTGTTCTTACTCTTCAGGGCTTGCTATCTTCTGATTATTTTGGTCACATTTTTCTGATTTAATTTGGTATAAATATAAAGCAAGTATTTCTGAAGCATAGAAATACTTGCTTTATATAATACCTGCATGATCTGCACATGTACCAGCCTCTTAATGGGCCCCAGACGTGTTCTAATCACGTATATTGTTAAAGAGATAGAATGAAATCTTGCTACATAGAAAGTGAATCATGGCTGGGTGTGGTGGCTTATGACTGTAATCAAAGCACTTTGGGAGGCTGAGGCAGGCAGATCACTTGAGACCAGGAGTTCGAGACCAGCCTGGCCAACACGGTGAAACCCCATTTCTACTAAAAATACAAAAATTAGCTGCATGTAGTGGCATGTACCTGTAATCCCAGCTACTTGGGAGGCTGAGGCAGGAGAATCACTTGAACCTGTGAGGTGGAGGTTGCAGTGAGCTGAGATAGTGCCACTGCACTCTAGCCTGGGCAACAGCTCAAGATCCATCTCAAAAAAGAAAAAAAAAAGAAAGTGAATTTTACATGGCTTTGGATTAGGACATTGATTTCAGGGAAATCTGAGGCCAAAACTGACCTATATGATATTTAAATAATTTTTACATTCTGTCTTATTATTTCCCAAATGGTTTATATATAGATGACCTACGTTTGAAACGTCTTATATAATGTTAACAGCCATTAAATATATATTTCAGGAAGAATCAGAGGCAAAATATATTTTTGGTAAAAATGTGTCATATTTACATTTGTCTAAAAAGAAAATTTACAGGTTGTTTACCAAAATACTGCATTTAACATCTTACATATGTCATCCATATAACATTGAGCATTCAATGACTGACACTGTTGTCAAAGGGTGTAAAATGAATAATACACGAAATGACAGGGGTTGAGTAAAGGGAGGACCCATTGTCAATCATGACTATAGAAAGGTCGTAATTGTATTTAAAGAAAAGAGGGAGCAGAGCTGTAGAAGGTCGATCTCAGAGTGTTGACTGAGAGGCAAAGAAAAACAGGGCCAGGTTAACATTTACCTGTGGACGCTAATAACGATTCAGAACCAAGAAGGTGAAGTGTCAATAAATACCAGACTGTATGGACACGAAACATGATCTTCATGGGAAAAAAAGATGCTTTTCATACCCACATTGATATGTGTTAGCACCAATTCCTTAATGAGGAAAAACTGAAGACAAATATCAGAATGCTGAATATTATATAGTTAGTTTATATAGAAGTAAAAAAAAAGTACAGTTATTATAGAATATGGATTTTATAATTAGGAATAAATCCTTTAGTCAGTCTCATAAATTTCCTACTTAAAAGTGCATGTAAATATTGTATATGGTGCTTGCACTGGACAGAGCATGCTTTACAAACAAAATCCTGGTCCTCAAATTAACCAGAAGTAAGTAAGTGACCTTCTCAGAATATGTATTTTCTGTATACTATGTTGTTCTGTAAGTATTTATTTTAAAAGTTGACTTGCTACCCAAAGGATTATAAAACATTCTGTTATAAAGACACATGCACACGTATGTTCATTGCAGCAGTGTTCACAATAGCAAAGACTTGGAACCAACCCAAATGCCCATCAATGATAGACTGGATAAGAAAATGTGGCACATATACGCCATGGAATACTATGCGGCCATAAAAAAGGATGAATTCATGTCCTTTGCAGGGGTATGGATGAAGCTGGAAACCATCATTCTCAGCAAACTGACACAAGAACAGGAAACCAAACGCCACATGTTCTCATTCACAAGGTGGGTGTTGAACAATGAGAACAAATGGACACAGGGAGGGGGAACATCACACACCAGGGCCTGTTGGGGGCTGGGGGGTTTGGGAGGGATAGCATTAGAAGAAATACCTAATGTAGATGACGGGGGGATGGATGCAGCAGACCACCATGGCACGTGTGTTCCTATGTAACAAACCTGCATGATCTGCACATGTACCCCAGAACTTAAAGTATAATAAACAAATAAAAACTAAAAAAATAAAAGCTTTGATTTTTTTTGCATTATCTTAAAATTGCTGACAATGGTCTAGTGAAGTATTTTCAGTGTTCTTTCCTTTATGAAAAATAAATAAATGAAATAATACAATTAATAGGACAATGCTTAAAACTGTGTGTGCGTGCATATGTGTGTGTTGCTAGAAAGTTAGTGTGACTGGTTTTATGACACATAATTTAAAACAGAATAAAAGCATTCCAATAGTTAGTATCTTTTGCATATGGACATTTCTTTGCTTACTAAACTAGAAGATTTCTATATTTTATAAATAAAAGCAATGCCTGGAACCAGTGGTTTCTTAAGTAAATTGTACTTTCTTTGATTGCGAAGTGGAATATATTCTACTTACTTTCTTTTGCAACTTATTTGATGTCAAGAAATGTAATGGTGGAAAGCTTAAAGCATAAAAAGAAAAAGAATAATAATTGGAAAACAGCATCAAATTCATTTTCTCCTCTACATTGCCCTCCACTTTTCTCTCTCTTGTTTCTTCATTTTTAAGTTCTGATTTTCATAACTACATATCTTCCTTTCTACTTCCTTTTTATCATTACCTAACTCTTGCTGGAACCTTTGAACTAGTATTGGGCAAAAATATGTTCCCAGGAATGGGGATGTTAGGGAAGGGAACTGACATTTAATTTACTGTGTGCAGGACACTTTATACAAATTATTTCATTTACTCCACACAGAACCTCTATGAGGTTGGACTTATCTCTGTTTTACAGATGAGGAAACCAAGGCTCAGAAAAGTTAAGTGAATTGCCTAATGCTTCACCAAGTGAAGGAGCCAAGATTCCATCCAGAAAGGATCTGAGTACAGAGAGTGTACTCAAACCTGCTACCTTCCCAGCACTCTTAGGGTTGAATCAATCTTACAGCATTTTCACTTTTAATCCTTGGCTTCTTCGAAATCTCTAAGGGGTCAGTGTCTAAGTCAGAAATAGGGGACCAAAGCACTCTATGTAGACGATGTGTGTGGTTGAGACAGCTTTGAACACTATTTTGAAGCCAATATTAAAGTTGATTCCCAAAAAGGGCCTATTTATTGAATCACTGCATGTAGTCACACCTTGGATTTTCTTGGTGGTCTTCCTTCTAAGTAATGACAAAGTAAGACCTAGTTTATTTTATGAGAACTGAGAAAATCACAGCACAGGGTGGTCTTAAGTTTCAGAAAAGTTTAGCTTTTGTTAACATAGATTTTCCAATCCTTAAAGTCACACTTCTATGCATAAACAAAAGTTTTAAGAGTCATATGTTTTCAATGGGCAATGAACGCCTCAGCAAGCACTCCTTGATATTCACCATTCCGTCATGGTAACTGAATAGGTTAAACCTGTGATGAAGCTCATCGTGTTTGTAAATCAGTTACTCTCTGCCAACTTTGCCTTAAATTTAACTTTTATGAATTTTTAAAGTTACCAGTAATAGGTGTATTATGGAATCCCACAAACTTGCTGCTTTTTGATTAATTTTTCACTTCAAACACATGAGAATTGACTTTCTTACATTCCAATATGTATTTCCCTAGGCATAACTGGCTGAAAGGAATTAAACTCAACTAATATTTTTTTCTTTCTTTTTGGCTTGAAACATCCCCAAGGCTTTCTGAAATAAAGGCTCAGGCTATATTTATAGTCAAAATAAAAAGGCATTTAAATACATATTAAATTGCAGAGGCAGATAATGATTACAGCATACATCTATTAAATGTGATATATTTAGGGTTATTTGAATAAATTTAAATAATTATTAACTTAAATGCTTTATAATACTTAGTAAGAATCAGCATGCCAGGTGCTTTCCTTATTTACTTCCCATTAAATATAGTAAAAAATAGAAAATAAGATAAAAACAATAAAATAGTGAGATAAAAATAAAATAATGAGAAAAATAAAGCAGATTTCAACTTGAATTGGTTTATGGTTATTGCAGCTAACATCTCAAGTGAATAATTATAAATAAAATAATTTCACATTTATTTGTAAACAATATATTTTTGTGTGTATATCCTATTACTTAAAAAAAACCACATCTAGTTAATTACTTCTTACAAAATTACTTTCCATTAGATTTCTCATTTGATCCCTGTCAGAGACCAGTTAGGAGAGAGAAACCACACAGTAATGTGAATAAAGTTCAGTGTAACATATTATTAACTATCAGAGGATTGATGTAGTGTGGAATTGGCTAGTATAAAGTAATGAGAATACTAAAAATACATAAATAGTTAACATAAGAAACAGTTACTGCTTCTAAGACTGAGATAGACCTGGATGAAGACCTTCCATTCTCCCAAGGTTGAGCAAGATTCAGGTCTTGTTGGAGAAAGATGAGTTCCTTGAGAACAAAGAAGTTTTTGTGAAACCAGATCAGTGGAATTTGCTAAGCTGTTCACAGGGAGGTGTCTCACCAGAGGTATTCTGTTATAAAAAACACCTGAAGGGTGTGCTAAGGGAAACTGGTGGCCACTGGGTGCTGCTGGGCACTGTGCCTGCCCAGTGAGAACATGGAAACCAGGAAACAAAATTCTTTTCCTCCTGCCATGTCTTTTCAGCACTCTCTAATGAAAGACCTTTAGTGCCAGCTGGCAAAGAAAAAATATTTAAAGGGTCCAGATTCACTTTCATAAAACTGGCAAAAAGGGTGAATTTGAAATAAAGAGGTAATAAATCAATAACCAGCACAATATCAGATATTTTAAAAAGACTAAATACATTTTATTTTAAGACTGGTGGTAGACATATCAAATATAGTTTTTTGAAATGAACATTATTACATAATGCCATGGATTCATTTACAGGAGATTTTATTGTAAACAATTATTGGAAATCAATAGTCATTAAGATAATAGTTAGGAGAACTGGTTCTGCAGTCAAACTGCTTTAGTTCCTGGCTCTGCCACTTACTGTGACCTTAGGTAAGGTGTTTAACACATGTGTACATTACCCCATCTTTAAAATAAGATAAAAATGCCATCTGCCTTAGTTGAGTTGTTGAGAGAGTTAAAAGAAGGTAATGTAGGTAAAGTACTTATATTTGCAACTGACACAGGGTAAGGTCTCAACAAAGGACTACTATTTTTTATTAATATTTTACATTTATCAAACTGGAAGCTTAAAATTTTATATAATTTTATATCAGCGTAATTTACTTTCCAGGTATAATCCTTTGGGGAGCCCGAAGTGTTTAGCAACTCATGAGGTCTCGGTCTGTTGATATTCATACATGCAATTTTGATTGACAACAATTATGGATGTAATAGGGGGTAGGTTGTGGTTCCAAATAAGTTATATTTTTGGATTTCTTAATTTAAGTGTTGCTTAATGAGAATTCAGAATAAATATAAGTAAATGCAATTTTTAGTTCAGGGTAAGATGTAGTGCTGTTAAAATATTTTCTAAATTATCATAACCATTATATGAAAAAGTTTTTAAAATGTGATTTATAGAAAAGCACTACCCTTCCTTTTAAAAAATGGAATAACTTACATCATCCCTAAGTTTTAGAGTTTTTTTGTACAAATAATTATGATGTTGGACTTGAGTATTTAGAACATATTAACCCAAATGGCCAATATAAGAAATGCTAAAATTGGATGACAGTATTTGGCCAAGTTTTCAGGATCACCCACAAAACTGGATTGAAAATAGACTGCCTTAAGGCTGGTTTTAGCACAGTATCTAAAAGAAACACAACTATAACTTCATTAAACTTCAAAAATATTGTAGGACTTTGTTGCAGATCTCCCAAGAAGGTGGCAAAGAGGAAATTACATTTTGTCACACACAGCAGATATTCCTAAAAATCCTCTAATCACTTTACTGTAATTACTTTCTCATTTTTCACAGGACCTGTTCCCTGTCTCTCTTCACATATTTTAGTCTGGTAACTAAAATACTGCTTAGTAGTTACCTCCATTCTCCAGGCTCAACCTAAATATCTTGGTGTTGCTACTCCTTTGTGTGGAAAGGCCAACCCAGAGGGACAAGCAGTGAGACTTTGCCTTGATTTTTAGACTAGGGCACCTGTCACTATGCCTATTGGAGAAAATTGTGTGGGAAAGAAGATATATTCAAAAGGGCCGCATTTAAGGAAGCCCTACATATTATCCTTTGTAAAAACTCTACCCAATAGGACTATGATGAATATAAGGCTTGAGAATTTAATCAGTTATATCAGCCCTGTTCCTTCTTGAGAGAGAAGTGGAGATGAAAGATAAAAGATGGGTAAGTTTAGAGATTGGGAGAAAGTTTATTTACCTCTAGAGTCTGACGATTACAAAAATACAGTGTCAACTAAAACGAAACAAAAAGGCTGTAAAAATAATGTCCTTTACTTAAGGATTTTAACTTAAAACATTTGTGGAATCATTATGTAATTGAGGACTTTAGATTCTGAGGAGCTTGGACATCCATTTCCAAATCAAAAATGTTATTACAAAACTTAAATGAGGGACAGCCTACATTAGTTCTATTTTCATTACAAAAGGATAGCAGCGAAGGTTAATTGTTATACTTTCTAATGTACCTTTGAACTCTACTCTTGAAAATTTGTGAATTCCCAAATTTTCAAATAACCTCATGGTTTATACTTTATGAAACCACTTCCAATGCAGTCATGTATAACTATAAAAAGTGACTCTTTCTGGTCATTCATAATTCTATTAATATAGCAATAAAACTGTTTATAAAAATTATAATTTTGCTGCAAAAAACTATAACATTAAGCAGTTATTATAGCTTATAATATTAATTTTAAGCTTATCTGAATCTGTAAAACTAAAGCATCAGTAATAATGGCAATTTTGTTTTTTTTAAATAATTTCAACTTTTATTTTAGATTTAGGGGTATATGTGCAGGTCTGTTATATGGGTATATTACATGACACTGAGATTTGAGGTACAAAAGATCCCATCACCACACCATGGAATATTACATAGGTATAAAAAAGGACAGTGGTGATTCTGAGTGAGAATTTCTATTTTACAATGCATGTATGGAGTAGGTGGGAGCAATTATGAAATACATTTCACAGCAGGTAAAGTTGGTTCAAAACTGTTCAACAAGGGCCTCCTGATTTGCTGAGGCAGCCACATTGACCTTTATGGAAGAAGTAGCTGGTGGAGAATAGTTGGAGTAAAATAATAACATGCACATGAAAGGATACCAGAACGGAGGTAGCTTGCAAAGAAATATGTTATTAAGGTATATTATGAATGATAGTTATCTTTATGCTCTGAGCAATTAATTTTGCATTTCCTAAAATGTCTCCAACATATTAATAATTACTAATAAACATATATGTTAAAAGCTTTGCATCTCAGACTGAAAGTTCTCAGTATATTTTCAAAGGCCCAAAACAGTTTTGCTCTTATTCTTCAACACTGTAGTTGCTGCCATGTTGAAACCAATTCCCTGGTTTTCTGCACCTTTAACCAACTGTTTCTCATGACCTACAATGGTGTCCACAAAATCTTCACCACTCACTTTCCGTGGAGCTCTTATAATGGGCATCATTCTATCCTCTCTGGCTGGACGTTTGCCTCCAACCACATGGCTTTCTAAATATTTCACTTTTCAGATTTCACCTCACCCACTAAGGACTTAATGTTCATCAATCATTTAGCAATGTTGTAATATAAGAATGTTTTAATTCTTCCAGCCGTTGGCATCAGTGTTTAGCTCTTTTCCATAGTGTGTATGTCATCAGAACTTGGTTTGGAAGGCTGGGAAAGTGTCATGATATTAGGGGAAAGGAACACCCTTTTAATTGACACCCGGACATGAAAATGGCTTGTGCATATCTGATGTATTAGCAGAACCTTAAATTCAAAGTTAAAGAAAACAATATATTGCTAGACTTTTGGCCAAAACGTTTATTAAACCAGTCTCAAAAGAGATATACCATGGTCCACATTTTCAGATACGTCTGCCAAGGAAATCTGGCCTCTTGGTGCCCTGAATTTTGCAGAAAGGTAAATAAACCTGGCTTAATTACACTGTCGGCTGTTCTGCCCTAAAGTTGAGGTCAGTTTGGCTTTGGCCACCTGAAATTTGTATTCTCTCTCCCTTGTGTATTCTCACCAAGACAGTTTCTTCTAACAATTTTCATTCTCATCTGAATGTTATTTTAACCTTCTTCATGTGTTTCTTTAGCTTGGGAGGATACATATGTGTGAGGTTATGGTCCAAAGATGCTGCCTTTCTAGTTTACTTCAAATTATGTAAGACTGTATGTTTCCTCAAGTAAAAAAAAAAAAAGTCTTTCCACAGGATAAAAGTCTTTCCACAGGATAAAATATATTCCTGTATCTGTACTAGGAATGTGCCACCTATCGCTTTAGGGATATGTTTCTACAGGCCCCTGACTCTTTTCCCCCCAAGTAAGATTTATTATCTTGCTCATAATTTTGCAAAGTTTAAAGCCCGTATAGAAATGATTTTACAAATTACTCTTTCTTATATCCAACGAAAAATATAGTGGAATGATTCACATTGCACAGCCATTAGCAAATTTGGTATTTGCCCTCATAATTTATCCCAAATTCATACTTCTTCCCAAACACTAACAGCATACTGTAGCCAAAAAAAATGTGTTTAGATGAAATGCGGATGTAGGCGTGGGTATGAGTGTGGAAATAACACTCACTAGCATTATTCTGAATCTCTGTCTTACTAGGACATGTTTTCTCAAATCCACCTACTTTATTTGATACCCTGCTTATGGAGTCACTCATTCCCATCGTAACAACTAGTGGATAATTTTCTATTCAGGGATATTTTCCCTAAGAAATAAATTTATTTCTTTTCTTTTATCTTTATCACTCAGATCAAAAATGTCAAGAAATAAATTTCAAGATTTCAGAAATGTCATTATTTACATTCAAAATGGGGGAATATATTGAAAAAGTAGATGCTTACTAGTGGGTTAGATTCTATTTAGTGAACCAACCTCCTTGTATATTTGGTTGTAATTTCTGCCTAAGCCCAAACCAAATTATTATAGTTCAAGTCCTTTCATAGTTGCTGGCAGATTGTGAAAACCAAAAATATTAATTCCAAATATAAAAGACTAATGTGTAAGGAAATGTAAGATAAGAGGAACTCCTCCTCTAGCTCTGACAAAGCAAAATATTTAGGCATGCATTTGCTACTCAACATTCAATAAAGTTAAGTTTTTGAGCATCTTTTGCAGGTCCAGAATGGTCTTTGATGCTTTGCGGTTTTATATTAAAACAGAAAACTTCTTTTCTTTCTCAAAGTGTTTACAATAAACTAGCTTCAATGATATTCCAAAAATATTTTGGATTTCTTCCCCCAGTTTAAGTATAAGCCTAAGAAGGTCCAAATAAAGCAAGAATTTGTTAAGTATCTACTGTGGAGAAAGCACTATGCTTGCAACTTTTGTTGCTGACGTAATTTTAGTTCTTTGTGTGGATGATTGTTTATCATCATCATTTTCAGCATCATCATAGCTCTGTGGTCATTATTTCTGTGCTTCTTATATATTCAATTATATATTTATGAGTCAGGCTCATGAATCAGTATAACTGATTAGATAGCATGAGGTTGCTGTCTAATTGCAGTATTGGTTTACAACATCTGTGCAGTATCACAGCTTGGGGTGTTGGTGTTACATATTGCCTCCCATACCAATAGCTTTAACTACTTCTCTATATTGTCCCTACTTATTACTCTAAATTAAATATTAAGGTCTCAAATGAGCTCATTATCACAAGAGTCATTCAACACATGTTCTTGACAAAAGTTTGAAACCATTTATGTTTTTCATAACTGCTTAGAACGGATGAAGGTAACTAATAAGAATTACATGATAACCTTCATGTAACTAGCAGGGTAAGACTGAATTCATGGAGACCATCCCATAATATCCCTTTTTCCGAAGAAGTAAAAAGCCCCGTGACTTTTCAGAAAAATCGTGAAAGTGGAAATGGCAGCTTTTGAAGCTCCAATAGAAGAATCATAAAACTTCAGAGTTAGAATGATGAAAACTCATGTTAGGGTCTGGAGGCAATTTGTGTAGGCATTTTTAGTCTATCTTGTGGGAACATTGTGATAAATAAGACCTCCCCTAGCAATTTCCATTACTGAGAATACTTTCAACAAAATCAGCGACAATGGTCTCAATATAGATTTTTATATTTTGTGTGTTATAGAAAATGAATGCAGAATTTGGAAAAACTTTTATATTGTCAACTTGTAGAGATAGCGTGACTAAAGTTGGTTGTCATTCTTTTCTGTCTTTTGATAAAGTATAATTTTAGGTAGAGTTCAAGCAGGGAGAGGAAATTACTTGTATTCCTCACAAAACTATATAAATAGAAAGTAATAATGTGATCACAGGTAATTAATATCTTTTGATATCTCAATTTACCTATTAATGACAGTTAAATAATAAAGTGTCAGGACTATAGTTTACATTGTTCATATAAACATTTAGTCAATATTTGCTTATCAAATATTTGTTAAGTTTCCTCTTTGGTGAAGATACTGGAGTAGGTGGTAGAGATAAAAATATAACTGAGCCATTTGTCCCTGTTTTCAATAAATTAAGTCTAGTAGGAGAAAAAATATAGTTCTACAAATGAGAAATGTTTAAAGTGTTACATTAAAAAACAGGAAAAAATAGAAACAGCCTAGAAGAGTCAGATAAATCTTCAGAGAGGAGGTAAAATCTGCCCTGAGCCTCAAAGGGCAAAGAAAAGAAACAGAATCTCAGACAATAGGAGCAATGTAAAAAGGTGTGGAAAATAAAATGAGTGTTTTTTAGAAGCAATGGAAACAGTATAATTGGAGGAAAGGAAAAATGAGGAGTCAAATGGCGTGGTGATAGATGAAGATGGAAAAAAAAATACATGATGAAAGACTTTGTTTACCATATCAGGAAGTCTGGACTTGATCCTGCAGGTAATGGGAAACCAGTAAAGGTATATAAACACTAATGGTGATTTTAAAAAAAAACTCAGTGTGTTGAAAAGGGAATAGATAGTGCATAATCTCTTTTTATCTTTCCTTGGTTTTGTTTAAATGGGCTGCTATGGGAATCCTTAGAGTATCATTTTATTTATTTATTTATTTTGCAAGTATGCTTTAAGTTCCGGGGTACATTTGCAGAACGTGCAGGTTTGTTACATAGGTATATACACACCATTGTCATTTGCTGCACGCATCAACCCATCATCTACATTAGTTATGTCTCCTAATGCTATCTGTCCCCTAGCCCCCAACCCCCACAGACTCCAGTGTGTGACATCCCCCTCCCTTTGTCCATGTGTTCTCATTGTTCAACACTCACTTATGAGTGAGAACATGTGGTGTTTGGTTTTCTGTTCCTCTGCTGGTTTGCTGAGAATGATTTCCAGCTTCATCCATATACCTGAAAAGGACATGAACTCATCCTTTTTTATGGCTGCATAGTATTCCATGTTGTATATGTGCCACATTTTCTTTATCTAGTCTATCATTGATGGGCATTTGGGTTAGTTCCAAGTCTTTGCTATTGTGAATAGCGCTGCAATAAACATACATGTGCATGTGTCTTTAGAGTAGAATGATTTAAAATCCTTTGGGTATATCCCAGTAATGGGATTGCTGTGTCAAATGGTATTTCTGGTTCTAGATCCTTGAGGAATCACCACATTGTGTTCCACAATGGTTGAAGTAATTTACACTCCCACCAACAGTGTAAAAGCATTCCTATTTGTCCACATTCTCTCCAGCATCTGTTGTTTCCTGACTTTTTAATGATAGCCATTCTAACTGACATGAGATGGTATCTCATTGTAGTTTGGATTTGCATTTCTCTAATGACCAGTAATGATGATCTTTTTTAAAATATGTTTGTTGGTCGCATAAATGTCTTATTTTAAGAAGTGTCTGTTCCTGTTTTTCACCCACTTTTTGATGGAGTTGTTTGTTCTTTTTCTTGTAAATTTGTTTAAGTTCCTTGTAGATTCTGGATATTAGCTGTTTGTCAGATGGATAGATTGCAAAAATTTTCTCCAATTCTGTAGGTTGCATTTTCACTCTGATGATAGTTTCTTTTGCTGTGCAGAAGCTCTTTAATTAGATCCCATTTGTCAATTTAGGGTTGTGTTCCCATTGCTTTTGGTGTTTTAGTCATGCAGTCTTTGCCCATGCCTATATCCTGAATGATATTGCCTAGGTTTCCTTCTAGGGTTTTTATGGCTTTAGGTCTTACGTTTAAGTCTTTAGTCCATCTTGAGTTAATTTTTGTATAAAGTGTAAGGAAGGGGTCCAGTTTCAGTTTTCTGCATATGGCTAGCCAGTTTTCCCAACACCATTTATTAAATAGGGAATTCTTTCCCCATTGTTTTTTTTTTTTTGTGTCGGGTTTGTCAAAGATCAGATGGCTGTAGATGTGTGGTGTTATTTCTGAACCCTCTGGTCTGTTCCATTGGTCTACATATCTATTTTGGTACCAGTACCATGCTGTTTTAGTTGCTGTGCCTTGTAGAGAAGCAAGAGCAAACAAATTCAAAAGCTAGCAGAAGATAAGACATAACTAAGATCAGAGCAGAACTGAAGGAGATAGAGACACAAAAAAACTCTTCAAAAATCAATGAATTCAGGAGCTGGTTTTTTGAAAAGATTAACAAAATAGACCACTAGTTAGACTAATAAAGAAGAAAAGAGAGAATAATCAAATATACACAACAAAAAATGATAAAGGGGTATCACCACTGATCCCACAGAAGTACAAACTACCATCAGAGAGTACAATAAACACCTCTATGTAAATAAACTAGAAAATCTATAAGAAATGGATAAATTCCTGGACACATACCCCTCCCAAAACTAAACCAGGAAGAAATAAAATTGGTCTATTGTTATAGACCAATAACAAGTTCTGAAATTGAGGCAGTAATTAATAGCCTACCAACCAAAAAAGCCCAGGACCAGACAGATTCACAGCCAAGTTTTACCAGAGGTACAAAGAGAAGCCAGTACCATTCCTTCTGAAACTATTCCAAACAATAGAAAAGAGAGACTCCTCCCTAACACATTTTATGAGGCCAGCATCATCTTGATTCCAAAACCTGGTAGAGACACAACAAAAAGAGAAAATTTCAGGTTAATATCCTGATGAACATCGATGCAAAAAAACTTCAATAAAATGCTGGCAAACTGAATCCAGCAACACATCAAAAAGCTTATCTACCACGATCAAGTCAGCTTCATCCCTGGGTTGCAAGGCTGGTTCAACATATGCAAATCAATAAATGAAATCCATCACATAAACAGAACCAATGACAAAAAGGCCTTCAATAAAACTCAGTAGCCCTTCATGCTAAAAACTCTCAATAGACTAGATATTGATGGAAGGTATCTCAAAATAATATGAGCTATTTATGACAAATACACAGCCAATATCATACTGAATGGGCAAAAGCTGGAAGCATTCCCTTTGAAAACCAGCACAAGACAAGGATGCCCTCTCTCACCACTCCTATTCAGTATAGTATTGAAAGTTCTGGTCAGGGCAATCAGGCAAGAGAAAGAAATAAAGTGTATCCAAATAGAAAGAGAGGAAATCAAATTGTCTCTGTTTGCAGATGACATGATTGTGTATTTAGAAAACCCTATCGTCTCAGGCCAAAATCTTCTTAAGCTGATAAACAACTTCAGTGAAATCTCAGAATACAAAATCAATGTGCAAAAACCATAAGCATTCCTATACACCAATAATAGACAAACAGAGAGCCAAATCATGAGCAAACTCCCATTCACAATTGCTACAAAGAGAATAAAATACCTAGGAATACAACTTACAAGGGATGTGAAAGACCTCTTCAAGGAGAACTACAAGCCACTGCTCAAGGAAGTAAGAGAGGACACAAACAAATGGAAAAACATTCCATGCTCATGGATAGGAAGAATCAATATCATGAAAATGGCCATATTGCCCAAAGTAATTTATAGATTCAATGCTATCCCCATCAAGGTACCATTGACTTTCTTCACAGAATTAGAAAAAACTAATTTAAATTTCATATGGAACCAAAAAGAGCTTGTATAGCCAAGACAATCCTAAGCAAAAAGAACAAAACTGGAGTCATCACACTACCTGACTTCAAACTATACTATGAGTATCATTATTTTTATACTCTTCAGGACCTAATTGACTCCCCTTTGACTCTGAATTACTTCCACTGTAAATGACCTTTAAGTCCATGCCATTGTGCCAAAGTGAAAAGATATGGTAAATGTAATCCTTGAGGCAAAATAAATCTTGAAATGTAACATATGTTCCTGAATCATTTGGTTTGACAGTTTATGAATTTATATTAACTGTGTAACTTCCACACTTGGGCTTCAGCACTTTGGCTTGTTCTGTATAGCTGAAGATGGCTGATATAACCTGGGAAACATGGGGATGTCTAGGAGGAATAAAAAACTTAAATTTAAGGCCGGGAATGGTGGCTCACGCCTGTAATCCCAGCCTTTTGGGAGGCTGAGGCGGGCGGATCATGAGGTATGGAGATCAAGACCATCCTGGCCAACGTGGTGAAACCCCGTCTCTACTAAAAAATACAAAAAATTAGCCGGGCGTGGTGGCACATGCCTGTAGTCCCAGCTACTTGAGAGGCCTGAGGCAGGAGAATCTCTTGAACCCGGGAGGCTGAGGTTGCAGTGAGCCAAGATTGCGCCGCTGCACTCCAGCCTGGGAGACAGAGTGAGACTCTGTCTCAAAAAAATCAAAAAAATAACCTTAAATTTAATAAATGTGAACAGATCCAACTGTGTTGGCCAAACTAGTTTCTGTAGGCATGAGTTTTTAAAATTATTTGTAAAACAACTGACTTAAGAAATATTTGTAGAACACTGTGACATATTTAGATAAAAGTATCTGAGTAGAACATCGAGTGTCATTTTACTGAGTGTCCAAGCCTAGGAAATAATGTAAATGTTCCTGTGTATTTTAAAATACTTGGATTAATTGATATTTTGAAACATACCTCTTCTGGGTGATGAAAAGGTTTACTTGGTACACTAGCTGGGATAAAATATTTCATGTTTTTTTCTTTCTCCATTGTCCTGCTATAAACTTCTTAAGAATACGTATAATTAAAATTAGAGGTACTTGCTGTTGATTAAAATACCTATATTCAATAGTTTGAAAACATTTATATGTTTAAAATAAACTGATAGTAAAATATATCCACAATTTGCCCACAGTTGGGGTTGAAAATGAGAATAGAAGATATTTAACATACATGAATATATGTATTTAATATAACACATGTATATTCATGTATGTTATGTTAAATATAGAAAGTTATAATATATACTTTCTATATTTAACATAAAAGTATATAATATACATATGTAATATATATTTTCCATATTTAATATAAAATATACAATATAATATGGTCATAATTTTCAATCAATGAAACACGAATCCTCTGAGTTGTTAAAAGTTGTTTCATGAAAATGAGTCCATAATCAAATAAATTTGATAATGATGAATTATTTCCTTTTCCCTTTCTTATTAAAACATAACACATATTAGCACTTTTAAGTCTTCTAGAAGTTCTGTCATAAAGAAACCTGTTTAACCTGCTTAACCTTATGCTTTAAAAACTTATTCATGTTTGGAACCTCTTCCTTCCCCAGAACATTTATTAATCTCTCATGGGACCCTAGTATTCTAAGGAACATTTTCTGGGGAATGTTGACATAGAACATAGGTAAATGTAATTTACTACAGAAACAGAGGTGCACACACATGTGTGCAATAAACACACACATTACCCCTGATTAAGTGGAATAGTCTGTCTTGACACAGGTATATACCTGAAAGTTTTACAACTGAATACAGTCCCTGGCACACAGTAGGTACTCAATAAATATCTACTAAAGTGAACAAATTTTAATATGTAGACACTTTACTTTCCCCAACTCCCTTCCTCCAGTCGCCAGTTTCCTATAGCACTTCCTGAAGTTATTTTTGCCTGTGTTCAGACAAAGTAAGTTATTATGATCTCTTGTAATTAAAACTCTGTGCTGAGCATAGTTTAACTTACTGTGTTACAGCAAGGAGCTTCTTTTGGTGGTTGTAAAACACTCCTTAGCCCTGAAACCCTAGCATGCTGAAACAGGTCATGTAGTCATTAACCATCAGAGGATTGTTTTCTCAATGTTACATTACCTCTGCCTATGTTGAAGAAGGCATTAGTCTTCAGGGCCCACTGCTCTTCCTGGGTTTCACATTTTTCAGCATTCTGTGCACTGATGACGTTTTTTTCTCTCTCTAGAGTTTTATCACTCCAGGGCTTATAGTTGTACTTCCCATTTTTCATGGGAACTCAGGTGCTTAAATCCACTCTATGTCTTTTGAAATTTAAAAGATATCTACTATCTATTTCTATGTTGCCTTATCTCCCATGGCTTTTCCATGAGCTCTTTGAACAAACATTTATTTAGTGCCTAGTGATTTTTGAAATTGTAGAGGTGACATAGAGACTGTCCCAAATGGGTTTCATGTTCTGATAGTGGAGCATTCACAAAACCAGTACTCACAGCTCTGTGTGATGGTGTGCTCCAAGGATGCTCAGGAAGCACTGTTATCTCAGAGGAGTTGTCTTCTAAGTATAGTCACAAAATACGCTCAGATTCCTTGGCCTTTCCTTCTCCACCACATACTTGGAAAAAAACCATTTATTTTTGTCTTACCAACTCATGATTGGAGAAAAATCATACAACTAGCTTGGTGAATTTCATTTTAAATTTTGTGATTACAAACTGCAGATATATTCTCAACAATTTACACTAATTCTTCCATGTCTTTCTTTGGACTTATGTGGAAATTTTTCTTCTCCCCTTGAACCTCTTTCTTTTCTCACCTGTTAAGTATTCTCAGTTAATTTGCCTCATTTTTTTTAACAAAATAGAAGTTCCTATAATAACTCCCTCATCCGCCCACCACCAAATGTCCAAGCTGTCTACATCTGTACTATATTCACCTTCCTTCTTCCTTTCAACTTGAAAGAGAGGTGTCCCTCCTTCCATCAAAGGTCAGTGCCTCCACTTTTGCCTTATACAGAAATTTATCTCTACTGTTACTTCTTTCTTCTGCTTAATTAATCTCTCTGTCTCTGCTGGAACATTTCTATCAGCTTATACATCTGTTATATCTCATATTGAAGAAAACAAAAGACGGAGGAGGAAGAGAAGGAGGAAGAGAAAGGAAAGGAAACTTGTCCTTTAAGCACTCCTAACTACCAAACCATTTCTCTGCCCTGTGTCATATCCATTTTTATTGAAAGAGATGTATCCACCTCCACTTCATCATCTCTTCTTCGTTCTTCAATATCCTCTAATCCTTCTCCATTTTCCTATCTTCATTGGTACAAATTATTATGCCATTAAAGTTAATAAACTATTTTTTCTGTCTTCATTTTGTTAGACCTCTTAGCAATATGCAATGTGATATCTAGGTTCTCTCAAAACCCTCTTTACCTTGGCTTCTGTACCTGTTCTATCTTCCTACCACACTGGCCTACCACCATCATTTTATTCTTCTTTCATAGTCTCTTTAGCTCTTATTCTTCAGGACCTGGCTCTCCTTACATGATCTCATCCATTTCTATGCTTTACATTTTTCTTTTGTGTCATGACTCCCTTGAGCATCAGATTCATATCCACTTACTTACTTAAATATATTATATTACTATCTCAGTTTAGAAAGTATCACAATGTGGTCTCATTTGGCATTTCATTTTACTCATTACATGTGTGAAAACGTCCCTTTCAGACCATCATCTTCCAGTAAGTGTCCAGGGCTTTCTTAAGGTTTATGAGTCCCTGGGATATTGCAAAATGATTTTTCTGTTTGTTCATATGGGGTAAGTCAGAGAAGGGTCAAACAAAATCTAAAGGACCAACAGGTGTCACTCCTGCAGAGCAGTGGCTTGGAGAAGTGCCAGATGCTATTTAAGAGATGCTTTCATTAGTCATTGATGAAAAAGACAGCTTGCATAATATCTGGGCACAAGGGATGGACAGTGATTGCATAAAGGCAGACCAGCACACTTATCAGATGATGACTTCCACATGGCTGTTAGGTACCTGAGCAATGCTCCTCACTGTGGTTCTTTGCTGAGCTAGTCCCCATTCCTGTCCATGTGGCCTATTCAGATTTAGCCCTCTGACCTATACCACCAACTCTCATCACTTCTTTGTTCCGTTTTCTCCCAGGGAATCTCTTCTTTTCTGACCACAGTATGGCATGGCTGTTAATAAGGTATGAATAGGAGAAAAGTAAATGTCAGATAATATGTCAAATTATTATTCTAGCAAGATGTCTGCGTTAGACAGCTCATGCTGCCATGATGAAATACCATAGATTGGGTGTTTTAGAAAACAGAAATTTATTTTCTCATAGTTGTAGAGGCTAGAAAGTTCAAGATTAAGGTCCAGGAGGGTTCGAGTCGCTGGTGAGGGCTCTTCCTGCCTTGCAGATAGTGGCCTCTTCCCTCACATGGTGGAGAAAGAGAAATCTCTGCTTTCTCTTCTTTTTTGTGTTTTTTAAATAAGGACATCAGTTTTATAGGATCAAGGCTTCACTTTTACAACCTCATTTAACCTTAATCACACCTTACAGGCCTTATTTCCAATATTGTCATGTGGCGGTTTAGGTTTTAACATGTGAATTTGGAGGAGGGATATAATTCAGTCCATAGCAGTATCTAATAGGAATCTCAAGCTTAAACATGTCTAAAACAGATTACCTGGTTCTCCTGGGTTCTCACGTCCTCATCCACAAACTCTCCCTTTCATAGCCTTTTTTTTTTTTCAAATTGAGTAATCAGCACAATTATCTAACCACTTGCTTAAGAAAAAAACATGGGGCAATTTGTCCATGAGTGTTTTTATTTTCTTACTATGCATTATCAAACCCAAGAGCAAGACCTGTTGCCTCCATCTCCACGGAATTTCTTGAATTTGGTCACTTATCCATCTCTGCAGTGAATGCCTTAGTGTATGCCACCATCATCTGGAATCCTAGCCTCTGCAATTGTGTCCCTGCTACAAATCTTGTTACGTCAAATCCATTCCTCATAACCAGAGTGATTTTATCAAAATGTTCATCAGATTAATACATGTATCTGAATAAAACTTTTTAGTGAATTTTGTTGCACTTAAAATACAATCCTACAAGACCCTGGTAAAATATTTGAATGTGATAGGAATTTATTTATTTATTTATTTATTTATTGTGAGCCAGAGTCTCACTCTGTTGCCCAAGCTGGAGGGGAGTGGCATGATCATGGCTCACTGCAACCTCCGCCCCACTGGGTTCAAGGGATTCTCCTGCCTCAGCCTCCTGAGTACTTGAGATTACAGGCACACACCACCATGCCAGGTGAATTTTTGTATTTTTAGTAGAGGTGAGGTTTAGCCATGTTGGCCAGGCTGGTCTCAAACTCCTGACCTCAAGTGATCCACCCATTTCAGCCTCCCAACATGCTGGGATTTACAGGCATGAGCCACTGCACCCAGCCTGTTATAGATTTTAATTGAGGGAGAATATTTGGATCTGCTTTGTGAGAAATGGCAATTGGAAGCAGTAGAGAAATTAGGAGAAAAATTAGGCTGGTGATAGGAAGATATTTATAGTCTACTGATATAATCCAGAAGAGAATTTATAAGGATCAAAACTAAGGCAGTAGGTATGGAGAAGAATATATTGAGGGTTGTTTATGAGATATATAGAAAAAAAGAAGCCAAGACTCAACTGATGTGATGGTGGGAGGTAGTAGTCTCTTTCCAGGCTTCTCGCTCTAGTACCTGAGGGATGCAGTATTATTCACTTAGAGATTTGGGAGGAGGGAAAAGTTACAGAGGAGTAGATGACTTCCTTTTGAAACAAGCTAATTTTCCAAGAGATTCCTTGGAAAATCAAAACGCATCCTGTTTGATTGGTTGTTGGACATAGATTTATGGGACCTGAGATATAAAGATTTGAGAATCAGGAAGGGTTCAAAGACCATAAACTAGAAACTCCGATTACACAGTTTCAGTGTATGTTGGAGGATTGGGAATCAATTTGAAAGATGAAGTGGATGGAAATGTGAGTGGAAAGCAGTCTATTGGAAAGCTATAGAGTAAAACATGATGGCAAATATTGCAAAACAAATCAAATAGACACGAACTAAAAAGTGTTCTTTGAATTTGCAGCCAGAAATCGGTAATGTGTTTTGAGAGCAGTTTGGATGACCTTGTAGGGATAGCAGCTGGATTGCAATGGCTTAAGGAGTGACAGAGGGTTAGTTTTATTTTCAAGTTGCTTAGGTGAAAAGAGAGCTAGGGTGTTAGCTAGTGGGGGCATACAATCAAGGGAAGATAGTTTTGTTTTACAGTTGGAAGAGAAGGAGCCATTAATTATGGGGATACCTAAAAACAAAGCAGCCAAATCAACTAACGAGCAATAAAACAGAAGAAGAGGATAATAGGTAATAGGTTGAGTCCCACAGCGCAATATAAGGGGAACCTTAGTTACGCAACACCTCTCTTCAAACCTGACCTAATCTCTCTACCAGTCAACATAGTAAAATGGAGGCATATACTTATCTGTTGAATAGAGCTTTATATTTTCTGTAAAGTTAAAAAATAAATGGTGTATGTGTGTTTTATTTCCAAAAGACTAAAGTTAATCTTGCTTTTGACTTTTGTATGGCTTATGACTGATGAGTTATAAAAACTAATTTCTTTCATTATTGATGGGTGGTCCTGGGTAGATAAAACTTGAGTAACTCCTGCAGTGGCATTATTCCCTGACCTCCTTCCTATACAAACAGAAGTCTATATGACTGTCATAAGTTAAACTATAAAGGTTTCAAAATACATTGCCACCTCTGTTCTGTGCACTCCTTATGTCCTAAACACTCCAGCTACAGCATGTTTTTCTTCATTTTGATTTTTTTATTAGATCTTTGACACCAATTTTTTCCCTACAATTCACGTTCTTTTTATTTGACAATGTAGGCTCATTATAGGAGCAATTGAAAAGCTCATCTAATTAAAAGTCACAGGTCATAAAATTTAATTCAGTGGTAAGGCTAATTTTCCTCTAAGCTATTGAATATCAGTGATTACTTTTTCAGTGGGAGTGAGGACAAAGACCATTTTCATCTTTTATTGTTAATGTAAATTAGCCCCAACCAAAATACTCAATTGAAAGCCCTAGAAAATATCTTAGGTCTGGATTAAAACTGCTCTACAGTAGGTGGTGAAGATTCTGCCCTCTACAAATATGAGATAACTTTAAAAGAAAGTGTTAAATGCAATATTTCAAAAACTAAGTGGATGGGGCCTAATCATCTTAGAAATAGTCACTGCTTAGAGATTGGCATTGTTCTGGTGGTCTGAAGAGTTAAATGCACTTTTGCTTTGGGGAAAGAGACTGAGTTAGAGGAAGGAACACTTGAGAACACACTTGAGAACAGACACTTGAGAATTGTGAATCTTTAATCTCTCTGCTTTGTGAGTGTCATCCAATCATGCTAGGTATATTTGGCCAGGGATATATGACTATACATCTCTCTTTAGTTGCTTTTAAAACGAAACTTAAAAAGAGGTAATCTTTTAATAGATGGAGGTAATTTTTTGCTAGGGATGAAATCAATTTACAAGGTCCCCCACCCCATTCCACTGACCTCCGCAGACACAGCCCATTGTAATGTTGTGGGAACCTATTTAGTCTTTTCTCTCTCTTTTCTTTGTGCATTAGATGAAATTACACAGTATATAGAGTTTATTTTGGTTTTAGAAATTCATCATAATGGAAAAATATTTGGCTTATGATTAAAATAATACCATCATAAAATTTTAGAGTTTTTGTGTTTTGTTTTCCTTTTTTTTTTTTTAAGTAAAATGAGTTGGTTTTTAATAGGCATCCTAAAAACTTGTTGGTGCTTAATGAGACCATAAGAACTGAAGCTTAGACAGTATAGTGAAACCTCTTGTCTATGAAAACTTAAAAACAAAACGCCAGGCATGGTGATACGTATCTGCAGTCCTAGCTACTCAGAAGGCTGAGGCAGGGTGGATCTCCTGAGCCCAGGAGTTTGAGGCTGCAGTGAACTATTATTGCACCACTGGACTCCAGTCTGAGTGATGGAGTGAGACCGTCTCTCTTAAAAAAAAAAAAAAAAGAAGAAGAAAAAAAGAACCGAGAGTGTATATTTTGGAGATCAATACATTGACTTCCTTCAGAAAAATACATCTCATTCAAGTTTATGTGATGATGAACCAGTAGTTCAGCATCAAAGCCCAGAGCATTTTTGGCTAGGCAGGTTGTCTGATGGGTTATGCAAGTTTTTTTTGTTTTGAGAGGGTCTTGCTCTGTTACCCAGGCTAGCGTGACCATGGTATACTGCAGCCTTGACCTCTTGGGCTCAAATGATTCTCCTGCCTCAGCCTTGAGAGTAGCTGGGACCACAGGCACATACCACCATACCTGGATAATTTTCTAAAAACAACTTTGTAGCGATGGGGTCTCACTATGTTGCCTAGGTTGATCTTGAACTCCTGGGCTCAAGGAATCCTCCCACCTCAGCCTCCCAAAGTGCTGGGATTAGAGGTATGAGCCACCATGCCTGGCTATATAAATTTTGGATCATTTATGGTGTCTTGCCAGGGAAATCCTCAGGTAATATCTTACATCCAGATAAGAAGGGTCCTTTCCCCTGAGCTTCACACATTAGCATTTCCTACATATCCTCAATAAGCAAAAATAAATGACTTAAAGAACAGATGAGGCCCTTTCTTCTTGATTGTGTGACTGGTGGCCAGGTGTGGCACCACCACTCCAGTTCCTCATTTGCAGTCTCTTGGAGTGGCTGTATTAGAAAGACAAAGTTTTGACTTCAAAATGGAAAATTAGAAGACTTGGTTTTTCAAACCACAGCTGCTTTCATTTATGTATAAATATACTATTAAAAAAAGAAGAAATGATTTATCATGGAGTTTTATTCATGGATGGGAGGAATCTACTAAAAGAAAATTGGTGTGAAACTGTAATTAAAAAACATGAATATAATGAAAGATGTTTTCTCTAGGCTTAATAGATGTTAATGATTTATTTTGTTGTTTCTTAGTTAATAGAACATTTTTAAATAATATTATGGTGCCAGTTATGTTACAACATTTTGAGACTAATCATTTCGTGTTTAAAAAAATTTAAATTTTAAGAGTAGACAATAATGAATTCTTTTAAGAGAAAAGATTGGTTTATTTGAGAATTTCAGACTAGAATCTAAGAAGTTTCTCAGAATCCTCTTGAAGGGTAAGTTATGTTGCATCGCATAGAGAAGCATATACAATAATGACTTGTACAGTTGACATTGCTGAACACCTGCTAGATGAAAAAAGTTAGTTAAAGAAATAATGGCACTGCCATTTTCCAATGCTATGGTAACTCATCCAACGAAAAATTTAGCTTCAAATATTAATATTAATTCAATCTCTTCTCTGTAGAATTGTACCTTTTCCACACAAATGGAAATACCTATAGACATGGCTGGGCTTGCTGTTTTGCTTATATTCCAGTACAAGCAGTACAGTATCAGTACAAGCCATGATTGAAGATCTTTTATGTGAATGCTTGACAACAACCACGAATGGGGCTAAAATATTCAAAGGATTGAATGTCTTTTGAATCATATGGCTTCTTCTGAAACAGCTGTGCTGACATTTGTACTGAATGTTCAAAAGCAATTGGGGATTAAACTGTTGGCTCAAATCAGAGCCATGGCCTCAAACCATATTTGTCGTCATTAATTTCTTCACCACTGCACTGGCAGAAAAAAGATAAAGTTTTATTTCAAAATGTTCTTGATAAGGAAGTAAAAGTTATTATTTTTATTAAACTATAACTCTTGAGTACATGTCTTCTTAATATTCTGTGTGACAAATGGAAAATGCTGTGTATGTATAAAGCACTTTTGTAAACTAAGCATGATGTTTGTCAAGAGGTGTATTACTCCAGTTGCTTCAGTTGTAAGCTGAAATGATCACTTCCTTCATGGAACACCATTTCACTTGAAAGAATGACTAACAAATCATGTCTATTTAGTCTTAGGTGTTTGGTAGCTACTTTATCAAAGTGCATCAAATGATTTTTAAAACTAAATATAATTTTATAAGAATGTATAATGAAATGTATATTTCATTATACACATTTAGAAGATGTGCGCAGCTCAGTAAACTAGTATTTTCCAAATAATCAATACAGGATGTTACAAAATGACACATGGGTAAAAGAACTAATTAAAGTGCAAGAGAGACCCATGGATTTTAGTGTCACAGAGCACAAAACTTCATCCATATTGCACCTGACCTTGAGACTTTTCTACTTGTTGAGCTTTGGTGTACTATCAAAGAAGAATTTCCAGAATTATCTGAAAGGATTATTAAAATAGCTTTTCTTTTTCTCATTACATTTCTGTGTGTGGCTGGATAATCTTTATATACTTCACAAACAACATATGGCAACAAATTGAATACAGAAGCTGATATGACAATCCAGCTATCTTTCATTAAGTCAGACCTCAATGAGATTTGTAAAAATATAAAATTTCATCTTCTTACTCTTATCGTTTAGAAGAAAACAAAATGAATAAGTATAAAAATGTTATTTGTATTGACATGTGTTTATTTTTATTTTTAAGTGAATTTAAAGTAAATATTTCTCAAAGAAACAAGTGGGCATTTTTCTTATTTGGGGTCCAGCATTTAGCGCTTACACAGCAAACCCAGTAATCTTAACCATCTACCTTTGGGGTTAAAACTGTCAGGCCCTAGAGCAATGCTTTTTCACATCTCTACACTTACCTTTTTGAATCAGAAAAAGTAAAAGTTGCCGTTTTTTTGAAAAGGCAATTCTGAATACCTAGAAAATGTGTGGGTTATGCAATTACTAACATTTGAAGCTGACACTGCTTTGAAGCAGAGGGAGCATTTCAGCAGCAAACGTAAGATAAAAGGGGTAAAAGACCAATTAACTTTTTAAATCCTTCCTCTTTGATAGCACCAATGCAATATAGTCTTACATAATGAAGTATGATATCCTAGTAACACCCAGTGTCCATTTATTTCTTCTCTTCATGTTTCATTTTATGGTAGTCAAATATTTATGTAGTTATTTGCAATTATTGCACATGGTGGCTGAATAACATTTAACAAGTGAAAACAGCAATATTAAAAAATTTATATGATTCTCAAATTTATATATAATTCTAGGCAAGACATGAGTGAAGGATGATACTGAGTGTACATTAGTGTATGGATCCAGATATTAAGAGATGAGAAAATTACAACGTAGAAGCAATAATAATTGATTTGACAAAGTTGTAATATTTCTGTAATAACAAATAGTTCTGTGATCCCATTTTAATGTTTGAATACAATATGTAAATTTTTTGTTCCTATCTGTCTTGGAATTTTATTCATTTGCATTGGTATTACTTCAGAAAAAGATAGTTTCTACAAACTGTCATTTATAAAATACTACTTAAGAACTACATTGACTCAAGAAAAGTTGGTTAACTTGCCATCATTGTCAACAGTACATAAATCATTGATCATGAAAACATAATGAGTAATTTCGTTAAAGGCAAGACAAATTTTATAGCATAAATACCTAAGCATAATTTGTCTTTATTGTTACTTGTCCAAACATTGATGGCTTGTTAACAGTGTGCTCATTTTAGTTTATGTAGCAACCAGAGTTATATACATATTTTTCAATTTTGTTTTTAGAAAAATAGATCTGTCAAGATTTGAGGATAGAACATGTTTACTTCTGTTTAGCTTTATTTGAACTTCTAATTATAGATATATATTAAGTAAGCCTCCACCGTACTCTTAAGCAGGCCCCTCAAACATTAGAGGAGGGCCTGAGTTTCCACCGACTCATTGTTAATTCTAGCCTTCATCAAAGAAGAGTGTTCATTTAGAGAATGAGGTATTGTGATAAACTTTATTTTTGAGAGTGTTGGTAGTGTACTATGTGCTCCTTCCATCCTTCTATGGGGGAGAAGGGATGGGGGGCATTCACCCCAATTCAAGCAAACTGAAGGAGACTTCAAGAAAGTCCATTGAGAGCTTGACATAACTCCATTAGGTTGTTACAGAGGAATAAGGACTGATATCTGACTCCCACCCGGCAAATGTTAGAGCTGAATTAAACAGCCTCCCAGAAGAGCAAAGAGATAACCACATTGAAAGTGAGGTGCATTTCTAGCAGTAAAGAGAAAAATCGAGATGTTTCCCAGAAACAGTATGGCCTCCACAAAACAGAGCTGGCCTGGGGTTGTCCTAAAAGGGATTCCCCCCTATAGGGCCCCTTGGGGGGGATAAATAGCCTTAACAGAATAATGAATCATTGTAACCAAGAGATGTGAAAGAAACCAATAGTGGTAGCCAAAAGAGACATCACCTGTACTGAGAGAAATGCAGTCAGAATTCCCCATCAGGTAGACCTGGAAAGAATGCACAATTGTCTTTCATGAGAAGAAAATGGGAACATCATCACCTAGCATACACCAACCACAGATTTCAACTGCACCAGTCAAGTGAGTAAGGTGGGGAGCTCAGAATAATGTGAAAAACAGTAACCTTCTCCCCTCACCTACATCAGTCTTCTAAGCCCAAGCAGTCTCAAGTCAGAGGAAAAGAGAAGCTTTCAGCTACATTGTAGTTCTTAATACCACTGGATTGGACTGGAAGAACATTCATTAATTATTTATGAGTCGTTATTAAAGCTATGGGAATTCCCACAAGATTTCACTCAGGGGCAGTGAGAGAATTATTTGTCAAAGTGAGTTTAACAGTAAGCTTTGTTAACGAATATAGTTGCTTTTTCCTTCCCCTCTACTAAGTTTAGCTAGTTCAATACAGTGATTTGGCATGAAACATTGATTTGGAGAATGCATTAAAGGAAATGATGATTTTTTTACATTACCTTGAAAAATACGTGGAACTTAATGTGAATTTTGCATCTTTGCCTGTGAAACATTAAAAATGCTCTGTCGATAGTAATATAAAGTAATTTAAAAATCCCATCATGGACACTTTAGTATGAATAAGACACAGACTATGTAAAACTTGGAAAATATGTGAGGTAAAATCCAGACAGAATTTTTACTCTTAGTCAGAGAAGCTAAAGATATTTATGAACTAATTAATAAGAGAAACTAAAAATGCAAATCGGAACTTTATTCAAAGTTTGTATATATTTTTGTGATGGATCAATGTAGAATAAAATACATTTCATGGTTGTGTGTTTTTCATTACCAACTACTGGGGAACCAATGATTCCAAAACTTAGTTGTTTAAAACAGCAATCATTTTATTATCTTTCATCAGTCTGCAGGGACCTGGGCTCAGCAAGGCTGTTCTCCTGCTCCTTGTGGTGTTTCCTGATGCTGCAGTTATCCTGAAGTTCAATCAAGCTGGAACATACAAGATGCTTGCTCACATGGCTGGCTGTAGAGATTGACTGTTGACTGGAAACTCAGCAGGGGCTGTCAGTCTGAGTGCCTTCATTCTTCTTCATGTGGCTTTTCTTTGTGCCTTTGACTTCTCACTGCATGTTGGTTGGTTCCTTAGGGCAGTATCTCAAGAACAAGAATTCCCATAGGAAGAAAGCCAAAGCCATCTGTCTTCTTAAAGCCTCAGCTCAGAAATTCCAGAACATCACTTCTGCTACATTCCACTGTTCAAAATAGAACATTGCTAGACCAGATTCAAATGAAGGGGAAATCAGCTTCATCTCTCTATAGGGGAGTGGCAGGAATGGACAAACAGGGGAAGGAAATCATTGATGGCATCCACCTTTGGAGACCAGCAACTAGAGTGTAATCATTCTCAAGAATGCTTGTTTTCCTAAAGTTGTGGGTTCAGGGCATGTTCAGGGGTTTTGTTATATTGGTGATATTGTATGGACCCTGTCTGATTGAACACAGACAATACTTTGACATCCAGAAGACAAATTTAGAAAGGCACGATGGCTTCAGAAGACCTTCTGTTTGTTTGTTTTTGTAATCTGAGTAGGGGTCTAACATTGTGTACTTTCTCACTAAACTCTTTAGTAATATTAGCAACTTACCTCTTGTCTTAGCCCATTTGGCTGCTGTTACAAAATATTATAGGCTAGGTGGCTGATAAACAACAGAAATTCATTTTTCACAGTTTTGGAAGCTGGAGAATACAAGAGCAAGGTGTTGTCAGATTCAGTGTCCTGTAAGGGGCTTCTGTTTCAGCTGACTTCTCATTCTAACTTCATATGGCAGAGAGGACCCAGTTTCTCTCATGGCTCTTTTATAAGGGCACTAATCCCATTTATGTCAGCTCCAATACCACAACCTACCCACCTCCCAAAGACCTCATTTCTTAATACTGTCACCTGGCCAGTGAGGATTTTAATATATGAATTTGGGAGTGGTGCATAAAGATAAGACCATAGCACCTCTAGTAAGTCAAAATGTTCAAGTTCAAATCTTACAGTTAGAATCTTCCTATTTGAATCTTCATACTGGATAATTGAGATGCATAATTTTTTTTTCTTGAATTTTAAAATTGTACTTTAGGTTCTGGGGTACATGTGCAGATCATGCAGGGTTGTCACATAGGTACATACATGGCAAGGTGGTTTGGTGCCTCCATCCCCCCCATCATCTATCTGGCATTTACCCCACCTTATCCCTCTCCACCCTCCCCATCCCCTACTGTCCCTCCCCTAATACCCCACCCAAATTGACCCTAGTGTGTGATTCTTCCTTCCCTGTGTGCATGTGTTCTCCTTGTTCAACACCCGCCTATGAATGAGAACATGTGTTTGATTTTCTGTTCTTGTGTCAGTTTGCTGAGAATGACGGTTTCCAGATTCATCCATGTCCCTACAAAGGACATGAACTCATCGTTTTTTATGGCTGCATAGTATTCCATGGTGTATATGTGCCACATTTTCTTTGTCCAGTCTATCAATGATGAGCATTTGGGTTGGTTCCAGGTCTTTGCTATTGTAAACAGTGCCATGATGAACATATGTGTGCATGTGTTTTTATAATAGAATGATTTATAATCCTTTGGGTATATACTCAGTAATGAGATTGCTGGGCCAAATGGAATTTCTATTTCTAGATCCTTAAGGAATCACCACACTGTCTTCCACAATGGTTGAACTAATTTACACTCCTACCAACAGTGTAAAAGTGTTCCTGTTTCTCCACATCCTCTCCAGCATCTGTTGTCTCCAGACTTTTTAATGATTGCCATTCTAAGTGGCGTGAGATGATATCTCAATGCTGTTTTGATTTGCATTTCTCTAATGACCAGTGATGATGAGCATTTTTTCATATGTTTGTTGGCCTCATATATGTCTTCTTTTGAAAAGTGTCTTTGCCCACTTTTGAATGGGTTTGTTTATTGTAAAACTGTTTTAGTTCTTTGTAGATTCTCGATATTAGCCCTTTGTCAGATGGGTAGATTGCAAAAATTTTTTCCCATTCTGTTGGTTGCAGTCCACTCTAATGATTGTTTCTTTTGCTGTACAGAAGCTCTGAAGTTTAATTAGATCCCATTTGTCTATTTTGGCTTTTGTTGCTGATGCTTTTGGTGTTTTAGTCATGAAGTCCTTGCCTATGCCTATGTCCCGAATGGTATTACCTAGGTTTTCTTCTAGGATTTTTATGGTGTTAGGTCTTATGTTTAAGTCTTTAATCCATCTGGAGTTAATTTTAGTGTAAGGTGTCAGGAAGGGGTCCAGTTTCTGCTTTCTGCACAATGCTAGCCAATTTTCCCAACACCATTTATTAAACAAGAAATTCTTTCCCCATTGCTTGTTTTGTCCAGTTTGTCAAAGATCAGATGGTTGTAGATGTGTGGTGTTGCTTACAGAGGCCTCTGTTCTGTTTCATTGGGGTATGTCTCTGTTTTGCTACCAGTATCATGCTGTTTTGATTACTGTAGCCTTGTAGTGTAGTTTGAAGTCAGGCAGCGTGATGCCTCCAGCTTTTTCTGTTTGCTTAGGATTGTCTTGGCTATGCAGACTCTTTTTTGGTTCCATATGAAGTTTAAAGTAGTTTTTTCCTGTTCTGTGAAGAAGGTCATTGGTAGCTTGATGGGGATAGCTTTGAATCTATAAATTACTTTGGGCAGTATGGCCATTTTCATGATATTGATTCTTCCTAACCATGAGCATGGAGTGTTTTTCCATCTGTTTGTGTCCTCTCCTATTTCCTGGAGCAGTGGTTTGTAGTTCTCCTTGAAGAGGTCCTTTACATCCTTTGTTAGGTGTATTCATAGGTATTTTATTCTCTTTGTAGCGATTGTGAATAGGAGTTCACTCTTGATTTGCCTGTTTGTCTGTTATTGGTGTATAGGAATGCTTGTGATTTCTGCACATTGATTTTGTATCCTGAGACTTTGCTGAAGTTGCTTATCAGTTTCAGGAGATTTTGGGGCTGAGATGATGGGGTCTTCTAAATATACAATCATGCTGTCTGCAAACAGAGACAATTTGACTTCCTCCTTTCCTAATTGAATACTGTTTATTTCTTTTTCTTGCCTGATTGCTCTGGCTAGAACTTCCAATACTGTATTGAATAGGAGTGGTGAGAGAGGGCATCCTTGTCCAGTGCCAGATTTCAAAGGGAACACTTCCAGTTTTTGCCCATTCAGTATGATATTGGCTGTAGGTTTGTCGTAAATAGCTTTTATCATTTTGGTATGTTCCATCAATACCTAGTTTATTGAGAGTTTTTAGCATAAAGGGCTGTTGAATTTTGTTTAAGGCCTTCTCTGCATCTGTTGAGATAATCATGTGGTTTTTGTGTTTGGTTCTGTTTATGTGGTGGATTACATTTATAGACTTGTGTATGTTGAACGAGCCTTGCATCCTCAGGATAAAGCCTACTTGATCATGATGGATAAGCTATTTGATGTGCTGTTGCAATCAGTTTGCCAGTATTTTATTGAAGATTTTTGCATCTATGTTCATCATGGATGTTGGCCTGAAGTTTTCTTTTTGTTGAGTCTCTTCCAGGTTTTGGTATCAGGATGATGTTGGTCTCACAAAATGAGTTAGGGAGGATTCCCCTCATTTTGTATTGTTTGGGATAGTTTCAGAAGGAATGGGACCAGCTCTTCTTTGTATGTCTGGTAGAATTTGGCTGTAAACCCCTCTGGACCTGGATTTTTTTTGGTTGGTAGGCTATTAATTGCTGCCTCAACTTCAGCCCTTGTTATTGGCCTATTCAGGGTTTCCACTTCTTTCTGGTTTAGTCTTGGGAGAGTGCAAGTATCCAGGAATTTATCTATTTCTTTCAGATTTACTGGTTTGTGTGCATAGAGTTGTTTGTAGTAATCTCTGATGATGGTTTGTATTTCTGTGGAATCAGTGGTGATATCCCCTTTATCATTTTTTATTGAGTCTATTTGATTCTTCTCTCTTTCTTTTTTATTAGTCTGGCTAGTGGTCTATTTTGTTGATCTTTTCAAAAATCCAGCTCTTGGATTTATTGATTTTTTAAAGGTCTTCTTGTGTCTCTATCTCTTTCAGTTCTGCTCTGATGTTAGTTATTTCTTGTCTTCTGCTAGCTTTTGAGATTTTTTTTATCTTGCTCCTCTAGCTCTTTGAATTTTAATGATAGGGTATCAATTTTAGATCTTTCCTCGTTTCTCATGTGGGCATTTATTGCTATAAATTTCCCTCTAGGCACTGCTTTAGATGTGTCCCAGAGATTCTGGTACATTGTGTCTTTGTTCTCACTGGTTTTGAAGAACATATTTATTTCTGCTTTCATTTCTTTTTTACCCAATTGACATTTAGGAGCCAGTTGTTCAGTTTCAGTGAAGTTGTGCGGTTTTGCTTAGCTTCTTATCCTGTGTTCTAATTTGATTGTGCTGTAATCTGAGATACTGTTTGTTATGATTTCTCTTCTTTTGCATTTGCTGAGGAGTGATGTACTTCCAATTATGTGGTCGATTTTAAAGTAGGTGCAATGTGGTCCTGTGAAGAATGTATATTCTGTGGATTTGAGGTGGAGAGTTCTATAGAGATCTATTAGGTTTGCTGGTCCAGATCTGCATGCACGTCCTGGATATCCTTGTTGATTTTCTTTCTCATTGATCTGTCTAATATTGATAGTGGAGTGTTAAAGTCTCCCACTATTATTGTGCAGGAGTCTAAGTCTCTTTGTAGGTCATTGAGAACTTTCTTTATGTATCTGGGTGCTCCTGTATTGGGTGCATATATATTTAGGATCATTAGCTCTTCTTGTTGTATTGATTCTTTTACCATTATGTAACACCCTTCTTTGTCTCTTTTGATCTTTGTTGGTTTAAAGTCTGCTTTATCAGAGACTAGGATTGCAACCCCTGCTTTCTTTTTTGCTCTTCATTTGCTTGGTAAATCTTCTTCCAACCCTTTATTTTGAGTCTACATGTGTCTTTCCATGAGAGATGGGTCTCCTGAATACAGCACACCTATGGGTCTTGACTTTTTATCTAGTTTGCCAGTCTGTGTCTTTTGATTGTGGCATTTAGTCTGTTTATATTTACAGTTAATGTTGTTATGTGTGAGTTTGATCCTGCCATTTTGTTACTGGTTGGATGATTTGCCCTTTGGTTGGCGCAGTTTCTTCACTGTGTCATTGGTCTTTACCACTTGGTTATTTTTTGCAGTTGTTGGTACTGGTCATTCCTTTCCATGTTTAGTGCTTCCTTCAGGAGCTCTTGTAAGGCAAGTCTGGTAGCGACAAAATCTCTCAGCATGTGCTTGTTCATAAAGAATTTTATTTATCCTTCACTTGTGAAACTTAGTTTGGCTGGATATGAAATTCTGGGTTGAAAATTATTTTCTTTAAGGATGTTGAATATTGGCCCCCACTCTCTTCTGGCTTGTAGGGTTTCTGCCGAGAGATCTGCTGTGAGTCTGATGGGCTTCCCTTTGTGGGTAACCTGACCTTTCTCCCTGGCTGCCCTTAGCATTTTTTCCATTTCAACCTTGGTGGATCTGATGATTATGTGTCTTGGAATTGCTCTTCTTGTGGAGTATCTTTGTGGTGTTCTCTGTATTTTCTGTATTTGAATCTTGGCCTGCCTTGCTAGGTTGGGGAAGTTCTCCTGGATAATATCCTCAAGAGTGTTTTCCAGCTTGGATTCATTCTCCCCGTTATTTTCCGGTACACCGATCAAGCATAAATTAGGTCTTTTCACATAATCCCATACTTCTTTGAGGCATTTTTCATTTCTTTTCACTCTTTTTTCTCTTTTCTTGCCTTCGCATCTTATTTCATTGAGTTGATCTTTAATCTCTGATATCCTTTGTTCTTCTTGATCGATTTGTCTACTGAAACTTATGTATGCTTCGCAAAGTTCTTGTGCTGTGTTTTTCAGCTCCTTCAAGTTGTTTATGTTCTTCTCTAAGCTTGTTATTCTAGTTAGCATTTCATCTAACCTTTTTTCAAGGTTTTTAGTTTCTTTGCATTGGGTTAGAACATGTTCCTTTATCTCAGAGAAGTTTGTTATTACTCACCTTCTGAAGCCTCCTTCTGTCAATTCATCAAATTCTTTCTCCATCATGTTTCATTCCCTTGCTGGTGAGGAGTTGTGTTCCCTTGGTGGGGGCAAGGCATTCTGGTCTCTGATGGTTTCATTCTTTTTGCATTGGTTTCTTCCCATCTTCTTGGTTTTATCTAGCTTTGATTTCAGGTAGCTGTTTGGGGGATGTGGCCTTTTTTTTGTCTGCCTGTAGAGGCGCTGCTGGGCTGCCACAAATTCAGTGGAGCTGTTGCATAGATTTCCTGCAACTTTGTTTACTCAGAAAGATTAGGCCCGCCTCTGCAATGGCAGCTGCCCTCCCCCCCCACCGAGATTGATCATTCCTGGTTATGTTCTAACTGATATGTTGGCTGAGATACTCTCAAGTGAGAGGTCTTCAGCCTGCTGGGTTTTATGGGGGAGGGATCCTCCCAGCCATATTGCCTGATTCCCTGCTTTCAGTTCCCTTTCTTTTTGGGGGGCGAGTAGCTCCATCCTCCCAGCTTTCTTGGCATCAGCCAGTGCTTCTGCCTACATCTGTGCCAACAACCCTGGCACCGCTGGAGTTGCTGCTCAGCCCTGTTCAGGCAGCTCTCAGGGGCTTTTCTGCCCAGTGAAGATCTCCTGTTCAGGGGTTGTGGAGGGCTTAGGTGAAATGCAGTATCCAAACCGAAGTCCTGGAAGGGGAGAGCCCCCAATCCTCCAGTCAGTTGCATGCACCGCCCGGATGGCGCAGTGTCCTGCCCTGCCTCAACTTGCCCTCTTTTGTTTATACCCACTGTCCAACCAGACCCACAAAATGAACCTGGCACCTCATTTGGAACTATGGAGACCACTTGACTTCTGTATCTCTCTCGCTGGGAACTGCATTCTGGAGTTGCCTCTATTTGGCCATCCTGTAAACCCCCTAAGAGATGCATAATTTTTATCTTTAATGTTTTTTTTTTTTTTTAGAGACAGAGTCTTTTTTTTTTTAGAGACAGAGTCTTTTTTTTTTTAGAAAGAGAAAGAAAAGAAGAGAGAGAGAAAGAAAGAAAAGAGAATGAAAGAAAGAAAGAAAGAAAAAAGAAACTCTATTGCCCAGGCTAGAATACAGTCTAAAGATGGGTATTAAACCTCTTTTATGCCAATAATTGTGTTTAACAATGGAGACAGGAAGGAGTCAGGGGAGGAAAATAGCAAACAAGCAGCCAACCAATATTTCATTTAAGCCTGTGAGATGCTGTGTAATTGCTGAGGAATGATTTACTTCCAATTATGTGGTCACTGTCAGAATAGGTGTGATATGACACTGAGAAAAATGTATATTTTGTGGATTTGGGGTGGAGAATTCTGTAAATGTTTATTAAGTTTACTTATTCCAGGTCTGAGTTCAAGTCCTGGGTATGCTTGTTGATTTTCTGTCTCATTGATCTGTCTAATATTGACAATGCAGTATTAAAGTCTCCCACTATTATTGTGTGGGGGTCTAAGTCTCTCTGTAAGTCATTAAGAACTTGCCTTATGTATCTGGGTACTCCTATATTGGGTGCATATATATTTAGGATCATTAGCTCTTCTTGTTACATTGATCCTTTTACCATTATGTAATGTCCTTCTTTGTCTCTTTTGGTCTTTGTTGCTTTAAAGTCTATTTTATCAGAGACGAGAATTGCAACTCCTGCTTTTTTTCTTTCTTTCTTTCTTTTTTTTTTTTTTGCTCTCCAGTTGGTTGGTAAATCTTCCTCCATTCCTTTGAGTCTTTATGTATCCTTGCATATGAGATGGGTCTGGATGCAGCGTACCGATAGGGTTTGGCTTTTTATCCAATTTGCCTGTCTGAGTCTTTTGATTGGGGCTTTTAGTCCATTTAAATTAGGATTAATATTAATATATGTGAATTTAATACTGCCATTTAATACTAGCTGGCTGTTTTGCCCATTAGTTGATGTAAATTCTTCATTATGGTGATTCTCTTTACCTTTTGGTATATTCTTGGAATGGCTGATACTGGTTGTTCCCTTCTATATGTAGTGCTTCTTTCAGAAGCTCTTGTAAGCAGGCCTGGTGGTGATGAAATCTCTGAGTACTTGCTTGTTGGTAAAAAATTGTATTTTTCCTTCACTTATGAAGCTTAGTTTGGCTGGATATGAAATTCTGGGTTGAAAGTTCTTTTCTTTAAGGATGTTGAATATTGGCCCCCACTCTCTTCTGGCTTGTAGGGTTTCTGCTGAGAGATCTGCTGTGAGTCTGACAGGCTTCCCCTTGTGGGTAACCTGACCTTTCTCTCTGGCTGCCCTTAGTATTTTCTCCTTCATTTAAACCCTGGTAAATCCAATGATTATGTGCCTTGGGGTTGCTTTTTTTGAGGAATATCTCTGTGGTGTTCTCTGTATTACCTGGAGTTGAGTATTGTCCTGCCTTGCTAGGTTGGGAAAGTTTCCCTGGATAATATTCTGAAGAATATTTTCCAGCTTGGATTCATTCTCTTCATCACATTCAGGCACACCTATCAAATGTAGATTAGGTCTTTTCACATAGTCCCATATTTCTTGGAGACTTTGCTCATTCCTTTTTACCCTTTTATCTCTAATTTTGTCTTCTTGTTTTATTTCGTTAAGTTGGTCTTCGACCTCTGAAATCCTTTCTTTTGCTTGATCAATTCGACTATTAAAACTTGTGCATACTTCACGAAATTCTTGTATTGTGTTTTTCAGCTCCATTAATTCACTTATATTCCTCTCTAAATTGTCTATTTGCATTAGCATTTCGTCAAACATTTTTTCAATGTTCTTAGTTTCTTTGCATTGGATTAGAACATGTTCTTTTAGCTCACAGAAGTTTCTTATTATCCCCCCTTCTGAAACCTTATTCTGTCAATTCATCACACTCATTCTCCATCAGGCCTTGTTCCCTTGCTGATGAGGGACTACGATCCTCTGTAGGAGGAGAGGCATTCTGATTTCAGGTGTTTTTAGCCTTTTTGCGCTGGTTTCTTCCCATCTTTGTGGATTTATCCACCTGTTGTCTATGTAATTGCTGACTTTCAGATTAGGTCTCTGAGTGGATGTCCAGCTTGTTGGTAATGAAGTTTTTTCTATTTCTTAGTTTTCCTTCGGTGGACGCCCCTCCCCTGCAGAGCTGGACCTTCCCGGGTTCAGCTGTGCTTGCTGTGAAAGTCTCAATCCTCAGCACTTCTGATTGCTGTTTTTTTGTGGGGGTGGGACCAGCCGAACCCAGTCATCTGGCTCCCTGTCTCAGAGCCTGTTCTTCTTCTTTTTTTTTTTCTGAACGGTCAACTCTCTCCAGGTGTTCCAGTCGCCAGCTAAAAAAGGCGCCGGAATCTATGTAATTTCCCCTGCAGCGACCCACTGTGCCGGCTGAAACAGTGGTGTTGAGATTCGTGGCGCTTTTCTGCCCAGGAATCTCCTGGTCTGGTTCCCCCGCTTCAGTCTCCCCTTCAATCAGGTGAATGGGCAACTCAGCCTTCCCGGAGCTCCAAACACCAACCAAAAGGGCACCCAGCCCTGTACACTCTGCACTGAGAACTGCTGCGCTGGGACTCCGGCAAAACGGCCTCGCTGGCCAAAAGAGTCGCACTGGTGACCCGTGGGGTTCCTCCGCAGGGAATCTCCTGGTATGTGGGTAATAAAAATTCATCTGGAAGTGTGGTGTCCACTCATTCTCTGCACTTTCACTGGGAGCTACATTCCTGAGCTGCTGCTAATCGGCCATCTTGGATCTCTTAGAGACAGAGTCTTATAATGTCACCCAAGCTGAAATTCAGTGACTGTTCACAAGTGAGATCATCATGTAATGATGATCAAATAATACTTGAGCCTTGAATTCCTGGGCTCAAACCATCCTCCTGCCTCAGGCTCTTGAGTAGCTCAGACTACAGGTGCATGCCATTGTGTCCAACCAGGAAGCATAACTTTTTTTTAAAGGAAAGGTTTTTAAGAAAGTCATGGGGATATGCTAAATGTATTTATTAATTCTTTAGAAAGTAACCAGAAATAACATCATGTTTCAATAAAATTCATTTTTCACAAAAATTATGCCCAGGGATTATTTGTACAACACCTATTTACTAAATAAAGGTAATGAAACATCAATGAACATTTTTCTGAGTCTCTAGAATTTAATTTTTTAAAAACTTGTTTTCTTTACTAGTTTATTTGTCTGATACTTGTCAAAACATTCAGGCAGTAGTATATGGTGAACAAATTGTTGAGATTGGCCAGAATAAAAATCCAGCTGGAAACAAAAGGCCAAAAATTACTTTATCCAAGTCTCTTTATAGGCTGAGCTTATCATACAAACATAATCTAAGATGGTAAGAAAGCTTCTTTGCAGCACTGGCTATTCCTTGATCTCCTCATCTCTGGATTCTATCTATACTCCCACCTGCTGCTATTTGAGGTTAACTTCTCTGATTTTCTTCTCTTGACTCCTGAAACTTGCTTAATAAAGGTTTTAAACATAACTTTTTCATTTGGCCATTGTATGTATATACATGATGGTTGATAATTACCCTCTGTTTTACATAATAGAACTTAGTTAATAAGCATTCAGTCTTTTCTCCATTCTCTACTACCACCCTTTCTTCTTCCACCTTTATCCCATCCTTTCATTTCTCTCTTTTCTAATTCCTCTTTTCTATTCTTTATTTCCCTTTCCCGCTTTTTTTCTGCCTTTTTTTCTTTACCAAATAATTTGTATACACTTAATAATTAAAACACTAATTTTAATACTTAAGACCTGATGACCAACAAGACAGACAAGATAGCCTTTAAGCAACCTATACTCCAACATTAAATAAATTATTTCAAAGTTAATTATTTGGTTCTAATCATAGGTGCTATGAAGAAGCAAAGGATGTGATAAAAGAACATGATAGGCCTTTTGAGATAATCTGGGTGGGGGATCATCTTCGTGGGGTAAGTGGTATTAAAGTTGAAGTTTGAAGAATGCATGCAAGTTAACCAGGTGAATACTGATGGGAAATGGTTTGTCAGGCAGAGCAGAAAGACCCAGGGAGTGTTTGAGGAACTGAAAGACAGCCAATGTAGCTCGGGCTTATTAAAGAAGACAGGGTGGCGAGAGATGAAGCTTCAGAGGACGGTAGAAACTAAACAATGCAGTGCCTTGCAGGTGATGATAAAACTCTTGAAGGGAAGTAAGTGGAGAGTGATTAAGAAGTACTTTGCCTACATTGGATGAATAACCCGGCATGACCATTAGTGGAGGGAGGAAGAGAGATGAAAGGACAAAATTTATGACTTAAATAAAACTTTGAGATAGTACTTGATTTGTGCTTATTCATTTTATATCCATTAGTGAATACTGGTTTTAAATCTTCCAAATTGAACACAAGTATAATTTTATTTGTTTTTCCTTTACCTAGAGTATGGTCTGCCTCTACTTGTGATATATAAATCGTTGTCTGATTTTTGAATTGAATTCAGAAGCCTCCTTTAACTGATACATTTTTGGACTTCACATTAAAGTGAAGGAGGATCAAGAGAATGCTGCAGTACTGTTTGTAGTTCTCTGTTTATGAGAACATATAGCAATCAACGTTTGCACCCCCATGAAAATATGGTTTCAATTTTGTCCTTGAAGTAGAGAGAAGACGTGTTGCCAGCACATATTTATTCCTGCCAAGCATCTTCTTCTTTCTAGAGTGTACAGACATTGTATGAAGTTTTGCTTTCAATTTGTTTCAAGTGTAGTTTCATTTTAAAGTGATGAATACCTGACAAATGACAGAACCTGTTACAATGATGAGAATATTAGCTGGAATGATGTGCCAACAGAGATAGTGGACAGACAGCAATTGCCACAAGTCTACTAAGAATATCCACTGATGTCTTACATATTGGGACTTACACTTGAACATACTGGCTAACTCTAAAATCCAAACTTTGCATTGATTAAAGTCAAAACTAGAGACAAGGATTTTGAGTTGGGTGTTTAGAATTTGTTTAATTTTGAAGTTTGTAACTTATCATCTTATTGATTTACATAGCAGAAAAAAATGATTAATAGTCATGACCTTGCAAACTCATAATAGATATGTCACATGTTAATTTACCAATAATTTGAAATCTTAGAGTTTACTTAGACAAACAATATGCCTTGTGGATGTGTGTGACAAATGTTATATAGAGTTTTTTTTATATTCTCAAATCAATAGCCCTTTGTTTGACTTGATGTTCATACTTTTCTTATTTGATATTTAGCATTCATAGAGAAATAATAGCATATAACCTCGCATTGCCACAAAGAACACTGAAATATTAAACACATTATTTGGTGAATTCACACTGGGATATAAAATTTCCTTAATGATAAATACTCATTTGAAAGTAATCAGAATTGGACTGGAATATTTTAAGATTGTTTTCTTATGGCTGTCATATTCATTCCTCCCTTTTCTCTTAGATGAACAACACATTTCATTATTCTTTCTTATTCATTATTCTTTTTTATTTACTAAAGTACTCATATATTTGGAAGTGCCAGAAGAATGCCCCTTACTGCATATCCTAAAATTCTCAATAGCGAATCACTGTCTTGAAGAGATTCGGAGTTTAGAATCTGAATGTATATGAAGGTTTTGTTAAATTCATGCAACGCAGTATTTCTTACTATTCCTCCAAGTGTATGACATTTACATATATGCATAACTGGAGACTGATTAGTTAAAATTTTTTTAAAATTTCATCAAATCTGGATTCTAATCCCGTTATGCCACTGAAATTTCTTGTATAATAAATAATATTAAATTGCCAAATCCATTGAATTTCATAATTTTTAGTAGCATTTGTTATTGTTGACTACTTTCCTACTCATCACTTACTTTTCTTCTGCCTCTGCTTTCTCACCTATAAAATGGGGTTGTTATTAGACATAAAATATATGTAGCGATCTTAAAGGTGTCTAGGACATAATAAACACATGCTTTTCAGCTATTATTATGATCATATTTCTTGCTTTCCAATTGTGTTCTAGCCCAAATTTTTAAAAAGCAGAATGTGTAATAAAAGCATGCATTCGGCGGGTAGTTTATTGTAACATGATCTTAGCAAAGAAGTGAGGGACCAGACGAGTTAAACAAGGAAGGAGGAAAAACCAACACAGGGTACATTGTTAAGTTAGTAATTCCTATGGGACCATATATGCAATGCATTTGAAACTGACTGCTTTGTTAATTGTCTGCCATACCCTGTTAGTCAAAGACGGCTCCATGCACATTAATTCCTGCATTCTTTCAGATTGGGAAATTGTTAGTACCAAGCTGGTTCAATGCATCAGAGAAGGCAAGAAGTGAGAGGGTATGGCCAAGAGCATTTTAAGCAGGGCTCAAGAGGTATTCAATGCACACATCCTCCTGGCTTTTCTCATACCTCCTTGGAAACTCTTTCTCCCCCATCTTCTAGCTTCCCATCGCGTCTAGCTTCCTTGTTTTCTAATGCTTTCTGCCTTTTTTTTCTTTTGAGATGGAGTCTGGCTCCGTTGCCCAGGCTGGAGTACAGTGGCACAATCTTGGCTTACTGCAACCTCTGCCTCTGGAGTACAAGCGATTCTCTTGCAGTGAGCCTCCTGAGTAGCTCGGACTACATGCTTTTTCTTTTTTAAAAATCAAAATTTGAGGTATAAGTCACATAAAATAAAATGCACACATTTAAAGTGTACAGTCGATGGTTTTGACAAATGTCTACATATCTGTATAAACTCTCTTCTAATTAAAGGCATAAAACATATCTAAATTCTCAATTGCCCCTTTTTAATCAAGAATGCCTAGCTCTACCTCTAGGCCAATATTGACAAATAAGGATAATGAGTATTGTTTTGAGTGAATGTTGATTATTTTTCTTCTTTTCTGAAATACCTGTTCAAATATTTTGTACATTTTTACTTCAGTTATTTGTCATCTTAGTATTAACCAATAAGAGGTCTTTATGTATTTTGGATATAAGTCTTTCATCAGAAATATGTATTGTGAATATTTTTCTAATTCTGTGTCTTGCCTTTTTATTTCTTAGCAATATCTTTCAAAGAACAAAGTCTTAAATTTCAATAATGTCTAATTTATCGTTCTTTAATCTTATAATTCTGCTTTTTGTGTACCATCTGAGAAATCCTTTCCTATTGCAATACAGCAAAGATTTTTCTCCTGCTTTGTATTAAAAGTTATTTGTTTCAGCTGTTATATTTAGGCATATGATAGACTGCAAAGTAATTTTGTGTATAGTGTGAAATCAGGTTAAGTATTTTTTTAATCTATCCATGTTCCAGTATTATTTGTTGAAAAGATTGTCATTTTCCCCATTGAACTTTCTTGGCATCTTTGTCAACAATCAATGGACCATGTATATGTACATCTAAAATCATATATATAATTATATATATGAATTATATATATATAATTCATATGCACATATGAGTGTATGGGTTTATTTCTGGATTTCAAAATGTTGTTTAATTGATCTATATATCTAAAATCAATACCACAGTCTGTATTATTATTGCATTATAGTGAGTCTAAAAATGATATAGTGTAAATCTTCTTTGTTGACCTTTTCAAAATTGTTTTGGCTAAACTAGTCTGTTTATGATTTAGAAAAATTATAGAATTAACTTATCCATTTTTATTAAAAGACTGCTGATATTTCATTGAGATTACATTGAACTAATTCACAGACCAATTTGGGCAGCGTTAACATATTGACAATAGCTAGTCTTCCTATCTATATATATAGTATACTGTATTAGTCCATTTTTAGACTGCTATAAAGAAATACCTAAGACTGGGTAATCTAAAAAGGATAAAGGATTAGTTGACTCACAGTTCCGCATTTTTTGCTAAGGAGGCCTCAGGAAACTTACAATCATGGCAGAAGGAAAAGGAGAAGCAGGCACCTTCTTCACAGGGTGGCAGGATGAAGTGAGTGCAGGCAGGGAAAATGCCAGATGCTTATAAAACCATCAGAACTCATGAAACTCATTCACTACCATGAGAACAACATGAGGGAAACCGCCCCCATGATCTGATTACCTCCACCTGGTCCAGTCCTTGACACACGGGGACTAGGGTGATTACAATTCAAAATGAGGTTTCAAACCATATCATATGCCAATCTATCTATTTCATTCTCTAATTTCTCTCAGCAGCATTTTGAAATTCTCAGGTAGAGGTTTTTCACATGTTTTGTTAATATTATACCTAAGGATTTTATAAATTTTGCTATGATTACAAATGGTATTTTGAATTTGCAATTGTTTGTTGATAGCATACATACATACAATTAATTTTATATGTTCTTATATATTTGTATGGGACTTGTATTATATGGTCTTACTAAATTCACTTATTAGTTCTCATAGTTTTCTTTGTTGATTCCTTGGAAATATATGCTCAATTATTTCATTTGTGAATAAAGACAGTTTTACCTCTTGCTTTACTATCTGCATGTCTTATTTCTTTTTCTTGCTTTACTTCCCTGAGTAGGACTTTCAGTGCAATGTCAATAAAAGGAATAAGAATGGATGACCTTGGTTTGTTCCTCATCTTAGTGGGAAGCATTTAGTTTTTCACTATTAATATATATTTGCTGTAAAGTTGTTTTTAGATGCTGTTTATCTAGTTGAAAATTTTTTCTTCTATTTCTAGTTTATTAACGGTTTTATTATGAATAGGTGTTGAATTTTGTCAAAAATTCAATGGCAATTTATAGGCAATGCTCAATTTAAATATTGACTTTATTTTTAATTAAAATATGTAACATTCACATTAATCAGATAGTAGTATAACATTCATATTAGCCAGATATTAAAAAGTGCTAAGTACTCCTTCACCTTCCCAGTTCCCACTCTTTCTCCAAAAATAACCATTTTATTAGTTTCCAGTATGAGCTTTCTGAGTTTCCAAAATACAATTAATAGATCTAAGAAAGCTTTCCTCATTAGTGTATAGAGAAATTTCTCATTATTTCTTGTAACTACATAGTATTCTATTGCATGGATATACAATTACTTAGAAACTAGTTCCCTTTAATGAAAATCTGGGTTGTTTCCAATCTTTTGTTATAGCAAAGATGCTGCAGTGGATAACAATATGTATACATAATTAAGGAAATATAATAACCTAGTTTAAAAGATATATGCACTTGTAATTTTGATGGCTTATTACCAGGAAATAATGAGACTTGTTCAGATGTGATATAGGAAAGCTCTGTCCTGCTCTTATTATCTAGATTCCATTCTTTGTTGTCCTGGCTCCAAATCATGCACTCTTTCTCTTTTAGTTATAGTAATATATTTCAGGCTAGACAATGTTGGAATAGTAGTACTATTTTATCATGATTTTATAGTGACTGCAGAGAATTCATAATCCGCTTATTTGCAACTGCTTAGAGTTTAACATCAGTGACATTCACTTATATTTTTGAGACCAAATCTATTATTTTTGTCTAGGTTATTATAGAAAAAATCCATGCAAAATTATGACACTCAGCATAGTTTTATTTTTCTCCAATGCTTGGACTGGAAAATATCTGCTATATCCTGCAGTGTCCCGGACGGCCTTCTTTATTTCTTTACACTGCATACTTTCTTTGCACTATTTCTCTCTGTCCTAGTTCATATAGGTTCACTGATAGCATGAGGAGGGGACATGTGGGTAGGAAGAAAATAACTTCAGGTTCAGTACTATCTAATAATTTTCCACAGTTTAGAAAAAGGATTGATTCTATCATATTTCTATAAAAACAATCTTATTGGCTGTAGCATCGAAGCATGTTTTATTTTACTGGTTTATATACCATGGATAGGGTCCATACCTGCTTTTGTTGTCTAATAAAAAGGAGTGAGGAGAGTTTTCACAAGACCAGTAGATTGGGGTTTCAAATATTACTTGCCTATATGCAAGGCTAACTGAATATAATTGTTATGTTAAAATGCCAACTTCATCTTCTTTGTACTCTTTTTGGAAAAGAAGTAGAAATGGTTTTGCTAGAAATAACACAACATCACCAGTAAATCCCAACCAAATAACAAAATTTGTTCACATATTATCATGCTTTCTGTGAAGTTTATGGTAATAGGCCTTTTACATTTAATTCCATCTCTTCTATCTTTGGATACACCTCTGAAGAGAGTACTAAAAAGCGGAAGGGGAAATATATACCAGAAGAGTAGAACTCACTGTACAGAAATTAACCATGTGACACAGTCTCTTGAAGGAACAGCATGCAAAGCAGTCTTGGGTGACTTTGACACAAGCAAATGGCAATGCTGTAGAAGTGTAAATCATCAAGAACATTTACACAAATGCCATGTAAATGTAGTGTCAAAAAATCTCAGATCCCATGATAGATTTATATTTCTTGCAAATATTTTTGGATGTTGGTGTGACTGTTGGAGGCTAGAGACCCAGTAGAGCAGCAAGTTCCCTCCTACTGCCTTTGGTTAGGATGCATGTTTTATTCATTTATTATGATCTTTTAAATTAAAACATTCTTAATTGGAATCACTTTTATATTCCTTTTGTGCTAATATATTGAGTCAGTTTATTGGTTAGCTGACTTGGAAGAAATACTTGTTAAGAGCATTGCCTTTGGAACTGGAGCCTGAATTTAAATTCTGGCTTCCCCACTTACTAACTAATTGGTTGTCTTACATAGGTCTCAATTTCTGACAGGAACAATTTCCTCATAGGTGAGACAAATATAAGAATATTTACTTTATAAAAGCATTGTAAGGATTAAATGAGATAATCTATGTTAAACATTCAGCATAGTTTACAGGCAAATAATAAATGCTTAATGAATGATAGTGAAAATGAAAATTGGATACTAGGAAATATACTTAGAGATGATTACTTTATTCAGAACAATTAAATATATGACAAAACTTTATATATGTCTATATATATGTATAGGTAAATATGTATACACATAATACACTTGCAAATGTATATATACAAAGAATGGAAGAAAAAACTTTTGTTAGCAAAAAATCACTATGCTTAATTCATTTTTGTATGGTTTAAAATTAGTCTAATATTTGTATCTGTCTCTATATTGATACAGTCCAGAAGGATAAGCAATATTTCTAGCACAGTATATTCAGAAAAAACACATCTGCATGTATTTTAAGAATCCAGCAGGGTGCTAACCTCCCTGTAGTATAATGCTGTGAGTATAACTTAGGTTGGAAATCTTTCAGGGATAGCATCATAACACATCCCATGATTTCATGCATTGCATGGCTGGCACCGTTCCCGGTGGGGCAGGAGAGACACACACGGTAACATGGCTGTCAAAACAGGTTAAGATGAATCATCTGAAAATATTTTAAGACTAGGATTAGTGAGGACAGTCTGCCAATTTTCATTTAAGTGTTTTGTTATATCACTTGATGTTAAATGCTGCTTGTTCAGGAACATACTACCTTCAAATTCTATTTTTTATTAAATAAAAAAAGTTTAACTTTGGAGTAGACGATGGTAAGCTGAAAAGGATATTGAGAAAACTAGAAGCTTCTAGAGAGAAACTTTAAATGAGATGACTGAAATTATCCAGAGAATCATTTTTATCATCAGTAAATATACTTTTCACCCTTTCCTCTTGATTCACATAAATTTAATAAAGAGAGTTTAAAAAATGTGTGCTGGCCTGCATTTTATTATGTAATAACGTTTGCATGGTACCGCTTTTCTGTTTCTCACTTCATCAGTACTGTTTTTCATTTGGTTGGACCTCCTCAGCTGTGACGGTATTGGAAAAAAGCATCTGTAGTTGTGCAATCATCAACTGAAAACTGCTCTGTTTCCATGTAACTATATGTCTCTTTGAGACCAAATGGGAGATGCTTAATGTTAATAAATAAGCAGTTTCTGCATAAATAAAGACCAGGCCCTGAAATATACAGACTTGATTTTTTTTTCTGTGCCAAGCCAAATGGACTCATAAAACAAGCGATAAAGCTGTGAATTACACACTTAGTTATAAATGCCTTCAGAATAAATATGGTTTCTATTTGTAAATACAAATATTATAGTGTTATGGTACTCAATGTTAATCCATTACAATAGAGAAAAATACAAATATATGACCCTTGAGTATAAAACACATTGGTACCAAAGTATTATAGCAATGGCTAATACATTTGTTTTTGTTTTAGATGCAAAAATGCAGTTGAAAGTTTTGGAAGATGTGGTCAACTCACCTCTTTTCTGGCTTCCTGCTTAACCCTGCAAACTTTAATATTCAATATGACCAAATAGGTACATTACATGGTGGTTTTCCTACAAGCTGCATATATTTGCATACCTTTAAGAATGTGCTTCAAGGCCAGGTGCGGTGGTTCACACCTGTAATCTCAGCACTTTGGGAGGCTGAGACAGACAGATCACCTGAGGTCAGGAGTTTGAGACCAGTCTGGCCAACATGGCGAAACCCCGTCTCTACTAAAAATACAAAAATTGGCTTGGAATGGTGGTGTGCACCTGTAGTCCCAGCTACTAGGGGGGCTGAGGCAGGAGAATTGCTTGAACTTGGGAGGCAGAGGTTGCAGTGAGCCAAGATGGCGCCATTGCACTCTAGCCTGGGTGACAGAGTGAGGCACCCTCTCAAAAAACAAACAAATGGCCTTAAAAAAATGTAGTGGTGTTATTTTTTTTAAAAGAAAATGTTTTATACTTCTATGAATGCAGAATCTGAGGACTTCTATACAGTAGAGACTACATTAGCTATTATTTTCTATTGCCATGATATTGAGTTTTAATACCATTTGAATAATTTGTACAAATATTCTTTTAGTGCAATTTTTCTCATTTCTGTAAAAGAGACCATAATACATTGTGACTGACTGATCACAATAACCAGTGGTTATCCTAGATCTGATTTTGATGTTCCAAATTCACTAGTTCAACTTCACTTGAAAATCAAAATGAAAGAGAATTCAGCCTAAGAGGAAGCAAAACACTGTTTAAATACACATAGCTCTGGCAATTGTCTGGCATAGTTATATAGATTATGAAAATCATACAAAAGGTAATAGACATGTGTTTGACAACAGAGTAGTTCAAAGTTACTTCTGTTCTGAATGGTCTACTTTACAAAAAGAAAATATAAATTAAAATATAAATCATTATATTTGATGTATGGCCTTTCCCTGTATTTAACAAGAAAAGCCGCTTTATAATGATACAATTTTGGCAAGCTATTTTCTTACTTTTAAAAACAAACTCATTTAAAATATGTGTCTAATAATCTTTTTAATTTTAGCAGGCTATTTGAAAAATTTAGTATTTCAAGACTATAAGTGACATTAAAATATAATTTTGAAAATTAATGCATTATGAAACATGGGGTCCCTATTAAGAAGACTTATGTGTTTTATGAGGTTCAGATAGATTTCAAGTGATCCAGCTGGCAATCACCTTCCACCCAGCCTATATTTAATACTTATTATATTTAATTATCTCCCTTTCAATCTGAATCCATCACCTATGTTACTTTATGTAAATATAGTTATATAGATGCCTAAAAAGTAGGATGGTGATTAAAGACACTTATGCTCCAGTATAAATTTTTAATACTGAAAATTATTATATTATATCTCCACCCAGAAGACTTTGAAATGCACTTCTCACAGTCAGCTATAGGAGAAAAATCCAAACATGTTGTACTTCATAGCATAGCTATTAATTGCCTATTCATTTACCATTTAACGGTCTCTTTAGGATTTAGTCATACTAAATTACCTGATTACTGACTTCGTCTTGCTTTTTCACATCTTCATGCTTTTGTATCCTATATTCCCTTTGCTTGGAATGCCTTATACTCAACTCACTTGGCTACTTGGGAAACTCCAGCTGATTCTTCAGTTCTGAAATCAAATATTATTTCTTCTGTGAAGTTTTCTTCTTCAATTTCCTAATTCCATCTCTGTGGAATTTACACACTTACATAAATTTGCAACCTATGTAAATTTAAGTCCTCTTTATAGACAAGCGCATGTATGCATATACACACACATACACAATCACACACACTTCCATTAGGACTATAATACCATTTTAATGTGTTCTGAACTTGCCAGTTATTGCCTCTATTTGATCATAAGACTCTTTAAAGATGAGGAAAATTTCTTCTTATTATAATACACTTGTTAAATTAAAAAATAATATGTGATAGTGAGTGATTAAATGAATTTTTTGAAGTAGTTAAAATTTATTTAAAACCCCAGATCAAAGATAAGTTAGTCATTCAATGAACTTTCTTTACATGAACCTGTTTACATGCTCATACTATAAATTGCACTCAGTTGCAAAATGAAGAATATAATTCATATCAGCTTGCTATTTAAATATGTAACTGTGTTACCTATGTGACAAATGTTTCTAAATTCTTTTTCTTTCTTCACGATTTAAGTTCAGGGGTACATTTGCAGGATGTGCAGGTTTGTTGCGTATGTAAATGTGTGCCATGGTGGTTTGCGGCACAAATCATAAATAGATTTCACCTTTATGCTTTCTATAAAAAGTCTCTGAAACTGAAAGTAAATAATAATGGAGATGATAAGATGATATGAGCACAAGGTGTCTTATGTATTTTGGCGACTCTTTGAATGGAGTATTCAAATTGTTGTAAGGCTGGCGTCCAAATGCTCTCTTGCTACTTACAATCATTTTTCAATGAGGAGCTAAATAGATAAAAGCAAACATGTATATTTTGAAATGTTTGGATCTAGGTAAGGCATGTATGATGTGTTAATTTTCCTCCCACTTTAAGTAATGTATTCTTTAAAAAATTAGTGCTCTCTATATATTCTCTTATGTTCTGCTTTTGTTAAGAAAAGAAATTTACATTTCCATCTTCCTACTATGTGTATTCTATACTTGAAAACAAGGTCTTCATTAACCATTAATTAGTCTATTTTGAACTTGCTATATTTGTCTTTAGTCCCACCAAAGGACCTAAAAGAACCAGGAGTTAAAACACTTAGTTGTCACAAAATCAGAGAATTGAAAAGATATGCTCATTTTTAAATTTCTACTGTCAATTTATTCCCTTGAATTTTAAATAGTAGAATGTCTGCTTTTATTCTTTGTTTATGTCTTTAGAAGGATTAACAGCTACTTTTAATATCAATGCTATAGTTGCTATTAAAGTTAGGCTTATTTTTCTTTATTTGCATTTAAAACATTTTATGATCCTAGGTATGATATGCATGTTGAGAATTAGAAAATCAAGAATCCATTCATGTTTGATGAAAATGATAGAAACAGCTTTTAAATTAACTCAAGTAAAAAATAAAATTCCTGGAAAAGATGCTGGAGTTGACTACCTAAAGGAAGATATAAGGCACTACGACAGCCTTTGGGGTTTCAGAGACTCTCCACTTCTAATATTGCTTCTTTCTGGGTGTCAGGGATACAGCTGCTGGAAGTTCTAGGGTCTCATGGTTTCAGCTTCATAATCAGGGAGAAAAGAGAGCATTTATTGTCTCTAGCAGAAAAATCATAGGGAAGAATATGAATTGACTTACCTGGAAGCATAGACTATTTGTGCACCAATTCCTGTGTCCAGAAGTAAAGTGTTCTATGAGTGCTACACTGTCAAGATGTGGAACTGTTTTTCCAAGGAGGGTGACTAGGGTGCCAGACCAACAATGGCAATAGCCACTACAGAGAAACTAATGATTTTATTTTATTAGCACTCCATTCTGTAACATTATAGAGAATATAGAGAGCTGATTTATATCAGGTGCCAAATATTTTAATGCTGCTTTTGTTTATTTGTGTTTAAAACATTTTATGATCTTAGATTTATTGTTTTAAAGATGGAAATATTTTCTCTGTACATAATTTAAATGTGTTCTGGCTAAGGATCATTACGAAGAAAAATCACTATTAAGGCCAGATATCAAAGTGAACATTTAATTGAAATATTAGAAGGTAATGGGTTATGAAATTCTAAAGTGAGATGCAAGACCAAAATGAAAAATTTCAAAGGAAATGTCGGTGAATGGGCTTCTTGACTAAAATTCCCTTACTCTCATTGGGAATATAAATAGTAAAGAGGGTAGATGGTGAGGAAATATTTGTAAAGAGGATTTTTTGAACAAACTCGTGATTGCCTCTTCATCTTAGGTCAAGACAGAGGATTTCTAGCCAACTACTTTGACAGGCTGAGCAATGGCCCACAGTTAGGGAATCCTAGAGTAGTACAGAGAACAGTAGGGCTGCGTGGGGGTAGAATGAAGCTCTGCTGTTGGGGTTGTCCTATTGCCTCAGACATTGTGGGGTCAAGGATGCTTGATTGTTTCCTCTACATCATAGATGGCCAAGAGAGAGATTTGACATAGATGCTTTATAAGATACTGTGTATGCAGGTCCAGAGAGGGCAAGGGAGTCTCAGGTGAAGTTAGAGGTGAAGCACCAGATCCTTTGCAGCAGAAGTGAGCAACCACTGAAATGCCATGCTTTCACCCTAGTCAATGGTATTGCATGTTAGAGAGCACCTGGAATGAGACATTCCAAAAAATATATAAAAATTTCCCAGAAGAGAAAGTGCTAACTTTCAACATTTGCCAGCCCTTAAGACACAGAAGGCAACTTAAGTGGTGGTGAAGTATTTGATAAAACTTTCCTGTCCCCCAGCTCATCCCTCTTCTCTCCTCTGACATTGTCACTGGAGGGAAGGTTCAAAACCACAGTCAGCGGGATGGAGGTGCAGGAGTGAAGGCTTAAAGGGAAGTGCAAGAGAGAACAAAACACAAAAAAGTACCCTCCCCTCCTTTATTGGCCTCTTACCTACAACAGGCCTATGTAAACCAAAAATAAAATTCGAAGCCCCAAACTGACTGATGGACTCCTCTCTTAGGCGAGGCCATTCCAAAGTTAACCTGAAAAGCTAGTTCAGGCCATGATGGGAGAAGAATGGGTTGGACATGCCTTATTATACCTTCTTCCCTTTGGAATTCAGGTACAGCTTACTAGCATTAACAATAAAATAGAGATTGTAAGACTAACAAAACAGACATTTTGTAGCAACAACACACCAAATCTCAGCTTAACTCTAGTATAGCATCACATGACAGACAGCAGGCCCTGAAAGAAATGGAAATATTTTACCCCAAAGTATATTTCTTTGACATATTTTGAAATGTCCCTAAAAAGTTGGCTCTTATAGGGAAACTGCACATTCTGTAAAGAATCCCCTTCCCTTTCCAGGTCTTTTCTCTGATCCAGGAAAGAATTAACTAAGAGTCTGGCACCTTTTTAAGTCTGGTAAGAGCTCTGAAGCATTCCTTTTTATTGGTTCCAGGTCTTTAGATAATAACTCAACCAATTGTTGATCAGAAAATATTTGAATCCACCTATGACCTGGAAGCTCCCCACCACTCCCACTTCAAGTTGTTCCACATTTCTGGACAGAACCAATGTACATTTTACATGTACTTATTGGTGTCTTATGTCTCCCTAAAATGTTTTTTCACCCATGCTGTCCTCATGATGGTCTCCCTAAAATGTTTAAACCAAATTATAGCCTAACCACCTTGGGCACATGTTCTTAAGATCTCCTTGGGTAGTGTCACAGGTAATGGTCCTCATATTTGACTCAGAATAAATCTCTTCAAATATTTTACAGAGTTTGACTCTTTCCATTGACACCTACAGGCTCCACCTGGGGAACCAAGAATAGCTCTAATTTTGAATGGAGTTGGATGCTTTGACTATTACCTGAGACTTAATGTTTGAGGCTTTGAAACCCACTGCAATTCTAGTACTTTTTCTTGTCTAAAACTGAGAGCAGTTTTAGGGCTAAAACTGAGAGCAAATAGGGCTACCTGTGCTTCATTCCAAGGTCAAGGAGAAGAGCTAAGAGCATTGAATAAACTGAAAGGAAAAATGGGCGAAAAAAAGTACTTTCTGATTACAGCCTTTGAGTTCTGTGATTTATCTGTTTGTTTTTTAGTGGATACAGTCCCTTAACTAGATTTTGAGGTTCTTAGGGTATTCCTAATTCTTGCAAAGTGGTGGACATTTTCCCCTATTATTAGTTTGACACATGGAAATTTTGTGTACTAGACTATTTGTGTCTATGTATATCAGAGTATATATATTTTACATTCTTTATTATTTAAATCATCTGGTATTCCAATATAACATCAATTGTAGGAATGGCTTTATTGAACTTAAAAATTATTTGAGTCAGACTCGCATTATAAAAGCAATAGAGAAAAATCAACCACTAATTGGAACTTGCAAAATATATTTTTACAGATTAAAATGAAAAACAAAATGTCATTTAAATGCTTTAATTGGTTGCAGTTTTACAACTGAAAGCCAGATGGTTTCTTTTCAAGTGCTTTACAATGTGTTTGCTGAATAACTGAATAACTAAAGCAGCTGTGATTATTAACATTTGCCTAAACAGAAAAACATGTCTGCTATTTGTTTGTTAAGAAAGTACCTGCTTTGCAGTAATTTGGCAAACAAATCATGACTCTAATTCTTCTAGCTAGAATAGTATTTTAATAAAATAGAAAAGATGAATAAGAGATGCACATATTAATTTATATCTTAAAATGAACGCTGATTTAAAATTTTTGCTTATTGACCCAGTGTTAGCATCTCTTGTGAATTTTTTCAATTTCGTGTTTCTACAATTGTATGATTTATTTATATTTTTGATATTAAAAATACTTTTAGATGTAATACTCTGTTAACAATTATCTTTAATTCCTGGCTAAAACATTATATTCTGGAAGTAAGTAGTCCTTATAGAAATTTGTTTCTGTTATAAGCTGAGGTGTTCTAACTCTATACTCTTAGCAAGGGTAAGTTTGATACTAAATGTAATCTGGAGTACTGGATAAAAATTCAGTTATTGAGAGAGCCAAATAAGGAAAGAAATATTTAGGGGGGTGTGCTGTTTCAGTTCTATTTTCAAAAAGATAAATTATTAGGAAAAATTTTGATTAGGTAATGGCATTTTAAACATTCTATCACATCATTTTCCAATCAGAATTCTCCTTAGTAATGTACTGTTTTGGTGAAAGGATTGAAACAACTAATTTTTGTCTCGGAAGTTTATGATTGTCTAGGCATTTTTGTTGATCTAGATTTAGCTTCACAGATCTCATTTGGGCTGTCTCGTGTGTCTGTCTGTAGTCAGCTGGATTACAGAGGGGGCTGGTTTGTGTAGGATCGTCAACATAGTGACAACTGAGCTCTCCTCCATGTGCTTTTCACATTTTTGCAAAGTAGCCTGGGTGTGTTCCGGTTATGGCAAAGGAGCAAGAGCAGCAAGAGAATAAGTCCCATGCACAAGAACTTTTGAAACCTCTGGTTGTGCCATGTTTGATAACATTCTGTTTGGCTAATGCAAGTCATGTAGTCAAACCCAGGCAAAATGCTCTGTTCTTGAGAGGCATAAAGAATTGGAGTCATTAGTTGAATCAATGTGACACACGTTCTTATAGGTTTGCTCTATTCTATAACAGCAATCCTGGGTATGACATACTATAACTTAATTATCCACTTTCCTATTTATGAATATTCAGGTTGATTCTAAATTTTTGCAGTTGTGATCAATGTTGCAGTAAAAATGTACATACAGCTTTATGCACATGTATTAATTTTAAACATTTCATCATGAAACATTTTAAATATACCAAAAATATGGTCTCCCCACTGAGATTATATAGCTCTTTGTTTTTTTCAAACTTATTTCAGTCTCTGTGAGTATATTGTTTGTTGCTTGTAAGAACCAGGAATATCTAAAGCCCTGTCACTTATCTTTCCCTTCCATTCCCGAGGAAATCACTACCCTCTAGTTGGTATGTGTTCTTCCAGTGTTTGCTATTTATGCTTATTATATGAGAGAAAATATACCGCCTTTTTTTTCTTTCTTAAGATACAGTCTCGCTCTGTTGTTCATGCTGGAGTGCCATGGCATGATTTTGGCTTACTGTAACCTTCGCCTCCCATGTTCAAGTGATTCTCCTGCCTCAGCCTCCTGAATATACTGCTTTTTTACATTTAAACTTTTTACATTGGAAATCAGTGTTACCGTACTGCATGTAGGTTTCTGAAGATTTCATTTTTATCTAACGTTGTGTTTTTAAAATTTATCCTTGTTAATGCATGCAGATTTATTTCAATCATTTACACAAATAACATCATTCTGCTGCATGAGCAAGCCAGCTAATGAGAGTCAGTTGTATTTTCTTAAGTTTTCTGTTGCAAAGAGTGCTCAGTGGCAATCCTTGTACATATTTCTTTGTGCATGTATGTGAAAAGTTGTCAGGGACAGAAATTCATCGGAATAATTTCTATTTACCACAGTATGTATATCATGTTTTGCTTTTTTACAATTCCTCCAGATATGTATGAACAATTCATCTTTCCTGACATCTAGCAAAATTTAGTTATTATCTAACCAGTGATTTGAAAATTGTATCCCACTGTTACCTAAATTATATTACCATTATTTTAAGGGTATTTTCATATGTTTATTTTTCAATCCAGTTTCTATGCTTGTCCCTTTAGTATTCCATATAAATTTTTGGCTCCGCTTGTCAAGTTGCATAGAAATCCTGTCAGTTGAAATTGCGTTGAGTTTATAAATTAATTTTGGTGAAGATTGTCATGTCTTTATTATTTTTAATTATCCATAAACATGCTATTATATTTAAGACTTATATGTCTCTGAGTAATGTTTTATTACCTGCTCTAAAAAGATTGTTGTATTTCATTTATTAGATTATTCTCAGGAAATATATGGTTTGTGTTACTATTGTAGTACATTTAAAGTTTAAATGTACATTTGAAAATAAAAAAGTACATTTAAAGTATATTTTTCTGTTTGTTGCTAAAGTATAAAGTATACTCTTCATTTTGTGTACTGAGCTCATATCAGACAAAATTGCCAACATCTTTTACTCACTGAAATTATTTTCGCAATACTACCTTCTAAAAATAATGACAAGTTTTTCTTTTTCTTTTTTTTCTTTTTTTCTTGCTTTTACTCTTTATCTTGTATAACTCTCTTTTGCCTTAGTTCACTTGAAGGTCTTCTAATGTGAATTTGACTAGAAGCCGTTATTGTCTATATCCCCACCTTCTTCTGAATTATAAAGGAATGCTTGTATTGTTTCAAAATGGAGTTTGATAGCTGCAGTGAGTTTTGATAGATAAAATTTGTCAGAAAAGGAAGTTCTCTTCTATTCGTAGTTTGCCAGTAGTTTTCTTAAGTTATAAATGTGTAATGAATCTTACCAAAACTGTTTTACTTCTATTGAAATTTTCATTTTTATCTTTTAATGTGTCATTGTGGTGAATCATACTAATAGCGTCTCCAAAGTTAATCATCCTTGCATTCCCGGATTAAATGTATTTCTTAATATATTGATGATTTTTCTTTTCGCTAAGATTTTTATTTATAATTTTCTATCTAGTTTATAAGTAAAATTCTCCTATAATATTTCTTTCTTTAATTGTCTTTATGTAGTTTTAATGTGAATGTTATATTTATAAAAAGAATTTCAAGAACTTCTCTTTTCTCTTACTCCTTTTAAGATCTCTCCTCTTTCTCACATTTCTGCAATTCTTCTATGATGCTTGTGTTGTAAATTAATTTCTTTTTCCTGCTTATACATTAGGAATCTGAGATTTTATATCTTCTGTTGACTCTGAAAACCATTTAATTCTAAGCCATTTAAAAAAGTATTGCCTCTCCCTTGTTCTTTCTGTCCTTTCCACTTGGAATTCATCTTCAGTTCATGTTGGACATTCTCATTCTATCCCCCAACTTCTCTTAATTTCTCTTTAGTAGTTTCCATGCTCTTATATCTCTGTTCCAGGTTCTAGATAGTTTCCCTAAGTCTAATTTTTATTTAATAATTCTGTCTTTGGATTTTATGTATTTGATTATTTTAAGATATCAAGTTTTCTTGCATAAAGTACAATAACAGTATTTCATCATTCAATTTCCTTGTTTTGACCATTGTATTATGGTTATGTAAGTTGTGAACATTAGGGGAGATAGGGTGAAAGATATGCATAAACTCCCTATATTATTTTTGTAATTTTTCTGGAAGTAAAATATTTTCTTAAAATAAAAAAAGTAATGCTGATTTTTCAATTCTCCTTCAGATTTTGTGTTCTGTTATCTCATACTTGTGAGCATAATGATGCTGTGTATTCTTTCTCACTTTGGCTAATTCTGCTCTTTTCTGGATTTTTTTTTTTGACTGGAAGTTATATCTTCTATTGCTTCTTTTTAAAATTTGTTTAATATTTTAATATATATACTTAATAAAATATAAAGTCATTCAATAGTTCTTCTTTCCTTCCCTCCACATAAGAACATTACATTATTTTATTATGATTATTTCCTCCTATCTCACATGTGATTGTTGTCTAGGATTTAACTCAAATTTCTCCAAATTGGATATCACTATTATTTTATACTTGTTGACCAACCTCTTCCTGTTCTCCCCCTCTTCCTTTCTCCCCTCTTCCCAGTCTCTGGTAATCACTGTTTTACTCTCTGTTTTCATGATGTCAACTACCCCTTTTTTTTTTTTTTTAAAGATTCCATATACGATATTACGTGGTATTTGTTTTTCCTTCTGTGCCTGGTTTATTGCACTTAATGTTATATCCTCTAGGTCCATCCATGCTGTCACAAATGGTAGGAGTTCATTCTTCTTATGGCTGAATAATATTCCATTGTGAATATATATTATATATTCTTTATCCATTTATTCATTGTTGGACACTTGGCTTGATTCCACATCTTGGCTATTGTAAACAGTGCTGCAATAAACATGGGAATGCAGATATTTCTTTGACTTATTGATTTCATTTCTCTTGGCTATATAGCCAGTAGTGGGATTGCTGGATCATATGGTAGTTATATTTTTAGTTTTTAGAGAGCTTCCATGCAGTTTTACATAGTGCTTTTAATAACTTACAATCCCACCCCTTTTGACAGATCATCGCCAACAACTCCTGTTCTTTTCTCTTTTGATAATGACTATTCTAACTGGATTGAGGTAGTATCTCATGTAGTTTTGATTTGCATTTATCTCATGATTAGTGATAGTGAACATTTTTTCATGTACCTGTTGGCCATTTGAATATCTTCTTTTCAGAAAAATCTATTAAGGAGTTTTTCCCATTTTAAAAATTGGGTTATTTAGTGGTTTTTGTTTTGTTTTGTTTTGCTGGTAATTGTTTAAGTTCCTGATATATTTTAGATATTACCTCTTGTTGAATCTACAGTTTGGAAATATTTTCTCTTGTATCTTCACTATGCTAATTGTTTCCTTTGTTGTGCAAAAGCTTTTTCGTTTTATGTAGTCTAATTTTTCTATTTTTGTTTTTGTTTCCTGTGAATTGAGGTATTATTCTAAAATCCTCAGCCAGCCCAATGTTGTAAAACATTTTCCTTATGTTTTCTACTAGCAGTTTCATAGTTTTGGGCTTTACATTGAAGTCTTTAATCTACTTTGAGCTGATTTTTTTTTTTAATATGGTGAGAGATAGGAGGTGAGTTTCATTCTTCTACATGTGGAAATCCAATTTTCCAGCACCATTTCTTGGCAAGATTGTCTTTTTCCATTTTGTGTTCTTGGCACTTATGTAGAAAATCAGTTGGATGTGAATGCATGAATTTATTTCTGGAATCTCTATTTTGTTCCATTTCATTTGGAGTTAGGAGCTATCAGATCTCTCAAGTCACCTCCAGTTGGGAGAGAAGATTCTACTTGTGTGTGCTAGGGTTCCAATGGCTGCCTTGTAATTTTTAACCCTTTGAATCAAAGGAACTTAAATTACTGAAATATGATAAAAGAAAAGGAGAACAGTTTGAAATTCTAGGTTGTGCAAAAGTTTTTCAATATTATACTCTATGACTCTTTAATAAATGAGGATGAAAGTCTATAAAAATAAAGTTTTTAAAAGAAAGCAATTTAGCAAAATTCAGATGCTTCTCTTCCACTTACAGACAGTATAATATATTGAAAAATTAAAACACCTGGGTTAAGGCCTTAAATTTTCCATACAAGCTATCACACTTTGGGCCTCTCAAACTCTCTGATGATTTCCATTTGTGTAAAATAGAAATTATAGTATTCATCCCAGCCCTACCAATATGCTTTTATTAAGATCAAATAAGACAAAATGTAGCTTCATTACAGGGATAAATAAAATTATTCCTTTCTTATCCAACTAAAAATATTGTTTTAAGTAAATAAACTTTAAAAATACCTATTAATGTACTTTCATTGTAAAGGTGTAAAAATGCAAATAAATTGTAAATCCTTTTTTAGTTCTGCTTTCTGCCTCCTATTCACCTCCAAAACTTTGGAGAGAATTATTTGTTAAAATTACTTGTTAGTTTGCTCTAACTATGTTGTCCAATATGTCATCTATGAGCTAGCTACCTGTGGCTATTAAATGGAAATGTAAATTAATTATATTGAATAAAATTATTGTTTTTAGTTATACTAGCTACACTTCAAATAATCAACAGCTATATGGATGGCATTACTGTATTGGACAGAGAAGATATGGAATATATCTATCACTGTAGAAAATTCTATTGAACCACAATGCTCTTCAATCAAGTCCAGTAAGAGAGATTGTGGTAGGCAGAATAACAACCCCCTGATAATGTCTATGTCTTAGTCCCCAGAACCTAAAAATACTACCTTATATGGAAAAAAAGGATTTTTCAGATTTAATTAAGTAAAGGATCTTGAGATGAAAAATTGTCTTGGATTATCTGAGTAGGCCCAGTGTAATAATTATAATTTCTAGAGGAAGAGGGCATGAGGGTCAGGGTCAGAAAAAAAGAGATGTGAAAGTTGTTAGAATAAAAAATGGAGTCACCTGTGTTTGAAAAAATTAATCCCTGAGAAATAGAGCTGGGGAAGGTCATGCACAATTGCCTGATAACAATATCACAAAAGACTGCAAAAACCACAATCTTACACAAAGGCCATTGCAACCTTACACGAGACATACTTCTGCAAGGACATGTGTCCAGCATCTGCCTGTCCAATCTCTGATTGATGCAATAGTCAAGGATAATTGTCTCAAAAAAAATTATTGAATCTTCTTCATTTTTTCTTTAATTGTCTTTCTTTATGTCCCTAAATATGCACATAGTTTACTATGGCACGTGTATATTTCCATTATGATACCCTATTTCTGAATAAATATTGTTTTCTTTTAGAGAGTTTCTCTATTTATTATTTAGGTTGACATAAATGGTATCCAGAAGCAAGACTTGAAGCATAATCACTTTGGGAAGGAATTGACAATTCTTGGATTTAGTGTACAGTACTCACTTGAGCCCTCTGAGCTCTCTACTTTCCTGGCTTGCCATTTCTGTCCTGGTTAATTTTTCCTTAGGTGGAGGCTTCTTCTTTTTGGTAGAGATAGTTTTTCATTTTTGATATTTTTTTAACCTTTTTGGGATATGGTCTGGTTATAAGACAGCCTTTGATACAAGACTTTATATCCTCCCTGGGATGATACAAGACAAAAAGTCTTTTCTGGCAAGTCCTTTCTGGTATAAAGACAATTGTCCCTCTAGTTTGAATACTCTGGTTTCTACAGAATTTATTTTCTCTCTGTAAGACAGTCTTTTCTGGTTAATTTAGTTTTGATCTTTTCTTCATGCCTAATTTAATCTTTTGTTTGATCTACACACCTGGGTTAAAATTTTTGTGAGCACTCTGAATTTGGTTTTATTTTGGTTTAGTTACATATGTCTGTAAATAATTTGTCTCTTTTCTCTTGTTTGTTTCTAAAAATCTTCCAAAAGCAAAACTAAACATTACAAAAATGGTGTGTGCAGAATGGCTAACTAAAAGCCACTAGGGCAATCATCATCATCTAAAACACTGGTATATAAACTCCTGACATTCTATTACAGGATTTATGGGATTTTCTTTGATTTTGAGAATTTAATAAGAACTTAAATGGACTTCTCAAACATTAAGGTTTACCAGGGTTTCTGGGACTCCAGCTGGCTATAATATAGCCCACTGCTCATTATTTTGTTCATTTTTAAACTGATGGGCAAATTACAAGAAAAATTTAGAGACCAGATGGACATAACTCAAATCTCTTTTTAAAAATCTCTGCAAATATAGAGTTAACATGTAAAATCTTCTACATTCTCTGTTTCTCTATTTTTTTCTTTCTACTTTGAATCTGCTGATGTGTCTTCTAGTGTTGAGATAAAACTCACTGCTTATAGCATTGCAGCCAAGGTATGAAAATTTAAAAAGTCTTAAAGGGCTTTTAATTACAGCTTTACAACTTACGATAGCTCTATGGCAACCATCAACCTAGACATCTGAGTCATCTCTTTTAATGTACATTTAGGTTTTCCTGGCTAATAAGTGCTTAGGGTGATGGAACAATTAATTGAAAGATTAATATTTTTTAAAAACTGGATAAATGTTTATAAAAGTTGTAATTTCAGATAAAACAGGTCAAAATTTTAAGTTCATAGCAATAATATAAGGTATCTCTGTCCAGCATAAAAATTGCCTTGTGTGCTATGCAGGGGCATGAGAAAGACATTAGAATGTGTTCTCTATTGAAAAAAACTAATTTTATTTGTCTAATCTTATTACAAAGTTGTTTGAAAACATGGATTTAGAAAGGAAATAAAAAGATAGAAAGGAACCAGTAAGCAGGAGAGAGAGATAAGAGGTTATGAGTATGAAGATGTATGTTTGGTAAGAAAAGTTAAAAAGAAAAGAAAATAATTTTTTATGAAAAAGAATCTTGTATGGTTATTTAAGAGTAAGTATAGGACAAATCATAATGTCTAATTATGTTGAAGGTCTATGCAGGCTGTAAAAGGTTCATTAATAATGAATTTATGAAAGGAATTTTATGTGTAATCAAATGGGCTACAATCAGAAGAAGAAAATTATTTGTCTTTTAAATAAAAGATTGATCTTTAATTTTAAAAATACGTGGATACAAAACTAAAAATTTGTTTCCCTAAAGTTACAACAATAAGTTTTCCTTGAAGTATTGATCTGCTCTTAGTAAAACTGCAAGAGGTTTTGATTTAATTTTGAAATCTGTTTCTTCAACAGCCATCTTTTAAATTGTAGACATTTTTTTATTTCTGCCACATTTCTTCCTGTGATCTGTTTATTCCCTAATTTCAGGTTGGAAATGCTGTCTTCTCCATTTGGAATGGTAATTTCGTTTTTTGAAGTAGAGTTTTACTTTTGAAGCTTCTCAGATTAATATCTCAGAAGTTTGACTTTTGCCATATTTTGCACATAATTTGCAGGTTGTACATCATTGCCTTCAGCTCTTTCTCCTTTCCAGAATGGTTTACTTGGCAGGGTAATAACTCTCACTTTGAACTTTATCATCAGCTTTTGTAACCTTTTTCTCTGGTTCTAACTCTGATGTCTTAACTGTCACTAAAATTTCCGTCCTTAAGGTCTAGAAAAACAATATTTTCCTCCAGTATAACTTGATTCTGTAGTCTTGACTTATCTTGATGTGTCTGAATTGTTCTATGCAATTCAGACATGTTGTTACTAAAGCCATGTATTCTACAGCTCAAGGTACTAGTTTTCTTGTTTAGATTCCTCTTTAATGTGGTATATACTCATAACCCTGGACACACACTCTTTCTGTTTCTGACTGATTCCAAGGACTTTACCATCTTGTTTGACTTACAGATTATCTAAATGGGCTTTTCCTAAGAGAAAGCAATCACGTGCAGAAGTTTTTTTTTTTTTTTTAACCTTTTTAATTAGCCCAAATAAAACCCCAAAGATGTTATATTTATCAAGATATTTTCCTATGTTGTCTTTTTAGATTTTACTGATTACGTAGAAAAACTGAGATTTGAAAGGGTTAAGGCTATTACAGTCAGGTAACTTTAAGTTTTCTGATTATCACTCTGATTAAATAAATGACTATTATTTCACAGTGACCTGTGGTTTTGTTTTTATTGGTATTTTGAATCTTTTGACATCTTTGGCAGGTTTTTTTTGAAATCAAGATTCTAAATTAGATCTTTTTGACCTAAAATTAATCTTCCATTTGGGTCCTGGAAGGGTCTCAAAGGATGTATCTCTTACCTAGTAGAGATATTAAATGATTAGGCTTATTTGGTAAATTATATGGGAAGCACTGTCAAATGACAGGTGATACCAGATTTTCTTTCATTTATGTTTATGAATATGTTATTGATATGAATGTTTCAAAATTCAAATAGTTCCAAAAGTATATTTTAGAAATCTAGTATGTCATCAGCCATAATTCCAGGTATTCTGTTGCATGCCACAAAACAACCAAATATTGTCAATTTCTGGTTATGGTAAACTTTCATCAGATTTTTAACCATAATTATTCTAAGTTTTTGTCATTTATAGTTAATGTTTTGAATTTTTTCTGAAGAGACCTATAACCAGATTCATGGAAAAGAGTCTAACAAGTACTGTTAAATACAGGTTTCAAAAAACTTTCAGATAAATGGACTAAACAGAAAGTTTCCAGAACTCTCCATAAAGAAACTGATTGGCTCATGAAACTGCTAAAAAAGAAAAAAAATTTATTATATCACCTTGAATAACTGACAAAAATAATAGTAACTTTTATTTGAAGCATTGTTACTTACTTAAGTATCTTTACCAGATTTAAGGCTTTTTTTAAAGGCGGAGTCTTGTTCTTATCACCCAGGCTGGAGTGCAATGCCATGATTTCAGCTCACTGCAACCTCTGCCTCCTGGTTTCAAGGGATTCTCCTGCCTCAGCCTCCTGAGTAGCTGGGATTACAGGTGCCCACCACTACAGCCAGCTAATTTTTGTATTTTTAGTAGAGACAGGATTTCACCATGTTGGCCAGGCTGGTCTTGAACTCCTGACCTCAGGTGATCCACCTGCCTTGGCCTCCCAAGGTGTTGGGATTACAGGCATGAGCTGCTGCACCCGGCCAGAAAATTTTTTATCTAGAGTAATTTATACAGCAATTTGGTAAAGTATACTTCTGTGAAAAAAGGTGGAGACATTTGCTTTTTTTACTTGGTTCCCCCCCAAATTTTGAAACTATTAGTGAGTATTCTTATGGCACTATACATATTTGCATAAGTTCAATAAAAAATCTTCTCTTTCTTGATATGATTGGAAATGCTGGTTATGTTACCAAGGCTTTGACTACAGTGTCACATTTGAGACTATGCATAGAATATGTTACTTCAAGGGTTCCCAGGCTTATGGTGAATGAATAAAAACTGTCACTTTTTGGCAGGTCCAGGGACTTGAAGACAGCAAGTAAAATCTAGAGTCTACCTTGGTTTGGCTTCCTAGCCCAAAGAGGTTTTAAAATCTGATTTCTATGTTATCCATAGAGAGAGAAAAAGTTACATTTCTAAAGGAAAGCTATAGTACACCTGTTACTAGATTGTAGCTCTGCACATTGCTTTCAAGTTCTTGTTGTCTACCTGTAGACTAGACTAGATGCTAAATTCTTCTAGGTTCCTCCAATCCAATTTTCTTCCATAGAGTTATTAAAAGAGAAACTACTTTCTTCTTGAAGCCCTATAAGCTGAAAGCAGATGAATTTTAAGGAACAAGTCTCATGCCTAATGCATGGGTTACACAGAAAATTTACCACGCTACCTGACACTATAGCCAGAGATATTCAAACTATGAAGCAAGAAAAGATGTTTATATTTTCATGCTCTTGACAGCTTTTCCAAGATGGTAGAAAATGGCTCCATATCATAATGAAATTTTAATTCCTTTTAATGCCCAGTTTTTTCACTTGGAAGACAATGGTCATTGATTTATTTAAACTGGTTGCCTTTAAGCCTAGGTTTGTGGCTCAGTGCCATTATGCAAACTGAGATTGTCATAATAATACTAATTTACCTTGTATTTCCCCTTTTTAAGCTGTGTATCTGTTACTTGTTAAATTTGTGCAGCAATACAAGTACTAACAGCATAAAGCTGACCCAGCATTTTGAGATGATAGCAAAAGATTACAGAGCAGACAAAAATTGAACTTAATAATGGACTACAGGTCTAGCTGGAGAGCCACGCTTTTGAAACCTTTCTGTTGTTCAACTCTGGCTAAATAGATTTTGACACTGAGTCGTAGTAGTCATTTACTCCTCCAAAGTGAGACCAGACCAATAACCCAAGATAAGTCCATCCTAGCACCACGGGACAATCAAAACCTCACTACAGGTTGATTTATCAGAAGTGCTTTTAGACAAAAGTCTTGATTAAGATTGAGAAATATAAAAGTTGTTGACATCAAAATGGACTCATTCATATATTTTTAAAAATGACAAATTGAGTTGGGTGACTCATACATGTAATCCCAGTGACTTGGAAAGCTGAGATAGGAGGATTGCTCGAGGCTAGGAGTTCAAGACCAGCCTAGGCAACATAGTGATACTCTGTCATTAAAAAAATATAAGAACCTCAGGTGATCTGCCCACCTTAGCCTCCCAAAGTGCTGTGATTACAGGCATGAGCCACTGTGCCTGGCCAAAAAGCATTCTTAACAGAGGGAATAGTTAGTGTGAACACCTGATGGGTGAGTGAGAGTGTTGTGTTGCATGTACTTGAAGTCCATCTGAAAGATATTATCCTAGTGTGCTTGGAATGATATAACAAAACACCATAGATTGGGAGACTTGTTGTCTAAGCTAATTTTCTCTTGCTATTACAGAATACTTAACATTGGTTAATCTTTAAGAAATGAACTTTATTTATTTATTTATTTATTTTTTATTTTTCACAATTCTGGAGGCCAGGAAGTTAAAGGTGAAGGGGCTGCATCTGGTGAGGACATTCTTGCCATTGGAGGCTTTCGGTAAATTCCTGAGATGGTGCACAATATCACATGGTAAGGAGGCTGAGCATGCTAATGTGCTAGCTCAGGACTCTCTTCCTCATCTTATAAAGCCACAGTTCCCCTCCCATTATATCCCATTAATCCATTAACCCATGGATGGATTAAATCACTCATCAGGGCATAATCCTCGGGACCCAATCACCTCCTAAAGGCCTTACCTCTCAATATTGCCACATTATGGATTAAGTTTCAGTGTGAGTTTTAAAGGAACATTCAAACGACAGCACTTATAAACAGCAGAAATTTGTTTTTCACAGTTCTGAAGGATGGGAAGTCTGAGATCATGGTGCCAGCAAAGTCAGGTTCTGGTGAGGGCCCTCTTTTGGATTTCATAGATGGTGTGCCTTCTAGCTATGTTCCCACCTGGTGGAAAAGGGAACGCAGTTCCCCTGGGACCTGTTTTATAAGGGCATTAATCCCATTTATGGGGGTTCTGCACTCATGACATAATCATTTCCCAAAGGCCTCATATCCTAGTATCATCACATTGATGATTAGATTTCAACATATGAATTTTGGGGGTACACAAACATCTGAAGCATTGAAGATATTAGAGGAGACTAACACAGCTGGTGGAGAATGAGTTGCTCAATTGTAGAAGATAAGTAAGTTAACTATATATTTGTAAGTGCATGTGCATTTGCAGGGGGCACATAAGGCCTCAGGTCATTATAGGAACTTTGTTTTTTGATTTCTAAGGGAGATGGGGAAATGACTAGAGAGGTCTGAGGTGACATAATCTGAATTAAATCTAGCTGTTCTGTTAAGAAAGAATAGAAACAGATTGGGACACTCTCAGGAGGATGTTGCAATAAACTATGTGAATGATGGTTTCTAGGCCAAGTGTGGTAGCAGCGGAAGTGGTGAGATGTGACCAGATACTGCAAGTAGAACTGACAGGATTTGCTGAAAGATTTAATGTGGGGTGAGATAAAGAGAGGGGCTAAGGACAGTTCCAAGATTTTGGCTTGAGTAATTGAAAGGTTGGAAGTGCCAGCAGGTAACATAGGTAAGAGAGTGGGAGAAACATGTTTGGGGTGCAAGGGCGGATCAAGACTTAATTTTAGATATAGTATTAAGATGACTTTTAGAATTCTAGTCCATCAGAGAAATGGATATACATGCCTGAAGTTTAGGGGAGAATCAGCTGGAGATGTAAATTTGGTATTTAAAGCCATAATACTGGACAAGATCACATGGGGTATGAGTGTAGATAGAGGAAATCTCAGGATGTGGTCATGGAGTACTCTAAGATTTAGAGATCAAAGAGAAAAGGAAGAACCAAAAAAGGAGACTGAGATGTTATCAAGTACAAAGAAAAACAAAAGAGAATCATATCCAATTTAAAATATTGTTTCATGGAAGGAGAAATCATGAAAGTCAACAAATACTTCTGGTTGGACAAATAAGCTGAAGCCTGAAAATTGGCCATAGGATTTGCAAGTATGATGCTATTGGTCATGTTGACCAAAACAATTTTGGTGAAGAGATAGGTACAAAGTCTGATTGTACTGGCTTCAACAGACAATGAGAGGACAGCCATTTGGAGACACTGAATTTAGCCAACCGTTTCTAGTTTTGTTTTGTTTTGTAGAAGGACAACAGCAAAAGGTCAGATGAAGAGAGGGTTTTCAAAAGATTGGAGATATTATAAGCTCTGTGGGTGCTGATGGCAAAAAATTGGCAAAGAAGGAAAATTCATGAAGCAGAGGAGCAAGTAGAATGGCACAGAGATGTCCTTAAGAAAGGGAAAGGGCTTGATCTCAGGCACAAGTGGAGTAGTTGACATCTCATCCTTGGGAGCAGGTAGTGTTTGATGGGTAGATGGGGTAGTGAAAGCATACAGAAAGTCTCTATGAATTTTTTTTTAATTTTATTTTGTTGATGGAGCAATGTCATCACTGGAGACTGAGAATGGGGTTAGAAAGAAAAGAAGAATGTTGCTTGGTTTGCAAGAGGGTAAAGAGAATGGCTAGAAAGTTGTGGAGAAATACAGGGAGTATTATGATGACCAGTGCACAATGGACTACAGGAGGGAAGATAAGGCATAGAGTGGGGTGGCAGGATTGGGGGTGTGGTGAGAGGAACCAAAAAGATAGGAGAGTAGTCCCAGCAGCATCGAGGAATTGTTGGAGAAAGTAAGTTCAAAAATAGAAGATGCAGGTGAAGAAAGAGAACTAAATTGAAAATATGAAAAGGTAAGGTGTTTAGTAATGACACCGCCTAGTGTATGACCACAGGCATGAATAACTCAAGGATGTAGGAGATGATTGGCAGAGAGGAGGTCTTAGAAATGGGAGGCCAGATAGTAGAAGGATCATTTGTGTGGGTGAGATCACAATAATATAATATCGAGATCTCAATAGAGATAGTATTAGAGATAATTATAATTAAAATCAAAAATTGGTCCAGAGACTAGCAAATGCCAATGTCTCCTGAGTTGTTAGAATTGCAAATTTTTGAGTCCTCCCTAGATCTAGTGAAGGAGAAACTCTGGGAGCAGGGCAGAGATAGTATTAGAGATAATTATAATTAAAATCAAAAATTGGTCCAGAGACTAGCAAATGCCAATGTCTCCTGAGTTGTTAGAATTGCAAATTTTTGAGTCCTCCCTAGATCTAGTGAAGGAGAAACTCTGGGAGCAGGGCCCTGCAAACAGAGTTTGACAAGTCTCCCAGGTGATTTTGATGCTCATAAAGGTGATAACTATTAATACCTCTATGGAAGCACAGATGATAGAGAAATTAACAGCTTGAAGAAGTAACAAAAAGTTCAATGAGTTAGCATTTAAACTACAACTCAAAGTTATTGCTAGGTTAAGTGAGAGGAACCTTAAAATTAAAGGGAGCAACATTTGTAAAGAAAAGCTAGAATCATGAAAAGACCTAAGGTAAGATCAAATAAAATTATGTAGAAGTGTAAATTGTTAACTGTTAGTATCTGAAAATCATGCCTTTCTTGCTAGGAAGGCATTGCATTTGTTTTTTAGGAATCGTGATAAAACATCACAAACTTCTGTTCATTGGTATTACGGAGAGTATACAGTGAGTGCTTGAAATCTGCCTTGGCTTTCCAATCTATTTCTCCACAACTTCCAGTCATCTCTAGGGAACCTAGGAGAAATAATTCCACAGAGCAAAAGTTATAATACAGAAAGTGATGCAAGGAGGATGCAGACTCTTAATGACGTCAGGTATTACCGGGACCCGCCCACCGTGGGCGTTTTCCCATCTACAGCCAGGCGCCTCCGGGGCGGGGCTTGCGCAGGGTTAACGTCACTACTGAGCGCCGGGCGCGTTCCGTTGGCGGCGGATTCGAACGTTGGGACCGCGGTTTGTGGGTCTGAAGAAGCGTCAGAGGGTCCGGATTGTTTTCCCTGAGCTTGTGTGCGGTGCAGGGGGAACACCTCGGAAGCTGAGGCAGCTGGTACCTGACGGAGAGGATGGCGCTGTCGACCACAGTCTCCCAAAGGAAACAGATAAAGCGGAAGGCTCCTCGTGGCTTTCTAAAGCGCGTCTTCAAGCGACAGAAGCCTCAACTTCGTCTGGAGAAAAGTGGTGATTTACTGGTGAGATTCCATCCTTCTCAGGCTGGGAATGGGGGATGGGGGAGTAAGGGCAATAACCTCTAGCCTTTGTTTTCCGCCCGGAGCCAATCAATAGCGCCAGTCAATAGCTCTTTCAGGCCCATGTTTAAGGCAGTTCCAGCAATGACAAGTTACGTATGCCCCACCCTGGCATGTCAGTTCATATTCCTGGCGCTCAGTTGTACCGGGCCCCGCCCAAATGTAAATATCTGGATCTTTTTAAAGGGAGGCTCTTAGTTACATGAGCTTAGCGTACAGTTGTTGCTTACAGTTTTTAAATGTTGCTGTTTAGGAACACAGTCTGGCACTGTGATTAATGTACTTGCAAAGGGTATAAAGATACACTCTTTAAAAAACAGATTTGGGAATTCAGTCTGGTCATTTTTATTTAGCTGTTGTAAAAGGCATTGCTCACATGCCTTTTAAGCGCCCTCCCCTTCTTGCCTCCCCTCCCCTCTCTCCTCTTTCCTCCCATGCCTCCTCTCCCCTCTCTTTTTATGCATTTAACCAAACATATTGCCCTATTTTCTCTAGGTTAGGGTGCTTACTAAAAGACCCTGATGCGAAAGTTTATTTGTAGGAAGAATGCTCTCAACTGTTAATTCATTTTCCTAGACAAATAATAGAACACCCTGTCAGTTTTTAAGCTAGACTACTAAAGCCATTTGACTTATAATACCTGAAGCCTAATGTTCTCCTAATTAGAAGTCTCCGCCAAACCACTGTATAAATAATGTTTCTGTCTTGAAATAAATTCAGTTTTTGTGTTGAATGCCTGGAACACATATTCCTCTGGCACAATGAACACTATTTCTGTAGGTTTAAACCACAGGAGGTATGTTCGGTACCTTGTCACAAGAGCTCTTTGAGTAAAGGAGCCATTATAAATGGACACATAATTTCCAGAAGATCAAGGTACTCGATTGTGGATAACAGGAGCATACTTCACGGATAGTCTTGGGAATGCATCATCCTAACTGTTCTTAAACGACATTGGTTTTTCTACCTTCTCTTTTCTCTTTTGCTTCCAAACTGGCACCCAATCTGTTGCTTCCTTTTTGCTAAACTACTCTAGAATTATCTCCACTTTTCCCGTTATTTGTTCTCTGAAGCCAAAACAGAACAAAAACACATTTTGCCCCAGAAAAGTGTTACTTCTATCCTCTGCCCTTCTTTTTGTTCCTTTCTTAAATCCTGTAAGAAAAGGCAATACAGGCTGTCTTGTGCCCCACCCCAATTAACTACCCTATGCTGCTGATAGAGGTGGCGCAAGTGAATGAAATTAAAGTGAAATTCACTTGCAAAACATTTTTTAGGTAGTTTATTATGGAGTTTTCACTGGGGCTTCCAAATGGAGGGGGAGAGGAAATGTACCCTATCAAAGATAACCAAGAGACTACCAGCTGGTGCAAATGGCTTAGAAATTTCTCTAGTCAGCATCCTCCCACATCTACCCCTTTTCTGCCCCATGGACAGAGGGGACTCCATAGTGCGGTGGGATCCAGGTGGCATGAGAAAGTGGGTAAGTTGAAATTTCAGGCGGTTGCGTTGATGGGGGATAGAATGATCTTTGGTTACCAGCTTTTCCCCAGGTAGTACGCTCCTCATCTTTGGCTTTCATTAAACAGTTCCCCCTTCACTGTCTTGTATATGGCATGCATTACCCTGGTTTCTTTATTGTTTTCTGCTCACGGTTGACACTTCATAAATCTTACATAGCAGGCAGGCATCCCACATCATCCGCAAAGTTTTTTTATAGTTAAGGAAGTTTGTTTTGATCTGTTTTTTTTTTTCTGAACTTAGTCAGCCCTAAGAGTATACATTATATAATTGAGCTATTGGATTGTTGTCTAGGAGTTTCATATGTTGATGTCTCCTAGTGTGGTATGCAGCTTCTTGAGGAGAATGAATATCTTCTCTTCTGTCTCCCATTATCTTTAACACAAAATTAATCTACTTTTATGCTGCCTTTTTATACATGATATTTCTACTGCTTGAAGATGTCTTCACTCCACTCTACTTGGCAACCTATAATTTTTTCGAAATCCAGTTCAAATGTTACTTTACTGAAGCGTTCCTTAATATCCTTAGAAAGGATCAGTCTTATCTTCTTCTCCATCATCTGTTGTCACACATTTGCCTTTTTCCTTATGGGTTTGATTCTCCCACTAGTCTGGGAACTTGAACTGGGAAATTTTGTATTCCTAGTGTTTAGCATAATAGTTTCAACATTCTGAGTGTAAAATTAATTTTGGAAATGCATGATAACTATATGTGGATTGATGTCATTTCTAGCATTTTACTTATAATTTCATTGTGTTATTTTATTCTTCAGTGGCATTTTGTTATTTTGTTTGTGTTATGCCTTATTCGATTGTTAGCCCCAGAGCACGGTACTAGGGAGACAGTTAACATCTGTTAAATTTAAAGGAATGCTGTGCAAATATCTGGGTGCTTGTAGTTCATGTAAAATTCAAAAGTGCTATGACAAAGGGAGGAGGAAATCAGGCTGGCCTGGTCTTTTGTCAACTGAGACTGTCAAGTGAATATTTATTTATAAATTTTATTTTGGTTTATATTTCAAGCAAGCGGATTTTTAAAAGTAAATTATTGATGGAATAGCTTATCTTTTTCAAGTTTGAATGCCTAACTAAACACCCTAAAACTAACTTTTGTTCTGACCATTTTAATATAAGCCTTAGCACACTGGAGTAGCACCACTCAGTTAACTGTTATATCATATAAATGTAGGTTGCTTGAAAAAAATTTTGTGAGATCTGAAAAAGTAATACTAATTTGTCTCAGTATCTGTAATAGGGTTTGCTAGAGGGACAGAACTAATAGGATAGATGTATATATGCAGGGGAGTTTATTAAGGAGTATTGACTCACACAGTCACAAAGTGATGTCCCACGATAGGCCATCTGCAAGCTGAGGAGCAAGGAAGCCAGTCCCAGTCCGAAAACCTCAAAAGCAGGGAAGCTGATAATGCAGTCTTCAGTCTGTGGCTGAAGGTCCTAGATCCCCTGGCAAATTACTGGTGTAAGTCCAAGAGTCCAAAAGCTGAAGAACTTGGAGTCCAATGTTCAAGGGCAGGAAGCATCCAGCATGAGAGAAAGATGAAGGCTGGAAGACTCAGCAAGTCAAGTACTTCCACGTTCTGTCGGCTTTATTCTAGCCCTGCTGGCAGCTGATTAGATGGTACTCACCCAGACTGAGGGTGGGTCTGCCCAGTCCACTGACTCAAATGTTGTTTTCCTTTGGCAGCACCCTCGCAGACACACCCAGTAACAATATTTTGCATTATTCAATCCAGTCGACACTCAATATTAACCATCACAGCATCCATGGCTGATGACCACGAAGAGGAAAGGATATTCCATCTAGGTTAATGAATTAAGTCTTAAGACAGTGTAGTTTAATTGGGGCTGCTTTAAAAAAAATTTTTTTTGGCCTTATTTGGGAGATGTGGTGGGGTGTTCATGTAGTAATAATTATTAGCTATCTACTACATATTGAGCAATGTGTTAAGGACACTATTGTCCTTTAACAGTGTTGAAAAGACTAGGCATAATTCTTGTCCTTACAGTACATTGAGGAAGACAGCTAAGTCAGAATTACAGCATGATGCAGTCTATGCAGTGATAGAAGTTCAGAGTGCTGTGGATCAATATAACCTTACATATTGGGGCAAGTTGGAGTTTTGAGAAGTCTGTAAACAAGTAGGATGCCTAGAGGCAAGGTTGCATTTGAATTCTCAAAGAAGTTCAAAAGGCCTAGTGTAGAACTGGAAGCTGAGAATGGTGAGAGATGAAACTGGAACCCCAGTCAAGTGGGATTTAGTGTTAAGGAATTTGGAATTTATCCTGAGGGTATCTGGAAGCTGTTTACCTTTAGAAGTAGAAAGTATAGATTAACAAATGAAATTGTGCCATATTATGGGGTGGTTTTGCTACCAAAAGAAATGGGGTATCACTGAAAGTTTAAAAAATAATTGACACAGTATAATGTGAATAATTGGAATGAGGAGTTTTACCTCGGAGTTCTTGTGAGAATTCAAAGAAGACAGTGCATCAAAAATGTACCAAAAGAATATCCACCTATCATAGATTCTTCATTTTGTTTAAATTCCCAAACCTCTGTTTTCTCCCCCATATCACTAGAATGTTATTAAACACCTATATAACAATCAATTAAAGATTTCTGCAGTATATAAAGCATTAAAACATCACATTACTAGTTATTTAACATTTAGTGAACTGTGGGAGAAGAGAGTGTGCAGTACACAAGATAGTGAATATTAAGTTCTGTGTATAAATTGTTTTTCTAACTGCAAAGATCACTTGCTATGATGTAAATAACAAAATACATGATTTTAAAGATACTATCTAATTGGATCTAAGTTAGTAGTACCCTTAGGTACCTGGCAGAAGCAAAGGATGGGGAAGATATGTGCAATAATATAAATAAGAGTACTACATATGATCCTAGAGTGGGGATTGAGATAAGACTTTAGCTCACTTCACATTTTCTTTTGCTTGGATTACATGTACCTTAACTTTTTTTTCCAAGGAATGTGCTTGTAGGTTAATACTTTTGTTGCTTTGGATGGCGATTTTGAGTAGAATACTTAACAAGATGTTATTGTATATGATATATCAGAGCTTGTTTATATATATATCTATATATAAAAATATCAGATAATGTTGATATATATATATTATCTGATGATGAGTACATATGTTTTGCTTATATGTAGAGCTTGTTTCTGTAAGATGTACAAGAAAGTGTCAGCTATGGTTGACTGGGGGGCAAGATGGGGAATAGACTTACTTTTGATAGTCTACCCTTTTGTAAACTTTTTGTTTTATATTCCTATTTTAAAATAATTATAGACTCAAAAGAGGGTGCAAAAATAGTACACAGTTCCCATGTATCCTTTACCCAGCTTTCCGCAATGCTGGCATCTTACATAACTAGTTTTTTTAATAGACTTTTTAATTTTTGAGTCTGCTTATATTATCTATTTCAAATAATTTTTTAAAAAGAGTCTTGAAGATTATTAATAGTATGGTTATTTTATGATAGTTGTTGGATGACAAATAACTTGGCTTTTGTACATACACTTTTTAATTAAGCAAACAATTTCAACTCAATGTGTTTTTTAATAAATATTCAAATTTAATATATCTGTTTAAAAATCTTTGACCTCAGATTGTAGAATGATAGCCTAAAATGTAGTTTTTAATATGTTTTAAAATTTTCTGGAAATTTTAAATTATGTTATAAATTCAAATCTATTTATGTCAGAAGCAGGAATATTACTGAGTGAATTTTACATGAGTTTGATATATAATGATGCTTTACAAAAAATGCTATTGTCTGTGGTCTTTGGTCTGCCTTACATAGCTTGTTTCATGTATTGCAATGACCTAGTCTCTTTGCAGGGAATCTAAGATGGACTTACATTAGACTGAATTCTATGTAAGTCTAAATAGAAGAGTTAATTAATTTAATCACAATAGTAAATAGTACAACAATAAATTTTGAGATAATTATTTTCCAAAATTCATTATTTCAATGCATCAGTATTTAAAAATCCACTTGGATTTTCTGTTTTAAAGGTCCATCTGAGCTGTTTACTGTTTGTTCATCGATTAGCAGAAGAGTCCAGGACAAATGCTTGTGAAAATAAATGTAGAGTCATTAACAAGGAGCATGTACTGGCCGCAGCAAAGGTAAAATCCACATTTCTTTTCTTGAGCAAGAATTACACTTCAAAAATACCACTCAGTTCATCACTTCTCCTGATTTGTATACCTTACTCAGTTTTGTTGATTGAGTTGATGTTTTGCCTTTTATGAGTTAATGATTTTAATTAAGGAGTTAGATTTTCTCCATGTGTATATCACTGATTTCCAATGGTAATATTAATGGCCACTGCTTTAGAGGAAACATTCATGTTTCTACAGACTGCTAATCTGTAGGCTGAGAAGATATATCACCTTGAAGTTTATCAAAACTTACTTTCTTCTTGAGCATTTAAAATTATCCTAATTACCCCATTGTATTAGTCCATTTTAACACTGCTGTAAAGGAATACCCGAGTTGGGATTTTTTATAAAGGAAAGAGAACTCACTCACTATTAGGGGAACAGGATGGGGAAAACCACCCTCATGATCCAATCATCTCCTTTCCTCGGCATGAAGGGATTATAATTTGAGATGAGATATGGGTGGGGACACAAAGCGAAACCATATCACTAATTATTTGATTTCTTATGGCTTTGTTTTGAGATTTGAGTGATCTGTGGGTGAAATCTCTTATATAAGTAGAGATGATTGCTTCTTACTGTTGTTTTTATATAATGTTAAGAATATGTTGCCTATGGCACAATTTTCTAGATATGTTCCTGAAAATGTTATTTTCAAATAATGTTGATAGAGGCCCTACCTCAAATGCTTTTGTGGTCAAATAAGTGTAGATAACATAGCATGCTATATTTCCTTGATTGGTCACAATATTATTGTAGAACTTGTTTCTATAAGAATATGTAAGAAACTGGCAACCACAGTTGACTGGAGATGATAGAGGAGAGAATGATCTTTGACAGTCTACCTCTTTGTAGACTTTTTTGTTTTAAATGTATTTTGAAGTAAGGTACAAAAATAGTTCAGAGTTCTCATGCACCTTGTATGCAGTTTCTCACAATCCTAACATCTTATATAACTGTAGTTATGTAAAGTTATTAAAGGCTATGAGAGAAATATAGCAGTAAGGAAACTTGTTGAATTCTGTTTAGTATTTTGTAACTTTATTTGAGTATGTAATATACTCAGCATTTTGTAAATTCATTTGAGTATTCAAACTTTCTTTTGAAGTACTTATGATATTATCTTGTAGAACAGAGAAGTACTAACCTAGATACAGATTTATTTGATGGCCTTTTGGAAGCCTAGAAATGTGCATGTCTTGGCATTTTCTACGGGCTATAAATTATCTTGCAATTATAAACATTCCAACAAATTTCTGGGCTATTAAAGTCAATGTAAATATTTTTCTGCAGGAAAAGCAAGGCTTAAGATATTGAAGAATATACATATATGCTTTAAATTTAGGATTTTTATTAATAAACTGTAGGTTTATTTTTAACAAAACCCTGGATCTGACTAATGCTGTCAGTCTTTTTACAACTAAAAATCTCCTTTTATTTGTTTCATAGACTATATATTTTGAAAATAGTCTACTTAACAAACTGTTCAGCATAAGATAGCCAGTTTTGGTCTCAAATGATTATAATTCCAGTCCAAATATAATAGATTTAATGTTGCAATGGATTTGTACTACTTTATAGTTGTGAAATGTCTGACTTAGAAGACTTTGAGTTTTAGAATGTTGTTTAACTCCTTAATTGATATTGTTTAACTCCTAATTTAGATAACTCTGTTGTCTAAAAATTTCAAGTTTGAAACCATTAATCTGGATACTTTTGGCTTACAATTGAAGAAATTAACATCTAGAGGTAATTAATAAAGCCAAGTTTTTAGAATCTAGGCGTGTTTCATGTTATGAGATAAGGCTATTTTAGAGAAATCTAAGACAAAAGATTCCCTAATCGCTTTCCAAATTGGGTTTTATAAATTCAGTCTTGCATATTATGTACCCAGGACTATTTAACTTTTTGTTAAGGAATGATGTTTATTTTTCATAGGTATAATATGAATCTTATTTTTTTTCCTTCTTACAGGTAATTCTAAAGAAGAGCCGAGGTTAGAAGTCAAAGAACATATTCTTGAAAGTTATTATGATGCATTCTTTGGGGTGGTAACAGGTCTTAAAGACATTTTTTTACACATCAGTTACTATGGGATTATTAAATATTGGCTAGAAGAGATGAGTGTGTTTTTTTTTTTTTTTTTTTTGGTGGCATGAAATATCTCAAGTAAATGCATAGGACTACTTAACCCTTTTATAGGAATTATTATTTTTATTTGAAGTGTCCTCTAGGTCAGTTTGCTTTCGTTTCATTGCTGTTGCAAATATTTTATGTATCAAAAATGAAATCTTACTATATTAAATACTTTGAAAAGATATACTTCTTAGAATTAAATTTATATATATTTAGATTTAGCCACAGTTTATGGAATTGAATCTCTGAAGAAAAATGCAGTCAGATCTAGGTGCACTTTCAATATTTTAACTTTTAATGTCTTTCCAAAGCAATGCAGTCTACTTTTACATTATGCCGATAGTAATATTATAATTTCTCAACTGGACAATTATAAACATCAGGTAGGTTTTTGAAAACCTGTCTCCCTCGCAACACCAAAATAATAGACATTATGGAGCAAATGACTTACTTTCTTCAAGTCTTATGGATTTAATAGATAATTTTTCCCTCTAAATAAAATAATTTAGAGGTTTAGTGTGTATCATCTAATAGTTGTTGTTTTTAACTTTTTATTTAGAAATAATTATAGATTTCAACATGTAGTTGTAAAGATAGTACAGAGAAGTCCCATGTATGGTACACCCAGTTCCCCAAATGGTTACATCTTACATAATTACAGTATAATATCAAAATCAGGAATTTCATATAGGTACAATGTACACGTGATTCTTTTGCCATTTTATGGTGTAGGTTTGTTTAACTACTACTGTAATCAGAAATGTTGCATTACCAAAAAGGTCTCCTTGTGCTATCTTTTTACAGTGATTCCTAGTTTAACATGTGTCCTACCCTGAGCACCGTGCGTAAACCCTAGCAACCATGAACTATTCTCTGTCTCTATAATTTTGCCATTTTGAGAATGTCATATGAATGGAATCATATAAGGAGTGACCTTTGGGCATTGGATTTTTTTCATGTGTCAGTGGTTCCTTTTGTTACTGAGTAGTTTTCTGTAGTATGGAAGTACCACAGTTTGTATAACTGTTCATTTATTGAGGGGCCTTTTGGTTACTTACAGTTTTGGTTATTACAAATAAAATTGGTGTGAATAGTCATCTGCAGGATTTTATATGGACATAAATTTTAATTTCTCTGGGAGAAATGTCTGGGAGTTTTATTCTGAGTTCATGGTAAGTATAGGCCTAGTATGCATGTATGCGTTAATTTATTTATTTTAAGAGACCGAATCTTGCTCTGTCACCTAATTTGGAGTGTAGTGGTGTGATCATAGCTCATTGCAGCCTCAAACTCCTGGGCTCAAGTTAGCCTCCTACTTTAGCTTCCTGAGTAGCAGGGATTACAGGTGCAAGTTGCCATGCTCAGTTGTCTCAGTTTTAATTTTTTTAAAAAGAAATGGCCAACTGATCTTCCAGGGTGGCTGTACCATTTTACATTTCCATTAGCAATGTCTGAGAAATCTTAATATTCTCACAAATATTTGGTAATGTTACTATTTTTTAGTTTAGCTGTTATGATGAGAATATATAGCATTGTGGTTTTTATTTGCATTTTCCTATGGCTCATGTCTTAGTTTAGGCTGCTGTAATGAAATACCATGCACTGGTTAGCTTATAGATAATATAATTTTTTTCTCACAGTTCTGGTGAACCAGAACTCTAAGATCATGGTGCCAGCATGGTCAGGTTCTGGTGAGGGTCCTCTTCTGAGTTGCAGATTGCTAACTTCTCATTCTATTCCCACATGGAGGAAAGAACTCCAGAGACCTGTCTGCCCTCCTTTAAAGGACATTAATCTCATTTATGAGGACTTTATTCTCATGACTTAATTACCTTCCAAAGGCCCTATCTCCTAATACTATCACACTAGTGATTAGATTTCGACATGTGAATTTTGGGGGACACAAACATTTAGTCCATAATAGCTGATGATGAACATATTCTCATATGCTTATTTGCCATCTGTATATTATACATTTTTATACTTTAGTGACATCAAATGGAAAGAATACCTGTGTGGTCAATCTTGAACAGAAAGCCTCATGGATTCATATTTCAGCACAATATAGTAATATATATAATATATGTTACCATGTTAGTAATTTTTTTAAAGCATTAATGTGAAAAAATTTAAATCTTTTACTTGAGTTGCCAAAATGGCAAAGAGGGATTGCTACTCCAGAGGCTACTTTTTATTTGTATCAGCTACATTGAAGCATGACACTTCTTCTGATTGGATTTAGTGAGGGATAGAATTTTGAGATACTCCAATTATCACCAGTAAAACAACTATTTACATTGTTTTCTTGAGAAATTATCTCTAAACCATGTTACCTGTATTTCCTTTTTGAAGGAATCTACCTTATTGAGACTTGGCGTTTCCTGTGTCTTTTTGCTTAGGATTGCTTTGGCTGTTTGTGTTCTTTTTTGGTTCCGTATGACATTTTTCTAACTCTGTGAAAGATGACATTGTTGTATAGGAATAGCATAGAATCTATAAATTACTTTGGGGGAGTATGGCCATTTTTATGACATTGATTCTTCCATGAACATGGGACATTTTTCCATTTTATTTGTGTTGTGTCTGATTTCTTTCAGCAGTATTTCGTAGTTCTTCTTATAGAGATCTTTCACCTTCTTGGTTAGTTGTATTCCTAGGTATTTCTCTTGTTTTGTGGCTACTGTAAATGGGATTGTCTTCTTCCTTGACTATCAGTTTGAATGCTATTGGTGTATAGAATTGCTATTGAATTTTGTACATTAATTTTGTATCCTGAAACTTTGCTAAATTTGTTTATCACTTGTAAGAGCCTTTTGGTGGAGTCTTTAGGGGTTTTAAGATACAGAATCATATCGTTAGTGAAGATAGATTGTCTTTTCCTATTTGAATGCCTTTTCTTTCTTTTTCTTTTCCAAATTGCTCGTTAGGACTTCCAGTACTATGTTGACTAGGAGGGGGTTAGAGTGGGCATTTGGGCATCTTGTTCCAGTTCTCCAGCTTCTGTCCAGTCAGTATGATGTTGGCTGTGGGTTTATCACAGATAGCTATTGTTATTTTGAGGCATGCTCCTTTGATGACTAGTCTGTTGAGAGTTTTTATCATGAAGAGATGTTGGATTTTATTGAAAGCTTTTTCTGCATCCATTGAGATAATCATATGGTTTTTGCTTCACATTATTGATTTACATATATGGAGTCAGTGTTGCATCCCAGGAATAAAGCCTCCTTGATCGTGGTATATTAACTTCTTGATGTGCTGCTGGATTTGGTTTGCTAGTATTTTGTTAAGGATTTTTGTATCTGTTCATCAGGGATAGTGGTCTGAAGTTTTCTTTTTTCACTGTGTCTTGAATCAGAAATAAAAAGAAAAACCCACCAGGTGGATTCACAGGCAAATTCTTCCCAATGTACAATTTCATTAAGTTCTTCTCTTATTTTAGTTATTTCTTCTGCTTGCTTGGGGTTGGTTTCTACTTACTTTTTTTTTTTTCCATTTTTTTCCTAGTTCCTCTAGGTGCAAAGTTAGATAGTTAATTTGAGACCTTTCTAAGTTCTTGGTGAAGGTGTTTAGCACAACAAAATTTCCTGCATTCCAGAGATTTTGGTAAGTTATATCCCTATTTTCATTAATTTCAAAGAATTTTTTGATTTCTGCCATAAAATTGCAGTTTACCAAGGAGTTATTCAGGAAAACATTGTTAAGGTATTTGTGTAATTTTGGAAGATCTTGATATTGATTTCTATTTTTATTGCACTGTACTCTGAGAGTGTACTTGATATGATTTCCTTTTTTTTTTTTTTAAATTTATTGAGACTTTATGACAGCATGTGGTCAGTCTTAGATGTTCTGGGTGCAGATGAAAAGAATGTATATGCTGTGATTTTTGGGTAGATTATTCTGTAGATGTCTGTTAGGTCAAATCAGTCAATTGTTGTGTTTAAGTTCAAAATTTCTTTGTTAGTTTTCTGCCTCAGTGATCTGTCTGATGCTGTCAGTGAGGTGTTGAAGTCTCCCACTATTACTGTGTGTCTTAAGTCTTTTTCTAGGTCAAGAACTTGTTTTGTGAATCTGGATGCTCTAATGTTGGGTGATTATATAATTAGGAGAGTTACATCTTATTGTTGAATTGTTCTCTTTATCATTATGTAATGTTCGTCTTTGTCCTTCTTAATAGTTGGCAGTTGAAATTCTGTTGTGTCTGATATAAGGATAGTAACTCCCCCTGTTTTTTCTTTATATTTGCATGATAGATCTGTCTTTATCCCTTTACTTTGAGCCTGTGGGTGTTGTTATTTGTGAGATGGGCCTCTTGAAGATAGCAGGTAATTGGGTCTTGTCGTTTTATCTTGATTACAACTCTATTCCTTTTAATTGGGATGTTTAGCCCGTTTACATTAGGCCTAGTAAGTTGGGTTCCTTTCTCGGTGCTTTCAGAGGGTCTTCACTCTGTACGGGATCTTTATTTGTGGATTAATACTAGTATTGGTATGTGAAATTTTGATCCTGTCATTGTGTTAGCTGGTTGTTAGGTAGACTTGATTGTGTAGTTGCTTTACAGTATCTGTGGGCTTTGTGCTTAAGTTTGATTTTGTGGTAGCAAAACTTGTTTCAGTTTCATGTTTAGCACTCTCTTAAAGACATCTTTATAAGGCTGGTCTATGTGTAATGAATTCCATCAGTGTTTGCTTGACTGGGAAGGATTTTATTTTTCCTTCACTTACGAAGTATAGTTTGGCACAATACTAAATTCTTGGTTGGAATTTCTTTACTTCAAGGATGCTGAAAATAGGTTCTCAGTGTCTTCTGGCTTGTAAGGTTTCTGCTGAGAGGTCCACTGCTCGCTTGATGGGATTCCTTTTGTATGTGGCCTGGCCTTTCTTTCTAGGTGTGTTTAAGATTTTTTTTCTTTCTCATTGACTTTGAGAATCTGATGACTATATGCCTTAGGGATGGTTGTTTTGTATAGTACCTAGCTGGGGTTCTCAGTATTCTTGAATTTGCATGTCAACCTCTCTGACTAGATTAAGGAAATTTTTGTGATATATGACCTCAGATATATTTTCCGTGTTGCTTATTGTCTCTCCTTCTCTCTCAGGAATGTCAATGACTTGTAAGTTTGCTATCTTTACATAATCCCATATTCTTCAGAGATTTTTTTCATTAAAAAAATTTTTTTTTTCTCTTGCTTGAATTGCTTTGAAGAACTGGTCTTCAAGCTGTGAGTTTGTTTACATTTCCAACTTGGTCTATTCTGCTGCTGCTACTTTCTATTGTATTATGAAATTTCTGTAGTGAATTTTTTTTTTTTTTTTGAGATGGAGTTTCGCTCTTGTTGCCCAGGCTGGAGTGCAATGGTGAGATCTCGGCTCACTGCACGCTCCACCTCCTGGGATAAAGCGATTCTCCTGCCTCAGCCTCCCGAGTAGCTGGGATTACAAGCATGTGCTACCATGCCCGGCTAATTTTGTATTTTTTAGTAGAGACAGAGTTTCTCCATGTTGTTCAGGCTCATCTCAAACTCCTGACCTCAGGTGATCCACCTGCCTCGGTTTCCCAAAGTTCCGTAGTGAATTTTTAATTACAGAAGGTCAGTTTGTTTCTTTCTTATAATGGCTATTTCATCTTTCAGCTCTTAGATCATTTTACTGGATTCCTTGAATTGGGTCTCAACTTTCCAATAAATCTCAATGAGCTTCTTTGCCATCCAGATTCTGAATTCTGTGTGTGTCATTTTGGTCATTTCAATCTGGTTATGAACCATTCCTAGGGGACTAGTGGGCTCATTTGAAGGTAAGGGGACACTCTGGCTTTTTGAATTGCCAGAGTTCTTGCACTGATTCTTTCTCCTCCGGAGGGGCTAGTATTCTCTTAACTGTGGTATAAGTTGAATATAGTAAGTTGGGTTCATTTCTCGATGCTTTCAGAGGGTCGTGGGTCTGTACGGGATCATTATTTGTGGATTCTTATACTTGGTTTTACAGGGATGTATATTAGCTAAATAATTTTTAGTGTTGTAGTTTCAGCTGTGATCCAGTAGATGGCGCTTAAAAGTAATTGCTGGTAGATAGGCTCTTAATAAGATGTGTGGCTCTTTTGTTGATCATAACCATGTTCTGTGGTGGGCAGAGAGATGACGCCCTCACTAGGTCTGCTCCTGAGCATTTAGGGAGTCCCCTCTGATCACTAGTACCACTCTCGTGTTTATTTTGTTGAGTGTACCAGGCTGTGGGACTTCATCAGGCAGAGGCCAGGACAGGGAGATAGACCACATTCTTTCTGAACTGATCCTGTGGAGAGGCATGCCCCACTGCCACACATCTTGTCCTTCTTAGTGCTGTGAAAGTGGGGGACTCCTTTGCTTGAGTGCTGTCCACAGCTCTCAGCTCAGTATTCGAGAGCTGTGTACCACAGCCTTGGAGTGCTGGGACTGCCAGTGGCTTAGGGTTGGGCTCTGGCTGTGCTGGGGGATATGGAGTGCTCCCAGCAAAGCACTCAGGTGTATTAAAGCACTCAGGCTGGGCTGCGGAGGCTGTGCTATGCACACATTCCTGTAGTGGGTCGACAGGGACCCTGGGAGGGGCTGGTGGATAGGAGGGGCTATAGAACTCATGCGCAGCCAGTCCTGCGGTCTCCTGGGTTGGTAGTCGCTGGAGCTTCTCAGAGGGAGATGATGTGCCTTAGGGTTGAGCATCTATGGCTGCACTTTGGTAGAGCCACCTCATGCACAAAAGCTCCTGGGCTCTGTGCCAGCTAAAGCTCTGTCTGCTTACTCCCTGAGCATATTCCTCTGCCAGTTCACAGGTCCGTGGGGGTGTAAGGTTCCCTGTAGCTGGGATCCCACTGGTCTGCAGTGAGATTGAGCTGTCCCTCAGCCCCTTCAGCGCTTCCCCAGGAGCTGTTTGGTGCCAGGAACTAGCCCTAGCATCCAGGTACCCAATTCAGTGTTCCCAGCTTCCTCTTCAGCCTGTGTTTATTAGTCTTACCTCTCCTTCCACCCTCAATGTTTTCCGTCCAAAGTTCTACCAAAATTACGTTGGTTTACTTGTTAATTTGTTCTCTCTCAGTGGGAACAGCGCTTTCTGGCTGTGTCTAGTTTGCTATCTTGTCTCGCACCTCAATTATATATAACAGTTCTGAGCCCTCTACTATCTTTAATACTAGTTGATAACCTTTGTAAGTCTCTGCAGCATTTAGTTCTTTTTTCTATGTCCTCCTCTCTTCTGATTTCTTGTCCTATGATTTACTGTAATTTCTTTTAAAATTGTATTGAAAACAAACTTTTTAGAGTGAAGATTCATTCTGAAAATACTCTTCTTAGTTTATCCAAAGCTACCTGTGAGAGAAATACTGCTGGTGGAAGATGATTGTTTCAAAGATATATCCTGTATGGAGTTGGGAAAATTTCGGCTTGCATGCTTAAATTTTATTTTAAAAACAAATTTTTAGTTAATCTAGAAATATACTTTAAAATAAAAATCACCTATGTTAAGTCTCAATTTGAAGATTATTTGTGGATTCACAGCCACCAAAATCTGTTTCTTTAGTGAACAACAGCACTACCTAGAGACAGTGTATGCTAAGTGGAGAGTTTCTGAGATTTCTATATTGATTCCTAATAGCAAATAGACCAGCTAGGAAAAGTGGTTTGTGTTCAGATGGAGAGATTTCATCAATTGGCTATCTAGAATTGGATGGGAGAACTAGAATCCACTGGCAGCCCAGATATGTATGTTTGGTCTGCAGATAAGTTTTATTTGGCCCATGTAGTTTTTGAAAAAATTGAATTACTTGATTACATTTCAAAGTTAGATTTCATATACAAGTTTAATTTCTGGCTTCTTTTGAAAAATTGGACAATATGACAATAATACATCCACACTTAGTTGAACCTAAATAGTAGCTTCTTCCTTTAGATGAAGGCATATTTTTGGTTTACTCCATTTAGGCCAGCTGTACTTATGTTAACTGTAGCACCTCTGTAGGCATTTGAGTTCATAATCCGTTTGAAAACTTTACATCTGACATTTGATATTCCAAGTCAATTTTAGTGGCATGCACTACCCATGACTCTGTTATATTCTCTTTCTCATCATGGCATTTTCCAATATTTTCTCATATTTCTGGTAGCAATTAGTCTGTACCATTGGTTCCAGAGCTTGCTCAATTGTAAGTTCAATAGCAGCAGCCAGGCCCTTAAGGAATCTGGAGTAGTACTAAGTATTTGAACTCATCTAAGAAAAATCTCCTATCAACCTTATCTCTCCTATCCAAAAGGAACTCAAATTTGTTAAGATTTTTTTGTATCTAAACTGGCTGGATTAAGACTGCTGTCCAATTTGCAGCTTTCTAAGGGAGTTTCTTGGACCTCCTGAATTTAGTGTGCAGATAATAGTGCTACATGGGATTTGGTTCTTTGTATATTCAGCACCAAAGGGGACCTTCTCAAATTGTACTTACTCACTCAACAATGTCTCTTTTCTTTTATGATGCTTCTCCAGGAACCGTAATAGCACAGAGTTGTCTTGCTCACACTTCTTTCCTTTTTAATCCCAAGAGTATGATGAGCTGTAGTGAAAATGCATTTTAGACTTAGTTCTAGCGTGGTAATTTACTGTAAGCAATACCTGGTATTAAACCTGAGTTTTATAATTCTGAATGGTAGCCCCACAAAATGCATTGCCATACTTACGCCAGTTGAGCACTCAATTGCGTTTATTTTGAGTGGATGAGTGATGGAAACTACTTAAAACTCATCCTGTTTTGACCTAGTCTTTGTGTCACATTCAAAGGAACAGAAACCTGTGTCCAAATGTTTTGAAGAATAATGCAGATCATAATTTAGGCTGTCTTGAAGACATGGTGTAGAGTTTTCTACAGCACTTCACAGAGAAGTTTCTAAGATTTTCTTCAGATAAGTTTCCCTTTTCCTAAAGCTTCCTATTAATAAAATCTGCTAAAAATTTCTGCTTCTCCTACTCTCTCCAGATAACTATCAGTATTTTTTTTTTCAGTGTTCATTAGCTCTTCCTCTTCTTCCTGTGCACTTCATTTCCAACCATCCTAATGTGTGTGAGCACACAACCCTCCATATCTGGTATTATCCCTACCCCTATCCATGTTATATGTAACTTTTTCCTATTAAGGTGGCTTTTCTCATGAGAAACAACTCTCTTGTGAATGAGTAAATAAAACTGTCCATTTTTTTGTGTGTACAATGAAAACTTGAATGAAGGAAATTTAGTTTGTCTCTTACCTTGTTACCCTCCTATGTGAAGAAGAGAATTACTGAAATATTGTGGGATATATAAAGCATATTAATAGCTAGGCAATCATAATAGAGTAATAGCATTTCAGAAAATACCCTGTTTGCATTATAGTTAAGGTATTTAGTCCTCACAAAAACCCATAAGAAAGATATTCACAATTCACTTAGTCATAAATCAAGAAACTTAAGATTCAGAAAGAAGTTACTTGAACAAAAACATGCTCAAATTGTCCATGGTAGGCATGCTCAAATTGTCTTAGGTAGAACTGAGTCTAAAGGGTCATGTAGACACAAAGGTTGAAGATAATAGTCCTGGTGAATATTGAGGCGTGCATGATGTGAAATGACTTAGTATTTCTTGATTTTGGGGTAGAAGTAGACTATGGGGATGGATAACTCAGAAGTAGACTATGGGGATGGCCTAACTCTTACTTCAAATATTGTAAACTTGGGAGTCAGGAATATAATTAAAATGGAGTTGTGACCTAATTATAGATTTTGAGGCATTTACATGAGTTGCAATTAAACCACTGTATTAGTCTGTTCTCACATTGCTATAAGGAAATACCTGAAATTGGGTAATTTATAAGAAAAGAGGCTTAATTAGCTCATGGTTTTGCAGGCTGTATAGGCTTCTGCTTCCAGAGAAGACGTAGGAAACTTACAATCATGGCAGAAGCTGAAGGGAAAGCAAGCACGTCTTACATGGACAGCAGGAAGAGAGAGAGAAGGGGAGATGCTACACACTTTCAAACAGCCAGATTTCTGAGAACTCTATTAGGAGAACATCAAGGGGGTAGTCTGCCCCTATGAACCAATCACTTCCCACCAGCCCCCTCCTTTAATCCTGAGAATTACAATTTAACATGAGATTTGGGTGGGGACATAGAGCCAGACCCTGTCAACCACTATTAGGATATGTTAATATACAGAGAATAATGTTACAAAAATACATATGTTTGTGATGTAAAGAACACGTGCAAAAATACACACGTTTATGATGTAAAGAATAAAGCTTCTGTTAAGAAATTTTTCACTAACTGGGAAAGCAAGAAAGCACGTTTTTTTTTTTTTGTTGTTGTTGTTCTCCTTAGCTCTACCCACAAAGAATGAAAGGAAATGAACATTTTTATGTTTTGTGACAGTGAATTTTCTCTTCATATTTTGTGGATGATGAAACAACTTAATTGTGAACTCCAGATTTCTGATTAAGCAATTTGTTCTTAGTGGGCTTTTAAATCAAATTTTATCTCTGAGCTTTGAGAGTTAAGGCTGCCAAGATTTAAATGAGGAAAAACATTCGTTTTTATCCCTACTAGCATTAAAGTTTAAGGCATTGAAATTGTGAAGCGTAATTACTAAAAATAAGTCAAATATGAAAGTAAAATTGGGATTGAGTTTTCATTATATTATTCAGGGGAAAACACTGGACTTTAATATATGTATAGTATAGTTATATTTTTTGATTTGTGTCATAAGTTCAAGTTACAGCCTTCAAAATAATTTTTTTCTTTTCAAAAATTTTAGTCTATAATTTAAAAAAATTACCTTACTCATAAATAGAATACATATATAATACTGTTTGCATAAACTGTTTAGTGAAATAGAGGCAGTTTTCCAGACTTACAAATTTTAGAAATTTTAGAAAATTTGTTGAAATTTTGTTGTAAGTTAAACCATTCAAGTTTCTATTTTTAAAATTGTCATCTAGTATTTCAAAATACTATTGCATCAAATTTTCAGTAATCTATGTACATTTTTGTCAGTTTAGATTTTAAGTGGATCTTGGATTAAGTATTAATGAACCATATTTGTATAGGTACCTTCGAGATTGAATAATACCTTTATGAGTGTCATTTTATGAATAGTCTCTGCATTTTTAAATATATATCACATACTCAATCTTGTTAGGCATGTTTATTTAGTTCTTGCTATGTGCTCAGCAATCAAGTAGAGTGAAAGAGAGCCTCTATCCCTGTACTTCAGCCTACCATCTAACTATTTGAGAGTATATTTTAGTCTCTTTTGTGTGGCTGTTGCAAAATACCTGATACTGGGTAATTGATAAAGAACAGAGATTTATTTTTTATAGTTCTGGAGGCTGGGAAGTTCAAGGTTGAGGAGCCTGCATCTGGGGGAGGGCCTTCTTGCTGTCTCATCTGATGTTGGGAAGGTCAGGAGAGACGCACAAGGGAGCAAGAGATGGAACTTGCACCCTAAAGCCCTTTGATAATTGCCATTAATCATTTATGGGGGTAGAGCCTTCATGATCTAACCACCTCCCTTTAGACTCTACCTTTCCACACTGTTGTGTTGGAAATTAAATTTCCAACACATGCATTTTGGGTGACAGATTTAAACCATAGAAGAGTATTTTACTATAGAATTTGTTTAAATATTTGCCAGTGAAAAATTTTCTAAGAATCAGAGTCATGTATTTCAAAATTTTATTTGTTTAAATTTATTTTTAATTTTCATTTCAATAGCTTTAGCAGTGCAAGTTTTTGTTGTTGTTTGTTGTTGTTGTTGCTTTCTTTTTTTGAGATGAGGTTTCACTCTTGTTGCCCAGGCTGGAGTGCAATGGCACAATCTCTGCTCACCGCAACCTCCACCTCCTGGGTTCAAGCGATTCTCCTGCCTCAGCCTCCCAAGTAACTAGGAATACAGGCATGTACCACCACACCTGACTAATTTTGTATTTTAGTAGAGACGGGGGTTCTCCAAGTTGGTCAGGCTGGTCTTAAACTCCTGACCTGAGGTGATCCACCCACCTCAGCCTCCCAAAGTGCTGGGATTGCAGGCATGAGCCGTACCCGGCCACGAGTGATTTCTGGTTACCTGGATGAGTTGTATAGTAGTGAAGTCTGGGTTTTAAGTGTACCTGTTACCCAGATAGTATACATTGTATCCAATAGAAAAATAGATTTTAAAAAAATTAGCCGTCATGTATAATATAGAAAAACAAGGTCATAGCAAGAGATGTACTGTACAGGAATTGGATCAGAAAGGCTTCCTGATATAATTTTTCTTTTCTTTGTTTTTGACACCAAGTTTAGACATGGAGGAAAAGGATAAAAGAGGGTTGACATTGGCAGAAAACATACAGGAAGTGGTGTAATGAGATAAGAAGGAATAAACCTGAAGAATAATTCCAGATTAGAGTGAAGCGAGGTGGATAGGAAGAGATTGAAGAAATAGGAAGACTAACAAATGGTGGGAGACTTGACACACCAGAGATTTTGAATCTGTAGGCACCTGGAGGTAGTGAGTTTCTTGAAGATTATTTTAGTAACTGAGTGGGTTAAGAGATAATAGGGACAGTTAAACTAATTTGGAAGATGTTTTCAGTGGGTCAGGTATGAATGAAGTAATTACACCAAAGGTTTGAAGTTCTGAAGTAAAGAGATGACAGTAGATCTGGGAGAATTCAGGAAGGGAAAAAAAAATTACATAAAGTGTTTGTTTAGTGTCTAAGTCATTTTGACTTAATCGGTTGAGGGTAAACATTGATGAATTATGATTTGATTTAAACCATAATCTGAGGACTCTCATTAGTTTGGAATGTTAAGATATGCTATGAAAATCCCAAATATAGAAGCTAGATAAAATGGGGATGTGGGTGGTTTAAGTTTTTGGCTTAACTATTTAATCAGGGTACTGGGCTTTTTATGTTTCCCAGTCTTTCTGTGAAGGCCTTTCTTCATCTTTGTGCATATACCTATAGTTTAAAGATAGCTACTGCATATGCAGGTATTCTTTTATGTTCCACACTGAGGGGGAAAAAGGAGAAATGGAAGAAAGTAGTTCCTGCATCAGGAGAGAAAAAGCTTTTTATCTTATTGACTTGATCGTGTTATAGACCATCATTAGCTGCACTGGAGTCTGGAGAAAGTGAGGTTTGTTTTATTTTGGTTTTGGCTGAGCACAATAAAGGTTCTGTAATTAAGGAAAGGAGAACCAGACACTGAGTAGGCATTTCTGACAAATAAGTTATTCTGTGGAACCCACTGATTCTTCAAAAATATTAAACTATAAAATTAAAAACCTTAATATGTTGGGTTGGGGTACTTGTAGTTGTTTTGGATACTGTATTAGGACTTTATTTTTTTATTTCAATAGGTTTTTGGGGAACAGGTGGTGTTTGATTACATGAATAAGTTCTTCAGTGGTGATATGTGAGATTTTGGTGCACCCATCACCTGAGCGGTGTACTCCGTACCCAATGTGTACGGTGAGGGTATCCCTCACCCTCCTCTCACTCTTTCCCTTGAGTCCCCAGTCCGTTGTTTCATTCTTATGTTCTTGTGTCCTCATAGCTTAGCTCCCACTTATGAGTGAGAACATACAATGTTTGGTTTTTCCATTCCTGAATTACTTCACTTATAATAATGGTCTCCAATTCCATCCAGGTTGCTGCAAATGCCATTGTTATTATTTATGGCTGAGGAGTAGTCCATGGTGTATATATACCACAATTTCCTTACCCACTTGTTGGTAGATGTGCATTTGGGCTGGTTCCGTATTTTTTCCAGTTACAAATTGTACTGCTATAAACATGTGTTTGCAAGTATCGTTTTCATGTAATGACTTTTTTTCTTCTGGGACCTAGTAGTGAGATTACTGGATCAAATGGTAGTTCTACTTTTAGTTTTTAGAGGAATTTCCACACTTTTCCATGGTGGTTGTACTAATTTACATTCCCACCAGCAGTGTAAAAGTGTTCCCTTTTCACAACATTCTCGCCAACATCTACTTTTAAAAACTTTTTGATTATGGCTATTCTTACAGGAGTAAGGTGGAATCACATTGTGGTTTTGATTTGCATTTCCCTGATAATTGGTGATGTTGAGCATTTTTTCATATGTTTGTGGGTCATTTGCAGATATCTTCTTTTGAGAATTGTCTATTCATTTCTTTATCCCACTTTTTGCTGGGATTGTTTGTTTTTTTCTTGCTGATTTTTTTTCTATTTATTTTTATTTTTTATTTTTTTTCTTGCTGAATTTTTTGAGTTCTTTGTATATTTTAGATATTAGTTCTTTGTCAGATTTATAGATAGCAAAGATTTTCTCCCACTCTGTGAGTTGTCTGTTTACTCCGCTGATTTTTTTTTTTCTGTGCAGAAGCTTTTTAGTTTAATTAAATCCCGTCAATTTATCTTTGTTTTTGTTGCATTTGCTTTTGGGTTCTTGGTCACGAAGTGTTTGCCTAAAACAGTGTTTAGAAGGGTTTTTTTGATGTTATCTTCTAGAATTTTTATGATTTCTGGTCTTAGATTTAAGTCTTTGATCCATCTTGAGTTGATTTTTATATAACATGAGAGATGAGGATCCAGTTTCATTCTTCTACCTGTGACTTGCCAATTATTCCAGCACCATTTGTTGAATAGGGTGTCCTTTCCCCACTTCATGTTTTTGTATGCTTTGTTAAAGATCAGTTAGTTGTAAGTATTTGGCTTTATTTCCAGAGTTCTCTATTCTGTTCCACTGGTCTTGTGCCTACTTTAGACCAGTACCGTGCTATGTTGGCAATTATGAACTTATAGTACAGTTTGAAATTAGGTATTGTGATACCTTCAGATTTGTTCTTTTTGCTTAGTTTTGCTTTGGCTGTGCGGGGTTTTTTTTTTGGTTCCATACGACTTTTTATATTGTTTTTCTCTAGTTCTGTGAAGAATGATGGTGGTATTTTGATGAGAATTGCATTTAATTTGTAGATTATGTTTTGCAATGAATTTGTCATTTTCACAATATTGATTCTACCCATCCATAAGCATGGGATGTGTTTCCATTTGTGTCATCTGTGATTTCTTTCAAGAGTATTTTGTAGTTTTCCTTGTAGTGGTCTTTCATCTTTTTGGTTATATATATTCCTAATTATTTTATTTTTTATTTTTGGAGCTTTTGTAAAAGGGGTTGAGTTTTAAATTTTATTCTCAACTTTGTCACTCTTGGTATACAGCAGAGCTACTGATTTGTGTACATTAATTGTGTATCCTGAAACTTTGCTGATTTCATTTATCAGTTCTAGGAACTTTTTGGGGGAGTCTTTAGGGTTTTCTAGGTATACGATCATATCATCAGCAAATGAGTTTGACTTACTTTTAACTGATTTGGATGCACTTTATTTGTTTCTCTTGTCTGATTGCTGTAGCTAGGACTTCCAGTACTATATTGAATATAAGTGGAAAGAATGGGTGTCCTTGTCTTGTTCTGCTTCTCAGGGGAAATGCTTTCAAGTTTCTCCTGTTCAGTATTATGTTGGATGTGGGTTTGTCATAGATTTTATGACCTTAAGGTAGGTCCCTTTTATGTTGATTTTGCTGAGAGTTTTAATCATAAAGGGATGCTGGATTTTGTCAATTTTTTTCCTGCGTCTATTAATGAAATCATATGAGTTTTGTTTTTAATTCTGTTTATGTGTTGCATCGCATTTATTGACTTGCATATGTTAAATTGCCCCTGCATCCCGGGTAGGAACCCCAGTTGATCATGGTGGATTATCTTTTTAATATGCTGTTGGATTTGGTTAGGTAATATTTTGTTCAGGATTTTTGCGTCTATATTCATCAGAGATATTAGTCTGTAGTTTTCTTTTTTTGTTACGTCCTTTTCCTGATTTTGGTATTAGGGTGATACTGGCTTCATAGAATGATTTAGGGAGGATTCCCTCTTTCTCTGTCTCATAGAATAATGTCAATAGGATTGGTAACAATCTTCTGTGAATGTCTGATAGAATTCAGCTGTGAATCCATCTGGTCCTGGACTTTTTTGTTGGCATTTTTAAAAGTGCCATTTCAATCTCACTGATATTGGTCCGTTCAGAGTTTCTGTTTCTTCCTGGTTTAATCTAGAAGGGTTGTATATTTCCAAGAATTTCTTATCTCCTCTAGGTTTTCTAGTTTATATGTGTAAAGATGTTCATAGTAGCCTTGAATGATCCTTTGTATTTCTGTGGTATTGGTTGTAATAAATCTTGTTTCATTTCTAATTGAGCTTATTTGGATCTTCTCTCTTCTTGGTTAATCTCACTAATGGTCTATCAATTTTATTTACCTTATCAAAGAATGAGCTTTTTGTTTCATTTATCTTTTGTATTGTTATTTTGTTTCAATTTCATTTAGTTCTGCTCTGATCTTTGTTATTTCTTTTCTTCTGCTGGGTTTGGGTTTAGTTTGTTCTTGTTTCTCTAGTTGCTTGAGGTGTGACATATTTTACTATTATTATGATCCTATTTCTTTCTCAGACTGGGTAACTAGAGGAAACCCAGATGACACCAGCAAGAAAATGTAGAAAATTCATGTGCTTTAAGGACCAATGTATGCATATGAAAAATATTATATAAATATATAGTTTTAACATCTTTAAAATTTTGATTTATATTCTGTGTTTATAGTTTCAATTTCCAACATTTTAAATTATCTTTTCAAAATTGAATAGCATTTTATTATCTGAAGGTAAGCCTTTAAATTAAATGAATGACCCAGAATACTTGTAACACTTCTGTGATATGAAATTAATGTAGCAAGATACATTATCAGGTATACTTAGTACACTTTATTCCTCAGACAATATGTGATGTAGGTGCAAAATTGTATAGCTAAAGGTAGTTAGCCCATAAGATCATGAAATTGCTGAAATATTCCTGAAGGTTTTAAGAGTGAGGCCCTGAAGGTACATGGTTATTTGAAATATTTTTTGAACAAGCCTCCAGTGATTCAGAAGGAGTTATAATGTCTAGCCAAAAGATTGAGTCACTGAAGAAGTACAGAAAAAAAACTGCAATAAACTTGCTAAGTGTCCTTTCTGGAAATGCAATCATTTCATTGCTACTCACATAAGTCCTCTAAAGTGCTTTGGGACATTACTAGTAATATAGATTCTGTGCCCTGAAGTAATAAAATAAAATGTTAGCCGTAGTCATTTGGAATTTGAAATGTTGCTTTGTTTATGGATGCAAATGAGTCATTTTTCTACTTAGCTTTTCTAAGGGAAAGCTCAAAGTAATTATATTTTCTTTTTATATTACTATAGTTGAATATATATTAATGCTTCTTCACATATGGAAAATAATAAATGTACAAGATATAAATGATAGCATACTGTTTCAGATTCTGAAATCTTGTAAATGATTTTATAACAAAATTTACTCTAAAGCTTCCAGGAACCAAAATAAATTAGATGGGACTCTAAAGTATTTATTCTGTGGCTAAGATATTAAATATTATTTCACAGTGTACTATTTTTAAGGCACTGTGCTTGAGAATGAGAGGCATATAAAACATTAAAACACATTCTGTCCCCTTAAGAAGTTTACAGTTTGAACAAATAACACAGAAAATAACTTGAAGACATGTGAGTGTTTGCTAAGATGTTAAGCCCTTCCAGCCATAAAAATTTGTGCTTCTAACACAACTGCCTATTTTGTTTGTTTATTGCTGCATAACAAACTACTCTAAAACTTAATGACTTACAACAACAGCAGTTATTTCTCATGATTCTGTGGACTGGTAGGGGCTCTGCTGGGCAGTTCTTCTGCTGGGTCACTTAAAGTTTCTCATACTCTTGCAGTCAAATCATAGCTAGGCTAGAATGTTCAAGATGACTCTTCACTCACTTGAGGCCTCAAGGATTCCCCCAAGTGGACTCAGTCTCCCAGAGATGTCTCATCCTCCAGAACTTCTCCATGGGGCCTCTTGGCCCTGCACCTCTTACATCATGGTTTAGGCCTCCAAGAGTTAGAAAGTTGAAGTTGGGGTTCCCCAAATACCCACTTTTACCACATTCTGTTGGGCCAGGCAGTCACAAAACCAGCACTGAGTTTAGGGAGCGGAATAGAATAAGCTCCATCTCTTCATGTGAGAAACAAGACAGGGAAGGGAGACATTCTTGGAGGATCTCTTTGAAGAATAGCTACCACATTGCCTGATTAGTGGTCTAGGCAGTTCTAAGAAATAGAGAATTCTCTCAATTTGGGTGACTGAGGTACTCTCCAAAGATTAGCTAAGGGTTTTTTCTGAGTCATAAAAGCTGGGCCTAGAGATCACAGGGATCAGGGGAGAATTACGGGATCCTCTGTTAGGAAGATAGCATATGCAAAATGTGCTGGTAGGAAAGCAGTGTCATTGGATCAATAAGAACTCTAATAAAAATTTTGAAATTAACTCAAAGTAATAGTTATCAGAGCTAGTATTGCAGGTGTCAATTACTGCAGAAAGAACTAATGAAATTGCGTAAGGAATAGATTTTTTAAAGGCTGATGCATTTCTAAATAGGGACCATGTTCTTTAACAATAACAAAGCCAGTGGCTCTTGAAAATTGAGCCATCTTTGGGTTTGGAAATAAAACAGGAAAGTTTAATTTGGAAGAATTTTTTGTTTCCATCAGATTTGAGGGTTTTTTCTGATAGCTTGTTAATGCCAGACTAAACTAGCATGTTATTTGAATATAGGATAAATAAGAAAAGACAAACATAGATATGGCTTGGGATTTTTGCCTTCTTGGTGATTAAACTTGGTAGAGTGCAGATTTGTGGCAACTGAGATCACATTTGTCAGCACTGAGATGAGAGTTGACAGCTCAGAGAGTTACAATACATGTCTCCTGTGAACAAATAAATCTTGACCTTATAGTAGTTATGGTGTGAAGTAAAAGTCTAGAGTGAACTCTTAATAATGGTGAAGAGCATAGACACAATGAAGAAACTGCATCAAACAAACAAACAAACAAACAAAGTCTTGACCTTACAGTAGTTATGGTGTGAAGTAAAAGTCTAGAGTGAACTCTTAATAGAGCAAGTAGTTACAGTGGCCTCCATTTTGGAATTTAAAGTCAACTCTAAGTATATAAATAATTCCATTCATTCATTCATTTATTTAACACCTTTGTCTATTACTAGCTACACGAGTAGCTCAATACAGAGGAAATCCAAAGAAGCATAAACTGTTCTTATTTTGAAAGTATTGTACTAGGCTGAAACCTGTGCTCCTCTTACATACATTGGCATTATTTCTGTGCCCTGGAAAAACATAAGTTAGTCTTTTTTTTCTACAAGATATTCCTAAATCATCTATAGAAACAAGCATTCTCATTGCCGAAGTCGTCTTTGCTCCTCAGATTAATTTTATGCCAACGCTTTTATAACCCTCATTTATTCATTCAGCAAATACTTATTGAGTTTTACTATGAGCTAGATGCAGCTAAAATGTCTTTTGACTATGACCTCCAATATGAAAAGCCAGCTTTGAGAATATCTGGTGGGAGAGTTTCAACTGAGCACAAAGGCCATGAAGAGAAAATAAACCCAGTGTACTCAAGAAACAGAAAGTAAGGCAGCCTTGCTGTAGCATGCTGAAGAAGAGGTAAATTAGACCAGATAATGTGTGAGCTCTGAAACTGTAATAAGGACTTTGAATTTTAGTCTCAGTGGGAAAGCAAGGCATTCGAATGTTGTGAGCAGGTGTGTGACAGGATTATAATTTACCTTTTATGAGGGTTATTTTTATTCTGGGTAGAAAAAAACTATAAAGGAGCAGGGGTCAGAAAGATGACAAGATACCATTGCAATAGTCCATGGTGATGACGGCAACCTGAATTAGGTAAAATAGTGGAGTTGGTGAAGAGTTTGATGTTTTCTGCCTCTCACCCTTTTGTCTTTCCCATCTTTGCTCTCTACATGTTGCCTTTTTTTCTCTTAATTCAGTGCAGTGGCTGGTAAGGGCATGTCTTGGGCATCACAGCTCTTCACCTGTTCTGCCTCTAGCCCCCTTTTCTCCTGTTTTAATTCTTTCTCTAATGCTCTTGCCCATATTCCTCTCCTGTATCTTTTATACATCATTCCTTTCTGCTTTTCTTTTTTTCTCACACTCTTCATTACTTCAGTTATATTCAGGACTTATAAAGGCCATCTTATTTCCATTCATGAGTAGACTTGAATTTCTAATCCTTTACTCCTTTGAGGAGGTATATGTAGAGGCTAGTTTTTTCTAATTTATCCAGCCTAGGAAATTTAAAAGATTTTGATCATGGTCTCTCTCTTTCCTATGCAGGGGTCTGTCAACCTGGTTCTCATTATAGCCTTAGTTGACCCTGGAAAAGTCTCAAAATGTAGTTGCTCATCAAAGGAATATATCAATAAACATAACATGCATGTCCTGAAGATGAAACTGGTTGAGACACTAACCTAGTTTGTGTTTGGCTGTGCTTTATTCGTTCACTCACACCAGCATCAAGCAAGAGTCTTACTTGATACTTAGGTGAGTGAATGAATAAATTAATGAATGAATGGAAATAAAATCTTGGTGCATCTTTGCATGTATAGCTGAAAAATTTCTGTCTTCCTAGTAGTCTTCACATCCCAGGTTATTGCTTGGGACCAAGGTGGATAAGTGTGTCAGGCAGCCCATCATCCAGCTTTTGTCTTACCAAAAGAAACAATTATTTCCTGGGATTACGAAAACCTCCACTGTGAGTTTAAAGCACTTGGAGCTCCTTAGAGAAAAGAAAAGAAAATATGTCTATAAGACACATTCCCCACAAAAAGGGTTTGGTCCAAGGTAGGTGCTCCACCTATGCTTATGGAGTAAATTTATTAGTTAATATATTAATTCTTCAACATTAACTTAAAAAAATTTCAACTGGAGTTAAGAGTTCACACATTTTATAACTAGTACACGAAGGCCAGATACTGAAGTGCCAATTATCTACCTAAAAAAATGCTGACTGAGACAACAATACAATGTATGTTTTACAATGTAATATTTTTTTTTTCTATATGCAATTATAAGGTTAAATTCTTTAAGTTTCTATATACAATATTTCCATTTACAATACTAGTGGCCAATCTTTCCTGCTTCTTCTTTATTCAGACTTATTTCTACATTTCTTTTTTCATAAAGAATATGAAGTGTATTTCCTTTTTCTCTAAAGAGTGCAGGTATGGGAATCAAGGTCAACATGTTCCTGACTTGGGATTCCAACTGTCTCTAGTCTTGTGCTGTTCTAAGGACATATCCCTAATAACACTGTCTACTTAGTTTTTAAGATGTGATTATTAAATAAACTATCCTTTTGTTACACGTTTGTGGGGAAGAGAGAAACCATATCTGCAGTGTTGCTAAACTCATATTGAAGAAGGTGATAATTAAGTGTCTTGTTAGATTTTTGAGCCAATGTGAGTCTGTTGTACCACAAAATTGGGACTGTTAGGGACTTCAAAAAACTCAGACTTTTAAGAAATGTATTTTAAATTCATCTTTTGACTTGTTTTGCATAAGTAGTAAACCACATGCTAATACACCACTCACTTTGAGAGCATTATCCAAATATCACAAAGTCTGTTCCAAAGTCCAGATAATTTTCCAATCCCTCTGTCAGAGAGCAAGTAACAACAAAAGACTTATTCCAAACGCAAATCAACCAGAACCTTGGAGAACCTTCACAGTAACTTGCTTTGCACAACAACTAGAGGAAGTTTTGTGAATAACCCACAGTGGGGAGCACATAACCCCATAATACTCAGAACATATTGCCCAAGTTACACATGATGACAAGGTAAACATTTGCTTAAGAACGCTTTCAAAGGGGGGAAATGGTATGAAATAACCAGGGGAAACTCTCCCATCTTTAAAACTCCAAATTAGCTACAGCTTGGTTTTATGCAGCACCCTTAGGGTCTGAATGCTACAAATTATCTTCTCCTTTAGTTGAAAGAAAACAGAAACGTAACATTTCCACCAAAATACTTCCAATTGTTGACCTTGCTAGAATGGGTGGTAAGTGCTGTTATTTCTAGTTGGCTTGTGCTTTTTGCAGCTCAAGCATTTGTCAACTGGCTACTAATGATTCTGTACATTGATACAATTATTTATATATTCATTTAGTATTTTTCTGCTGAAGAGCACAAGATAATTGATAACTTGTAGAGTTTTCTATCATGGATGCAATTCCCAGGTAATGGTTATTGTACCATAAAACTATGGTACAACAACTTCATTTTAGTAGTTTTACACTTTGCTATAACCATACATAAAAGGGCCATTAAAGTTAAAATGTCCCTTGAGTTTTTTTCCCCTAGTATTAACTTTAATCAATGTAGGCAGAAATTAAAAAGAAAATGTACTGGTTGTGAGCACTCTGTCCCCAACTAATGTAAAGCTGTGATGGTAAGATACTTTACCATACTGCTTTAGAACTCATTCTTGCTGTGATACATTGCCCAGAGCACCTTGGGTACATAAAACAGGGAATGGTAATTAATCTTTTGTGGAAGGTATAACCTAAAGTCCAGAACAGGAGGATGAGAGCTGTGTGCACACAGTGAGATCCATAGAATACAGAATGTCAGACACGTTTATGTGACAGTTTGAAAATATTTCTGATTCCCATACCTGCACTCTTTAGAGAAAAAGGAAATACACTTCATATTCTTTATGAAAAAAAAATGTAGAAATAAGTCTGAATAAAGAAGAAGCAGGAAAGGTTGGCCACTAGTATTGTAAATGGAAATATTGTATATAGAAACTTAAAGAATTTAACCTTATAATTGCATATAGAAAAAAATATTACATTGTAAAACATACATTGTATTGTTGTCTCAGTCAGCATTTTTTTGGGTAGATAATTGGCACTTCAGTATCTGGCCTTCGTGTACTAGTTATAAAATGTGTGAACTCTTAACTCCAATTGAAATTTTTTTAAGTTAATGTTGAAGAATTAATATATTAACTAATAAATTTACTCCATAAGCATAGGTGGAGCACCTACCTTGGACCAAACCCTTTTTGTGGGGAATGTGTCTTATAGACATATTTTCTTTTCTCTAAGGAGCTCCAAGTGCTTTAAACTCACAGTGGAGGTTTTCGTAGATCCCCAGGAAATAATTGTTTCTTTTGGTAAGACATTTTAAGATTAAATTTTAAATTATGAGGTGGAGGCTTTTTTCTTTAATATATATAAAGCATTCCTTCATGGAAAATGGTTAAGTTTATTGGAACACTAGAGGAAATCTTACTAATACTTGAGTGTGAAGCTTGTGTTATACATGCTTTGGGAATAAAGGCAAGATATTGGCCTCCTGTGCTGTCAGTCTGGCCCTTTAGGAGAATTTAATGCTCTTGATTTTTATTATGCTACTAACCCTCTGCTTCCCCTGAAACCTAGACTGGTTTACTCCAACCAATGTGGTCTGAATCCCATCCAACATTTTACTAATATTTATCAGTGCTAAACTTAGTATTGCTTGATAAGTCAAAGTTGTTGCAAATCACTTCCAGTTGTACAAATAGACTATTTATGCATAACTGGTAAAAACTCCATGCTGTCATTAAATGAGTTGACATGTTCATGTAATTACCTGGGCTGGGAGTCTGAGTATATGTGATTATTCTGGAAAAAGAAAAATGAAATGAATTAAAGTATAATTCCATGAAAAGTATAATCTTTGAGAGCTATAAAAGTAGGCATTTTCCAAAGATGTGTTTCATTTTGTTGCAACAATTTTTATTTTTCTTTGTTTCTTTTTATAAAGTTCCTATAAATTATCTGAAGTTTGGATGAATTTAAATATTTCAGTCAAAGTTTGGCAGCTGATAAATTGAACCTAGCTTCATTACCAGTTCCAAATGACCCATCCAGTTTAAGTTTATGGGTTGTGCCACCAACCCTTAAAGTTCATCACTAAAGTGACTTGCCAGGGGAAATGCTTATGGCACAACTCCAATTTGGAACAGACACTGGAAGTTGATTTCAGCTCAGGAGCAGAAGCAGAATGGGAACCAAAGTCCAAGCTAAAGCTGGAAAAGGCTGTTATAGTACTGAAACATATCCTTTCAGATTAACTGGCTTGCTTTCAAATTGTGTATTGAATTGAAAGTAATGAGAACTCAGATCTGGTGTTGACTTAACCCTGAAATTCACCTGTGACCTTAGTAATGAGCCGTGGCTCTGCTGTTGTGTCTAATGTTGTTCATGGCAGAAGGGTCTCCCTGTACTTTAGGTTGAGCTGTCCCAGAAGTTGTGGAAAGGACTGATAAAGAGATTGCTAAATTCTAATCTAGCATATGACTCTGGTCTCTGGTATCTCCTTGAAGCCAGGGATAGGGGGCACCCACTGTCTTAACTCTAGCTTATCACATCATGCGTAGTAGACAAAATAAAAATATTTTATTCACTAATTTATTTAATATTTTTAAAGATCCTATTGGGCATCAGGTATTCAAGGCATACAGTAGTGACCTCCACAGACATGATAACCTGCATCATGAAACTTGCAGTTTAGAGTTTGTTGAATTTATTAATTTTTAAAATTTTATTCTGTTTATTTTCTCCTGAAATAACAATGCATAGAAACCTTTAAGAGTCAGTGTTAATAATGACAAAGATTCTCTCTTGATCGAACTTTAGCCAGGATTCTGAACCTTCTCCTAGACTTGTGTTTGTACTTTCTTATAAAATCCAGTTTTAGCAAGGAACCCTGCTAAACCAATTTAGCAAGAATCTCCCATGCTTGATGTCTGATCACTCTCAATGTTTGATCAAGTTATTTATCCTTCACCATTCCCCAGGTGCTGTCTAACTACTCTGGCTTGTCTTCAGCAAGAATCCCCTTTACCCCAGTTCTCCCCCCACTGCCAAATACTTTTGCTGTAGTCCCTCAATGGTCCTTAATAAGTCTTCCTTACCATGTTTTAACAGGTATTGTTGAATGTTTTTGTTTTTGTTTAACAATGATATTTATTCTTTTTTATACGTTGTCTTAGGACCTTTACTGGTATCTGAGTGACTGCTGTTGTTGGCAGCAGTATCACCTTTATTACTAGGCAAGAAGTCCTTAGCCTTGGGCCTCACATTTCTTTAGAGATCTAGTTGTTGATTAGATATCCCAAATGCACGCATATACACTTTTATTAAACTATATGTGAGCACCTACCTCTGTTACTCATGATCCAGTGTCTAGCTATGAAAGTGCAACTAGTAACCTTAAATATTGTGAACATCCACTCTCAAGACTAACATTGTTTAAGCCCCAGGGAATGCCTTTCCACTTTTTTTGCCTCGTGTTCTTGAAACAAAAGCCAACATTATCTGAATGTCCACATAGAGGCTGTCCCCTCAGCACCCTCTAGCACCCTGTTGCCAGCCAACCAGCATGCACCCTGCTACACCGCTGCTGCTGCTGACACATGAATAAATACGGATCCCACTGTCACTGGTCTATGAAGTGCTTTGGCTGGCACCACCCATTGCAGTATTGTGACCAGTGGTCCAGGAGCATCTTGGCCCTGCCAATGCAGCAAGTCCTAACCTCGAGGAGCCAGAGCACAAAACCAGGGCTCAATGCCAGTCCCCTGAAGTTAGAGCACACCGTTCAGAAGTCCTGAGCTGAACCTTGGCTCCCTAAATCTTCCAGAAATGAAGCCAGTCGACTGAACCCACCTCATGCCACAGTCAAACCCTGAAGGTCTTGCTGGTCGTGGTGGTTCATGCCTGTAATCCCAGCATTTTGGGAGGCCAAGGTGGGTGGATTATCTGATGTCAGGAGTTCCAGACCAGCCTGACCAACATGGTCAAACCTGCCTCTACTAAAAATACAAAAAGAAAAAAAAAAAAAGCTGGGTGTGGGGGCCCATGCCTGTAATCCCAGCTGAGGCAGGAGAATTGCTTGAACCTGGGAGGAGGTTGCAATGAGCTGAGATCACTCCAGCCTGGGTGACAAGAGTGAAAATCCATCTAAAATAAAAAAAAAACCTAAAGGTCATTAAATGGGATTAAAAAATATCTAAAGGACAGCAGCTGCCAAAAGTGAAAGCACATAAGCCCACAAAGGTGAGAAAGAACCAGCACAAGAACTCTTGACCACTTAGAAAGCCAGAGTTCCTTCTTTCCTCCAAACAATTGTACTAGTTCTCCAGCAAAAGTTCTTAACTGGGCTGAGATGGCTGAAATGACAGAAATAGAATTCAGAATATGAATAGGAACAAAGATGGTTGAAACTTAGGAGAATGTTGAAACCCATCTAAGGGAGCTAAAAATCACAATAAAATGATAAAGGGCTGACACAAAAAATAGCCAGTATAGAAAATAATGTAACTGACCTGATAGAACTGAGAAACACACCACAAAAATGATACTGTAAAGTCTTTTAGGCTGACTGATGATGCCAGTGATGCCATGGTAACCTCCGTGACCTGCACGAACACTCCAGATGAGTTCCTGGAAAATCTTAAGTAACTGGAACACCAGGAAAAGGGGAAGAAATGATCAACCCCTGTGGTGCCTAATTAACTCTGAGACATTCTCTATTGTTTCTTCTTCCTGCCCCAAATGATAAGGCAATTGGACTTTGTAACTGACCTTGGTCAACCTCATAACTCCAGACTACCGACCGACCCCCTCCCAGCTTGCAAAAACTACCCTAATCTGTAACTTTCCACTGCCTACCCCAAACCTATAAAACCAACTCCTATCCCACTGTCCTCTGCTGACTCTCTTTTCGGACTCAGCCCACCTGCACCCAGGGGAATAAACAGCCATGTTGCTCACACAAAGACTGTTTAGGAGGGATCTCTTCATTCAGAGCACACGTTTTAACATATATAATGCAATCACAAGTATTAAAGATAGACCAAGCTGAGGAAAGAATTTCAGAGCTTAAAGACTGATTTCCGAAATAAGACAGTTAACAAGAATAAAGAAAAAAATAATCAAAAAGAATTAATGAAACCTCCAAGAAGTATGAGATGATGTGAAGAGACAAGTCAACAACTCATTTGTGTCTCTGAAAGATAGGGAGAATGGAAGCAACTTGGAAATCATATTTCAGGTTATCATCCATGCGAATATGCCCAACCTAGCTAGAGAGGCCAACATTCAAATTCAGGAAATGCAGAGAATTCTTGCAAAACACTTTATAAGAAGATCATCCCCAAAGACACATAATCATCAGCTTCTATAAGGTTTAAATGAAGGAAAAAAATGTTAAAAGGTGCTAAAGAGAAGGGACAGGTTATCTACAAAGGGAAGTTGATCAGACTAACAGCAGACCTCTCAGCAGAAACCCCACAAGCCAGAAGAGATTGGGAACCTATATTCAACATTGGCAATGAAATGAAATTCCAACTAAGAATTTTATGTACAGTCAAACTAAGCTTCATAAATGAATGAGACATAAGATTCTTTTCAGACAAGCAAATGCTGAGGGAATTTGTTCCCACCAGACATGCCTTACAAGAGATCCTGAAAGAAGCACTACATATGGAAAGAAAAGACCATTACCAGCCACTACAAAAACACACTTCAGTACATAGACTAGTGACACCATAAAGCAACCACACAAACAAATAATAACCAGCTATTGATATAATGACAGGATTAAATCCACGCATATCAATGCTAATCTTGAATGTAAACAGGCTAAGTGCCCCCCACTTGAAAGGCACAGAGTAGAAAGCTGGATAAAGAAGTGAAACCGAATGGGATGTTGTCTTTAAGAGACCCATTTGACATGCAGTGACACCCATAGGCTCAAAATAAAGGAGTGGAGAAAAATCCACCAAGAAAATGGAAAAAGAAAAAAACAGCAGGGGTTGCAATCCTAATTTTGGACAAAACATACCTTAAACCAACAAAATTCAGAAAGAACATAATGATTAGGAGATCAATTCAGCAAGAAGACCTGATTATCCTAAATACATATGCATCCAACACAGGAGCACCCATATTCATAAAGCAAATTCTTAGAGATCTTCAAGGAGACTTAGACTCCTAGACAGTAATACTAGGAGGCTTCAACAACTCACTGACAGTATGAGACAGATTATCAAGGCAGAAAATTAACAATGATATTCAGGATCTGAACCCAACAAATGGACCTGACAGACATCTACAGAGTTCTCCACCCAAAAACAACAGAATATAGATTCTTCTCATGTGTACAGGAAACATACTCTGGAATTGACCACACAATCAGACATAAAACAATCTTCAGCAAATGCAGAACTGAGATCATACCAACCATTCTCTTGGACCATAGTGCAATAAAAATAGAATTCAAGATGAAGAAAATCACTCAAAGCCATATAATTACATCAAAATTGAACAACCTGCTCCTGAGTGACTTTTGAGTAAATAATGAAATTAAGGCAGAAATCAAGAAGTTTGTTGAAATTAATGACAGTAAAGGTAGAACACACCAGAATCTCTGGGACACAGCTAGGGAAGTGTTAAGAGGGGAAATTTACAGCATTTTGAAACTGGACCCCTTTTTTACACCATATGCAAAAATCAACTCCAGATGGATAAAAAATATAAAACCTAAAGCTATAAAAACCCTAGAAGACAACCTAGGCAATACCATGCTGGACATAGGAACTGGCAGAGATTTAATGATGAAGATACCAAAGCAATCACAACAGCAGCAAACATTGACAAATGGACTCTAATAAAATGAAAGATCTTCTGTACAGCAAAAGAAGCTATCAATAGAGTAAACAAACTACAGAATGGGAGAAAATCTTTGCAAACTAGGCATCTGAAAAAGGTCTAATATCCAGTGTCTATAGGGAACTTAAACAAATTTACAAGAAAAAACACCCCATTAAAAAGTGAGTAAAGGACATCAACAGACAATTTTCAAATGAATACATACATTGGGTGAAGAAACATATGAAAAAAAACTCAATATGACTGATCATTAGAGAAATGTAAATCAAAACCACTATCAGATACCATCTCATACCAGTCAGAATGGTTATTTTTAAAAAGTTAAAAAATAACAGGTGCTGGCAAGGTTGCAAAGAGGGAATGCTAATACACTTTTGGTGGGAGGGTAAATTAGTTTATCTATTGTGGAAAGGAGTGTGGCAATTCCTCAAAAAGCTAAAAACAGCACTACCATTCAACCCAGCAATCCCATTACTGGTTATATACCCAAAGAAATATAAATTATTCTATCATGAAAACATGTACACACATATGTTCATCAGAGTGCTCTTCACAATAGCAAAGACATGAAATTAACCTAAATGCATATTAATAGAAGACTGGATAAAGAAAATGTGGTGCATATACAATGGAATACTATGTAGCTATAAAAAAGAACAAACTCATGTCCTTTGAGAGATACTATTATTTTGGTTGATGAAACAAGGAATAAAGAAATACATAACTTAAAATTTACTAAAGAAGACCTAAATATTGCTTATTCATTGGTATGGTTAGACTTTGTGTCCCTACTCATATCTCATCTTTCATTGTAGTCCCCATAATCCCCACGTGTCAAGGGAGAGATCAGGTGGAGGTAATTGAATCATGGGGGCATTTTGCCCATGCTGTTCTCCTGAGAGTGAGTGAGTTCTCATGAGATCTGACAGTTTGATAAGGGGCTCTTTCTCATTTGCTTGGCACTTCTCCTTCCTGCTGCCTTTTGAAGAAAGTGCCTTGCTTCCCTTCGCTTTCTGCCATTATTGTAAGCTGAAGTCTCCCCAGCCATGCTGAACAATGAGTCAATTAAGTCTCTTTACTTTATAAATGGCTGAGTCTTGAGCAGTTCTTCATAGCAGTATGAAAACAGGCAAATACATTCATATTGAAAAGGAGAATAAGAGATTAGTTCAAAAAGTAAGCTAAACTTTCAGATAACCAGAAATCAGTTGATAATGCCTAAAATTCATAAACCAAGAGAGTAGAAATGTATTCTTTTGAGATATGGAATATTATAAAAGTTAAAAGAAATTATCCTTGGGAGTCAGTTTCGGGATTAGTAGGAGTTGTTATTTTAAACCATTCTATACAATTTGATCTTTTTAGATATGCAAATGATCTACATTGGGTCCAATTATTTTTCTCTTGGCCTTCTATCCTTTAGGAGTAAGAGGTCAAATCTAACCCATATGGTCAGGGAGGGAACACAGGCTACTTTCTTTCCCACTTGTAACATCTACCTCAGTCAGACTGTTTACTGTCTGTCAGTTAAAACACAAACTCCCAGGTATATAAATAGAGGGAGAATATCTCTGTGAGGGGAATATTGTTAATCTACTGCCATGTTCCATCCTCTCACCAGATTAGCAGTGACTGATCTATAACTTGTATGGTAAAAGTGCATTATTAAACATGCCCGGTACTATTTGACTATATCAAGCTCCTTGCTTGGAACTTAATGGTCATCACTTCCATTAGTCATCTTCTATTGCTCTTTGGATTATTAGCGTATTCCTGTTCACTGCGCCTTCAGCCATTTTAATGGGTTTGTGTTTCACAAATTGGCACAGATTAGGGTTTATGTCTTTAAAGAGATGAAATAGTTGTGCAGTGTACACTAGAGAAGCAGTCTTCAAATTTACCAGCTTCTTTTGTTTTCAAATAGTTTATTTTTTTATTCAACACCCTTTTTTATTCCCCCTCTACTGCCCCACCAGATAGCTTCTTCCAGGTAGGCACTAGGTGCACAAAGATGAGTAAGACATGGGCTTGATGCTAGAAGAACACATAGTCTAGTTATAGTAAATACATTTTATCTTGGTAAGTACTATAATTGGAATAAAGTAGCATGGGAGTGCCAAGGTAGAAAGAAATATAATTAAAAATTATATTCTGTGCTCTGTTAAAGCAGACTTTTTGGAATTTAGTCCATGTAATTATATCATTAAACATGATCACTAATTTAAAAATAATTTACTACAGATAAATTAGTTATTCTTAAATGACTAAGTGATTTAGAGAAGCTAAGTTAACGAGAGTTAACCGACTGGTGAAATAATAAATCTAGAATATAAATCCTTAATTTTGATGATAAATTAATGAAGTGATTTTCTAGTTTTCTCCTTATAAATAAACTCCAAGCCTTTCTATTTTTTCCTGAGAACTTGTCCTAACTAATCTTCACCTTTATTGTTATTTTTATTATAGTCTTTTGTTGGATATGAAATCTCCATGTCTGCAGACCAGACCACATACTAGCTACTCTCAAAAAAAAAAAAAAAATCACAATGAAAAGTGTAAATTCTGAAGTAAGAAAGAATGGTTAGAAGTACTCAATAAGTATAAATGTGGTGTTTCATATGCAGCGTACCTTGATTTTGGAAATTATATGACAATTTTACAAAGGTAAGTTGCCATTTTTTAAATTGTAGTTTTCTAAAAAGCCATAAAATTTTTGCCATCCTGTCTATAATATGTCTTTCAAATGCAATTACTAATCATTTCCTGAATTGGCTTCTGAAGAGAGAAAGAAAACATGATCCTACCTTAGAATTTTAAGCAATATTGTATGGACAGATGCAAAGAAGACATGAATCGGTCAATATAATTAATTAGTTTCAGCAAGGAGTTAAGTGTTTTCCTAAATCAGTAGCTAAGAGATTTCTAACTATTCTTGGGTTTACATAAACTGCTTTGGGGTTACCAGTTATTAACAGGTACACTTGTCAAAATGCCTAAATTAGTTTCTAACTCAGAGGATAGACTTGATCAAGAATGATAGTTTATATATAGGCCAGAAAAACTGCCAATGTCTACTTTCCAAAGTGCCAGCTGCATGTGTTTTTCTCTTACTACTCTACTGTAATCCTGAATTCTAGACCTTATGTAACATACTAGCCAGACTGCGACTGACTTTTAGTAAACAGAATTGAGTGTAAATAATATTTATGGTCTTGTAGACTATTTGGCTGAATCCACCTTAAAAGATAGCTTCATTCTGCTTATACAGCAGTGTTTCATCATCTACGGTAGCACAAAAGGACACTCAGACCAAGCCAAAAGAAAAAACAAAAGTGTAATTCACCAAGGAAAGAAATGTATAAAGGAAGGTGACTAAACTGAGACTTTATACAACTGTTTATTTGTCATAAAACCATCTATGAGCTATATCTTAGCTCATATATCTAAGCACAAGCATTAAGTGAATAACAGTTGTTTTATTGTTTTTTCAACATTTTTAGTTGTATCTTAAAAAATACCAGATGCTATTCATATGATGCCAAACATATGGCTTTTGGCCGTGCTCTTGTGATCTGTAGTAGATTGCTATAATGTACAGGGCAGGGGGAAAAAGGCGATTTAGAGATAGCCTGGCCTGAGTGCCTCACAGCTGGATCTAATTTTACTGAACTGATGGTCTCTTCCCTCTAGCACCTTCTATTTTATCAAATGGCACATACTGTTATTCGAAGTGGTTCTTGTTGTCGTTGTGAATACCACAGATGGATAACACACAGGACATTTGGTTGTCAGTTTTCTGACTAAGGTCAGGACCTGCCCTTCATGTTTAGGTGGAGGACGTATTTATAGGACTGCCCAAGGACACTAATGAGTTTCAGCTGTCTGAGAGATAATGTGTGGGACGTTGCTTACTTGGTTGATGTATTTGGAGGCCATTATAGTCATTTGGGCTTTAGGTGTGTCTTTTCTTTGTATTAGTTGACATTTCACCTGGAAAGAAGATGAAAAGGGTAAGAAAGAGATTGAATAAATGCTAATAATTATTTTATTGCATGTGATTGCCTATTTACTTTCTGCCACTCCTACTAGATTTTAAGCTTCTTGAGGGTAGAAAACTTCCTCTTTAACATCGAATAGTGTAGCTGTTGGGCTGGTACATAATAGGGAGTGAAATATCTGTTGAATGACTAGATGAAAAAGCAAACATTCAAAGATTTTTCATGGATTTGATGATTATGGAGGAAGAGGATGAGTAGTCAGTGAAAAAAATGTAGATCTCATTTTATTTCCTAATTTTTCCCCAAGACCTAATTTTCAAAGATCCATCTCTTTTCTTTGAAACAATCTGTTTCTTGTAACTGTAACATAATACCCTTGTGTGCATTTGCTACCTTTTATCTATCACTCTATAACTGATGGATATCAAGAATGCTTCCAACTCACTTCCAACACAGGATAATTTCTAACTATCTCTACTGCTGCCATGACACTGAGATGTGGGACCACATATGGGAGACAATTACTATCTACAGTTGCAGATGAGTTGGTCACATTTTTAAATTTTACCGTAAGAATATTTTGTTTTTTTTTTTGATAATAGGAAACATTTCCAAAGGTGTCTACCTCCTTATGCTTCCTTTAGGAAACTAGGCACTGATTTCTGCCAAACATTTCTTGGGATTCTGTTGTTTAAAACTGCCCTCTCTAGTTATGTGCCTAGAGAGAAGAATCCTTTTCTTTTCCTTTTCTGTAATTCTGTCTCATCCAGCCTGAGAAAACTAATTTACATTACCGGGGCAATGCAAAACACACACACACACACACACACACACACACACGTCCAGTTGTCTTCATGGCTTTATTTTTTGAATTCTATAATACTCAACTCTAGCAAATCAAAATCCTTGGTATCCATGACCTTTGCTCTGTGCGTATGTGTGTGTATGCATGTGTGCGCACATTTTCAATAGGAGAAAACACTCACGGGGTAGAAAAACAGAAATTACATAAAATCCAGTTAAGACCTCTAAATTTTATTCCCACTAAATATACATTATCTAATTCAATGTACATAAATACCTATTTTATAGATTTGGAAGATGAAACTCAGCTTAAATAATGTACCCAAGGCCCAAAGTTTCATAGTCAGTGGGAAAGGACTTTCAAATAAAAGTTTGACCTCAAATGCCCAAATTCATTTTACTCTGCTACAACACTGGCCTGTAAGTAAAATGCTGCTGCCACAAATGCAAGTTATGATACATGTGTGCATTATAATGACACACACTGGTCTTTGTAGCCATGTTTTCTTACAGTTGTGATTCATTTTTTAGAATTCATAGGGAAAGACAACATATTTTTGCAAAAGCCAGAAAGCAAGCTGGGTTCCAATCTTGATTCATCACTCTTCTTCACAATCTATAGTCAATCAATCATCAAATTCTATTTCAAATCTGTCACCTTTTGTCTGTCTCTACTGCAACCTGCCTAAAACCATACCAGTATCATCTTTCCTGGACTATTGCAGCAGTTTTTTAACTGGTCTCCTCATATCTATTTTTGTCTTCTTATGATCCATTATCCACATTGGAACTAGTATGTTCTTTTCTAAAAACTTTTTATTTTAAATTTTTGTGGGTACATAGTAGGTGTATATATTTATGAAGCACAAGAGATATTTTGTTACAGGCATCCAATGTACAATAATCACACAAAGATAAATGGGATATCCCTCCTCTCAAGCATTTATCCATTGTGTTACAAACTACTCTTTTAGTTATTTTAAAATGTACAATTATGTTATTATTGACTATAGTTACCCCATTGTGCTGTTAAATACTAGATTTTAATTCTAATATTTTTTTGTGCCTGTTAATCATCCCCATTTCCCCCACAACTCCTACCCCTACACTACCCTTCCCAGCCTTTGTTAACCATACTTCCAACCATCTTCATGAATTCACTTGTTTAAATTTTTAGTTCCTTCAAATAAGTGAGAACATGTGACATTTGTCTTTCTGCACCTGGCTTATTTCACTTAATATAATGACCTCCAGTGCCATTTATGTTGTTACAAATGACATGATCTCATTCTTTTTTTATGGCTGAAAAATACTCCATTGTGTATATGTTCCACATTTTCTTTATCCATTCATCTTTTGATGGACACTTAGGTTGCTTCCAAATCTTGGCTATTGTAAAAGAGTGCTGCAATTAACATGGGAGTAAAGATATCTCTTTAATATACTGATTTCCTTTCTTTGGGGTATATACCTAACAGGAGAATTGCTGGATAAATATTACAGCTGTATTGCTACTTTGTGGAAACCTCCAAACTGTTCTTCATAGAGGTTTTACTAACATACATTCCCACCAACAGTGTACAAAGGTTCCCTTTTCTCCATATTCTTGCTAGCATTTGTTATTGCCTGTCTTTCAGATATAACCCATTTTAATTGATGTGAGGTTTTATCCCCTTGTAGAGAAATGCATTTCTCTGATGATCAGTGATGCTGAGCATCTTTTCATATGCCAGTTTGCTATATGTATGTCTTTTGGAAATATCTATTTAAATCTTTTCCTCATTTTCTAATCAGATTACTAGATTTTTTTCCTACTGAGTTGTTTGAGCTCCTTATATATTGTGGTTATTAATGTCTTTTCAGATAGGTAGTTGACAAACATTTTCTCCCATTCTGTGGGTTGTCTTTTGACTTCATTGATTGTTTCCTTTGCTGTGCAGAAGCTTTTTAACTTGTGATCACATTTGTCCATTTTTGCTTTTGTTGACTATGCTTGTGGCATATTACTCAAAAGCCTTTGCCCGTTCCAATGTTCTGGAGAGTTTTCACATGTTTTCTTTTAATACTTACATAGTTTGAAGTCTTAGATGTAAATCTTTAATATATTTTAATTTGATTTTTTATATGGCGAGAGATAGGAGGCTAGTTTCATTCTTCTGCATATGGATATCTAGTTTTCCCACCACCACTTGTTGAAGAAATTGTCCTTTCTCCAATGTATGTTTTTGGCACCTTTGTCAAAAATGAGCTCACTGTAGATGTATGGATTTATTTCTTGGTTCTCTATTTTGTTCCACTGACCCATATGTCTGTTTTTATCCCAGTACCATGCTGTTTTGATTACTATAGCTCTGTAGAATCATTTGAAATCAGGTAATGTGATTCCTCCAGTTTTGTTCTTTTTGCTTAGTATAGTTTTGACTATTCTAGGTCTTTTGTGATTCCATATAAATTTTAGGGTAGTTTTTCTATTTCTGTGAAGAATATCATTGGTATTTTGTTAGGGATTGCATTGAATCTGTAGATTGCTTTGAGTGATATGGAAATTTTAACGATATTGATTCTTCCAATCTTATGAACATAAAGTATCTCTCCATTTTTTGTGTCCTCTTCAATTTCTTTTGTCAGTGTTTTATTGATTTTATTGTAGAGATTTTTCACTTTGGGTAAATTAATTCCTTAGTATTTAATTTTATTTCTGGCTATTGTAAATAGAATTACTTTCTTGATTTCTTTTTCAAATTGTTTGCAGTTGGCATAAAAAATACTACTGATTTTTGTATGTTGATTTGGTATCCTGCACATTTACTGAATTTGTTTATAAGTTTTAATACTCATTTGGTGGAGTAAGATTTTCTCAAATATAAGATCCTATCATCTGGAAAGAAGGATAATTTGATTATTTCCTCTTCAATTTGGATATTTATTTATTTATTTTACTTTTTCCTTTAGGTGCATACTATATCTGGCATTTCTCCCCATGTTATCCCCTCCCCACCCTCCCCCACCCCCCGCTGTCTCTCCCCTACCCCCGCAACTGCCCCCAGCGTGTGATGCTCCTCTCTGTAAGTCCACGTGTTCTCATTGTTCAACACCCACCTGTGAGTGAGAACATGCAGTGTTTGGTTTTCTGTTCTTCTGTTAGTTTGCTGAGAATGATGGTTTCCAAGTCCCTACAAAGGACACGAACTCATTGTTTTTTATGGCTGCATAGTATTCTATGGTGTATATGTACCACATTTTCTTTGTCCAGTCTATCATTGATGGACATTTGGGTTGGTTCCAGGTCTTTGCTATTGTACACAGGGCTGCAGTGAACATACATGTGCATGTGTCTTTATAGTAGAACAATTTATAGTTCTTTGGGTATATACCCAGTAATGGGATTGCTGGGTCAAATGGAATTTCTATTTCTAGATCCTTGAGAGATTGCCACACTGTCTTCCACAATGGTTGAACTAATTTACAGTCCCACCTACTGTGTAAGAGTGTTCCTATTTCTCCATATCCTCTCCAGCATCTGTTGTCTCCAGATTTTTTAATGATCACTATTCTAACTGGCATGAGATTGTATCTCAATGTGGTTTTGATTTGCATTTCTGTAATAACCAGTGATGATGGATGAGCATTTTTTCATGTTTGTTGGCCCCATATATGTCTTCTTTTGAAAAGTGTCTGTTCCTATCCTTTGCCCACTTTTGAATGGGTGGTTTGTATGTTTTTCTCTTGTAAATCTGTTTTAGTTCTTTGTAGATTCTGGATATTAGCCCTTTGTCAGATGGGTAGATTGCAAAAATTTTTTCCCATTCCGTTGGTTGCCGGTTCACTCTAATGATTGTTTCTTTTGCTGTGCAGAAGCTCTGAAGTTTAATTAGATCCCATTTGTCTATTCTGGCTTTTGTTGCCAATGCTTTTGTTGTTTTAGTCATGAAGTCTTTGCCTTTGCCTATGCCTATGTCCTGAATGGTTTTGCCTAGGTTTTCTTCTAGGGTTTTTATGGTGTTAGGTCTTATGTTTAAGTCTTTAATCCATCTGGAGTTAATTTTAGTGTAAGGTATCAGGAAGGGGTCCAGTTTCTGCTTTCTGCACATGGCTAGCCGGTTTTCCCAACACCATTTATTAAACAGGGGAATCCTTTCCCCATTGCTTGTTTTTGTCAGGTTTGTCAAAGATCAGATGGTTGTAGATGTGTGGCGTTGCCTCCGAGGCCTCTGTTCTGTTCCATTGGTTTGTATCTCTGTTTTGGTACCAGTACCAGGCTGTTTTGATTACTGTAGCCTTGGAGTATAGTTTGAAGTCAGGTAGCATGATGCCTCCAGCTTTGTTCTTTTTGCTTAGAATTGTCTTGGCTATGTGGCTCCCTTTTGGTTCCATATGAAGTTTAAGGTGTTTTTTTCCAGTTCTGTGAAGAGGGTCATAGGTAGCATGATGGGGATAGCGTTGAATGTATATTACTTTGGGCTATATGGCCATTTTCACAATATTGATTCTTCCTAACCACGAGCCTGGAATGTTTTTCCATCTGTTTGTGTCCTCTCTTATTTCCTTGAGCAGTGGTTCATAGTTCTCCTTAAAGAGGTCCTTTACATCCTTTGTTAGTTGTATTCCTAGGCATTTTATTCTCTTTGTAGCAGTTGTGAATAGGATTTCACTCTTGATTTGACTCTCTTTTAGTCTGTTACTGGTGTATAGGAATGCTTGTGATTTCTGCACATTGATTTTGTATCCTGAGACTTTGCTGAAGTTGCTTATCAGTTTGAGAAGATTTTGGGCTGAGACGATGGGGTTCTCTAAATATAAGATCATGTCATCTGCAAATAGAGACAATTTGACTTCCTCCTTTCCTAACTGAATACCCTTTATTTCTTTTTCTTGCCTGATTGCTCTGGCTAGAACTTCCAATACTATGTTGAATAGGAGTGGTGAGAGAGGGGCATCCTTGTCTAGTGCCTGATTTCAAAGGGAATTCCTTCAGCTTTTGCCCATTCAGTATGATATTGGCTGTAGGTTTGTCATGTATAGCTTTTATCATTTTGAGATACATTCCTTTGATACCTAGTTTATTGAGAGTTTTTAGCATAAAGGTCTGTTGAATTTTGTTGAAGGCCTTCTCTGCGTCTAGTGAGATAATCATGTGGTTTTTGTCTTTGGTTCTATTTATGTGGTGGATTATGTTTATAGACTTGTGTATGTTGAACCAGCCTTGCATCCCTGGAATGAAGCCTAGCTGATCATGATGGATAAGCTTTTTGATGTGCTGTTGCAATTGGTTTGCCAGTATTTTATGGAAGATTTTTGCATCAATGTCATCATGGATATTGGCCTGAAGTTTTCCTTTTTGTTGAATCTGTGCCGGGTTTTGGTATCAGGATGATGTTGGTCTCATAAAATGATTTGGGAAGGATTCCCCTCTTTTGCATTGTTTGGAATAGTTTCAGAAGGAGTGGTACCAGCTCCTCTTTATATGTCTGGTAGAATTTGGCTATGAACCCATCTAGACCTGGGCTTTTTTTGGTTGGTAGGTTATTAATTGCTGCCTCAACTTCAGCCTATTATTGGTCTGTTCAGAGTTTCAACTTCTTCCTGGTTTAGTCTTGGGAAGGTGTACCAGCCACTCCAAAAACATACCAAATGGTAAAGACCATTGACACAATGAAGAAACTGTGTCAACTAATGGTCAAAACAACTAACTAGCATCAAAATGGCAGGATCAAATTCACACATAATATTAACCTTAAATGTTTATGGGGTAAATGCACCCAATCAAAAGACACAGACTGTCAAATTTGGTAAAAAGTTAAACCCATCTGTGTGCTGTATCCAGGAAACTCATCTCATGTGCAAGGACACACATAGACTCAAAATAAAGGGATGGAGGAAGATTTACCAAGCAAATGGAGAGCAAAAAAAGCAGGAGTTGCAATCCTAGTCTCTGATAAAATAGACTTTAAACCAACAAAGATCAAAAGAGACAAAGAAGGGCATTACATAATGGTAAAAAGATCATTGCAACAAGAAGAGCTAACAATCCCAAATATATACACACCCAATACAGGAGCACCCAGATACATAAAGCAAGTTCTTTATGACCTACAAAGAGACTTAGACTCCCCACACAATAATAGTGGGAGACTTTAATACTCCACTGTCAATATTATACAGATCGACGAGACAGATAATTAACAAGGACATCCAGGACTTGAACTCAGATCTGGACCAAGCAAACCTAATAGACATCTGTGGAACTCTCAACCCCAAATCCACAGAATATACATTCTTCTCAGCACCACATTGCACCTACTCTAAAATTGACAATGTAATTGGAAATAAATCATCCTCAGCAAATGCAAAAGAAAGGAAATGATAATAAACAGACTCTCAGACCACAGTGCAATCAAATTAGAACTCAGGATTACGAAACTAACTCAGAACCGCACAACTTTATGGAATCTGAACAACTGGCTCTTGAACGTTGACTGGATAATTAATGAAATGAAGGCAGAAATAAAGATGTCTTTGAAACCAATGAGAGTGAAAACACAACATACCAGATTCTCTGGGACACGTTTAAAGCAGTGTCTAGAGGGAAGTTTATAGCAATAAATGCCCACATGAGAAGCAAGGAAAGATCTAAAATTGACACCCTATCATCAACATTGAAAGAGCTAGAGGAACAAGATCAAAAAAACCTCAAAAGCTAGCAGAAGACAAGAAATAACTAAGATCAGAGGTGAACTGAGGGAGATAGAGACACAAAAAAACACTTTAAAAAATCAATAAATCTAGGAGCTGGTTTTTTGAAAAGATCAACAAAATAGACAGACAATTTGCAGATTAATAAAAAGAAAGAGAGAAGAATCAAAAGAGAAGAATCAACAATCAAATAGATGCAATGAAAAATGATAAAGGGGATATCACCACCGATTCCACAGAAATACAAACTACCATCAGAGATTACTCTAAACAACTCTGTCCATAAACCAAAAAACCTGGAAGAAATGGATAAATAAATTTCTTCAGCTTAATTACATCTGCTGTTGAAGCTTTCTCTTGTATTTTTTTATTTCATTCTTTGGATATTTAGCTGCAGGCTTTGCATTTTTTTTAAAATTTCTTTTTGTTTTTGGATTTGTCATTCATATTGTGTGTCAATTGTTTTCCTGATTTTGTTGAGTTTTCCATCGGTATTTTCTTCTATCTCATTACATTTTCTTAGTATCGTTACTTTTAATACCTTTTCCATCAATTCATTTCTTTCCTTTTCACTGGGACCTGTTACTAGTGAGTTATGTTTCTCTAGTGGTATCATATATCCTTGCTTTTTCATATTTCCTGCGTCCCTGTGTTGATACCTGCATCAGATGGAACTATTACCTCTTCCAAAGTTTCTAGGGTGACTTTCATAGAGAAAGACTTTCACTTGCAGTTAGGCTTATGTGTACCAATTAGGAAGGGTACAGGGAGTCTGTTTCCAGATAGTTGCAGTGGTGTAGTCTCTGTGCAGTTTCTTCAGCTGTGTGCAATGTCAACAATAACTGTGCGTGGCTGAGGCTGTAGAAATTTGTGACATAGATTGTTAATGCCCTGGTCGTCAATTGCTTTTGTGTCTTTCTATTCTTGTTTTCTCCCACACTGGGGAGTCCTAGCTGGAGGGATCCCTCCTGATGTCAGGTCTGAATTGACCTATAATCAGCTGCAGTGCTGCTGAGTTTTAGGTATAGAGCTTGAAGTAGCTGTGGGTTTGGGTCCTAAACTTGATGTTTCATTAACCTATTGCGGCACATGGGCTTTAAGGTACAAGTTCACTCTCTGTATCAGTGTTAGATGTGGGCTTCCCACAGGGCGAGGGTCTGTTATACTGAGGCATCTCCTGGATGCTCAGGCCCATTGACCAGATTGTAGCTGTGATTCTACCTCTGGGGTGTAGGACACAGCACTGGTCTGGCTCCAGGGGTAAAGGAATGCTCCAGATGTTTGGAGGATTGGGCTGAAGAAGCAGGATACAGCTTCAATTTGGGAACTTGAGTCAATAGTGATCAGTTGTAACTCAGGACCCAGGAAATGAAGCACTGTGTAGCAACTGATTTTCTAAGGTTTTTGTTTACCTGGAATTATCTTATCTTTTCCTTCCTTCCCTTCCTTCCTTCTTTCCTTTTCCCTTCTTTTTCCTTTTCCTTTCTGCTTCTTTCCCTCCCTCCCTCTCTCCCCCTTCCCTCCCTTTCCCACCCTCCTTCCCTGCCTCTCTCTCTTTCTTTCTTTCTTAGCTCTCTTTCTCTTTCTTCTCTTTCTTCTTTTTTTTTTTTCTGAAACAGTTTCACTCTGTCATTGAAGCTGGAGTGCAGTGGTGCAATCGTGACTCACTATAGCCCTGACCTCTGGGGCTCCAGCAAACTTCCCACCTCAGTCTCCCAGGTAGTTGGGACTATGGGCATGCACCATCATGCCCAGTTCATTTTTTAAAAATTTTGTAAAGGAGAGTTTCATCATATTGCCCAAGCTGGTCTTGAACTCCAGAGCTCAAGTGCTTCTCCCACCTCATCCCTCAAAATGCTGGGATTACAGGCATGAACCACTACACCCTGCATTGACTTCATTTTTGAAAGATATTTTGTTGTATATTAGAGTCTTGTTTTACAGGTTATTATTTTCTCCTGGCAACTTAAATATGTTATCCCACTGCCTTCTGGCCTCCTTGTATCTGAAGAAATGTAAGCTGTTAATCTTATTGGTATTTGTTTGTATGTAATAAGTCATTTTTGTATTGTTACTTTCAAGATTTTCTATTTACTTTTCAACATTATTACTATGATGTGCTTGGGTATGTATTACTTGTATTTATCCTATACGGAATTTGCTGAGCTTTTCATTGTGTGACTAATGTGTGTGTATATGTTTCTTTAAAATCAAATTTCAGCCATTACTTCTTTGAGTATATTTTTCTGCCTTCTCTCCTCTCCTTTTGGTTACGTCATTATGCATATATTTATGCATTGAATGATGTCCCACACAATTTTTGTGGCTGTGTTCATTTTTTTTTCCAGGGTAAGTAACTGTTTTATTCATATCTGGGTGGCTCAAGGGCTCGAGAGTGAGAGAAACCAGAAAAGGAGAGAGAAAGAAATAGCTAACTCTCACCCTGAGTGAGAGAATGCAGAAAGATGGAATCCAGGAGAGAAAAACATCGTCCACACTGAGTGGAAAGGAATAGAGAGATGGAGTTTAGGAGGGGGAAGACAGGCTTCCACAAGAGAGTGTGGAAGGGGGCTCCAGGGGGAAATCCAGGAGAGAGAAAGATGGCTTCCGCGAAGGGAGTGTTCGTGGAAGGGGACCCAAACATGGAGTCCAGCTCTGTTCATTTATTAAAATGCTTTTTTTCTACTTTTCTTAGACGGAATAATCCCTATTAAAATATCTTCAAGTTCTCTTTTCTGCCTCTTCAGACTTACTGTTGAGCCCCTCTAGTCACTTTTATTTTAGCTATTGTATTTGTCAACACAGAGCTTGGGTTTGGGAGGGAAGCAACTGGTAAGGTCTCAAGTACCACAGATTCTCACTGTTCTTATTATGATTTGGTAGATTTTTTTGAATAAATATTTCTTCACTTGCTGTATATCTTCATGACACTTTCCAGAAGCTTTAAATGATTATTTCAGAATAATTTTTACCAGTTATGTTTGTTTTCTGTGGAGAGGTTTGCAGAGCTCCTGATACCTTCATTGCAGAAGTAGTATTGCTTAGAGGTCTATTGACAGAAATAACAATATTATATGTTGGTCGTATTTACTGAGTATTCATTATGTTCCAGTGGGTGTACTGATATTTTTGCATAATTTTCTCCATAGATATTCATTTTCCTTGTATATATATTTTCAGTTTATTATTTATTGTTTGCATTCACTCACTAGATTATAACCTTACAAAACCAGACATTTTGACTACTTTATTTGTCCCAAGTTTCCCTAAATTGTTACAGCAAATCTTAGTATGTGCTGAATAAATATTATTTAAATAAAATAATAAAAATTAAATACATCATTAAATGAAGTTAAAGACATCAGTAAATGAAGGGTCTGTCATTACTTCAGTTTTTTAAAGTAGAACATTGAGACTTATGGAACTTAAATCACATGTCCACATTCACTGAACTAGTAAATTAAGAGCCTAGCATTCAAACATAATGATATTGTTTGGCTGTGTCCCCACTCATATTTCATCGTGAATTCCCATGTGTTGTGGGAGGGACCCAGTGGGAGGTAATTGAATCACGAGAGGTGGTCTTTCTTGTGCTGTTCTCATGACGGTGAACAAGTCTCACAAGATCTGATGGTTTTAAAAAGGGAAATTTCCCTGCATAAGCTCTCTTCTCTTGTCTACCATCATGTGAGACATGCCTTTCACCTTCCATCACAATTGTCAGGCCTCCCCAGCCATGTGGAACTGTCAGTCCAATAAACCTCATTCTTTTGTAAATTGACCAGTCTCAGTTATGTCTTTATCAACAACATGAAAACAGACTATTACAGTAAATTGTTACTAGTAGAGTGGGGTGTTGCTGAAAAGATACCTGAAAATGTGGAAGCAACTTTGGAACTGGATAACAGGCAGAGAGGTTGGAACAGTTTGGAGGGCTCAGAAAAAGGCAGAAAACTGTGGGAAAGCTTGGAACTCCCTAGAGACTTGTTGAATGGTTTAACCGATATGCTGATAATGATATGGACAATGAAATCCAGGCTGAGGTGGTCTCAGATGGAAATGAGGAACTTGTTTAGAACTGGAGCAAAGATGTCTCTTCTTATGTTTTAGCAAAGAGACTGGTGGCATTTTGCCCATGCTCTAGAGATTTCTGGAACTTTGAACTTGAGAGAGATTATTTAGGGCATCTGGCAGAAGAAATTTCTAAGCAGCAAAGCATTCAAGAGGTGACTTGGTGCTGTTAAAGGCATTCAGTTTTATAAGGGAAGCAGAGCACAGAAGTTTGGAAACTTTGCATCCTGACAACCTGATAGAAAATTCTATTTTATGTGGAGAAATTCAAGCTTGCTGCACAAATTTGCATAAGTAATGAGGAGCCAAGTGTTAATGCCCAAGACAATGGGGAAAATGTCTCCAGGGCATATCAGAGGCCTTCATAGCAGACCCTCCTATCACAGGCCCAGAGGCCTAGGAGGAAAAAGTTTGGTGGACAGGGTCCAGGTTCCCTGTGCTGTGTGCAGCCTAGGGACTTGGTACCCTGTGTCCCAGACGCTCCAGTCGTGACTGAAAGGAGCCAACGTAGAGCTTCGCCATGGCTTCAGAGGGTGTAAGCCTCAAGCCTTCACAGTTTCCATATGGTGTTGAGCCTGCCAGTGCACAGAAGTCAAGAATTGGAATTTGGGAACCTTTGCCTACATTTCAGAGGATGTATGGAAATGCCTGAATGTCCAGGCAGAATTTTGCGGCAGGAGAGCAAGGCTGTAATGGAGAATCTCTGCCTGGGCAGTGCAGAAGGAAAATGTGGGGTTGGAGCACTCACACAGTGCCCTACTGGGGCACTGCCTAGTGGAACTGTGAGAAGAAGGCCACCATCTTCCAGACCCCAGAATGGTAGATTGAATGACAGTTTGCACTGTGGACCTAGAAAAGCCATACACACTCAATGCCAGCCCATGAAAGCAACTGGGAGGGAGGCTGTATTTTTCAAAGCCATAGGGGTGGAGCTACCTAAAACCATGGGAGCCTACCTCTTGCATCTGTGTGACCTGAATGTGAGACATGGAGTCAAAGGAGATCATTTTGGAGCTTTAAGATTTGAGTGCTCTTCTGGATTTTGGACTTTCATGGGGCCTGTAACCCCTTTGTTCTGGCCAATTTCTCACCTTTGAAATGGCTGTATTTACTTAATGCCTGTACCCCCCATTGTCTCTAGGAAGTAACTAACTTGCTTTTGATTTTATAGGCTCATGGGTAAAAGGGACTTGCTTTGTCTCAGATGAGACTTTGGACCATGGACTTTTGAGTTAATGCTGAAATAAGACTTGGGGGACTGTTGGGAAGGCATAATTGGTTTTGAAATGTGAGGACATGAGATTTGGGAGGGGCCCGGGGAAGAATGATATGGTTTGTTTGTGTCCCCACCCAAATTTCTTCTTAAATTTCCACATGTTGTGGAATGGACCCAGTAGGAGGTAATCAGATAATGGGGGTGAGTTTTAACCATGCTATTCTTGTGATAGTGAATAAGTCTCATGAGATCTGATGGCTTTATAAGGCAGAGTTACCTACACGAGCTCTCTCTTTGCCTCCTGCCATCCATGTAAGATGTGACTTGTTCCTCGTTGCCTTCCTCCATGATTATGAGGCCTTCCCAGCCACTTGGAACTATAAGTAAATTAAACCTCTTTCTTTTGTAAATTGTCCAGTCTTAAGTATCTCTATCAATAGTATAAAAATGGACTAATACACTTGGTAATATAAAAAGGTGCCAGATCCATTTTGCTTAAGCGTCATTATCCATACCTAAAATATTTTTAAATCTTATATGTCTATTAAGGACATGTATCCAGAATATATAAATAACTTTTAAAATTCAATAATATAGGTAACTCAAATGGGCAAAGGATCTGAACAGACACTTCTCCAAAGAAAATATACAAATGGCCAGAAGCACATGAAAAATGTTCAACATTTTTAGCTCTCAGGGAAATACAAATAAAACTTTGAGATGCCACTTTATACCCAATAGGATAGCTTTAATAAAAAAGACAGATAATAACAAGTGTTGTAAAGGATGTGGAGAAAGTGAAATTATTACACACTGCCAGTGAGAGTGTAAAATGGTGCATATACTTTGTGCAGTAGTCTGGCATTCTCTGAAAATGTTAAACATAGAGTTGTTATATGACCAGACAGTTCACTTTTAGGATAAAACCAAGATACATGATAATATATGCTCACACAAACACTTTTACATAAATTCTCATAGCAGCATTATTCATAATAATAAAAAAGTGGAAACTTAATAGTCCATTAATCAGCTGATGAATGAATAAATAAAATGTGGTATATCCATAATAATAAAAAAGTGGAAACTTAATAGTCCATTAGCTGATGAATGAATACATAAAATGTGATATATCTAAAAATATTTGTTACATTTTGCTGCAAAAAGCAAAACTGTGAAGACAATAATAAGATTGGTGGTTATCAGGATTTTGGGAGGGGAAGGGGTAAATGTAACAGGTAATTTTTAGGGAAGTGAAATTATTCTTTATGATACTTACGGTGCATACATGTTGTTGTACACTTGTCAAAACCCACAGAATGTACAACACTAAAAGTGAATCCTAATGTACACTTTTAAAAAAGAACAATAAACTCCAGATAAAGTTACGACAACTCCATCATCATTCTTGCTGTTTATAGCTCTAAAAATAATCATATCAACTCTGGGGTTAATAGTTTACGTGGAGATCAAGATAATCCAATTAATAACCAACAGCATGTGCCTTGGCAAAGAATTACAAATATCAAGGTAGATCATGTCCTTCTTATGAGGTGCTAACTCAGAATGAGAAGGACCATATTTTAGTGCAGGAGATTCTAAGTTATAACTGTCCTCCAACACTGAGATTAGAATGGTCCATGTACTTTCATCTCTACCAAATATTTCTTTTTTCATAGTCAGAAAGCATAAAGTTTTGATGTCTAGGGAAATAATTACTTTGACAGACAAAATGCAAAAATTACCTAAGATAATTATTCACTCAATTCAACTTATTGAGTGCCTATTTTATGTTTCTGTAAGAATGTTAAGTGGTGAGTATAAAAAGCAAGGTTCTTGTCCTTATGGTGTTTACATTCTAGTAAGGGGAGATAGATGATAAATAAATAAATGAAACGAAAAATATCAGGTAGAGTATTAGTATTCCACTACTGCTATAATTTGCACAAACTAATGACTTAAAACAACACAAATTTATTACTTTACAGTTCTGGAGACCAGAAGTTCGATATTGGTTTCACTGGGCTGAAATCAAGGTGTTAGATGGACTGTGATTCCTCTGGAAGATCTAGGAGACAATCCATTTCCTTCCTTTTCTACCTTCTAGACACTTGCTGTATTCTTTGGCTTATGGTCTCTTTGTTTATCTTCAAAGTGTAACACTTGAACTTCTGCTCCCATCTTTGGCTTGTGATCTGTTTGTTTATCTTCAAAGTGTAACACTCCAGCTTCTGCTCTCATCATCATATGTTTTCTCCATGCCACTGATTCTCCTGCTTTTCTCTTACAAGAATTCCAATGATTATATTGAGTCAACCTGGAAAATCCACGATTATTTCTCCATTTCCAGATCCTTAACCCAGTCACACACAAAGTCTCTTTTCGCATGTAAGGTAACATATTCACAGGTCTGGGAATGAAGATGTGAACATCTTTGGAGGACCAGGATTCTGCCTAGCACAAGTAGTTATAAATGAAGTGCAGAAAACTAGTACTGATGATGCCATAAAGAACAGCTGACTGCCATTTTAGGTGATCATGAAGAGTCTCTTTGAACAGGAATATTTAAGGTGAGATCCACATGATAAAATGGAGCCAAACCTGGGAAGGTCAGGAAGTGCAGGCAGAAGAAAGAGAAACAAATTTGCTTTGTCAGGAAAATAAAAAGGGCCAATGTGGCTGGGTATCAGATGGCCTAAGAGCTAAGTGGTACAAGTAGGAATGGGAGAGGTAGATTGGAGCCAGATTATGTAGGATTTACTGAACTATGGTAAGAAAACAGATAAGTATCTTTGCATCAAGTATCTTCTTTAATCATATTTCAAAAGAAAAATGGTAGTCATTGAAAAAGACTGTAAAAAGTCATTACAAAATTAGGGTTAAAATGATATGTTAGGTAACCTTATGCGGCATAGCAACTGGAAATTGAAGTTGGTGTTGGTATAGATTGAGACAGGTAAGCTTAATTTGTCTTGGCAAAGAAATGGTATGTCTCCCCAAGTTTATTTAGTAGGAGAGTTTAGAATCTAGACCAAATTTTCTGCAAATATTCACTGGTGGGTAGTTAAGGAGGCAGAAATTGACTTTAGAAATAAACACCTGGTAATCTATGTCCTCAACAGGAAGCAGCTTTGAAGAGAAGTTCTTTTGTGAGGCTAAATGGGGACTATGGTTATTTCTACTGAAGGAAAGGACTTCCCATCAAGTGGGTCCTACAAAGGGAAAGATGCTCAAGTGAAAATTGCATTAAAGTAGGGGGCACATCCCCATGGTTGAAGGCCAGTTTTAGTTTCTAAAGTCTGCCATTCTAAAATGTCAGCTTGCTCTTTTTTTTTTTTTTTTTTTGAGGAAAATGGGAAAATAATTTAGGAACTTATCAGATTCTTTCAGTTAGAAGGCTTCTGTGTTGGGATTAATATGGGCAAGAATTGAGGTGATCATTCTTTGTTTAATAAACATTTGATAAGTATCTGCTTTAAAGATAATTAGAAAGATAAGTGGAAGCTACTTTCCAGTACCAAGGGATTGGGAAGACATATATTGTCTTAACTCCCTGTTATTCCTGTATTGTATAAATTTTGTCCTCTTAAAATCCATGTCATACTGTCAATCTATGTCAGAGTTATACTGTCCTCTACTCTTCTGCACTGTCATATATTGATGATTTACAGATTTCATTAAAACTTTTAGTATATAGCTTGGAGTCTTCCTTTTTAACTCATATTATTCCATTTTTCTGCCTGTCATTACTGTCTATGTAGATGACAACATCCTTCATGTCAACCCTAAAGACCTTTATTTTTCCTCTAATTGAGCCACTATTACCTCTGGGTGTATTATGAAATGTGTTGCTACAAGAAACTATTTCATTATGTAAACGCTAATGTGTCACTCTGATTACCACTTTTATTTTTCCTATTATTTTATTTACTTATTCCCTCCACATCCATTCTCCAACTTTATTAAGACCTTTTTTCTGTTAATTTTTCCAATTAAATGTAACTTTTTCTATACACGTTCTTTTCTACTTTTTTTTAACACCCTGTAAACTAGATTGGATTTGCATTAGTCTCTTGTCAAATTACTTCCATTTCTTTCCCTAGTCTTTCTGCTATAATTGCCTGGCAAAACTTCGGTCTTGGGTAAATCTGTCTATTAAGTTGGCATCTCTAAAGATTGTAGCTGAATGAATGCAATAGATAACTCAAATACAATGGCTTACCCAAATAAGATGTTTATTATTTAATAAGAGTAGTTCCACTACGTCATTAATGTTTTCAGCTTCTTTCTGCTCCACTGTTCTTTGCATTTGGCTTTAAACATCATGGTTATCTAATGAGTACTTTCAAGGCCGTGAGCAGTTTGCCACGTCCAGCCTCACATGCAAAGAGCAGTCAGGAAAAAATAAAGGAAGTAACCAGAAGAAAAGTGACAGTACCTGTATTTGGAAAGCAAATCTGCTTCAGAAATGTCTCAGTAGACTTTCGCTGAGAACCAGTGTTAGCTATAAAAAGACTGTATATGTGTGTGTGTGCGTGTGTGTGTGTGTGTGTGTGTGTGTGCAAATACATATTTGCTCGCAAGGAAAAAAATAATAAATAAACATTGAGGAGGCCACTAACAGTATTTGCCAAAGCATCATTACAAATTAAGTTTTCTATGTTAACCCAAGTAATACTGTATTAACCTAGTTATATACCTGTTTTTGTTAGTCTGCTAGGGTTGCCATAAACAGTCCAATATATTGGGTAGTTTATCCTACCAAAATTAATTTTCTCATAGTTTTGGAGACTGGAAATCTAAGATAAAGGTGCTGGAAGGTTTGGTTTCTCCTGTGGCCTTTCTCCTTGGCTTGCCCATGACCACTTTTTCTTCATCCTCACAGGGCCTTTTCATTATCTGTGTGCACCACTGGTGTTTCTTCCTCTTTTATAAGGACCCAAACATATCTAATTGGGACCCCACCCTTTTGATGACAGGACTTTAACATGACTTTTGATGGTACACAATTCAGTCTATCACAGTCTATCATTACCTGCAAAAGGTATTTGAAACCTTCATCGCTCTTTACCAGTCAGCTACACACTGCTTCATCCCTCATGCAAAAAAAATTGATCTACCTTCACTCTAACTCACAGAGAAAGTAGGGACTATTATATAAGACTTCTTTAACCTTATCCCTTTTCCTCTTCACCTGAAAACTTGCCTTTAACTGCTTTCACACATCCATTGTTTCCTCCCCTTTAAAGTTAGGTACTTAACAACAGGAGTTGAATAATTTCAGAATTAAAGCACAGCTGTAGAATGAACAGGTCCTTCTGAGGTAATAAATCTAGAACAAGGTCAAATAACCATAATGCATTGTTTTCCCAAGATTCTAGGAGAATCTTTTCAGCAGATAATAGGAACTTTAGCTTTTTTCCCTGATAAAGAAAGTGTTTTGTCACCATTTTCAAGATGATAACATATCATATGTTTTCTTCTTGCATAAATTTTTCTTTTGCATTTTATTAGATGTATGGTTGCCCATCCGTATTTGAATGACATCACAATGACATCTAGTGGCTGTAGAAATTTTTTTTTTAATCTCCAAGAAGTACATCTTCAAGTATAGAAAGATCTTTCTAAGCTGGAAATAAGAAAGGAGAATGAACCATTATAAGTTAGTTATTCTCTTTCCAATCTATGTTACTTTTGAACCTGATTCTTTGCTTCTCTCTTCTACATTTGTTCTATTCTAAACAGAAACAAAAAAAATGCAGAAAAAATGGACACTTAATTGAAATTGACATACTGATGTCCAGTGTGTCACTTCAGGGACTCTTTTGAGTCTGCAGAAATGAGATGTTTGAAACAAAAGTGCTGCCAAATATTCAATAGTAGTTTGTAGTTAAGAAGCTAAGGTCCACATCCATATGATTTTGACAATTTTAATAAGAAAACCAGGTCAAAGTTACCTTTTGTGTCTTTGTTTTACATAGACAATGAACAACAGGAAAATGCTGGCGATGGTGAAAAATGTTATCTGTGGTGGATGCTGGTGGTGGTGTGTAACATGAGGTTTTTTGGGGGTGGGACAGGGAATATAGCATTTTCCAGATAAGAAAACATGGGAAGCTTTCACAGAACACTGCTATTGGTAAAAGGCAAAATGTATTTGGGGTATTTTTAAAATCACCCTGGAGAAATATGTATTTTAATATTTTATAATACACAACTAAATAATACATTTAGATTTTAAATATAACTCTGTATATATATGTATATAACTAATACATTAATATAAATTAATATAAATGTATTAATTATTAAATTAATATAAATGTATTAATTATTAAATTAATATAAATGTATTTTAGATATAAATAAATATACATTTATTTTAAATATAAATAAATATAAATACATATAATTTTGAATATAATTCCTTATATAAATATAATGTATATAACTAATACATTTAGATTTTAACTTTAAATATCTAATACATTTAGATTTTATAGAAGAAAATTAGATAACTAATTAAAATTAATAACTAATACATTTAGATTTTATAAAGGAAAATTACATTAAGATGTTTTTTAACTATTGAAGAAATTTTGTATTAAATGTTCTTTTGGATCTTTTTACTTTTTACAGTGTGGTGAATAGGACTTAGATTCTTTCTTAACCTACTGACATCTGTTGTCTCAAAAACACTGACCAAATAAGATATTCTTCAAACTTTGATATCATTTAAGAACAAATAGCACTTCATTTTGTTAGGTTCTTATCCTGAAGACCACACACAGAAAAGCTGAATTCCATTTATTTTATAATTTTAGAGAGGCAATCACGACATATTTGAATATATGGTTTTAGACCACTAAGACCGCTTATTCAGCTAGTATAGTATACCAGATTACTGCTCATTTTTTCCCACTGAAATGTGGGGATTTAGAGTTCATAGTGAAAGTAATTGGGTATGTTCTCATAATTTGGAAACATATTTGAAGAATGGACTAGGACCTATAGTATATACACCTATGTGAACATGAAATAATTTGTGGAAAAGGGAATTAAGACCTCACAGTTAGCCCCAATACTTAGTTCCCCACGTTGTGGCAATTCTTCAGCTTGAGCTGGAGGATAGACCATTATCAGGGGAAAAGATAATCCAGATCCATACCACTGTTTGGGGTGCTGTGCTCATGTATTGCATTTTTGGAGGCAGTTGTTTTTCTGTTCTTTTGTTGGATAGTCATGGGTTGGATCATTTGACTGGATGGTGGCTGTGTAACAGCCTTAAAGACTGAAAGTTATGCATTTGAGCTCTGCATCAAAAACAAAGACTAAGAGAAGAATCATTATCAGAGTTTGCAGCCCTCATCTAAGCCAGGATTCAAGAACCCTAATTACCTCTCAAAGCCAGATCCCATTCCCAATCTCTAAGTACCTCTAGTACCTCTAGCACCTGATATAAGGGTAAGGGCAAATTATCTAATTTCATATTTTATTTGTTTGTTTCCTGAATCTGCTTAATAATATCAGAGATCCCAAAAAGGTTTGTAGAAGAAAAAGACAATACATATCTAACATAGTTTTATTTTGAACTACTGCTTGTTCAATTTCATGTACATCTTGGGCAAGCAGTTTTATGGCTTATAGATATTGTGTAGTTCTGCTAGTCAATAGTATGTAGGATTCTTCTCACTCCTGGAGTCTTTCATAGAGGATAAAAAAGAAATGCTTGGGGAAGAAGAGAGCTTTTTGGAATTCTCTTTCAAGAGTTAAAATTTGTACCCTCCAAATCTATAAAAATACGAAAAAAAATTATTTGGCAGTAAAAAAAAAATTTGGACTTCAATTGTGGTCAAATTTTTTCCTTTCCTTTTGTATTTATATAGATAAATAGATAAATCCAGACTGGAAAATACTCTGTATGCACTGGAAACCCAGTGACTGTGTAAGAAGAAGAGAATAAGCATTAGCTTCTTATATGACAAACTAAGTTGTTTTCTCAAGTTAACTTGATTTTATCAGACTATTGGTATAGTATGTCAAAAAGCAGTGGAGTTTTTCTCTCAACTTTGTTGTTGCTTTTCAGGTATCTGAAAACTGAAGAGTGGAGAATATGTTCAGGCAGGGAACAAGAGGATTCTTTTAGAAATGAGAGGTAGAAGGTAAGTAAGAAACTGAGCAAGTTGAAAGAAATTTATACGTAAACCAATGTTTTAATTAGATAGTTTAATAAAATGTAAAGTAGCTTTTAGCCAAACCCCATTTTTGTGAAAAAGCATAAAATATTAGTGGCAAGTTTTAGTCTTAAGTTTCAACCTTGTCTTTATTATGGGGGTTGTGAGGGAGGGGAATGGATGAATTTAAATAAAATTTGCATAGATCATGATGATGATTATTTTATCATTCTAATCCTTTGCTGTTTTGGAGGTATGCCTTTATATATACATAATAAATATGTTTTATCTATTCTGTTTTATATGAAAGAGTATATAATTTTGAAGCTGACTAGTGAAGTGGCCGTTTTAGTTGCTGTTATTTTCTCTCTGAATTCACTGGAAAACATTTTAATAGATTTTCTTCCAAGATAGGCAAGCACTTGCAGAAGCAAAGCAAAGTGCTGGTATGCAATTTCAGAAATCTGTTGACTACATGTTCCCACATGTGTTCCAGGAAATTCACATTTGGATTTCAGTACAATTCAGAGTTATGGTAGCACTATCCAACACTTTTTTGGATGGCAGTTTGCTTGATACCAACATGAGTCTTGCCAAACTCAGCAGGCCAAATCCTAGTTTTGGAATATGTGGGAACTGAGAGATCAGCAGTTAAATGGTGAGGGCTGTATCACTTTCAGTCATCTAAGGAAACAAATTCTACCTAATGGTTTAAAGGTCATTTTGAATATAACCAATAATCTTTTAAAAATAAAATGTCTCTGTGGCATATCATAGTACATATAACATTTAATAATAAAAATGTACTCTATTACTTCTTGTGAATACTGTCTACAATGTTTTAGCTTTTCAGACTTAATTATAGCTGGCTAGACATGTACAATTATGCTTACCTTTAGAAATGATAACACACTATTATTCATTGTGTGTATGAAAAACAAGTTACAAATTCATCTTATAGCTATTCTGTTTCAAAACTGCCCCAGTTTATGTGAACAGATTGGCATTAAACTCATTGAATATAGACCTTCACATCTTCTAGTAAAACATTGCTATTAACTTGGCAAAAAAATGGTGTGTTAAAATTACAATACACATAATAAAATAAGAAATTATAACTCACAGTTGACCAGCTTGTTCCTGTTCCTGAGAATAAGCTATAAAATATAAGTTCTGGAGGAGACATCAAAGATTAATGATCAAGTGCCCAGGGTTTATTTAGCAAAGGTAGAGCCAAGTCATTCAACATGAATTGCTGTCTATTCTATTCCGGTTTCTAAAGATGCAGATTATATGCCCTTTCTTCCTTGTCTGTTTCAATGTCTAACCACATAATGAAAAATTATACAATAACTCTAATTATGACTCCTCCTGCTAAGGTTTAAAACTATTCCTTCTAATGTTTTTAAAATCTTTCATTTTGTCATGATGTAGAACAATTGGTTAACATTCTCCTTGTAATAGCCTTCTACTCTTAAGAGAGTAGGTAAAACATCCACATCTTTGTCTTCAAACATCCAGCTTCTTTAATGGTATGCTGTAATAATTGTTTTTACTCTGTTTAGTGGTTCTTTCTTGGCCTCTGGAAATTTCATTTTAATAACTCTTTCAAAAGTGAGAAAATAAAATTTTATAATACTCTTGTACTAAAATGTGAAAAAAGGCAGGCACATTATTTTCTGTTCTCTTATATACATAAGTCTGTACATTTATGGTTATATTATGCTTACTTTTTTCTATTAATAGGCTATTTAGCCTCTCAGCCATTGTGATTGATATATCTTTTGTTTTTTCTGCCTTTCTGGTGCTCTACTAGACTTCATCCATCTTATATCTGTTTATATAGAGGGAGAAATTCTGGATGCGTTAGTAAAACTATGTGACTTATCAGTATCCTATGTCTGTTGTAAAACTTAGGTAATTTAAGGCCCATATCCTGCTGTTAAGTAAAAGGATGAATTTAGCGTCTTTGTAAATCCTGTAGTCCATGTTATTTATGTAATTAATTTTCTCAGATAACCATTTTTATTCCAATTTTACTACTTAAAAATATTAAATGAGAGGCTGAGTCACTTGCCCACTTGTCTTGTTAGATAGAGACATCTGAAAACCTTTGGACCACTGCCCTTCCCACAAGACCACATTGCTAATATTTCACTTTGTGTAGATAAAGCCTTGGACTCTTAATGCTTCACTGTTTGTTTTTTAAAAAGTACTCTATCAAATGCAGTGCAAATTTTGGAGAAATAAATACTATACTACATTTTTAATGAAGTAAAAATAATGTCTCAGTGCTATTATGCTATCATTAGAAGCTTGGCCTGTAAATGATTGTGTACAATCAATTGAGATGATTCCTTTTGGGACCAACCTTATTATCCAGAGGTTAGTGTTCTGGGATCACTGTGGGTATGAAGGTTTATAATGATATAAAAAAGATTTCCGGCAATGAAATCTCTGGGACTAGAGCTTATGATTATCAACTTGATGTGTTTTCTATATTTTTCTCCCAGCAATTACATTTACTAGATAAATCTAGGTGTAATCCTACCTAGAATCAGGCAGTGTGCTAATCACCTTTGAAAGACTTTTTAGTATATGGTTTTGTAAAGCTGAGTAATCAAGGAAATGATAATTTTAACAAAATGCTTTTCAATCCACCAAAGTTATTTGTTTCCAGAATGTTAGTGTTATGCTACATGATGATAAAAGATCACAAATCTGTTAGTTGAGACATCACTTCTATAAAATCTATATTATAGTGTCTTTTGAAGTCCCAGCTTTAGTGAGGACCGCAGACACAACTCTACTTATTAACATCACCCAGATACGGTATTTCCTTCTAAACATAAGACATTAATTGGCATTGCAGGGAAATCTATTTTAAATACTTCCATGATATTGAGATGCAGTTTGAGGTTCGTGCTCCTGAAATACGAAGCACAATACCAAGGATTAAACTTTGAAAAATATTTTAGATCAATGACTTCACAAAAATTTTCACTTTCTTTTGGAATGTTTAAAATATTTATTTTAAATAATATATAATAGTAACTTTCCTTTTCACCATGTGCCATTAATCTAAATAAATAAAAATAAATCAGCTGAATTTTGTTTGCTAATAGAAATAAAAGAAAAATAGAACTTATAGATATGCCATCTGATTTCTTTTAGGCATATGGCCTACTTTCTTTCTGGCCCCAGATTAATATATTAATTCACAAAGCTGTTATTTATTAAGATGTATGAATTGGTAGTTTACATTGGAGATTTAGTATTCTAATGCCACATGATGCAAAGGTCTGTAATGAGCACTGAAGCTTTTTTTTTTAATTCATAGGATGTGAATTGCTAATTGGTAAACTATATTCAGTCAACCTGTATCTGAGTCATTTAAAAGTTTTCATTGATTAGGCACAACAGAAGGAAGGCTGTAGACAGTGATTTTTATTTTAATGCCAAACTAAATGGCTCATTTCTTTTAGGCAAAGTTTAAAGTTGCCTAGCATGAAGAAAAAAGGAAGCTAAATTTGTCAGAAAATTAAAATATAAAGTAAAGCCAGTTTACACTTAGATATTTCTCAAAATTAATCTTTCCATACCATATGTTCTTACATAAAACAATCAGATATATCTGTATCATGCTCAATTTTTGACTCTGGCCCAGTTGAAATTGGTTTTCCACCAACTCTGCTGAAGGCCAAGGCCATGGCCCTTATAACTTAAGCCAAATCAGACAACAAGCAGCCTCTTTGGCTCCTTGGTTGGTGGAAAGACTTTGTAATGTTATAACCTCAGTTTGAGCAAAAATACAGCTTGAAATTCTAGTGTCTCCTGGATTTCTTCACCCAGTTTTGTCTACAAATGGAAATAAATTTATATACTTACTGAGTAATGGAGACATAATTTAATAAAGTGTTTTTTAATGTTTCTAAGAATAAAAAAATTAATAATTGTATGGAAGTTACCATAACAATTTTAAGCTCACTGGCCTTTTATTTTTTTCAAATTATCAATTTTGGTTTAGTTCTACTTTCATTTTATTCCTATAGGGGAGCTAGAGCCTGAAATGCACATTTTCTAGTGTTGAGTGTTCAGTTTATAATGCTAATATTTCTGCAGGATCCAAAACAAATAAGTTTATAGTAGAAGGTTAGCTTTAGAAAACATTGTGCTAATTGTCTCTATTTAAGCAGCTATATAGCACTGGAGTGTAGACTTAGAAAATAGAATTCAAATTTAAAAACACTTTTATATAAAGGATATTTATTAATTGGAAAACCATGGGAGATTGACCTTTTTTTTCTTCTAACAGAGAGACTTTTAAAATCTCCATGATTTTATGTTATTCTCTCATTATTAGTAATCACCCTGGAAGAAAATGTGATGTTAATGCCCAGTAAAATGTAGTCTCTCTCTCACTCTCTCTCTCTCTCTCTTCCCTCTTCAGATAATCTCTTTGTATTTACTTTTCACATTTTATTTTATAAATTGTTAAATATCTTTCTTAAGGGATTTTCTTATTATATAAACCTAAATTGGGCTAAATAAATTAAGAAACATATATGAAATATTTCATTTGGATATAAACTTTAAATAAGAATGTAGCTGAATGATACGTGACTGATTGAAAACTAAATAAAGTAAGGGTTCCAAATGACTAAGGTAAAGTATAGAAAGGGTCTTATCTGATCTCACATGACACAGAAAGAAATCTATTTGCTGATAGAAAAAAATGATCACATATTAACATCTGGACTTCATGTGGATACAGTGTTTGCTTAACAATTAGCAGCAGTGCCTGTTCAGCTACATTCCTACATCTGGGAACAAAACATCATAAGAACTAAAAATAAAGACAAGGAGAAAATAAAAAAATTGCTTGCTGTAAAATAGCACAGTTACTCCACATTATAAATTAAAGGGATTTGTCACCCTCTTTGGGAGTAAAAACATACTTTTTGCAATAGATATACCCCAGATACTACCCACAGATGCCCTATAAACTGACATTTTGTTATATATTTAGGGGAAAATATTATAATTTTATATCATGACTAAATGAGTTAGGGCTTAAAGAATCATTAAAAATATTTTAAAGCATTTGCACACTGATGCACTTTTAATTAAATAAAATATAGCAATATCAATTGATAGAATAATTGTTTCCTTAAGACATAATACACAAGAACTGTTTAAACTGTATTACATACTTTGAAGAAAGTAGCCTAGATAGGTACAAAAGAGTATACATTGGTAATTTATGGCTAGCAAAGGTATATATTATTGTTATGCTTACAAGGAGAAAAATTATAGACTGTCAACCACCCTGGATGATCTGCATTTTTTTCTCCTATTAAAAGGACAAAATAAATATTTACCTATGCCTAAGAACAATCTGATACTGGCAGTTTTCCTAGACTGTAATGCAGATTTGTATTCTCTGTTAAATTGTAGATTCTATGGAAGATACATTCTGTAGTTTCTCTGAAGTATTGTAGAATATGTACCACATGTTTTCTGATGCTGCTTATCTTTTAATTGGCTGGAGAATAAGCCCATATGGTAAACACAAGCAGGGCCTGTAGTTCGTCGTAGGGATGAAAATATTCTCCAGAGATTTGAACTTTGCTTGTCAGATCCCTCTGGGCCCACTTGAAAGAGGTTGGTCATTGTCTCTAACATTGGCCCAATAACCCTAGAGCAAGAAGGAAGCCTGAAAACTCTGATCTATCAGACTTGGTTATGCATGTATGAGGGTGGCTCTGGGAGTTCTCAGGGTAAGAGGAGCTTTTTTTTTTTCCCCTCTTCTTTGATTTTAGCTATTATTTCTTTATTATATTGAAAAGTTTTCAGTCTATCAATCAATTGCTACTGTTCTAAACAACTGACCACTAATATTTGTACCAAATTGATTATTTGGCCACTTGAAGACAACTGTAGTTTATCAACACTAAGAAATTTTGAAATATACCTGCTTTAGGCCAATGGAGCCAAAGATTTCTAACCACTCTCTTTTGGCCTTCTTATACTTCAGGCCATTTGAGAATTCTGTTGCCAAGATCATGGTGTTCCCCTGGCATCATTAAACTATTTGTTCTTCATACTTTCCATATCATATTCAAATCATTCACCCATACCTTCAAGTTCCTAACCTCTACTTTCATCTCCTTCCACACTTCCCTATTATTCAACTCATAGTTTTCACAAATTTTATTTGTCCATTTGATTTCTTTGCCATTTTGATTGCAAACAGAATTATGAAATATCTAAGTCAGATCATTTTTGATAGTCCACCTTTGATGAGCTGATGCATTTATCAACACATCTACCTCTAGTAATCAAAAGTCTCAGTCTTCATTGGGTCTATTTATATTTAAATGATTGTATATTATATGTATGGTTGCCTAGAAAAAGGAAGAAGACTTTTAAAGAAGGGGATTCATTCATAGGTGAGAGCATGAATAAATACAGTTTGTATAATTTCTTAAGCTCTAAAAGTAGCCACGGCAATATATAGTTTGTATAATTCCTTAAACTCTAAAAGTAGCCATAAGCAATGAACACTGAACTAAAAAGAGAAAAGACAGTATACTTTCCATCTTAAAAAATAGGAATGTCAGAATCTGACTCTATTGTAATGCAAGTGCCATTGGGGGTTATTATTTTGTAAAAAGTAATTCAGTAACATTTATGTTGTTTTTACCCTTTTTAAAAGTAGCATCTAACACATTCTAAATATTCATCAAAAGATAATTTTTTAAAATTTTAATGAATTTAAAGGCAATCTAGAATTAAACTATAGACCTAATTAAAGAAGTATATGCTAATTTATAGAGAACATGTTATAGATGGCTACAGAAGAATAAAGGATCATATCAAACAAATGGAACATGTGTCTGCAAAATCAATTTATTTTCATAAAGGTCAGAATATAGTGGGGGGTATTTTAGCAGATATATGCCTTCTAAAAAGCCATCCTTCTGCTATATTTGGCATTAATTAGATAAATTAGAATATAGGGCCTAGTTTAATAACATTTTAATAGAGGATTTGGAAAGACTGGAGAAGCCTAGTAAAGATGATTAAAGGTATTCAGAAGAAATGATCCATTTGAGGAAGGCTGGATGTGTTAGCTGTGTTTGTGTTAGAGAGGAAAAACATAGGTTGCTTTTAAGTACTTTAGAACACAATGGAAGATATTTATTTACCTAGTAAGAATTTGAATCCCTTCTAACATAATTTTTGTACAATAGAAACTAGAAGACTAATGTCACACGTCTCAGAATCCTTTGCAGTACAGCAGATTCTCTTCATGGTCTACATTCTGCCAAGCAGATATACCCAATTAAGACTGGCAGGTGGAAGTGAGCAGTAGTGGTTATGTGAAGAAGATCTGATCAGTTGGCAATCCGATAGTGGAGGCATTTAGTTCTTTTATGGCTAGCAATGATCTAAATTTCTGGTAACCAGTCCCTGGTGTCTTAGGTGTTAAGCAGCAAGAGAGCTGTTTAGCTGTCACGTGGATATTAGACTAACCCATAAAATTTGGGCATTTTCCTTCTGTTGTTGACTCTGTAGTAACCAAACAGAATTTATTCTTTTTTCAAAGATTCTGTAAACTGCCTAACTTCCCCTGACCCCTGCCACAATAACCCCCTTTCTTCTAAAACTAGGATAGTGGATTACCTTTCCTTTTTTAAAAAATGTTTTAAAATTTCAATAGGTTTTTGGGGAACAGGTGATGGTGGGTTACATGAATAAGTTTAGTGGTGATTTCTGAGATTTTGGTGCATCCATCACCCAAGCAGTGTACACTGTGCTCAAAGTTTAGTCTTTTATCCCTCACCCCTCATCTACCCTTTCCTCCAAGTACCTAAATTCCTTTGTATCATTCTCATGCCTTTATGTCCTCATGGTTTAGCTTCCACTTATGAGTGAGAACATACAATGTGTGGTTTTTCATTCCTAAGTTACTTCATTTAGAATAATTGTCTCCAATTCCATGCAGGTTGCTGTGAATGCAATTATTTCGTTTCTTTTATGGCTCAATAGTATTCCATGGTATATATATGCCATGTTTTCTTTATCCACTCACTGACTGATGGGCATTTGGGCTGGTTCCATATTTTGGCAGCTGTGAATTGTGCTGCTGTCAACATGTGTGTCCAAGTATCTTTTGCATATGATGACTTCTTTTCCTCTGGGTAGATACACTGTAGTGAGACTGCTGGATCAAATAGTAGTTCTACTTTGATGTTAGTCCTTAAATAGATGGGACATAATTATACTAAAAAGCTTCTGCACAGCAAAAGAAATAATCAGCAGAGTAAACAGACAACCCACAGAGTGGGAGAAGATCTTCACAATCTATGGATTAGTTTGTATGTGAGGAAGTTTTCTGCTTGCTACAGCTATTAGTCAAATTTCTTTGTGATAATAACTAGTGAATATTTTTTTACATGCCACCATTTTAAATACTATCTCACTTAATCTTTACATCTACTTCATGAGCCTCTAAGTTTCCCCCAAACATCCAATGTTTATTCACAAAAAGATAGTCAAATTCAGGCCTCTCTTGACATGACCATATCTAAGAAGGATGGATAAAGAAAATGGGTTCAAATGTAAGTCAAAAAGAAGTCACTTTAGGTATAAAAATACGCAGTTTAATAGAATAGTAATTGTGTCTATGGAATAAATTAGTGAACTCAAAGTTTTATCACTGAACATCCTTAAAATGGCAGGGTTGGTGCCAGGAAATCATTTGTTAGACCACACCTCATTTGACATACTTTTAGCATTTCAGTTCTTTATTTTTTTATGTAGAATTCCTAAATTTCTATTTGATCACTGTGATCTGATGTTATTGTCTTCATAGTGATACTATAAGTTTATGACAATGTGATTAGTTAACAGAATGGTGAGATTTTTATAGTCAGCTGTTTGTGTTCTCTAAGAAACAGAACTACAAAATATTTGATATTTCATAGTAATTCCTTAACATCATTATATATCCAAAAAGTGTTAAAATTTTCTCAATTGCTTCATAAATTTTTTTAAGACTTAGTTTTTTCAAATCAGAATTCAAAGTATATATATTGCAATTGTTTGACATGTATCTCAAGTCTCTATTGATATGTAAGCTTCCTTCACCCCCCAATTCTCCCTTGCAGTTTATTTGTAGAAGAAACTGAGTAATTTGTCCAGAAGAATTCCCACAGTCTGGATTTTGCTCATTGCATTCCTGTAGAGTTATTCAATGTGTTATTCTTTTTTCTGTGTTTTCTGTAAACTAGCGGGATTTGGAAACTTTTTCAAATTTAGGTTTGATTCATTTTTGCATAACAAAAATACTTCAGAGATGGTAATGTGTATTTTTATCAGGAGGCACATGTCTGGTTGTTTCTTTTAGATCCTTTATTTCATTAAAGACTGGTGATATTCTAACTCCTTGGTACCTTCATTTATTGTCTAACAACTTCTCTAAGGTAACTAGTAAGTTTATTCTGTTTTCTATATCCTCTTTTCTTTCTCCCTGCACTTCTTTATAATTGTGCTATATGAACATTATTATGACATGTAGCCATTATACATTATAATGCTTTTCTTACATTTATTATTTAATCTTGATTCTATAGCTAAATGAGTATTTAATTATTACTACTGCTCCTTATGTGTGATCCTTATTGCCTGCTCTCCAGTCATTTGGGTGTCTGAAGTTTGTTCTGTAGTAGAATATTCTGGGAGAGCTCCATAGGGCAATACTTCTTGAGTTCTTGTGTGTTCACAAAAGGTTCAACACTTTTATTTGTAGGTCACTCAGACTTCATATAAAGTCATTGGCTCACATTTTCTTTCCTTGAGACTCTCAAATATATTAAGATATTTCATTGTCTTCTGTCATAAAGCATTGCTGTTAAAAAGCATGACATCTGTCAGGTCTTTTTTTTCCTTTATAAGTGACTTGGTCTTTTTGTTTAGTCACAGAAAGGATCTTTTTAATATTTTCTTAAAAGTCAGTTATACTAGAATATGTCTCACTGTGGTCTCTTCTGGTTAAATTTTTCTAGGTTATGGTTTGTTCTTTCCATATACATGTAGCTTAACATTTTTATTTATTTCAGAAAAGTTCTCTTGAATTTACATTTTGGTATGGATTATATTCTATTGCTTTAGGTGTCTTCTTTGGAGACTTCTACTACATACGTGTTTGATTTTTGCTGGCTTTTTTCTATCTATCATCACTTTTTTTTAAGTTGTTTTCCTATATTTACTTTTATATTTTACTTAAATTTCCTTTTTTATATTCTGTTTTATAAGGCATTATCCATATATCCAAATGCTTTTTTTCACTATTCAAATACATTAATTTGTTTTTGTATTCCTTTTAGTTTAGCCATCATTTCTGATATGAGTTTTTTTTTTTTATTTCTAAGTCTTTCTTGAGTTTTGTTCCCTCTTTACACATATTCCTTTTTTTCCCTTCAGCTCATTTCTGTTTCTAATTTTTCTGATATTCTTTCCTAGTTTCTATTATTTAAAAAAATCTTTCAGTTTATTTTGAAATATTAGGAAATATTTTTATCTGTTTTGTGGAATGTTTCCTGGAGTGCCTCTATTATCTACATGAATATTATTCTTTTTCCTTACAAAAATGTTATATGTGATCTGTCCACAATACATTCCTCTTGCTGATTTTAAGTAAGAAGGGTTTTCTTGTATTCAATGAAAAGGAGGGTCAGATGAGCCTTCCCCTCTTCGTGGCTCTGGATTTCTCCTCCATACTTCTGGAGCTTCTCTTTCTTTGCCCTCAGTGTCTCCACCTGCTTCTGCTTAGATTTTCTTCCAAGGCATTTCTTTTTTGGTTGAGCATTTGTTTTGAAAGGAGACTTTCAAAACAAATTATGTTGGTCAAGACTCCCCTGCATCATCTTTCTGTTCTATGCTCCTTTGAACTCACTCATGAATCATAGCCTTCAAATGCCTTCAAATTGACTCAGTGAGTTTCATCACTAGTGAGGACACCTTATATTGAGGGTAAATATCTGCTAGAAATTTGGCTTCTGGATCTCAAACTCACCAGAAGTGCTTTTCTCTTCTCTTCTTTCTCCCATACAGGTGCTGATTCCATGTGGACCTGATATCAGGTCAAGTTTTGATATTGCAGGAACACCCTTTTTGTGAATTCGGCTATAGATGTTGACAATAAAATTTTGTATTGTCATTCTAGCTTCTTTGTTTTCACTGAAGGTTTGGAAAGATTAGAATATCAGGGCAGTATAGCCTATGCTATCCTGCTAGAAACCAGTAATCAGTTTATTCTTAATCTTATTTTATAACTGTAAGAGGATTTGCACTCTTTTCCTTGAAGAGTTAATTAACAATCATTTTGTATATTTGGGGCTGGAAGTTTATAAATTTAACTATATGCTTTTTTGAGGTCTTTGCCATTGTTATATCCTACCATATAATTTAGTCATTTTAGAAAGGCAGTTACCTAAATAAATTTTTAACTAATAGAAAGTGTGCTCTTTAAAAATGTATATGTATGCACACAAATTTACAATATATAATACATGTCTATACAGTATATATATTAATAAAAACATAATGGAAATTTATTTAGTTTACAAATTAAAGAGTTTCTTTAAATTAAAAAAGTGAATTTGTTTTGCTTATAAAAGACTAAAATTGGAATGTATTCCTATTTTAATTGTTTTGCTTTTATCCTAAATGTTTTCTTCTCACCTAATAAAAAAGGGAAGGAATGTTTTGCCAAGCTCGAGATCCATTTGGATCTGTGGTTTCTAAACTTCAAGCCCAAACTGAACACTTTGGAGTTTAACCTTGTTTGCTTTTAGCTAAAATGGCTTCCTGTTTCTAAGAAAGGATAAAAAAAATTTCCAAAAGTCAATTGAAATGATCACAAGTCTTTTGTAGTTGGTTTTATAAATTAGAAAAGGGTGGTAAACTGAGACATATGTCCTTGGGAAAAAGGCTGCTAGGACTTGGCCGAAGAGTGTTTGAAAAATGCTGTTGCTGGAGATATATAATGAACCCAAAATACATGCAGTTTTTGTGTTTTTCTTTCTTATAATTTTGTTGTACTTATTCCCACAGCCAACTTCAAATGACCCCCTCCCTGGGCACCCCCCCCAAGAAAAAAAAAACAGTGCAGCTGAAAAGTTTGCTTAAACTTCTTAATACTTTTAATCCTTACTTGTTATAATTTGATTACTGAGACAGATTTTCTCTGTGGGCCTCCTATTAAATCACTTTCAAGTTGAAACAAACCAGAAATCCTTTTAAATAACAGAACTAGTATTCACTTTAAGCTGCTCAGAATTCATACAGAAACTGTAGAATGTCTCTTTTAAAGTGCTGTAAATATGCCCAGAGGCTACTGTGATGGGTTTATCCTTCCAACCTAACCAAAAATAAAATGAGTAAATGAAAGTACTTGATGTTCTGGGTTATAAAGTAGAGGACAATGTTACTCAGGCTTGTATCTGATTTTATTTATTTCCATGTTATTAGATATCAACACAGATAAAGTTACTTCAAATAAACATTGTAGGTAGTTTTTTCTCTGTGCACTCAATAGTATAATTCTGTTTCGTTTGATATTGTCGGGGATCTGGTCCAAAACAATCTTTATATTATATATTTTACCATAAAAAATAAACTCTTTAATCTTGTTTAAATGATTTATTTCCCCTCTATTTTGGGGTAGTTTCAGAATATCCAGGTATGATACAGATCATATGCCTCTGAGAAGCTATTTTGAATTATTCACCTGGAAGGAGTAACCCAAACTAGAAAATTTATAACAGCTGAGGCCTACCAGCTGTTATGAGGGGGGTGAGTGTGGAGTGGAAAGAACAATAAGTACAGTAATTCTCAATATTTTTTGTGCATAGACGTTTCCAGGGGCTGGAAATAAATGCAAGGACTTAGCTCCAGAGATTTAGATTTAGATTAAGCTTAGAATAATGCCCAAGAATCTGCATTTTACACATGTGATACTGCATGTTGTCTTCAGACCTTAATTTGATAAATAACTTTATTAGAATTTTAGATGTCAGGTAAAAAAATCTAAGCACGGCCGGGCGCGGTGGCTCACGCCTGTAATCCCAGCACTTTGGGAGGCCGAGGCGGGCGGATCACGAGGTCAAGAGATCGAGACCGTCCTGGTCAACATGGTGAAACCCCGTCTCTACTAAAAATACAAAAAAATTAGCTGGGCGTGGTGGCGCGCCTGTAGTCCCAGCTACTCGGGAGGCTGAGGCAGGAGAATGGCTTAACCCGGGCGGCGGAGGTTGCAGTGAGCCAAGGTCGCGCCACTGCACTCCAGCCTGGCGCCTGGTGACTGAGTGAGACTCTGTCTAAAAAAAAAAAAAAAAAAAATCTAAGCACAATTTTGACCTTTAGTAGTCAGGAGAGGATTGTTTTTTTGAAAAAGAAAATTATCAGTTCTCTAAACAGTGGCAAATAAATAGTTGGGATAAATAGAAGCAAAAATTATGAAAATGACAGGTAGCTTGATGGTTGAAGACGACTCATTAGAGAATGGAAGTATGTATAGTAAACAACAAGGAACTTAACACTAATTTCACATGAAACACAAAGAGGAATTTGTAGATATTACTATTGAAATAGATACAGTGTTTTAAATGTCCATGTCCACTTCACTCACCTCTTCCAGATATGAGGTCAGACCAGTCACTACAATATCAAATTGGGCCTTTGTTGTGAGCAGCTTGTTCTGACTGCTTTATACTTTATGTTCCTGATTTCCTGGCTTGCCACTCCAAGACTCATTTCTCTACTGACTGCTCTGACTACATTGCCATGCATTGCCTTGGTCAGATCCTGCTTCCTTTATCCACTGCTCCTGAACCAAGTAATATGTTGAAGAGCCAGGCCTCCTGGAACTGGAGTCAAGGTTGGTCCTGTTCCTATGTCTTTACAACAACCTCTTATCTTTACTCACTGTTCCACTTCTTGTATTGTTCCTCCTGGTATTGACTGAAGGAAAACTTTGCCTTCATGAGTATGTATTATTTGCTGCCTGTTCCAGGGTCAGCCTCCTATAGCCAGGCGAGTCTCTACTGAAATTTATGGTCCTCAGATTTTTATGTTCACTATAATTATCAGCAGAATATGTTAAAAATAAGAGTGTTAAGACTAGCAGTTATGGAGAGCAATAGAGATTAGTGTTACCCAAAGTGTCATTCTTAGACAGCATCACCTGGGAGCCTGGTAGAAATATAATTTCTTGGATTTCACCCAAGACTTACTGAATCAGGATCTCTGGGGGTGAGGCTCAGATCTATGTTTTATCAAGATAACCCCCAGCCTAACTTACTGATTTGAGTGATACCAGTGCCGGCCTCTGGTACTTAATATGTAGTCTGATCGCAGACCTACTGAAATAGAACCTGTATTTTAAGAACATGTGCGGGCTTTCAAAAGTACTGGCTGTGTAAGTGTGTTTTTAATAAGTTACTTCCATGTATTTAGGCATCAGAAAGTTGGAGAACATGTGCACTAACACAAGTTCTACAATCAAGTGTGGGGCAGTACTGTTAAGTCTCAGCTTGATGTTTCTTGAAACGTTTTCTGTTTACATTATATTTATCCTAGTGCCCCATGGTTTATAGCACCAACCCTGGGTAATATCCATGTTTCAGAGCTGATCTGAGGCTTGAATACTTAATACCCTTAAAACCTGTTGAGATCTTCTGGTAAATCCTAGGTCAAGGAAGCATCAATATATTTGAAGCTTTGCTGTCACCAGTACTGTAATAGGTTTTTTACCATGACATTCATATAACTACCTGGAAAGGATAAATCCACTCTCAAATCAGGTTCTAAGATAAAAGAAATAAACCAAAAGAACAGAAATGAAACAACACTAAGCCTGTGCCCACCTGTCTCCCCCAAAGTAGGTTAAGAACCAACAAAATGTTCATATATATTCTTCCATTATTCATTCAAACTAAATTTTCAGACTGAATATTCGTTCAAACTATCTTGCTGCTAACCAAGAAGCTCTGCTGTTTGCCATGTCTTATCTGCCATTACCATAAATTCCCAAGTATGAACTATAATTTCTGAATAATTGATGCCATGTTGTCTTTAGAAATATTAATACAAATATTTACCACTCAGTGATGTAAAAAACAAACCTTCTTTGATCTCTTTTGAAGATATCTAACCTTTTATTACATTTTCTTAAAAAGAGAAATGAGATCAAATATACTCCATTTCCACTGGGTGCTGTTTGGATGAGAAGACATGTTCATTTCATTAGAGATGATATTAAAGTTATAACCCTTATCACACAATCTACCTTGTAATGTAATTACTTGTGCATGTATCTGTTTTCCCACTAAATTGTTAGCCTCTAGAGAACAAAGACTGGGACTTATTTATATTTGAAATCCCCACAGTGCCTAGTGGTGCCTTGCAAAGCCTTGATAAATATTTATAGAATGAAAAAATCAATGATCTCCTTACTCCTTCCTAATACTGGAAATTGGTTCATTCTGTGTTCTCTATAGTGTATTGCTAACCAAACTTCTGTCTAACCAGTAAGATAACTCAGAGCTCAAACCTTAAGAAGCTACTTGACTGCTATTACAGGGACCAATTAATCCTTGCAGATTTATCCATTTTCTCTGCTCTGTCAGAAGAGACTGTGGATTAGGTGAAACTGGTAAATAGCTTCACAAAGAAAATAACTAATGTTGATCTTACCACCAGCACAAACATAACCTTCTCAACTCTTAAAAGTAATGACCTAAAAACCTCATAATAATTTCCTATCCATCAAGCCTTCTATAAATATCCTTGCTCACAACATAGAGAATAAGACAGAAATACTGAAAAGAATTATTCCAACTAATCTATGGGAAAGGGTAAACTAAAAGAAAACAACCTTAGTTAAATAATAGGAAATTGAAGTTTTGTAGGTGAAAAATGATTGAATCTTAACAGTTTCCTACAGTTCAACCTAATACCTTTTTTGAAGTTCCCAAGCACATTGTATTTAAAATTTCCATAGTGCCCAGCAATGTCTTTCAAGTAAAAGTAGTTCTTTCAAGTAAAAGATTCAATTTCTGTCAGCTCCAGCTGTTCAGGAGATTCACGTGTTTTGTAAAACAAAGTTTTAAGGACACTGATAGTTAAAAGCTCTGTGGATTCTTTTTTAAAAATTGAGTTCTGCTTTTATTTTTTTTTCTACTAAAAAGGCTCAAGATAAGACCAAAGGGAAATTGGAATATTTTACTTTATCTTCTAAGTTGTAGTTGTTAAACAATATGTATTAAATAACTTTTGGCATTTGTTAAAATGTAAATTTGTAAGATGACTTAATCAGAATCTTGGGGTAAAGCTCTTGAAATCATAATTTTTAATAAGTATTAAAGATGAATCTTATCCTACCAAATCTGGTGAAAAACACTGAATTTTGGAGCAACCTTCCCGTAGATGAGATAAGTGAAGTCTGAAGACACTAAGTGATACATTCTGATGTCATACAACCATAAGTACTAGAGTTGGTTGTCTTATTCAGGCCTTTTTATTCATAGTTCCATTTTTTCTTCTACCACATGAACTAAGCAGAAAAAGCTTTTAGACTTACCAATTTTTCAGATATCCTTTGCTTTGTTTTCCTTTTATTGCATTTGTTATACTCTAAATGAAAATGAGAAGCAACTCATGGAAAGGCATGCTCACGTAGTTATTTTTCCTGTAAAAGCATAATTTTTTCACAGTATTCAAGTTGTTTACTGTTAGATTTACAGAATGTTAAATATTAATTTACATAATCCATTTGGTAGTTTTAGTGGCTGCATCCAGCAATTGTCAAATTTATTTTTTTCCTTATAGGTAAAGAGAAAAACTTATAGGTAAGTTTAGAAAATTAAAACTACAACATTTAACCTAGAGAGTTTTAATGGTGAATTCCCATTTTTTGGTGAATGGTGAATGAATAATCATGTTATTTGAACTTCAGAAAAATGAATGGAGATATATCAAAAACAGTTTACAAAGCTGCCAGTAGTCTATGTAACCCAGAATAAAAAGAAGGAAAACGTGGAACCAATTATACTTACAAGTATACATGCAAAATTTCTAATTGACATATTAGTAATTCTGTTTCAGCAAACATGAAGGGAATAATGCATCAACTTTGAATGGGATTAATATTAGGAATATAATCAAAGTTAAATGTTGGAAATTTTTCTACATACTTCTTTATTCTGCTTTGGGGCACAATAGAGTAAGCACACCCCCACCTGTCTCTCCCACTGACTGCAACTATAAAACTTGGACAGAATGCATGGAAAATGATTGAGTACTCAGGAGGAAATATTAGCAAGCAGAGTAGGGAAGAAGACTAGAATTCAATATACTAACAAATAGGCTACAGGTTTATTATTTTTTTCCCATTGGTGTTCTCTGGCCTGAATGTACATCCTGAAACCTGGATGTGGGCACATGTGTGGACAGAGAGGTGTCTAGGAAAAGTCCTCTAGTTCCAGCCTGAGAAAAAGGAAATTAAACTTCTTCATCTCAGAAAGAGAATATAAAATTCTTGAGTTATCTTTTCTCTATTTTCCTGCACACTAGTCCCCAAGCAAGTTTGTAGGATGGAGAAAAAGCTTCAATGGGAACCTGCAGTAGACTAAATCTGGGGGAGAGAAAACGTCTTCTGATCAGTGGAGGTGTGACTTCTAAGATGGTGGGATAAACACCCGCCTCCCCCTGACCATCCCCCAGACACATAGTCATTAGATTCTCCAAGGCCAAAATGAAGGAAGAAATATTAAAGACAGGTAGAGAGAAGGGGCAGGTAACCTACAAAGGGAACTCCCTTCATGTTAACCATAGACCTTTCAGCAGAAACCCTGTAAGTTAAAGGAGACTGAGAACCTATGTTCAGCATTCTTAAAAAAAGAAATTTCATTCAAGAGTTTTGTATCCAGCCAAACTAAGCTTCACAGGGGAAGAAGAAATAAGATCTTTTTAGACAAGTTAGTGCCAAAGGAATTTTCTACCACTATTCCTGCCTTGCAAGATGTCCTTAAGGGAGTGCTAAATATGGAACAGAAAGACTCTTACTGGTCGCCACAAAAACACACTTAAGTACATAAACCAGTGACACTATAAAGTAACCACACCAATAAGTCTGCATAGTAACCAAGTAACAATATGAGGACAGGATCAAATCTGGACATATTAATATCAAGCTTGAATATAAATGGGCTAAATGCCTTAATTAAAAGGCACATAATGGAAGGCCGAATAAAGAAGCAAGACCTGATGGTATCCGTCTTCAAGCAATCCATCTCACATGCAGTGACACCCATAGGCTTAGAGTAAAAGGATGGAGAAAAATCTACCAGGCAAACAGAAAACAGAGAAAAGCAAGTGTTGCTATTCTAACTTCAGACAAAACAGACTTTAAACCAACAAAGATAAAAAAAACAAATTAAAAAAAAAAACACAAACAAAGAAGGGTATTACATAATGGTAAAGAGTTTGATTCAACAAGAAGACCTAACTATCTGAAATACATATGCATGAACACAGGAGAACCTAAATTCATAAAGCAAGTTCTTAGATTCTGACAAATAAATTTAGATAACCACACAATAATAGTGGGAGACTTCAACACCTGACTGACAGTATTAAGTAGATTATCAAAGTAGAAAACTAACATAGATATTTGGGACCAGAACTTGAAACCCGACCAGGTGAACCTAATAGATATCTATAAAACTCTTTTCTGAAAACCAACAGAATATAGATTATTCTCATGTGCACATGGCACGTAACTCTGAAATTGACACATGATCAGCCATAAAACAATCCTCAGCAAATTCAAAATTACTAAAATCATGCCAAACACACTCTCATACCACAGGTCAATAAAAATAGAAATTTATACTAAGAAAATTACTCAAAACCTTAGAATTACATGTAAATTGAATAATCTACTTCTGAATGACTTGAGTAAACAATGAAATTAAGAGAGAAATCAAGAAATTCTTTGAAATTAATGAGAAAAACATACAATGTACCAGAATCTCTGGGACTTGGCTAAAGCAATGTTAAGAGGGAAGTTTATAGCACTATATGCCTCCATCAAAAAAGTTAGAAAGATCTCTAATTAATAGCCTATCATCACACCTTGAGGAATGAGAGAAACAAGAGTAAACTAATCCCAAACCCAACAGAAGAAAAGAAATAACCAGAATCAGAGCTAAACTGAAGGAAATTGAGACACAAAAAACCATAGAAAAGTTCAATGAATCCATGAGTTGGTTTTTTGATAGAATAAATAAGATTGATAGACCACTAGCTAGACAAATAAAAGAAGAAAGAAGATCCAAATAAACACACTTGGAAATGACAAAGAGGCCATTAGTACTGACCCCACAGGAAAAAAACACCTTCAAAAAGTACTATGAACACCTCTAGGCACCTAGGCACACACATTTGAAAAACCTAGAGGAAATGATAAATTCCTGGAAACATACAACCTCCCAAGATTAAACCAGGAAGGAATTGAATCCCTGAACAGACCAATAATGAGTTCAAAAATTGAATCAGTAGTTAAAAAGTCTACTGACTGGCTACTTACAGGGAGACCTGGCAAGATGGCTGAATAGGAACAGCTGTAGTCTGCAACTCCCAGTGAGATCAACGCAGAAGATGGGTAATTTCTACATTTCCAACTGATGAACCTGGTTTATCTCTTTAGGACTGGTTAGATGGTGGGTGTAGCCCACAGAGGGTGAGCCAAAGCAGGGTGGGGTGTCGCCTCACCAGGAAAGTGCAAGGGGTTGGGGAGCTTTCTCTCCCAGTCAAGGGAAGCCACCAGGGACTGTGCCGTGAAGAATAGTGCACCCGGCTCAGATACTATGGTTTTCTCACAGTCTTCACAACCCACAGATTAGGAGATTCTCCAGGGTGCCTACGCCACCATGGCCCTGGGTTTCCAGCACGACACTTGGCTGCTGTTTGGGCAGACAGGGAACTAGCTGCAGGAGTTTTTTCTCATACCCCAGTGGCGCCTGGAATGCCAGTGAGACAGAACCGTTCACTCTCAGGAAAGGGGCTGAAGCCAGGGAACCGAGTGGTCTAGCTCATGGGTCCTACCCCCCATGGAGCCCAGCAAGCTAAGATCCACTGGCTTGAAATTATCGCTGCCAGCACAGCAGTCTGAAATTGACCTGGGATGCTCAAGCTTGGTGGGGGGGAGGGGGCATCCACCATTACTGAGGCTTGAGTAGGAGGTTTTCCCCTCACAGTATAAACAAAGCCACAGGGAATTTCCAACTGGGCGGAATCTTCCGCAGCTCAGCAAAGCCACTGTAGCCAGACTGCCTCTCTAGGTTTCTCCTTTCTGGGAAGGGCATCTCTGAAAAAAAAAAAATTAGCACCAGTCTGCTTATACATCAAACATCCATCTACCTGGGACAGAGCACCTAGGGGGAGGGGAAACTATGGACTTAGCTTCGGCAGACTTAAACATCCTGTCTGCTGGCTCAGTGTAGCAGAGCTTTCAGCACAGCACTTGAGCTCTGCTAAGGGTCAGACTGCCTCCTGAAGTCGGTCCCAGATCCCTGTGTCTCCTGACTGGCAAACACCTCCCAGCAGGGGCCAATAGACATCTCAAGCAATCCTAGTCTCTGATAAACAGACTGTAAACCAACAAACATAAAATTAGACAAGAAGGGCATTACATAATGGTAAAGGGATCAATGCAACAAGAAGAGCTAACTATCCTAAATATATGTGCACCAATACAGGAGCACCCAGATTCATAAAGCAAGTTCCTAGAGACCTAACAAGAGACTTACATGCCCACACAATAATAGTGGGAGATTATAACACCCCACTGTCAATATTAGATAAATGAGACAGAAAATTAACAAGGATATTCAGGACTTGAACTCAGCTCTAGACCTAGTGGGCCTAACAGACATCTATGGAACTTTCCAGCCCAACTCAACAAATATGTTCTTCCCAGCACCACATTGCACTGATTCTAAAATTGACCACAAAATGGAAGTAAAACACTCCTCAGCAAATGCAAAAGAATGAAAATCATAACAAACAGTCTCTCAGACCACAGTCTAATCGAATTAAAAATCAGAATTAAGAAATTCAATCAAAACCGCACAACTACATACAAACTGAACAATCTGCTCCTGAATGACTGCTGGGTAAATAATGAAATGAAGGTAGAAATAAATAGTCTTTGAAACTAATGCGAACAAAGACACAATGTACCAGAATCTCTGGGACCCAGATAAAGCAGTGTTTACAGGGACATTTATAGCACTAAATGCCCACAAGAGAAAGCAGAAAAGGTGTAAAATCGACACCCTAACATCACAATTAAAAGAACTAGAGAAGCAAGAGCAAACAAATTCAAAAGCTAGCAGAAGACAAGAAATAACTAGGATCAGAGCAGAACTGAAGGAGATAAAGACACAAAATAACCTTCAAAAAATCAATGAATCCAGGAGCTTGTTGATCTTTGAAAAGAGCAACAAAATAGATCGTCTGCTAGTCTGATTAATAAAGAAGAAAAGAGAGAAGAATTAAATAGATGCAATAAAAAAAATAAAGGGGATATCACCACTGATCCCACAGAAATACAAACTACCATCAGAGAATACTAAAAACACCTCTACACAAATAAACTAAAAAATATAGAAGAAATGGATAAATTCCTGGACAGATACTCCCTCCCAATTCTAAACCAGGAAGAAGTTGAATACCTGAATAGACCAATAACAATTTCTGAAATTGAGGTAGTAATTAACAGCATACCAATAAAAAAACGTCCAGGAACAGACGGATTTACAGCCGAATTCTACCAGAGGTACAAAGAGGAGCAGTTAGCATTCCTTCTGAAACTATTCCAAACAATAAAGAAAGAGGGGGATCCTCCCTAACTCATTTTTATGAGGACAGCATCATCCTGATTCCAAAACCTGGCAGAGACAAGACTAAAAAGGAAAATTTTAGGCCAATATCCTTGATGAACATCGATTCAAAAATCCCCAAATACTGGCAAACCAAATCCAGCAGCACATCAAAAAGCTTATCCACATGATCAAGTCAGCTTCATCCCTGGGATGCAAGGCTGGCTCAACATACACAACTTAATAAATGTAATTCATCATGTAAACAGAACCAAAGACAAAATCCACATGATTATGTTAATAGATGCAGAAAAGGCCTTCAGTAAAATTCAACAGCCCTTCATGCTAAAAACTCACTATCAACTTGGTATTGATGGAACATATCTAAAAACAATGAGAGCTATTTTTGAAAAAACCACAGCCAGTATAATGAATGGGCAAAAACTGAAAGCATTCCCTTTGAAAACCAGCACAAGACAAGGATGCCCTCTCTCACCACTCCTATTCAACATAGTATTGGAAGTTCTGTCCAGGGCAATTAGGCAAGAGAAGAAATAAAGAGTATCTAAATAGGAAGAGAGGAAGTAAAATTGTTGCTGTTTGCAGATGACATGATTGTATATTTAGAAAATCCTATCATCTCAGGCCAAAATTTACTTAAGCTGATAAGAAACTTCAGAAAAGTCTCAGGATACAAAATCAATGTGCAAAAATCACAAGCATTTCTATATACCAATAATAGACAAAAAGAGAGACAAATCATGAGTGAACTCCCATTCACAATTGTTACAAAGAGAATAAAATACCTAGGAATACAACTTACAAGGGATGTGAAGGACCTCTTCAAGAAGAACTAAAAACCACTGCTCAAGGAAATATGAGAGGACACAAACAAATGGAAAAACATTCCATGCTCATGGATAGGAAGAATCAATATTGTGAAAATTGTCATACTGCCTAAAGTAATTTATAGATTCAGTGCTATCTCCATCAAGCTATCATTGACTTTCTTCACAGAATTAGAAAAAACTACTTTTATTTTATTTTTTTTGGGGGGGGGGAATTCCTTAATGTATTATTCCCTTAAACATTTATCATGATTGTTTTCAATGACATAGTGTCCTTAGTCTTCCTTAGTTTTCCTAAGGAGTACTGTGACTCTCTTTCTCTCTCTCTCTCTTTTTTTTTTTAATTTATTGCACTTTACGATTCTGGGGTACATGTGCTGAACATGCAGGATTGTTGCATAGGTACGTACATGGCAATGTGGTTTGCTGCCTCCATCCCTGTCACCTATATCTGGCATTTCTCCCAATGTTATCCCTCACCAACTCCCCACCACCCCACTGTCCTACCCCTAGTACCCCCCAACAGACCCCAGCGTGTGATGCTCCCCTCCCTGTGATCATGTGTTCTCATTCTTCATCACCCACATATGAGTGAGAACATGCGGTGTTTGATTTTCTGTTCTTATGTCAGTTTGCTGAGAATGATGGTTTCCATATTCATCCATGTCCCCACAAAGGACACGGACTCATTTTTTTATGGCTGTGTAGTATTCCATGTTGTATATGTGCCACATTTTCCTTGTCCAGTCTGTCATCGATGGGCATTTGAGTTGGTTCCAGGTCTTTGCTATTGTAAACAGTGCCACAATGCAAATATGTGTGCATGTGTCTTTATAATAGAACGATTTATAATCCTTTGGATATATACCCAGAAATGGGATTGCTGGGTCAAGTGGAATTTCTATTTCTAGGTCCTTGGAGGATTGCCACACTGCCTTCCACAATGGTTAAACTAATTTACACTCCCACCAACAGTGTAAAAGTGTTCCTATTTCTCCACACCCTCTCCAGCATCTTGTTGTCTCCCAGATTTTTTAATCATCGCCATTCTAACTGGCGTGAGATGGTATCTCAATGTGGTTTTGATTTGCATTTCTCTAATGACTAGTGATGATGAGCATTTTTTACACATGTTTGTTGGTCTCATATATGTCTCTCTTTTGGAAAGTGTCTGTTCATATCCTTTGCCCATTTTTGAATGGATTTCTTTGTTTTTTCTTGTAAATCTGCTTTATTCTTTGTAGAGTTCTCGATATTAGCCCTTTGTCAGATGGGTAGATTGCAAAAATTTTTTCCCATTCTGTTAGTTGTGGGTTCATGCTAATGATTGTTTCTTTTGCTGTGCTGAAGCTCTGAGAGTTTAATTAAATCCCATTTGTCTATTTCACTTTGTTGCCAATGCTTTTGGTGTTTTAGTCATGAAGTCCTTACCTATGCCTATGTCCTGAATGGTTTTGCCTATGTTTTCTTCTAGGGTTTCTATGGTGTTAGGTCTTTTCAAGTCTTTAATCCATCTGGAGTTAATTTTAGTGTAAGGTATCAGGAAGGGGTCCAGTTTCTGTTTTCTGCACATGGCTAGCAGTTTTCTCAACACCATTTATTAAACAGGGGAATCCTTTCCCCATTGCTTGTTTTTGTCAGGTTTGTCAAAGATCAGATGGTTGTAGATGTGTGGTGTTTCCTCCGAGGCCTCTGTTCTGTTCCATTGGTCTATATCTCTGTTTTGGCACCAGTACCATTTTCTTTTGATTACTAGCCTTGTATTATAGTTTGAAGTCAGGTAGTGTGATGCTTCCAGCTTTGTTCTTTTTGCTTAGGATTGTCTGGCTATATGGACTCTCTTTTTGGTTCCATATGAAGTTTAAGGTGTTTTTTTTCCTGTTCTGTGAAGAGGGTCATAGGTAGTTTGATGGTGATAGTGTTGAATCTATAAATTACTTTGAGCAGTGTGGCCATTTTCACAATATTGATTCTTCCTAACTCTGAGTGTGGAACGTTTTTCCGTCTGTTTGTGTCCTCTCTTATTTCCTTGAGCAGTGGTTGGTAGTTCTTCTTGAAGAGGTTTTTCACATCCTTTGTTAGTTGTATTCCTAGATATTTTATTCTCTTTATAGCAATTGTGAATGGCAGTTTGCTCATGATTTGGCTCTCTTTTAAGTCTGTTATTGGTGTATAGGAATGCTTGTGATTTCCGCACATTGATTTTATATCCTGACACTTTGCTGAAGTTGCTTATTAGTTTCAGGAGATTTTGGGCTGAGATGATGGGGTCTTCTAAAATATACAATCATGTCATCTGCAAATAGAGACAATTTGACTTCCTCCTTTCCTAACTGAATACCTTCTATTTATTTTTCTTGCCTGATTGCTCTGGCTACAACTTCCAATATTATATTGAATAGGACTGGTGAGAGAGGGCATCCTTGTCTAGTGCCATATTTCAAAGGGAATACTTCCAGTTTTTGCCCATTCAGTATGATATTGGCTATGGGTTTGTTGTAAATAGCTTTTATTATTTTTAGATATGTTCCGTCAATACCTAGTTTATTGAGAGTTTTTAGCATAAAGAGCTGTTGAATTTTGTTGAAGGCCTTCTCTGCATCTATTGAGATGATTATGTGGTTTTTAATCTTTGGTTCTGTTTATGTGGTGGATTATGTTTATAGATAGATTTGAATATGTTGAACCAACCTTGCATCCCCAGGATGAAGCCTCCTTGCTCGTGATGGATATGCTTTTTGATGTGATGTTGCAATTGGTTTGCCAGTACTTTATTGAAGACTTTTGCATCAGTGTTCATGATGGATGTTGGCCTGAATTTTTCTTTTTTTGTTGAGTCTCTGCCGGGTTTTGGTATCAGGCTGATGTTGGTCTCATAAAATGATTTGGGAAGGATTCCGACTTTTTATATTGTTTGGAATAGTTTCAGAAGGAGTGGTACCAGCTCCTCTTTGTATGTCTGGTAGAATTCAGCTGTGACCTGGGATTTTTTTGGTTGGTAGGCTTTTAATTGCTGCCTCAACTTTAGCCCTTGTTATTGGTCTATTCAGGGTTTCGACTTCTTCCTGGTTTAGGCTTGGAAGGGTGCAAGTGTCCAGGAATTTATCCATTTCTTCCATGTTTACTGGTTTATGTGCATAGAGTTGTTTGTAATAGTTTCTGATGGTAGTTTGTATTTCTGTGGAATCTGTGTGGTATCTACTTTCTCAGTTTTTTATTGCATCTATTTGATTCTTCTCTCTCTTTTTTATTAATCTGGCTAGTGGTTTATTTTGTTAATCTTTTCAGAAAACCAGCTCCTGGATTTATTGATTTTTTGAAGGGCCTTTTGTGTTTCTATCTCCTTTAGTTCTACTCTGATCTTAGTTATTTCTTGTCTTCTGTTAGCTTTTGAGTTTTTTTGATCTTGCTTCTCTAACTCTTTCAATTTTGATGATAGGGTGTCAATTTTAGGTCTTTCCTTGCTTTTCATGTGGGCATTTATTGCTATAAATTTTCCTCCAGACACTGTTTTAAATGTGTTCCAGAGTTTCTGGTACATTGTGTCTTTGTTCTCATTGATTTCAAAGAACATCTTTATTTCTACCTTCACTTCATTGTTTATCCAGTCAACATTCAAGAGCCAGTTGTTCAGTTTCTGTGAAGTTGTGCAGTTCTGAGTTAGTTTCTTAATCCTGAGTTCTAATTTGATTGCACTGTAGTCTGAGAGACTGTTGGTTATGATTTCCATTCTTTTCCATTTGCTGAGGAGTGATCTACTTCTAATTATGTGGTCAGTTTTAGTGTAGGTGTGATGTGGTCCTGAGAATAATGTATATTCTGTGGATTTACGGTGGGGGAGTTCTGTAAATTTCATTAGGTTTGCTTGGTCCAGATCTGAGTTCAAGTCCTGGATATTCTTGTTAATTTTCTGTCTCATTGATGTGTCTAATATTGACAGTGGGGTGTTAAATTCTCCCACTATTATTGTGTGGAGTCTAAGTCCCTTTGTAGGTCACTAAGAACTTGCTTTATGTATCTGGGTCCTCCTGTATTGGGTGCATATATATTTAGGATCATTAGCTCTTCTTGTTGCATTGATCCTTTTACCATTATGTAATGCCCTTCTTTTTCTCTTTTGATCTTTGTTGCTTTAATGTCTATTTTCTGGAGACTAGGATTGCAACTCCTGCTTTTTTTGCTCTCCATTTGCTTGGTAAATCTTCCTCCATCCCTTTATTTTCAGCCTCTGTGTGTCCTTGCACATGAGATGGGTTTCCTGGATACAGCACACCGATGAGTTTTGAATTTTTATCCAATTTGCTAGTCTGTGTCTTTTGATTGGGGCATTTAGCCCATTTACATTTAAGGTTAATACGGTTATGTGTGAATTTGATCCTACCATTTTGATCTAGCTGGTTGTTTTGCCCATTAGATGACACAGTTTCTTCATTGTGTCGATGTTCTTTACTGTTTGTTACGTTTTTGGAGTGGCTAGTACTGGTTGTTCTTTTCTGTGTTTAGTGCTTCTTTCAAGAGCTCTTGTAAGGCAGGCCTGGTGGTGATAAAATCTCTGAGTAATTACTTGTCTATAAAGGATTTTATTTCTCCTTCACTTAGGAAGCTTAGTTTGGCTGGATATGAAATTCTAGGTTGAAAGTTCTTTTCTTTAAGGATATTGAATATTGGCCCCCACTCTCTTCTGGCTTGTAGGGTTTCTGCCGAGAGATCCACTGTGTCTGATGGGCTTCCCTGTGTGGGTAATTCGACCTTTCTCTCTTGGCCGCCCTTAGCATTTTTTTCCTTCATTTCAACCCTGGTGAATCTGATGATTATGTGCCTTGGGGTTGCTCTTCTTGAGGAATATGTTTGTGGTGTTCTCTGTATTTCCTGGACTTGAATATTGGCCTGCCTTGCTAGGTTGGGGACGTTCTCCTGGATAGTCTCCTGAAGGGTGTTTCTCTCCATCACATTCAGGTACACCTATCAAACGTAGATTAGGTCTTTTCACTTAATCTCATATTTCTTAGATGTTTGTTCATTTCTTTCTCTTCTTTCTCTAATCTTGCCTTCTCATTTTATTTCATTCAGTTGATCTTCAATCTCTTATATCCTTTATTCTGCTTGGTTGATTCGGCTATTGAAACTTTTGTATGCTTTGCGAAGTTCTCATGTTGTTTCTCAGCTCCATCCATTCATTTATATTCTTCTCTAAACTCTTTATTCTCGTTAGCATTTTGTCAAACCTTTTTTCAAGGTTCTTATTTTCTTTGCATTAGTTTAGAACATACTCTTTTAGCTCATAGAAGTTTGTTATTACCCACTTTCTGACGCCTGTTTCTGTCAATTTATCAGACTCAATCTCCATACAGCCTTGTTCCCTTGCTGGTGAGAAGTTGTGATTCCTTAGAGAAGGAGTGGCATTCTGGTTTTGGTTGTTTTCATCATTTTGCCCGTTTTTCCCCATCTTTGTGTATTTATTTACATGTGGTCTTTGTAGTTGGTGATTTTCGGATGGGGTCTCTGAGTGGACTTCCTTTTTGTTGAAGATGAAGTTATTTCTTTCTGTGTTTTAGTTTTCCTTCTAATAGACCCCTCCACTATAGGACTGCTGGAGGTCCACTCTAGACCCTGCTTGCCTGGGGGATCACCTGTGGCAGCTGCAGAACAGTAACGGTTGCTGCCAGTTTCTTCTACTGCTATCTTTGTCCCAAAAGGATACCCTGCAGATGGCAGCCTGAGCTCTCCTTTATGAGGTGTCTCTTTGGATATATGGGGGTCAGGGAGCTCCTTGAGGAGACAGTCTGTCCCTTATAGGAGCTGAAGTGCTGAGCTGTTAACTCCATTGTTCTGTTCAGAGCTCCTGGCAGGTACGTTTAAGTCTGCTGCAGCGGAACTCATAACCGCCTTTTTTTCCCAGTGCTATGTCCTGGGAAGGTGGGGCTTTATTTGTAAGTTCCTGACATGCTGCTGCGTTTTTTCAGAGATGCCCTGCCCAGCAAGGAGGTAGCCTAGTCACAGTCTGCCAGCAGAGGCATTGCTGAGCTGCCGTGGGCTCTGCCCAGCTGCTGTGTGACCTTCCTTACAGTTTTGTTTATAGAGGTGTAGTTAGAACTGCCTTGGTAATGGCGGTCTGCCTTAGTAATGGCAGACTGCCTCAGTAATGGCAGATTGCCTCGGTAATGGTGGACTGCCTCGGTAATGGTGGACTGCCTCGGTAGTGGTGGACTGCCTCGATAATGGCAGACACCCTTCCCCCACAGAGCTGGACCATCCCGGGTCCAGCTGTGCTTGCTGTGAAACTCTCAGTCCAGAGCATTTCAGATTGCTGGTCTTTGTGGGGGGTGGGACCTGCCAAGCCAGATCACCTGGCTCCCTGTTTCAGCCCCCTTTTTTTTCAGTTGAATGGGCTACTCTGTCTCCCAGATGTTCCAGGCTCCAGTTGAAATGGCTGCCCATATTTGTGTGAGTTTTTGTTCAGAGACCCGCGATGCTGGCTGAAGTAGCCATGCTGGTGACTCATGGCACTTTTCTGTCCAGGAATCTCCTGGTCTGTGGGCAGTAAAAACTCATTTGGAAATGCGGTGACCACTCTCCCTCTGCGTTCTTGCTGGGAACTGCACTCCAGAGCTGTTCCTATTCGGCAATCTTGTATCTCCAGCCCAAAAACTACTTTAAATTTCATATGGAACCGAAAAAGGAGCCCTCATAGCCAAGACAATCCTAAGTAAAAAGAATAAAGCTGGAAGCATCACACTAACTAACTTCAAACTATAGTAAAAGGCTGCAGTAACCAAAACAGCATGGTACTGGTACCAAAACAGATAAATAGACTAATGGAACAGAACGGAGGCCTCAGAAATAACACCACACATCTACAACCATATGATCTTTGACAAACATGACAAAAACAAGCAATGGGGAAAGGATTCCCCTATTTAATAAATGGTGTTGGGCTAGCCATATGCAGAAAACTGAAACTGGACTCCTTCATTATGCCTTATGCAAAAATTAAGTGAAGATGGATTAAAGACTTAAACCTAAAATCTAAAACCATAAAAACCCTAGATGAAAACCTAGGCAATACCATTCAGCACATAGGCATGGGCAAAGACTTCATGACTGAACCACCAAAAGCAGTGGCAACAAAAGCCAAAATTGACAAATGGGATCTAATTAAACTAAAAGCTTCCTCACAGCAAAAGAAACTATCATCAGAGTGAACAGACAACCTAGAGATTGAGAGAAACTTTTTGCAATCTAGTCATGTGACAAAGGGCTAATATCCAGAATCTATAAAGAACTTAAAAAATTTATAGGAAAAGAACAAACAACCCCATTAAAAAGTAGGCAAAGGATATGAACAGACACTTTTCAAAAGAATACATTTCTGCAGCCAACAAACATAAGAAAAAAGCTTATCATCACTCATCATTAGAGAAATTCAAACCAAAACCACAATGAAATAGCATCTCATGTCATTTAGAATGGCGGTCATGAAAAAGGAAACAACAGACGCTAAAGAGGATGTGGAGAAATAGGAATGCTTTTACACTGTTGGGAGTGTAAGTTCGTTCATCCATTGTGAAAGACAGTGTGTCAGTTCTTCAAGGATCTAGAAACTGAAATAGCATTTGACCCAGCAATCCCATTACCGGGTATATACCTCAAAGATAAATTGGCACTGTGCACAATAGTAAAGACTTGTAACCAACCCATGTGCCCATGAATGATAGACTGGATAAAGAAAATTTGACACATACACACTGTGGAATACTATGCAGCCATAAAAATGATGAATTCATGTTTTTTTGCAGGGACATGGATGAAACTGGAAACCATCATTTTCAGCAAACTGACACAAGGACAGAATACCAAAGACCACATGTTGTCATTTATAAGTGGGAGTTGAACAATGAGAATACATGGAAATAGGGGAGAGGGACATCACACACTGGGGCCTACTGGGGAGTGTAGCAAACCACCATGGCATGTATATATGTATGTAACAAACCTGCACCTTCTGCACATGTATCACAGAACCTAAAGTGTTTGTGTGTGTGTGTGTGTGTGTGTATGGAAAAAAATGTCTGCCAACCATAAAAAGCCCAGGACCAAATGGATTCACATCCAAATTCTCATGGATGTATAAACAAAAGTTGGTACCATTCCTACTGAAACTATTTTTAAAAATTGAAGCAGGACTCCTCCCTAACTCATTTTATGTGGCTAGCATGATTCTTATACCTAAATCTGGCAGAGACACACAAAAAAAATCAGAAGAATATCCTTGATAAATATAGATGCAAAAATTCTAAACAAAATACTAGCAAACCGAATCCAGCAGCACATCAAAAAGCTAATCTACCATGATCAAGTAGTCTTTACTCTTGTGATGAAGAGTGTTTCACCATATGCAAATCAATAAATGGGATTAATCACATAACTAAAAACAAAAACCATAGAAATCATCTCAACAGACACAGAAAAGGCATTTGATTACATTCAACATCCCTTTACATTAAAACCTCTAAACAAACTAGGTATTAAAGGAACATACCTCAAAATAATAACAGCCATCTATGACAAACCTAAGCTAGTATCATACTGAGTGGGGAAAAGCTGGAAACATTCACCTTGAAAGTCAGCACAAGACAACGATGTCCACTTTCACCACTGCTATTCAACATAGTACTGGAAGTCAAAACCAGAGCAATCAGGGAAGAGAAAGAAATAAAAGCATCCAAATAGAAAGAGAAGTCAAACTATTTCTTTTTGCAGATGACATGAATCAATACCTAGAAAACCCCATAGTTTCTGCCCAAAACCTAGATCTAGGTCTGATTAAAAAAAAAAAAAACTTCACCGAAGTTTTTGGCTAGAAAATTAATATACAAAAATTAGTAGCATTTCTATACAACAACAATTTATATTTTGAGAGCCAATCAAGAATGCAACCCTATTTACAACAGCCACAAAAGGAAATACCATCCAATAATCTAAACTTAATGCATGGGACTGTATGTTTATCACCATCATCTTTCTAGCTCTCACCTTCTAGAATCTTTATCTCAACTTACTTTTGACTTTATTGAGAATGCCAGTCTATATTATCATCTCATTGTCTTCATTTTTTCTATTGAGCTTACACTTTCTGGTCAATGATAATAATTTTCTTGGATATAGTTTGGTTTCTTTCACTTTTACTTTCCTCTTCTGGCAAAACTGAAATCCTGTTTTAATATAATGCTCCATCCATTTCCCAACGGTACTTCTACAGCTGAATGTGGCTGGATAAAAATACAAAATTATCTCAGGATAATTCATGGCTGTGATCCTCAAAGGAGATCTTACTGCTTTCAGGTAATCATACTATATGTCCCTAGTCAAATTGCTCTCTCACTCTTCCCTCAAAATATTTCATATATTCCCCTCTCTCCTCAAACCACAACATCTCTTCTTCCTGTTTTTATTCAGCTTCCTAATTTACTAGGACTATTCAAGAAATCAAATGAGAATTTTTCCAGGATTCTATGACTGCATTTGCCATTTATCAGCATCTATACTTTTTCTACCAGCCTGTTACCGTTGGTGAGCTTTCCATGCCCCTATTTAAGAGTAATTTCTCTGTTTGTGTACTGAGGAAGAAAGTAATACATTTTCATGAAGACAATGAGAATCCTAATAGAATCAACCTAATGAATAAATATAATGAATAGTTATTAATGTTATTGCCTATATCATGATAGAAAAGGGGTCTGCCTAGAGAAAGGAGTCATCATCAGTTTGCAACAATAATTAAAGACAACTACAAGTAGTAATGCAGTTTTTGAAGATTTTAAGTAACCGATCTTCATGACTTGGGGAATTAGAATAATACTTAATTTTACCTTTACAGATCCCTTTTGGTCTGTGTAGGAGGTAATAAATGATCTGTGTGAAAACCTACTTAACAATTTCTTCATGGACCAGTGAAACTAAGTTCTCTAGGGAGTTTTCTCTGATTATTCTAGTATGCAGTCATATCCATTTTGTCTAAATTTTAAGATTTATTACCTGTATCATAATTTTTACTTGTTCATAAATACTCTTTATTATTTAATTATTTTGTATCTCACTTCCAAATGCCTGTTTCTGTTCTGATTTTCACTGATCTAATACTAATGAATTTTTTAGCTTCTCTGTGACCTGCTATTCTCCATTCAGATTTTTGATCATTACATGAAGAAACTTTGCTAGAAAGTCTATATTTTAGACAATTAGTAACAATGAAAAAGAAAAGATAAAGAATTAATGAATTCCAGAATGGTGAGAAGTAAAGATTGAAAAGTTGATAATGATTTGTAAATGCAAATACGATTTACCTTAAAAGATGATTTACAAAATAATATTAGAAAGTATCTATTAAAGTTAATGTATGTAAGGCAGAATGACAATAGTTTACCTTATATATTAGCTTGGAACATTCCATGTCAAGGAGTCAAATGTATCTTGGTTATTTCAAGAGCAAGTCAGTGAATTAGCTACACTGGAAAGAAAATTAATTTAAAAATCAGTATTAGAAGAGATCACTCAACAGACCATTAAACACCTTCCAGAATTTTCTCCTAACTTTGTGTCCTCACTAATTATCTTGTAATTTAGGGACTTTAGGATGGTTATCTCTCAGAATGAAACACTATTTGTAGCATGAAAAACTGTTGGATGTCTCAAAATAATGTCCTGTCAATGTTTTTTCTTCCATTTATTTTTTTTAAGGAAAGCTTTTTTCTTTGGTGGTTACATTTTAATTATTTGTTTTTGAACAAATTCTATTCTTGTGGGTAATATTTGTGTTTTTAATAAGCAAAGATGCAGAATTGCTGTTCACATTCAAATTGGAGGAAAGATATACTCAAGTGATGACAATTCTCAGTTTAAAGCTTACACCAAATTTTCGGTAACCTAGTTCATTATTTATCTTGAAAGTCTCTAAGCCTGCAACCACATGTGTTAATGTGGAAACAATTTGGATTAGGGGGTGAGGATTTGTTTTAAATTTACTTGAAGAAGAGAGAATCCTGAATTATATTTGGAACCTTCAATTTAAGGTTTGTAAGTATTTCCTGTTGAGTACTAATGTAACCAATATCGTTCCCTAATATTCAAATCAAATTGCTCTCAATTTGATACTCAAATTGATGGTTCAGAGAACTTCGCCTGAAAATCATGGGATTTTTTACTTTATTATTCATGTTTGCACCATTGTTTTCAAGTGTAATGCAAGCACTCTAAAGAAGGAGAGCATTCTATATTTTTAGCCTCAAGTGTCAGTGCTGTGCCCTAACATCTTACCCCCTCCTATTTTCAGTGCCCTTAAAAGTGCTATGATTCTCCCTCATCACTTAAGTTATTACAGTGTAATGGCTTGTTTCCATGTTTTTCTCCTTACTAGTGTTAACGAAAACCAGAGCTGGACAGTAGTTAAAGCAATAAATAGAAATTTTATTCAGAGCTATTGCAATGGGGGAAAAGAGACCTCAGTGTAGAACTTGGCTCAAGTTCTAATGCAGCATGGGCAAGTAGGGATTTATAGCCAAGGATCAGGGTGGGGGACCAGTAGATAGAAAATTACTCAGAATAAACATCAGAGGTAAGGGAGGATTCTAGTTAAACCAACTTGACAAAATTCTTACTTAAAGCAAGACCAGGGTGATCAGATACCAAGGATGGGTATAAGAAATCTGATCACATATTGAGAGTGACAAGACGGTATCAAGGATGGGAAATGGTCTGTAAATGAAGTTAGCAAAATTCTTACTACAGCTGGGCCATGCAGGCCCAACAAGGCAGACATAAAAATTGAAGACTAGAGGGCTTAGAGGAGCCTGACTAACGTTTAGTCAAGGAGAAAGTCTGTCACTAGACAGAAGTTTACTTAAAGTCACAGAGTATATCTATTTTCTGTATTTCCAATTCTTAACATAGTGGCTGGCAGATAGAAGACGTTCACTAAATGTTTTTGAAGTTACACATTTGGGGGAGGATGTCAGGATTTACTAAATTACAGATATGACCTGATATTGTTTGGCTCTGTGTTCCCACCCAAATCTTTTTGTAGGACCCATAATTCCCAGGACGGACCCAGTGGTAAATGATTGAATCATGGGATGGGTCTTTCCCATGCTTTTCTCATGATAGTGAATAACTCTTACAAGATCTGATGGTTTTAAAAATTTGAGTTTCCCTGCACAACCTCTCTTCTCTTGTCTGCCACTATGTGAGATGTGCCTTTCCTCTTCTGCCATGATTGTGAGTCCTCCCTAGCCATGTGGAACTGTAAGTCCAATAAACCTCTTTCTTTTGTAAATTGCCCAGCCTCAGGTATGTCTTTATCAGAAGCATGAAAATGGACTAATACATGTCCCAAATACTAAGATATGTCAAAGAAAAACTGCTAGCCTTGGAATCTTACTGAATGCTAAGTGTGTCTCAAATTCTAAGTTTTTTTCAAAAAAAGAGCACTGACTTTGGAGTCAGACAGAATTGGGTTTGAATCCTGAAACTAACACCAGTTGTAACCATGTACAATTTCTGAGGATTAGTTTTCTTATCTTTAAAATGAGAATAGTAATTCTTAGCTAAAAATTTTGATGTGATAATTAAATGTACATAATACCTTCTAGTGTTTGTGTTCTAGTCACTATACCACATTATTTGTTTTAGCACACTTTCCATTATGTCAGGCTTCTTCCCAGAGAATGATGATACAGCTTTGATGTATGTTGTAAGTAATAATAGAGAATTCTAATGCAATAAAAAGTTTTCAATATGTGACATTAAAGCAGTCTCTTAATATATATGTTTTCTCAATTTTAAAATTAGAAGGCCCAACTAGATGATCTCTAAGGTTTTTAATGGTGATGATCCTGAACTATATTCCTCAGGAGTCATCGTCTAGAAGTAGGTTCATTTCTAACAACATTGTAAGTGTAGTAAATTGACCAGCAAATTACTTCTCACTAAAATATTAGAAACTTAGTATGCCATTCTCCTAGGAGAATTTTTCATTTAAAAGAAGAGAGCTAGGATGTTAAAAAGATTGATAGAGTGCATTGTTCATACATACTGAGCTATCAGTAGAGGAAATGATTTTGAGCAGGAAGGACATCTTTCTTTTATAATTTATCTTTGTGTTTTATTGTATGTATTTAAGATGTGCAACATGGTGCTTTGATGTATTTGTACATAGTGAAATAGTTATAGTCTAGCAAATTAACATATCCATCATCTCACGAGGAAGGATAGCTTTCTAGTGTCCATGTCATGCAACTTTACTTATGTAACTTATAATTAAGTTTAAACTGATGGGCATACCACCCAAGATGTTTTAGCCTTTCTTAAGATACATTTTAGTGATTTGCTTTAGATTCTTTAGAAAATTTAAGAACATTGTTTATTATATATTTTTTAGTTGATTTAGAAAGCTGAGGAGAAATTAAAACTTTTTTGTTTCCTTCTTTTTTCCTTCACCTCTTTTTTCTCCTCTCCTCTCTCTCTCTCTCACATACACACACACACATGCATGTTCTCTTGCTCTCTCTTTTCAATTTCTTTATCTTACATAGATAGCAAATTCCTTTGAGCACTACCACACATAAAATAAAACTGTGTTCCAGACTGCGACCAATATACAAAATACTCTACTACACTCAAAATTATTATTAAAAAAAAAAACCCAACAGTAACTACCCTTCTATTGTAATATATACAGGCATTGGCATCTTTGCCTGTAACTGACATAATGAGCTCAGCTAAGTGGCAGACTTGAAGGGACAAGTGCTTGTAAAATCAACTTCTGGATTAACTGGCTGATGTATATTTAAGTAGAGTGCATATAAATTGAAGGCATCAAATGTAGTTTTTAAAATGTGATATATTAAATTTGTATTTTATAAATTAGGATATTGATTTATCTAAAACATATCATTTTGGAGTAGGATATTACATTTAGTTAGCACTATGACAGCTTAATGGGACAAGTTTAGGAAATAGTATAATATAGTTGAAAGAAGATTAGGTATAAAGTCTGGAATCACTAATTTTAACTGTGGCTCTGTTCCTAATTTACTACTTGACATTATACAGACACATTCCTCTCTTATGTTAAAGTACATGATCTTTGAATTTTTTTCTTCACTGACATTCCACATGGGAGTGCATCCACAAGAAGACCAAAGCCCTGAATGTTTGTAGAGTGGTTTGGAGAGCTTACGATACACCTAGAGGCAGGGAGGCTATCTGTAAATTATGAGAAATATAAGTGTCTTCCTATTGATAAAATAAATCTGAGTTTTAGAATCACAGTTTAGGAAATAAGGACTAGATATGCCATCTCTTTTAAAAGACTATAGGTTGTTCATTCTGATCTTAAGGAAATGAAAAAGTAATTAAACCTAAATTAAACAAAACAAGGAAAATAATATCAAAGTACAGATCAATGAAATAGAAAGCATAAAGACAATAGAGAAAATCAATAAAACCAAAAGCTAATTCTTTGAGGAGGTGAATAAAATTGATAAAGTCAAACTGACCAGGAAATAGAGAAAACCTAAATTACTAATATTAGGAAAGAGAGAGATTATATCACTGTGATTTATAGATCTTATTAGGATAAATACTTGCACAATTTTATGCCAATAAATTAGACAACTTCAATAAGATGGATATCTGTAAAAGACTCAAATACCAAAAATCACACAAGAAGAAATAGAAAACAAGAAAAGCCCTATAACTATTACACAAATGGATATTGTAGTTAAAAAACTTTCCATAAAAAAAACCTTAGGTTTTGATTTGCATTTGTCTAATGACCATGGAACTTTACCTTATGATCATATGTTTGTTGGCCTCATATATGTCTTCCTTTGAAAAGTATCTGTTCATATACTTTGCCCACTTTTGATGGGTTTGTTTTTTTTAATTGTAAATCTGTTTTAGTTCTTTGTAGATTCTGGATATTAGCCCTTTGTCAGATGGGTAGATTGTAAAAATTTTTTCCCATTCTCTTGGTTGCCAGTTCATTCTAGTGATTGTTTCTTTCGCTGTGCATATCTGCACATGTACCCCAGAACCTAAAGTACAATAAAAAACAAAATCAAAAAACAAAAAATTTTAGGTCCAGATGGCTTCACTGGTGAATGTCACAGAACATTTAATGAAGAAATAGTGCCAATTATTCGTAAGCACTTCCAAAAATTTTTAAATAGAGTTAATTTTTAACAGAATTCTGGTCTATTCTATGAGGCCAAAATTACCATTATATCAAAACCACAGAGATATTGTAATATCTTTCTTGTAAGAAAAAGAAACTACATATTGATAAGTCTATGAACACATGTTATTGTTATCAAATTGTAAACAAAATTTTAGTAAATCAAATCCAATAATATGGTAAAAGGATAATACATTATGGTCAAGTCGATTTACCCTAGAAATGCAGGACTGGTTTAACATTTGAAAAGCAGTACAGCTCTCCATATTAAAAATTATAAATAGAAAACCATCTGAATATCTCAATAGGTGCTGAAAAAGCAGTTGTGAGGTGAAATGTCGTATTCATGCCTGATGAAAACTCTCAGTGAATTAGGAATAGAAATGAATTTTCTCAGTCTGATAAAGGGCACTGTGATGGTTAATACTGTGTGTTAACCTCATTGGATTTAAGGATGCAAATTATTGTTTCTGGATGTGTCTATGATTAAAAGAGGATAACATTTGAGTTCATGCACTGGGAAAGGTAGATTCACTCTCAATCTGAGTGGGTGCCATCTAATCAGCTGCCAGTGCAGCTAGAATAAAGCAGGCAGGAGAAGAAGGAAGACTAGATTTACTGAATCTTCCAGCTTTCATCTTTCTCCCATGCTGGATGCTTCCTGCCCTCGAACATCAGACACCAAGTTCTTCAACTTTTGTCTCTTGGACTTATACTAGTGGTTTTCCAGGGTCTCTTGGGCCTTTGGCCATAGACTGACAGCTGCACTGTCTGCTTCCCTAATTTTGCAGTTTTGGGACTTTGACTATCCACCATTGGCTTCCTTGCTCCTCGACTTGCAGATGGCCTATTGTGGAACTTTACCTTGTGATCATGTGAGTCAATTTTCCTTAATAAACTCCCTTTCATATATGCATATGTCCTATTTGTTCTGTCCCTGTAGAGAACCATGACTAACACAGGCATCTATGGAAAACCTACAGCTAATATTATAATAGCGAAAAACTGAATGATTTCCTACTAAGATCAGGAACAAGATAGGGATGTCCAATATTACCACTTTTAGGTAATATTGTGCTGGGGGTTCTAGTGAGTGCAATCAGGCAAGAAAAAGAAAAGTCATCAAAACTGAAAAGAAAGAAGCAAAACTATTTTATTCACAAGTTATATGATCATTTTTTTCTTTTTTTTTCTTTTTTTTTTTTTTTTGACCCTTGGTGCTAAACCAGTTATATGATCATTTATGTAGAAAATCTGATGGAATTTATAAATAAACTGTAAGAAATAATGACTTTAGCAATGTAATAAGACACAAAGTCAATATACAAAAATCAATGATATTCCTACAAGCTATCAAAATTATTAAAAAATTTATCTAAAATTTAATTTCAATTAAAGATTAAAATTAAAAATATAGTTTACAATAGCATCAACAATTATGAAGTACCTGAATATAAGCCTAACAAAATATATGAATCACCTATACCTTTAAAACTATAAAATATTTTTGAGAGAAATTAAAGGTTATTTTAATAAATGGATAAAATACCTTTTACATGGGTTAGGAAACTCAATACTTTTGAAAATTCCAGTCTGCCTGTTGATTTACAAATTCAGTATAATCCCAATAAAAGTTAAAACTGGCATTATATATGTTTAGAAGTTGACAAGCTGATTCTAAAACTCATATGGACATTAAAAAAATCTAAAATAGCCAAAATGACTCTGATAATTGGAATTGAAATACTACCTGATTTCAATAATTATTATAAAGCTACAGGAATCAAAACAGTATGGTTTTGACATAAAGATAGAGAAATCAACTGATGAAAAAATAGTAGAGTCCAGAAGTAAACCCACATACACATAGAGAATTGATTTTGACAAAGGTATGAAAACATATAGTGAAGAATTGGAAGGCTTTTCAACAGATAGTGCTGGAAAAATTGTTAATTTTAGTGGTGAAAATGATTCTAGATTGAAAACAAAGAAGTAAAACTTTTACTCACAGACAGTATCATCTAGATCATTTGGGGATATGAGTCTCTTATTTCACGCCATACATAAAAATTGTCTGAAAATCAGTCATACACCTAAATGTAGGAGTATCACACACTGGGGTCTGTTGGGGGGAAAAAGGGGAGGGAGAGTGGGGGGGTGGGGAGTTGGGGAGGGATAGCATGGGGAGAAATGCCAGATATAGGTGATGGGGAGGAAGGCAGCAAATCACACTGCCATGTGTGTACCTATGCAACAATCTTCCATGTTCTTGACATGTACCCCCCAAACCTAAAATGCAATAAAAAAAAAAAAAAAAAACCTAAAATGCAAAACTATAGTGACAGTAAAAACATTAGTTGTTATGGGGTTTAGGGTGTATGGTGGAAGGTTTGAATAAGTGAAGAACACAGGATGTTTAAAAGATGGCAATAGTATTCTGTATGTAGTAGTGGTGAATACATGACACTATGCATTTGCCAAAATCTTTAGAAATGTATAGCCCAAAGAATAAAAATCACTAAAGTATATAAATAAGAAAATAATTTGAAATCGAGGGAATTCCAGGATGGAATGTATAATGTGGCAGAACAATCTAATTGCAATTCAAATGTATAAAACAACCTCATTAACGGAGGTGAAGCTATGTAACTGTAAATCACTATAAAACTGCAGGCAAAGGAAACTGTATATAAGCACTGAACTTTAGTTGATAGAAGTGTTTCTCAGAGATTTATGAGTTTTGACTCTGACACTGCTTTATATGGGTACTAGACATATATCTCCCAGACAGAAAAATTGTAAATAATTTATGCAGAATTGAACAATTAAGTAAATCTATGGTGAATAGTGGAGACCAGGTTTCTCATTTTTGGAGTTGGGATTTATAGATAAGCAAGGCAGGAGGCAAGAATTATCCATGTGGTAATGAAGCTATTGGTATGAACTCATGTTTAATTTAATATAGATATAGACACTTGCATATAGACATATTTATAGATATGTGCACATGTGTGTATGCATATGTGTGTGTGCATCCATATATTCTTTTGAGTTTTACTTTTAAGTCTTTTATCCATATTTAGTTGGTTTTTGTATGTGGTGTAAGGAAGGGGTCCAGTTAAACACCATAGTCTTGGCCCAAAAGCTCCTTCAGCTGATAAACAAATTAAGTAAAGTTTCAGGAAGCAAAATCAATGTACCAAAACCACTAGCATTTCTATAGACCAACAAGAGCCAAACCAAGAGCCAAATCAGGAAATCAATCCCATTTACAATTGCCACAAAAAGAATAAAATATCTAGAATACAGCTAACCATAGAGGTGAAAGATCTCTACAATGAGAATTACAAAACACTGCTCAAAGAAATCAGAGATGACACAAATTGAAAAACATTTCATACTCAGGAATTAGAAGAATTAATATCATTAAACTGGCCATAATTTCCAAAGCAATTTACATATGTAGTGCTGTTCCTATTGAACTACCAATGACATTTTCCCCAGAACTAGAAAAAATTATTTTAAAATTTGTGTGAAACTGTAACGCACCCAAATAGCCAAGGCAATCCTAAGCAAAAAGAACAAAGCTGAAGGCATGAAGGTGCCTGACTTTATACTACAGGGGTAGAGTAACCAAAACAGCATAGTACTGGTACAAAAAGAGATACATAGACCAATGGAACAGAATGGAGAGCCCAGAAACAAGGCTGCACACCTCCAACAATCTGATCTTCAACAAAACTGACAAAAATTAGCAATAGGGAAAGTACTTCTTACTCAATAATGGTACTGTGGAAAACTAGAAAGTAAGGAAATGCTAAACAAACTAAAAAACAAAGAAATAATACCACAACACTCACAAAGATGGGAGTATGTCAAATGGAAACAAGAGCCTACTAAAAAAGCTTCCAATGGCCAAAGCTGGAACAATTTGATTAACCAGACAAAGTTACACTGGATTATAATGTAAATGTAAATTCATGAGTCTATACTGATATAAATGATTGAATAAATAAATAAATGTGGGAGATGAGACAAATTTCCCAGCAGAAAAATTGTAAATAATTTATGCAGACACTCCACCTTCAAGGGGTGTAACTTGTTAAGATGGTTTGCACACAGTGATTTTCTTCCAAACAGTACAGTATAAAATGGGCAAAAATATAATTTTATAGTAGAGAAATCTAACAAACATTGGCTCAACTATTGATCAAAATGAACCTCAATAATAAGTATGTTAATACAGACCCTTTATATGATTTAATGAAAATTGCCCATTACCTGTGTGATTTTCCTCCCCAAAACTCATAACGCCAATATAATTATGAAAAAAACACATGACAAATTCCAATTATGAAACATTGTACAAAATACACAACCAGTACTAAATTGTCAAAATCTTCAGGTCATCAAAAACAAGGACACTCAAAAAGAAGAAACTGTCACAGCCAAGTGGAACCTAAAGAGATATGGCAACTAATTATAATATGGCAACTAGTAAGAGATGTGACAACTAAATATGCAATATTTTAGATAGAATCCTGAAACAGAAAAGTAACATTAGAGAAAAACTAAAGAAATCTGAATAAACTATGGGTTTTCATTAGTGATAATATGTCTGTTAGTTTATACAATATAATAAATGTATCATACTAATGTAAAGGTATTAATAATAGGGGAAACTGGATGCAGGGTATATGGGAACTCTATACTATCTGTAATTTTTCTGTAAATTTAAAATTATTTTTAAAATGCTTATTTTTAAAATACAATGAGGTATTGTAAGACTTACATTGGAATAACTATAATGTAAAGATGGAATGTGGTATAAATTGTTGGTAAAAATGTGGAGCGTTTATTTCATATTTTTTCTTGAGATGGAGTCTCACTCTGTCACCCAGGCCGGAGTGCAGTGCTATAATCTTGGTTCACTGCACTCTCCACCTCCTGGATTCAAGTGATTCTCCTCCCTCAGCCTCCTGAGTAGCTGGGACCAAAGGCACACACCACCATGCCTGGCTAATTTTTGTATTTTTAGTAGAGATGAGGTTTCACCAGACTTGTCTTGAACCCATGACCTCAAGTGATCCACCCTCCTCGGCCCCGCAAAGTGCTGGATTACAGTGTGAGCCACTGCACTTGGCCAAGCATTTCTATATGTATGTATCTATGTGATATGGTTTGGCTCTGGGTCCCCTCCCAAATCTCATCTTGAATTGTAATCCCCACATGTCAAAAGAGGGGACCTGGTGGGAGGTGATTGGATCATGTGGGCTATTTCCCCCATGCTGCTCTGTGACAGTGAGGGGGTCTCCACAAGATCTGAAAGATTAAAAGTGCCAGTTTATCCTGCATGCACGTTCTCTCTCCTGCCACCTTATGAAGTAGGTGCCTGCTTCCCCTTCATCTTCTGCCATGATTATAAGTTTCCTGAGGCATCCCCAGACACGCAGAACTCTGAGTCAGTTAAACCTCTTTTGTTTATAAATTACCCAGTCTCAAGTAGTATCCTTATAGCAGTGTGAAAACAGGCTAATGCGAAGTATTGTTACTAACAGAGTGGAGTACTGCTATAAATGTAACCTGAAAATGTGGAAATAACTTTGGAACTGGGTAATGGGCAGAGATCGTAACAGTTAGGAGGGGTCAGAAGAAGACAGGAAGATGTGTGAAGTTTGCAACTTCCTGGAGACTTGTTGAATGGCTTTGACCAAAATGCTGATAGTGATATGGACTATGAAGTTCGGGCTGAGGTGGTCTCAGATGGAGATGAGGAACTTCTTGGGAACTGGAGCAAAGGTCACTCTTGCTATGCTTTACCAAAAAGAATGGCAGCATTTTGCCCCTGTCCTCTAGAGATCTGTGAAACTTTGAACTTGAGAGAGATGATTTAGAGTATCTGGTGGAAAAAATGTCTAAGCCACAAAGCATTCAAGAGGTGACGTTGCTGATTCTGAAAGTGTTCAGTCATATGCATTCATAAAGAGATGATTTGAAATTGGAAATTATATTTAAAAAGGAAGCAGACCATAAAAGTTCAGAAAATTTGCAGCCTGACCATGAGGTAGAAAGAAAAACCCATTTTCTGGGGGAGAAATTCAAGCTGGCTGCAAAAATTTGTATAACAGGAACCAAATGTTAATTGTCAAGACAATGGAGTAAATGTCTCCAGGGCATTCCAGAGATCTTCAAGGCAGCCTCTGACACCACAAACCTGGAGGCCAAGGAGGGAAAAATAGTTTCATGGACCTGGCCCAGGTCCCTGTTCCTCTATGCAGCCTCGGAACTTGGTGCCTTTCATCCCAGCCATTCCAGCTCCAGCTTTGGTAAAAGGGGCACACATACATCTCAGGCCATTGCTTCAGAGGCTTCAAGCCCCAAACCTTGGCAGCTTCCATGTGGTATTGGGCCTGTGGGTGTGCAGAAGAAAAGAATTGAGGTTTGGGAACCTCGGCCTAGATTTCACAGGATAGATGGAAATGCTTAGATGTCCAGGCAGAAGTCGGCTGCAGGGGCGAAGCCTTCATGGAAAACCTCTATTAAGGCAATGCAGAGGGAAAATGTGTTTTTGGAGTCCCCACACAGAGTTGCCATTGGGGCACTGCCTAGTGGAGCTATGAGAAGAGAGCCACTACCCTCCAGACCCCAGAATGGTAGATCCACTGACAGATTGTACTGTGCATGTGGAAAAGCTGTAGACACTCAACACTAGCCCATAAAATTAGCCACGGGGGCTGTGCCCTGCACAGCCATAGGGGTGGAGCTGCCTAAGGCCGTGGGAGCCCACCTCTTACATTACCATGTCCTGGGTGTGAGACATGGAGTAGAAGGAGATTATTTTGGAGCTTTAAGATTTAATGACTGCCCCACTGAATTTTGGACTTGTTTAGGGCCTGTGGCCCCTTTGTTTTGGCAGATTTCTCACATTTGAAATGAGAACATTTACGCAATGCCTGTACCATCATTATGTCTTGGAGGTCCTAACTTGCTTTTGATTTTACAAGCTCATGGGTGGAAAAGTCTTGCCTTGTCTCAGATGAAACATTGTACTTAGATTTTTGGGTAAATGCTGGAATGAGTTAAGACTTTGGAGGGACTATTGGGAAGGCATGAATGGTTTTGAAATGTGAAAAGGACATGAGATTTGGAAGGGGCCAGGGGCTCAATGATATGGTTTGGCTCTGTGTCCCCACCCAAATTTCATCTTGAATCATAATCCCATGTGTTAAGGGAGGGACCTAGTGGGAGGTGATTAAATTATAGGGGCCATTTCCCCCATGCTATTCTTACGATAGTGAGGGAATTCTCATGAGATTTGATAGCTTAAAAGTGACAGTTTCCTCTGTGCATGCTCTCTCTCTCTCCTGCAACCATGTGAAGAAGGTGCCAGCTTCACATCGTTGTGGAGCCCTTTGTCTTCTGCCATGATTGTAAGCTTCTTGAGGTTTCCTCAGCCATGCAGAACTATGAGTCAATTAAGCCTCTTTCCTTTATAAAATACAGTCTCAGGTAGTGTCTTTTTACCAGTGTGAAAATAGACTAATATACTATGTATCCTGAATACATATAGTTACCAACATATATGTACCCAAATGTACAAAGCAGCACTATTTTAAATGGCCAAAAATTGAAAACAATCAAAATGTTCAGCACTGGAATTGATAAATATATTTTCTCACCATTGAAAACTTCATGTTAATCAGAATAAAGTCAAGGCCTAATCACAAAAATATGATTAATCTCAGAAATATAAAATTGGTAGAAAAAATCCAGACACACAAAAATGTACATTCCATCTGATTTATTTATATATTGTACAATAGGAAAAACTAATGCATGGGGAAAGGGCACAATGATTAGAAGGAAGCAAGATGGGGGACTTATGAGGGCTTGGTAATGTTCTTTTGCTTGATTTCAGAGTGCTCATCACATGAGTGTGTTCAAGTTTAGATTTTTTTTTATCTGTGTAGATGAATATAAATAAATTTTGTACATGAATCTAATGTCAGTTATTGGGCTATAAATCTCTTTGCTAGGTTTATGTTTTCAATTTCTTCATATTTTCAACAAAAGCTTATTTTAAATTAACTATTAATAGCAAAATTTTTTCAAATGTGCATATAATAATATGATGAAACCTGTGATCCTATCATAAACCTTCAATAATTATAACCTTTGCCAATATTATTTAAATGTCTGTTTTTCCTCTATTTTTTAAAGCTCCTTAGTATGTAACAATTGGCATACATGAAATTGCACATAATTGTTATGTAAAGTTTGGTAAGTTTTGGCATCTATATGTATCAATGAAACCATAATCCATAAACAAGAAATATAAATATTTCTCACCACCCTAAATTTTCTTATGCCTTTTTGGAATCTCTCTGCTCTTGCCCAACAATACCAGCTACTACTGATCTGCTTTCTGTCACTGTAGATGAACTTGCATTTTCCAAAGATTTATATGAATAGAATCATACAGTATGTACTCCTTGTCTGGCTTCTTTTACTCTGCATAATGAATTTTTGACTTACCCATGCTGGTGCATGTATCAATAGTTCATTCCTTTTAATTGGTAAATAGCTTTCCATTGTATAGAAATACCAAAATTTGCTAATCCATTAATATGTTTAGGGACATTTGGATTGTTTACAGTTTGAGATTATTAGAAATGAAACTGCTATGAGCATTTTGTATAGACATAGATTTCCTTTTCTCTTGGATAAATACATAGGAGTAGAATTAGTAAACTATATGGTGAGTATATGCTTTAAGTTGTAAGAAACTGACAGACTATTTGCCAAACACTTTACCACTTTACAGTTGTTCAGCATATGAAAGTCACAGTTCCTCCACATCCTTGCCAACACTTGCTAAGCTCAGTCTTTTATAATTTTAGTCATTCTCTCAGGGGCACAGTGTTATCTCTTATAATTTTAATTTCTATATTCTTAACTTTAAAAAAATCATCAAGAGATTTGAGTAGAATTTTTATCTAATAGAATATGCTAATGGAAAACAAACACAAGAAAGATGCTCAACATTATTAGACATATAATTGAAATAGTATACCTCTTTTTCAGTTTGGCTTCTTTCACTTAGCATTATATGTTTTTCTCTGTGACTTTTCATAGCTTGATAGCTCATTTATTCTTATTGTTAAATAGTATTTCATTGTATGGTTATGCCACAGTTTGCATATTCATTCACCTACTGAAGAACATTTTTGTTGCTTCCAGCTTTTGGGAATTACAAATAAAACATCTATAAATGTTCACATGTAGGTTTTTTTTTGTTGGTGGATATAAGTTTTTGAATATCCTAAGTAAATATCTAGGAGTGAGATTACTGGATTGCATAGCAAAAGTATGTTTAGTTCTATAAAAAATTAGCAAACTTCTTCCATAGTGAATTCAATATGTGGCCTTTTAAATTATAGAAATCTAAGTATTTTTATCTTAATTTTTTCCCACTTTAACCCATGCTATTTAGAAATATCTTTATAGGCTGGGTGCAGTGGCTCATGCCTGTAATCCCAGCATTTGGCGAGGCTGAGGCGGGTGGATCATCTGAGGTCAGGAGTTCGAGACCAGCCTGGCCAACATGGTAAAACCCTGTCTCCACTAAAAATACAAAAATTAGCCAGGTAGTAGTGGCACGCACCTTTAATTCCAACTGCTCAGAAGGCTGAGGCAGGAGAATCACATTAGCCTGGGAGGTGGAGGTTACAGTGAGCCCAGATCGTGCCACTGCACTCCAGTTTGGGTGACAGAGTGAAATGTGCTCTCTCTCTCTCTCTCTCTCGATCTTTATAATTTACTAACTATATGGACTTAATTTTTTTCTTTTTCTTGTTAATTTTTTATTTAGTTAGATTGTGGCAACAAAACTTGATACTTCTTTGAAATTTGGACATATTTTACAAAATAGTATGTGGCAAATGTTTATAAATGTTATGTGTGTATATATTCTAATCATTTGGTATAGAATTTTATATATTCTAATCATTCGGTGTAGAATTTCAATACCATTTAGTATATGGTGTTGAATCAAGCTTGGTACTTATACTAAATACCATATAATATGTATGTGGTGTTGAATCAAGTTTGGTGCACCATATAATATATATATATTGTTGAAAAAAGATTGATACTTGTGTGTTTTCATTTTTTATATGCTTACTAATTTCTAAAACCTATGTAATCTATCAATAATTAAGAGATGTGTTTTGAAACCTAATACTATAAAGGTATATTTTTCAATGTCTCCTTAATGTCAAGCAGTGTTTTTTTCTTTTCCTATTTCATTATTACTCATTTATTTCAAGCTATTTTTATTGGTGCACACTAGTTTGGAATCGTTAGATTTTCTGAGGAGCTGAATTTTTGACATTATATAATAAGCCTATATTTTTCTAATATTTTTTCTTAATATTTACTTGGATCAGCAGTATAGCCAGTCTGGCTTTCTTTTTGTTAGTATTTGCCTGTTATATGTGGTTGGATATATTATTTGATTTTTATTTCTATGTTGCTCTTTCTCTGCTGCAGTATTGTTGCTTATATTTTCTTTTTTTTAAAATCAATTGCATTTTATTTTTATTATGTCTATTCCCCTTTTCCTCCTTATTGGTTTAGAATTTCAGTCCTTTTAGTGGACATCATTGAAAATTTACTGTGCATATTGAAGACTCTGGCCTTATCCAGCGGTATCTTAGGTCCAAGGCTTAGTATCCTAATTGCTGTGTTGCTAAATGTAACTGCCTTGTGGTTATTACTGTTCACTACCCCTAACTCATGCCTCAGTTTATAGAATTTCCTTGGACTAATTATGACACATGATTTGCCCAGATTTTTTTTAAAGAAAAGAAATGAGAATGTCTTAAGCAGGTGAGTATGGGATCTTGCCAATTCCCTTGAACACTTGATATCATTCAGAAGAACATTTGCTCTCAGCAAAATTGGTATGCAACAATGCATTCTGTAGTGTTCCATTAGTTAGAGTTAGTTTTATTAGGGAGTGCCTCTTAGGCAAGCCACCATGTGCTACTAGAAATAGAAGAAATTAATAGATGCTTTATTACGTGGCATTTGTGCCCCTCTCAATCAATTGTAGGCATTCTTGATCGAAGAAAACTTGGTCATTAGCTACCAAACCAGTTGACTTTTTAAAATAGTGTTTATTTCTTCTTCTTGTCTAATTATATTAAAATTTCTAAAGCAATGTTAAATAACTGTGTTGATTACGAATATCTTTGACTTGTAGATTCTGGAATTATCATTGATATACATAATATTGGCTCTTGGCTTGAAATCAAATATAATATTTAAAATGTATGATTTTTTTAAGTAGGAGACTATTCTTGACATTTATTTTTATGCAACTTTGGCTATTTTTTAATTTTAAAAATTAATTAATTGATTATTTTTATTGTGGTAAGAACATTTTACATGAGATCTACCCTTTCAACACATTTTTAAGCATACAATACAGTATTGTTAACTATAGGCATGATGTTGTACAACCGATTTCCAAAATTTGTTCAGCTTGTGTAAGTGAAACTTCATACCCATTGAATAGTACCTTGCCATTTGCCCCTTTTCCAGTCCCAAGCAACCCCCCACCACCATTCTACTCTCTCCCCCTCATTCTACTCTCAAAAGACTCTATAAGTCTATTTTATTTCTCATATAAGTGGGGATCATACGGTATTGTCCTTCTGTGACTAGCTTTAGCATCATGTCCTCTAGGTTCATTCATGTTTTTGCATATTATGGGATTTTCTTCACTTTTAAGGCTGAATAATATTCCAGCCTTAATAATAATAATATGTACGTACCACATTTTCTTTATCAATTCATGACCAGGTGGTTATACTGGTAAATCTACCCAACATTTAAGGAAGAATAAACACCAATCCTTCTCAAATTCTTCTAAAAATATTGAAGAAGAGAGAATACTTTCAAACTTATTTTATGAGGCTAGCATTATCCTGATACCCAAACCAGATAAAGATACTAAAAGAAAACTATAGGCCAATATTCCTGACTAACCTAGATGCAAAATACTCAACAAAATATTAGCAAACTAAATCTAATTGCACATTAAAAGGATTATGCACAACAAAGGAGATTTATCCATGAACAGTAAGGATTCTTCAACATATGAAAATCAATTAACATGATATACCACATTAACTGAACCCCAGAACCACTCATTAGCTCAATATATGCAGAAAAAGCATTTGGAAAAATTCAGTACCCACTCATGATAAGAAAGAAAATCTCTCAATAAATGAGGAATAGAAGCAAGTTACCTCAACATTATAAAGACCATATATGAAAAATCCACAGCTGACATGATACTTAGTGGTGAAAAACTGACAGCTTTTCCTCTAAAGATGGGGAACAAGGCAAGGATGCCCATTCTTATCACTTTTATTGAACGTGGTACTGGAAGTTATAGCCCAAACAATAAGTCTCTTGGATTATTTTTTACATTTCTTGCTAAGGATTTGGAATAATATAATTATTATTATATTTATGTAAACCTTGTGGGTTTAAAGGGTCAGAAATTTAGAGAGGGCTTGAATCAATTACTGGGCTCCCCACACTGTGACCTGAGGTTCTTTCATATTTCTAAGGGCACAGAGATTTGCTTATATTTGACCAAGAGCAAAGAGGTTTAGAATATTTTAATAACAAGTAGTTCCCAAAAGAGTAGGGCCAGTGGAAAGTTTTCATCTTTTGTCTCCTATGACAATAATCTCTCCAAAATTCTACTTCTGCTGTAAACCCACTATCATTCTTAAATTGGCCAGAATATTTTATCACCCTTTGAAAGCAAATACTTTATAATGTAAATCACATGCAAACAATATCATTACCCTTCAGCACACCACATCTATTTCCTCTGATTCACTGGTTTTACTCTCAGTTCACCTGTGATCTCTGTCCTAGGGTGGCACACCAAGATTTCTAAAAGTAAATGTGGAATCCATTGAAGATTTTATTAGTTTTTGTCAGTAAAATAAAGTAGTTTGAAATAAAGCCACTGTATCATCCAATTCCATAAATTTTATTTTGCTACATATGAAGGCAAATTTTAGGTGCCTGCTAGTAAGAGAAAGGTTGTGCTACACCAGCGTGTACATCTCACAAGGCTCATAATTACATTACATGTGGCATGTGGAAGGTAAATATTTTGCAGCAGTCACTAGTTAGCTCTTTTAAAGTTCTGTTTCTGAAAGAAAAAAACCTTTAAATGTTCTGAAATTAAAGATCTTTAAAATATCTTTTTATTTCTAAAATTAATTTTGATAATATTTTTAACATTCAAAACTTGAGTGTCACCCCAATAATATCAATTATGTAGACACCACTTTTACATTAGTTGTAATTATTACCAGGGGATTTAATATCAAGAAATGAAAGGTTGCTTCCAAATCTTAGCTGTTGTAAACAGTGTGGATACTGGATTGTTTGTAACTCATACAATAAGTGCTTGAGGGGGATGAAAACCCCATTCTCTATGAGTTCACATTGCAGGCCTCTATCAAAATATCTCATGTGCCCCATAAATAAATACACCTACTAAGTACCCACAATTCTTTTTAAATAATAAAAAATTGTAAAAATGAAAGTTTTTATGAATTTATGAGTTGTAGTTCACTTTCATTTTCTCAAAGCATGAAGGCAAGAATAGTCATTTTTAGTTAGGCTTCATCAACAATCCATAACCTGGGTAAAATATTTGGTTTGTTGAAAATAACAATGGCTTTGCATCTAGGAGTCTCAAATTTAAAGCCTGGTTTTGCTACTTACCAGTTATCTCTGGTAAATCACGTAACCTTTCTTATGTTTACTTTTCCTCATTTGTAAGTGTGGATGATGAAAACTACTCTGCAAATAGTTTAAAAATTTGTAATAATATATGTGAACATTTGACATAGGGTCTTGGAAAACACTGAAAAATACAGTTATTATATATGTGTTTATATTACTTGAGGTTGCTTATGCATTTTTCAGTTTACACCACTCTTGATAGGTTTGGCACCTTTATACATGGAATGCCAGAGCTAAAAAGACCTTAGAAATTATGAGTTGCCACTAACTTCCTAATTTTTCAGTTAGGGAAACTGTCTCTGTCCCATTAGAGCTATTGAAGGCCACTTATAGTGAATGAATAGCACAGTTAATAGTAGAAGATCTCAAATCCCTGGCACTAATTCCTGCACTATTTCTACCTGCCAGTACATTTTTCTAGTTTCCCCATAGAAAAAAAAAATCAGTTGATTAAGTTTTTCCTCTAATAGCCTCCACTCTTCCTACCTAGTAGAATTATGTTCAGGTCACCGAACAGGGACACTTGGCTATTTGCTAGAAGATAGTTTTGTGTTTGTTTCATTGTTTTGTGTGTTGTGGTCAGTTGAAGCTCAAAGATTACATTTTGTGATGATTTTCCTAGTTTTACTTTTTCTTAAATTATTAATTTGGAAGAATTTAAACATGGTGAAGATCAGTGTGTCCTCTAGCTTTCTACTGAAAAAAATTTTAAGCATTAGTGATCCATTTTTTACAATTTCATTTTGACTAAAAATCATGAGAAAATCAGTGCTTTTACTGAAGATCTTTCATGTGGCTCATCCAGAAATAATACTTTATTACTGTGTGTTTGATTTCATAAAGTTAAACTCACAATGAAAATAGTTTGAATGTCCTTTTACTAGGGGGAATCACGTTATGTGTTGAATATTACAAAACTGCTTTCATTAGAACCCTATTTCTATTCCCAAAGACCATATAATTCTGATTGAGGATTGTAAGGCTTCCCATTTGTTTCCTAACTCATTGTAACATAGTATCTCAGTATGAGAGATTATCAGGGCATATAAACCTCTTCTGAAGGAGACATATCATAAATTTGATAATTGTTTCCCATTTATAAAGACAGATGCTCTGAGAGATTGATTGTAGCTGTCCTTATAGTTCTATCTGTCATAAAGAGAAGAATTGCGGAAGCGTCTAAAGCCAGATGGATTAAAGAACGTAAACTGAGCCTTACCAATTTAAATGGGTGACTGTTCTAACTTAATTCTCCATATATAGTAAATGAGTAAAGTAAATATACTATATTAAAAAACAAACAAATCTAAATTTATTAGAGATGTAAAAGCTAAAGAAATTAATATTACCACATTCAAAACATGAGAATCACACCATATTGGGATTCAGGGAAAATTCAAGTCTACTATTAATTCTTTCGATCATATTTTCTACATTAACCTTAATTTTGCTAACATCCTCTGTTTCCAACATATTACTGAAGAAACACCAGTTGCCCGTTAAGACAGTACAATGTCAATATATAGTTTGCTTACTTCCAATAGCATCACTGATAAAATTGAAAACTTGATGGTAACTATTAACATTAATGATATGGCAGAACTGTAAATCATTACAACCAAATACGTATGCATGAGAACAAATATGAAAAACAGCTTGAACAAATGAAATTGTAACAATTTTTTCTTAATACTGTAATTTTAGCCTCTGAGCTGATAACAATTACATTCACCTGAGAAAATTTATAATAGATTATTGAACCAAACATTTTAAAGAGATCTCTGCCAGCAAATAATGTATTAATCTCATTTAATTCTCATATACTCTGTGATAAGCACTATACTACCTTACAAATAAAGGAAGAGACTCAAAGAGCTTAAATGACTTACTCAATTTCATGCATGTAGGATTTGAGCAAAGTCTAATGAACTCTGTAGTCCAAAGAGTAAAAGTTTGAATTATGTGAAGAAAATAACTGCGTGATAGTAAGATGGCAAGTAGTTTAACTTTTAAGTGATAACTGTTTTAAATTCCCCCAAATTAATTCCAGCAAATTGTCATTTGATCTTGCACATTCTTTTTGCTTTCTTTTCTCTCATAGCTAAGCTTCTAGATTCTAGAACGTGTCCTGTCTAGTGTTGTTTTCACTTCCTCACCACCAGTTTACTCCTCTTCTTATTGGCCCTCCATCTTTTGCTTCTGCCATGGCTTGCAACTGCCTCATCTGCAGATGAACAATGATCGTTAATTGCTGAATTCTACCAGCTCTTTTCAATTCTTATTCTTGTCTAACCTGACTCAGGTAGTACTTAACTCTTGAGATCCAACTTCCTCTGGCTTTCCTAACTTGACCCAGGTAGTACTTAACTCTTGAGATCCAACTTCCTCTGGCTTTCCTAACTTGACCCAGGTAGTACTTAACTCTTGAGATCCAACTTCCTCTGGCTTCCCCAGACTGTGGATGCCAATTGGCCAAATTCATAAGAATAATCTGTATTTCATTTTTATACATTTTATACAGGATTCCTTCTTGCTTATTCTGATTACAGCAAAGCTATTTCTTTGGTGGAATAGCTTCTTCCTGACTTCATTGACTTTGGGAGTTTAGTTTACCCAGTCAGATAATCACAGTGCTTGGACTAAGAAGTGGCCAATCTGAGTGAATTGGTGTATTCTTTGATATTTTTTAATAATGAAGCAGAAAGAGGAGCACCTCATTTTTCCTCCAGGCCACTAAGCTGGAAGAAAGTCTACGTCTGCTAGCAGTCGTCTGTCACCACTCCCCTCCAAATAGGAGTCTGTCTTTCTCTCTCTCATAGTGTATAAAGAAAGCCATTTGCAGATAAACAGAATAAAGCTAACATATACAGAAAGCTGAAACTAGAATTGTAGAGGGAATAAAAAATATGCTGTGGACACAATATTTGGCCCTGAATCCTTTTCTGTCCATCCCAGTTTTGTCAGTGATAAAGCCCATATTTGCCTAAAGTGGCTCCAGTTGTTTATTTGCATTTTGAAGAGATTTGACCCATCTACCTACTACTCACTGCTACTGGTTTCCTTCTTAGACCCTTGATATCTGTGGGAAGGTGATAGTCCCAAATATCCCAGAACACTGGAACTGCTAAAAATGATGTCTCACAGCTATGCTGTGATGTGTGAAGGAGTAGGAGAATCTTCTTGGCTCTTTCTCACTTTCTTATCTGGACATGAAAAGAAACAGCTGGGTTCTCCTGTTCAGAGTTCCCGATGAAGAAAACTTTGGCTTCTGTAGCTACCTCTCTCTTGATAGGGTGCATATGTGAAGAAAGGCCTCTTTGCTTTTGTTTAGCCAAAAGCCCTTGGATAAGCCTTCTCATATACCTTCCTACCAGACTTCTCAGACAGTCCTGCATTCATTTGAGTCCTGGCCCTGCTACACACAGTTTATTCTTTTCCCCTTTGAGCAATCCTCCTTCTGTTTATGTGTTGCATTACTTGGTTTTATCTCTTTGTTTTCTGGGTTCTTCTTCCTAGAGAACTATACTCTGTTCTTTGTTTTCCTTTGAAGGTTGTTGTCCCATGGCTCTGTCTTTAATCCATTTTTATTTTCACTTGGCCTCCTAGCCGGGCAAACTCATTGTGCTCTATGTTATTAGATACTGCCTATAGACAAGTATCTTATACATTTTTATCTGTAACTCAGATCTCTGTCCTGAACTCCAGACCCTCAAATTTACCTACTTGCTGTACGTCACCTACTGAGTATTCTATGAGTACCTTGATTTTACCCTTATTAAACGTGATATCATCTTCACCTTCTTTCCCTCAAGTTCCCCCTTCCACCAGTAGATCATACAATTCATTAAAACAAAACAAAACTTGAGGGACACATCCAGATTTTCTTTCTCTCTTCAGATTTATCATCTATGTGTCTCTAAAATGCATCTTTTTCCTGAATATTCTTCAGCATGTTAAGAAAGGCAGGTGGTGTGGGAGGTAAGGGATCACAAATGTCTTTTACATGTATTTTCAAATCCCATTTTCTAGATTAATTTTCTTTTTAACAAGCAAGTCTTTACATTTGGATCTTTAATTTATCTCAGTTTTTGCTATAATATATAACCTTCCACTTGTTATTTGAGAGCACTATTAAGAGGTATCTTGCAGATTCTATCATTTTATTTTTCTTTTACTCTTCTTTTTCTTAACATTCTGGGAAAACTTTTCCAATGCTTTTCCTAACTGCTTACACAACCACTTAATATATGCCTTTCCGTGTCTTAAAAATAAGTACTCTTCTGACCAAACTGACCTCCCACCATGCATGGAGGACATATGTGGGTGTGAACCAGAGGCCCAACCCAAGTGAATAAGGTTTAGTGCATGTTGTAGTCTTCTTCCCATCCTCCTATTTCCCCCTCGCCATATTTATAGTGCAAAAAGTGGGCAAAAGACATAGTTTATTTTTTAGCTTTGTTTTTTAAAGTCTTTTGTCTACACACACATACAGAGAAATAACATGGGAATAATGTTAATATAAGGAATTCCAGAGGGCCAAAGAAAGGGTTAGAGGAAATAAAAAATATTATTTTACTTTGCATTACTTAATTTCATCATTTTGGGTTATGAAGCATGGTGTTGTGGTCTATGAACATGGGACAGAGAATCAGGAAAGTTTCTTAACTAATGCTGGCTTTGAAAGTGAACTCTCTGTGGGTGGCCATGCACAAATTACCTGATATCTTCATTTTATTTACTTTATGACTTCTAGTCTACATGGAGATCATTAGTTTGAGTGACAATTTAGCTAAATAAATAATACAACAAGGTTTAGTTGGAAATCAAATGCTTAGCTTTTTAGAATCATCATATATTTAAATTGTTACTGATAGGTCACCTCAAATACCACAAAATGAATGGGAAGATGAACACTATGCAAGTACTCATTAAAAACATCCCCAGATGCTGGAGGAAATGCCATGGAATCAAGGAATAACTTCTTTTGTGGTAGAAAATTTTTCTTTCAGAGTATAGACACTGCTTGTGCTGGGTTTCTTAATTTTACTGGATATCATCCTTTTCTTGGGCTGTTTGATCAAGTTTAATTTTCTCAGTGCAACATTTCTTAGAGCAAATATGATCTGCTCAATAAAATATTTTCCAAAGCTAGATAAATGCCTTCCAGCAAGTACATTAGCATTCAATATATTTTACCAGAGGCTAAACATTTATATTCTAAAGTTTTTTACCCCAGTGAAAAAGAAAATCCTAAAAATCTCAACTACCAAACATAGCTTTGTAATAAGATCAATGGGCAAATGGAATCAGGTTCAGTTTGCACTAATCCTATGTATATTTATCAAGGGTATGTCTAATGAACTTTAGTACTAATAAATTATAACCAATTTATTTATTTCATCAGTTCACTACTATATTTCTTTCTTGCTTGCTTCTCCTCTTGTCTTCTCCTCATATTTGGTAGAATATATTTTATTGAATATCTAGTTTCAGATTATCTGAGTTCAAACATAGAATTTTGGATATTGAGTACTTTTGATTGTGTAGTGGATATAACTAAGCACTTGTTTTTGTTATTGGCTGCATATTTAGAATGTAATTTCTGAATTTGTTGATAGGCATATTGCTTTAGTTTGTTTTCTGCTGCTATAACATAATACCGTAGAGTGGGTAATATATAAAGATAGGAGATTTATTTGCCTCAGAGTTCTGAGAATAAGTCCAAGATCAAGTAAGTGGCTGCATCTGGTAAAATCCCTCTTGCTGTGTCATATATGATGGAAAGCATCACGTGGCAAGGAAGCATGCTTGTGGCAGAGAGAATGAGAGCTGAACTTTATCTTTGTATCAGCAACCCACTCCAGCAATAACCCAATCCCACCATAATGGCCTTCAGGCATTCATGTGGGCAGAGCCCTTATGATCCAATCACCTCTGGAAGGTCCCATTCTTAATGCTGTCACAATAGCAATTAAATTTCAATATGAGTTTTGGAGTGGATATTCAAACCATAGCATATATGTTTGCTATAAAAACACCAGTTTTCAAGCAAATGTACCCATTTTAAATACCCACCAGAATCATTTGAGAGTTCTAATTGTTCAAAATCCTTACTACATTTGGTCTAGTCAATAATTTTAGCACTATAATAAATATGTAGTGATATTAAACTTGGTATTAATTTGCATTAATGACTGCAACTTAGATGACAAATGATATTGAACTTATTTCCATATACTTATTGATCACTTGGATATATTTGTGAAGTTCCTTTTGAAGTCTGCTCATTTTTTCTATTGTATTGTATTTATTTTCCATAGTTATCAAAAAACATCCCCAAATGCTGGAGGAAATGCTCTAGAATTTAGGAATAACTTCTTTTTTTTTTTTTTTTGAGACGGAGTCTCGCTCTGTTGTCAGGCTGGAGTGCAGTAGTGCAATCTTGGCTCACTGCAACCTTTACCTCCCGGGTTCAAGTGATTCCCCTGCCTCAGCCTCCAGAGTAGCTGAGACTACAGGCACGTGCCACCACACCCAGCTAATTTTTGTATTTTAGTAGATTTGGGGTTTCACAATGTAGGCCAGGATGTTCCCGGTCTCCTGATCTGTGATCCGTCTGCCTCGGCCTCCCACAGTGCTGGGATTACAGGTGTGAGCTACCTCGCCTGGCCAGGAATAACTTCTTTTGTGGTAGAAAAGTTATATTTCAGAGTATAGACATTTCTTGGGTTGAGTTTCTTAATTTTACCGGATATCATCATTTTCTTGGGCTGTTTGATCAAGTTTGATTTTCTCAGTGCAAAATTTCTGAAAGCAAATACGATCTGCTCAATAAAATATCTTCTAAAGCCAGATGAGTGCTTTCCAGCAAGGACAACTTGCCTTCCAGCAAGTATAATTACTGGTTTATAGGCATTACATGTATTAATATTATTATTTTGTCAGATAGGTATAATAAAAGTTTAATATCTCAAACTTTTTATGAGAAGTGCTATTTATATATTGTTTAAGAAATAGGTGCCCATAATGACAATAATATTCTATATTTTCCTATGACAGTCTTGTTTTATGTTTCATGTTTAGGTTTTGATGGTCTTTAAATATAAGATTTTTATATATGTATTATGTATGAATATAGATTAATTTCTTTTTATATGGATATCCAATTGACCCAGAACAACTTATGAAAAAGATCATCCTTTATACATTGAATTGCAATAGTTTTATCAAAGCCATCTAAATATTATTGAGTGAGTGTATTTCTAAACTCTCTAATTTGTTCCATTTGTTTACCTTTTGTTACATTAATACCTCACCAGCTTAATTATTTTTAGCCTTATAAAAGCTGTGATATTTGGTAGTATACGCTTTTCTGTTTAGTTTTTCTTCTTTAATATTTTCTTGACTATATAAAGTCCTTGCATTTCTATTTACATTTTAGAATAAAACTGTCAATTTACACTTAATAACAGGCTGGCATTTGGTTAGAGATTATATTGAATTCAGGGAGATTGCATTTTATCAATATTGTGTTTTTCAGTCAATATATAGAGTATATCTATTTGGGAAAAAGGCTTGCAATGTTTCTATATATGTAATCTTAGGTAATGGATTCTTTTAGATGTTATTGTAAATGATATTACTTTTTAATTAAATTTCATTTTTCAATTATGTCTAGTATAAAGAAATGGAGATGACTGATTACTGGAAACAATTATTTGTAAATTTTCTTATTTTTAGTAGTTTATAGATTCTTGTAAATTTTCTGCAGAGACAATTAAGTTGTCTTTGAGTAATGATTTTCATGCCTATCTTTGTACATTTATATTTTTTCTGGCTTTATTGAACTGCTTTGAAACTCCAATGAAATGTTGAATAAAAGTGATGATAATTGGTATTATTTTCTTATCCTTGTTCAATTGCATTAAAACTTTACCATCAACTATATGTTTTTTGTAGGCTTCTTTATCAGAGTAGGAAAATACCCTTCTGTTCCTCATTTACTGAATTAAACAAATCATGAACAAGTATAAAATCTTATTAAGAGCTCTTTTATTCAATATACTAAAATCATCAAATGGGTCCTCTTTTATTAACAGGTGTAAAATTTTACTAAATGCTTTTTTCCACATTCCATTGAAACTGTCATAAAATTTTTCTATTTTTTTTAACTTGATCATTACATTGATTGATTTTTAAAACAATTAACCAAACTTATAATCCTGGCAAAAACTCCAATTAGTTTTATATTTAAAAACTATGATTTTTAAATATACTACTAGATGGAATTTAATAATATTTTGGGTAGGATTTTTCCATTTAGATTCATGAAACATATTGGACTATGCTTTTACAGTCCTACATTGTTATTGCCAGGTTTAGCATCAGAGTTATGCTGGCCTCATAAATTCAGAAATTTTTCCTTCTGTTTTCTATTTTATGGATAATTTTTTGTTAGAATGTATTTTTTTCTCTTCATTACATATTGGAAAGCATTTTCCAGAGATATCATCTAGATCTAAAGATTACTTTGTAAGAAAAGCTCAAAATTACATGTTTTTAGTAGAGATTGGACTATTCATATTTTCCATTTTTGTGAATTATTACTTGTGGTTTTTCAAGCAATTTGTCCTTTTTTTTCCAAATTACCAGCATCAAAGTGTTAATAATATCCTTTATTTTCTTCTAAATTCTGTAGGAACTGTAATGATACCTATTTCACGTTGTTATTATTGATAATTTGTGTTCTCTGCCTCCTTTTCTCTTGATCAGATTGGCAGAGTTTCAGTTATATTAATATTATAATAAACATAGATAAATTAATAAATATTAATTTTATTATATGTAAAATATATACCATATTTAATGTTAATATATTAATGTATCACAATAATATTTTTAAAGTTTTTGCTTTTGTTACTTTTTTTATTGTGTGCTTATTTTCTAGTGAATTGACTTTTGGGCCTGTATTGATTGTCTGTTTTTCATCTGCTTTCTTCGTACCTACTCTTCTGTTACTAGCTTTTCAAAATGAAAGATTAGATCAATAATTATCAATATTCTTTCTTACTCAAAATATTTACTTCAAGTCTCATTATATCTTCTTGCTTGTAACTAGGATCATTTTTTTTTATTATTACTTGAAAGACCTAGTTTTTATTTCTTTAGCACAGGTCTGCGGTGAAGAATTTTCTCAGCCATTGTTTTGAAAAATACCTTTATTGGGTCGGGCACAGTGGCTCACACCTGTAATCCCAGCACTTTGGGAGGCCGAGGTGGGTGGATCACCTGAGGTCAGGAGCCAACATGGTGAAACTCTGTCTTTACTAAATATACAAAAAAAAAATAGCTGGGCTTAGTGGTGTGTGCCTGTAATCCCAGCTACTCGGGAGGCTGTGTGCCTGTAATCCCAGCTACTCAGGAGGCTGAGACAGGAGAATCTCTTGAACCTGGGAGGTAAAGGTTGTGGTGAGCTGAGAGTGTGCCACTGCACTCCAGCTTGGGGACAACTCTGTCTCAAAAAAAAAAAAAAAGCCTTTATTGTATCTTCATTTAAAAACAATTTTTAGGGAAGAAGATGGAGCAAGATGGCTAAATAGAAGCCTCCGGTAGTCCCCTCTACAGGAACAACAAATTGAACAACTATTCAAACAAAAAGCACCTTCATAAGAATAAAAAATCAGCTTAGGTACCAATTTGGCCACAGTGGGTTAGAACACTAATCCATCATGTTCTTGCCCATCATGGCCAAAATTGGGCCTAAGGGGTCCCAATTCCTGGCCTCAGCTCTTAGATTGAATTTCTAGACCTGGCCTGGGCCAGCAGAGAGCCCACTGCCTTAAAAGGACAGTACCAGACCTGACAACATTCACCACAAGCTGACTGAAGTGTCCTTGGGCCTTACAGGAACATCAGCAGTAACCAGGCAGTACTTACTGCAAGCCTGGGGTAGTGGTGACCAAGGGGGAGAAACTCTTCTATTTGTTGAAAAAGTAGGCAAGAGTGGGAAAGATTTTGTCTTGTGGCTTGGGCACCAGATGAGCTGCAATAGAATAGAGCATCAAGTAGATTCCTAAGATTTCTGAGTCCAGGCCCTGGATCCCAGCTGGCATCTCTGGATCCACCCAGGGCTGTGGGGAACTCACTGCCCTGAGGGAAAGGACAAATGCCTGGTTGGCTTTACCATTGGCTGATTGTAGAGTTCTAGAGTCTTGAGTACACATAGATGGTACGTAGGCAGTGGTTACCATGGGCCTTGGGTGAGACTCAGTGCTGTGCTGGCTTTGGATCTGATCCAGTGCAGCCCCAGTAATGGTGGCCACAAAGGGGCTTGTGTCACCCCTCCCCCAGCTCCAGGTAGCTCAGCACAGAGAGAGAGAGAAACTGTTCTAAAGAAAGCAAGGGAATAAACAAGAACCTCTGTCTGATAATCCAGAGAATTCTTTTGGATTTTATCCAAGACTACCAAAGTAGTACCTCTACAAGTCTGCAAGAGCCACAGTGTTACAGGGCCAGGGGCACAGCCTAATGCAGATATGGCTGCAGTGACCACACACTTAGATCACAACACCCAGCTCTCTTTGAATGCCAGGAAAGCCTTCCCAAGAAGGATAGACATAAAGAAGCTTAGACTGTGAAAAATATAATAAATACCTAAGTCTTCAATGCCCAGGCACCAACAAATATCCTCAAGCATAAAGATCATCCAGGAACATGAGCTCACCAAATGAACTAAATAAGGCATCAGAGAAATCCTGGAGAAAGAGATATGAGGACTTTTCAGACGGAATTCAAAGTAGCTGTTTTAGGGAAGTTCAAAGAATTACAGGGTAACACAGAGAAGGAATTTAGAATCTTAGATAAATTTAACAAAGAGATAGAAATAATTAAAAATAAGCAGAAATTGTGGAGTTGAAAAATGCCAGAGACATACTGAAGAAATCATCAGAGTCTCTTAATAGCAGAATTGATCCAGTAGAAGAAAGGATGAGTGAGTCTGAAGACAGGCTACATGATAATACACAGTCAGAGGATCCAAAAGAAAATAATAAAAATGAAGCATGTCTACATTATCTAGAAAACAGCCTGAAAAAGACAAATCTAGAGTTATTGGCCTTAATAGGGCAGAGAGAAAATTTGGGGATAGAAAATTTATTCAAAGGAATAATAACAGAGAAGTCTAAAGAAAGATATCAATATCAATATTCAAGGAGATCAATCATCTTCCTATTTCCCCTACCCCCCAGCCTCTGTAACTACTATTCTCTATGAAGTTTATTTTAAATTCCATGTGTAATTGAAGTTATAAAGCATGAAGCAGATTTAGCCCAAATTATAAAACTTCAAGATATTTAATAAACTCCAATGGTCAAAGATAAGGAAAGTATCCTAAAAGAAACAAGAGAAAAGAAACAAATAACATACAATGGAGATCCAGTATGTGTGGCAGCAGACTTCTCAGTGAAAACCTTACAGGCCAGGAGAGGATGGCATGACATATTTAAAGTGCTTAAGGAAAAAAAAAAACTTTTATCCTAGAATATTATATCTTGTGAAAATATCCTTAAAACATGAAGGAGAAATAATTTCTCAGACAAACAATATCTCTTTAGTTATAATGGCTTATATCTGAAAGACAATAATAAATACTGGTGAGGATGTGGAGAAAAAGAAACCCTTTTATGCTGTTGGCGAGAATGTAAATTAGTACAACCTCTATGGAGAACAGTTTAGAAGTGCCTCTAAAAACTGAATATACAGCTATCATATGATCCAGCTGGGTATATACTCAAATGGAAAGAAATCCATATATTGAAGAGATATCTGCGCTTTCATGTTTATTGCAACATTATTCATAATAGCAAAGATTGGGAAGCAACCCAAATGTCCATCAACAGATGAACAGATAAGGAAAATGTGGTAGATATACACAATGGGGTACTATTCAGCCATAAATATAGAATTAGATCCTGTCATTTGTAACAACGTGGATGGCACCAGAAGTCATTATGTTAAGTGAAATGAACCAGGCACAGAAAGACAAACTTCACATGTCCTCACTTATTTGTGGGAGCTTAAAATTAAAACGTGAATTCATGGAGATGGTTGGAAGTCTGGTTGCAAGTATGGTTCTCAGAGGCTGGGAAGGGTGTTTCAGGGGTGAGAGATGGGGGAAGTGGGAATAGTTAATGGCATGAATGAAAATGTAGTTAAATGCAATGAATAAGATCTAGTGTTGGCCGGGCATGGTGGCTCATGCCTGTAATCCAAGCACTTTGGAGGCCATCGTGGGTGGATCACCTGAGGTCGGGAGTTCAAGACCAGCCTAACCAACATGGTGAAACCCTGTCTTAAAAAAATAAATAAATAAAAAATAAAAGAAAAGATCTGGTGTTTAATATTAATAGCACAACAAAATGACTACAGTCAACAATAATTTACTGTATATTTGAAAACAACTAAAAGAGTATAATTGGATTTTTTTTTGTAACACAAAGAAAGTAAAAATGCTCTAGGTAATGACTACCTCATATACCCTGATATGATTATTATGCATTATATGCCTGTATCAGAATATATCATTTACCCCATAAATTTATATACCTACGATGTACCCACAAAAATAAAAAATACAATTTTTGTTTTATAATAAATTGATGTTTTATTGTATATATTTATGGGGTACAAAATGATTTTATGATTTATATTGTTTTATGAATATGATATAAGATAATTACATCAAGATAATTAAGATAATTAACATTTCTACTACCTCAAATACTTATTATTTTTCATGGTTAGAATATTCAAAGTGTACTCTCTTAATGATTATGAAATGTACCATATATCAATATACTATTATTAATTATATTGACCATGCTGTGCAGTATGTCTCAAAATAAAGTTTATTCCTCTATTTAACTGAAACTTTGTATTCGTTGACCATCATCTCCCTATTTCCCCTAGCCCCAGCCTCTGTAACTACCATTCTATATTGTTTTCTATGAGTTTAATTATTTTAAATTCCACATATAATTGAGAATCTTTTTCCATTTTCTATGGAAAATTCAATTAAGCATAAATATAGAACTTTTAACATTACAATCAATGAATTATGGAAGGCTACTCCTACAGGAAAACCCTTTTTTTTTTAAGAATTTTTTTCTTTTTTAATAAAAAATTTATTTTATTTTATTATACTTTAAGTTCTGGGATACATGTGCAGAACGTGCAGGTTTGTTACATATGGTTACATGTGCCATGGTGGTTTGCTGCACCCATCTGTATTAGGTATTTCTCCTAATGCTGTCCCCTCCCCAAACCCCCACACCTCTGGACGGACCCCAGTGTGTGATGTTCCCCTCCCTGTGTCCATGGTATTTGTCCTTCTGTGCCTGTCTTATTTCACTTAACATAATGTTTTCCAATTCCAATCACATTGTTGCAAGTGACAGAATTTCCTTCTTTTTAAAGGCTGACTAGTAGTCCATTGTGTATATACAGCATATTTTTCTCATCCATCTGTCTGTTAATGGATATTTAACATGGTTTCATGACTTGGGTGTTGTGAATAGTGCTTCAATAAATGTAAGAGTGCAGATCTTTTTCGTTGTCTCTAACTGACAGCTGATCCTAAATCTTTTGGGTAAATACCCAGAAATGAAATTGCTGGGTCATATGGTAATTCTGTTTTTAGTTTTTTGAGGAATCTTCATACGGTTTTCCATAATGGTAATTTACTTTCCTACAAACAGTATGCAATGGTTCTCTTTTCTCCACATCCTTGCCTATACTTTTTATCTTTCATATTTTTGTAATAGCTATTCTGACAGGTGTGAGGAGGTAGCTTCACTGTGGATTTAATTTGCATTTCCCTGACAATTGGTTATGTTGGACTTTTTTTTGTGTATTTGTTGTCTGTTTGTATTTGTTCTGAGAAAGTTCTGTTCCAGTCTTTTGCCTATTTTTAAAAATTAGGTTGTTTTGTTGCTATTACATTAAGTTCCTTATATGTTCTAGATAGTAAACCCTTATAGAATGTATGGCCTGCAAATATTTTCTCCCAGTTTGAAGGTTGTCTCTCTCCTCACATGGTTACTTGTTTCCTTGGCTGTGCAGAAGCTTCTAAATTTGGTGTAATTGTATGTGTCTATTTTTGCTTTTGTTTGATTTGGGGTCAAATCCAAAAAATCATTGCCCAGGCCAATATTGTGTAGTTGTCGTTCTGTTTTCTTCTTGTAGTTTTAGAGTTTCTAATCTTAAGTTTAAATACTTAATCTATTTTTAGTTGATTTTTATACATGGTATAAGATAAGGTTCAATTTTATTCTTTTGCATGTAGATATCCAGTTGTCCCAAAGCCATTTATTAAAGAGACTGTTCTTTTCTTTGTATTCTTGGTATCTTTGACAAAAATCAATTGAGCATACATGTGTGGGTTTATTTCTGCACTCTTTATTCTGTATCATTCTCAATGTGTCAATTTTGATGCCAGTATCGTGCTGTTTCAATTGCTATAGCTTTGGAGTATAGTTTGAAATAAGCTAGTGTCATGCCTCCAAATTGGTCCTTTTTGCTAATGATTGCCTTGGCTATTAGGGATTTTTTTGTTTAGTTTTATATGAATTTTAGTATTTTTTTATTGATTTGAAAAGTGACATTGGAAATTTGTCAAGTATTGCACTGAATTTGTAGATTGCATTATATATTATTGTATAGGCATTTAAAAAATATTAATTCTTCCAATGCATGAATAGGGGATATCTTTCTATGTATTTGTGTCATCTTCAATTTCTCTCATCAATGTTTTATAATTTTCTAGTATTTTTTTCTCTTGGTCTCAAAAGCGACATTGGAAATTTGAGAAGAATTGCATTGAACTGGCAGATTGCATTGTAAAATATTATATAGACATTTATAAAATATTAATTCTTCCAATCCATGGATAGGGGATATCTTTCTATTTATTTGTGTCATCTTCAATGTCTCTTATGAATGTTTTATAATTTTCAATATATAGGTCTTTTACCTCATTGGTTAAATTTATTCCTAAGTGTTTTATTTTATTCTATGGTAGCTATTGTAAATAGGATCATTCTCTTGTTTTCTTAAGTCATTGTTAGTGTATAAAAGTACAATTGATTATTTCATGTTGATTTTGTATCCCCCAACATTTCAAAATTTGTTGAATAGTTCTAACAGTTTTTTTGGTGAAGCTTTCTGGGTTTTTATTAGAAAACAGTATTTTGGGAATGTCATTTAAAAACGGTGACAAGTTTTGCTTATTTGCATGCTTTTTATTTATTTATCTTGCCTAATTGCCCTGGCAAAGACTTCCAGTGGTATGTTGAATAGAAATGGCAAGAATGGGCATACTTGTCTTGTTCCAGATCTTGGAGAAAAGACTTTAAATTTTTCACAATTCAGTATCTTTTTAGCTGTGGCCTTCTCATATATAGCCTTTATTTGAACTAAAGAATAACACCTAACTTGTTGAGTTTTTTTAAAATCATAAAATGATGTTAAATTTTGTCAAACCTACATCTAATGGCATGATCACATAGTTTTTGGTCTTTCTGTTAATCTATCACTTTTATTTACTCTCATATGTTAAAACAGCCCTGCATCCCAATAACAAATCCCACTAGATCATTATATATGATCCTTTTACTGTGTTGTTGGATTTGATTTCCTAGTACTTACTTATGGATTTTTGCATGTATGTTAATTATCAGTCTGTAGTTTTTCATTCTTGTAATCTTATTGTTCTCTGATATCAGGGTAATGTTTGCCTTGAAGAATGTATTTGGAAGTATTCCCCTCTCCTTCAATTTTTTGAAGAGTTTGAGAAGGACTGATATTAGTTATTCTTTCAATGTTTGATAAAATTCAACAATAAAGCCATCAGGTCCTGGGTTTCTTTGATGGGAGACATTACTACTAATTGAATCTCCTGATGATTATTGATTTGTTCAAATTTTCTATTTATTTGTGACTCAATCTTCATAGGGTATATGTGTCTAGAAATTTATCCATTTCTTCTAGGTTATTCAATTTGTTGGTATATAATTTTTTATAATAGTCTCTTATGATCCTTTGTATTTCTATGGTATCTGTTGTAATGTTTCCCTCTTTCATTTCTGATTCTATTAATTTGAATTTTCTCTCTCTCTTTTTTTTTAAAATTAGTGTAGCTGATGAGGAGCTGATTGTTTTTATCTTTTAGAATAGCCAACTCGGTTTTGTTGATTTTTTTTTTTTTTTTTTTTTTTTTGAGATGGAGTCTCACTATTTCTACTGGGGCTGGAGTGCAGTGGTGTGATCTCCACTGACTGCGACCTCCACCTCCTGGGTTCAAGCAGTTCTCCTGCTTCAGCCTCCTGAGTAGCTGGGATTACGGGTGCCAGCCACCACTACTGGCTAATTTTTGTATTTTCAGTAGAGATGGGCTTTCACCAAGCTGGCCAGGCTGGTCTCAAACTCGACCTTGTGATCCACCTGCCTTGGCTGCCTGAAGTGCTGGGATTACAGGCATGGGCCACCGTGCCTGGCCTGTTGATCTTTTAATTGTTTTTGCTAGTATCTATTTTGTTTTATTTCTGCTATGATCTTTATTATTTCCTTCTTTCTCTTAAATTTGGGCTTAATTTATCCTTTTTCTGGTTGCTTTATGTGTAACAATATGTTGTTGATTTAATTTTTTTCATTTATTGTAGTTTTTTTCTCATTTAAAAAAATTAAATTTACATGTAATAATTTTAATACATGTATAGTGATCCATTCAGGAAAATAACTATATTCATCAACTCAAACATTTATCATTTCTTTGTATGGAGAACATTCAATGTCCTCCTATTTGAAATTATATAATGTATTTTTATTAACTGTAGTTATGCTAAAGTGATATAGAACACTATAACTTATTTCTCTTATCTAGCTGTAATTTTAAATCTTTTAACAAATTTCTTTCTATCTTCCCCTTCGCCCACCTTTCTCAGCCTCTAGTATCCTCTGTTCTACATTTTACTTCTATGAGAGTAACTTTTGTTTTAGCTTCCACGTATGAATGAGAGCGTGCAGTTTTTACCTTTATTTTACGCTTATTTTACTTAATGTTATGCTCTTCAGTTCCATCCGTGTTTCCATAAATGGCGGGGATTTCTTTCTTTTTATGTCCAAATATTATGCCATTGTTTATATAAATACTATATTTTGTTTATCCTCTCATCTGTTGTTGTAACCTAGATTGATTTCATATCCCAACTATTGTAAATACTGCTGCAATAAACATGGGAGCTGATTTCTCTTTGATGTACTGATTTTTTTTCCTTTGGATATATGCCTAGTAGAAGGATTGCTGCATTTTTATGTTTTTCTGTTGAGATATTTGAATTTCTTGTATATTCTGGATATTACTCTCCTGTCAGATGGATGATTTGTGAATATTTTCATTCTGCAGGTTATATTTTTACTCTGTTGATTGTTTCCCTTGCCATACAGAAACTTTTTGGTTTGATATAATTCTATTTATTAATTTTTTGTTTTGTTGCCTATTTTTTTGAGGTGTTAGATATAAATTTTTTTTCCCCCAGACCAATGTCCTGAAGTAATTTTCCTATGTTTTCTTCTACTAGTTGTATGATTTTGGGTATATATTTCATTAGGTCTTAGATCAATTTTTAGTTTATTTTTATATAGGTGAAAGGTAGAGTTGTTTCATTTTCTTGCATATAGATACCCAATTTTTTCAGCACCCTTTGTTGAAGAAACTTTTTCCTTAATGAGTGCTCTTGGAAACTTTGTCAAAAATCAGTTGGCTGTAGATAAATGGATTAATAATTGGGATCTCTATTCTGTTCCATTGGCCGATGTATCTGTTTTTATGCCCCTGTCATGCTGTCTTGCTTACTATAGCTTTGTAGTATATTTTAAAGTCTGGTAATGTGATGCTTTTAGGTTTGTTCTTTTTGCTCAAGATTTCTTTGGCTATTTTGGATCTTTGTTCCACAAAACTTTTAAGATTTTTTTTTTCTATTTCTGTGAATAATGCTATTGATATTTTGACAGGAATTAACTCTGTAGATTGTATTAACTCTGTAGATTGCTTTGGATAGTATGGTCATTTTTTAACAATATTATTTCTTCCAACTCATGAGCATGGGTTGTCTTTCCATTTGTTTGTATCTTCTTCAATTTATTTTATCAGTGTTTAAAAATTTTCCATGTAGAGATATTTTGTATCTTTAGTTAAATTTATTCCTAGGTGTTTTACTTTTTGCAGGTATCGTAAATGGGATTGTCTTCTTAATTTCTTTTTCAGCCAGTTTGATGTTCATATATATAAAATCTGCTACTTGTTTTTCATGTTGATTGTGTATCCTATAACTATTCTGAATTATCAGTTCTAAGAGGTTATTCATAGAGTATGTAGGTTTTTCTGTATATGAAGACAATCAGAGAAAATTTATATTCATTTTCCTCCTTCCTAATTTCGATATCCTTTATTTTCTTCTTTTTCCTAATTGCTCTGGCTGGGATTTACAGTATTATATTGAGTAAGAGTGGTGAGAGAGGGCATCCTTGTTTAGTTTTAGTTCTCAGAGGAAAAGCTTTCAGCTTTTGTTTGTTCAGTGTGATTTTAGCTACGGGTTTGTCATACGAGGCCTTTATTATGTTGATTTACTTTCCTTCTATACCTAATATATTGAGAGTTTTTATCATGAAGCAATATTGAATTCTATTGAGTGATTTTGATTCATTCATTGAGATGATCATATTGTTTATGTTCTTCATTCTTTTCATCTGATGTGTCATATTTATTGATTCGCATATGTTGAATCACTCTTGCATTCCTGGGATAAAGTCCACTTAATCGTGATGTATTATCTTTTTGATGTATTTGTAAATTCAGTTTGCTAGTATTTTTTTGAGGATTTTTACTTCTGTATTCATCAGGAATATCAACCTTTAGTTTTATTTTGTGTGTGTGTGTGTGTGTGTGTGTGTGTGTGTGTGTGTGTGTTTCTTGTTTTGCTTTCAGGGTTATGTTGGCTTCATAGAATGAGTTAGGAATAGTTATCTCTGCTTCAGTATTTTGGTGTAGTTTGAGAATTGGTTTTAATTTTCTTTAAAGGCTATACAGAATTCAGTGCTGAAGTCATCTCCTCCTGGACTTTCATGCTCAATAATTTTTATTATTGATTTAATCTCATCACCAGTTATTGGTCTGTTAAGGTTGTCTATTTTCAGTTCACTCTTGGTAGGATGTACGTTTTCAGAAATATAGACGTTTCCCTATGTATTTTGAAATTTATGGGAATATAGTTATTCACAGTAGTCTCTCATCCCCCTTTGTATTTCTGTGGTGTCTGTTGTGACATCTCCTTTTGCCTTTCTCATTTTATTTGAATCTTCTCTTTTCTACCTTAGTTATTCTGGCTAAACATTTGTCTTTTTTTTTTTTTTAAATCTTTTCAAAAACATTCAACATTTTTTGGTCAGTATTTTGTACTGTTTTCAGTCTCACTTTTGTTTATTTATGCTTTGATTGTTATTATTTCTTTCCTTTTACTAATTTTGGATTTGATGTGGTCTTGCTATTCTATTTCCTCTAGACACAATGTTATGTTTTTTTATTAGAAATATTTCTACTATTTTGACATATACACTAATTATTCTAAACTTGCCTGTTAACACTGCTTTTACCTTGTTCACAGGTTTTGGTATGACATGCTTCTATTTTCATTTGTTTCTATAAATCTTTAAATTTTATTAATATCTTCCTTTACCCATTGGTCATTCAGGAGTATGTTGTTTAATTTCTATGTATTTGAATAGGTTTGTATGTTCTTCTTATTATTAATTTTTAGTTTCATTCCTTTGTGATCTGAGAAGATACTTGACATGATTTCAATTTTATAAATTCATTGAGACTTGTTAGATTCTATTGTCATTGTTGGCATTCTATCCTAGAGTCCCCAATCTCTTAATTTTTTTTTTGTGGCAAAGATCGATTCTACCTGTTTATGCTGTAAGGGCGTAAAAGTTTCTACAAGTAAATAGAATTAATATTCCTTTGTATGTATGTACCAAATATTGCTTATCCATTCATTCATGGACACTTAGTTTGCTTCTACCTTTTGGCTGTGTGAATATTTCTATGAATATTGTTTCTGTAACTATCTGTTAGAGTTCCTGCTTTCAATTCTTTTGGGTAGATACCCAGAAGTCAAATTGCTGGATTATATCATAATTCTATATTTGATTTCTGAGGAACCACCGTACCATTTTCCATAGTGCCTGCATCATTTTACATTCCCACCAGCAATGGGCATATGTTTCAAATTCTTCACATCTTTGCCAATGCTTGTTATTTTCTGTTTTTTCTTTTTTCTTTCTGATAATAGCCATTGTAAAGAATGTTAAGTGTTATCTAATTGTGGTTTTCACAATGATTTGTAATGTTGAGCATGTTTTCATGTGCTCATTAGTCATTTACGTGTTTTCTTTCTTTTTTTTTAAATTGCATTTTAGGTTTTGGGGTACATGTGAAGAACATGCAAGATTGTTGCATAGGTACACACATGGCAGTGATTTGCTGCCTTCCTCCCCATCACCTATATCTGGCATTTCTCCCCATGCTATCTCTGCCCTATTTCCCCCCAACAAACCCCAGTGTGTGATGCTCCCCTCCCTGTGTCTATGTGTTCTCATTGTTCAACACCCACCTATGAGTGAGAACATGCGGGGTTTGATTCTCTGTTCTTGTGTCAGTTTGCTGAGAAGATGGTTTCCAGGATCATCCATGTCCCTGCAAAGGACACGAACTCATCATTTTTGATGGCTGCATAATATTCCATGGTGTATATGTGCCACATTTTCCCAGTCCAGTCTATCATCGTTGGGTATTTGGGTTGGTTCCAGGTCTTTGCTATTGTAAACTGTGCTGCAGTGAACATTCGTGTGCATGGTCCTTATAGTAGAACGATTTATAATCCTTTGGGTATATACCCAGTAATGGGATTGCTGGGTCAAATAGAATTTCTATTTCCAGGTCCTTGAGGAATCACCACACTGTCTTCCACATGGTTGAACTAATTTACACTCCCACCAACAGTGTAAAAGAGTTCCTTTTTCTCCACATCCTCTCCAGCATCTGTTGTCTCCAGATTTTTTAATGATCGCCATTCTAACTGGCGTGAGATGGTATCTCAATGTAGTTTTGATTTGCATTTCTCTAATGACCAGTGATGATGAGCATTTTTTCATATGTTTGTTGGTCTCATGTATGTCTTCTTTTGTAAAGTGTCTGTTCATATCCTTTGCCCACTTTTTAATGGGCTTGTTTTTTTCTTGTAAATCTGTTTTAGTTCTTTGTAGATTCTGGATATCAGCCCTTTGTCAGATGGTTAGACTGTAAAATTTTTTCCTATTCTGTTGGTTGCTGATTCACGCTAATGACTGTTTCTTTTGCCGTGCGGAAGCTGCGGAGCTTGATTAGGTCCCATTTGTGTGTTTTGACTTTTGTTGCCAATGCTTTTGGTGTTTTAGTCATGAAGTCTTTGCCTATGCCTATGCCTATGTCCTGAATGGTTTTGCCTAGATTTTCTTCCAGGGTTTTTATGGTGTTAGGTCTTATGTTTAAGTCTTTAATCCATCTGGAGTTAATTTTAGTGTAAAGTGTCAGGAAGGGGTCCAGTTTCTGCTTTCTGCACATGGCTAGCCAGTTTTCCCAACACCATTTATTAAACAGGGGAATCCTTTCCCCCATTGCTTGTTTTTGTCAGGTTTGTCAAAGGTTGGATGATGGTTGTAGATGTGTGGTGTTGCCTCCGAGGCCTCTGTTCTGTTCTATTGGTCTATATCTCTGTTTTGGTACCAGTACCATGCTGCTTTGATTACTGTAGCCTCGTAGCGTAGTTTGAAGTCTGGTAGTGTGATGCCTTCCGCTTTGTTCTTTTTGCTTAGAATTGACTTGGCTATGCGGGCTCTCTTTTGGTTCCATATGAAGTTTAAGATGGTTTTTTCCAGTTCTGTGAAGAATGTCATTGGTAGCTTGATGGGGGATAGCGTTGAATCTGTAAATTACTTTGGGCAGTATGACCATTTTCACAATATTGATTCTTCCTCACCATGAGCATGGAATGTTTCTCCATCTGTTTGTGTCCTCTGTTATTTCATTGAGCACTGGTTTCTAGTTCTCATCAAAGAGGTCCTTTGCATTCCTTGTTAGTTTGTATTCCTAGATATTTTATTCTCTTTGTAGCAATTGTGAATGGCAGTTCATTCTTGATTTGGCTCTCTTTAAGTCTGTTATTGATGTATAGGAATGCTTGTGATTTTTGCACATTGATTTTGTATCCTGAGACTTTGCTGAAGTTGCTTATCAGTTTCAGGAGATTTTGGGCTGAGATGATGGGGTCTTCTAGATATACAATCATGTCGTCTGCAAATAGAGACAATTTGACTTCCTCCTTTCCTATTTGAATACCCTTTATTTCTTTTTCTTGCCTGATTGCTCTGGCTAGAACTTCCAGTACTATATTGAATAGGAGTGGTGAGAGAGGGCATCCTTGTCTAGTGCCAGATTTCAAAGGGAATGCTTCCAGTGTTTGCCCATTCAGTATGATATTGGCTGTTGGTTTGTCATAAATAGCTTTTATTATTTTGAGATACGTTCCATCAATACCTGGTGTATTGAGGGTTTTTAGCATAAAGGGCTGTTGAATTTTGTCAAAGGCCTTCTCTGCATCAATTGAAATAATCATGTGGTATTTGTCTTTGGTTCTGTTTATGTGGTGAATTATGTTCATAGACTTGCATATGTTGAAGCAGCCTTGCATCCCTGGGATGAATCCTACCTGATCATGGTGGATAAGCTTTGTGATGTGCTGTTGCAATCAGTTTGCCAGTATTTTATTGAAGATTTTTGCATCTATGTTCATCATGGATATTGGCCTGAAGTTTTCTTTTCTTTCTAAGTCTCTGCCAGGTTTTGGTATCAGGATGATGTTGGTCTCATAAAATGATTTGGGAAAGATTCCCTGTTTTTGTATTGTTTGGAATAGTTTCAGAAGGAGTGGTACCAGCTCCTCTTTGTATGTCTGGTAGAATTTGGCTGTGAACCCATCTGGACCTGGGCTTTTTATGGGTGGTAGGCTCTTAATTGCTGCCTCAACTTCAGATCTTGTTATTGGTCTTCTCAGGGTTTCTACTTCTTCCTGGTTTAGGCTTGGAAGCATGCAGGTGTCCAGGAATTTATACATTTTTTCCAGGTTTACTAGTTTATGTGCATAGAGTTGTTTGTAATAATCTCTGACGATGGTTTGAATTTCTGTGGAATCTGTGGTGTTATCCTCTTTATTGTTTTTTATTGCATCTATTTGATTATTCTTTCTTTTCTTTTTTATTAATCTGGCTAGTGGTCTGTCTATTTTATTGATCTTTTCCAAAAACCAGCTCCTGGATTTATTGATTTTTTGAAGGGTTGTTTTCTGTCTCTATCTCTTTCAGTTCTGCTCTGATCTTTGTTATTTCTTGTCTTCTGCTAGGTTTTCAGTTTTTTTGATCTTGCTCCTCTAGCTCTTTCAATTTTGATGATAGGGTGTCAATTTTAGATCTCTGTTTGCTTCTCATGTGGGAATTTATTGCTATATATTTTCCTCTACAGGCTGCTTTAAATGTGTCCCAGAGATTCTGGTATGTTGCATGTTCATTCTCATTGGTTTCAAAGAACATCTTTATTTCTGCCTTTATTTCATTGTTTATCCAGTCAACATTCAAGAGCTAGTTGTTCAGTTTCCATGAAGCTGTGCGGTTCTGAGTTACTTTCTGAATTCTGAGTTCTAACTTGATTGCACTGTGGTCATAGAGACTCTTTGTTATGATTTCTGTTCTTTTTCATTTGCTGAGGAGTGATGTACTTCCAATTATGTGGTCAATTTTAGAGTAGGTGCGATGTGGTGCTGAGAAGAATATATATTCTGTGGATTTGGGGTGGATAGTTCTGTAAATGTCTATTAGGTTTGATTTTTCCAGGTCTGAGTTCAAGTCCTGGATATGCTTGTTAATTTTCTGTCTCATTGATCTACCAAATATTGATAATGGGGTGTTAAAGTCTCCCACTATTACTGTATGGTAGTCTAAGTCTCTTTGTAAGTCATTAAGAACTTGCCTTATGTATCTGGGTGCTCCTGTATTGGGTCCGTATGTATTTAGGATCCTTAGCTCTTCTTGTTGCATTGATCCTTTTACCGTTATGTAATGCCCTTGTTTGTCTCTTTTGATCTTTGTTGGTTTAAAGTCTATTTTATCAGAGATGAGAAATGCAACTCCTGCTTTTTTTTTTGCTCTCCATTTGCTTGGTAAATCTTCCTCCATCCCTTTATTTCGAGCGTTTGTGTATCCTTGCATGTGAGATTTGTTTCCTGGATACAGCACACTGATGGGTTTTAGCTTTTTATTCAATTTGCCTGTCTGTGTCTTTTGATTGGGGCATTTAGCCCATTTACATTTAGAGTTAATATTGTTATGTGTGAATTTGATCCTGCCATTTTGATGCTAGCTGGCTGCTTTGCCCATTAGTTGATGCGGCTTCTTCATTGTGTTGATGCTCTTTACTGTTTGGTATGTTTTTGGAGTGACTGGTACTGGTTGTTCCTTTCTATGTTTAGTGCCTCTTTCAGGAGCTCTTGTAAAGCAGGTCTGGTGGTGATGAAATCTCTGAGTACTTGCTTGTTCGCAAAGGATTTTATTTTTCTTTCACTTATGAAGCTTAGTTTGGCTGGATATGAAATTCTGGGTTGAAAGTTCTTTTCTTTAAGGATGTTGAATATTGGCCCCCACTCTCTTCTGGCTTGTAGGGTTTCTGCTGAGAGATCTGCTGTGAGTCTGATGGGCTTCCCTTTGTGGGTAACCCGACCTTTCTCTCTGGCTGCCCTTAGCATTTTCTCCTTCATTTCAACCCTGGTGAATCTGAAGATTATGTGCCTTGGGGTTGCTCTTCTTGAGGAATATGTTTGTGGTATTCTCTGTATTTCCTGGACTTGAATATTGGCCTGCCTTGCTAGGTTGGGGAAGTTTCCCTGGATAATATCCTTAAGAGTATTTTCCAGCTTAAATTCATTCTCTCCGTCACATTCAGGTACACCTATCACATGCAGATTAGGTCTTTTCACATAGTCCCATATTTCTTGGAGACTTTGTTCATTCCTTTTTACCCTTTTTTCTCTAATCTTGCCTTCTCGTTTTATTTCATTGAGTTGATCTTCGACCTCTCATATTCTTTCTTCTGCTTGGTCAGTTCGGCTGTTGAAACTTGTATATGCTTCACGAAGTTCTCGTGTTGTGTTTTTCAGCTCCATCAGTTCACTTATATTCCTCTATAAGTTGGTTATTCTCGTTAGCATTTCGTCAAATCTTTTTTCAAGGTTCTTAGTTTATTTCCATTGGGTTAGAACATGTTCTTTTAGCTCCAAGAAGTTTTTCTTATTACCCACCTTCTGAAGCCTGATTCTGTCAATTCATCACACTCATTCTCCATCCAGCCTTGTTCCCTTGCTGGTGAGGAGTTGTGATCCCTTGTAGGAGGAAAGGCATTCTGGTTTTGGGTGTTTTCATCCTTTTTGCACTAGTCTTTTCCCATCTTTGTGTATTTATCCACCTGTCGTCTTCGTAGTTGTTGACTTTCAGATTGGGTCTCTGAGTGGATGTCCAGTTTGTTGATGATGAAGTTATTTCTTTCTGTTTCTTAGTTTTCCTTCTAACAGTCTGGCCCCTCTGCTGTAGGACTGCTGAGGTCCACTCCAGGCCCTGCTTGCCTGGGATCACCTGAAGGGGCTGCAGAACAGTAAGGGTTGCTGCCAGTTTCTTCATCTGCTATCTTTGTCCTAGAAGGATACCTGCCAAATGTCAGTCTGAGCTCTCCTTTATGAGGTGACTCTTTGGATATACAGGGGTCAGGGAACTGCTTGTGGAGACAGTCTGTCCTTTATAGGAGCTGAAGTGCTGAGCTCTATTCATTCAGAGCTACTGGGCAGGTACGTTTAAGTCTGCTGCAGCAGAACTCATAAACACCTTTTTTTTTCCCAGGTGCTGTGTCCCAGGGAGTTAGGGCTTTATTTATGAGTTTCTGTTGTGCTGCTGCCTTTTTTTCAGGGCTGCCCTGCCCAGTGAGGAAGCAGCCTAGTCACTGTCTGCCTGCAGAAGCTTTGCTATGTTGATGTGGGCTCTGCCCAGCTGCCGTGTCACCTCCCTGCAGTCCTGTTTATGTGGTTGTTTTTAGAACTGCCTCTGCAATGGCAGCCCACCTCTATAATGGTGGACTCTCTCTGTAATGGTGGGCTGCCTCAGCAATGGGAAACTACCTCCGTAGTGGTGGACTGCTTCGGTAATGGCGGACGCCCCTTGCTGACAGAGCTGGACCATCCTGGGTTCAGCTGTGCTTGCTGTGGAACTCTCAATCCAGAGCATTTCCAACTGCTGTTTTTTTGTGGGGGGTGGGCGTGGCCGAGCCTGATCACCTGGCTCCCTGCCTCAGAGCTTTTTTTTTAGTTGATCGGTCGACTGTCTCCCCAGGTGTTCCAGTTGCCTGTTGAAAAGGCGCCAGGATCTGTGTGATGTCCCGTGTGGCGACCCACTGTGCCAGGTGAAACAGTGACGCTGAGATTCATTGCGCTTTTTTGCCCAGGAATCTCCTGGTCTGGCTCCCCTGTTTCAGTCCCCTTTTTAATCAGATGAATGGGCGACTGTGCCTTCCTGGAACTCCAATTGCCAGCTAAAACGGTGCCTGGACCCATGTATTTTGTATGGAGAACCGCCGCACTGGGGTGCCAGCAAACAGCCGCGCCGGAGAAAACAGCTGCCCTGGCGACCTGTGGGGCTTCTCCACCTGGGAATCTCCTGGTCTGTGGGCAGTAAAAATCCATCTGGAAATGCGGCATCCACTCACTTTCCGCGCTTTCACTGGGAGCTGCAATCCTAAGCTGCTCCTAATCGGCCATCTTGCACGTGTTTTCTTTGGGGAAATTTTTAAGTCCTTTGCTCATTTTGTAATTGGATTGTTGGTTTTTTGTTTTTGAATTGTAGTTCTTTGCATATTCTGGATATTAATCTCTGTTCAGATACATGTTTTATCCCATTCCACATGCTGTCCTTTTACTGATGCCCTTTTACTCTGTTGATAATGTCCTTTGATGCACAAAGATTTTAAAATTTTGATGTAGTTCAATTTTACTATATTGTCTTTTGTTGCCTGTGCTTTTGGTGTCATATCCAAGTAACCATTTCCAAATTAAATCTTACAAAGCTTTCTCCCTATGTTTTCTTTTAATAATTTTATATCTTGTATTTAGGACTTTGATCCATCCATTTTGAGTTAAATTTTGTATATGGTATAAAATAGGGTTTAACGTCATTCTTTTCTCTGTGAATATTCAGTTTTTCCAACATGATTTATTGGAAAAAAAACTTTTTTTTTTTTTTTTTTTTAATCAAATCGTCTTGGAACCCTTGTCAAAGTCATTTGACCATATATGAGAGGATTTATTTCTGGACTCTCTATTCTATTTCATTGGTGGGCCCTTTAAATTGTGATGGATACTTTAGAGTCAGCTTCTCATTCTCCACAAAACAAATGAACTCAGATTTTGACTGAGTTTTAATTGACTCCGTAGACTAATGTGGGGATGCTTGATATTATTATAATATCTAGTCCTCTGAGTCATAAAGGTAGTGAATCTTTCCATTTATTTGTCTTTTATGAAAACCACATTATAGTAATGAGACATTTAGCAATGACTTAGTAGAATGCAGTATGAGTCAAAACTTTCTTCACTTCCCAGTCCTGTGATAATGTTGTAGTCTCTGTTTAGCCACTGCTTTCTGCTCAGTTCTCTACTTGCTTCATCAGCCTCTTGCTTTGTTCTAATTATAAATGTGTAAATCATTTCTAGTGGAAAGGACACAAAATATTGGGTTACTTGTAATGAGCTTTGCCTCTTTCTGAAATTTGGAACCCTTGAATACTGTCTGCTTTATTTGTTGCCTTCAAGCAGGTGCTTTATATACTTTATCCCTTTTTTTCAGTTGTTTTTGTGAGATGTTTGGTTTGTTGCAAGCTTGTCACAGCAAAAAGAGGAAGTTTAAAGTTCTCTTAATGGTACATTTATCTCATTCATACTTTAAAAAAATAGTTTTCTTATTTATTTTGCCACTTTAAAACCCCTTTTATTATACAATCTGTGCTTTCTCTTCATGATTGTTGTTTTAATTAATCTCTTTCTTCTGAAGATTTAAAATTTAAATTATTATTATAGTGATTACCCTTATAACCATAACATATGTAATACACTTAATTTTCTGTACATTTAGAAATAAATCGTAGCATACGATAATCAATAATATATTTAATTTCACTTCCTTCCCCCTCCATAAACAGCACTTAATTTTTTTTTATTAATTTGCTCCTTTTTAGGGTTTAACTTTATGTATTTAAATACAAGTCATTTCTTCTATGGCACATTATATTTAATTATGAAACATTGTGTTCTGGAAAATTACTTTTTAGAAGAACAAGACTTCTGAGAAGAACAGGATTAGAAGGTAACTCAAAACCAATGTAAACAAAAGAGCTAACAAAAGCAATAATTAGTTTCTGATGAAATAAGTAGGACATAGAGGCAAACAGCTCACTGTGACTAGAGACTACCACAGCACATAGTTAAAACGCACAACACAATGAATTGAAAATGCTGTTAGCACTTTATTTTCAGTAGGCTTTATGGTTACTGAGACAATCCAGTTGGAAGAGAGCTCTGAGCCAGTGTGTCTGCTAGTATTGTTGGGATGGGAAACAATGCAACCTGACACATGGTGACAGTTATACAAATAAAGAAGAAGGCACATTTCAGAGTGTAGATGCTCATTCTTATTTTTCTTCAAATATGTCTAATTTCTCCTGTTACTGTAAGCCAGCTGAGGGTTTTTACCCTTCAGTTGAAATTTCTAATTGCACTTTTGTATTTCTCTTCAACTGTGAAACATGAGCTGTTATACAAGTGATTTCCACATGTGTCAATGCTATTTGTTTATCAATCATCTATGAGATAACTTGTATTATAGAAGCATGCGTTACAGTAGAAAACTAAACCTATACCACTGTGTTTTCAATTGTCAACTTTAAATGTGGTTTTTTGACCCCTGGATATTATAACAAACTAAAAGGGAAATCAGCCTATTTTCAATTTGAATTATTTCCTACTTCCCTTAACAACTGTCCGTAGACTTCATTTAACAATATTTGCATTATGTCATACAACCAGAATTTTCACTTTTTGTTTTTGTGTCACTCATTTTGCTGCATTTTTCTTATGGATTTCTTGGTTCACTTGCTTCTGTCTTCTAATAAATTCTTTATTAGAAATTTACAGAAACTATGTTTCTTGTATTCTTGCATGTGTGAAACAGTTCACTTTTATGCTTGAACAATAGTTTGTGTAAAAAAATTTAATCATTCTTTCTTTTCTTATTTTATAGTCATCATTTAGCTGTCTTTTACCTTTTAAATTTTCTTCCTGTTGTAAAGAAGTATGAGACCAACCTATTTTAATTCAACTTGTCACAGGTTAAATCTGTAACAGTCTATCACACTTTGAGCTCTGATAAGTATGTGTGTGTGTGTGTGTGTGTGTGCGTGTGTAAATGCTATTGGCATTACACATATATGTACATACGTAAATACACATATATTTTTCCCCATGGTCAAAAAGTTATACTGCTATTTTTGAAGACCAATATTTTTGTGGACTGTATTTCACTTTTGCTACACCAGTCTTTCAGGTCATTTAAATCTATAGATACATGAATTTTTTTCTGTATTGATAAATATAATTAAAATTTTCTGTTCCTTTTTTTTAGTTACTTCTTCACTGGTATTTACTGTTATATCAGATCTTCTTTGCTTGTCTCACACACCATATTCTCATTATCATTCCAATACTTTTTAACTCTGACCATTAATGTTTATTCTGCTTTTCTCAATTCTGTTTTTATGTTTACTACTATAGTGTTAATAGCATCTATTGTATTTTATTTGAATTCTAATTTTACCTGATTTTCTTTGAGAGTTTTAAAAACTTGATCCACTTTCTTATGAGTGTGCTATCTTAATTTTCACTTATATTATTTAACATATATTTCCTGTCTTTTGTATCTTTCATGTGTGCTGTTGTTTCATAAAGCTAATTACATTGTTGTATTTAAAATTTTTTGGTAAAAATTTCTGGTAAAAAATCAACTGCTTTGTGATAACACTTTTTTATTTCACTTGAGTCTTTTGTCATCCACTTACATTTTCTATTGTCTTCCTTTTCTTTTTTTCTATAGATCCTGTGCTGATTATTTTTTTGCTTATTCCTCATATTTGAATGATGCACTTTTTTAATTTTTATTTTATTTATTTATTTATTATTTTTGAGATGGAGTCTTGCTCTGTTGCCCAGGCTGGAGTACAGTGGCCCAATCTCAGCTCACTGCAACCTCTGCCTCCCAGATTCAAGCAATTCCCTGCCTCAGCCTTCCCAGTAGCTGGGATTACGGGTGCCCGCCACCATGCCTAGCTAATTTTGTTAATTTTACTAGAGATGGGTTGGTCTTGAACTCCTGACCTCGTGATCCACCCGGTTTAGTGTCCCAAAGTGCTAGGATTACAGGTGGAAGCCACCACTTCTGGCCCTACACACTTTTTTTTTTAAACCAATTATTTACAAGTTGTCACTGCACTTAGGAAAGGGACCAGTTTATGTTATGGGTTAGCAGGTATTTGATATATGACACAGGGTTTTAGGTGTAAGCATTTGTTTTTATTTTCTGCTGTAAATATAGATCATCCTGATGCTCACAATGCAATATCTGCTCACTAAAATCATTTTCGTATTTTCTGCTAAAGTTATTATACTCCTAGGTATACCCATGAAAAGTATATGCATGTTTCTCTAAGACACAAATAGATGAATATTCATAGCAGCATTGTTTGTAGTAATTTCCAAGTGGAAAATGATCCATGTGGTCATAAGTTACAAAGGGATAATTTGTAATATAGTTATATAATGACACACTTGATAGGAATGAAAAAAATAAATTACAACTATATGCAACTAATTAATGATTTAAAAAATACAGTGTGAATAAAAGAAGGCAGACAAAAAAATACATACTAGGTGTTTTATTTATATAAAGTTCTAAAACAGACAAAACTAAACTATTGTTAGAAGTTGTATTAGTCCCTTTTCACGCTGCTTATAAAGAAATATCCGAAAGTGGGAACAAAAACAGGTTTAATTGGACTTACAGTTCCACATGGCTGGGGAGGCCTCAGAATCATGGCGGTAGGCAAAAGGTATTTCTTACATGGCAGTGACAAGAGAAAATGAGGAAGAAGAAAAAGCGGAAACCCCTAATAAACCCATGAGCTGTCATGTGACTTATTCACCATCACGAGAATAGCACTGGAAAGACCAGCCCCCATGATTCAATTACGTCCCCCTGGGTCCCTGCCACAACATGTGGGAATTCTAGGAGATAAAATTCCAGTTGAGATTCGAGTGAGGACACAGCCAGTCCATATCATTCCACGCTGGCCCTTCCAAATTTCATGTTCTCACATTCCAAAACCAATCAAGCCTTCTCAACAGTACCCAAAGTCTTAACTCATTTTAGCATTATCCCAAAGTCCACAGTGCAAAGTCTCATCTGAGACAAGGCAAGTTCCTTCCACCTATGAGCCTGTAAAATCAAAAGCAAGCTAGTTACTTCTTAGATACAATGTGTGTACAGGTATTGAGTAAATACAGCCATTTCAAATTGGAGAAAATGGCCAAAACTAAGGTGTTACAGGGCCCATACAAGTCTGAAATCCACAGGGCAGTCAAAGTTTAAAGCTCCAAAATGATCTCCTTTGACTCCAAGTCTCACATCCAGGTCATGCTGATCAAGAGGTGGGTTCCCATAGTCTTGGACAGCTCTGCCCCTGTCCCTTTGCAGGATATAGCCCCCCTTCTGGCTGCTTTCACAGTCTGGTCTTGTCTGCAGCTTTCCCAGGTACATGGTGCAAGATGTAGGTGGGTCTACCATTCTGGGGTCTACAGGATGGTGGCCCTCTTCACAGCTCCACTAAGTAGTGCCCCAGTAGGGACTCTGTGTGAGGGCTCTGACCTCACATTTCCCTTCTGTACTGCCCTAGCAGAGGTTCTCCATAAGGGCCGCACCCCACAACAAACTTTTGCCTGGGCATCCAGACATTTCCCTACATCTTCTGAAATCTAGGCAGAGCATTCTTGACTTCCGTGCACCCACAGGCTCAACACCATGTGGAAGCTGCCAAGGTTTGGGGCTTTCACCCTCTGAAGCCACAGCCCAAGCTGTAGGTTGGCACCTTTCAGCCAGGGCTGGAGTGGCTAGGACACAGGACACAAAGTCCCTAGGCTGCACATAGTGCAGGGACTCTGGGCCTGGACGATAAGTCGTTTTTCCTCCTCTACCTCTGAACCTGTGATAGAAGGGGCTACCCTAAAGTTCTCTGACATGACCTGGAGATAACTTCCCCATGTTCTTGAGATTAACGTTAGTCTTCTTGCTACTTATGCAAATTTCTGCAGCCAGCTTGAATTTCTCCCCAGAAAATGGGTTTTTCTCTTCTATCACATAATCAGGCTGCAAATTTCCCACTTTTATGCTCTGCTTCCCTTATAAAACTGAATTCCTTTGACAGAACCCAAGTTACCTCTTGAATGCCTTGCTACTTAGAAATTTCTTCTGCCAGATACCCTAAATCATCGTTAAAAGTTCCACAGATCTCTAGGGCAAGGCAAAATGCCACTAGTCTCTTTGCTGAAATATAACAAGAATCACTTTTACTCCAGTTCCCAACAAATTCCTCATCTCCATATGAGACAACCTCAGCCTGGATCTTATTGTCCATATTGCTATTAGCATTTTGGGCAAAGAAATTCAACAAGTCTCTAGGGAGTTTCAGACTTTCCCACATTTTCCTCTTTTCTTCTGAGCCCTCCAAACTGTTCCAACCTCTGCCTGTTACTCAGTTTCAAAGTCCTCTCCACATTTTCAAGTATCTTTTCAGAAATGCCCCACTCTATTGGTACCAATTTACTGTATCAGTCCATTTTCATGCTGCTGATAAAGACATACTGTAACTGGGAAGAAAAAGAAGTTTAATGGGACTTATAGTTCCACATGGCTGGGGGAGGCCTCATAATTACAGTGGGAAGTGAAAGGCACTTCTTACATGGTGGCAACAAGAGAAAATGAGGAAGAAGCAAAAGTGGAAACCCCTGATAAACCCATCAGATCTCATGAGACTTATTAACTATCATGAGACTAACACAGGAAAGATCTACCACCATGATTCAATTACCTCCCCTTGGGTCCCTCCCATGGCATGTGGGGGATTCTGGGAGATACAATTCAAGTTGAGATTTGGATGTGGCCACAGCCAAAACATATCTGAAGTCAAAGCAGTAGTTACCATTGGTAAAGAGGTAATTAAATTTTGGGAAGGAGGAAGTAGGAAAGAAGGTCTAGTTGCTCTCAGAAACTTGTGGGGTTTTCTGAGGGTACTGGTAGTATTTTTCTCTCTTAACCTGGTTGGTGGTTATAGAGATTGTCACTTCTAATAATTCATTTATCTACAATTTATGTCTTGTGTAATTTTGTGTATGTATTATACTTTCAATTATTTAAAAAATGTTTTAAAATAAGTTGGTTTTAAAATAAATTGGCTACTGAAAAAAAATAGCAAACTACAAATATATTATAAAAATATCTTGTTCCCAATAGTTTATAATATAAACAAGAACATCAATAACAAAATTACTAATATATGAGTTTAATTTTTAAAAAGCAGCCAAATATTATAAACTAAAAAAAAAAAAAAGCCAAAATCAAAAACAGATAATTGTGGAGCCACACAGAGGAATGAAGCTGCTAACCCTAACTCTTTTCTGTCCCTTGTCTCTACTCTATTTCAGAAATTTTAACTGTATACCAACGAGATTTAGAGAATGCTTCCTAAATTCTTCAGGGCTGAAATGAACAAACTGAGTGAATATTCTCATTTATCTTTTCTCACTGAGGAGTAATGGATTATAGCAAACAATCAAAAATAAAACAAGAAAACAAATTTAAAAAATCAAGGTTGAGTGCCTATTATGTACAGACATAGTTCCAAGTACTTTAAATTATCTCATTTATTCCTTATAATAAATTTGTTACTCTGGTATTATTATTATTCCCTTTTTTACAGTTGAAAAAACTGAGGCTATGAGAATTTGAGTAAATTATCAAAAGCCATACAGCTAGTAAATGGCAAAAGTTTGATTTGAACTCAGCCAATGTGATACAGGTTGAGTACCCTTTAACTTAAATGCTTGGGACTGTAAGTGTTTTGGATTTTGGATATTTTCATATTCTAGAATATTTTCATATACATAATGAAATATCTTGGGGATGGATCCAGGTCTACACATGAAATTCATTTATGTTTCATATACCTTATATACATAGCCAGAAAGTACTTTTATAAGTTTTAAATAATTTTGTGGATGAAACAAAATTTTGACTATGTTTTTGCTGTGACCTGTTCTATGAGGTCAGGTTTAAAAGTTTTCATTTGTGGTGTCTGTCACGTTGGTGCACAAGAAATTTCAGATTTGAAGCATTTCAGAATTTAGATTTTCAGTTTAGGGAAGCTCAACCTGCACTAGAGCCCAGTTTTGAAATCAGAACATTCTATATTGATGTGACCAACAGCATTGACCACTGGGTAGATGTAAATGTTCTAGAGCTATATATGTATCACCTAACAGGGAGGATACATTCTGAGAAATTCGTCATTAGGTGACATCATCATTGTGCTAATATCCTAGAGTGTACTTACACAAACCTAGAGGGTATAGGCTATTACATGTCTAGGATATATGGTAGAGCCTATTGCTCCTGAGCTACAAACCTGTATAGCATGTTACTGTACCTAATATTGTAGATAATTATAACACAAAGGTAAGTATTTGTATATATAAACATAGAAAATGTACAATAAAAATACAATTTTGTAATCTCATGGTACCACTGTCATATATATGTACCATTGTTGATCAGAGTGCTTTATGCCGTGCTATCTGTGGTGAATGGAATTTTCCTGTTAGAATTTAATACACTTCTAGATCCAAGTGGTATCAGCAACAAGACCTTAAAAAGAACCTCAGAAGTGAGAAAGATGCCAGGAACTGTTAACAGTTCCTGCAAAACTTCTGAGTTCTTCCCTTTCGACATCCCCAAGCTATAAAATTAAATGACCAGAACATGAAAATCTGGGCCCTTAAATTTTAGCTTTATTAAAGAAAGCAAACTGTTTTCAGATAAAGGGAAATAATGAAGTCATTTACTGTGTTAGAAAAATAGGAGATCAGGACAGAACTGTGCAAGATTCATCAGGAAATAAATAGCATAGCGACTATATAAACATACCATTGTTTGCACATTGCATGCAAACAGCAATTAAAAACCTCAGTCCAGATAGGTATATACCCAATATAAATACATGTTTATATCCACCAAGAAACAGATATGGGAATGTGTATAGCAGCTTATTGTTTATGCATGTTTAAATACCTATTTTATATTTCAGTAAGTTTCAGTAAGTTCTCAATAAAAAAGAAAATGTTTTTAACAGTGGTTCTTTAAACAAACTACTAAATAATGCAAAGACATTTTTATTATAATTGAATGTACAATGTTTTAGAAAAAGTTAAAGTTGTATGCAAACATAATAGCAAATAAATGAATAAAACTATTTATAATGTAAGGAAACTTGGAAAAATATAACTATATCAAAAGCTTCACTATGTATGCCCCAGAATTGAACTGATATAAGAAATATCATCTTTTTTTTCTCCCACCCCATCCCCCCAGAAATAATATCTTTTACAGGAAAGAAATATTTATATAATATTCCTTTTAGAAATTTCTACATATTTAATTTAGGTGTCTCCTATTTCTATAAAACTAAATTTAATTCTTCTTAATTAAATAATACACATAATGTTCCATTTTTAACTTATCCATTCATCCTCCATTCATATTTCTCTATATGCATAAGATGGCTATTTCTAGATAAATTTTTTCAACTTGCTTTCAGTATCTTCTTGTTTAAATTTCTTTAAGTTTGCAAATGTTGTTTCTATAAAGTGAAGTAATTTTTTCTTAAAAAATCTTTAAAAACATCCAAACTTGAATTATTTGGTAACCTACGTGAACTAAATTGATGAACAATTTATTTTAGATCATGAATTCACAACTTTAAAATAAGATCTTATTTTTCTGGTGTCAGGTATTTGAAACATGACTTTAGGAATCAATGTTTTATCATTAAACCTGTTTTGTTTGGAATGTTTCTAAGTTTTTTCCCCTGCCTTCTTAAATAATATATGAATCACAATTTAAGAATTGATTGATTGATTATTCAGTCTTTATTGCAAACTCTAATAATTAGACAAAGCCATATTTTCTTCACAGAGTATTGACATGTTTGTGCTCATACTAAATGGCCCCTTTACCATTTTATAAAACAACGTTGCGTGTTTTTAACATTTTCTCTTCCAATGAAACAGCTATTATTTCTTACTTTTGACAGTGTATAAAACCACAGCAGCCCTTCTTTTTAAAAAATTACGTTAAATATTTAAATGTTTATTCTTATACTAATATGTTGTGAAGTTTAAAGTTGTATATTTTAGAGAATTTATTAAACTAGAGCTCTGAATATACATAGATGAGAATTCAGCAAAAAGAAAATATTTCTTTTGAGAAATTAACATAGATGTTATGATGTCCATACAATGAGGTGTTTCTATTATTCTCACAGAAAATAAATAATAATAAGGAATATGGGTTCCAAAAAAAATTGTCTCCTTTAAGTTAAAATGTTTGACATGCCATTTAACTAAAAATATGTTTATAAAAAGTCCTATATGAAAATTTGTATACTTTGTTAGTATACTTGATAATCATATGTTCAGCTGTGTTTCTTAATAGAATCTGTGATATGTGAGTAAACAGTGCCTGTCATATAGTAGGTACTGAGCAAGGTGAAACAAAATTATGACTAATGAAATAGACTGCTTTGCCATTTTATTCCAAATTCTATCACCGTATAGACACAGTTTAATGCATGTAGTACTATAGCTAAAAAGGCATTTCTAAGTGAAATCAATTATTGCCAATAACTTTATCCACTGCTCAATTTAAATTATACTTTTGATATGATATTGAATTTAAAAACTTCTTACATTTGTTTTGTAAACATATACTCTGATTATTCATATTGTGGTTAGTTATCCTGACTGGCTTCCTAAGCCATTTTTTCTTTCCTTCTTTAATAAAATGTTCAAGAACCCTTATAGTAACAATTAATTCATACTTAGATAGTGATTTCTAACTGAATAATTTGTGACTTAGAATATTCAGAACTTCACCATACTAGTAATTTCAGGCTACACCTGAAATAAAATTCCAGAAAACAGTTCAGCTTTCAGAGATATTCTAAGAGATAATGATTTTTACCGCCCTCAACTTTGATGATGTGAATATAGCCAGGTCATAAAATTATCAACTGTGAGATAATAATAGTTTTGCTGGTGAATATCAACAATTGGAGAAAATCAGTAAAAAAAAAAAAAGGGTAGATCAATAAACAAGTTAAAAATTGTTTATCATAAAATGAAAAAATTAATATTAAAGTTGAAATTTACCATGAAAATCTGTGGTCTAACCCTAGCTTGGATTCACATTGCAATATAGTGTATAATCTCCCCCAGTGATACGGAAATCATTATCACCTAATACAGCTGATTCAGTTTTTATACACCTAAACTTGATCTTAATTCTGTATACTGAGTCAAATTCTATTTCATGATAATGGTCCATCATTTCATTATACTTAAGTCCTCTTGGGACAGACATAAATGATTTAATTGCTCTTCAACTGTCTTTTAAATATTTAAAGACTGCTTTTGCGTGATATCTGAGTCTTCTCCAGGTTAAACAGCAATGACTGCTCTACCTTTTCTTCAGAGAAAAATTTTTTTTTTTACTTTTTTCTTTTTTCCTCCGATTGTGTTCCAGTTTTCTATGTCTCTATTAGAAATGAAGAGAAAAACTAAAAACAGCAATAATATTGCTTATGAGTGTGACCAGAGTAGAACACAGCAATATAGATCACACTTATTCTGGGATTATATTAGAAACTTTTGAAAAACAAACACTAGATTTTTCATTATTTCATGCTTTTGTGAGGTGAATCTTTGTGTCTTTTTCACCTGAAGTGCTCCTGACATGTATATCCCATTAAGTGTAGCTTTTGTTTTCTTTTTCTTATTTTTAATCTAGCCATAACACAATATCGCTTTAATTTCACACAGATTTGGCTCAATTTTTTCAACTGTCTGCACTTACTTATTAGTGTACTTAGACCAAAAATGAAAACAAAACTGTTCTTAATTCTCACAACAAGCTGGATGCATGTGATTCAATGTATTAATTCTCTTCCCACCTTGAGGCAATGTCCACCGACAAATGTTACTCATGCTCTGTCTCTCTTCAAGTTATTGATAAAAACATTGAAGAGAATGGGGGGCCAGGACAAAGAGAAAACTTAGGAATCCCATGATACCTCCTTTCAAGACAATATTAATCCATCATTTTTAAGCTTTTTTTTTTTTTAATTAAGCTCAATACAAATTGACCTATCTATCTCATCACTACGTCCACATTCCCGTCTTATACCAGATACTATCTAGTGAAATACTTGGCAGAGATTCATTTACATGCTGTCTCTATTCTTCCTCTTATTTGCCATTTTTAGCACCTCCTTTAAAAGAGGAAAGAAATTGCATTGGTTTTGTAAAGTTTATTTATAATGCTTTCAAGGTATCATAACTTCCCTGTATTTTTGCACCGGTCTTTTGTTTAACAATCAGTAAAATACTTTTTCTGAAATTAATTTAAATTGAATGGGTCAATTGTTTCTGTTTTATTCTTTTTCTATGGAAGATCAGAAACATATTTGCCTAATTTGGTAATTTGTCCTATTCTATATTAATGAGAGTTTATAAAAATGTAGGTAAGTATGTTCTGCAACTACACCTACAAATTCTCTCAGTAATTTGAGATGTAGCTCTTTGGGCCAAAAACTTGAGTTAATTTATTAGGTGTTCTGACCATTTCTTTGACTGTCTTGGGTTTTCTTTTACTCCTGCAAATCTTTGTTCCACTTTCCAGTTGTAAAGTTTCACTGGCAAAAAGCACAAAAGAAAGTCATTTCACATTTTTTCCATTATCTTTTGCCATCACATCATATTTCTAAACAGAGGGGCTACTTTTTTTTCTTCAAGTGGTTCTAATGTAGCTTTGTAACATTCCTCAGTATTCCCACTCATATGTAATTTCATTCTTGGAGCTAGTATCTTAACATTATAAATAATAATTTTTTTCTCTTATAATTATTAAAGTACACAATTATTGAATATTTTTTATATTCAAATTACTATATTCATAAGACTAAAATATAAATTATATATAATTACATATATACATTATTCTTAAGTATTTCACAACTTATACAGGACAATTGAAAAATTTTACCAATAATGTAAGGATGTTTCAACTTTAGTAAGCATTTATACTAAAACCCTTAATGAAACATTAAAGGAGATAAATCATGATTCCTTTAATAGATGCAAAATTTTAAAAATAAAGTTCTATGTTTGCTTAGATTAAGAAAAAAACTTTAGGAATAGATCAAAACTTTATTAATCTGATCAAGATTTATTAAAATCTAGGAGAAACCATTATATTTACTGATGAAACATTAGAAACATTTTCAAGAACAAGAGTTCCAGGCAAAAATAAGAGTGAGATTCTTGCTGCCATTTTTTTATATAAATATTTCATTGTAGGTCCTAGCTAAAATAATAAGAAAAACAAAGCAAATAAGAAGACATGGGAAAATACCAAGAAAAAGCTACCATTTGATGATAATGATATGCTTAATTACATAGAAGATACAAGAGGACTTAGAACAAATGCAGAGAACTAATAAGGGAATAAAGCAAGATTGCTATAGGTAAGACTAACATTTAAAAAAATCATGCGGATTCCTAAACACTAGTAATGACTAATGAGAAAATGTTATAGGTAAATACAGTATTCACAGTAACAACAAAACCTCTAAGATACTTTATAGAAAAAATATTATTGAGAACATTAGAGAAGACCTGAGCAACTGGAGAGCTATATTATTTTCACAAATTGGAATACTCAATATTCTAAAGATGTTAGTTTTCTGTATATTAATTATAAATTTAATGTAATTTTATTTAGATCCCAAAAGGAGTTTTTTTTAGGGGGGAGGTGGGGGAAGTGATAAGCTAATCTTAAAGTGTGTAGAGCTAAGAATGAAGAATAGCTAAAGCAATTTTGAAAAAAACGGACTAGGTCAGGATACATTATGATAAAATATGAAGAGTTTTATGAAGGGATTCTTTAAAAAATAATATAAACCTAAAATATTAAAACTTTTGACAAATACAAGAATAATGCATTTATAATATTCTATATTCTTAAGTACAAAAGCACACACTTGAAAAATATCTTGAATGCTATTTTAAAATATTTTTAAATGTATTTGATGAAAAATATAATAAACACACTTAAAAGCCACAAACTATAGAAATATATTTATAATACATATAACCAAACAAGAATTATTACAAAGGATACACAAGGAAATTCTTACTGAATTGTCCCTTTGGAAAATGGGCAATAGTAGGGGGCAAGGCCAAAATGGCCAACTAGAAGCAGCAGCGATAGGAGGCTCCCATTGAAAAGAACCATCACAGCATGGGAATCCTGCACTGGCAACCAAGGTATCCAGGTTCTGTCATCAGAACTGACTAAGTAGCTGACGTGACCCACAGAGAGGAAGGAAGAGCAGCACAGTGCTGCAGCCCACCTGAGAGCCACACAGGGCAGGGGAGCATCCATCCCCGCCCCCCAGCCAAGGGAGGCAGTGAGTAAAGATGCTACCCAGCCTGTGCTTTTTCCATGGAACTGTGCAACCAAGATTAAAAGATCTCACATGTGAGCCCACGCCACCAGGGCCTAGAGTCCCAACCATGGAGCTGTGCAGATTCTCAGCAGCCACTCAGGCTAGAACCCGCTTAAGCCTGCCGAGTTTGGGTGTTGGTGGGGAAGGACACCAGCACCACAACTGCAGCTGCCTGCTATCTAAGCCATTTGAGCTCCTTGGAGGAGGGACGGCAGCCAACACTGTGACTGATAGCTGCCTAAGATCCCAGGGTAGGGGGAAAAGTGGTAGCCATCTCTATAGCTCCAGGCCATGCTTTTCCCCTGCTGGAGCCAGGAAGGCTAGACAGCTTGGTCCCAAGAGGTATCCCCCAAAGCCCAAGACAATGGCTGTGGCAGACTGTGACCAGAGTTCCCCTTCAGGCCCCACCCTGAGCCATCCCTCCTCACTGGGCAGGACATCCCTGCAGGAACTTCAGCAACTCCAGCCAGGGACTCAGGGACAGAACTCTGATCTCCCTGGGCCTGAGCCTCTAGAGGGAAATGTGGCCATAGTCTCCAGAGACCAGCAGACTTAGTCTTTCATTCTGCTAGTTCTGAGGAATCTGGGCAGCCCAGATGAGTGGGTTCTCCCCCAGTGAAGCACACCCCCCCCACCAAGGTATAGTCAAAGTGCTTAATTAAATGAGTCCTGCTCCCATGCCACCCAAGTGGGTGAGACCCTCCAACAGGGGGTTGTCAGACACCCTATATAGGAGCATTTCTACTGGCATCAGACCAGTGTTCAGAGATCCCAGAAGAAGAAGCAGGCACCCATCTGTGCTGTTCTCCAGTCTCCTCGAATGACATATCCACATATGGGAGCGAATCAGATGAATAGGACCTGAAGCAAACCTCTAGCAAACTGCAGTAGTGCCACAGAAGAGAGATCTGACCATTGAGAGAAAAACAAAGAGAAAGCAACAACAACAACATCAACAAAAAAAAATCCCCACAAAAGTCCCATCCAAGTGTGGGCATCCTCAAAGATTGAAACTAGACAAACTCATGAAGATTGAAAAGAGTCAATGAAAAAAACACTGAAAACCCAAAAGGCCAGAGTGTGTCTATTCCAAATTATGACAACACTTCTACAGCAAGGGCATGGAACTTGAGGGAGGATGAGATGGATGGAGGATGAGATGGACAAAATAATAGAAGTAGGCTTCAGAAGGTGGGTAATAACAAAGTCCACTGAGCTAAAGGAGCATGTTCTAACCCAATGCAAAGAAGCTAAGAACCTTGATTAATAATTACAGGAGCTGCTTCCTGGAATAACCAATTTAGAGAGGAAGATAAATGACCTGATGGAGCTGAAAAACACAGCAAGAAAATATCATGAAGCATACACAAGTATCTATAGCCAAATTGACCAAGCGGAAGAAAGGATTTTGGAGTTTTATACCATCTTGCTGAAATAAAGCATGTAGACAAGATTAGAGAAAAGAGAATGAAAATGAACAAATGAAACCTCAGAAAAATATGGGACTTTGTAAAAAGACTGAACCTTGATTGATTGGAGTACATGAATGAGATGAGGAGAATGAAATCAAGTTGAAAAACACACTTCAGGATATTATCCAGGAGAACTTCTCCAAGTGAGCAAGACAGGCCAACATCCAAATTCAGGAAATACAGAGAACACCATTAATGCTCCATGAGAAGATCAACCCCAAGACACATAATCCTTAGATTCTTTAAGGTCAAAATGAAGGAAAAAATGTTAAGGGCAGCCAGAGACAAAGACCAGGTCACTAAGAAAGGGAAGCCCTTCAGACTAACAGAAGACCTCTCAGCAGAAACCAAGCCAGAAGAGAGTGGAGGCCAATATTCAACATTATTATACAAAAAATTTTCAACCCAGAATTTTATATCTAGCCAAACTAAGCTTCATAAGCAAAGGAGAAATAAAATACCTTTTCAGACAAGCAAATGCTGAGGGATTTAATTACCACCAGGCCTGCTTTGCAAGAGATCCTGAAGGAATATGGTTAGTAAATATGGAATAACAAAAATGGGAAGAAAAATCCGTACCAGCCACAGCAAAACACACCAAAATATGAAGACCAAAGACACTATGAAGAAACTGCATCAACTAGTATGCAAAGTAACCAGGTAACATCATAATGACAGGACCAAATTCACACATATCAATATTAACCTTAGATGTAAATGGTCTAAATGTCCCAACTAAAAGACACAGACTGGCAAATTGGTTAAAGAGTCAAGATGCATTGGTGTGCTGTATTCAGGAGACTCATCTCACTTGCAAACACACACATTGTCTCAAAATAAAGGGATGGAGGAAAATTTACCAAGCAAATGGAAAGCAGAAAAAAGCAGGGGGTTGCACTCCTAGTTTCTGATAAAACAGACTTTAAATCAACAAACATAAATATAGAAAGAAGGACATTACATAATTGTAAAGGGATCAATTCAACCACAAGAGCTAACTATTCTATATGTATGCACACCCAACACCGGAGGACGCTGATTCATAAAACAAGTTCTTAGAGACCTACAAAGAGACTTAGACTCCCACACAATAACAGTGGGAAACTTCAACACCCTACTGTCAACATTAGGTAGATCAATGAGACAGAAATTTAACAAGGATATTCAGGACTTGAACTCAGCTCTGGATCAAGTAAACCTAATAGACCTCTACAGAGCTCTCCACTCCAAATCAACAGAATATACATTCTTCTCAGTGCCACATGGCACTTATTCTAAAATCAACCATGTAATTTAAAGTAAAACATTCCTCAGCAAATGTAAAATAATTAATATGATAACAGTCTCTCAGACTACCAATCAAATTGGAATGTAGGTTTAAGAAACTCACTCAAAACCACACAAATGCATGGAAATTGAACAACCTGTTTATGAATTACTCCTGGGTGAATAATGAAATTAAGGCAGAAATCAGGAAGTTCTTTGAAACCAGTGAGAACAAAGAGACAACATACCAGAATCTCTGGGACACAGATAAATTAGTGTTAAGAGGGAAATTTATAGCACTAAATGCTCACATTGGAAGGCTTAAACAATCTCAAATTGACATCCTAATACCACAATTAATAGAGTTAGAGAAGCAACAACAAACAAATCCAAAACTAGCAGAAGACAACAAATAGCTATGAGCAGAGCAGAACTGAAGGAGATAGACACAACAAAAAACCCTTCAAAAAATCAATAAATTCAGGAGATGGTTTTTTGGAAAAAAAATAACAAAATACATAGACCACTAGCTAGAATAATAAGGAAGAAAAGAGAGAAGAATCAAGTACACACAATAAAAATGATAAAGGAGATAGCACCACTGACTCCACAGAAATACCAAGTACAATGAGATAATACTATAAACACCTGTATGCAAATAAAATAGAAAATCTAGAAAAAAATGGATAAATTCCTGGGCACATACACTCTCCCAAGACTAAGCCAGAAAGAAGTCAAATCCCCTAGACCAATAACAAGTTCTGAAATTGAGGCAGTAATTAATAGCCTATCAACCAAAAAAAGCCCCGGACCATCCAGATTCACAGCTGAATTCTACCAGAGGTACAAATAGGAGCTGGTACCATTCCTTCTGAAACTATTGAAAACAAGGGACTCTTCTCTAACTCATTTTATGAGGCCAGCATCATCCTAATACCAAAATCTGGCAGAGGCACAACAAAAAAGAAAACTTTAGGCCAACATCCCTGATGAACATTGATGTGAATATCCTCATTAAAATACTGGCAAACCTAATCCATCAGCACATCAAAAAGCTTACACATCATAATCAAGTCAGCTTCATCCCTGGGGATGCAAGGCTGGTTGAACATATGCAGAGCAATAAACGTCATCCATCACATAAACAGAACCAATGACAAAAACCTCAAGACTATCTCAATGGATGCAGAAAAAGCCTTTGATAAAATTTAATATCCCTTTATGTTAAAAACTCCCAATAAACTAGGTGTTGATGGAACATATCTCAAAATAATAAGAGCTGTTTATGACAAACCCACAGCCAGTATCATACTGACTGGGCAAAAGCTGGAAGCATTCCCGGTGAAAACTGACACAAGACAAGGATGCCCTCTCTCACCACTCCTGTTCAATATAGTATCAGAAGTTCTGGCCAAGGCAGTCAGGCAAGGGAAATAAATAAAAGGTATTTAACAGGAAGGAAAAAAAGTCAAATTGTCTCAATTTGCAGACGACATGAGTCTATATTTAGAAAACCCCATCATTTCAGCTGAAAAACTCCTGAAGCTAATAAGAAAATTAAATTGATACAAAAATTAATGTGCAAAAATCACAAGCATTCCTTTACACCAATAGACAAGCAGAAAGCCAAATCATGAATGAATTCCTATTCACAATTGCTACAAATAGAATAAAATACCTAGGAATACAGCTAACAGGGATGTGAAGGACCTCTTCAAGGAGAACTACAAACCACTGCTCATGGAAATAAGAGAGGACATAATTGTAAAAACATTCCATCCTCATGGATAGGAAGAATCAATACAAAAATGGCCATACTGCCCCAAGTAATTTATAGATTCAATGCTATTCCCATCAAACTATCATTGACATTCTTCACAGAAGTAGAAAAAAATCTGTAAATTTCATATGAAACACAAAAAAAGCCCATATAGCCACAAAAATCCTAAGCAAAAGAAGAAAGTTGGAGGCATCACACTACCTGACTTCAAACTATACTACAAGGCTACAGTAACCAAAACATCATGGTACTGGTACCAAAACAGACATGTAGACCAATGAAACAGAACAGAGACCTCATAAATAACACCACACATCTAAAAACATGTGATCTTCCACAAACATAACAAAAAAAAGCAATGAGAAAAGAATTCCCTATTTAATAAATGATGCTGGGAAAACTGGCTATCCATATACAGAAAACTGAAACTGGACCTCTTCCTTACACCTTATAGAAAAATTAACTCAAGATGGTTTGAAGAGTTAAATGTAAAACTCCAAAGCAGAACAACCTAGAAGAAAACCTAGGCAATACATTCAGGACATAGGCATGGGCAAAGACTTCATGACTAAAACACCAAAAGCAATTGCACCAAAAACCAAAATTGACAAATTGGATCTAATTAAATCAAAGAGCTTCTGCACAGCAAAGCAACTATCATCAGAGTGAACAGGCAACCTAGAGAATAGTAGAAAACTTTTGCAAGTGACCCATCTGACAAAGGGCTAATATCCAGAATCTACAAGGAACTTAAACAAATTTACAATAAATAAAGAAACAATCCCCCTCAAAAAGTGGGCAAAGGGTGTAAAAGATGCTTCTCAAGACATTTATGTGGCCAACAAACATATGAAGCAAAGCTCAACATCATTGATCATTAGAGAAATCAAATCAAAGCCACAATAACATACCATCTTATGCCAGTCAGAATGGTGATTACTGAAGTTCAAATAGTGTGTGAAGGATATGAGCAGACACTTCTCAAAAGAAGATATTTATGTGGCCAACAAACACATGAAAAAAGCTCATCATCACTGGTCATTACAGAAATGCAAATCAAAACCACAGTGAGATATTATCTCACACCAGTTAGAATGGAGATCATTAAAGTCAGGATACGACAAATGCTCAAGGGCGTATGGATAGAGAAATAGGAACACTTTTACACTGTTGGTGGGAGCATAAGCTAGTTCAACGATTGTGAAAGACAGTGTGGTGATTCCTCACTGTCTTCTAGAACCAGAAATACCAGGATCTAGAACCAGAAATACCAGTTGACCCAGCAAACCCATTACTGGGTATATACCCAAAAGAACATAAATCATTCTACTATAAAGGCACATGCACACATATGTTTATTCCAGCACTATTTACAATAGCAAAAACACAGAACCATCATTGGGTTGGTCTATTATTGCGCATCAATGATAGATTGGGTAAAGAAAATGTAGTACATTTACATCATAGAATACTATGCATCCATAAAAAGGAATGAGATAATATCCTTTGCAGGGACACGGATGAATCTGGAAGCCATCATCCTCAGCAAATTAACACAGGAACAGAAAACCAAACACCACATTTTCTCACTCATAAGTGAGAGTTGAATAATGAGAACACATGGACACAGGGAGGGGGAACAACACACACAGGGACCATTTAGAGTATGGGGTTTGAGGGGGAGGTAGAGCATTAGGCCAAATAGCTAATGTATGCAGGGACTAAAACCTAGATAATGGGTTGACAGGTGCAGCAAACCACCATGGCACACGTATACCTATATAACCAACCTACATGTTCTGCATTTGTAAACCAGAATTTAAAATTAAAAAAAAAATTTCATGGGCCAAAGTATATGAGCAAGCAATTCACAAAAAAGATAATCTGGATAGCTAATAATTATATAAAGAGATGCTTAATTTTATTGGTAATCAGGCAAACACTAATTTAAATGATTGGCAGGACTAATATGCCCATTAACTTCAAGTGTTGGCAAAGAATATAAACTATCTCACACTCAGAGTAACATTCTGATTTAATAAACCAAATATAAACAGAAATAAGTCAGTTTTTCTGAAGTTAGTATTAGTACACTAATTTAATATGTTTATACCTTTTGTTATTTTGAGTTGAAGTTAAGGTCTATAGTTACAACTATTTTCTTGAAAATAAAGTGTCAATATCAGTTGGAATTAATATATTCAAGATATAAGATTCAACCTGGAATATAATAACGTGTGCAAAAATTACAAAATGAAGTTGAAGAAATTATATAGTTTACTGAAAGTTCGCAAAAGTGTAAGCATGCAGAGGGTCACAGTGTTAAGTTGAGAAATGTAAATAACTCGTTGTGATTGGTATATCCCTCGATTTATTCAGATCCATTTCTATGCCATTGTTAAGCTTTCAAATTTTTTCTCTATTAAGATTTTTGCTAAATTAATTTGTAGATGGTTTTTTATTGTACTAGGGAGTGACATAATATTTTCTATTTTATTTCTCGGTGGTAGAAAGGACATTAATATTTGTGAGTTGATTAATTTTTAATTTATCTGCACTGTCTCTGGTGATTCACTTTAATTTCCTAAAATCAAATTCTGCTTTTTTTTTCATTACGTGTATTATTCTTTTAATGACTGTGTTTGTGGACATCTTCTAGTTTTTCATTTTGTATTTTGTTAATTTGAATTCTCCTTTTTTCTCTATTTCAAAAGTACATTCTTTAGTTTTCAGTAAGTATGATTAATGGCAGTCTTTATTAAAAATATTTTAATTTTGCACCCAATAGTAGATGATAGTTTATTTGGTTGCAGAATTGTGGATCAATAGGTGCTTTATTTCATTGCTATAAAGCTATTTTCATTATCATCTGTTCTTTACTATTGCTATAAGGAATTTGTTATTAGTTAAATGTTATTTTTAATGTATAACCTTTCTTTTATCTTGGGCTTGTTTTTAGACCTTTTTCTTTTTGGTGTTAAGAACTTTATTACACTAAATTTAGAAATAAATTTAGTTTTATTTATCTTATTTAGAATTTATGATTCTTCTCAAAACCAGGCTATTATCTCATTGTCTATGATCTTTCCTACCATTTATCTATTCTTTCCTGTAAGTCCTATGACAAGTTGACCATCTTGTTTTACCCTTCATATCTCTCAGACTCCTTTTTGTTTATCATTTATTAATCTTTCTGTACTTTATTCTGTGTAAATTTTCTGATACCTGTTTTTCTAGTTTATTAATCTTTTTACCCATATCCATTCTGCTATTTGTTTGTAAATTTCAATGACCATATCTTTTTTTCATAGGAATTTCTTAGTATACATGCATAACATGAGTCAGAAATTGGAACAATAGGATGTACCAATTTCTGACTCATGTCATGTATGTATACTTTATTTACTTACTTAAAACATATTTTATATCAGATTATTCTGCCTTAATAAATTCTTTTGTTTCTAATCTTCTTGTTTGTTTTTACTCCTAACTCTAGCTTCTGATAAATTGTTTCTTCACACATTCTTCCAAGTGCTTCATGGAATAATCAACCTAAGATAAATTTTTAAATTTATTTCTTGACTTGAGGGCTTTCAGATTATATAAAGAGGTGAAAATTTAAAATTTACGCGGCAAGTTATAATTTTTAGGAAAGCTTTTTAAAATTTATTTGTTTTTGACTATCCAGAGTTCTTACAGAAATACTTACATCACTTACTCTCTAGTGGTGGACAGAATTTTTCTGTTCTTAAAACAAGAGTGTGCCCTTTTGGGGGTCCTGGATTTATTTGTGTGTGCCAACTGCCCCCTTAGGAGGGAAAAAGTTCCGTTCTATTTCTGTGCAGAGTTTAAAACCAGAGACCTTGGGTTTTAAATATTGGCTGCCACCCCATAACTAAATTTTTCACCCTTCATTTCACCTTGTATTGACAGAAGTCACAGATTTAGCTAATATCTACTGTCTTCAGGTCTCTTTCTTCTTCTAATTCTCCAACTTTTTCACCTTCATTTATTAAAAACACTGTAAAATACTTAAAATCCTTTTTTATGTTGCTGTTTTTCACATTTTTATATATCTTCAGCAGAATACTTTTTTTAAAATTGTACTTTAGGTTCTGGGGTACATGTACAGATCATGCAGAATTATTGCATAGGTACATTCATGGCAAGGTGGTTTGCTGCCTCCATCCCCTGTCACCTGTATCTGACATTTCTCCCCGTGTTATCTCTCCCCCAACCTCCCCCTCTGCTGTCCCTCCCCTACCCCCCAGACAGACCCTAGCCAGTGATGCTCTCCTCCCGGTGTCCATGTGTTCTCACTGTTCAACATCCACCTATCAGTGAGAACATGCAGTGCTTGATTCTCTGTTCTTGTGTCAGTTTGCTGAGAATGATGGTTTCCAGATTAATCCATGTCCCTACAAAGGACATTAACTCATCATTTCTTATGGCTGCGTAGTATTCCATGGTATATATGTGCCACATTTTCCTTGTCCAGTCTATCATCAATGGGCATTTGGGTTGGGTCCAGGTCTTTGCTATTGTAAACATTGCCACAGTGAACATACGTGTACATTCGTCTTTATAATAGAACAGTAATGGGATTGCTGGGTCAAATGGAATTTCTATTTCTAAGTCCTTGAGGAATCGCCACACTGTCTTCCACAACGGTTGCACTAATTTACACTCCCACCAACAGTGTAAAAGCGTTCTTATTTCTCCACATCCTCTCCAGCATCTGTTGTCTCCAGATTTTTTAATGATTGCCATTCTAACTGATGTGAGATGGTAGCTCAAAGTGGTTTTGATTTACATTTCTCTAATGACCAATGATGATGAGCATTTTTTAATATGTTTGTTGGCCTCATATATGTCTTCTTTTGAAAAGTATCAGTTCATATTCTTTGCCCACTTTTTAATGGGTTTGTTTGTTTTTGTATTTTCTAGTAAAATGTTTTAGTTCTTTGTAGATTCTAAATATAAGCCCTTTGTCAGATGGGTAGATTGCAAACATTTTTTTCCCATTCTGTTGGTTGCTGGTTCATGCTAATGATTGTTTCTTTTGCTGTACAGAGGCTCTGGAGTTTAATTATATCCCATTTGTCTATTTTGGCTTTTGTTGACATTGCTTTTGGTGTTTTAGTCATGAAGTCTTTGCCTATACCTATGTCCTCAATGGTTTTGCCTAGACTTTCTTCTAGGATTTTTATGTTGTTAGGTCTTATGTCTAAGTCTTTAATCCATCTGAGTTAATTTTAGTGTAAGGTGTCAGGAAGGGGTCCAATTTCTGCTTTCTGCATATGGCTAGCCAGTTTTCCAAACACCATTTATTAAACAGGGAATCCTTTCCCCCATTGCTTTTTTTTGTCAGGCTAGTCGAAGACCACTGCTTGTTTTTGTCAGGTTTGTCAAAGATGGTTGTAGATGTATGGTGTTGTCTCTGAGACCTGTGTTCTGTTTCATTGGTCTATATCTCTGTTTTGGTACCAGTATCATGCTGTTTTGATTAGTTTAGCTTTGCAGTATAGTTTGAAGTCAGGTAGTGTGATGCCTCCAGCTTTGTTCTTTTTGCTTAGGATTGTCTTGACTATGTGGGCTGTCTTTTGGTTCCATATGAAGTTTAAGGTGGTTTTTTCAAGCTCTGTGAAGAAGGCCATTGGTAGCTTGATGAGGAGAGCATTTAATCTATAAATTGATTTGGGCAATATGGCCATTTTCATAATATTGATTCTTCCTAACTATGAGCATGGAAGCTTTTTCCTTCTGTTTGTGTTCTCTCTTATTTCCTTGAGCAGTGGTTTGTAGTTCTCCTTGAAGATGTCCTTTACATCCTTTGTTAGTTGTATTCCTAGGTGTTTTATTCTCTTTGTAGCAATTGTGAATGACAGTTTGCTCTTGATTTGGCTCTCTTTAAGTTTGTTATTGGTGTATAGGAATGCTTGTGATTTTCACACATTGATTTTGTACTCTGAGACTTTGCTGACAATGCTTATCAGTTTAAGAAGATTTTGGGCTGAGACAGTGGGGTCTGATAAACATACAATCATGTCATCTGCAAATAGAGACAGTTTGACTTTCTTCTTTCCTAGTTGAATACCCTTTATTTCTTTTTCATGCCTGATTGTTCTAGCTAGAACTTCCAATACTATATTGAATAGGAGTGGTGAGAGAGGGCATCCTTGTCTAGTGCCAGATTTCAAAGGGAATGCTTCCAGTTTTTGCCTATTCAGTATGATATTGGCCGTGGGTTTGTTGTAAATAGCTTTTATTATTTTGAGATACGTTTCATTGATACCTAGTTTACTGAGAGTTTTTCTCATAAAGGGCTGTTGAATTTTGTTGAAGGCCTTCTCTGCATCTATTGAGATAATTATGTGGTTTTCATCTATGGTTCTGTTTATGTGGTGGATTACATTTGTAGACTTGCGTATGATGAACCAGCCTTGCATTCCCAGGATGAAGCCTACTTGATCATGATGGATCATGCTTTTTGATGTGCTGTTGCAATCGGTTTGCCAGTATTTTATTGAAGATTTTTGCATCTATGTTCATCATGGATATCAGCCTGAAGTTTTCTTTTGTTGTTGAGTCTCTTCCAGGTTTTGGTATCAGGATGATGTTGGTCTCATGAAATGACTTGGGAAGGATTCCATCTTTTTGTATTGTTTGGAATAGTTTCAGAAGGAGTGGTACCAGCTCCTCTTTGTATGTCTGGTAGAATTTGGCTGTGAACCCATCTGGACCTGCACTTTTTTTGGTTGGTAGACTATTAATTGCTGCCTCAACTTCAGCCTTTGTTACTAGTCTATTCAGGGTTTCAATTTCTACCATTTTAGGTTTGGGAGGGTGCTAGCATCCAGGAATTTATCCATTTCTTGCAGATTTACTGCTTTATGTGCATAGAGTTGTTTGTAGTAATCTCTAATGATAGTTTTTATCTCTGTGGAATCAGTGGTGATATCCCCTTTATCATTTTTTATTGCATCTATTTGATTCTTTTCTCTTTTATTAATCTTGCTAGTCGTCTACTTTGTTGATCTTTTCAAAAAACCAGCTCCTGGATTTATTGATTTTTTTGACGGGTGTTTTTTTGTCTCTATCTCTTTCAGTTCTGTTCTGATCTTAGTTATTTCTTGTTTTCTGCTGGCTTTTGAGTTTTTTTGATCTTGCTCCTCTAGCTCTTTCAATTTTGACAATAGGGTGTCAATTTTAGATCTCTCCTTGCTTCTCATGTGGGAATTTATTGCTATATATTTTCCTCTACAGACTGCTTTAAATGTGTCCCAGAGATTCTGGTACATTGTATCTTTGTTCTCATCATTTTGAAGAACATCTTTATTTCTGCCTTCGTTTCGTTGTTTATCCAGTCAACATTCAGGAGCCAGTTGTTCAGTTTCCATGAAGCTGTGTGGTTCTGAGTTAGTTGCTTAATCCTGAGTTCTAATTTGATTGCACTGTGGTCTGAAAGACTGTTTGTTATGATTTCTGTTCTTTTGCATTTGCTGAGGAGTGATTTACTTCTAATTATGTGGTCAGTTTTAGAGCAGGTGAGATGTGGTGCTGAGAAGAATGTATATTCTGTGGATATGGGGTGGAGAGTTGTGTAGATGTCTATTAGGTCCGCTTGGTCCACACCTGAGTTCAAGTCCTGGATATTCTTGTTAATTTTCTGTCCTGTTGATTTGTCTAATATTGACAGTGGAGTGTTGAAGTCTCCCATTATTATTGTGTAGGAGTCTACGTCTCTGTAGGTCATTAAGAACTTGCTTTATGTATCTGGGTGCTCCTGCATTGGGTGCATATATATTTAGGATTGTTAGCTCTTCTTGTTGCATTGATCCTTTTACCGTTATTTAATACCCTTCTTTTTCTCTTTTGATCTTTGTTGCTTTAATTTCTATTTTATCAGAGACTAGGATTGCAACTCCTGCTTTTTTTTTTGCTCTCCATTTGCTTGGTAAATCTTCCTCCATCCCTTTTTTGAGCCTATGTGTGTCCTTGCACGTGAGATGAGTCAGTGGGTCTTGATTTTTTATCCCATTTGCCAGTCTGTGTCTTTTGATTGGGGCATTTAGCCCATTTACATTTAAGGTTGATATTGTTATGTGTGAATTTGATCCTGCCATTTTGATGCTAGCTGGTTGTTTTGCCTGTTAGTTGATGCAGTTTCTTCATTGTGTCAATTGTCTTTACCATTTGGTATATTTTTGGAGAGGCTGTTATGGGTTGTACCTTTCCATGTTTAGTTCTTCTTTCAGGAGCTCTTGTTAGGCAGGCCTGGTGGTGATGAAATCTCTGAGCAATTGCTTGTCTATAAAGGATTTTATTTTTCCTTCACTTATGATGCTTAGTTTGGCTGGATATGAAATTCTAGGTTGAAAGTTCTTTTCTTTAAGGATGTTGAATATTGGCCTCCACTCTCTTCTGGCTTGTAGTGTTTCTGCCGAGAGATCTGCTGTGAGTCTGATGGGCTTCCCTTTGTGGGTAACCCGACCTTTCTCTCTGGCTGCCCTTAGCATTTTCTCCTTCATTTCAACCCTGGTGAATCTGAAGATTATGTGCCTTGGGGTTGCTCTTCTTGAGGAATATGTTTGTGGTGTTCTCTGTATTTCCTGGACTTGAATGTTGGCCTGCCTTGCTAGGTTGCAGAAGTTCTCCTGGATAATCTTCTGAAGAGTGTTTTCCAGCTTAGATTCATTCTCCCCGTCACATTCAGGTACACTGATCAAACATAGATTAGGTCTTTTCACATAATCTCATATTTCTCTGAGGCTTTGTTCATTTCTTTTCACTCTTTTTTCTCTAATCTTGCCTTCTTATTTTATTTCATTGAGTTGATCTTCAATCTCTGATGTCTTTTCTTCTGCTTGGTCAATTCGGCTATTGAAACTTGTGTATGCTTCATGAAGTTCTCATGCTGTGTTTTTCAGCTCCATCAAGTCATTTATGTTCGCCTCTAAGCTGGTTATTCTAGTTAGCGTTTTGTCTAACCTTTTTCAAGGTTCTTAGTTTATTTGCATTGGATTAGAACATGTTCTTTTATCTCACAGAAGTTTGCTGTTATCCACCTTCTGAAGCCTGCTTCTGTCAATTCATCTGACTCATTCTCCATCCAGCTTTGTTCCCTTGCTGGTGAGGAGTTGTGATCCCTTGGAGAAGGAGATATGTTCTGTTTTTTTGGTGTTTTCATCCTTTTGTGCTGGTTTCTTCCCATGTTTGTGTATTTATCTACCTGTGGTCTTTGTAGTTGGTGACTTACAGATGGGGTCTTTGAGTGGACATCCATTTTGTTGATGTTGGAGCTAATTCTTTCTGTTTTTTAGTTTTCCTTCTAACAGTCAGGCTGCTCTGTGCAGGACTGCCAGAGGTCCACTCCAGACCCTGCTTGCCTGGGAATCACCCACAGGGGCTGCCAGAACCGTAAGGGTTGCTGCCAGTTTCTTCCTCTGATATCTTTGTCCCAGAAGGGTTTCCACCAGATTTTAGCCAGAGTTCTCCTTTATGAGGTGCACTTTTTGATATACAGGGGTTGGGGAATCCACTTGAGGAGACAGTCTGTCCCTTATCAGAGCTTAAGTGCTGTGCTGGGAGCTCCTTTGTTCCATTCAGACCTGCTGGGCAGGTACATTTAAGTCTGCTGCAGAGGAAGTCATAACCACCTCTTTTCCCAGGTACTCTGTCCCGGGAAGGTGGGGCTTTCTTTTTCAGTTCCTGATGTCCTGCTGCCTTTTTTCAGAGATGCCCTGCCCAGCAAGGAGGTAGTCTAGTCACAGTCTGCCAGCAGAGGCATTGCTGAGCTGCCACGGTCTGTGTCCAGCTGCTGTGTAAACTTCCATGTGATTTTCTTTACAGAGGTACGTTAGAACTACCTTGGTAATGGCGGTCTACCTCAGTAATGGTGGACTGCCTCAGGAATGGTGGACTGCCTCAGTATTGGTGGACTGCCTCAGTAATGGCGGACTGCCTTGGTGTTGGTGGACTGCCTCGGTAATGGCAGACGCCCTTCTCCCCCCGAGAACTGGACCATCCCAAGTCCAGCTGTGCTTGCTGTGAAACTCTCAATCCAGAGCATTTCAGATTGCTGGTCTTTGTGGGGATGGGACCCGCTGAGCCAGATCACCTGGCTCCCTGCTTTCAGCACCTTCTTATTTAGTTGAATGGGCAACCCTGTCTCCCAGGCATTCCAGGCACTGGTGGAAATAGCCACCCAGATTTGTGTGAGTTTTGTGCGAAACCCACAGTGCTGACTGAAACAGCTGTGCTGGAAACTCATGGCACTTTTCAGCCAGGGAATCTCTTGGTCTGTGGGTGGTAAAAACTGTGGGAGAAGCACAGTATCTGAACTCGAGTGATGGAGTGGCTGAAAAACCCCACTGATGGCCTCCGTTGTATATGGAGGTGTTGTCCTCCAGGGATTACACCTCCCGGGTGGGACAGTTCCCTACCCTGCCTCAGCTTGCCCTTCTTGGGCTACACCCAGTGTGCAAACTGTCCCATTGAGATGCACCTGGTACCTTGTTTGGAAATGCAGTGATCACTCACCCTCTCAGCAGAATACTTTTAGGGACAATTTCTGTTTTGCTGTAAATGGAAACTAGGAATTTTCCATCACACCTTTCCTTGAATTTGTTGATCCTCAATTATTTAAAAAAAATCTTTGTCTATTTTGGCTTTTGTTGCTAATGCTTTTGGTGTTTTAGTCATGAAGTCCTTGCCTATGCCTATGTCCTGAATGATTTTGCCTAGGTTTTCTTCTAAAGTTTTTATGGTGTTAGGTCTTATGTTTAAGCCTTTAATCCATCTGGAGTTAATTTTAGTGTAAGGTGTCAATTTTAGTAAATAGGATCCGATTAAACTCCATAGCTTCTGCACAGCAAAAGAAACAGTCAGTAGAGTGAACTGGGAACCAACAGAATGGGAAAAAATTTTTGCAATCTACCCATCTGACAAAGGACTTATATCCAAAATCTACAAAGAACAGAAACAGATTTACAAGAAGAAAATCAACAAACCCATTCAAAAGTGGGCAAAGGATATGAACAGACACTTTCCAAAAGAAGACATATATGAAACCAACAAACATATGAAAAAATGCTCATCATCATCGGTCATTAGAGAAATGAAAATCAAAAGTACATTGAGATGCCATCTCACACCAGTTAGAATGGCGATCATTAAAATATCTGGAGACAACAGTTGCTGGAGAGGATGTGGAGAAATAGGAACACTTTTACACTGTTGGTGGGAGTGTAAATTAGTTCAACCATTGTGGAAGACAGTGTGGTGATTCCTCAAGGACCTAGAAATAAAAATTCCATTTGACCCAGCAATCCCATTACTGGGTATGTATCCAAAGGATTATAAATCATTCTATTATAAGGACACATGCACATGTATGTTCACTGAGGCACTGTTTACAATAGCAAAGACTTGGAACCAACCCAAATACCCATTGATGATAGACTGGACAGGGAAAATGTGGCACATATACACCATGGAATAATATGCAGCCATAAAAAACAATGAGTTTGTGTCCTTTGTAGGGACATGGATGAACCTGGAAACCATCATTCTCAGCAAACTGACACAGGAACAGAGAATCAAGCACTGCATGTTCTCACTGATAAGTGGATGTTGAACAGTGAGAACACATGGACACAGGCAGGGGAGCATCACACACTGACATCTGTTGGGGACGACTAGGGGAGGGACAGTGGGGGGGTAGGGAGTTGGGGAGAGATAACATGGGGAGAAATGCCAGATATAGATGATGGGGATGGAGGCAGCAAACCACATTGCCATGTATGTACCTATGCAACAATCCTGCATGTTCTTTACATGTACTCCAGAACCTAAAATGCTATTTAAAAAAAAAAAAATATATATATATATATATATATATGTATATATGGTTATATATAAAAATCTTTGTCATAATGTCATATTTCTCCAATTACAAACTTGGATTATTTTCTCTTTCTGCCTCTGAATTTTCTGCTCTTTGACTTCCTTCTTGGTTTGTTTCTTCATTTGTGTGTAAGAATGCTTTGTTTTCTCAAAAGTTAGAAAAGTGTTTTCCAAATCATTTTACTATCTTCAACAATACAGATTTTTTAAAGAAAGTCAACAAATGTTTATTCAAAAGCTTGTATAGGAATTGAAACAGTATATATCTGCAGTGCACAGGACCAGTTCTTTAATTTCAATACTTTCATGACTTTAAAAGAAATTGCCTTTGTAATTTTTCCTAGGAAAATCTTTGCCAATCTGTGGTGGCTAAATGGTTAATTTGTTTGTCTCCGCCTTGGGACACTTGGTTTTTCAGAGATTTCCAGGAATACCAGCTTTAAGTTAATTGGCCTATTTCCTTCTTTATCTTTGATAATTTCTGTAAATTATTTTTATTTTTATTATTTTTAAGTTTCTGTGGCTACAAAGTAGATGTGCATTTTTATGGGGTACCTGGAAAGTTTTGATACAAGAATGCAGTGCTTAATAATCACATTAAGTAAAATGTAAAATAGGGTATTCATCTTCTCAAGCATTTACAAACAATCCAATTATACTCTCTTAGTTATTTTTAAATTTACAATTAAATTATTATTGACTATAGACATTCTGTTATGCTATCCAATACTAGGTCTTATTTATGATTTCTAACTATTCTTTGTACTCATTAACCATTCTCACCTACCCCCTACTACCCTTCCCAGCCTCTGGTAACTATCATTCTATTTTCTATCTCCATTAGTTCAACTGTTTTGATTTTTAGTTCCCAGAAATAAGTGAGAACATGTGATATCTATCTTTCTGTGCCTGGTTTATTTCACTTAACATAATGACTTCCAGTGCCATCCATGTTGTTGCAAATGACAGGATCTCATTTTTTTTTATTAAGATTCAATAGTACTTCATTGTATATAAGTACCACATTTTCTTTATACGGTCATTTATCTGATGTACACTTAATTGCTTGCAAATCATTGCTGTTGTGAACAGTGTTACAACAAACATGGGAATGCAGATGTCTGTTCAATCAATATACTGATTTCCTTTGGGTGTATTCCCAGCAATGGGATTGGTAGATCATATGGTAGTTCTATTTTTTTTTTTTTTTTGAGGAAATGACAAACTGTTTCCACAGTAGTTGTATTAATTTACATTCCCACCAACAGTATACAAAGGTTCCTTTTTTCCACATCCTCGCCAGCATTTATTATTGCCTATCTTTTGGATGTAAGCCATTTTAACTGGGCTGAGATAATATCTCATGGTAGTTTTGATTTGCATTTCTCTGATGATCAGTGATGTTGAGCACCTTTTCGTAGACCTGTTTGCCCTTTGTGTGTCTTCTTTTGAGAAACATCTATTCAAATTCTTTGCCCATTTTAAAATCTGATTATTAGATTTTTTTCCTACAGAGTTGTTTGAGCTTCTTATGTAGTTATGAGCTTCTTATGGGTAGTTTGTAAATATTTTCTCCAATTCTGTGGGTTGTCTTTTGACTTTGTTGATTATTTCCTTTGCTGTGCAGAGCTTTTTAACTTAATGTGACCCCATTGTCCGTTTTTGCGTTGGTCGCCTGTGCTTGTGGAATAGTACTAAGAAATTTTGCCCAAGCCAATGTCCTGGAAAGCTTCCTCAATGTTTTCTTTTGGTAGATTCATAGTTTGAGTTCTTAGATTTAAGTCCTTAATCCATTTTGATTTTATTTTTTGTATATGGCAAGAGATTGGGATATAGTGCCATTTTTTTGCATAGGGATATTGAGCTTTTCCCAGCACCATTTATTGAAGTGATTGTCTTTTTCCTAGTGTATGTTCTTGACATCTTTGCTGAAAATGAGTTCACTCTAGGTGTGTGGATTTGTTTCTGGGATCTCTATTCTGTTCCATTGGTCCATGTGTCTATTTATAGACTGCTTTGGGTATATGGAAATGTTAACAATTTTGATTCCTCCAATCCATAAACATGGAATATTTTTCCCTTTTTTTTGCTGTCCTCTTCAATTTCTTTCATTGGTGTTTTATAGTTTTTATTGTAGAGATCTTTCACTTTTTTTGGCTAAGGCAATTCCTAGATATTCAATTTTATTTGTGGCTCTTGTAAATAGGATTACATTTTTGATTTCTTTTTTAAATTGTTTGCTGTTGGCATATAGAAATGCTACTGATTTTTAAAAGTTGAGTTGTATTCTACAACTTTACTGCATTTATTAGTTCTGGTAGTTTTTTTTTTTTTGTGGAGCCTTTGGGTTTTTCTAAGTATAAGATAATATTATCTGTAAACAATGATAATTTGATTTTGTCCTTTTCAATTTTGATGCCCTTTATTTCTTTCCATTGTCTGATTGCTGTAGCTAAGACTTCCAATGCTATGTTAAATAACAGTGGTGAAAGTGGACTTCCTTGTTGTGTTCCAGGTCTTAGAGGATGGGCTTTCAGTTTTTCCCCCATTTAGGATGATACTAGCTGTGGGTCTGTCATATATAAATTTATTATGTTGAGGAATGATCCTTCTATACACAGTTTCTTTATGGTTCATATTGGTAGGTTGTATGTTTCTAAGCGTTCATCTATTTCTCCTACATTTTTCATTTTATTGACATATTGTTGCTCATAGTTGCCACTAATGATCCCTTGAATTTCTTCAGTATCAGTTGTAACGTCTCCTTTTTCATCTCTAATTTTATTTGGATCTCTTTTTTCTCAGTTTTGCTAAAGCTTTGTCAATTTTAACTTTTCATAAAGTCCAGGTTTTCATTTTATTGATCTTCTGTATTGTTTTCTTCATTTCAATTTCATTTATTTCGATGAAATACATTTTAATTTCTGCTTTGATCTTTATTATTTATTTTCTTCTACTAATTTTAGGCTTGGTTTGCTCTTGCTTTTCTAGTTTTTTAAGATGCATTGTAAGGTTGATCCTTTGAAAATTTTCCTCTTTTTGGGGTAAGCACTTTTAGCTATGAACTTCCCTCATAGCACTGCTTTAATTCTTTTTCATAGTTTTGGTATGGTATATGTCCATTTTCATTTACTTCAAGAAATGTTTCAGTTTTCTTGTTAATTCTTTCGTTGACCCACTAATCATTCAGGGTGATATTGTTTAATTTCCATGTGTTTGTGTAGTTTCCAAAATTCTTCTTGTTTTTGATTTCTACTTTTAGTCCATTGTGGTCAGAGAAAATACTTGGTATTATTTCAATTTCATAAAATGTTTTAAAACTTATTTTGTGACTTAATATATGGTCTATCCTTTAGAATGATCCATGTGTTGAGGAAAACAATGTATATTCTGCAGCCACTGGGTGAAATGTTCTGTAAATATCTGTTAGATTCATTTGGTCTATCGTGCAGATTAAGTCTGATGTTTCTTTTTTTAGTTTTCTCACTCAGTGATTTGCCTAATACTAAAAATGGAGGTTAAAGTCTCTAAGTATTACTGTATTGGGATCTGTCTCATTTTAGCTTGATAATATTTACTTTATATATATGAATGCTACAGTGTTGGGGTGCATATATATTTACAGTTGTTATATCCTCTTGCTAAATTGACCCCTTTATCTTTTTTTTTTTTTTTTTTTTGAGACAGAGTCTCACTCTATCACCCAGGTTGTAGTGCAATGGCATGATCTTGTCTCATTGCAACCTCTGCCCCACCCACCCAAGTTCAAGCAATTCTCTTGCCTCAGCCTCCCAAGTAGCTGGGATTACAGGTGCCCACACCACACCCAGCTAATTTTTTATAAATTGAGTAGAGACAGAGTTTTGCCATGTTGGCCAGGCTGGTCTCAAACTCCTGATCTCAGGTGATCCACTCACCTCAGCCTCCCAAAGTGCTGGGATTACAGTCATGAGCCACCTTGCCTGGTCTGTCCCCTTTATCATTATATAGTAACCTTCTTTGTCTTGTTATTCGGTTGGTGCAAAAGTAATTGCAATTTCAAAATATGAATTTTAAATCATTATAACTAGGCTCAAGCACATCTTTATTAATTAAAATAGGAACCATTACAATCAACACATTTTTGCCAATGAAAAATAAGTTTATTCTTGTAGCATAAAAATTCATGCTTCAGGATTTGACGAACTATTGGAAAGCATTTTCTTCATCCTGCTGGTTGTGGAAGCATTTTCCTGCAAAATGTTGTTGCAATGTCTGAAGAAGTGGTAGCTCCTGGGTGAGAGATCAGGTGAATATGGCAGATGAGGCAAAACTTCATAGCCCAATTTGTTCAACTTTTGAAGCATTGGTTGTGTGATGTGTGATTGGGCATTGTCCTGGAGAAGAATTGGGCCTTTTCTGTTGATCAATGCCACCTGCAGGCATTGCAGTTTTTGGTGCATCTCATTGATTTGCTGAGCATACTTCTCAGATGTGATGGTTTCACCAGGATTCAGAAAGCTATAGTGGATCAAGCTGGCAGCAGACCATCAAACTGTGACCATGTCCTTTTTTTGGTACAAGTTTGGCTTTGGGAAGTGCTTTGGAGCTTCTCAGTTCAACCATTGAGCTGGTCATCACCAATTTTCATATAAAATCCACTTTTCATCACATGTCACAATCTGGTTGAGAAATGGTTCGTTGTTGTATAGGAAAAGAGAAGGTGACACTTCAAAATGACAAATTTTAAAATTTTCAGTCAGCTCATGAGGCACCCACTTATCAAGCAAGCTTTTTCACCTTTCTAGTTTGCTTCAAATGCCGAACAACTGTAGAATGGCCAACCTTGAGTTCTTTGGCAACATCTTGTGTAGTTGTAAGAGGGTTAGCACCTATGATTGCTCTCATCTGGTCATTGTCAAACTTCTGATGGCCAGCCACTACGCTTCTCAACTTCGAGGCTCTCATCTCCTTTACAAAACTTCTTGAACCACGATGGCACTGTATGTTTGTTAGCAGTTCCTGGAACAAATGCACCGTCGATGTTGCAAGTTGACTCCTCTGCTTTATTACCCATTTTGAACTTGAATAAGAAAATCACTTGAATTTGCTTTTTGTCTAACATAATTTCAGTAGTCTAAAATAAACAGTAAGTAATAAGTCATTAGCAAAAAAAGCAAGAAATTGCAATTAAAATAACATATAACGTAACCACATTTATTTAAGAATGTATTCCAATATCGAAATGCAAATTCCAGCAATGCAAAAACCGCAATTCCTACTGCACCAGCCCATTTTCGTCTTAAAATCTGTTTTATCTGATATGAATATAGCTACTCCTGCTGTTTTAGTGGATCCATTGGCATGAAATGTCTTTTTTCATTCCTTTATTTCTCTTCTATGTGTGTCTTTATATGTGAAGTGTTTCTCTTGTAGGAAACAGATCATTGAATCTTTAAAAAAAAAATTCCTTCAGTTATTCTATGTGTTTTCATTGGAGAGTTTAGTCAATTTTCATTCAATATTACTATTGATAAGTAAGGACTTGCTCCTGCCATTTTATTATTTGTTTTCTGGTTGTTTGTGGTCTTCTCTTCCTTCTTCTTTCTTTCTGTCTGCCTTTTAGTGGAGGTGATTTTCTCTGGTGATATGGATTAGTTTCTTTTTTTTCTTGTATATCAGTTTTATGTTTTTGGTTTGTGGTTACCATGAGGCTTGCAAATGCTACCTTATGATCCATTATTTTAAGATGATAACAACTTAACACTATTCATGTAAATAAACAAGCAAATAGAAAACTGATAAAAACTCTGTGCCTTACTTCATCCCCCTGCTTTTTAACCTTTCAATTGTACTTTCTATTTCTTAAAAAGTGTTATAGTTGTTATCCTTTATTAGTTTATTACTCTTTTTTACTTAAGAGTACTTATTTTACACAGCACAGTTACAGTGTTATAAAATTCCGTGTTTTTCTATGTATTTGCTATTACCAGTGAGTTTTGTACCTTTTGCTGATAATGTCATTTTCTTTCTGATTGAAGTACTTCATTTAGCATTTCTTTCAGGAGAGGTCTGATATTAATGAAATATCTCAGCTTTTGTTTGTCTCTGGGAAAGTCTATTTCTCCTTTATGTTTGAAGGATATTGTCACCAGATGTACTATTCTATACTACACATATTTAAAGTGTTAATGGAAAAACACTTTATATGTTATGCCACTGTCTCCTGGCCTGTAAGGTTTCCACTGAAAAGTCTGCCACCAAATGTATTGAAGCTGCACTGTATGTTGTTTCTTTTCTCTTGTTGCTTTTAGGGTCCTTTTTTTATCCTTGACCTTTGAGAGTTTCATTATTGAATGCCTGAGGTGCTCTTCTTGGGTTAAATTTACTTGCTCTTCTATAACCTTCTAGTACTTGAATATTCATATCTTTCTCTTGGTTTGGGACATTCTCTGTTATTATCTCTTTGAATAAACTCTATCCCATCTTTTTCTCCACCTACTCTCCACTCTTTAAGGCCAATAAATCTTGTGTTTATCTTTTTGAGTCTATTTTCCAAATCCTGTAGGCATGCTTCATTGTTTTTAATTTTTGTCTTTTGTCTCCTCTGACTGTGAATTTTCAAGTACCCTGTCTTCACACTCACTAATTTTTTCTTCTGTTTATTCATTTTGCTATTAAAAGACCCTGATGCATTCTTTAATGTGCCATTTGAATTTTTCAGCTCCAGAATTTCTGCCTGATTGTTTTTAAATATTTTAATCTCTTTGTTAAATTTGTCTGATAGAATTCTGAATCCCTCTTTTTGTTATCCTTAACTTCTTTGATTTTCTGCACAATAGCTATTTTGAATGTTCTGTCTGAAAGGTCACTTATCTTTGTTTTTCCAGTATTGGTCTCTGGTGCTGTAATTAGTTCATTTAGTAAGGTCATGTTTTCCTGGATGGTCTTGATACTTGTAGATGTTTGTCTGCGTCTGGGCTTCCCTTCAGGGAAGTGGGCTCTCTCTGGCCCAGGGCAGGTCCAGAAATGCCATCTACGATCCATGTTCTGGAATTGCAGACCCCAAGAGCTCACTTGGTGCTTTATTCCTTCTGTGGTTGTACTGGTACCTAAAGTAAAATACAAAATACCTTTTACTTTTCCCCTCCATTTTCTCAAGTGGAAGTTGTCTTACCCCATAGCCACTACAGCTGGGAATGTGCTCTCACCTAAAGTCAGCAAGTCTCTAAGTCTCCCTTAAGGCCATCTACATAGTACTTAGGTATTGCTGCTGGCTATTCAGGGCCAAAGGTCTCCTCAGTTAGCAAGTGATGAATCCTGCCAGTACTGGGTTCTTTTCTTCAAGGAAGCAGGTTCCCTTCTGGCCCATGGCATGTCTAAAAATGTTGTTTGGAAGCAACAGCCCGGAAAGAAGACCTCCTGACTCTGGTGCCCTATCCTGCTGTGGCTGAGCTGATATTCAAGATGCAAGATGCAGTCCTCCCTACTGTTCCCTTTCCTCTCCACAAGTGGAGGGAAGGGGTTGTTTTTGGAACCACAAGCTGCATACCTTGGGGTTATGGAGAGGTAATGCCAGAACTCTCTTAGCTGCCCTCTGCTGGTGTCTCAGTAAGCTGAGCTTGCCCCAGTCCACTGGCTAGGGGTGGCACTAGGATTCATTTAGGCATTGCAGTCCTTGTTGCCTAGATTGCCTTTCAAGTTTAGTTAGAGCCCCAGAGCACTTTAGCCCATAATGATAAGCCTTGCAGAACTCAAGTTCAGACCACTGGGATGGCGATTCTCCTCAGAGCTGATTTAAATGCTTCCTCCCTAGGAGGGCATTAGCTTGAATTTGGTCTGGTTTTGTTTTCTGCTTTAGCAGGGGAGTTCAATGCCTTAAAATTGCTGTGTTCTCTCTCTCCCCCAGTGCATAAAATCACTCTGCACCATGCCACTGGTGCTGAGAGGGATGGAGAAGAAGTGGTGCTGGAGACTCAAGACTGTTTTTCCTACCTCTTCAGTGCCTCTTTCAGCAATATGAAGTTAAGACCAGGTGCTGTGAGTGCTCATCTGATTTTTGGTTCTTATGAAGTTTCTTTTTTTGTGTGTAGATGGTTGTTAAATTGCTGTCCTGATATAGGGGATGATGGGTAGAACCTTCTATTCGGCCATGTTGTTCTGTCCCTGAATAGTTTTGGATATATGGATCTACCTTAGTTCCATATATAAAGAATCTTCTTCAGAATTATACTATCACAATCAAAAAGCATACTAAGATCTGAACTGGAATGTTAAAAGACAAACAAACCCTATATCCTATTTTCTTTTAATGTCTCTCTCTGGGCTGCTGGACTGGTTGGATCATACATAATAATTCAGCATTTTAGAATGACACACTGTAAGAAAACTTTAATAATTCGTTAATAGCCTGCAAAATGCATGACTAAAAATAATGATGTTGAGATAATAAGAGAAAATGACTAAGAGATAATGATATTTGATTCTGTGAACTCATGATTAAATTAAATATTACATATTGGGTTCCCTATAGAAGGCAATTCAATAATAAGTGATCAAATGATAAAAAAGTGAATGTAAATAATGATTTTTAAAAAGCAGTGTACATTTTCATAAGGACAAAAGATTAAAGCTGTTTGTATTGATAGAATGATTGTAGAAAATTTTAAAAGAACATTTATTTCAAAGGTAAAAGAAAAATGATCTTTGCCTTGAATTCCCTTGCTTGACAGAGAGATGTGCAATGAAATACTTTAAAAGCAGCATAATGTGTTTCAGAGCTTGGTTATTTTATTTTAAAATAATTAATTAAATATTTTAATTGACAAATAATAATTGCATATATTTATTAGGTACAATATGATATTTTGAAATATGTATACCTTGTGAAATGGCTAAATCAAGCTAATTCACATATATATGCCCTCACACACATCATTTTTTTGTCGTGAGAACATCTAAAACTCATAGCTGATCTTTGTGACATTTAAGAATATCATACCTTGTTATTAACTATAGTAACTATGTTATATGATAGATCTTTTAAACTTGTTCCTCCTACATAAGAATATTTTGTATCCTTTGACCAATATCTCCCCAAACCCCTCTGCTAGACTCTGGTAACCACCATTCTACTCTCTGCTTCTATGAGTTTAACATTTTTATATTCATGTGATATTTGTCTTTCTATGGAGGATTCCCCTATGTTCTGGGAGTTGTAAAGTTTCAGGTCTTATATTTAAGTTTTTAATCCATTTTGAATTGATTTTGTATATGGTGTGAGATAAGGGTCTAATTTCATTCTGCATGTGGATATCCATTTATCCAAAAACTCTTTATTGAAGAAACTGTCCTTTTCCCATTATATGTATTCCTGAAAGCTTTGTCAAATATCAATTGACCATAAATGCATAGATTTGTTTATAGGCTCTCTATTCTGTTCAATTGGTCTATGTGTCTGTTTTTATACCAGTACAATGCTATACTGATCACTATAGTTTTGTAGTATATTTTAAAGTCAGGAGATGTGATGCCTCTGGCTTTGTTCTCTTTGATCAAGATTTCTTTGGATACTTTGGGGTCTTTTGTGGTTCTATACACATTTTAGAATTGTTTTCTTTGATTTCTGTGAAAAATGTCTTTGATAATCAAGATGGGGATTGCATTGAATCCATAGATAGCTTTGAGTAGCGTTACCACTGAAAGAATATTAATTCTTCCAATCCATGGACACAGGATATCCCTCCATTCCAGGGCTTGTTTTTAAAAGTATTGTAACTAGTGCCATGTCTGTGATAAAACCTTGATCAATGATTGCTATGCCATGTCCCAAAAATTGTTCTTACAAAATGAAGGAATTATTTTATTTCACATTATCTTTTTATAGATAAAACAATAAGAACTTAATCCACTGAATGTTGAATATTAATTATATAGCACATATTATTATAAGTTTCTGTAATACATTTAATTTATTTGGTTTTATTTTGTGAGTAACAATGATTGCTTAAACTCTACTATGGATTGATCAAAGGTGGTGAAATATAATGTTTAAGATTCTCCCACAATCAACATCAGACCTTTGGTAAAAGACATAAAACTGAATTATTTCATTTATATAATTAAATTCAGCTTATACAGTTTTAATTTAGAAATCCTTTACAAGGGACATGACTGATTATATGCAAACATTTTCTTGTTCTTACTTAATAAATTAATTTTTAAAATCAGATAGGTGAACATTTAAGGACACTCTTGATCAAAACTGCTTTTAAAAATGTTGACTTTATCAGGTATAATCTTCAATTATAAAAAAAACTCAACTAGATATTAAACACTTATTTTCCCAGGAATGCTTAGGAGAATGAAGCAATACTTTATGTCTGGGGGAAAAACAAAAGTAAAACTGTCTCTTAAAAATGAGTTCCTGTTTGCAAGAATGAAGAGAAAACAAATCATAGGAAATACAGCCTGTTTTGGTACCATTTCTTAGTCATTAAGCTGTTTTTGAGACTGTCTAGTGAGAAAATATGTCAAACATATTTAATTTTTATTCCCATGAACAACCAGAATACCAAATAATTAAACCTCTGTGGTGAACCTAGCACGCTGCTCAAGTTTTCATATCATTTTTTTAAGCAAGCACCTTCCCCAAACAATTTTTCTTTTGAGTGAAATAGTCAAGGTAAGGAAAATTTCCTTCCCACCCTTCCTTAAGCATACTGAAGCAGCAGTAACAGAAATGATTGTACCAGCCCTTTCAGTGTGTAAATTCAAGCTGTAGTTCAGAGAACATCAAAGGGGTCAAAGGGATAGTAGGGGTTTTTGTGTGCCAACTTGTCCCTATTCTTTTTGTGGTAGCTGATCCCATCTGTCTCCAAGAGCCGATTGTAGTTTATTCTTTGTGAGTATTGTTCACAAGTCACCTAAGTAAAGATTAAACTTGTGGCTCCTTTCCCATGTGTTCAGTCTGGTGTTAAAATGTAAAAGCAGCCATCAATTTGTAAAACGACACAGTCATAAGTAATGTGAGTCTGCAATCCAGAAAAATAAATTATTTAAATTTAATATATGAATATTTAAGATAATGTTTTTATACTTTCTAAGGATGTTAGAGATTTAGGTAGCCAAATTAGGCAAATAAAAGCTACTCTGCAGGGTGATTGTGAAGCTGGAGGTTTCATCAACCTTCAGAGAATACTGCGTGTAGTGACTAACAAACAATAAATAATAGTTATGAATTATCATAACTGAACTTCTGGCCATAATGAGATTCCTTAGCTGAAGAAAGGTGCTCTCAATGGAAGAGGACATATTTTTATATTTTCTAAAATCTTTACCTATTTTCTAATTTGTTCTTAAGCATAAGGATGACAGCTTCTATCTACTGAGCAAGCACCAATTATAACATCTTATTGTTATTGCTTTACATGCATGATGTTGTGACAGATATCTTCTAATACATTTCCCCACACCAGATAATCCAGATACTTAACAAAAGATAGCTACATTTATAATTGAGAAATGATTGGTCATTAATTCTTAGGCTTGGTTTTAGGGGAAACAGAGATAATGTACTTTAATAAGTCTTCCTGAGGTACATATGTGTTGTAAGAGAGCTCTAGAGACTTAAAGCATACAGGAGGTGTTTAGTTGAATTAAACTACTTTGGTAAACATAATCTTTCCTTCTGATTTATTTATAATGATTAAATATACTCAATTATTTTGCCCATAACGCAAGAATTGATTGACCTGGGCATTAAAATATATATATATATATATATTTAGTTAAACAAAACAGATAAGTTAAATTGCTTTAATGCTCTGTGAACACTTCAGCTTTGTTCGTTATAGTAAATGGGGGAAGTACAAAGTCATTTGATTGCTCTTTAACCTTTCATTATATCGACAATCTGTTATTGCCTAGCATCAGTTCCATCCTTCTCAGAAGGTGGCTTGGCATTTCTGTGGTATTTTCAATCTAGGGAAATAAATCTGCATCTCCATCTGGATTGACCAGATGAGGCTCCCTTCAGAGCCAATTAACACTTTACCAATGGGGTCACTTCAGCATGGTAGGAGGTGCTTTACACCTCCAGGGCGACCATAAACTGTCTCCACAATGCCTCCAGATGCTCCAGGTCTGGAAACCAATCAATCTTTTACATAAGTGGTTAGCACACCTACCCCAGGGTCCTAGAAAGACACACCAAAAGATATGTATGGCTTTCCAAGCCAGAACCTTTTGAATATTCTTTTGTTTGTCTATTTATTTACACTGACTGAGAAGAATACTCATGACACACAGAAAAGCAAATCAAGCTTGATGCACAAGGAACAAGCCTCACTCCTATTAAATTTTATAGTCACGTGTGGTTATCACTTCTTAGCTAGTTTGACTAGAGATTTCTCAATAACCTCATTTGTGATCATTGAAAAACCATAAATCCGTATGAAAAGTCTTCCAGTGCCCAGTCCAGGGAGAAAGTTACAGGTCACACACCTGTAAAAATGTTTAAAGCACAGCCATGGCAGCTCTGATGCCACTGTGGGCTGCCTAAGGCACTTCTTTGTGGTATCCTGGTGGTACCTGAGAGATCTATGAGTTTCTTGTTGTTGTTGTTGTTGTTTTTAGGAGCCCAGACTTAGTTCGCAGGTTTCTTCAGCTTTTCTGCATAGGCGTCTTATTTAACAAAGCAATTTCCTTAACTCTGCTTTAGCTGGGAAAGAATGCAAATTAAATATTCTTCACCAGAAAGAATGGGAGGGGTGACAAGTGAAGAAGAAAAAAGGAAAAAAAAGGCACAGGGAGCACAGTGGAGCCATGAAGTTCCCTCAGGTGGCTGGCTAACTAGCTTGGCCCTTTGTGTAGACAGTGTCTGCCTGTGGGATGGAGCTAAAAGACAGAAGAATGACAGTCTGGAGGAAGAAAGAAAGACAGTAATTACGGGATACGTGCGATTAGTGCGGTAGCCAGAGAAATTAAGCCACAAGTCCTAGGAATCTTCCTTTCTGTATGGTACCTGCAGAGGAAGAGAAAAGACCTCACTACAGAGTTCAGTTGGAATCTACTCCCTGCCAGCTCAGCTTGATTGCTTTCTGGGTTACCTACTGTGGAGGTTCAGCAGCTCGACCTTCCTTTCAGTAGAGCTATATTGTCCTGCTCTGAAAAAAGGCAGATTAAGAATTTACAGGGATCCCTCCATCACTGGTCTCTGACAGGAACACTCAGGGAGCTGATTTTTCATGGTTCAATTTGCCTGGGGCCAAGATTCTTATCAAAATGTATTCTGTTAATGTAAAGTACCATTGCAGTTTTAAGAAATAGCTAACTTTCTATTAAACTTTTGCTCTCATTTCTTTACTCCTCATCCTTTTGTTTTAGTGTTGGAATTCTTCCCTAACTACTTTATTATTATTGTTATACTTGGAGGTATGTTTGCATTTGAATTCAGGTTTATAGGTGAAGAATAAATTATGTCAGTTGAGAAGTTTATAATTATTTTGTAGGTAGGTAAACTGTATTCTAACTGCTTTGGATCGGAAATATTCCTATCTATAATTCAGATATTCTTCAGTTGTCTATTTTGATTTAAATGCCTTAATTAAAAACTATATATTTGCAGAATAATTTAAAAGTACTTTTTGTTAACATGAAAGCTATTTAATTTTACCAAGCCAAGAAGAAACAAAGGATATTCAATCTCTTCTTAGTTTAATACATATTTTTGAGAGCTGTTTCAAATGGAGGAGGGGGAGAGGTTAGTCAAATTTTGAGCCAAGAATCTTTTCAGCCTCTGCATATATATCATCTTAGATAGTTCTGATTAGGTCTTAGGATTGCTAACATTTTTATTGCCTCTTTTTATTATAAGTGACTTGATATTAACCTTTTTAGCATGTATAATTCTATTAATATCTCTGCTAAAAATTTGAGATTATACTGGTAAATGAAATAATTGTACTATACTTGGTTGTGTGACTTCAAAAACAAGAGGTTCTTTAATGCTGTATGTTTTTTAACAGGGCAAGTAAAAACTGGAAATCACATTTATTCTACTAGAGATGAGAAAGCTTAGCAGATAGACTATAATGATTTTCCAGGAAGCAGAAAGGAAATATCTTTGTCTCCTATTCAGACTGGTTTCACCTGGCATAGTCAGACTCGGAGCAGAGGCCTTTCTAGCTCACTCAGCAACAATGCCACTGCCTATTTGTGATGTTTGATATAGTAATTTTTGATGCATTGTAGTTTGTTATATATTTTACATCTTCAAAACAAGTAGTATGGAGAGTTACTCACTGAAGCTCATTTGTTTAAAATGAACAATGTACGATGTTCAATAATATGCTAAATGTTAACAAAACATACAGCATTAAAGAACCTCTTATTTTCGAAGTCGATATATAAAACATATATATGCTACTGTTCTATGTAGGCTTACCTTATTCTAGAGGGGAGCTATGTTATGGTCTGTCCTATTACGAGATCCTTAATAAAGATCTCCATCCCTATTATGAGACTCTGGTAATGTTGGGTCTAGGAAATGTTCTTTGGAAATCCAGAATGATTCCATTGTCTTACCTTGTCTTATAGCATCTTAATCTCTTCATCTTCATTCTCCTCACAATCTTACAGAAATAAAAGGGAGGAAGACTGAAGTACAGTTTGTTATCTCTGAATGACTTTATTTTTAGAGCTATTTATTAATGGTTTATAGTAACTGCAAATGAAAGATCTGCATTCTTCATTCTAGTTATATTCTAATATTCAAATAATAATGTATCTGAGAAATTCAATATGTATTCTCAATAAGTAACATCTTTTTCATTTGCAACAAAAATATGTCAATAGGTCAGGCTATCCTTCTCATTACCCTCTAGCAGGTGAAGCTTCTAAGACATTACTCATTACTCTTTTTAGTTGAAAATTTTCAATTTTATTTTCTTGATATTATTAGAAGAAAATTTTGTTTTAAAATTTTCCAAAACATCCAGCTATGGCATTCTTCTAGTAATAATTTCTTAAATGGAGTGGATGGGATGGGGAAGCTCAAAAATGAGAGGACAGAATAAGATTTGAAACTGAAAGTGAGTTGGTTGTCGTATATCCCATTACGTAGACAAAACAGGCTAGGCACGGTGGCTCATGCCTGTAATTCCAGCAATTTGGGAGGCCAAGGAGGGCAGATTGCTTGAGGCCAGTAGTTCAAGATCAGCCTGGCCAACATGCAAAACCCCATTTCTACTAAAAATACAAAAATCAGCCATGCATGGTGGCACATGCCTGTAATCCCAGCTACTTTGTAGGCTGAGACAGGCGAATTGCTTGAACCCAGGAGGCAGAGGTTGCAGGGAGCCAAGATCATTGCCACTGCACTCGAGCAAGACTCTATCTACCCCCCCTCAAAAAAAAGAAAAGACAAAATAATGGGATTAAAAAGACCAAAGTGAAGACATCTATCTGATGATGAAGAATCATGTTGGGAAAACTATCCAAAAATTATGTTAGAAAAAGTTATAGGGCATGATCAATTGGCTAGCAAAAAGTAAGGTGACTGAATTACTGCTAAGGATAAGTGAAGGATGTATATCAGTTCCAGATTAATTAGCTGGGACAGGCAACTATGTTGAGATGCACAATATCAAAGAGGGTACTGAGCATGGTTGTGATATTACCGCTGTACAGCAGAGTGTGCTAGCATGATTAGAACCAAACTAAGCTCAAGTCTGTGTTAATGTAATAAGCAAGGAAAAAAAAAAGAGCCAAGGGAGAAAAGGACAAATAAGAAACTGGCTGTTGATAGCTTGCACACACTTGCATGCCATAAAGACCTTTTGAAGTTGCAGCAGAAACAGTCCCTGTGGAACAATGATAACAGAGAGACAGACATTGATGTGTAAATGACATCATCATCCAAAACCACTTCCACTCAAGCAGCGTCCCAGATCATATTGGGGTTCAAAGGGACTCTAATCTTACCCTGCTCATTTTTTTTTCTCCTAAGTTCTTGCCAGAAATGAGGGAAACACAGAGATGCTTGTTCATGTTAGCTTTTCTGACTTGACCTGGAAACTGAGAGTCATGTAACAAGACAAGGGCTGCCCAGAGTTCACAGATTTAAGGATCAAGTTTGTGAAGACATTGGCTTAGATAAAAGGACAGTAGTTAACATTAGCATTACATAAGCTCGAACAACTATCTCAAGAGATATCCAGTACTTTGAGAGAAAAATGAAACTGTATCAACAGTTTATAAATAAATGTGAATTTATAATAATACTGATAGAACTGTCTGTGAAAGGAAAAAGCCTGCCCTTCCTGTCTTGAAAAATATTTTTCATTTCTGAATAATTTAGGGGTGGGCAATTTGATCTTTTATAGGTCATACTAATCAACATTTTGCCATTCTTCACTAGATGATAAGCCTGTTTAGCAAGATGAGGCAGGCTACCTCCACTTTCTGAGGGCCATTAGTTAGAATTCCTAGGGATAACCATTGTTCAAAGAACTGGATATTAATGATAGTTTCACAAAACATTATATGTAACATTCACATAATATTATATGTAGTATAAATAACATGCTTACTCAATGAGAGTGGTACAGAAATCAAGAGTCATGAAACCCAGTACAGGAAAATTAACATTGGAAGTACAAATCAAATAATGGTATGGCCAAATATTATCCCCTGTAATAAGGACCTTAGATTTGAAAAGTCCCTAAATTCAAATGATAAAGCCCTTTCTCAGTATAAAGTGTTTATATAGCACAAGCTAATTAGTATTAGAAATATCTGCTTTATTTCCTTTTCTCTGAAGCTTAGACATCTATCTGGGAGGAGGCTGAGTACATCAAGTATTCCTTTCAGTGTAAGCAATAAGTAGTTCACTTCCTGTACTTTCCATGAACTTTGTAATGGTTAAATAAAGCTATATTCAACATGAACTTGTGAATACCTCCCTTTTAATTTTTCTTTGGCCAGGATTGAAACCTCAATATAAAGTAGAAACTATCTGACTTTCTGTTCTAAAACCATAACAGGTTCTTTAGTAGGGTGGTAATATTAATCAGATGTGGCTATTTATTACCATTATAAGTTAAGTGAGAACTTTGTCACTGTAGAAAGTTGCATTAGGTTCATGCTCTTACATATTACTCAGCTGTTAAAATATTATAGGATATTTGTGGAGGTCTTTAGAAGACTTTTTTACAGTAATTATTTAAATATTAGGCGTGCTTTAGTTTATTCAGTGAGAGTCTCTGGGGTGCTGTCCTTGGTTATATTCTGAAGAATACTTTGCCCTATAAGTGAATATGTTTATATTTGCTAATTTCAAATGGGTATATGTTTGGCCAGAATTCTGGCTGGCAATTTGGCAATAAGTTAAATGTGAGACACAAGGTTCATATGTCACAACTGGTGAACAAAGAGATTAAAAAGGGAAGTTGAAAGTTAGCATAGAGTAATTGGAGGAAACTAGCTTTGTTAAGTCACAAAGGAATTGTATTAGTCAGGGTCCTCCAGAGAAGCAGACAATAGGATATACAGATATATAAGAGAAAATATAGGAATTAGCTCTTGCAAATATGAAGGCCAATGAAGTCCCATGATGTCATCTGCAAGCCAGAGATCCAGGAAAGCCGGTGTAATTCAGTCTGAGCCAGAAGGCCTGAGAAACAAGAGTTCTGATATCTGAGAGCAGGAGAAGATAGATATGCCAGCTTAAGGTGAGAGAGAGAAAGAAAATTCACCCTTCCTCCACCTTTTTGTTCCATTTAGGCCCTCAACAGATTGGATGATGACCACTCTTATTGGTGACAGTGATCTTTACTCAGTCTACTGATTCACATGTTAATCTCTTCTGGAAATAGCCTCACAGACACACCAGGAAATAATGTTTACCAGCTCTCTAGGCTCTCCTTAGTTGAGCCAAGTTGAAACATACAATTAACCATTACAGGAGTGATGTGTGCAAACATGCCCCCTTGCCTCTCCAACTTATTCCTTTACCCTTTGACCTGTACTATCTTAGCTTCTGTATAATCTATTGCATTTTTTCCTCTTAATGAGCTTATCCATGATACCCCTATTTCCAGGATATTATCCCACTCTCTGTTCCCATTGGCTCTCCTTTGCTCTCCCATCTTTAATTGTGTTCTGCCAGATTTAACCCTAAAACATTCCCTGAATCCCTATGCTCATCTCCAAGTCTTCTCTCAGTGCCTTAATTTAGATCCCAGCCACATCTTTCTCTTCTTGTCTAGGCAAAGTTAGTTGAGCCCTAGTCTTCTTATTTTATTTATTTATTTGGAGACAAGGTCTCACTTTTTACCTAGGCTGGATTGCAGTGGCAGGATCACAGTTCACTGCAGCCTCAAGCTCCCAGGCTCAAGTGATCCTCCCATCTCAGCCTCCTGAGTAGCTGGGACTATAGTGTGTGACACCATGCTCGGCTAATTTTTGTATTTTTTTTTTTTTTTGTGATGGGGTTTCACCATGTTGCTCAGGGTGGTCTTGAACTCCTGAACTCAAGTGATCCACCCACCTTAGCCTCCCAAAGTGCTATGATTACGGGCATGAGCCATGGTGCCCAACCTAGTCTCCCTATCTTTAGTCCATCTACTACATAATTGACAAAATGTTCTATCTCTTCTGTCCATGTGTTCTTTCCTTTCTAAAATAGTTCTCTCCCCCCCATTACCCATATATATATATATATATATATATATATGTTTATTGTGCTTTAAATTCTGGGGTACATGTGCAGATCTTGCAGGATTGTTGCATAAGTATACACATGCCATGGTGGTTTGCTGTGTCCATCCCCCGTCACCGACATCAGGCATTTCTCCCAGTGTTACCCTCCCCAACCTCCCTGCCCCCCCCCCCCACTGTCCCTCCCTTAGCCCTGCATCCCCCAGCAGACCCCAGTGTGTGATGTTCTCCTCTCTGTGTCCATGTGTTCTCATTGTTCAACACCCACCTATCAGTGAGAACATGCTGTGTTTGGTTTTCTGTTCTTGTGTCAGTTTGCTAAGAATGATGGTTTCCAGATTCATCCATGTCCCTACAAAGGACATGAACTCATCATTTTTTATGGCTGCAAAGTATTCCATGGTGTATATGTGCCACATTTTCTTTGTCCACTCTATCATTGATGGGCATTTGGGTTGGTTCCAGGTCTTTGCTATTGTAAACAGTGCCTCAGTGAACATACATGTGCATGTGTCTTTATAATAGAATGATTTATAATCCTTTGGGTATATATGCAGTAATGGGATTTCTGGGCCAAATGGAATTTCTATTTCAAGGTCCTTGAGGAATCGCCACACTGTCTTCCACAATGGTTGAACTAATTTACACTCCCACCAACAGTGTAAAAGTGTTCCTATTTCTCCGTATCCTCTCTAGCATCTGTTGTCTCCAGATTTTTTAATGATTGCCATTCTAACTGGCGTGAGATGGTATCTCAATGTGGTTTTGATTTACATTTCTCTAATGACCAGTGGTGATGAACATTTTTTCATTTGTTTGTTGGCCTCATATATATCTTCTTTTGAAAAGTGTCTCTTTGTATCCTTTGCCCACTTTTGAATGGGTTTGTTTGTTTTTTTCTTGAAAATCTGCTTTAGTTATTTGTAGATTCTGGATATTAGCCCTTTGTCAGATGGGTAGATTGCAAAAATTTTTCCCATTCTGTTGGTTGCTGGTTCACTCTAACGATTGTTTCTTTTGCTGTGCAGAAGTTCTGGAGCTTAATTAGATCCTATTTGTCTATTTCGGCTTTTGTTGCCATTGTTTCTGATGTTTTAGTTATGAAGTGTTATTATATTTTTAAGACCCTCCATAATCTGGTTATAATCTCATCCCTGTCTATTCCCGGCCTTCAAGGTTCCCTGCTTGCAAAACACTTGTCTGCAGGGCGTACATAGGTAAATAATTGAAGTGTGCTGGGTGGAAGAAACAGGGAATTATGGAAACTACAAGGCACATCTAAAGAATTCAACTTTATTTGTATTAGGGCAATAAGACAAGTCTTCAGGACAAGTGAGCCCTGGATTACCTGTTTATGACCTGTGCTAGTAGCATTAAATTTCTTATATTTGTCTGCTCTGGCATCATGGTATTCTTTTTCCTTCCACAAGTCATTTGTTCTCCTTTGAGGATAGTGCTCACCCACAGTATGTTCCCTCTCACTTACTTCATCATTCTCAAGTTAACCACTTCTCCTTAGTTAAGATTTAAACCAAGTAGTACTCATCTTCTTCAAAAATCCTGCATGATCCCTATTTATTTCCTACATGTTTCTGTAAATTTTCTATATTACCTCCTGCATTTATTTTAATTAAATGCTTACCTCTTCTACTATATTATATGGGAAAAGATATATTGTATTTATTTCTGTATCATCAGGATGTAGTGAAGAGCCAGGTACATAGTATTCAACAATAGTGAGTCAGATAGAATTGTGGTTCAATACCTTAGCTTTGCCTTACAGTCTGTGGCTGTGGAAGTCTATGGAAGTCTTGAGGAGTCATTTGACACCAGCAAGGGGAAGAAAATGGCAAATTCCATCTTATTAATCTTTCTATCAATGGAACTTAGACTTACATCTATCATACTGTGGAAGGAAAAGGAGAAGGATGAAAGGCAGGAAGAAAAAAAGAAGAAGGAAGGGAAATATTTATGTTCTTAATGCAGAAGTGCTATGGAGGAGGGAGTGGAGAGGTAGGAGGAAAACTTGAGCTGAAGTAAAGAACTAAAACAAGGCTCATTTTACAAGAATTAGAAATTTTGAGATAGCCACACAAGAACAAGTCTGTACTGAGAAAAGGTTGAACTCAGAAAGTGCTCAACCACTCTGAGTTATGCTTCATACCCTCCAGGACCTAGATAGATTTTATTTCAATTCTATAAAACAATATCCCATGGAATAAAATGTGTGCTCAGATATATTTTATTTATGTAGTAACTTTCTGATTTTTCTCTCTCCTTACTTTGAAAGATGATGTATGAGAAAGGAGGGGGGATGTTCTTAAAGGACATAACCTCTAGGAAGGGGTCAACAGCATATGGCAACAGGAATGACAGTGAAGAGAAGTCACCAAAACATGGCATTTTACCACAGTGGCACTACTTCTCAGTGGCCTGGTCATCCCTTACCATCAACCAGGATCATACCTAAGATGTTTCTGACAGATATATCCTACCACCACCCAAGTTTAGTAAAATCCAAAATTCTTAGCAATTCATGCCACCATTTAAGAATGTAACTTTGAGTTTTGAAGGCTGTGTGTCTGTTCAATTCAGTGTACACAGCAGTAAGAGCAGGAGGTGGCTTAATAATGTCATATGATATTTCTGGTTTGAGTGGAGTGATTTTACAGGTCTGCCTGCAAAACATACAAAATAATGTTTGTTCCCCATTATGGCAAACACAGTGTGAGTGGACAAGACAGAAAACACCTAAAAGTCTTTCCCTGGAAGAAACACGAATGCAAAGGATAAGCTTCTTCCAGTTTTCTTGTGACCTTTTTTCACGGGGCTTCCAAGACTGCACTGTTTGCCTCACACTAGGGGTGTGTCTATGATGTATTTTCACAAGTGCTTCAATACTGAGATAAAAAGTATAGTGTGAGTGTCAAAGGTGGACTAAAATACAAAACTCCGTTACTTGCCAGTTTTCACCGAAGATAAAATAATTTTGTTTATAATAACAAAGGATATCCATATCTCCAAGTTGGCTATTTTACAAATCAGGAAATGGTTCTCAAGGAGGCCCCAGATCAGAGCTGACGTGGCCTGACCGTGGGTGAGAGTTGTCATTCTGGTACAGAAGACAACATATTGTATAATTCTGGCATTTTAAATAAGCTCTTGCAGCTTGGCTACCCTCGCCAATCTGGTTTAGGAATACAGTCTTAACTGAACTCCCCCTCAGTATAGAATGACCATTTTATTTTCCACCCTCAACTTCGCTTCAGGCCTTAGAGTTGAATAGAAATAGATAGCAAAACATTACTGGTATGAGTTAAAACTCATGACAAAATATTTTTATTATTTAAATGCTCAGAATTGCTGTCAAGTTATAGGATATACATACCTAAACGCTGTAATTTGAGATCCATAAGGGGATAAAAAATAAAAAGAAAAACTCTTGGAATTCAGAAGAATACAAGAACAACAAATCCTTTGACAGCGAATATTATCTAAAGGGGTTAAAAGAAATCAGACTTCCCTGTGGGCTGTGCATGGGGTATGCATTATGTGCTGTCATTAAAGTATTCTTTTCTCTGTTAAGCAAGCATCCCCTGCTGGGAAATCTCTTTGATTTTGTGGGAGTCTGGAGTTATACATGAAGTGTGTGCTATCAGCTAGAATTTACTCCCACATAAAAATTTAATGTTATTGTCTGAGCTATTTTTCAATTAGTGCATATGTTCTATGCACATAATTTGGATTATTAAATACATGAATTATAACTCTGCAGTAAAACATGATCAGAGTTGGGGTTTTTTGCTATAATATTATAACTAATGAAAAATTATGAACAACAACAAAATGAATATAGTCGAAAGAAATCAAACCTTACTGTTGGCAATAATTCTGAGATACTGAATTATCTCAGATCGGTTAATTTAAGGCTTTCATTTGAATTACCTTGAAAATTCTATGTGTAGTGTTCAATCACTACACCTTCCTTTTTGCTCCCAGGCCCCTGTGTTTAAATCCATCAATGTCATGGAGCAGTGGGGTTTAAAAAAGTATTTGGAAGGACACCAATCCCGAATGTTTTGAGAGCGCTAAGCAAGAAACACACACAGGACTGAATGTATTTTCAGATTGAAACCAATTTTTTTTTCAGAACATTATTAAAGAATAATTCTGGCTGCTTACAGAGGACAGTAGATCCAGTCAATATGTAGAGCTGCTTTATTTAATTAAATTCATATCTCTTTTTAAGTCTTCTAAAACATAGTAATCACTGAAAAGTCCTTGCAATCTCTTTTGTGATATGGGATATTTATTTCCTTCTTTGTAAGACAAGCTGTAACTGTTTTTTTCATAGCATATGTATCTTTAAAGGGAACTAAGGCTGTGAAATTTGAAAATGAAATTGGGTAATCTGTTGGAGGTTATGCTGAAATCAGACCCAAAACTTAGTTACATTTGTGCCACTCTTTCTGTTCTAGTCTAATTCACACTTTTGTTCAGCATTTGTATCTTAAATATCGCTAGGAAAAATATAATTTTTGTAATAGATAACTTATTTGTTTGACATTTCTTGGAGTACTTTAAGACTATTGAATGTTTTTCAACAACTAGAATTTAATCTAATACTAACTTTAGGCAAATTTATTTTTCTTAGTTTTCCACGAGTCAAATGAATAATAGCTGGATATATGGATCTTTTTATTTCTTCAGAATTCCCTTTGCAAAGAGACAGATTAATTAAAGAGGGGATCCTCCAGAGGTATATTATTCCAATATCTCTCTCAGCACCCATATATTGATCTATTTAACATCTTCTTCATGTATAACCCAGAACAACAATTTTGAGCCTCTCTAATAATAAAACATCAATCAATGCTGCAATTAGAATTTTCTCAAATGAATTCATAGATGCAGACCTAGATACGGTTTATGATAAAGTATTTCAAAATTTATCAAGTCAAATCAACTATCTCCCCCAATCTATGATTAAACATACTCTTTTCTCCTCAGCTATGTGACTTTTGGATAATTTTCAGTGACTAAAATGTGTGTGTGTGTGTGTGTTAATGTGTGTGTTTTGTGTTAGATGTGTGCAGATATTGGGAAGCCAATGTATTATTGGCTTTTTTATTTAAATGTTCTTTTATTTCTTTTAAGAAATTAAATACAGAGGAGTATAAAAAAATTATATAAGAAACATGGTACTACTGTCCCAAATTACCAACTGTGTATTGCTTTTTTGGTTCAGATGAAGTTTCAATTTTCTAAAATATGGATTCAATAAGCACTAGTTAATAATAACTGAATTCTAATATTTTCATCCCATAATTTCTTACTCCTGAATAATGAGATTTACTGAGAGATCTAGAAGAGTCTATAATATGAATCCTAATAGGTTTCTGCAAAGAAAATTCAATAACATTAGTTATGTTGGTAGACTTGGGAGCACTTCATTGGAAGATAACACAGAGGGCTCTTAATTTGGAAAGCTTAGCACACTGGCATAGAAGAAAATGTAAATCAGTTTGCATGCTGCCGCATGTCTTCATGATTTTATTTCTTTCACATACTTTGCTATCTTTTTTGGAAGAATTTTCCTATATTGCTTCATTTTACTTTTTCTAGCAAGTCTATGTCTTATTTAAAATATTATAAAAATGCTCAAATAAAGATGCTACCTCTTAATCCTTAATAAGATATTTCTGGTAGTTAGAAACTAGTCTGAATTAAAAAAAAATAAGAGTCTGCGAGACTACTGGTCCAAGTCAAATTTCATTGTTCTCTATTTGGAAGAAGAGAGAAGTAATTTTGCCAACTTTAAAATATAGTACACTCAAAAATTGTCAGCTCTAGATTTGAAGCACATCTCAGAATTACTTGGGCTCAACTCAGCTATGTGACTTTTGGTTTGCGTTTACTTTTTAATTCTCATGGTAGTTCTGAAGGGAAGAATGAATTTCACAAAAGGAATCTTGTTTGCACATTGTAAGTTGCCTTTTTATAACAAAAAGTAGTTGCGTGATTTATGCTTTCCTGGAAGAGGTCTAAGTTAAAAATTGCAAAAAAAATTTAAAAGTTATAAAAATATATTTTCTATTTAATGTAATTGTTTTCATGAAGTCTCTTTTTCCTTTTTTTTTTCAATATATCAGTGGTTTTCTCCTATATGGAATTATAAGGATGGTTCAAATATGCTATTTAATTGCCACTATTTTAAGCATTCAAATGCTCCATGTTATTGCTTGTATTTACAATGACTGTGCAGCTGCTGCTGTTATTATTGCTGCAGCTGACATTGTTTTCCATTCGTGTGAGGGAAAGGGATTGGAGAATCTCCTTTCCAGTTTGAACACAAATGAATGAACGTGTCCTTTGGTTCCTTCTCTGTAATTTTTGTAGTGGGTCACAGGACTTTTTTACCTGATTAGATCTCTCTCATCTTCCCCACCCTCTCCCAAGGCAGGTGGTTTCCTATGTTTCAACAAAACTGAAGGAAAATCTAATCTTGTTGTCAGCTGGTAGATCATTAAAATAATTTTTGATGATAGATCACCATGTGATTTTGGGCATGAAATGCTGACTGAGTTCAAAGAATTTTGTGACATTTCTACAAAACCTTTCCATTCTCATTTCCTTATTTTAGGAACAACTTTTTGTAATGCTACATTTATAAAAGTGAAATGTGAAAATAAGACAGAATTACGATGATGTGCCCTGCTTTATCCTAGCAAAAATGATGTTTATTTATGTAATAATATACCAATTGAAAAAACCTGTCTCATCTATCACATTAAGAATAATTTCCAAAAAAGATTTATGTTTAATAGTTTTTGTCAAAATTTGTAAATATGGTTTTTTGCCAAATTTCATACTATTGTTGGCATTAAAAACTCAATGTATAACATTTATTTTAATATTAAAGACTTTAAGGATGAGGAAAATAGATGTCATTACTATCTATTTATATACTTTTTGTCAGAGAAGTGTTATAGTAACACAAGACTTCCAAACATACAAATAGAGGACGTAAAATTATGTTGTGGAGGTGGGATCAAAATAAGTTCTACACAAAATACTAGCAATGTAAAACTTAAATACAAGCCTATCTACCTTTATGTAAATAGATGATAGTTGGCATATGTCAAAGTATATATATGTTCTAGTAGAGAACAAAGTATACTAGGTTCTATTGTATATGTTTAAAAGAGTGATGCAACAACTTTATTTTAAAAACCAACATATTCTATTTTCCAGAAATCGTATTCTTTGCAAATATTTAAATTTATCATGACTACTTTAGATGTTAAAAACATGTGAAGGGGTATCTAGTTTTCCACATTTTTTGGGGTTTATGAAAAAAGAATGTTTGAATACTACTATTCTATACTAAATCCCAATCTACTTGCCTGGAGTTTTGCTATTTGCTTCACTCTTGTCCATCCTTTTTATTCCAACACTGTAGATCATGACTCAGGCCTGAATCATTGTGGATTAGTCACCTTCTTTGGACACTGAAATTGGCAATTTCTCATCTTGTCTCTCTGGTTTCCTCAGCTACACTGTGCTGTCCTCAAAGTCTAGCCCTCCTTTAAGCCCAAACTGAAAGTCTGCCTCTTCTTTGATACTATTCATAGTTATCCCAGCTGGAAGAAATTTATTTTTCCTCTGCACCTTTTAAAGAACTAGTTTGTACCAGTTACATAACTCTTATCTTACACTGCGCTTTAGATAGAGTCTAAGCATTTTTCTCTTCTACATGAGTATAAACCCTTATGTGGAGAGACCGTGTCTTTTGTGCCCTTATTATGCTTCACAGTGCAAAGTTTAGAACCTCATACCTAGTAGGCTCATTTGTTTAATGGATGCATGAATGAAGTAGATATATTCAAAGGAAAACATTTTCTATCATTTCAAAGATGCTTTGATGTGACTTTCTTGTAACTTTTCTTTAGAAGTCATGGGGGTGGGGGCTGGAATATTGAAATCAGCCCAATGAGGGAGATGGTATTAATGCTGAGGAAGACACACTGGGAAAATTATTCTAGATAGCTAAATAAGTTGGGGAAGAAATGAAACCAGGAAAAGTATGAATGGAAACAAATAGAAACGTTTTAAATTTAATATGCTGCAAAATCCTGTGGGAGTGATTTTTGAATGTGATAGAAAAAATGAAGCACTGACCCCATAGGTAAACATATGGGGGAACAATATCAAAGGGGATAGAAGGAAGCAAGGGACTTTGTCAACAGAATTTTTTTTTTGTTTTTGATTCAGCTTGTAGAAATCAGCCTAAGAACTGTATGGCCAGAACAGCTGTACCTTTAATTATTTTATTAGTGTTTTATTTTCACAACACGAGTTCCAAAGTAATCAAATTACTTAGACAAATATGAAGGTTTTTTTTCCATCCTATTTTATCATAAGATTTTTGTTTTGCTTAGTTTTTATTGGAGGGTAAAATATTTCCTAACTTTCTTAAATATTAAAATAATGTTTCAGAGGACAGCTATCTATAATCTAGAACCTGTGAGTTATTTCATTCCTCAAATAGTGCTTTTAATGGTCTCATAATGCTTGAGCCCATGTGATTCCCAGAGCCAGAAGTCCAGTGTTGCTTAGTAATGTCTTCTGGGAATCTACTGATGTCGGGTTTTATGTTTTAACATGCAGAGCCCAGGGTTCTGATGTGAAGAGTATATTTTGGGAGCTACCCTGTAATACATTCTTACATTTTTTTGTTTTGGAAGAGAGTAGTGATTATGTTAGAGTCAGTTTTGCTTTTTTACTGATAATGTATTCTTGAAATGCAATATAGTTGGCAGCTGATAGCAAAACCCAAGAATTTCAACAGAAAATTTAATTATAAAAATGACTAAACTGGACAAAATCTTGTGAGGAGTTCCCAGCAATTATATGACACTTATAAGGAAGCAATAACAATTAAGTACCAATTTCTGAGAGGAAAAATTACCTTGGAAAACTATATTTAAGTTAAACTCTGCCTTTCCTGGAATATGTAGAATTATAACTGAGATTTCAAGGTTTTAAAGATCTGTATTTTAATAGAGAAGCACATCCCTCTTCATCATACCCACGCAGAAATGGAAGACCAAAAGAGAGAGAAATGTATTTATTAATTATTATGTATAGTATAGTCATATATAATATATTTAATTACTTAATATTTACAATGGAAATATGTAAGTCTATACTAATCTCTAATCTCTCTCTCTATAATACATGTACACATGTACAATTCTGTCTCTACGAATGACTTTTAGTTTAGATGATGGAATGATATAAATTGAGGTGTCCCATGCATTTGAATATAACTAGAACTTTACTCATTCATTTGGATATGACTACAAAGTTATATACACTCATCAAGATACTCTTGTTCTAGTAATATACATCAGTTTGGCATGATTATGAGAAACATTCTTTATAGGATGATTGCATCAGGAAAAATAAAATGTATGGGCAACATTTTTAGTAATTTAAAATAACAATAGCTTAACTGAAACTTAGGGGCAGGGATTATAGATTACACTCGTAACTAATAATATTTGCTTTATTAAATACAGGAATGTAAATAAAAACTGATATCCTAAAGACCATTGATACATTTAAAAATGATTAATTGAGCACCTACATGTACAGTATTATATGTTGCTATATGTTGGATGAGGTTTTAGTCACTGAACAAAACTGACACTATCTCTGTTCTTTGTAGCTTATATTCTGGATGCCAGACATTAAACAAATATAAGTCATGTGCAGTGGTAATAAATACTATGCAGAATAAAAAATTCAGGACAAGGAGGTAGTGAATTATGGTGCCAAATGAATGGTTTTTTCCTGTTGGTTTTATCAGGGAAGGTGTCCTCCTATCTATGGACAGCATGAGAATGAAAGCCTTGGAAATATCTGGGAGCCAAGATTTCAGAAAGCAACAGTGAAAGCATACCTGAGCCTGTATTCTGGGAAAATATCCAAGAAGCCAATGAGTTTGGAGTCAAGTAGCAAAGGAGAGGACTAAAGGAGTTAAGGCTAGAGTGGGAACCAGGAGGAAGATCACAAGTACCTTAAGGGACATGAGTAGGACTTTGGAGTTTATGTAGAATGGGCTGGAATCATTGCAGAACTGTGAGCAGATGAGTGACTTGATCAAACTCCGTGTTGTGTGAAAACTAGACTATGAAGCAAAATGAAAGCAAGATACTTGTGTCGGAGCCATTATAATAATTCATGGGAGAGATGAGAGGGATATTGGCCAGGATGACTGCAGCAGAGGTAGTAAAAAGTGGTAGGATTCTGGATAGATTTTGAAGGTTCACCCAGTGTAATTTTGAGGGTGTGAGAGAAGGCAAAGAATATTTTACTTATGTGTACTTCTGAGGAAAATGTGCCTCTTCTGAGGCATACTTAGGATAAACTCTAACACACAATAAATAAAATCACGGGCTGCTCTGAGGAGAGTGACTTAGAGAGACAGGTGAAACAGGATGACTCATTAGAAAGTCACTGAGATTAACTTGTTTAGAAATAAAGGTTACTAAGATCAGGATTTTAGTGATAAACATGGTAAACAGTATCCAGATGCAATTATATTTTGAAATGGGTGTCAGAAATTCTGATGGAACAGCTGTGAGAGATAGAATCAAAATCATGCCAAGAATTTTGGTTAAAGAATAATATGACAATCTTAACAGATTGACAGTATTTTCCCTAAATTAGCTATCTTCCCATTTCTGAAAGCTGGAATGCCTACTGATTATTTATTACTGCATCTTAACACAGTTGTACATTCAATAACTTTCCTTATATAACTTTTGACTCTTGCAACAACTGTGTAAAGCAGGAAGGAGAGATATTTTATTTCAATTTTGGAGATGAAGGTGATAGATTTGGGAGAGAATGTGCATCTTGCCCGAGAGTACAGTTCTAATAATGGCCAGAGTGTGGGTAAGAATCCAGAGTTGTTAACCCTAGTTATAAAAAACATATATTGTCTAAAAAACTAACACTATGTTTTTGAATCTGTGCTATTTGTAGGATATTAGATATCTCACCGGGTACAGGCTTCACAAGGGCAGAGATCTTTGTCTATTCTGTTCCCTGAAGAACCCAAGAGCATAGACACAGAGTACAGTGCCTGGTACAGAGTACTTTAGCACTGAATCAGTATTTCTTGAATGAAAGGAAAAATCCACACTCTTGCCTAATATTGTTGCTATGCTTAGATCAAATGAAATTTGATAATTAAACTCAGTCAGAAGTGGTTCTCTCTTTAAAGGAGAAATTAAAGGAGGTTGTTTTCCTAAAGAAATTGAAAACTGGTTTTAGTCACAGATTAGAAAGGCCCCAATACACAGACCTCTACTCTAACCTTCTAGTTCTTGTTCTGTTGTAATGAGAAGTTATTTTATAACAATTATATTAGTGCTATTCATTAATTATATGTGAAAAAAAAGTCATTTGATTACTAAAACTTTATACATCTCACTCTATAAAGTAGGTTATACTGGAAGATAGCTACCCAGTCAGTAATTCACATTTACTCTTGTATCCAAGATGGCATGTGACTTGTTCTTACCACTAGAATATGAGTGGAAACAGTTTGTGCCATACCAGGGCCTGGGTTTTCAGGAGCTGGTAGGGCATCTTCATATTGTCTTGTCCTGCCTGCCAACAGAACCACTTAATTGATAAGATCAGTACAAAGATTTACTATCTATAAGGAATTGGGATAAGTGTGGGAAATGAATATCTACTGTCAATAAAATTATTTTTTGTTATAGCTACTAGTATTACCAAACCAAACTGGCATTGGAAGTGGGGTTGCAGCATTCAAAAACACGTACATATGTAACATTGACCTCAAAACTGGATGGTTATAAAACAGATATTGGAGGTTGGGAAAATGAATATCCCTATTTAATTCCCTATTTTACAGTGGCAGACTGTTGATAAAACTGTTGCCTGTGATAACTTTGAAGTTAGGCCATATACTTCCAAGACTGTGGCTCTAGAAGCAGGAGTTGGAAAACAGCATTATACTTTGTGTTTATTGTTACTTGCTACTTTTATAAGATATTACAAGAACGAGATGAATTTAGGCAAGAATTGACTGCTTTCAGAGCATAAATAAAAGGAAGTAGATTAAATCCAGAAGTCTAAGGCTTCACGAGGTTGAAAATGCTCAAGGTCTGGACCACAACTGGATGAGACAGGAAAAAATCTCATTAAGACTTCAGTTAAACAGTTGGGCTCAACTCTGCAATGAAGATAAAAGAACTTTGGGTGCCATTATTGACGCATGGAATTCACTAGCAGCAAACAGTTCAGAAGCTTCGTAACTTTGAAAGAATTGATTGGCAAGGAAATTTTGAGCCCAAGTCTAAGAAAAGAGATTCTATCATTCCCAGGGTAAATAAAGGCCTTCACTATGTCTGCCTGACAGGATTTCATTATTGCTATGGACCAGGGACTGCCATGTGTTTCCTATTCTTTCCCTCTCCCGGTGGGAGTGTTCATGGTGATTATTCTATTTCTGCTGCCACATTGTATGTTGGGTGTCAGGGGTATGGATGGAAGACAACTTGCCTTTTAGTTCATGGGTCACTGGACTATAAGCTGCCACATATGGCTGAAGGAGAGAACTGTGTATTACCCAGGGCTCCTGGATTTTGAGCTGGATGCTGTAACTGGATGGAGCTTTTTGAATAATACAGTCTGGGGTAAGAGTGAGTGTGTTTTGTGGGGAAGAAGAGTGGGCAAAGATATTTAATGACCAAAGGAGGTGACTGTGGCACAGATGGATAGCTGTCCACATAGAATTTGTTACCCCTTCTATATTGTGTTTAGCTACCACTAGAAAGAAAGGTATTCCACCAGGAACTACATTGTCATGTATGTTTACACTCATGTGTATCAGCTGATTAGTTTTATATTAGGGAATATCTATGAAAATGATCATTGTTGTCATGAGACCAGGTTTTTAAAATAGTGGCTGAGGCCAAGGTCAGGAGTTCGAGACTAGTCTGGCCAACATAGTGAAACCCTGTCTCTACTAAAAATATGAAAAATTAGCCAGATGTGGTGGTGTGTGCCTGTAATCCCAGCTACTCAGGCTGAGACAGGAGAATTGCATGAACCCGGGAGGCGCAGGTTGCAGTGAGCTGAGATCGCGCATTGCACTCCAGCTGGGTGACAGTGCGAGACTTCATCTCAAAAAAAAAAAAAAAAAAAAGTGACTGAGGCGTTTCAGCTCTATTTCTTTTTTGTTTTTCTTTTCTTTTATTTATTTATTTATTTATTTATTTCTTTATTTATTTATTTTTTTTTTTTGAGATAGGTCCTCTCTCTGTTGCCCAGGCTGGAGTACAGTGACACAGCCTTAGCTCACTGCAAGCTTTGCCTTCCAGGTTCAAGCAAGTCTCATCCCTCAGCCTCCTGAGTAGCTGGGACTAAAGGTGCACACCACACCTGGCTAATTCTTTGTGTTTTTAGTAGAGACAGGGTTTCGCCATGTTGGCCAGGCTGGTCTCCAACTCCTGGCCTCAAGTGATCCTCCCATTTGGGCTTCCCAAAGTGCTGGGATTACAGGCATGACCCACTGTCTGTTTTCCTTTTTGATAGGTTAGGGCAGAGAACTCAACCATACAATGATTGAGCCACAAAATTGACACAACTTGGGTTATGAAGTTACCGTAATGAGAAAATCCACCCTCTAACAAGGAACATTTGCCTTGGATAGTGCAAAATAAGCTTCCATTATGTTAAGCCACTAAATTTGCAGGCTGACCTGTTATTACAGTTAATGTAACCATAATTTATTCAGTATATTATTAGTTATTAAAGATTACTTTTTATTTGGTGCCTATTATGTGCCAGATATTCTAAGAAATGTCACATATAGTCACAAATGAGATAATTTTCTTTTTAAAGGCTGTATAGCATTCCATTGTGTATATATATACATTTTTTAATCCATTCTTCCATTGGTGGACAATTATGTTGCCTCTAGATCTTGGCTGTTGTGAACAATGTTGAAATTAACATAGGAGTGCAGATATCTCTTCAATGTATCAATTTCAGTTCCTTTAGATATATACCCAGAAGTGGGATTGCTGGATCGTATGGGAATTCAATTTTTAGAATTTTGAGAAATTGCCACATTATTTTTCAAAATGGCTGAACTAATTTACATTCTCACCAACAGTGTGTGTAGAAGAGTGTATGAAGAAGAATTGCTTTATCTCTACATCTTTACCAACACTTGTTATTATTCATCTTTTTGATAACACTGTAGAATAAACCTTTGATTTTTAAATAACAGAGAATTTTATAGAAAATAAACCTACTAAAATTATGTTATTTTTCAAAATCTAATTTTTTTCAAAGACTGTATTTTCTCAATGACAGGTACAAAAGATGTACCGAGCTAAAACAACAAATGTCATGGAATTAAGTAATTCTTGATAATGCCTTACATGTACTGTTTAAAAACAGTTTCTGAAGTGAAATAAGCTATCAGTTAAAAATAGGCATTCTGCTCTCCTGAAACTTTTAAATGGTTGCCTCTCCTGAATTCCATTGAATTTGCCCTAAGGCTTATCTTTAATGTTAATGAGGCTCTCTAAATTTGATTTAGATGATAACCTCGGCAGTGAACCTGAGATGTGTATGCCTTTTATTGCTTTCCTGTTTTCACACTCAAAATTATTTATGAGCACTCATATTGTTTAATACATTTGGCAGCCATGGGTTTGAAAAAAAATATTTAATTAGACAGAATTTACAAACACAGATAAACAATGTTAAAAATAAGTTATACATTGACATATAGGCACATTACATTGACACATAGGCATATTACATGATTACAATTTACTTTGTTAGAAGAAATGATTATGACTTATAGAAGATGGTAATGTGAAAAGAAAATAAATCCTGGAACTCCTAACTCATTAAGCCAAAGGGAAGAGTTAAGCTGGGAACTGGGTTATGTAAACTTGCCTCCCCTTTTGGTTCCTAAATAAGATGACTACAAGATGAAAAACTACATGCCTCCCCCCATATTTTGTCCACAGGGAAATTCCTAGTGAGCTCCAAGATCTTTACCCTCAGGTGTCTCTGTTAAAATTTCACCGTGGCAATATTATTTATAGCTTATCTTTACAGGTGCAGCCACCCCCCTGCCTACCAGACACTAATACATATCTGATTGTTTCCTGTGCCCCATCTGTCTGTGTCATCTTATGTGAAAAAAAAATGCAGATTCGCTGAACCAGACAAAGGCATGAATGATTATTTTTCACTACCTACTCTTACATGAAAATTGTACACTTTTCAATATGCCACCCTTTGCCTTTAAATTTGGAGCCCTCAAAATTATCTTTGGAGAAAGGCGTAGACCAGTCTCCCCAGGCACATATCCTTAACTTTGGCAAATAAATATCTTAAAATGATCGAGACTAGTGTTGTCATTTTTCTCTAGTGACAGTAGTTTTTAAAATTCTTTGCTTTTTTTTTTTTTTTTTGCCAGGTAGCACAATGTTTCCAATTTTTCTGGACTTACCTTTTAAGGGTAGGTTCTCTATTCTTGTATGGTGTCTGTAAGAAGAGATATATTTCCATGGAAGTTTCAGTAACTGAATGTAGCTCATACTGCATACTTTTCCTGAAAGTCTGTGATTACTTTTTACCATTCAAGAGCTGTTTTGTTCTGAAGTAGCCATCACAATGCAACCTTCAGCACATGTGCTAACACAAGTGTTTCTGTTGCTTTGCTTTTTTCAGCTCTTACGGGAACTGCCATGTCCCACAGAACAAACACCACATGTATATTCTGAGAATGTTATATCACTCATTACAACAATTGCCAGTACTCCTAGGAAATTTACTGTCTTTGTTTTCAGAAATTTTCCTGATTCCTTGTTATAAGGTTTTTTAAAAAGTGAGGCTGGTTTGGACTGGGTTTGGTTTAAGGCTTTGGATACCAATGATATAATGTAGGGAGGAGTTTCTCTTTGTTGTTATATATTACACTACTAAAGTTATCCTGTTTATAGCAAATCTGTATTTTGTTTGGTGCATGTTGAGAGAACAGCAGGATAAAATATTTTGGCAGGCACATGACCTGAATATCATTACTAGAGAAGGAAAAACTTACTCTGATATTATACTGCTTTTTTGTGAGAGTCCTGTTCTTCCTAGTCATGTTTTATACGTGTTGAAGTAGCCTTGTCTGAGACATTGAGTAGAAACTTTGGGTCATAAAAAGCAGAAATTCCTTTCTCCACTTGTTAGATATGTTTATGAAGTAAAATTATTTGGTGGGCTGCTAGTTTTCATTACATGTAACATATAACTTACTCGAATTGATACATGAACTTAAATAGCACTTGGGTGATTGCCCAGGTATAATGAAACTTTTGGGGTTAAAGGTGGATGATGCTGAATTCACAGTAAGCTTCATCAGTTGAAACAAAATGTTAATGCCTCAGGATGCATTCCTAAGTCTGGTTGGTAACTAGTTTGTCTTGTTAATAAACAACTTCAGCAGATTCAGAGGTTACACTCGAAAAACAACTCCCAAAATTTAGCACTCTTTATCTTAACACTGATCTAATCTTCCGATTTGTCTGAAGCAATAATTTCTCCTTCCTAAGTCCACAAAGTATTATTAAAGTTCATTAAAAAGGAACCTCTTGAGGCACAATTGAAGTTTTCTTGACAATTCTATCCTTGCTCAAGAATAAGTGAGATTAGAATGACAGTGAGGACAGAATTCATCTATGAAGCAGAGTCCACTGAGTTTCTCAACATAAGTGATTCTTTCTAATTCATATTGTTATGTGACCTCTGTATCTTGCTTTTGTGGGCAGAAATCATCTGTGTTCTTTTTTAAATGACTAGCTTATTTTCTTTTGGGCATTTTTTGAGTAAAATTCAAATTAAAACATACTAAAGAATTGTGTTTTGTTAATTTCAACATTGCTTGTTATTTGTAACATCTGTAGGGAGACCAGTCTGCTGGGACCATAGTTTCTTTTTAGTAAAACTGTCTGTACCAAATAAATGAATAAATAAATAAAATTAAAAGAAAAGATGTGGTGGCCAGGCAGTGTAAGTGTGGTTTAGGTGTGAGGAAAATTCAGAGGTCAATGTGAAGAATGTGAAGAGAGGAAATGCCCCTCTGTAGTGGCATGGTCAGCAGCCTTTTGGAATATGGTATAGTAGCTGGCACAGGGCCAGAAGTAAAGACTCAGATAGCTGAGAAGGTAGCTGTGACATAGTAGAGGAAGTTGAGGCCAGTGTCCAAAAAGGATAGAACATACTGAGGTTTGAACAGACAGTGGTAGAAGTGTCCGAGGATGTTATAGCAATGGTGGTAGCTAAAAAGCTTATGATAATGACAGAGGAAACCAATGCTTTTGCCATAAGCCTATTATGCCCCTAGTATTCTTTAAAAAACATTCTATCAGTGAATTGGACCACTGTTGAAGTCTGCTGCAGGGAGCCAATCATAGAAATAATCTTAGAGAGCTCAGAATAATAGTTCCCATTGGCTCATATGGAAATCCCTAGTTTACTGTACAGAAGTAGATCATCCTCTCCAGGGAGACAAGAAGAATGCCTGGTTCATAGAAAACATTCCTTTTGCCTTCAATGGGCCAATTCTTTTTAAGACTAGATGAGACCATGTGGGCTGAGGCAATCAAAGGACGTCCTGAGCTACTGTGAGAGAATTAGGCGGGGAAAGTGCGTGATACACCATTTTTCTCTGGGAAAAAATCCTGGCAATAAAGACCAATCCTGATGCTTTTGAGCTACTGTCTGAGGACTCCTCTTTCTTCCGTTTTCATGTGTCCTTCAGGTTGTGGTGTTTTTTTCCCCCAGCATTTTCACATCTGATAGTTTCTTAGCTTAGCTCACCACTTCTGGTTACTTGCTGTGGATAGTTAATGACTGAACCAGTGTTCATTTGATATACGTAGACTGCAACATCCCTCACTATAGAAATGAGAAAAAAAGATTTTCGATTTACTTACTGTATCAATGATTATTAAAAATTTCAAATTGTTCCAAAGAAAAACATTCAACGTGAATACATTTTGAACCTAGATATCTTGGATATCTCTTGAACATTTTATTTTGATCACATTTTGACTATTGTCCTATAGGGATCATCATGGTTTGAATATCAAAGCCCTCTCATGATATTATTAATCTGACATTTGAAAACTAATAGAATCTCAGAAACAGAAGCTAGTCATCAAGTTTCATTATAGCTTATTTATTAAATTTTTAGAGTTTTACATTTAGAAGTTCTTTATTTCTTTCAATCCTGAATCAATCTTTAAAGCTTTGTACATTAATTCTGTTTCAGCCTTTGGAATACACAGAATCTAATCACAGGATTAATTTTCAAATATCTGAAATTTTCATGTTCTCCAACATATTTTCCCATCAGCTAAATAATCTAATAGTTTAGCCATTTATTTAGTGACACATGTTTTCAGGAACTTTACCTATGTTTACTCTTAAAATCACTCTAGTCTGTTATTTTTTTCTAAATATATTTCAACAGAACTGAATGCCATGTTTTAGTCAGTGTAATATCACATCCCTTGTTCTGGATCTTCCACTTGTATTAATGAAGCCTAACCTTGCATTTATTTTGTTTGTTTTGGTTCTCAGGAGCAGTATTATTATTTGGCTCATGCTGAACTTTGTACCAAATTTTGTATTTTTGACAGCACATTCAATCAGGTGGACCTTTTTCATCTTGAAGAGATGTTATTGTGCTTTTCAAAATATTAAGTTCAGAACTGGGGTTTTAATCAATTATTCACTCATTCATTCCTCTAGTCAATAAATGTCTACAATGTTTCAAGCATAGAATGTAGAAAGTTAAGCCAGAAAGATAGTGCATTCTTTACCTCATGAAGCATTTATGTAAGTTTCATCTGGTTAGGTTCACTTCATGATTCTAGCCCAGGAGTTGTCAACTCAAGGAGATTTTGCTCCCAGGAGACATTTGGCAATATCTGGGGACATTTTTGGTTATCAAAATAGAGGAAAGGGGAGGTGATGTATGCCAGCAGCTTATCTCAGAAAATGTACCTCCTTATATTTTATCAGCAAATGTAATGAACCTGTCTATGTCATTTCTCAAGTAACTGATAAAAATGCTTACCAGAAAACCGTAAGCACAAAACTGAGTGACACACACTAGACAATTCATTCTCCTGATTGAATTTTCCCCATTAATCAATACTCATAGGGCACTACCTGCAATCAGATCCCAGTTTAGTATTGAAACAGAAGAGTTCCCTTATACCCCTTGCAGATCAAAAGGGGTGTGACTGGCTCCTTTGGTCAACCTGCTGCTCTCAAACCCCTAGGGGGGAGCATGCAGGTGGGCAGGTACAGAGGCTATAGGGAGCGCTTTTGGGCTCTGAACCCACAGCAGTGTCTAGGGTGGGTATCTACGACTCCTGAAGCCCAAGTGGGTATGTGTTACAGTGTGCTTTTTCAGCTTTGCCATCTGCAGATAGCTTGTGTTAATCAGCTCAATAGACCCTCTGCATTATTGCAAGGGCAGAGGGCCAGTGTGATTGCTTTCTATATCCCTAGCTCTTGCCCAGTATGCCAGAAGAATCGGATGACAAGTGGGCTCAAAGTATGAATGCAAGGTTTTATTGAGTGGTGGAGGTGGCTCTAGTGAGATGGATGGTGAGGTGTAAAGGAGGGGATGGAGTGGGAAGGTGGTCTTCCCCTGGAGTAGGGTGCCCAGCTGCCAGGCTCTTCTTCGACTGCCTCTGGCTGAACTTCCCTGGTCCAGATGACCTTCCTCTTCTGTCTTTCTCTGCTGTGTTGTTCTGTTGTTGCTGGTCTGCTGGTGTCTGCTGGGCTGTTCCTCTGCTCCTCTTAATCTTCAGACACTCGTGTCTGTGCCCACTAAGGTATCGTGTTTATATGGGCACAGAATAGGAGCATGGTGGGCCAGACTGGTATTGGAAAATGCAATATTTGAACGTGAAAACAGGAATGCCTGTTCTCACTTAGGTCTGTGGGTCCAGGCTCAAGAGTGGAGCCTTTGCCAGGGACCCCTCCCTTCTCTACCCAGCACTTCCCTGACCCCTTCCCTGTCAGGTGTCATCATTATCCTGGCCACATTTCTTCTTCTTGTCAGTGACATCTTCAAAAGCTTTTTCAAATGTCTTCCTAAAATCAAGATATATGGAGTTTACCCTTTTAAAGAGCAACAATAATAAAATATAGTTTGTATACACCATTCTCTTAGTGAGATTGTAAGTTCCTAGTGACCACGGTGTTCTTTAGAAGTACCCTAAAGGTGTTTATTCCAGAATCCGCAATGGACTAATGCAAAATTTACCTATATGGAAATATCTTTTATACCTTCTGAAAATATTTAATCACTTTCCATATTTTGTTAAGTTTTCATTTCTCAAAGATTTCCACTGATAATTCATAGCATTTTCCCAGTGTCAGTTCCTGAACTGACACATATGCCTGGCTCTGTGCTTGGTTTTAGAAAAAGATAATTAATACAGGGTCTTATTTCCACACAATCTATTGAAAGAGTTAACAACATTTTAACAACAAAAGAGAATAATAACAAGTGTAATATGCACATAAATTAACAGCGGAAGTCCAGAGATAAAAAATTTTCTGAGACTATCAAGCAAAGTTCCCTAGAGGACAAGATAGTCAAGTAGATCATTAAAAGAGGAGTGCATTTCTTTAGTCTTTTTGCATTTCATGGATAACAAATGCCACAAACAAAATTAGAATGGCGTGATGTTGTAAGATATGTTCGGGAAGTATCAGAAAATTCGATGTGGCTAGAGGATATGGGTTGCAGAGATGGTAGAAAATGCAGTTGTAGTTGTGACACATCCATGAATGGCCCTGACGGCAAACCAGGGTGTTTGGGCATTATTCTCTAATGTGCCTTTTCATTTTGTGATCAGTAAAGGAGCAAGGCAATTAATATTAAATTTACATGTAACTCCACTCTTCAAACCAACATTTTAAAGTCATTAGTCTCAATTTTATAGATACATAAGCCAGGATTCAGTAAAAGTGATGGGCTTTTTTTTTTCTTTGAGATGGAGTTTTGCTCTTGTTTTCCAGGCTAGAGTGCAATTCCACCTTCTCAGCTCACTGCAACCTTCGCCTCCCAGGTTCAAGTGATTCTCCTGCCTCAGCCTCCCGAGTAGCTGGGATTACAAGCATGCACGACCATACTTGGCTAATTTTGTATTTTTAGTAGAGATGGAGTTTCTCCATGTTGGTCAGGCTGGTCTTGAACTCCTAACCTCAGGCGATCCGCCCACCTTGGTTTCCCAGGGTGCTGGGATTACAGGCATGAGCCACTGTGCTTGGCCGGTGATGGGACTTCCTAAATTTATGTAACTTTTGATGATAGATTTAAAAGTTAGGTTTATCTAACCAAAAGCCTGCCAGTTTGACTAGATTTTCTTTCTAGGAAGATAATTTTGGTAAGAATGGTTGGGTAAACTGGGAAACATTTTAGAGTCAAGTAGCAAAAGGCCACATTTTTATTTAAAAATACGTATATACAACACTGAACAAATTTTTCAATTTTGATGCTCATTTTGTATATATTTAAATAGCTTTAGTTGGAGGAAACTGATCCAGAATCTACTCATTAGAAAAAGCCTAGATTCTATTTTGGAGAAAATATCAGGCAAAGTTTAGAATAACAGCACCAAAATTTATTGCCACCCCTTCTTCTTACTCCAGTACAACACTTAGAAAAAGTTTAAACATAATACTCTTTAAATAAAATGTATAAAGGCTCCAACACCTAGAGCATTTACTTATATAGAGTGAAATATGGAAAAAAGATTCTTTATTTTTTATATCAACTCCTATATTTAAATGTTAGTATTTCTGATAAAGTAACATTCTGTCCTAAATGGTGCAATAATAGGAGCTTGTGAAACCTTTTGAATCAACAGTGACATTCTGAATCAGGGCCCCTGGAAAATGATGGTCGTGTATAATTTGGGAAATTTGCCTAGATGCTTGTAAAGGTAATACATTGCAGGACACATTCAGATAAATACACTGTCTACAATGGCTTGATGTGTAGTAACTTACAAATGCATTTGAATGGTAATTTGATGTGTAATAGATTAGCACAAGCCTGAATTTATTCCCATTGTTGCTACTTAAGGTTTCTCTTTTATTACATATGTCCAATGCTGTGGTAACCAGCCTTCGAATGACCCCCCAAAATTCTGAATGCTTTCTGATGTTTACAACCTTGTGTCATCCCTTTCTACAGTAAATATGGCTGACCTCTGTAATAAAAAGATATTGACAAAATTAGGGTTTGCGATTTTTGAAGCTGGTCATAAAAGACACTGCACCTTCTGCTTTGCTCCTTTGGATCAGTTGCTTTGGGGAAACCAGCTGCCAGGCCATGAGGACACTCAAAAAGCCCTGAGGAAAGATTTACGTGATGAGATACTGATGCTGTTTACATCTACTAACAACCAGCACTTTGCCAGGCATGTTGAGTGAGCTGCCTTGAAGATTGACCCCTCAGCCCCAGTCAAACCTTCAGATGTCTGCAACCCTGGGAGACATCTTGTCTATAGCCTAAAGAGAATAAGAGACCCTGAGTCACAAACACCTATGTAAGCTGTCCCCAGTTGCCTGACACACAGAAATTGTGAGCTAATAAATGTTTCTTATTTGTAATCTGCTAAATTTGAGGGTTACTTATTGTGCTGCAATAGATAACAAATATAACTGGTCTAACCTTTTGGGCTAGAATCTTGTACAGAAGTATTCACTTTATACTAAAAGGGTTTAGTCATATTAAATTACAATTGTTCACTGCTTCCAAGTTTACATTTTATGTAGAAAATGACTTAGATCAGCCAACAGTCTCCTAACTGCTTTAATCTGTTTTTCAATCTGTTTCTCAATAACAATAATAATGCCATTTGCTAAGGTGTTATTATTACTTAAAATTTCATTATGTTTTATGTGATGGTGGATTTAAAGCAAAAATATTACTCATATTTAGAAAATGTGGTGCCCATTTTCATGTTATTCTAATCATTATATCATGGATATTTCCATATAAGTCTTATAAACAGATGCTGAATGCTTTCTTCACTCTTATGGGTCCTTCTTGACTTATAAATTATTTCACCTTTCTTTTTCTTGGGTTAGGCCCAGACCACAGTATGTATGTTAGAAAAACAGAGATGATTTTCTTTGTACTATTTCCAGTGGAGATACATATATATATATATAATGCTTCTGAAATGGCTTGTTACTTTAGAATTGTTCCAAAAACAAAGCAAAACACATCTATATGTGTGTGTGTGTGTATATGTGTGTGCACACAGGCGGGCGTGTATACACACATTCACATACACACTCACGTAGAACTGTTTATCACCACAGCCTACATATTTAGTTTTGGAAATGATCAGCACTCAAATCCAAGAAGATGTATGTTAACTTTGAAAAACTTCATGAGACTAACTAAAATCATCAATAAAAAATTATGTGGGAAGCATTCTGATAATGGTTGAGGGAACTAGTTTTTTGTTGTTGTTGTTGTTATTTTTTGTTTTTCTGAGACAGAGTCCTGCTTTTGTCAGCCAGGGTGGAGTGCGGGAGCAATCTCAGCTGTCTGGAACCTCTGTCTCCCAGGTTCAAGTGATTCTCCTGTCTCAGCCTCCTGAGTAGCTGGGACTATAGGCGTGTGCACCATGCTCGGCTACTTTTTGTATTTTTAGTAGAGATGGGGTTTCGCCATGTTGGCCAGGCTGGTCTCGAACTCCTGACCTCAGTGATCCACCCACCTCAGCCTCCTGAAGTGCTGGGATTACAGGCATGAGCCATCACTTCCAAGCAGGAACTAGTTTTAATAACCTATAAATAAACATTAGTTTGAGTGAAACAAAAGATTTAATATGATCCGAAACAAAAGTCTCTTTCTCTGTAGTCTTTGGTTTCCATTTTGGCTGAGGAGAGTATGGAAGAGACACGGGCTGGGTTCAACCAGGTATTTCATTTAGCACTCATAATTACTGGTTTAAGGTACTCACAGTGTGCAGTATGGGAAAGAGCTGAAACACTGCAAATGTCTGCATCTCTCACTCCATGAAATGCCCCGAGGGCTGACTCCTAGAGCATTCTACTCACAATGTTGCAGGAGCTTTGTCCCTGTCTGCATGCTGATTGGAAGCAGATCCATAGTTCAGCATCAGTGTCCATTTTTTGGTTATTGCTAATAATGTAACACCAATAAAATAGAAAGAAAAATGACAGGGCAGCTGTCTAATGAGGTGAAGGTTAGGTAGTATTGGACTGTGGTAGACATTTCTATTTGTTGGTGTTAAATTATGCTGCCTGCTCCAAGTGCTCTCCTCATTAAAGGTTGATGCGCTGTGTTGTTCTTAGGCAATTTATGGAATCTAAGAATGGCCTGCATGCATGTCCTTCTGGGAGGTTGGCTGTCTGCAGCCCCATAATAAACCATGAAGAGCAGCAGTCCAAACAATTCGTCTTCCCCACTTTCCCCATTGCAGAGACCCCATAGTCCTTTTCTTTTCAGTCAGCCATGACTTGTCATATTGTTGGTTGACATATCCCTAAAACAACAAAGAGTCTGATACAGAGTGTGTTGGAACAGATTTCTCCCACAGCATTTTTGCTTCTTCACCATAGACCTGACTGGAGGGGGAGAAAAGCATTACATGTATTTTTCTCCTGTATCAAAAATGAGAAGAACAGTCATCATTCCTGTTAGCAAATTGCCAAATAAGGTGGAGTTTATTTTTATCATTCAACATATATTTATTGAGCCTCTATAATATGTCAGGTGCTCTGTATATAGTGGTTAAAATGATATATATGGTCTCTGATTTTTTAAGTTTTGAGGTGGTAGAAAAGGCATAGTACAGGTTTAATAAGTAGATGAAAAAATTTACGATGCTATGTGAATAGATGTCAAGGGGCAAAACCTATGCTAGGAGAGTCCAGTATAGGAATATTAAGTCAGGATATTAAGTCAAGTGCTACCTCTTTTGTTTTTATTTGATTTATTGCTAGTTTTTACATGTGCATGAGAAACGCAATGGGGTGGTGATATGATGGTTAGGAATATGCCAATTGGTATGGTTTATAAAAGACTGAAATGATGAAGAATACCATCCTCTGTTTGGAAATGTTTATTCAAACCAAGGGGCAGTGCGGCATGCTTCCAGTAACAGTTTTAGTAACGATTCTCAATCTTGGCTGGACTTTAGAATTATCTGGGGAGCTTTAAAAAATCTGATGCCTAGGCCACCCCCAAAAGTAATTAAAAAAAGAATCTCTGGGGGTAAGCCCCAGACACCACGGCTCTTTAAAACTCCCCAGGTGATTCCAATGTGCAGCCAATTTAGGAACCATTGAGTTATAGGCTTCCTAGGTTTTCTAAATTCCCCACAAGGACCTACAGCTGCCAATTTTACCACTTACAGAGGGAAAAAAAAAAATTACCAGGTGCAAGAAGCTTCTCTTTCCCATCCTAAGAAGTTTCTAACTTCATTTTTAAAAATGAAAGTATAGTTACATAATAAAATGTATAAATCTTCAGTACAGAGTTCAGTGAGTTTTGACAGAGTATGTACCCAAGTAACCAGCATGCCAACTGAAACGCAGAATATCATCATCACCTTAGAATGTCCCATAGTGTCCCTTTACATTGTTCCTCCCCATAGAAGGCAGAAATTATTTTACTTTATGTTCCATAAATTAGTTTTGGCCATTATCGGACTTCATAAGAATTAATTGACACAGTATGCAGTCTTTTGTTCTGGCTTATTTCCCTAAGCATAATGTTTTTGAGATTCATCTATGAAATTGGATGTATCAGTAGTTTGTTCCTCTTTATTGCTTAGTGATATTCCATTGTATGGATATACCACAGTTTGTTTATTCTCCTGTTGATGGACATTTGGTTTGTTTCCAATTTTTGTTAATATAAATTAACCACAGTGACCATTCTAGCACAAGCTTTTGTGGACGTACATTTAAAAAATTTTTTATAAATAGCCAAGAGTGAAATTGCTGTGTCATAGGGTAATTGCATATTTAACTTAAATAAACTGCCAATTTTCCACACACATTTTATACTCCTGCTAGCAATAAATGAGAAATCCTAGCTGTTTTGCATCTTTACTAATGGCTGGTGTTGTAAATTTATTTTAATTATTGTTTAAATTTTAGTCATTCTCTCAAGCATGTAGTAGTAACTAACTGGTTTAATTTGAAGTTCTCTGGTGACTAATGATGTTGAGCATTTTTGTGTGTATTTATTGGCCATTTGTACATTATTTTGTGAAATGCCTGTATAACACTTTTTCCCCCTTTTATGTATTTGTTGCTTGTCTTTTTATTACAATTTTTTATGATTTCTTTAATCTTGATATGAGTCGCTTTTCTGAATATATTTTCTTCTAGTGTGGGGCTTGTTTTTCATTACTTTCAAGGTGTTTTAATTAACAGTAGTTTTTAATCTTAATGAAGTCTAGTTTATATTTTTTCTTTTATAATTATAGATATTTATGTCTGTCTAGGAAGTCTTTGCTTATCTCCAGGATAAAATGATGTGTTTCTGTATTTTCTTTTAGAAGCATTTTATCTTTTACAGTTAGGTCTCTAACCCATCCAACATTAATTCTGTGTATGGCATTAGGTATGAATCAAGTTTCTATTTATTCTTCATCTGTTTTTAAACATCTACTTGTCCACCTCCACTCATTTAAAAGATTTTTCTTTCTCTATTGAATTACATCAGAAGCTTTGTCAAGAAAAATCTTTGTTTGTATCTGTATGCTTCTTCTTCATTTCTCTTATGTTCCATTGATCTATTTATTATCTATGTTTATGCCATGTTGCATGTATGACTATAACTTTATAGTAAGTATTGAAATTGGTTAGTACAAGTTTTCCAACTTTGTTCTTCTTTACAAAATTATTTAGACAAATTGAGACCAATAGATTTTTACATAATTGGTACAAGCTTGTCAATATCTACAAATAAGCATGCTGGGATATTTATCTTAATTGCATTATGTATAGTTTAGGAATAATTGACATCTTCATAATATTGAAACAACACTAAACTCTCTCAACAATGCTTTGTTCCTTTTTCTTGTTCTAAATTTATCCCAGACATTTTATTTATTTACTTTTGATACTATTCTGAATGAAATTAATTTTTAAAATTACATGTTCTATTTGTTACTTATATATGGAAATAAAAATAATTTTTGGACAGTGGCTGGCAAGATGGCCAAATAGGACCAGCTCCGGTCTGCAGCTCCCAGCAAAATCAATGCAGAAGGCAGTGATTTCTGCATTTTCAACTGAGGTACTTGGCTTATCATAATGGGACTGGTTAGACAGTGGGTGCAGCCCACATAGGACGAGCCAAAGAAGGGTGGGGGTGTCCCTTCACCTGGAAAGCACAAGGGGTCAGGGAACACCCTCCCCAGCCAAGGGAAGCTGTGAGGTACTATGCCATGAGAAACTGTGCATTCTGGCCCAGATACTACACTTTTCCCATGGCCTTCACAACCGACAGACCAGGAGATTCCCCTCAGGTGCCTATACACCAAGACCCTGGGTTTCAAGCACAAAACTGGGTGGCTGTTTGGGCAGACACAAAGCTAGCTGCAGGAGTTTTTTTTTTTTTTTTTTTTTTCATATCCCAGTGGTGCCTGGAATGCCAGTGAAACAAATCATTTACTCCCCCTGGAAAGCAGACTGAAGACAGGGAGCCAAGTGGTCTTGCTCAGCAAATCCCACCCCCATGGAGACCCACAAGCTAAGATCCACTGGCTTGAACTTCTCACTGCCAGCACAGCAGTCAGAAGTTGACCTGGGACACTCAAGCTTGGTGGAGGTAGGGGTGTCTACCATTACTAAGGACTAAGTAGGAAGATTTTCCCTCACAATGTAAACAAAGCCTCCTGGAAGTTTGAACTGGGCAGAGCCCACTGCAGCTCTGGAAAGTCACTGTAGCCAGATTATCTCTGTAGGTTCCTCCTCTCTGTGCAGGGCATCTCTTTAAAAAAGGCAGCAGCCAGTCAGGGGCTTATAGATAAAACTTTCATCTCCCTGGGACAGAGCACCTGGGAGAAGGGGGCAGCTGTGGTTACAGCTTCAACAGAATTAAATATTCCTGCCTGCCAGCTCTTGAGAGAGCAGCAGATCTCCCAGCACAGCACTTGAGCTCTGCTAAGGGACAGACTGCCTACTCAAGTGGATCCTTGATCCCTGTGCCTCCTGACTGGGAGACACTTCCCAGCAGGGGTTGAGAGACACCTCATACAGGAGAGCTCAAGCTAGCATCTGGTGGGTGCCCCTCTGGGATGAAGCTTCCAGAGGAAGGAACAGGAACCAATCTGCTGTTCTGCAGCCTCTGCTGGTTATACCCAGGCAAACATGCTCTGGAGTGGACCTCCAGAAAACTCCAGCAGACCTGCAGCAGAGGGGCCTGGCAGTTAGAAGGAAAACTACCAAACAGAAAGGAATACCATCAACATAAAAAAAAAATGACATCAACACGAAAACCCCATTGGAAGATCACCAACATCAAAGACCAAAAGTAGTGTAGATAAATCCAGGAAGAGGAAAAACTAGTGGAAAAGGTGAAAATTCCAAAAACCAAAATGCCTCTTGTCCTCCAAAGGATCACAACTCCTTACCAGCGGGTGGACAAAACTGGATGGGGAATGAGTTTGATGAATTGACAGAAGTAGTCTTCAGAAGGTGGGTAATAACAAACTCCCCCGAGCTAAAGGAGCATGTTCTAACCCAGTGCAAGGAAGCTAAGAACCTTGAAAAAAGGTTAGAAGAATTGCTAACTAGAACACCCAGTTTTGAGAAGAACATAAATGACCTGATGGAGATGAAAAACACAACACAAGAACTTTGTGAAACATACACAAGTATCAATAGCTGAATCAATCAAGCACAAAAAAGGATATCAGAGATTGAAGATCAACTTAATGAAATAAAGTGTGAAGACAAGATTAGAGATAAAAGAATGCAAAGGAATGAACAAAGCCTCCAAGAAATATAAGACTATGGGAAAAGACCAAACCTACATTTCACTGGTGTACCTGAAAGTGACAGAAAGAATGGAACCAAGATGGAAAACACTCTTCAGGATATTATCCGTGAGAACTTCGTCAGCCTAACAGGACAGGCCAACATTCAAATTCAGGAAATACAGAGAACACCACAAAGATACTCCTTGAGAGGAGCAACTCCAAGACACATAATTGTCAGATTCACCAAAGTTGAAATGAAATAAAAAATGTTAAGGGCAGCTAGAGAGAAAGGTCAGGTTACCTCCAAAAGGAATCCCATCAGACTAATAGTGGGTCTCTCTGCAGAAACCCTAGAAGCCAAAATAGAGTGGGGGCCAACATTTAACACTGTTAAAGAAAAGAATTTTTGGCCAGGCATGGTGACACACACCTGTAATGCCAGCACTTTTGGAGGCTGAGGTGGGCCAATCAAGAGGTCAAGAGATCGAGACCATCCTGGCCAACATGGTAAAACCCCATCTCTACTAAAAATACAAAAATTAGCTGGGTGTGGTGGTGCACACCTATACTCCCAGCTACTTGGGAGGCTAAGGCAGGAGAATCGCTTGAACCCAGAAGGCAGAGGTTGCAGTGAGCTGAGATTGTGCCAGTGCACCCTAGCCTGGTGATACAGCGAGACTCCATCAAAGAAAGAAAGAGGGAAGGAAGGAAGGGAGGGAGGGAGGGAAGAAAAGAAAGAAAGAAAAGAATTTTCAACCCAGGATTTCATATCCAGCCCAACTAAGCTTCATAAACGAAGGAGAAATACAATCCTTTACAGACAAGCAAGTGCTGAGAGATTTTGTCACTACCAGGCCTGCCTTACAAGAGCTCCTGAAGGAAGCACTGTAAAAGAAAAACCGGTACCAGCCACTATAAAAACATACCAAATTGTAAACACCATTGACACTATGAAGAAACTGCATCAAGTAATGGGTAAAATAACCAGCTAGCATCATAATGACAGGCTCAAATTCACACATAACAATATTAACCTTAAATGTAAATGAGTTAAATGCCCCAATTAAAAGACACAGACTGGCAAATTGAATAAAGAGTCAAGACTCATTGAGGTACTGTATTCAGGAGACTAATCTCATGTGCAAAGACACACATAGGCTCAAAATAAAGGGATGGAGGAAGATTTACCAAGCAAATGGAAAGCAAAAAAAATAATAAAAAGGAGGGTTTGCGATCCTAGTGTCTGATAAAGGAGACTTTAAACCAACAAAGATCAAAAGTGACAAAGAATGACATTACATAATGATAAAGAGATTGATGCAACAAGAAGAGCTAACTATCCTAAATATATGTGCACCCAGTACAGGAGCACCCAGATTCATAAAGCAAATTCTTAGAGACCTACAAACAGACTTAGACTCCCACACAGTAATAGTAAGAGACCCCGCTGTCAATATTAGACAGATCAACAAGACAGAAAATTAACAAGGATATCCAGGACTTGAACTCAGCTCTGGGCCAAGCAGACCTAATAGACAGCTACAGAACTCTCCACCCCAAATCAACAGAAAATACATTCTTCTTAGCACAACATCACACGTATTCTAAAATTGACCACAAAATTGGAAGTAAAACACTCCTCAGCAAATGCAAAATAACAGAAATCATAACAAACAAGTCTCTCAGACCACAGTGCAATCAGATGAGAACTCAGAATTAGGAAACTCACTCAAAACGACACAACTACATGGAAACTGAACAACCTGCTCCAGAATGACTACTGGGTAAATAATGAAATGAAGGCAGAAATAAAGATGTTCTTTGAAACCAGCGAGAACAAAGACACAATGTACCAGAATCTCTGGGACACACTTAAAGCAGTGTGTAGAGGGAAATTTATAGCACTAAATGCTCACAAGAGAAAGCAGGAAGAACTAAAACTGACACCCTAACATCACAATTAAAAGAATTAGAGAAGCAAGAGCAAACAAATTCAAAAACTAGAAGAAGACAAAAAATAACTATGATCAGAGCAGAACTAAAGGAGCTAAAGACATGAAAAACCCTTCAAAAAACTGGTAAATTCAGGAGCTGTTTTTTTTTTTTTGAAAAGATCAGCAAAATAGATAGACCACTAGCCAGACTAATAAAGAAGAAAAGAGAGAAGAATTAAATAGATGCCATAAATAATGATAAAGGGGATATCACTACCAATCCCACAGAAATACAAACTAGCATCAGAGAATATTATAAACATCTCTAAGCAAATAAACTAGAAAATCTAGAAGAAATGGATAAATTCCTGGACACATACACCCTCCCATGACTAAATCAGGAAGAAGTCAAATCCCTGAATAGACCAATAGCAAGATCTGAAATTGAGCCAGTAATTAATAGCCTACCAATCAAAAAAGGTCAGGACTAGATGGATTCACAGCTGAATTAAACCAGAGGTACAAAGAAAAGCTGGTACCATTCCTTCTGAAACTATTCCAAACAATAGAAAAAGAGGGAATCCTCCCTAACTCATTTTATGAAGCCAGTATCATCCTGATACCAAAACCTGGCAGAGACACAACAAAAAAAGAAAATTTCAGCCCAATATCCCTGATGAACATCAATGTAAAAATCCTCAGCAAACTACTGGCAAACTGAATCCAACAGCACATCAAAAACTTATCCAGCATGATAAAGTTGGTTTCATCCCTGGGATGCAAGGCTGGTTCAACATACTCAAATCAATAAACATAATCCATTACACAAATGGAATCAATGACAAAAACCACATGATTATCTCAATAGATGCAGAAAAGGCCTTCAAAAAAATTCAGCAGCCCTTCATGCTAAAAACTCTTAATAAACTAGGTGTTGATGGAATGTATCTCAAAATAATGAGAGCTATTTATGACAAACCCACAGCCAGTATCATACTGAATGGACAAAAACTGGAAGCATTTCCTTTGAAAACCGGCATAGGACAAGGATGCCCTCTCTCACTACTCTTATTCAACATATTATTGGAAGTTCTGGCCAGGGCAATCAGGCAAGAGAAAAAAATAAAGTTTATTCAATTAGGAAAAGAAGAAATTAAATTGTCTCTTCAGATGACATGATTGTATATTTAAAGAACCTCATCATCTTAGCCCCTAATCTCTTTAAGCTGATAAGCAACTTCAGCAAAGTCTCAGGATACAAAATCAATGTGCAAAAATCGCAAACATTCACAACTATACACCCATAACAGACCAACAGAGAGCCAAATCATGAGAGAACTCCCCATTCACAATTGCTACAAAGAGAATAAAATACCTAGGAATACAACTTACAAGGGATGTGAAGGACCTTTCAAAGGAGAACTACAAACTACTTGTGTATATACCCTAGAACTTAAAGTATAATAATAGTGATTTAAAAAAAGATCTGAAACCACAAAACTACTAAAAGAAAACAGGAGAAAGCTCCATGGCATTGGTCTGGGCAATAATTTTTCTGGATATGACCCAAAAAGTACAAGTAACAGGAACAAAAGTAGACAAATGAAATTATATCAAACTAAAATACTTCTTCACATCCAAGGATAATCAACAAATTGATGAGACAACTTACAGTATGGGAGAAAACATTTGCGAACCATACATTTGATAAGGGGTTAATATCCAAAATATATAACTCAAACAATTCAATAGCATTAAAACAGCCCAATTTTTAAAATGGGCAAAGGGCTTGAACAGCTATTTCTCAAGACATACAAATGGACAACATGCATATGAAAATATGTTCAACATCGCCAATCATCAGGGAAATGCAAATTAAAACTACAATGAGAAAACTTGTCAGGATGGCTAATAATAAAAACGATGAAAGATAATAAGTCTTGGAGAGGATGTGGAGAAAAGGGAATACTTGCACATTGTTGGTGGGAATGCTAACTAGTGCAGCCATTGTGTAAAATAGTATTGAAGTTCCCCCAAAAATTAAAAATAGAGCTACCATATGAGCCAGGAGTCCTGTTACTGGATTTATATTCAAAGGAAATCAAATCAGTATGTGAAAAATATACCTGAATTCCCATGTTCATTGCAGCATTACTCACAACAGCCAAAATATGGAATTACTCTAAGTGTCCATTAATGGAAGAATGGATTAAAAAATGTAGTATATACACACAATGAAATACTATTCAGCCCTTAAAAGGAAGGAAATCTGTTGTTTGCTAAACATAGTGAATGTGAAAGATATTACGTTAAATGAAATAAGCCAGACACAGAAAGATAAATATTACATAATCTCACTCACGTGTTATCTTAAAAAGTTAACCTCATGTAAGTAGAGAGAAGAATAGAGGTTACCAGGGGTTAGGGGTTTGCAGGGAATTGGGGAGATTTTGAGTAAAAGACACAAAATTTCAATTAGACAGGAGGAATAAGTTCAAGAGATGTGTTATACCATATGATGACCATGGTTAATAACAATGTATTGTATTCTTGAAACTTGAAGTTAAGAGGTAGATTCTAAATATTTCCACCACAAAACATAAGTAAGGTAACACAAATGTAAATTGCCTTAAATTAGCCATTCTACAGTGTATATATATATATATATTTCAAAACAGCATGCTGTACATGATACATATGTATTTTATTTTTCACTAAATCAATAAATGAAAGTAAAGCAAAAACTGAAAACAACAATCAGAGATAATAGGGTAAAAGTGATGTGACTACTGATTGCTTGGAGTGTTCGACAGTTTTTAAAAATCATTTTCTGCTATTAACTAGTTATTTAATTTAATATTGGTCTATGATAGTGACTCCCCTTTTTAAAAACAAAAGCAGAGAGATATCAGTGTTCTAAATGTGAGAACAGTAATAACTGACCTTTTAACCTTTGTGTCTTGTCTTTAAGGATGTAAATAAAACTAAGGAGAGAAACAGGATCTTTGGTATTTTGGTAACATAGGACAGGTTTAGACAATAGGATAATCCTTTTTAAAACTTCTTTGTCTGATGTTTCACTAATGGGTGGGTGAGATACCTTTAGTGTGAGAGGAAACAACATAAACCTTTTTTAGCTTTTGTAAATGTATACTGAATGCCTGTGTTAAAGTAATAGATTTTTAAAAAACTGAGTTGGGAAGTATAAACTCTGCATAAGTGTAAGGTATTGTTATTATGTCAAGGCTTAAATTATGGATTATAACTGTAGAGATAACCTGAAGTAAAAGATGTATACTTTCAAAGTAAGTAACTTAGTATATATGTGTCCTATTTTGTCACATTCAGAAGAAGATATTGCTTATCTGGCCAAAAAAATAAGAAAAATATGCCCCTCACAGAAAATTTAACAGAACCAAGAGTAAGTAGATCATAGCAATACAAGTATTTATAACCTTACATTAGTAGAACTATTCAGTTGGCATGAATTTGTATTCAATTAGAAGTCATCATCAAAGGTAGACCAAAAACTTAAGTTTTGCAAAAAAAAAGATTCTGTACAATTTTTCTTAATGTGTGTAACATGCCCAAATTATAAAAGAAATTCAATTCTATGAAGTAGAATGAACTCATATTTATAGTTAATATAATATCCATCTACATTAACTACCTTTGCTGTCTGATTCTGCCAAATATAAATAGTACATCATTTATTGGTGTGTAAGAGGATTTATGTTCTGATGAAAGAACCAAGAAAGAGTCTTGCTAGTGTCCGAGGTAAAAGAGTTATATTAGAAAGGCTTTATTTGGCATGAACAAAAAATTTGCTAGGTATTAACATATAAGAACTATGGATGCTCAAGTTTTTTATGGTAGTTAGAGATATTTTTACATAAGTAAAATCAATGAAAATTAATTCGTACCTACTATATTGATAACTTAAGCCAGAAAAAAATCCTTACATGAAATAAACTATGGTTATCCAAAGGAAGGTTCAGAAACCAACATCATCCTTATCATCTGGATGTTCATTAGAAATGCCAAAGAAAAAAAAATAAGGCACTATCCCAGGCCTATTGAATCAGAATCTGCATTTAAACAAGATCCTTAGGTGATTTGTATGCTCTAATGTGTGAGAAGCAAGGCTTTCACTTTCTTATTTGCATTGGAGAAGACTTTCAAGCTTTCTACTCAACTCTCAAACCTTCCTCATAAACTCAATTTGTTGCCAAACTTGGAAAGTTTGTGCAATTTATTTACTTTAGAAAAAATTTTAGCTTGCCCTCTTTCAAAAGGGAAATTAGACCTCCGGGAGTAATGAGCTTTTATTTTGTAGAAAAACAAGGGTTCACCATCAGAGCAGAAGAAGGCAAGGACCCAAAGGTCACAGAAAATTTGCGCTTACTTCCCAGTCTATGTCTTAGCCCCATAATTCATCATTTGGATCAAGAACATGTTTCTCCACACTCTGGTAAGGCAGGTAATCCCCACCTTAAGAAATGACTGTGGTTCATTTGTAAGTTGGTGACTTGAAACTTTGAATGTATTTCCACATAGAAATAGTGTTATACTCAGTAGGTAGATTTCTAGGCAGTTTTCAGAAATCTGTTTAATTTATAATATACTAAGAAGTAAAGTGTTGGGATGCATTGGGTTAAAGCAAGCATATTAGAATGATACATAATCAGGTTCAAATTTTGGCTCTACCATTATCCAATGCTTCACCTTGAACAGTTATTTAACCTATTTATCATATGTAAATATAATAATAATTACCTCACAAAGTTTTTGTAAGAAATGAAATGTGTATTAAGTTACCTGATGTTGAACTGTCACTTTGCATAATTGGGCACATAATAAGAGTTTAAAATAAATTTTGTCAAAAAGCACTGGTAAATATAGGTAAGAATACTTGATTCATAAGGAAAAGGAGAATGAATCTCAGGGAGGACTTGCTTAGAGAAAATTATGTCTCAAAAAGTGAGAGCATCCATATGTGGTGTTGGGTAGAAGTTTGGGAGAGGATATTCTAGGCAGGAATCATGACTTAGAATTACAGATATATATGGGGTGCAGAGTAGAAAGGAGGATGTTCAATGGATTTGGTCTAGAGACTTTAAGAAAATAACTACTGCTGGCATTTGCCTTTCTTTTCTTTCCTTTTCTTCCTTGCCTCCATCTCTTTTGATATTGCTAATCTACAAACAGCACAGGGTAAGATCAATAAGAAGCAAGAGATCAACAAGAAGTGCCCAGCAGCAAGGAAAAAAAGTGGGCAAAAGAAAACAACTGTCAAGGGTGGAACCGGGAGGGAAGGCCAATTCCCACTGCTTCTCTACTATCGGCAGTGAATATTCTTGTATTGAATACAGTAGCTTAGGTTAACAGTTGTAATATTTGTGCTACATTCTCGATATCACTTTGTAGTGAAGAGTCAATCTAACATTCTACTTTCATTTGAACCAAAGGTGACTGTGGGTCAGGGATTATGTTGGTTTTACCTTGATTTTTCATAGTTAACTTTAATTTCGTTCTCCTCTTTTGTGACTATCTTTTGTTGATGATGCCTTTTTTGTAAACCCAAATTGTGTTTTTATTCACAAAACCAAGTGGAGAATTAAGACAATTATCTTTATATCAACAGATCTAGAATGAGGAATTTGGCCCAAAATGAGAGTGTATAACATTGATTGGTAATTGATTTTTGTGTGTTCTCTAATGTGTTGTAATTTGACATTTTAGATAATATCAATATGGAAACATATGTCTAAATTGTATTAAGCCACACAATGAACTGTAAAGTAAAATATATAATTTCACACATCAAATCACAGTGACAGATTTATACACCCAGGGATATTCAATAATTTTTTTTTTTTTTTTTTTTGAAATGGAGTCTCACTCTATCGCCCAGGCTGGAATGCAGTGGCATGATCTTGGCTCACTGCAAACTCCACCTCCCGGTTCAAGCAATTCTCCTGCAATAGCCTCCTGAGTAGCTGGGATTACAAGTATACGCCACCATGCCTGGCTAATTTTTGTTTTTAGTAGATATGGGGTTTCACCACTTTGGCCGGGCTAGTCTCAAACTCCTGACCTCAGGTGATCCGCCCGCCTAGGCCTCCCAAAGTGCTGGGATTGTAGGTGTGAACCACCGTGCCCAGCTTCAATAAAGATTTGATAACTGACTAAGGAAAACATCAAAAACAAATAGAGTTTTCTATCAAGTTTCTTTAAGCATATTTGAACAAAAACACTGAGATTCTTTTGGTTAAGATTTAAGAAAACTGAATACCATTGATGGTTATGGTTTTATCTGAGAGAATAACTGAGGGTGCCACAAGATTGTTTATATCTACCCGAAAGTAAAATGGCAATATTTGTGTGTGCATGTGTGTGCTTTTTCCCCAAAACTCTCATGCAATTTTCTCCTGTGGAATGCATGAGGTAAGAACATATTATTTTACGACACCAGAATATATTCATATTAATAATTAGAGTTTGTGTTTAGATAATGGAATAGCTTTAATGAAGCATTTTGACATACATATTTATTACTTGGTGTGTATAATTACTGTGTGAGTTATGCTTAACAAATATTGTTGTCCTCTTTTCATCTATACATAAACCTCAAAAAAGTTTAATTACTCACCTAAGGTAACATAGGGGCTCAGTGGTGGATTGAAAACCCAGACTTTCTATTTCCCAGTTGAATATACTTTCCATGACATCATATTTCCTTTCAGTGTTTCTATAAGAAGACCAAAAAAAAACCTCTCATTTATTGATGAACAATGTTAATTAAAAAACTACTAAGCACATCAAGTTCCTACTTTAGGATAATAGTAAATTTCGTTTCTGGTAAAATGGAAGACTAGCCTATTGTATGTAGCCTGGTTACATACAAATACTGAAAAAATAAATTTAACTTTGGTTTTTAAATGTATAGTAAAGAGTAAGTAGATTTTCAGACCTAATAGGAAAGCACAAATTCTGAGTGGTAACATGAAAGATGTGAGTTTCTTTAGCCCATGTTTAATAGATAAGATTTTTAGTTTTCATCAACCATGTTTAAGTAACAGGAGAAAAACTAGATTCTGAGTGAGGTGAAAAGATATATCAGAGAAACCTGTATAAATCCAGCCCGTCTGAAAGGGTTAATGACTTAGCAAGCAAATAAACAAATATAAAACTTAAAACTCTACCTCCTGAAGAAAGTAACTTGTGTTCATCATGGGTGAGATGTAGGACCAGGGTAGAATTTTCCCAGAGAATTTGGGAGCACAAAACAGGCTTTCAGTCAGACTTCCTGCATGACTCCAAAGTCTAAGCAATAAATTCAGCATGATAGTTCTGTCCCTGGGCATCTAGAAGACACTAACACAAATCCCATTTAAAGGAATGAATCATAAAGCCAGTCCTCAAGATTGCAGTATATAATATTCAAATAAACGAGCTCACAGTCAAAAATCACAACACAAATAAGAAACAAGAAACTATAAATGAGAGTCAGAAGAAACAAATTCCAGAACCAGACCATTTTATGTAAAATCCATAATGGATATTTTATTTAAATAAAATAATAAAATTAATAATCATTTGGGATAATTTTATTATAATTTGAGATATATTTCATATAAAAATATTTGATCCTAATATTTAAGGAAAAAAATCACACATTCCTGAAAGTCACGGGATTTTAACATTATCATTTTCCTATATGTGCTCATTTTTTTTTCTGTATAACTCCTCTGTGGCAATAACAAAGTAGAGAGTCCATACATACTACCCTAAATTTAGAGTTCAAAAGAATTAATCAATGAGATTGAGTATTGCTATAGTATGCTTAGAACATTGAGAGACACAGAAGTCCTAGTCAGGATTTCTGCATTTCAAGCCATTCCTTTCTTCTGCCTCTGTTTTATGTGGAGTACGGTGGTGTGATCCACTGATACCTCACCACCTGCAGTCTCAGCCTTACCCCAATTTCCTGACCCATTTGATCAAGACAGGATGGAGATCCATTAACTCAGTTCCAAATACTAAGAATAGTCACTCCCACTTATATATGGTTTTCAATGTCTGTTTGCTGTCTCTCAGTTCCTGTGTCCCAAATGTGGCTACTTGGGTACTTTATTTCCCCCATTCCCATGGGATGACTCACCCATCAGGACAGGATATCACATACCCAGAATTCTTAGTTCCTCCTGAGATTGGAGCTATTTGAGAGCCCCAGACTGTAGAGTGTAGCCAGTCCTTTTCCTAGGCGGGACTGAAAACTGCTCCAATAGAAATATGAATTATTGAAAAACAACATAGGTTTTTAGAAACATAAATGAATTTACTTTTTAACTAAGTCAGATGTACTAAAGAAACAGTGCATCTAGTGTGCCTTATGATCCATCTTTTCAGGAGTAGTATTTGCATAAAAAGTACAGAAATAACAGAAGGTCATACTTGAGTAGTTAGACCATGTTTCAGCTACTAATCATAATAGCTTGCAACTTCTTATTCCCATTTTATTCTATGATGCCCAAACTGATCTCACTTTTTATTTATCTAGTCTCCTGCTTACTTTAAAAAATATTTGGCATTCTTTAATAACTGCCAGCTCACCTTGTAAACTAAATAATAAAACTTAAAGTGAAAGATCTACAAGAAGTATTGCATGGTATATTCTCTCTTCCAATTTATATAATAAATAGGAGGTAAGTCTTAATTCTACTTTTAAACTTTTGTTTTAAATTAGACTTTTAAAATGATATGATGATCATTGTTTTAAAATTTACTGCACAGCTTTGGGTCCACTGTATTTGCTGTGTTTAGTGACAGCATTCTTCCACCTCCTGCCTCTATTACTTGGGACTAGGGTGGCTGTTCTGTCACATCCAGGATCAACCAGAACCAACTCTTACTTGCTGACTATTCTTAATAAAAGTGATTAATACAGAATTTTGCTTCAGAGATCTATCAGCTTAAGGAAGTAACTATTTATTCATTAAGTAATTATATAAATACATGTTTGCATAACTCCATTTTTGCTAAACATTAGGCTAAGATCTTTGGGAATGAAAAAATTAATTAGAGGGAAAAAATTCTTTCTTCAAGGACCTCAAAATATGATAGGAGTGATTACACAATATTTTAAAATAATTATAGTTACAAAGCTAACTATAATTAGTTTTATATTTTCTTGATTCTTGATGAACTGAAGCTAGGCTTCAACCTCAACACAGCCTGCTATTCAGTTGTGCTATACAGTTTTAGTGTCATTTTACCATCACTGATCTTGTATATTATTAGTATAGATTGATCCAGTGGTTTACAACTATGTCTAATTAGCATAACAATACAGTAATACTAAAGCATATTATTTAGTCGTTAAGAGTTAAAGAATCATTTTAAAATACAGGTAAGGATTCCATCTATAACTTTGAATATAAATTTCTGTATGTGCTTTATATGTTTAAATGATGTCATTTAGCAAAAATATAAATGCTATTTTATTAGTGCAATGAAAAACTGGTGCACAGTTTTGATGATTAAAACTATTAAACATATATATAAAAGCAATTATTAAAAATTGACAAAAAGTTAAATGTGTAAAAATAACTTCACAGGGCAAATCATAAGACAAGGAGTGTTAGCCAAATAATTTTGTAAATGTAATATTACATTTGAGCCAAAAACATTTTACAAAATTAAATTTTAATATAAGGCAGAATACGAGAGATTCCGGTATAATTTGAATTTTATAAATTCAAGTTATAAACTTATAAATGTTTGTGTATTCATATTTATAACATCAAAATAACCTTAAGAAATGATTTTAATTTTTAATTGTTTAGTTTCTTTTTTGGGTATGAGTAATTGAAAACTTTATTTGAGGTTGTGTCATATCATGTAAGGATGAATTAAAAGGAGAATGTCAACATTGCCATCTCTAATTTTAAAAAACCCTCAAAACTATATACAATAATATCCATAATAAATTATTTCAGACATAAGGAGTTTGAAGAAAGGAAAAATAGAAAAATGTATTTAAAATACTTTTTGTTCCTACTAATTGAAACTAAAAACAGATACAAGAGGAGCTCTTTGAGATACATTTTCTTAGTTTTGAATTTGCATTGGCTGAATTTTTAAACAAAGACCTATTTAAATGATTGGTATAGAATGGCGACCAGGAACCATATTAAGCAGGCACTATAAAGATGAAGTGAGATTCTTTACCTTGGGAATATGCAGTATATTAAAAATATAGATAAGGTGAAGCATAGAAAAGTGCTAAATACCATAATAAGGAGAGACAGAGCATTATTAGCTTCATGGAATATATGCCCATTTTTATGAACCTACAATGTGTTCTTATATGTTATAAAATTAATATTATTCACAGTAAAAAACAAAATTATTTAAAAAGAAAATATTAATTACTCTTGCTCCTACTACTATTGCACTGATTTTTAAAGACTGAAAAACAACTAGGAAAGAAAGTTTCAAGCAGAGGACACAGTACACACAAAGTATGAAGGTAGGAAAGATCATGAAAACATTGGGAAACTGTAAATGTATTATGAAGGTCAGATATGCAAAGGGTACCTGTTGTATAAATTGCTGGACCAGCTTATAAAGGTAGAGATGGGCCAGATTTTGAAGGAAATTGTAAGTGAGGCCATGAAATTTGGACCTAAACTTTATAGTTTATTGGCCTTAATTAAATTATTTTAGTTGAAGGAGTAAGATATATTTTGTGGTTTATAACGATTTTTCTTTCTAAAATGAGGTCTAGGGTCCAGATCTCATAAATTTCAGTTCAATGCTTTGCTAAATATGTAGTTCATGGGAGAGATTTAGATTGAGAATATAAATTTGAGAAAGCGTACTGCATATATTTGAAGCAAGGAGATTGGAAGAGATGACCAAAGGAGAGAAAAATAATGAGGTCTGAAAAATAAGTCTGATTACTCCAACATCATAAGGTTTAAAAAAAAAAGATGCAACAAAGAAGGAGATTAAAAGTCTTATAAATTATGGCTATTTTCCTTTAACATGGGCATTATGGAATTTTAAATATGATTGAAGATTTTTTTATTGAGGTAAAACCATTTAACATGAGATCTACCCTTTTTAAAAATTTATTGTTGCAGATTTAATTCTTCCCAACCTTCATTTACCTTGAATATGCTTCTACCATTATTCTACAAGTGAGTGTCTTCAATCTGACTTTTAAAAAAACATCTTTTAGGCTATTAAAAATGAACATCATTTTTTGTATTCCTTTTTTTTTTTTTACAATATATTGTAAAATATATATATTTTTACAGAGTTTTTTTCTTCAACTTTTATTTTAAGTTCCAGGGTATATGTTCAGGATGTGCCGATTTATTACATAGGTAAAGGTGTGACATGGTGGTTTGTTGCACGGATAAACTCATCACCTAAGTATTACACCCAACATCCATTACTATTCTTCCTGATCCTCTCCCTCCCCTCAAACCCCCCAAGTCCCAGTGTGTTGTTCCCCGCCATGTGTCCATGTGTTCTCATCATTCATGTCTCACTTATAAACACTTGTAAGTGAGAATATGTGGTATTTGGTTTTCTGTTCCTGCATTAGTTTGCTGAGGATAATGGCTTCCAGCTCCATCCATGTACCTGCAAAAGACATGATCTTGTTCCTTTTTATGGCTGCATAGCATTCCGTGGTGTATATGTACCACTTTTGCTTCATTGGTGGGCATTTGGATTGATTTCATGCCTTTGCTATTGTGAACAGTGCTGCAGTGAACATACACATACATGTATCTTTATAATAATTACTTATATTCCCTTGGGTAAATACCTAGTAATGGGATTCCTGGGTCAAATGGTATTTCTGCTTCTAGATCTTTCAGGAATCACCACACTGTCTTCCACCATGGTTGAACTAATTTACACTCCCAACAGTGTAAAAGCGTTACTTTTTTTTCACAACCTCACCAGCATCTGTTGTTTCTTGACGTCTTGATAATCACCATTCTGACTGGCATGAGATCTATCCTTTTTAACACATCTTCCAGTGCACAATATAGTGTTGTTAACTATAAGTACAATGTTTAACTGTAAGTACAATTATTAACTATAAGTACAATATATAGCAGCTCTCTAGAACTTACTCATCTTGTATAACTGAAATTTTGCCATTCAATAGATGTAATGACTTTATTCAACTATTGCTCAGGGTCTTCTTAAGCAAAATTTGGGTTCACGTGCATCTACTATATAATAATACTCATAGTTCACCTAGTATCTACATACATAGTATAATTTAAATACGGAAGGCTGCTACTTTCTCCCAACTTTAGCTGTGGCTGGAATAGTCATGTCATCCTTGCTGTCATCAAGTACACAGTGGGTAGCCTCAAGACAAACCACATGTTTGTCATAATCCTTGATCATCTCAGATTGTTCTGGATTTCTCTCATTATCTTATTTACTTTTTCTAATTTTAAGCTTATGCACAGGCTTTCTGATTTTAACTACTTTTAACCACAAATCCATGATTTTTGGTTCCAAGTGTTTTATATATGTGAGATATATATATATATATATACACATATATATGGAACCAAAAAAACACATATGTAAAAGAAAAAAACACATATATAAAATACACATTTTATATGTGTTTATATTTATATATGTGATATATATACCATATATATAAACACACACACATATATATACACACACACATATATATTCTTTAGGCAACTAAAGAATATTTCTAAGATCATGAAGAAAGCCAGGAATTTTTTATTATTTCGGGTGATTTTGGTATTTGCAGTGAGAAATAAAATTAAGTGCATTGTCATGATTATAAATAGAGCATCTTACGGAGAGCAGAAAGTTGTAGTAATTTGTGGGAGCTATTTTTTTTCCTTATAAAAAATTAAGCTGAGTGTGATGGCATACACCAGTAGTCCCAGCTACTCAGGAAGCTGAGGCAAGAGGATTGCTTGAGTCCAGGAGTTTGAGGCTACAGTGGGTTATGAAAATTATGAATTATGAAATTATGAAAATTATGCCTGTGTATGGCCCCTGCACACCAGCCTAGGCAACATGGCAAGACCCCAGCTCTTAAAAAACATCATTAAAAAATTAGGCAAAACTAACAAACAGCATCCACTGATTCCTAAAGTGGTACTTTGTTTCCCTCTCTCTTTTTCTCCTTTCCACTCTCTTTCTCCCTCATCTTCCTTCCTCTTTTCTTCTCCTTCCTTCCTTCCTTCTTTCCTTCCTTCCCTTTTCTTTCTTTTCTTTCTTTCTTTCTCTTTCTTTCTTTCTTTTTCTTTCTTTCTCTCTCTCTTTCTTTCTTTTATTCTTTCTTTCTCTTTATTTTTCCTCTCTCCCTCTCTCTCATATGTGTGTGCGTGTGTGTGTGTGTATATATATATATATATTGGTTATATACTTAGAAAATATAATGACCCTCATCAAGTTGCGGTAGTAACTAAAATTTTGTTGCATAGTACATTATTTATTAGGTATTACACATGATTAATAAATGGTGTTTTAGATTTCTTGAGTCTAGCCCGTCTTCTTGATTTCAATTCCTCCTCCTCCTTTTTTGTGCATTGGCACTTTCAGTCCAAGTCTACAGTTCTATTATTTTATTCCCTTATGTTTCATAGTCTTTAGTCACAGATGCTCTAAAAACTTATTTTTATTTTTTGTCAGCTTGCATTGGACTCCCAATAACCCCCACCCAACTTTTGTAATAAAGCCTAAGTGACTTAACTCACTGGTAATTGCAGCCTATTGGAAACAGTGATAGATAAAATCATAAAACAGACACATGCTATGCTTGCGTTTAAGTAAAAAAGTTAGCTGGGAAACTTTTTGTTTTTATTTACCTTAAAGCCATATCCAAAAGAGAACTATATTTTCCTCATGATTCTTCTGCTTTAAACTCATTAGTTTGAAGTATAGGGTTTTGTAATGTAAATTAATTCATTATGTTTTAATACTTTCCCAGTGTGTGGTTAAGGACAACTGGCTATTCGATTTCTCTTTCCTCATTATTGGCTCTTTCTTGCTGGCTTTTGCTGGTACCTCTCCTCTCTGATCTCCACATTTTGCAGTGTTCTACTCTCAGTCCTTTTGACTTCTCTCCTGTCTTCATTTACTATTTTGTCAACTCATCTAGTTTCATGGTTTTAAACATCCTATATATGCTGACAAATCCCAATAATTTATTTTCAGCACAGTCTCTGTCCTAAACTGGATTTCATATTCAATTGCCTGTTTATAATCTTCCCTGAATTTCAACAGACATTTCAAACCCAATAATGAGCTTCTGATCTTTCTCTCACAAAACCAGTTCCACTCATTCTTTCCTTTCTTAGTATGCATTGACTCGATGCTTCCAAGTTACAGTCCAAAATTCCTTGCGATTCATTCTTGATTCCTCTCTTCAGACTTCACAGTCTATCCACCAGCAAATCTCTTCAGCTCTATATTATATATAGTGTATGTTCTGATATATAGTGTATGTTATACTCTAGTGTCTTCTCATCTCTTTCACTATTTCCACTTTCATCTTCTACCTGGACCACCACTATAACCTCTAAGCTGGTCTCCTGGCTTATACTCTTGCCTTTCTACTACCTATAATCAACAAAAGTGCTAGAGTGAAGCTTTCAAAAATGATATCATATAATGCCATTGCTCTACTCAAAATTGTCACATGGCTCTTTATTTTGCTGAAGTCCTACAGTGGTCTATAAGATCCCTAGCTGCATCTTCATGTCTTGGTATTTACATCATAGCCTAAAAGTGATGAAGTTTTAAAATAAGGTGTGTAGGTGGAGGCATATATGCACAAATACCCTCCAGCATTATATGTAGGTAGGCAAGATGAATATACATAATTATATGTATGTAATTTTAAAATATAAAATCTGATTGACTTTTATGTGAACTAATGCATATCATTTTTTATTACTAAGCTTTTCTTTATTTGAAATTTTATGCTGTTTTGTGTCAGCTTTTTAAAATAGGATTATTTTTTACCCTCAGGCTCCATTAGTAGTTGCATAATTTAATCTGGATAAGAGCCCCCTTTCTCTTCCTTTTGTCTAAATTATTAATAAAATTAGAATAGTGATATTCTGTATTTTGATATTCATATAATTAGAATAGCTTCTGAATTTCTCAGATTGGGTAGAAATTTTAAATCCTTCAAAATATTTTCAACTTCATTTTTTTACTGGCATAATTTTCTCTTGGTAATATAGCTTAGACAAAACAATACAGATCGTCAACAACCTCCTAACAGCCATCAGCGTCTTTCTATAAAATCTATAATTCCAGGGTCATTTTCTGTTTAATGTTGTCTAAGTAAGTTACTAAGTAAATCACTTCCCTTCTCAGAAATAGTAATGGTTCCTAATTCTCTAATTCTCTGTTGTCTAAAATATCAAGTCTTTAAATTAATGCACTAAAGACCACCATCAGTTGATTTTTCTCTTTGAACTACCCTATTTACCTTTTGACTTTCAACTCAGATTTTCTAATATGTGTAGAGAAAGCCATCCTACTTTCTGTTCCTTGCACACAAAACAATTCTCCTCAGCATTTAAATTCATCTAAGCTCTCAGTATTGCACCCAAATTGAAACCCAAGCTCATGTTTTGATTATAGAGCTCCCCAGGATCCATGCCTACCTACTCTCCTTCCCAGGTTTTGACTTGTCTCCTCATTACAGGCCTTCTCTTCCTCAAAATATGCCACAATCATTTCCCCCTTTTAGTTTTGCCTTAGCATTCTCTTTGTCTGGAATATCATTCCCTAATAATAACAGCACTAGAAGATAATATTTATTTAGCAGACACTATGTGCCCAACATGCTTCTAAATATGTATATATATATAGATAGGTAGATAATTTTGGCTAGATAGATAATATTGTTTTGATTTCACAAGGAAAACAAAATAATAAACTGAGGCATAGATACCTAAGTATCTTTCCAAAGATACACATTTGGTACAGATTTGGGAGTGGAATTCATGTAGATGCTCCAAACCCAGGAATTCAAATAATACACTATACTGTATGATATTCACATGCCTAGAAACACCATTCACATCACATTCTCCTAATTCTAGTTACTGCCACTAGGAACCTTAAAAAAAATTATTTCTTTGAAGTCCATTTTTACCTGTATTGAATTTTATGGATCTAAATTTTGCCAAAGACTTTCTTATACCTTACATTTTGGCTAATAACAATGCTAACTTTTTCATTTTTAGCTATTGCCAACTTTATTTTGTATTGAATTATTTCTAGTGGCTAAAGCGTGCTTTGGATTCATTTGTTTTTATAGATTGAGTATAAGTGTTGTTTTGTTACATGGATATATTGCATAGTGGTCAACCCTGAGCTTTTAGCATAGCCATCACCTGAATAATGAACACTGTACTGATGACTTATCCCTCACCCTCTTCTCACCCTCCCCACCCTTCTGAGTTTCCAGTGCCTATCATTCCGCTTTCTATGTCCATATGTACAAATTAGCTCCCACATATGAGACCATGTGGTATTTTCTGAGTTATTTCACTTAAGATAATGGCCTTCAGTTTCATTTATGTTGCTGCAAAAGACATGATGGCTGAATAGTACTCCATTGTGTGTGTGTGTGTGTGTGTGTGTGTGTGTGTGTTGTTTCTGTGTGCACGTGCGCATATGTGTGTGTGTATTCAATATCTTTATCCAGTTGCTCATTGATGGACACTTAGGTTGATTCTTTATTCTTGCTGTTATAAATAGTGCTGTGATAAACAAACAGGTACAAGTATCTTTTTAATACAATGATTTCTTTATTGTTGGACATATAACCAATAGTGGCATTGCTGTACTGAATGATAGATTGATTTTTAGTCCTTTGAGAAATTTCCATACTGTTTTCCTTAGAGATTTTACTATTTTACATTCCCATCAACAGTATACAAGTGTTCTCTTTTCTCCATATCCTCACCAACATCTACTATTTTTTTCTACCATTTAATAAGTGACTAATGTAAGATGGTCTCTTGTTGTGGTTTTAATTTGCATTTCTCTGATTAGTTATGTTGAACATGTTCTTCATCTGCTTCTTGATTATTTGTATGTCTTCTTTTGCAAAATGTCTGTGTGTGTTCTTTGCCCACTTTTTAAGGAGTTTATTTGATTTGTTATTGTTGAGTGGTTCGAGTTCCTTGCAGATTATGAATATTAGTTATTTATCAGATGTATAGCTTGCAAGTATTTAATCCCATTTGTTGATTATTTCTTTTACTATGTAGAGCTTTTTAGTTTAATTAAGTCCTATTTGTCTTTTTTTGTTTCTGTTGAACTTGCTTTTGAGGTATTAATCATGAATTATTTGCCTAGACCAATGTCCAGAAGAGTTTTTCTTAGGTTTTCTCTTCGGATATTTATAGTTTCAGGGCTTACATTTAAGTCTTTCATTCATCTTGACTTAATTTTTGTATATGGTGAGACACAGGGGTTCAGTTTCATTCTCCTGTATAAGACAATTCAAATTTCCCAGTACCATGAATTGAATAGGGTGTCTTTCCTCAGTGTTTGTTTTTGATAACTTTGTCAAAGATCGGTTGGCTGTAGGTATGTATGCTTTATTTCTTGATTCTCTATTCTATTCCCTTGATCTGCATGTCTACGTTTATACCAGTACCATTCTGTTTTGGTTACTAAACTACTTATATATGGCAATAGCCTTGTAATATAATTTGAAGTCAGGTAATATGATGACTTCAGCTTTGTTCTTTTTGCTTAGAATTGCATTGGGAATTTGAGCTCTTTTTCCCTGTTCAGTATGATGTTGGCTATGGGCTTATTATATATGGTTTTTATTATTTTGAGATATTTTCCTTCTTTTTGTTAACTTTTAAATTAATTAATTAATTATTTAAATTATACTTTAAGTTCTGTGATACATGTGCAGAATGTGCAGGTTTGTTACATAGGTATACATGTGCCATGGTGGTTTGCTGCATCCATCACCCCGTTGTCTACATTAGGTATTTCTCCTAATACTATCCCTCCTCATTCCTACCACCCCCTGCTATTCTGCCCCTAGCCCCCACCCACCAGGTCCTGGTGTGTGACGTTCCCCTCCCCTGAGTCCATATGTTCTCATTGTTCAACATCCACTTATGATTGAAAACATATGGTGTTCGCTTTTCTGTTCCTGTGTCCGTTTGCTGAGAATGATAGTTTCTAGCTTCATCTATGTCCCTGCAAAGGACATGAACTTGAACTCATCCTTTTTTATGGCTGCATAGTATTCCATGGTATATATGTGCCACATTTTCTTTATCCAGTCTATGGGCATTTGGGTTGGTCCCAAGTTTTTGCTATTGTGAACAGTGCCACGATGAACATATGTGTGCATGTGTCTTTTTAGTAGAATGATTTCTAATCCTTAGGGTATATACCCAGCAATGGGATTGCTGAGTCAAATGAAATCACCAGACTGTCTTCCACAATGGTTAAACTAATTTACACTTCCACCAACAGTGTAAAAGCGTTTCTATTTCTCTACATCCTCTTCAGCATCTGTTGTCTCCAGATTTTTTTTTTTCCAAAGGTAATCAGTTATTTAATTAGATTATTAGGACATTTAAAACACCAATTTGTGAGGATAAATTCCATTTGTCAGGGCAAACACAGATCGCAGGTAGCCCTGGAGTTGAGGAATAGCTTTGATTTTTGGTAAAATTTGTGAGTCCACAGCTTTCTGATCAATCTTGCGCTGCTCTGTAATCTCGTATTTCTCTTCTTCTGTGTCGAAGATCTCACCTTCCTGGTGTCTGGGCTTCCGCAGCTGCTTCTTCTTGAAGTAAGCATCAGTAAGATAATGTGGGATTTTTACATTGCTGATGTCAATTTTGGTTGAGGTGGCAATGACAAATTTCTGGTGTGTTCTTCGCGGAGGAACTTGATTGAGGACCAGGGGTCCAGTCACAAGTAACAAGCCACTAGCCAGCTGCTTCAGGAAAACCACCCTCTTGCCCCTGTGGCGTCCAGTGAGGATGATCAGAATGGTCCCAGGGGTAATGCTGGCTCGCAGTTTCTCACGTGCTGACTGAAGGGTTTTTTGCCGTGGCTCAACAGCTTTCGAGGCACATCTTCAGTAGGATAGTACCTAGGCATTTTGCGAAGTTTAACCACCCGGGTACCGCCGTTTTGTCACCACTGACTGGTTTTGTAACAGTTGCAAGAATCTTCTCCTTCTTTTTCTTTTCAACCTTGGATTTAGCCGCTGAGTACTTCCTCTTGTACATGGCCTTTCTGGAATACATGGCAGATCGGGAATACCTACCAATTCCTCTGACAAGTACAGGATTGCGGCTGCAATGGGGCTTCCCCTTCTTGGGCTTTTTAGCCTTGAGATTACCCCTTTTCACTTTGCTACCAGCATCAGCCTTCTTGCCTTCAGGTTTCTTCTCTTTAGTATCCGGCTTCTCAACTTTTTCACCCGCCGTCTTGCAAGATGGGGAAGAGCTGTCTCCAGATTTTTTAATGATTGCCATTGTAACTGGTGTTAGATGGTATCTCAATGTGGTTTTGATTTGCATTTCTCTAATGACCACTGATGATGAGATTTTTTCATATGTTTCTTGGGCACATAAATATCTTCTTTTGAGAAGTGCCTGCTAATATCTTTTGCCCACTTTTTGATGGGGTTGTTCGTTTTTTCTTGTAAATTTGTTTAAGTTCTTTGTAGATTCTGGATATTAGCCCTTGTTCAATGGGTAAATTGCAAAATTTTTTTTACCATTCTGTTGGTTGCCGGTTCATGCTAATCATAGTTTCTTGCTGTGCATAAACTCTTTAATTTAATTAGATCCCATTTGTCAATTTTGGCTTTTGTTGCCATTGCTTTTGCTGTTTTATTCATGAAGTCTTTGCACATGCCTGTGTCCTGAATGGTATTGCCTAGGTTTTCTTCTAGGATTTTATGATGTTAAGTCTTATGTTTAACTATTTAATCCATCTAGAGTTAATTTTTTATAAGGTGTAAGGAAGGGATCCAGTTTCAGCTTTCTGCACAGGGCTAGCCAGTTTTCTCAACACCATTTATTAAATAGGGAATCCTTTCTCTATTGCTTTTGTCAAGTTTGTCAAAGATCAGATGGTTGTAGATATGTGGCATTATATCTGTGGCCCCTGTTCTGTTCCATTGGTCTATATATTTGTTTTGGTACCAATACCAGGCTGTTTTGATTACTGTAGTGTTGTAGTATAGTTTGAAGTCAGGTAGCATAATGCCTCCAGCTTTGTTTTTTTGTTTGTTTGTTTGTTTGTTTTTTGCTTAAGATTGTCTTGGCTATGTGGGCTTTTTTGGTTCCATATTAAGTTTAAGAGTTTAAGTTGTTTTTTTCCAATTCTGCAAAGAAAGTCAATGGTAGTTTGATTATCTCAGTAGCTGCAGAGAAGGTCTTCAACAAAATTCAGCAGTCCTTTTATGCTAAAAACTTTCAATAAACTAGGTATTGATGGAACGTATCTCAAAATAATAAGAGCTATTTATGATAAACCCACAGCCAATATCATGCTGAATGGACAAAAACTGGAAGCCTTCCCTTTGAAATGGTACAAGACAAGGATGCCCTCTCACACCACCCCTACTCAACATAGTATTGGAAGTTCTGACCAGGGCAGTCAGGCAAGAGAAAGAAATAAAGGATATTCAATAAGGAAAAGAGGAAGTCAAATTGTCTCTATTTGCAGACGACATGATTATATATCTGGAAGACCCCATCCTCTCAGCCCAAAATCTCCTTAAGCTGATAAGGAACTTCAGCAAAGTCTCAGAATACAAAATCAATGTGCAAAAATCACAAGCATTCCTATACACCAGTAATAGAGAGTCAAATCATCAGCGAACTCCCAATCATAATTGCTACAAAGAGAATAAAAAACCTAGGAATACAACTAACAAGGGATGTGAAGGAACTCTTCAAGGAGGACTACAAACCACTGCTCAAGGAAATAAGAGAGGACACAAACCGATGGAAAAACATTCCATGCTCGTGTTTAGAAAGAATCACTATCATGAAAATGACCATACTGCCCAAAGGAATTTATAGATTCAATGCATCCTTACACTCTTGACAGGATCTCTTGATAGAATACCAAGTAGACATCTAAAGCGCAGTTACTTCTTATTGTCCGTTGGACCATGATGAGGCACTCATCTACTGCCACCCAAAGAAATAATCGTGCAGTTGCTTCATTGCAGCTCTTTCCATAATCAACCCTCTTTCTCCACTCTGCCATATACCTCAAATTTTCTACCCTCCATAAACCTCTCCCCTGCTTCAAATATACAAGTGCAGATTGGCAACTTTGTTGCATAGACAGAGGTATAATCAGGAGAGTTTTTGTTGTAACCAAATTATGTAACTATGTAGCTCCATACATAGGTAATTCTGAGATATCTCTAAGCTTTTGTTTATGTGTAGCGGTGGGAACTACAATTAGGGTATAGAGTTCTGCTGCTATTTAGTGTGTCTTGTGCAAATGTATCTGGTGATTTCTTAATCTGACTCAAATGTTCTTTTTGGTTGTTAAAACATTTTGGAATTAATTTATTATTTCTAATATCCCATTCCCTAGCATCCAAACTTTCTGTTACTAGAAAGGTATTAACAAACTGTCCTCATATTTATCTCTTGCCTAAAACAGAGATGTTCATTTAACATTGAATTTTATCTCCTGAACCATAAGAATTTCATTCAATTATTCAATTACATTTTACTTAAAAAAATAGGATCGAGATGGATACTGAAGTTTTTATTGTTATTGATAAAATCTTTAAAAAATTGTTTTTTTTTTTCTCCCCCTTTCCTCCCATGGTACAGCTGATCCTTCTCTTTCAAGATTGGCTACTTTTCCTATTTAACACCTCTTACTCTGTCTAACAACTTATTTCCATAGTGCTTTCAAAACATACTTGGAACATTCCTTGTTTTCTCTCCTAAGAGGACAGTCAGTGATGGATGGCAGATGTTACTTATAAAACTTTAGAAAATAAAAATTAAAATGAGATTTAGCAAATTAACTGAAAAGAGTACGTATCTATTGCTTAAAAATTATTAAAGATCTTTTGAAAAAGTTACATTGCACTCAAAATTTTGTAAGAGACCTAAAAAAAATTCTTTGTGAACATTTAATTTTTTTCTTAAGTTATCTCTACTCACTCTTTATTATTATAAATAAAAGTTATTTTTATTAGTGATTATTTTAAGTATATCAACTATTGTTTAAATATAAGAACTCATGTCATTTATTTCATATTTGGTATAAACTGTCCATTAAGCATTTGATTGAGTGAGGAAGTATACATGATTCTCCAGTCACTCATATATTTTGTATGAATTATTAAAAGTCATATTTTGTACAAAGGTGAAAAGCCAGGAAGTTTTCAGAATTTAAAACTGCAATTTCCACTTGGATTCAAATTTTGAGGAACAAATAATATGCAAAATTTGTTGAGCTTAAAATAGTACTAATTTCTATGACAACTTTGAATGATAAGTATAACTGCTTACCTGAAAGTTATAAAAAAATCTGGCAGATCTGAATAGAGATCTTTTGGCCCCCAAAAAAGTGTATTTGGGGAAGTAAAATGGAGTTGAACTTCAGTGTCTGTAAGTAAACATGTTATGTTTAGTTAATATAAAATAATTAGGGATTTCTTATTAACAAATTTGACATGATTATTTCTGAGCAGAGAAAAAAACTTACATTTCAGTGGACAGTTTACAAAATGAATTTTGAAATGGCTGTGATCTACTGATACAAAGTAAAAACAATGAAGAAAATCAGTCAAGGGTTATGTACTTTCCATTTACTATCTCATTTAGCCCATTACTCATCTGTCTGAATCTACCCAGAAAATTTAGACAACTCCTCCAAAATCAGTAAACAGAAAGACCAGGATCTGTTTTCCAAGTCAGTGCTTTTCCTGATAGGCCACATGGCTTTCTAGAAAGTAGGATATTGCTTACAGAGTTAGACAGAAGGGAATTCTGAAAGAAGTTACTCTCTGGACTCCATGTGGACAGTGCCTTAGAACCTCACAGCATGGGTCTTTGGGTGGCAGAGGGCAGGGAAAGATCATTGAAAAGATGTATTTCAGGGTTAAATGTGTTTGAATCTTTTGTCAAGTTATTTCCTTATAATTCTTCAATGGAGATTTTAAAATTACTGTTTCAGTGAGCCATTTTAAGAAAATCTAGGACAAAAAAAATCAGGAAGATAAACTAGAAGTAGCAGCAAAGATTCAACATTGTATTGGCCTCATTTGCACTATACAATCAATTGAATGATATTTTTTTCTGTACTTTCTATGTATCTTCACTTAATATGCACAGTTTCTTTTTTCATATACTACAATTTATATATTTTTAAACAAACTAATAAAAATTATATGTATGTGTATACATCCTTCATCAATCTTTAAATATTGAAATCCTAAAAGAATATTTATTTTGAAATACTGTATGCTGTTGAGTGTCTTTCTCCTCCTCCTAACTATTCACATGACCTAGCAGGATAGTGCCTCTCCTTTAGTAATTCACTACTTCCCAAGTAGAATACATTTAAAAGTGCATAAGAGGACTTATATCACTTTCTAAATAGAAATTGTTTTCAGGTAAATAATCTTGCCATTAGGAGATTTGGAAGTTGTTCTTTTGTTATACTTGTATAGTGAAGTATTAGGAAGAGTAGCTCAAAGTCAGTATTAAAAAAGTAGAAAAGTAGGAAACTGAATATTGTTGAAATAGTAAATGAAATTATAGCTCAAGGAAGATAATTTGCACTTTAGTGATACATGCTAATAATAAATGTAGCAGAATCAATATAAGAGACTAAAAGCTGACCCTTTAGAAACTCAATCTTAGTCTTCAAATATTTCCGTTGTGTCACAAACAAGTCTCCCATAATTATAGAAAATACACTTCTGTAGCTTATATTTCAAAGTTGAATTTATGTAACTAAATTTATTCCCCTTCCCAAAATCTGCTCTCATTTCCTTTTAATCTTATCACCTATCACTTAGAGGTCCCAAGGACTTTTTTCTCAAATGGATCCTTTCCTTTTCTTCCTTTCTGACTCTTTCATTATGCATATGTCAACATGCTTTCAAAAAATCACTTAATTCAGTCAATTCAGTAAAAAAAGAAATAGATCAGTGAAGTCAGTTGCTAGGCTCCCCCATAGACAAAACATGCAGCTGATTGACTAGATGTTTCACTTACCGACTGTTTGCTTTGGCATTATTTAGACATAACCTTTGTCTCCTTGTTTTCTCCCTTTATTCAGTATGCTATAATTGCTTTTATATTATCTTTTTTGGCATTTTTCTAGGTTCTTCCTTCCACTTTGGATTGTTTATACAGTTCTATTTATAAATGCATTGTTCAATTGATCTATATAATATGTGTTCTAAATGGTTTAACACAAAATATATAGGCTATTTATCTTGATATTCAAAATCTGTACTCAAATAACGAGTCAAAGTTTGAATTGGAATAAGATTCAAGCCACATGTACTACATTGTTTATTTTTTTAAATCTGAGCCAGCTTTGTAGTATTTTTAGAAAATACATGTGTGACAGCAGAGAAAATAAAGTCAATCATCAAATATTAATGTACTGAGACCTTGCTTCTCTTTTTAATTTTTATTTTAGGCTCAGGTGTACATGTGCAGGTTTGATATATAGGTAAATTGCATGTCATGAGAATTTGGTGTACAGATTACTTTGTCACCCATGTAATAACTTTTATCCTTACTTCTCTTAGATTCCATGGTCTAGCCATCATATCCATATGGCAAAACAGTACCAATTAAACATATTTTCCTGCTTACTAGATTCTATGTGTACAAGGAAAGCAAAACTTGACTAATAAAAGGTACACATGCCGGGCACGTTGGCTCACGTCTGTAATCCCAGCACTTTGGGAGGCCGAGGCAGGCAGATCATGAGGTCAGGAGATTGAGACCATCCTGGCTAACATGGTGAAACCCTGTCTCTACTAAAAATACAAAAAATTAGCCAGGCATGGTGGCGTGCATCTCTAGTCCCAGCTATTCAGGAGGCTGAGGCAGGAGAATCGCTTGAACCCTTCTTAGTCTTCAAATATTTCCATTGTGTCACAAACAAGTCTCCCATAATTACAGAAAATACACTTCTGTAGCTTATATTTCTAACTTGAATTTATGTAGCTAAATGTATTCCCTTTCTCTCATTTCAATTTTAAAATCTTTTAATCTTATCCCCTATCACTTAGAGGTCCCAAGGACTTTTTTCTCAAATGGATTCTTTCCTTTCTTCCTTTCTGACTCTTTCATTATGCATATGTCAACATGCTTTCAAAAAATCACTTAATTCAGTCAATTCAGTGAAAAAAGAAATATCATTCAATTGACTGTATAGTACAAATGAGGCCAATACAATGTTGAATCTTTGCTGCTACTTCTAGTTTATCTTCCTGAGGGAGGCGAAGGTTGCAGTGAGCTGCGATCATGCCACAGCACTCCAGTCTGGGCAACAGAGCAAGACTTTGTCTCAAAAAAAATAAAAATAAAAATAAAAATAAATAAGGTACACACATAGTCAAACTGGCTTCAGTTTAAATCTTGAAGGGACACTCAACACTTCCAGAATACCACTACATTTTCCTGTTAAATTCACCACCCTATCCTTTTCTTCTCAAATCTTCAGCAAAATCGTCCTTTTTAACATTCATATGATGACTTCTCAAGAACATTTACAGAGAAAACGAGTGTAATCTGATGAAATCAAAATCTCATGTTTCCAACACCGTTCTGTAAACCAGCCTGCATCTCCAACTACTTCTCAGCCCTTTATCCTGTTATGAAAGAGAAAGTGTCTGCTCCTTATGCCAGATCCCCCTGACCTAGAACCTCATTCTTTTTCTTCTCAAAGAAATTGCTTCTACAGTTGTACACCTACCTTCTTCCGCCTGCATCATTAGTTCTTTTTTTAAAATCTCAACAGAATTAGCCCATCCATGTCTCAATATCTCCCATCTTTAAAAACCAAAACCAAAACTCATCTCTTGACCGCATATTCTCCTCCAGCTACTGATCTTGTTTACTTCTCTCCTGAACAACAAAACTCCTCAGAAAGTGAAACTATTCTTGCTCTCTCCAGTTTCTTACCTTTCATTCTCCTCAACTTGTTCCAAGAAGTATTTTTAAAATTGTTGTTGTTTCCTGCTTTGTTTTTCCAAAGGTTTATTGAAGTAGAAACAAATTAGTCCAATACTTGCTAGAAAAAAAGCAGTTAAAAAGGATTTTCAAAATATTTTTTAAAAACTGGTGTAGCACCAAACTTCTTCAGAAACCTAACTATGTTTTAAACTTTTGTTCTAAGTCTTTTAGGTGTGTTAGCTTTAATAACGGTAGCTTATTTCTATTTCGAATCTATCTTGTGCTACTAAAAAGCTATAGAAAGGCATTTGAAGGCTGTTTCTTTAAAATATAGACTTTCTTTTTATTCTTGCTGGTAATATATTGCTGCCATGAGTGTGTGCAATTTTCATCAGGCTAATTATGAGGTTGAGAAGGTTCATTGATAACCTGTCCATCTCCAGTTTCAACTGTCCTTATCAGAATGGTCTGATATCAGAAGGGTCTGGCTATCACCAGAGGGAGTTAATTCAGAATGGTTTCCCTCCGGTTCTGAGAAGAAAAGTTTGGAAGAGACAGAGAAATCCTGCTCTCCTGACCTTCTAGCAGCATTCTGTTGGTGGCAATCTCAAAGTCAAGGGCTCTATGAACATCCCACAGGTCCTGACATTGATTAAGGTGTCAGGCCTTAATTACTTCTTCCTTCCCATTCTGAATCTTATCCTGCATGAGGCCAATAGTGTCTTGGTAGTTCACAGCAAAGTTCTTGTGTATTTCACACATCTGGCACTGCAGAGACTTCTTAGTTTCTTTGAGTGCCTGGCCAGTGAGGGACTGGACCTGTCTTTGGCACTCTTTTGCCTCCTGCTTTGCCTAATGTAGGGCATCACTGTCCAGGTCAGTTAATAGCCTCAGAGAGATCAACAAACCTGGCCTTGTTCCTGAAGGTTCTTAGTAACTACACTTTCATACTGCTAACACACATCAGCAGTACAGCCATGAGGCTGAGCTTGGAAACATCATTGATTTGTATGGCTCTTCCTGAATCTGGACCTGCAGCTCCTGGATTTCATTCCTGTGCAGTTCCTTCAAAAAGGCAGTCACTTATTGCAAGGAGTCCACTGTACCTTCAAGTTGTGGAGTGCCAAAGAAGCATTGTCAACATCCAGTCTGAAAGTTTGCAGGATTTCTAAGGGTACTCTCAGCTTCCTCTCTTTGAAGCATCTCTTTCTGCAACTTCTCCTGATGTCCTTGGCTAGGATGTCATTCTGAGCCTTGATACTGGCCTTGTTGGTGAACTGGTCCACCTGCTGGTGCAGCTCTTGCATCTCCTCTTTGTAGAAATTCCCCGGGCTGACTTTCCCTGGTTCTTGAGCTGCTTCAGTCTATCAGCAAGGTCTTGTTCTTTTGGACCAAGAAGTGCACCTTGTCGATGTGTATGAAACCATCATTCAGGTCCTGCAGCTCCATCTTCTCATTGGTGCAGGCATTTTTTTTCCAAGTTGCTGTTGGTGGTACATGGTGGAGTAGCTCCTGGCATACAAGAAACCCAGGAAACAAGGTATAGAGGCTGCAACCCATGCCAAGGCACAGTGTGCTACCCAGGGTTGCAAGTGTGGTGGACGACGTCATGTAGCTCTGTCTGGAGCTCTGCCATCTTGCAGTGCCAGGGCTACTGAGTACTCTGAGAAAGGAGGATGAGGACTCCTATCTGGTAGACTTGGCTGTGGGGGGGTGACAGTAGACTGGGCCACTGTGGCAGGGCCTTCTTGCTAGGCAAGGAGGGGCCAGCAAGGGCGCAGTGGTTGTGGGCTGCTGCATCACTGCTGCGACCTCATAGTGAGAGGCAAAGCTCCAATAAGGCTTTTATACTCTCTACTTCCCTGAAATAGTTCTTATTAGGGTGACAGGTGACATATATTGCCAAAGCCATCAGTTTTCTGTCATTTTCTTTCACTTCCCAGAAGCACTTGAAAATGCTGACCACTGCCTCCTGCCTCCTTTATAAAACACATACCTCTGTAGGATTCTGATATTCCTGGTTTCCCTCCCTCACAGCCTCTCCTCAGAAACCTTTCCTGGCTCCCCCCTCCTCTGTCTACTGGGCTCTGGATGTTGCAGTGCCCAAGGGATCCCACATCTAACTTTCCTACCTATGCCATCTCATTCTTTCCTATGCCTTCAAATACTATCCATATATTGATTCAAATATCCTATCTAGCATCTAGGTCTCTTCTTTGAGCCCTAGCATCACCTATGCAATTGTCTGTCTTCAATCTCTGTCAGGGTGGGCAATGAACATCTCAAAACTGGACGTGACCATAATAGAACTATGGATTTTTCCTTCACATCTATTCTCCCTCAAGGCCTCACCATCTCAGTAAATTAGGAAGTTATTTAGTCTGCAAAACTGGGTGCCATCACTGATTATTCTTTCTTGTGCATATTTTAAAAACTGTGTCTAAATTCAATCATCACTACCTTGAAAATATATCCTTAACTCTGACCACTTACCACCCCCCACTGTGGGGGATGCTGATTTAATCTATGACTATCTTTTATTTAAAGTACTTTTTAACTCCATAATTGTCTGTCTCTTTACTCCATTCCTACCTCCTTATAATTCATTATATATCGGCTGGGAAGATTTTTCTAAAACACCAAACAGATCATGTTTAAATTCCAACTTAAAATCCTCCATTGCTTGCTTTTTTTTTTTCATTTTGCTCTATATAATTTTGTGTGAACTTATGTTCTACTATAACTAGAGGTTTGCCACTATTTCAACAAAGTGTAATTTGATTCGTGTTTGTACCCTCTCCCACTCCACCACAGTTTCAAGAATATTATCTTGCATATTATCTACTCAAAAAATATTTGTGATATTAAATACTCTCATGAGAGTGGTTAGAAGATAAAACATTTAAAATTTTTGAAATATTAGGTATTGCTATTTACTTTTCTCTGTGGTAAATATTAGATTTGGACAAAATGTTGAATTCTAATCTTTAGTTTAATTAAGCTGGATAATTAATAGCTAATCATTTTTTATTTAATCTGTTAAAATGAAAACAAAATTTTAGTCATTTTATTAAATTACAATAGAATCCATAATTTTATGAAAAGAAGTGAATATTATATGCATTGATCTTAATCTCTCTGCACAATGCAAATATCTTTACCATGAAATGGTCTGTTGCTGATTATCATTTTTATTTCACCTCGATATTCATTAATTTTGCATATTATAAATGTGATAAACCGTAAACATATACACTGTCTAATGATTAATTTTATTTGTCAACTTGACTGGTCCACAGGTACCCAGATATTTGATCAAACATCATTCTCAGTGTTTTCATGAAGATATATTTGGATGAGATTAACATTTGATAGTAGACTGAGTAAAGCAGATTGCCTTCCTCAATGTGGGTGGGCCCCATCCAAAATTGAAATCCTCACTAGAACAAAATTGCTGACACTCTCTTAAATACAAAAGAAATTTTTTCTGTCTAACTTCCTTGAAACTGGGACATTGGCTTCTTTCCTGACTTTGAACTCAAACTGAAACACTGGCTGTTCCTCAGTCGCCAGCTTGCCAGCCTTCAGAGAGGAAGCACATAACCAGCTCTCCTGGTTCTCAGGCCTTTTGACTTGGACTGGAACTAAACCATCAGCAATTTTGGGTCTCCAGCTTGCCCTGTAGATCTTGGGGCTTACCTGCCTTCATAATTGCATAAGCCAATTCTTTATAATAAACAAACATATCGCCTATTGATCTATTTCTCTGGACAGCTCTGACTATCACATATCCTATGAATATTCTGTGGATTCATACAAAAATTGTACACTCCATGGGATGTGGCAGTCTTTAAAATTAATTACTACCAGAAAAAAACCATTTTTTACTGTACTTCTTGACTAATGCATAGGATTCCTTCTTCACTGGGTCCATCAACTTCAGAAATTTGGGCTGAGTTGAAGAGAATTAATGCTCATTTCACATTCAACATTGAACTATTTTGATTTGCTTCTCAGTCAATGTCACAATATATTAACATAGTCTTTCATATAAGTATATAGATTCAGATGGCAACCATTTTTCTCCACTTTCTATACCATATGGGAGCAATCAGTGAAGTTGCTGCAGTAAGAATACTACCCCAAATGTGGTATAGAATGTTTTCCATCCAAAAGAAGACATTTATGCAGCCAACAAACATGAAAAAAAGCTCATCATCACTGGTCACTAGAGAAATTCAAGTCAAAACTACATTGAGATACCACGTCATGCCAGTTAGAATGGCAATCATTAAAATATCAGGATACAACAGATGCTGGATAGGATGTAGAGAAATAGGAACGCTTTTACACTGTTGGTGGGAGTGTGAATTAATTCAACAATTGTGGAAGACAGTGTGGCCATTCCTCAAGGATCGAGAAATAGAAATACCAATTGACCAAGCAATCCATTACTGGGTATATACCCAAAGGATTATAAATCATTCTATTATAAAGACACATGCACATGTATGTTTACTGTGGCACTGCTCACAATAGCAAAGACTTGGAACCAACCCAAATGCCCATCAATGATAGACTGGATAAAGAAAGTATGGCACATACACACATTGGAATACTATGCGGTCATAAAAAGGATGAGTTCTCACTCCATCCCCCGTCACCTACATTAGATATTTCTAATGCTATCCCTCCCCAATCTCCCTACCCCCTGCTATCCCACCCCTAACCCCTTACTCCCCAACATACCCCAGTGTGTGATGTTCTCCTCTCTGTGTCCATGTGTTCTCATTGTTCAACACCCACCTATCAGTGAGAACATGCTGTGTTTGGTTTTCTGTTCTTGTGTCAGTTTGCTGAGAATGATGGTTTCCAGATTCATCCATGTCCCTGGAAAAGACATGAACTCATCTGCGTAGCAGTAGTTTTTGTGTCTGCGTAGTATTCTGTGGTGTATATGTGCCACATTTTCTTATCCAGTCTATCTTTGATGGGCATTTGGGTTGGTTCCACATCTTTGCTATTATAAACAGTGCTGCAGTGAACATATGTGTGCATGTGTCTTTATAATATATAGATTTATAATCCTTTGGGTATATACCCAGTAACGGGATTGCTGGACCAAATGGTATTTCTATTTCTAGATTCTTGAGCAATGGCCACACTGTCTTCCACAGTGGTTGAACTTAATTTACACTCCCACCAACAGTGTAAAAGCGTTTCTATTTCTCCCATCCTCTCCAGCATCTGTTGTCTCCAGATTTTTTAATGATCACCATTCTAACTGGCGTGAGATGGTATCTCAATGTAGTTTTGATTTGCATTTCTCTAATGACCAGTGATGATGAGCATTTTTTCATATGTTTGTTGGATGCATGAATGTCTTCCTTTGAAAAATGTATGTTCATATCTTTTACCCACTTATTGATGGGGTTGTTAATTTTTTTCTTGTAAATTTGTTTTAGTTCATTGTAGATTCTGGATATTAGCCCTTTGTCAGATATGTAGCTTGCAAAAATTTTTTCCTATTCTGTTCGTTGCTGGTTCTTGCTAATGATAATTTCTTTTGCTGTGCAGAAGCTCTTAAGTTTAATTAGGTCCCATTTGTGTATTTTGGCTTTCATTGCCATTGTTTTTGGTGTTTTAGTCATGAAGTCCTTGCCTATGCCTATGTCCTGAATGGTATTGCCTAGGTTTTCTTCTAGGGTTTTTATGGTGTTAGGTCTTATGTTTAAATCTTTAATCCATCTGGAGTTAATTTTTGTATAAGGTGTAAGGAAAGAGTCCGATTTCAGCTTTCTGTACATGGCTAGCCAGTTTTCCCAGCACCATTTATTAAACAGGGAATCCTTTCCCCCATTGTTTTTTTTTTTCCTCAGGTTTGTCAAAGATCAGATGGTTGTAGATGTGTGGTGTTACTTCTGAGGCCTCTGTTCTGTTCCATTGGTCTATATCTCTGTTTTGATACCTGTACCATGCTGTTTTGATTAGTGTAGCCTTGTAATATAGTTTGAAGTCAGCTTCCTGCTTTGTTCTTTTTGTTTAGGATTGCCTTGGCTATGTGGACTCTTTTTTGATTCCATATGAAGTTTAAGGTAGTTTTTTCCAGTTCTGTGATGAAAGTCAATGGTAGTTTGATGGGGGATGGCATTGAATCTATAAATTACTTTGGGCAGTATGGCCATTTTCACGATGTTGATTCTTCATAATCATGAGCATGGTATATTTTTCCATCTATTTGTGTCCTCTTTTATTTCCTTGAGCAGTGGTTTGTAATTCTCCTTAAACAGGTCCTTCATGTCCTTTGTTAGTTGTATACCTAGGTATTTTATTCTCTTTGTAGCAATTGTGAATGGGTTTTCACTCATGATGTGGTCCTTTGTTTGTCTGTTATTGGTGTATAGGAATGCTTGTGATTTTTGCACATTGATTTCATATCCTGAGACTTTGCTGAGGTTGCTTATCATCCTAAGGAGATTTTGGGCTGAGATGATGGGGTCTTCTAAATATACAATCATGTCATCCGCAAATAGAGACAATTTGACTTCCTCTTTTTCCAATTGAATATGCTTTATTTCTTTTTTTGCCTGATTTCTCTGGCTAGAACTTCCAATACTATGTAGATTAGGAATGGTGAGAGGGGCACCCTTGTCTAGTGCCAGATTTCAAAGGGAATGCTTCCAGTTTTTGCCCATTCAGTATGATATTGGCTGTGAGTTTGTCATAAATCGCTTTTATTATTTTGAGATACGTTACATAGATATCTAGTTTATTAAGGGTTTTTAGCATAAAGTGCTGTTGAATTTTGTCAAAGGCCTTCTCTGCATCTATTGAGATAATCATGTGGTTTTTGTCTTTGGTTCTGTTTATGTGATAGATTATGTTTATAGGTTTGCATATGTTGAACCAGCCTTGCATCCCCATGATAAAGCCTACTTGATCATGATGGATAATCTTTTTGATGTGCTGTTGCATTCAGTTTGCCAGTATTTTATTGAAGATTTTTGCATCAATGTTCATCATGGATATTGGCCTGAAATTTTCTATTTTAGTTGTATCTCTACCCGGTTTTGGTATCAGGATGATGTTGGTCTCCTAAAATGAGTTAGGGAGGATTCCTTCTTTTTGTATTGTTTGGAGTAATTTGAGAAGGAATGGTACCATCTCCTCTTTGTACATCTGGTAGAATTCGGCTGCGAACCCGTCTGGACCTGGACTTTTTTTGGTTGGTAGGCTATTAATTGCTGCCTCAACTTCAGACCTTGTTATTGGTCTATTCAGGGATTCAGCTGCTTCCTGGTTTAGTCTTGGAGTCTTGGAGGGTGTAAGTATCTAGGAATTTACTCATTTCTTCTAGATTTACTGGTTTATGTGCATAGAGTGTTTGTAGCAATATCTGATGATAGTTTGTATTTCTGTGGAATCAGTGGTGATATCCCCTTTATCATTTTTTATTGTATCTATTCGATTTTTTTTCTTTTTTTTTTATTAGTCTGGCTAGCGGTCTATCTATTTTGTTGATCTTTTCAAAAACCAGCTCCTGGATTTATGGACAAGCAATTGCTGAGAGATTTCTCTTTGGTCTTAATACAATATCTGCTAAATAAGACAACAAGGTGTCATTTTTCTATTATTGAGATAATAAAGGAGTTTAACCCTTTTAACCAAATATCAATTATAAGTCCAAATTATCAGTTTCTTATTATTTCCTCTAAGGTAAAGAACCAAGTAATAGGCAACCTCTAAGAAGTCATTTTAAAATAGTATGTAAATATAATGGTTGACAATATTATCCAATAAGCATACCTTTTTGAGCATGAAGTTTTTTTTTTTAACCTAAAGCTGACTTGATTCTCTAGGTCATCAATGTTTGACCTATTTTGCAAATTTTTACTACCAAGGAAATTCTAAAACTGGTTTTTATGAAAGAGTCAGCACTTGGAAAACTAGTATTGCTTTGAGTATCTTTTTCTTGAGTTATCTTTAACAGAGACTTTTCTTTTTAGTTGTGAAACTTTCTTTAAAATGCCCATTGCTGGATTTTAAATGTGGTTGGCAGAGTGATGTATCTTAAAGTCATTATTCAACTGTATTCAGTTAAGGTTAATTTGCATACTGCCAATAACTATCTATAAATAATGTTTCTTACATTGCTGCTGCTTTCAAAAGACCCCCTGATTGTGTTAAGAGATTACTATCATCTTCACTTATAGGTTCATTGCAGGGAGTCTCAATAGTAACACGTTTCTATTTTCAAACGTCAAGGAATTTAGATTTTTCTGAATTTCTTCTGTTTTTTATACTTTGAACTTATTTCAAGCTTATCCATCAAACTTTCTGTTTTTAATCAATCGTATATATTTTACTGTAAAAAATAGTTTTTAAATTATTATCCCGTTAAGGTGTTACAACAATAAAAGCAACAAAAAATATGTTCAGTAGTATTAAATTTATAATTAAATCAGGGAACTTGATTTGTAGGAGCTAGTTGTTTGTTAAGTATTTAAAATAAAAGATACAGCTGCTGGTTCACAAGATGACACATCTGTTTAAAAATATAGCTGTCGATCTGCTCTGACTCATGGATAAAGAAGATGGCTTAGCAATGGCCTTGTGGGCCAAGAACTTTGGCATAATCTGACATTATTGACTGTAGCTGTAATAAAAACATGCTTCATCATAGAACAAAAATATCAAGTAAGTTTTTTAGTATGTTGTACATTTTTCATTTTTAAAAATATTGATATTTCTTAGAAAATAATCACTACTTAAAGCGAAAGCAACCTGAACATTATCCTGTCTTATACTGGTGGTTTATGATATTCTTTATTTCACCCATAAATCTGTATGGGTGAAATATGGGTGAAATAAATAAATATTTTACATACATTTCTCTAAAATGTATATGTAAAGTCAAGAATGGAAATATATATAATATCAAAAGTTTTCTCAGAATTGTTTGGTTGAATATCACTTTCTTATTTAACTTTGCAAATACTATTTAAGTACATATCTTAATTAGTAACACTTCGTGAAATCATATCAGCTTACAGCAACACAGCTACCAGAACAAAATATTTTAGATGTGCCATTTGAAATCCAGCTTTCATTTTGCTACCAGTGCTTATCTAAATTATATAATATGAAAATGCTATGCCTATGTAAGTAAGTCATCTATTTTCAGGAAATGAAAAATCACCAGTTTGATACAGCCTGTTAGGTAAAATCACTAGTTATCTTGGATTTATCATTTGGTCCTATGTGATGAGTGATATGAAGGTAACATGAAACATAAAAATATAATTTTTAATAGAACATTTCTTTAATAATTTCAACTTTTATTTTATATACAAAGAGTACATATGCAGTTTTGTTACATGGATCTATTGCATTATGCCGAGGTTTGAGGTACAGATTCCATCACCCAGGTAGTGAGCATAGTACCCAGTAGGTAGTTTTTCAACTCATCCTGCCTTCCCTTTTCACTCCTCTAACAGTCCATGCACCTGTTGTTTCCATTTGTATGTCTATGTGTACTCAATGTTTAGCTCCCACATATAAGTGAGAACATGTAGTATTTGCTTTAATTAATTCACTTAGAATTATATACTGCACTAATTCACTTAGAATTATAACCTCCAGCTGCATCCATGTTGCTGCAAAGACCATGATTTTGTTTTTACGGCTGCATAGTGTTCCATGGTGTATAGGTATCAAATTTTCTTTAACCAATCCACTGTTGATGGGTACTTTGTTTGATTTCCTGTCTTTATGATTGTGAATAGCACTGTGATGAACATACAAGTACATGTGTCTTTTTGGTAGAATGATTTATTTTCTTTTGAGAATATGCTCAGTAATAGGATTGCTGGGTCAAATAGTTCTGTTTTAATTTCTTTGAGAAATCTCCATAATACTTTCCATAGGGGCTGAACTAATTTACATTTCCACCAACAGTGCGTAAGTATTCCCTTTCTCCACAGCATCACCAACATGTTATTTTTTGACTTTTTAATAACAATGATTCTGACTGGTGTGGGATGGTATCTCATTTTGGTTTCATTTGCATTTCTTCATATATATACACACACACACATATATGTATATATACATGTATATATACATATACACACACACATACACACACACACACACGTGTTTCAGCCCCCTTTCCACGGGAGCGAATGGTTCTCTCGCTGGCATTCCAGTCGCCACTAAAAAAAAGTATATATATATATACTTTAAGTCCAGGGATACATGTGCAGAACGTGCAGGTTTGTTTACATAGGTATACACACGCCATGGTGGTTTGCTGCACCCATCAATCCATCATATACATTAGGTATTTCTCCTAATGCTATCTCTCCCGTAGGCCTCCACTTCCCAACAGGCCCTGTTATGTGATGTTCCTCTCCCTGTGTCCATGTGTTCTCATTGTTCAACTGCCAGTTATGAGTGAGAACACATGGTGTTTAGTTTTCTGTTCTTGTGTTAGTTTGCTGAGAATGATGGTTTCCAGCTTCATCCATGACCCTACAAAGGACACAAACTCATCCTTTTTTCTGGCTGCATAGTATTCCATAGTATATATGTGCCACATTTTCTTTATCCAGTCTATCATTGATGGGCATTTGAGTTGGTTCCAAGTCTTCACTATTATGAATAGTGCAGCAATAAACACATGTGTGCATGTGTCTTTACAGTAAAATGATTTATAATCCTTTGGGTATATACTCAGTAATGGAATTGCTGGGTCCAGTGGTATTTCTAGTTCTAGATCCTTGAAGAATCGTCATACTGTCTTCCACAATGGTTGCACTAACTTACACTCCCACCAACAGTGTAAAAGCATTCCTGTTTCTCCACATCCTCTCCAGCATCTGTTGTTTCCTGACTTTTTAACGATCGCTGTTCTGACACAAGATGGTATCTCATTGTGATTTTGATTTGCATTTCTCTAATGACCAGTGATGATGAGCTTTTTTTCATGTGTTTGTTGGGCACATAAATGTCTTCTTTTGAGAAATGTCTGTTCATATCCTTTGTCCACTTTTTGATGGGGTTTTTTTCTTGTAAATTAAGTTCTTTGTAGATTCTGAATATTAGCCCTTTGTCAGATGGATAGAGTACAAAACTTTTCCCCCATTTTATAGGTGGCCTATTCACTGTGATGATAGTTTATTTTTGCTGTGCTCTTTAATTTAATTAGATCCCATTTGTCAATTTTGGCTTTTGTTGCCATTGCTTTTGGTGTTTTAGTCATGAAGTCTTTGCCCATGCCTATGTCCTGAATGATATTGCCTAGCTTTTCTTCTATGGCTTTTATGACTTGAAGTCTTACATTTAAGTCATTTTTGCATAAGGTATAAGGAAGAAGTCCAGTTTCAGTTTTCTGCATATGGCTAGTCAGTTTTCCCAACACCATTTATTAAATAGGGAATCCTTTCCCCATTGCTTGTTTTTGTCAGGTTTGTCAAAGATCAGATGGCTGTAAATGTGTGGCATTATTTCTGAGGCCCCTGTTCTGTTCTATTTGTCTATATATCTGCTTTGGTACCAGTACCATGCTGTTGGTACAGTTTGTTGGTTACTATAGCTTTATAGTATAGTTTGAAGCAAGGCCGCATGATACCTCCAGCTTTGTTCCTTTTGCTTAGGATTGTCTTGGCTATGTGGGCTCTTTTCTGATTCCATATGAAATTTAAAGTAGTTTTTTCTAATTCTGTGAAGAAAGGCAGTGGTAGCTTAATGGAGATAACATTGACTCTATGAATTACTTTGGGCAGTATGGTCATTTTCACGGTATTGATTCTTCCTAACAATGAGCATGGAATGTTTTTCCATTTGTTTGTGTCTTATATTCTTGAGCAGTGGTTTGTAGTTCTACTTGAAGAGGTTCTTCACATCCCCTGTAAGTTGCATTCTTATGTATTTTATTCTCTTTGTAGCAATTGTGAATGAGAGTTCACTCATGATTTGGTTCTTTGTTCATCTATTATTGCTGTATAAGAATGCTTGTGATTTTTGCACATTGATTTTGTATCCTGAAACCTTGCTGAAGTTGCTTTTCATTTTAAAGAGATTTGGGACAGAAATGATAGGGTTTTCTAAATATACAATCATGTCATCTGCAAACAGAGACAATTTGATTTCTTTTTTTCCTATTTGAATATCCTTTATTTCTTTCTCTTGCCTTATTGCCCTGGCCAGAACTTCCAGTACTATGTTGAATAGGAGTGGTGAGAGAGGGCATCCTTGTCTTGTGCAGGTTTTCAAAGGGAATGCTTCCAGGTTTTGCCCATTCAGTATGATATTAGCTGTCGGTTTTTCATAAATAGCTCTTATTATTTTGAGATACGTTCCATCAATACCTAGTTTATTTAGAGTTTTTAGCATGATGGTGTGTTGAATTTTATCAAAGGCCTTTTCTGCATCTATAGAGATATAAAGATAATCATGTGGTTTTTGTCATTGGTTCTGTTTATGTGATGGATTACACTTACTGATCTGTGTATGCTGAAGCAGACTTGCATCCCAGGGATGAAGCCAACTTGATCATGGTGTATAAGTTTTTTATTATTATGCTGGATTTGGTTTACCAGTATTTTATTGAGGATTTTTGCATCGATGTTTTTCAGGGATATTGGCCATAAGATTTTCTTTTTTTGTTGTGCCTCTGCCAGGTTTTGGTATCAGGATGATGCAGGCCTCATAAAATGTGTTTGGGAGGAGTCTCTCTTTTGTATTGTTTGGAATAGTTTCAGAAGGAGTGGTATCCGCTCTTCTTTGTACCTCTGGTAGAATTTGGCTGTGAATCCATCTGGTCCTGGGCTTCGGTAGGCTATTAATTACTGCCTCTGTTTTAGAACATGTTATTGGTTTATTCAGGGATTCAACTTCTTCCTTGTTTAGTCTTGGGAGGGTGTATGTGTCCAGGAATTTATCCATTTCTTCTAGATTTACTGGTTTGTTTGCTTAGAGGTGTTTATAGTTTTCTCTGAAGGTAGTTTGTATTTCTTTGGGATCAGTAGCAATAGCCCCTTTATCATTTTTTACTGTGTCTTTTTGATTCTTCATTTTTTTTTCTTCTTTATTATTCTGGCTAGTGGTCTATTTTGTTAATCGTTTCAAAAAACCAGCTCCTTGATTCATTGATTTTGTGAGGGTTTTTTTTTGCGTCTCTATCTCCTTCAGTTCTGCTTTGATCTTAGTTATTTCTTGTCTTCTGCTGGCATTTTAATTTATTTGCTCTTGCTTCTCTAGTTCTTTTAATTGTGATGTTAAGATGTCGATTTTAGATCTTTCCTGCTTTCTCCTCTGAGCATTTAGTGCTATAAATTTCTTTTTAAATACTGCTTTAGCTGTGTCCCAGAGATTCGGGGTACATTGTGTCTTTGTTCTCATTGGTTTCAAAAAACTTATTTATTCCTACCTTAATTTCATTATTTACCCAGTAGTCATTCAGGAGTAGGTTGTTCAGTTTCCATGTAGTTTGCAATTTTTAGTGAGTTTTTAAATCCTGAGTTCTAATTTGATTGCACTGTGGTCTGAGAAACTTTGTTATGATTTCCATTCTTTTGCATTTGCTGAGGAGTGTTTTACTTCCAATTATGTGGTCAATTTTAGAATAAGTGTGATGTGGTGCTGAGAAGAATGTATATTCTGTTGATTTGGGGTAGATAGCTCTGTAGATGTCTATTAGATCCACTTGGCCCAGAGCTGATTTCAAGTCCTGAACATTCTCGTTAATTTTCTGTCTCCTTGGTCTGTCTAATATTGATAGCGGGTATTAACATCTTCCACTATTATTGTGTGGGAGTCTAAGTTTCTTTATAGGTCTCTAAGAACTTGCTTTATGAATGTTGGTGCTCCTGTACTGGGTGAATATATATTTAGGATAGTTAACTCTTCTTGTTGCAATGATCCCCTTCCCATTATGTAATGCTCTTCTTTTTCTCTTTTGATCTTTATTGGCTTAAAGTCTGTTTTATCAGGGACTAGGATTGCAACCCTTGCTTTATTTTGCTTTGCATTTGCTTGGTAAATATTCTTCCATCCCTTTATTTTGAGCCTATGTGTGTCTTTGCACATGCAATGGGTCTCCGGAATACAGCATTCTGCAGGGTTTTTTCTCTCTATCCAATTTGTCAGTCTTTGTCTTTTAATTGGGGGATTTAGCCCATTTACATTAAAGGTTAATATTGTTATGTGTGAATTTGATCCTGACATGATGATGCTAGCTGGTCATTTTCATGTTAGTTGATGCAGTTTCTTCATAGTGTCAATGGTCTTTACAATGTGGTATGTTTTTGCAGTGGCTGGTACCAGTTTTTCCTTTCCATATTTAGTGCTTCCTTCAGGAGATCTTGTAATGCAGTCCTCGTGGTGACAAAATGTCTAGCATATGCTTGCCTGTAAAGAATTTTATTTCTTCTTTGCTTATGAAGCTTAGTTTGGCTGGATATGTAATCCTGGACTGTAAATTATTTTCTTTAAGGATGTTAAATATTGGTCGTCACTCTCTTCTGACTTGTAGGATTTCTGCAGAGACATCCGCTGTAAGTCTGATAAGCTTTTCTTATCAGACAAAAGTTGGTAACCCAACTTTTCTCTCTGGCTGCCCTTAACATATTTTCCTTCATTTCAACCTTGGTGAATATGACAATTATGTGTTTAGGGTAGCTTTTCTTGAGGAGTATCTTTGTGGAGTTCTCTGTATTTTCTAAATTTGAATGTTGGCCTCTCTTGCTAGGCTTGGGAAGTTCTCATGGATAATATGCTGAAGAGTGTTTGCCAACTTGGTTCCATTCTCCCCATCACTTTCAGGTATACCAGTCAAATGTAGGTTTGGTCTTTTCACATAGTCCCATATTTCTTGGAGGCTTTGTTCATTCCTTTTAATTCTTTTTTCTCTAATCTTGTCTTCATGCTTTATTTCATTAAGTTGATCTGTAGTCTTTGATATCCTTTCTTCCACTTGATTGATTTGGCTATTGCTATTTGTGTATACTTCACAAAGTTTTCATGCCATGTTTTTCAGCCCCATTAGGTCATGTATGTTCTTCTCTAAACTGGTTATTCTAGTTAGCAATTCCTCTAATCTTTTATCAAGGTTCTTAGCTTTCTTGCATTGGACTAGAACATGCTTCTTTAGCTCAGAGGAGTCTGTTATTACCCTACTTCTGAAGCCTACTTTTGTCAATTTGTCAAACTCATTCTCCATCCAGGTTTGTTCCCTTGCTGGCATGAAGTTGTGATCCTTTGGAGGAAAAGAAGCATTCTGGTTTTGAGAATTTTCAGCCTTTTTGAACTGGCTTTTCCTTATCTTCATGGATTTATCTACCTTTGGTCTTTGATGCTGGTTACCTTCATATGGGATTTTTGCATGGATATCCTTTTTGTTGATGTTGATGCTATTCCTTTCTGTTTGTTAGTTTTTCTTTGAACAGTCAGGCCCATCTGCTGCAGGTCTGCTGGAGATTACTGGAGGTCTACTCTCGACCCTGTTTGCCTGAGTATCACCAGTGGGGGGATGCAGAATAGCTAAGATTGCTGCTTGTTCCTTCCTTTGGAAGCTTTGCCTTATAGGGGCACCTGCCAGATGCCAGCCAGAGCTCTCCTGAGGTGTCTGTCAACCCCTGCTGGGAGGTGTCTCCAAGTCAGGAAGCATGAGGGTCAGGGACCCCCTTGAGGAGGCAGTCTGTCCCTCAGCAGAGCTCAAGTGCTGTGCTGGGAGGCCCACTGCTCTCTTCAGAGCCAGCAGGCAGCAACATTTAAGTCTGCTGAAGATACACGCACAGCTGGCCTTTCCCCCAGGTGCTCTGTCCCAGAGCACCCCTGCCGGGGCTGCTGCCTTTCTTTCAGAGATGCTCTGCCCTGAGTGGAGGAATCTAGAGAGGCAGTCTAGCTACAGAGGCTTTGCTGAGCTGCAGTGGACTTTGCCCAGTTTGAACTTCCAGGAAACTATGTTTACACTGTGAGAGAAAAACCACCTACTCAAGCCTCATTAATGGCACATGCCCCTCCCTCCACCAAGCTCAAGTTGGCCCAGGTTGACTTCACACTGCTGTGCTAGCAATGAGAATTTCAAGACAGTGGATCTTAGCTTGCTGGGCTCCATGGTGCTGGGATCCGCTGAGGTAGACCACTTGGCTCCCTGGCTTCAGCCCCCTTTCCATGGGAGTGAATGGTTCTGTCTTACTGGCATTCCAGTCACCACTGGGGTATGAAAAAAAAACTCCTGCAGCTAGCTTGGTGTCTGCCCAAATGGCCACCCAGTTTTGTGCTTGAAACCCAGGGCCCTGGTGGTGTAGGCACCTGAGGGAATCTCCTGGTCTGCATGTTGTTAAGACCATGGGAAATGTGTAGTGTCTGGGCCAGAATGCACAGTTCCTCATGGAACAGTCCCTCATGGCACAGTCCCTCGCAGTGTCCCTTGGCTAGAAAGGGAGTTCCCTCACCCCTAGTGCTTTCCAGATGAGGCAAGGCCCCACCCTACTTTTGCTCACCCTCCGTGGGCTGCACCCATTGTCTAACCATTCCCAATGAGATGAGCCTGGTACCTCAGGTGGAAGTGCAGAAATTACCTGCCTTCTAACTTGATCTCACTGGGGGCTGCAAACTGGAGCTGTTTGGCTATCTTGCCAGCCACCCTGATTTGCATTTCTCTGATGATTAATGATCATGAGTGTTTTTTCATATGCTTATTGGCTGCTTGTATGTCTGGATGTCTTCTTTTGAATAGGGTGTATTCATTTTATTTGCCCATTTTTAATACACGTAACCAATGGAACAGAATAGAGAACCCAGAAATAAAGCTGCACATCTACAACCATCTAATCTTCAACAAAGCTGACAAAAATAAACAATGGGGAAACTGCTCCCTATTCAATAAATAGTGCTAGGATAACTGGCTAGTCATATGCAGAAGATTGAAACAAGACCCCTACCTTTCATCATATACAAAAATCAACTTAAAATGGATTAAATATTTAAATATATGACTTCAAACTATAAAAATCCTATAAGAAAACCTTGGCGTATGCTTGTCAAAATCAGCATGAAATTCATCAGCAAAGAATTTTTGGCTAAGTCCTCAAAAGCAATTGCAAAAAAACACAAAAATTGACAAGTGGGTCCTAATCAAGTGAAAGTGTTTCTGTGTAGCACAATAAATAACTATCAGAATAAACAACCTACAGAATAGGAGAAGATGTTCACAAACTATGCATTCAACAAAAGTCTAATATCTAGAATCTATAAGGAACTTAAAAAGCAAAACACAAATTTTCATTTCCACATCCTGGCAGGGAATAGAGAAGCAGGGCTGACATCTCTGGTCATAGTGAGAAGCACTGATATTTTTTAGCATGTAAAGGAGGATGTAAGACTGCATGTAAATCAAATGATAAAGCTACACTAAAGATGAACTTTGAACAGTTTCACAAACAAGAATCAAAGTTGAAGGCTCACTCTAAAGAAGTAATTGTCTTGCTGCAACCTCATGTGGTACGTAGAAGAACTTTAGCCAAGGCTTGGAAAGGAGAAATCCAACCAGGACTGGAAGAAGATTATTCTCTTAGCATGTCTGTAAAAATTCTTCACAAGGTTTGTGAAGAAACTCTAGGGTTTGTGAAAGAAACTCTAAACTTATGTGAGAACACTACTGTATTGCTTTTAGAGATTGTTTATTTGTATTTTTCTTAAGTAAATAACAGATAAATATGTATATTCTTGATTTTGGAATTTGGATTTGGTCATTCTCAGTGATTCATAAGGTCCCAAGCTGACTTGCCATTATTTCTAGAATTCCAAACAACAAAGTGTGTTCTACTTGACCATTTCAGTCAAATTTTTGATATACAAAGTGAACAGACCCACATGAAAATTGGTCTATCAGCAATATTTATTTCTAATCCCATGTGTTATTAAAATATGTGTAAATGCACACACACACACACACACACACACACACACACGCGCGCGCGCCCCTACTTATAGCAGAGTAGGTTGCCATTAAATTTAGTCTGGGCAACTAATATAATCACTTTTACCATTGTTTTAGATCTTGGAACCGTGTCTAAGGCTAAGCATTTAAACTTGGAGCAGAAGACAGTAAGAAAGAAAGAAATCAGACTCTGAATTTATTTGCATTTTCTTGGCTAGATTAAGACACCGAACTTCTCTGCCAAACAGAGTGATACTAAATGGATGGATTTCTAGGACTCCTCCACACTTTCTTATTTTCTAATGTACCAGCTATTAATCATATGAAATTTCAGTTTAGATTATCCAAAATTCCTAGTGTACTGTATCTTTAATGTGGTCTTTTGATAATACATATACTAAATGAAGTAATTCTGCCTCTGGGATGAAAGTGGTGCCTGCACATTGACTTCTGAAACTGACTTCACAGCAGTACTACCTTGTACACTGTATCCTTCCAAACTGTTCCAAGTTAGCAGGTACCTCATTGAAAGTGGTGTGTTTGTGAGAGAATTCTTTCTAATGGAGGAGAGGTCAGATACAGTGCAGTGCACACCATTAACAATAAATAATCATGATTCCACTTTGGGATAAATTCTGCAACCATGTACTAAACATTATGAAAATATCTCTCATAAACTTTGTGTCATAGTTGTTTTAAAGAAAGAAGCTTTTCTGCTGTATACAGTTCAGCTTTCAAGAAGATGAAACCTTTATTTCCCCTCTCAAACAAATAAACAGTGGAGCATTATATCAGAGTTTGTGCCTAACGATTTCCACTTATGGTAAAATTTACTTTAATAACATGTGTCCTTTGATTTTAAAATGCTTTTACATGCTGCTTGATGAGAATCTTTGTGATCCATATCTGAGAAATTAGGGACCAAACAATTTGAGATTCTGTCTTCCACTCTGTAGCAGCTTTGCAGGAGGGGAAATGTAACCTCTGGGGTGTATGATAACAAGATTTCATTTTGTACTATAAAGATCCCTAAAAGAAAGGGATCAAAGATTCTTTAAGCAAAAGATTGTCCTAACTTTGGTCTTAAATATGAAATTTCTGAATATAGAATATTTGTCATTTATTTGCAAATGTATATGATAAAAAACATCAAAATGAGGGCTAACTAAAAAAAATTGAAGAGTATGGAAACCAAAACATTTTCAGTTTTATTCAAAGTAAGTGTAATGCAGATTCAGATTTTGAAATATCAATGTATCTATACATGAATTTGAACCACGTACTTTTATAAAAATATGTTGATTATTTTAATATTTAATTAAATCTTATTTGGGTTGGTAAATTAGAAAGTCAACGAGGAATACTTCAAGTTCTAAGTTAGATTTACCAATGGTTATAGTTTTGGAATTAGCTGAAATTGATGATGAGTTGGAAACAAGAAATATTTGTATTGATTTTACTGTCTTATCTTAGAGAAGTTTAGGCTAGTAAAGCTGTTGTAATTCTAAAATGTCCTGGAGTATAACTGAATCAAATTTATGCACCACATTTGACAGTCATAATCTTCCTATGAGGTTCCACAGGTTGCTTGTTTAGCAATATCCCTTTTAGCCTAATCCACTCCTCACTCACCACCACTTCTTCTACCCCCACTCTTGCCCACTCTTCCACAGCCATCACCTAAACATAAACCAAAGGTCTCCTGGAAATAACTGCTACAAAATATAGCTTGTTAACATTGTAGCTAGCATTGCTGTAAGTCTTGATAATAAAGTTTAATTTTTAGAGAAATTATATGATATAATATGTGTAATGAATATTATATACAAGAATGAAACCATTTATTCCAAAATATCAATTTCTTACTGGTTGCACACTATGCATGTACATAAAATGTATTGTATTAGCCAAAAAACCAAAATTAATGGGAATGCGAAAGGAGGGGAGGATGGTGTTTACTATTCTACAAGGTGGAGGCTTAGCATTCTTGATAACAGGACTATTCTCTGCTGTAGGATCAATGTCTACTCCTGGAGCATAATACACTAAACCCTGTATTAACCTTCTGACAATTACTGACATACTTTCTGATTACAGTAGTTCTTCTGCTAAAAACATGATTCTAATTTCCAGAGTCTGCTATGTTTTCCTTCCTCTTTTGAGAGGGTTTCCCAGTGTGCCTTCATTTTTGGAAAGAGGATGGTTACAGTTCAGGAAAAAAGTGTCTTGGGCTCTTTGAGGACTTTCAGCATGAATTTGTACTCCTTCCTATGTCAATTTTCCTCTACTGCCCACCCTCATTCCCTGCTTGGCTCCATTCCCACTTCATTTGAGTTTGTAAGTTGTACATAAAATCTTATATGCCTTTATTTTTTTTAGTTGGTATTTTTACAGCTATGGCATAATGCAACTTTAGGTAGTTTAAAAAATGTTTACCATGATTCATATATTTTGCAGCATGAACCTGAGTTGCCACTGGATATTCCAAATGGGGCATTCAATTAACCATTATTTGTTTAGCTCTTCCTATCCTAATGTAAGTAGCATAATAAGAAAAAATATCATGGCATAATTTGGGGCATGTGCAAACAAATGTTAGGGAAAATATTTTTGTGATAGATCAAAAGTTGTATATCACATAATATAACAACACTGCCATAATACAGTTACTTGAATTAGTTTGGTTTATTTTAATGCCATATTTAAAGATTCCTTTGTTGAGTACTTACTGTATGATCTCATTTATATGAGATTCAAAAACCAGCATATTTAATCTACAGTAATGGAAATTAGAAGAGTTGTTTATGGGGATTGAAGATTGAATGCAAGGGTTCAGGAGGAAACTTTTTAGGGTGGCAGGAATGTTTATTATTTTGATTGGTTAGACAGATACACATGTATGTTAAAACTTATTGAATCATCCACATAATATCAGTATATTTCACTCTGTAAATTGTACCCCATTAAAATATAAAGATTTCATTGGGTAACTGTAACATTCATTTGTCAAAGCATCAGGTGAGTACCTTCTTCCACCATGCTATGTGTTTTTAATTGTTTCAGCCATTTTCAAAAATTTGAATTTTTCTGCTCTTTATTTAGATTTGAAACAATAATTTTATTGGATATAGTATTTCTAGCTATTTATTTTATTTAAAATAACCAATTAATATAATTGTATATATTTCTTAAGAAATATTCCAGGTAGAACATTTTGCTTTCTCAAGAGTACTTTTTTCCACCTCTCACTTTTTTTACTATCTTGGCAGTGCCTGATAGCACTTCTTTGATTTTCCTCTCACGCACAAAAATGAGTTCAGCAAATCAGACAACCAAATATTCCATCCTGAATAGTCACATTGCAGTCTCAAGCAAATAGTAGGCATTCTGGGGTAGCTTGCTATTATACATTTAATCAAGAATTTTCTGCAATTGTTTTGTAATATGTATCTGGGAAAGATACAAAATAATTGCAGAAACTTTCCCAGAGAGGCATTGGGGAAAATTATATTCCAAATAATTATTAGTAAATAAATATACTATATTAGAGACTCATAGAATGTGCTAAGTATAGAAGACATTGTTTTTAAGAACATTTCACAGTAAAGACAAAGCCATAGTTAATTAAACTTCTGTGATGACTGTAAAATCATGGTGGTTATAGTGCTAACTCTAGGCCATTCACCTACTGAGCTCTTTTAAATATGTTATTGTATTAATCTTCTGGATAGCTAAGGGAGATATATATTGTTATATTTATTATAAAAAATAGGACACTGAATCATAGAAAAGGTAATCAATCTGACTTGGTTTTTATAGTCCTTTTAGTAGAGCTACAATTAGAATTCCAGTCCTCTAAAATTCCTCCTGAAAAATGGATCCATGTTTGTAGAAAGTAAAATGCAGACATCTGAGAAGTCCTGCTCACCTCATCCTGTTAACTGCCTCTTGAAGTCTTTCTATCTGGTCACATAAAAGCAAACAGCAAAGCATCTGCAAAGAGATAACTTGAGGTCAATTACTGCAGAGAAAGGAGAAGCATAAATAGAAAGAGATAAGAAAAGTTTATTTGAAAAAACAGAATTGGTTTTGGGAGGTTGTGTGCCATTTTATCCTAATTATTTAGGTAGAAATTTCTTAGTGGAACCTGGGTGTTTAGTAAGGTGTTTATATACAGTGGGGAGAAAGAATTAAGTACTTAATGACAAGTCTTACTTATGGGAACTTACAATCAAGTTGAAGGGAGAAATCTGGATGATATTAAAAAGTAATTAATACTCAGAGTAAAAAGCAATTATGGATTAATATCACAGAGATCATAGTTTTCCAGGAATTCTGAGGAGGGAAATATTTTTGGGGATAGAATGTCCACAGAAGGTTGAACTTTGAGGGTGTAGGCTACATGTATAAGAAGGACGAGATTATGATTACAAAGTAGATTGGGAATGAAAGAAGGGAACATGTAGGGGAGTGGAAAGGAAGATGTGAGACTGCAGTATCTGTTTTCCTTGAAAACTTTGAGTCACCACTGGGTAGCAGTAACAGAAAACTTTTCCTTTCCCTCAGATCTTGGAATGTGATTGTTGCTTTAATTCTGCTCAGGGGAATTAGCATGTGTTTGTAAAGCTTATTAGAGGTGCATGTGTGTGGGGAAAACAAAATGAGACACTGTGTTGACAAGAGCTGTCTGTAAATGTCTAGGTTTGGACTGCCTCCATTCCTCTTGACTTCATAATTCTGGCATATGCAACTCAGGTCAGAAAACATTACTAAAAGTTGTAAAGGAATAGTTTTTAATAGAAAACCTATAGATATATTTTATTAAGTAAAATCATAAAAATTTTACATGAAAAAATGTGGGATAGCTTCCTTTTAAATTGTACAGTACATTTAGAAGACTTGTAATATTTTCATATGAAAAATGATTAGGTTCTTTGTTAAAAGGTGGCACGGAAAAGTAGGTAAAAAAGAAAAATAATAATTACCCTCAATATTGCTCTTTAAACACAACCTCTGTTAAAAATTTTTTGAGTGTTTCTCCCAGTCTTTTCTTCCCATGAAGAAAAATTTAGGGTACTAAGATAGGAATAAATTTATTTTTGGAGACTATATATTTGTCTGACCAAAGTAATCTATGTACAAGGAAGGCACAAAAACAATTTGATCTTTTTTATAATTATCCTGTATGAAGGTGTGAAGATATCTGTGTCTTTGTACTTAGAAAAATCTTTGGAAAAGTTCATACCAAACTATTAACAGTGATTCTCTACTGAGAGAAGGAGTTTGGTATAGGGAGAGAGGAAATGTGTATGTACATACACACACATACACACACAGGCACACAAAAACCTTTTTCTTATTGGAAGCAGCACATAGTACTTGTGAAGGTAAAAATAAAATCAAAAGTGAGCACCTGAGCCCCTGATTGTGAATTCTTTTTTATGACTTAATAGTTTTATATGAAAATTAATATCTACATATTTTATAGTATATAAACATATAAAAATCATTTTATCCAAGTGTCTTAAATAAGAGCTAGTTAGGGTACATGGAAAATATTCTTTACTAGAGTAATGCTCGTCTCCACATCCATACCTGTCTGCATTGAATGTTAGCTTCCACTAACATAGCAAGGTCATTAATTTGAAAAAAATTGAGTGTAAGGTGAGTTTGGATTCATAGGAGTTTCCAATTTGGCTAAAAATATTAAAGCTTTTTAAAATTGTCAAATATATGTATAATCTTATTAACTAAACTTTTTAAATGAATATGTAATAGATTGCAACATTTTTATTAGGTAGAAATGATGAGGATAAAACGGCTGTTAACCAAGGGTGATTTTGCCCACCAGAGTACACTGTCTGGAAATATTTTTGGTTGTCACAACTGTGGGAGGGTGCTACTGGCATCTAGCATGCAGATGTCAGGGCAACTGCTTATCATTTTATAAAGCACAAGACAGTCCCCCACAGCAAAGAATTATCTGTTCATAAGGAATTATCCTCCTCACAGCCAATTTAACTATACTTTATTATCTTGATTTTTAAATGTTTTCTTGTACTTCCTTTTTTGTTTTAATATAGTTTTAGTTAGAGTTATTCTTAAAATTTCAGGATTTTAAATGCATATTTAGAAATAAAAATATGTGAAATATAGGCATGGGAGTGACAAATAAGAACTCACCCACACCATAATTCCAACTGTAAATTAACACAACTATGGGAATATATATATATTCCCATATACATATAGCTTTAAAATATACATGGCTTTGACTTAGATTCATCAAGATTTTAGTTTTAAAATTTTATTGTACAATCTGCTGAGTATCCTGCTTCAATCTAGTTTGGTTACTGTCAAGAACTGATACACAGTTGTCATCCTGAGACATATTTGGTGGCTTTTCTAGGCAGAATCCACTGTTCCCTAAATCTTGTATCTTTCTCTTTTAGGTTAACTCTCTTATTTTGGTGATATGTGTATTCTAGCATTTTCTTAATAAACTTTGGTAAATTTTCTGATTTCTTTCTTACAATAACATAGCAATTGATTGATTTTTTTTCCTTCTTAACCATTCCTGCAAGCTTTTAGAATCTTTTCACTTGATAGACGTTCTATTTTGTAGTTTGTAGCCTTTGGGCCTTGGAAAGTTTCCCATGATTTTTTTTTTTTAAATAATGCAACCTCCATTTTCTTTTGTATCTCTTTTGAAACTTTATTGTTTGGATATAGGACTTCCTATATTAGGTCTTATATATTAATCTTTTATGCCCGTAAGTTTGACCTCTTTGCATTTTTTTTCTATCTTCTGAAAAATTTCCTTGATGTTATTTTGCAACACATCTACGGAAATTTTTATTTCTGTAAATGCTCTGAATTTATAAAAGTTCATTCTTAATATCTTTTTAATATCCTATTTTCTATATATTTCCTTTCTGTGGATGCAATATTAGCCTAATTAGAAAATTTTTATCTTCCCAGGTCATCTTTTACTCTTGTTTATTCTAGATTTTCTTATAAATTGGTGGCTTTTCTAAGCTTATGATTATATATTTGCTTCTTCATTTATCAGAGAATGATATTTAAGGTTATTGTGGGCTTCATATGTGTTGGTGAGACATTTGAGTTGATGGGCTTTGCCTTCACATGAGTTGCTGGCTATGTGTGTGAGGGACCTCTAAGTGACAGAATAGTGAGTTCTGTCCTCTTGGTCATTTACAAGAAATAAAAATGTAGTTGCTGTGGTCCTCGTATAAATAGTGGAGAAGGGATGTCATCCTTACTTTTCTCTCCTCTTTGGGAGTGCCTAGCCTAGAAAGGCATGCTACAATTAGTTCAAAGAAACTTTTGTTATGGAAACCAATGGCTCCAGCTGTCTTTTGGGACTAATTCACTGGCATAGTTAAGTAAAAGGCCTAGGTTTCTGCAGGTTCACAGGTCTCCCGAGCCACTTAATATCTACAACACTAGCATACATGCTTTAACCTGTGGATTTACTGCAATTGGTACTCCTCTTCTTCCACCCAGTTTTCAGAAGGAGACTAATGTTTAAGAAGGAGAATTTGAGGATGCTAATATAATGCAATGAATATTTTTAAAAGTTTGAGAGAAGGAAAAGTTGAAGGTAATATGAAAATAAGTTGAAGCCAACTTGGGCAATATCAAACTTTTCATGATAAGTAGATGTGAGCAATGCATAGGTGTTGGTTTTCATTGAAAATGACAGTTACTACTAAAGCATTTGTTTTAGGTACCTAGCTAGGGAATCAGCCTGCTTATTTGGGGCCTAAATGATAGGTTATAGGAATGAGTACTAGGCAAGTAGACAAAAAGGCTAGGCCAAAACTCCTCAAACATTGAGAAAATTAGTTGATTGGTTTTATAACTTAGTTGTGTACGAAGTAGTTATAGTTTTGTAGTAGTATTTGGAATTTGAAAAGACAGGGCAGAACTGCAACAGAGGTTACATTCATAGAGATTCAGGGCTCTGGTTCTTTGGGTCAGACAAACCTTCAATCCAGTACCCTGGATAGCTCCCAGGGATGGCTGTTGTTCTAAAGTCTTGAGGTTTCCATTGGTTCCTCAGATGGAATTCTCTGCAGGTGCACTACTTAGTCACCAAAAATCAGGTTATCACCCTCATTTCACTTATGAGTTTTTGCTTTTCTCATCAAATTTGAAAGACCATATTTTTAGGATTGACCTTAAACTCTACAGAGTATCCAAAAAATTTAGCAGGCTTGCTGGGGAAGAGAAAGTATAAATTCTTCAAATCGTGTAATTATTTGTCTTCTAGAGTTTCTATTATTTGGGGGCTAGGGATATAAATAATCAGCTCATGGAAAATGTACTCAGTCTTACTTCAAATTAAACAAATGTGAACTAAAGCTACATTCATTTATCTCTTTGGGAGACATGCAGATAATAATATCTGCTAACTGGGAAGGTTTGGGGAAGCAAGTCCTTCTACACAGCCAAGGTAGTAAATTTCAATTGCTAAAAGGTAGTTGGATATTCATATGTATAAATATACATAGAATCAGTAATTATAATATTCTAAATTATGGAAATGATTAGAGGAAATATAAAAGGAAATATAGAAATAAATGTTAATTACAGATTTTTAAAATCATTTTAAAAAACTTAAATTACCACTAAACAGATTATTGCTTTAAAAATCATGGCATATTCAAAAACATTAAATATCTAAGCATTTACATATATAACTATAAAGATAGACATAGAAAGATTCTAATGTAAAATCATTCATCATTTGTTTGAAAACACAGTATTTTGTGTGAAAATTACAAAACACACACATACACCTATTTTATATATTTGTAACTAGACAAACATCATTTGCCTTAAATGATGTTCACCAAAATTGAAACAATATGTTTGTATTGTATGATATTTACTTTCTTTATTGAGCAAATGTGCAACTTTCAAATTTTCTGCAATAATCACATATTAATTTTGAAGTAAATACTTTATCAATGAGTATTTTATTTGTATCAGCAAATTCTTGTCTTCCTTAAAATATGCTGATTATCTACTATGTTCTAGGCACTGGATTGGGAATCGGCAGCAGTGATATGGTTCCTGAAGTTATAGAATTCACCATCTAAGAGAAGGCAGCAAAGAAGGGAGACCAAAAATAGCACAATAAAATATATAACAGAAAATTATAAGCTCTATTGTGACATGTAATAAGAGCAAAGACCAATGATGTGCTGCTAGAAGTTTAACTGACTTTCAAAAACTGATGAATGAATGAATAATAAGAGCCCAGATTTGTAACATTTTCTAACGTATGTGATTTAAATATTTTCACAATGGCCAATTTCAAGCTGCCAATATGAGACTACGGAATATGGCATTGAAAATAAATGCTCACAATTGGCCTTGGTAAACCAACATGAGCTATCTCTAGCACACTACTAAATGAGAAGTTACAATAGGGGGAAAAGTGACGTAGAGTCAAAGGTTGGGAGGAGAGCTCAGAAAACTTTGAAAGGAAGTGACATTTTAGTACAACCATGAAGGACGAGTGATAGATACAGGAAAGGGAATGACAGTGGAAAGCATCTGAGAGGAGAGAGAAACTGAATTGAAGGGTGGCAAGAGAGAACAGTCCATGTGAGCATTAATGAGGGCTGTATTGGAACGGTGCTAACAGGTTTTGAGAGAAGTCAGAGCATTATTCCAGTTAAATTATAAGAACAAGTATGTTTCAAAATATATTTGACCTCTAAGTTTCCTTCCAAATTCAAAATGATATGGATATCAAAAGTATTAATCAAACTTAAGTAACCTGGATGCAAGCACTGAGTTTATATTCTACCTTAATTACACTTAAAATGTTCCAAATCTGAGCGTTTATTTAAAGTGTTATATTGTCACAAATGGGCAAAGTGAATGGCAGCCACTAACCAAATGTGCTCTTTTTCCAAGGAACAGTGATTATAATATCTAAATAAATAGGTCATTTTATTTTTTTATTAACAGCAACTGTGACAGAGGTAAGCACAGCAGCAACAACAACAACGTCAAACAGAGAGTAAAATATTGAATAAAAGCAACTTTGCCTCCCTCCACCTTCAGGGAGATGTCAACAATCAGCTTTTTTTTTTTTTTATTGCATTTTAGGTTTGGGGGTACATGTGAAGAACATGGAAGATTGTTGCATAGGTACACACATGGCAGTGTGATTTGCTGCCTTCCTCTCCATCACCTATATCTGGCATTTCTCCCCATGCTATCCCTCCCCAACTCCCCACCCCCCCACTAACAATCAGCTTTTTAAAAGAATTCAGGTCATGATATTTTAATTCCTGAGATTCCTCACAGATTTAGAATGCAGTCCCCTTGAGGATGCTAGATAAAGCTTTCTTTACCTAGCATAGATGGCAGGAGACACCGTTTTTACAGAATCAACATCAATTTTTCCCCTTTTATGTTAACATGATCTCCTTCCACTTTTCTAATATCCATATTTGCCCCAGAATTAGATTTAGGATAGTTCAGAAAGCTGATCTTCCGTGAGGTAAGATATTCTGTTTGCTATTCTTACCCATATATATTTCAGTGACACCATTCAGAAAGTTACAGAAGATTCTAGAGACATGGTAGCTGTTCATGCCTGCCCCTGTAAATTTTCATCCCCCAGAAAAATAATTTCCACTGTTAAGAAAGAAGTAAGAGTTTGATAATTATTCTTCTCAGCCCCTAAGCTCCTCCAGCATAGGATATGAAACTTTAGTGCCACCATGTTATATTATTGTTGGTGGTTTGATCCCCCCCCAAAAAAACTAATTATTCACATTTAGAGAATTTTCTCTGCTTAGATTAATATTACAAATTGTCTACTGAGGCAACTTTTGGTGCTTCGTTTACAGCTCTTTTCCCTTTATTTTCCATATAGGAAAATACAACCTTTATTTTCTAATTAGACTTGTCTGCTGTTTGTTGCAGCTACCTCTATTTTACATGTTGGGAGCAATTGGGGATGGTCGTTTCATGACAATACTGATTCTCTAGTTAATTGCCAAGGATAAATCCATTGTATTTTGCTGTTTCGTGGACTGACAGTGACTGTAACGTTCGTCTGAAAAGGCATGGCCCATCTGAAGTCCTGTGGCATTGTTTTCCAGTAGATAGGATTAAAAAGATATCTGGGCAACAGGGCCTCTGCAACCATTTGTGGAGCTTGTTTTCTGTCCAGGGGAGCAAGATTGAGGACGACAGTGGAGACTGAATACAGCCAATGCTCTGAAGATGGTCTTCTGCCTAGAAATAGGCCCTCTAAAGCCAGGGGGTGGTATTACAGATCAGAAGACAGCCATCTTCCAGCTTGTTGGCAGAGGTACTCAATTAGGAGTATTAAATAAAGATTAATGAAGATATTGAGCAGTTGGAACAGCTGCCTTGTTGGAAATTACCCTAGTAGAGAAGAGGATGAGTATTCCAGGAGAAGCAACTCCAAGCTTTCGAGAAGTGGAGAGGAATGAGCTGAGACATGCTAAGAAGCCTGAAATAGCTTGCAAGAAATAGAGTGAGGCCTTCCTGGCTTAGACAAGGGGTCTGGCAGCTTATAAAGTTTCATATAGTACCCATTTGGAGATTCACCATTGCCTCAAATTTTCCCTCCCATTGGTCTCAAGAGTTCTCCAGCTTATACATAATGGAGTCAGAAGTAAAGTGGAGTGAGAACTCTTGTCTGTGTCAGTTGCTGCTGCTGATCCAGATACATGATGCTTTCTTTTTTTCTATCTCTAAATCCACATCCCTTAACTAACAGAGGAGCATATTACCCAGGCTACCTCAGGTCCACAGGAGGAAATGGATGGCACCATCCATTACTTTTTAATAATGTTCTAATGACCAACATGAATCTTAGTTATAATAGCCAAACTATACAATTGTCCAGTCTTGGGTTTGATAGAGAACTTGGTTGATTATCCTCAGCTGAAAAACAACACAGTGATACTGATTATTTACAATATTATTTTTATCTGAATCCGATTCTTAGCTATTAGTCCCATCAAAGTGTTTTTTTTCTGTAAAATGATAAATTTGTGAAAATTAGCTAAATATTTATTTATTTTAATTCCTGTAGTATAATTCGATTGCCCCTTCATTTTCTTCCACTATTCTCTGTCTGTTGAGCCATGATGGCAACAGAATATATAATACACATGAAACACTGCAGCATAAAATGAGGGAATCCTGGGAAGATCCAAAATCAGAGTACCCTGAGACACTAACTAGATTAGAATTGAAAACAGGCCTTGGTTATATCCTTCATTTTGTGCCAAACTTAAATAGGGTAAACTATGTTGTAAACATAAATTATACATGAATGATTAGTACCCAGATGGTTAAAACCAGGGTTTGTATGATTCAAAATTATACTGTAAATAAGAGGACTCTTCATGTTATATGCAAGAAAATTTGATTGCTGGACCTTCCTTTGTTAGAGGCAATAAAATCACAAGACATATATCTTACCTGTAGTTTTCTAGCTGTCACATGATATGTTTGTGTGTTGGGAATAGGAAAGAGTGTTTTTTAAAAAGGCATGAAAAGTTCAACTTAAGTACTTTTAACTTGTGCTTTCTGAAAATTGCTGAAAAAAATCAACATGAATAAAAAATGTAAACCTCTGAAATTTAAGTTTGTTCATTGTTATTGCTTGAGGGTACCTTTATTATATCTGGCTAAGCTTAAAATAACTATGAGAGGAAAGGAAGTAGGAGTATACTTTTGATCTTAATATAAGAAAGGAGAAGAAAAATAAAAACCTATGTTCCTAAACTTCCCATATTAGGCAAAATATCATTAGCCTTTTCTGGAAGATAATCTTACTAAGCTAATGTATCTGATTTTTTTTTTTTTTTTTGCTGGTTGATTTTTAGCTATTCCTTCTTTTATCTCATATGATACTTATGTTTCAAGTATAAATTTCCTGAGAGCAGATTCCTTAGAGACGTGTCTGACCATCATCAGTATGGCCATGTTACATAACAATAGTTGATTTAATTATGTTATAATGTAGCATTTCCTATCTTATTCTTTGATAAAAATATATTCTTATTGGCATTCATGATATGTGGTAATCGCTATCCATTATAGTATGAAAATTTATATTTTGAGACGTGGATTTTAGAAGGAACTTGCCAATTCCTGATGCATGGAAAATTCTCCAGCCATATGAAAGGGATGAGATTTGATGTTTATTTTAGGGATTTTTTTTTTTTTCATCCAGCAGAGCCCAAGTGATTTGTCACCCAGGGCTTGATTAAGTAATATTTTCATCCATTAAATACTAAATGCATTCTGAAATATGTAGAAATAAATAAGACAATTTCTCCACAGTCAAGAAGTTCATAATCTCATGAAGGTGATTAATGCTACAGTAAACATTATGATGATGATAATGATGATAGAGAAGGAGGAGAAGGAAAGGTAGGAAGAAGAAGAGGTGAAAGGGAAGCAGAGAAGGAGAGAAGGAGAAGGAAAATATATATCATGCATTAACTATATACATGCCAATTACTTAGCTAAATATGTCACATGCATTTTCTTCCCTTTTTTTTTTTCAATGCCCATGCAGGGAAACTCTCTTATTATTCCCTTTACAGATGCAACTGAGTTTCCAAAAATTAAATAAATTACTTAGAGTTACAAAATTGGCAGTCCGACTTCAGCTTAGATTTAAATTTATGTTATCTCTATCTTTCTTAGTATGACATAGTGATTAAGAGAGCAGAAACCATGGGGTTAGAATTTAGGCAATTATGCCTAATTGCCAACAGATTTGGGAGTTTCGTTTCCATTTTTAAGTTCTGTCACTGTTTTACCTTATATGTGCTTGTTGGTTCATTACAAAATCTTTCCTTACCTTTTAAGAAATAATGATTTTTGCATCACATTTATTATTCATAGAGCACTGAGGAAATTAAGTTAAAACAGAGAAAAGAAAAAAATATGTATTTTGGCAGTTGTGCTATTCTCACTTTGGTTTAACAAGGTAGAAGGTGTTACTTGGGCATTGGCCCTTAACTGGAAGCCTTTATTTAGTCACTGTGCTTTCTAAATATTTAAAGGGCTGCAGTTTGGGGTCCACTCGAATGTGCTAAAATTTATTAAGCACAAAACACGACTTTTGATGTTGAAAGTTATATTGGGACAGCCAAACAGGTCCTTGTGTGTCCTTGTCATGCCAATAAATCCAGCCAGAAAAATATTTTTAATAGTTGCATGAGTAACTGATATTTTATGAAGACACCCACACAGAGGGGAGAAGTATAGACAAACATCATATTTTCAAGGACTCAATAGGGGAGTTTGCTTTTCTGGTAAACTTCACCTGCAGTCTAAGCAAGGAGGTCAGTGCCGAGTCTGCAATAGTACCGCATGCTTCCTTTATGTATTGTGTGGGGATCTGATAAATTCTTCAGGATTCAGTCCAGCTGTGCTCTCATCACGTTGATTTAATGGCTCTTAAGAGAAACCATAAAAGTGCTTTCTGCTTAGTGAGACCCAGCTGTTTCTCATGGTATTGCATAAGACAGCAAGCTGAGTTAGCTATAGATTAATGATATTAAAAATTCAGCTTTTCCCATAACGTTTTCTTTTCATACGAAAAAAGACTTGGAGCAAGTATATGATTTGTTCAGTTAGGTTGTTAAGCCCAAAGGGAAAGCACCTAAAGAAATTATCTGATTTGATCCAAAAACAGCTATTAATAATTAAAATAATTAAAGCCCCCAAATAAACACCGAGTCATATTAACATATCTGGGCTGTGTGTGTGTGTGTGTGTGTGTGTGTGTGTGTGTGTGTGTTTTTTTCCCAAAGGGTGATGTGAAGGCCAATGGCTGGAAGAGAGGCTCTGTTTTCATTACCAGGCAACAGTGCAAGAAGCCAACAAAATTATTTGAGGATTATCAGGCTCTCTGATGAGGTTAAGAACACTGAAAGTCAATACAAAATGAATAGCTGTGTAGATTTACAGTGTCATTCATGTCATCTGAGCCCTTTGGTTTTATGCAAGCAGAAAGATGATTGTACTACCAGGCAACCTGTTACGTATTAAGCTGGGGTATGAAACAGTCTGTATTGAAAATGTTTCTGCTCAAAAGCAGACATGAAGCACTTAGAACTTAAGCACTTCAGGTACTTTCAGGCAATGAAGTACTCAGAAGTAAAATGTTTTCTCACCCCTGTTTAAACAATGAGGAATACAAGAATGGGAAGGGTTATCAAGAAAAAGTATTAATTTTAAAATCATTATTTTAGTATTAACCAAATTACAGCTCCTAAATTCAAGGAGTGAAGTGTGTAGTCATTGAAACTAGAAGTCATCATGGAGACAAATAGCTAGAGAATTACAATTATTATTTGACTAATTTTAGGTGATCAACTCTGATTGCAATAGCCCTTTATTTAAATAAGACCACATGGAAGTGATTCATTGTTTGTGATTGTAGGGTCACAGAATGAGAAAGATCTTACACTGCAAACGATTTCAAACTTGAAATTTAAATAGAAAAAAAATTATAGCTTAGATAGAAAAGAATTATTTTTACACTATCAGTGGAAAAGATGTTGCTAAGCAAAGAACAATATTTTCATAGTTTATTTTCATTTAGAACCATTTATTTTAATACAGGGATATTTATATATCCTTTGGTTTCTAATGTTCTCAATAAAAAACTTTTATATCTTATTTCAAACATAACGATGTAAAAACATCTAAACATTGTATATTTCAAAGTTAAGGATCCTTTTTTTCTACGAGGTTCAGCATTAAACATGGTTTTGTGTTGGTTTAATTGTTATTTTAAAATAATACCTGTTGAATATTTATGGGAAATTCAATGATAAAAAAAATTTATGTAACTATTCTCCTGATGGCAATAAAGTAACATATTTGTATAAAACTAGGTAATGATTCAAGGTCATCTATATCCTTCAGTGTTTTTCCTCTGGAGAAATTGAACATAGATGTTAGTATCCTTAACAGATACCTACAGATAGAACTGGAGCAAGACAGATGCTATTACTTGGGGTATTTTAAGGTCAGTATTTCAGTAGCTGCTATTTTTGATTATTTGTCATGTAGACCAGTTCTTTCCTACTGAATCACATTAGCTTGAAAAATCAAAGTTTTGGTGGCCTAAACAGACAGCAATAACCAATATCTTCGCCAGACACTTCTGTGGGAAACACTAAGCCATGTCAGTTTTGCCATTCTTACAATTCTAGCCAATGCACTAAAGGCAAAGAGCAGTGTTGCTTAGTCACGATGTGGGAGTGGTGAGAATATGACATCCCTTTGTTCTATTGATAGCCAAAAGAGGCAAGTTTTTCTTTTGCCTCCACAGAGAAATGTAGCTTAGGCTTTCTGTAGTTCTCTGTGGTTTGCATTCAGTCCCAAATACAGAGTCCAAGATAAGGAATTGTTGTCAACCAACAGCAGGCAAGTCAAAAAATGCCAGGCTGATGTAATGCAGGCTTCTATTTCACTTCAGAATGAAAATTTAATGTTTTTTGAGAGTCTGTTACAGAGCAATTCATTATGATTATCTTATGAATGATGGGTTCAGAGAACTAATGTTTGTGCTACATATTTTTGTGGCTATTTCAGAAAATGCATTACAACAGGCAGACAGCCAACAGCAAGAATCATGCGTAAGACTAAATTAGAAGTAGAACTGGTTCAACACAAACTGGATTTTTCTTTATTTCTTTAGGTCAAAGGTAAAAGGCTGTGTCATATAAGGCATATGGTTCGGGAAGGTGCCTAGTTAGGCACTGCTTTGTAAAGGTATTTTCCTTGTCTTGTTTGCCCACTCTGGGCAATTAAATCATTTTGAACTTTTTCTAATTAGTGTTTCTCTATATGCTCATTTTAAAATAAAACAATATGAAAATAGAGAAAATTTGGAGGAAGGAAAAAGTATAAATTTAAACCCACAAACACAACTGTTGTTTCCATATTAATGTATCTCCTTCCTATAAATTCTTTTGTAGATAAAAGCTGTAAAAACATGATATGATTTTGATAGTAACAGATCAATGTAGAAACAGATATAATCATTGTTAGTACCAGATTAATACAAATTAAGCTTTGCTTAACTGTTAGCAAATTCAGTAGAATCTGCTAATCCAAAAGGCCTTCATATATATACATATATATTACATATAAATATATTACACACATATATATATATTTACTTTTAAGTTCAGTGATATATGTACAAGTTTGTTACATAGGTAAACATGTATCATGGGGGTTTGTTGTACAGATTCTTTCATCATCCAGCTATTAAGCATAGTACCAATTAGATATTTTTCCTGATCCTCTCCCTTCTCCCACACTCCATCCTCTGATTAGCCCCAGTGAGTGTTGTTCCCCTCGATGTATCTATGTGTTCTCATCATTTAGCTCTCACTTATAAGTGAGAAAACATGGTATTTGGTTTTATGCTTCTGAGTTAGTTTGCTAAGGATAATGGCCTCCAGCTCCACCCATGTTCCTGCACAGGACATGATCTTATTCTTCTTATGGCTGCATAGTATTCCATAGTGTACATGAACCACATTTTCTTTATCCAGTCCACTACTGATGGGCATGATTCTATGTCTTTGCTATTATGAATAGTGCTGCAATGAACATACCCATGCATGTGTCTTTATGATACAATGACTTATATTCCTTTGGGTACATATCCACTAATAGGATTGCTGGATCAAATGCTATTTCTGTCTTTAGGTCTTTGAGGAATTGCCACACTCTCTTCCCCAATGGTTGAAATTATACTCCCATCAAAGTGTATAAGTATTTCTCCACAACCTCACCAGCATGTTATTTTTTGACATTTTAATAATAGCCATTCTGACAGGTGTGAGATGGTATCTCATTGTGGTTTTGATTTGCATTTCTCTAATGATCAGCAATGTTGAGTTTTTTTCAAATGTTTGTTGGCCGCATGTATGTCTTCTTTTGAGAAGTGTCTGTTCATGTCCTTTGCCCACTTTTTATTGAGGTTGCTTGTTTTTATTTTGTACATTTGTTTAAGTTCCTCATAGATGCTAGATATTAGACCTTTGTCAGATGCATAGTTTGTGAACATTTTCTCCCATTCTGTAGATTGTCTGTTTACTCTGTTGAGAGTTTATTTTGCTGTGCAGAAGCTCTTTAGTTTAGCAAACATGTTTTCATATTTAGAAGAGATGTTACCAGGTCCTCGCTAACGTTAATACTCAAATAATAATGCCCCAGAATCCCACACTATTCAATTAGTAGGAAGTCTTTTAGCAGCATCCTTTCCTGAAGTATTTCTGGGGTCCTGGAAGAATGTCATATGTTCCCATATCCATCCTTGATTTCACTTGTCACAGTAATGCTCTATGTACTCTGAGATGTTGCTGTCTCTTAATACCCTTAATCAGTCTCCAACCTGCATTCTGTCTGTCCTGACTGCTGCACTTCAAGAATAAACACTTTAAATTTCCCAAATAAGAGCTAATGTCAGGCAATTAACAGGCAATGAAACTTGGTCAGACTTCTTGGGTTACCAGGAAATGCAACATAAAAAGGAAAAAAAAGATTAGAAATACTTAAAATGCTACTTTATATTCTATTCAGAAAAACAATCTAAAATTTCTTATGTGCCTACTTTTGAACTTTTAGGTTATTTCAGTTTTTCACTTTCAAAAAAACAATTATTATATATATTTTGATGTAAAATTTTTATACTTCTATTTTGTATGTCATCTCTGCCAGAACATAGTCTTAGCTCTTAAAATATATCAGAGTATTTTGTGGGAAAGAAATCCTATATGAAAAATTTCTAGATTCACTTCTTTTACGGTTAGTGATAGTTTGTGCTGTTTCCAATTAATTTAATTTAATAAATTATGTTTTCCTAGGAACTTGACCCTTCTATCCAAGTTTTCAAATTTTCTGCCATAATCTGTTTGTGGTATTATATTACCCATTTCATATCTGTAGTAATTATTTTAAATTTTTTTATTTTTGACAATGTATATGTATGTGCCTCTGTGTGCGTTTGCACTTTCTTATTGTGTTTTTTGTTTGTTTGTTTGGTCTTCCCAGAGTTTTGTTAATTTTACCATGAAAAAAATGTAGTTTTCTTTTTCTATATTACTGTTTGCTCCTAATATTTTTTTCCTTTTACTAATTTCAGTTATCTTTTTTATATTTAAAACTTCTTTATTTGAATGCTTAATTTTCAGCCCTCATCCTTTTCTAATAAAAACCAGGCTATGCATCTGTCCCTAAGAACTGCTTTAGCTGTGCCCTCATGTTTTTATTTCTAATGTTTTTAATATTTCTTATTAAATTTAAAATATTATTTAGTTCCAAATATTTTCTAATTTCCATGACAATTTGTGCTTTCTTTTTGCCCTAGTTTTTATTTAGAAATATTTTTCTCAATTTCTGAATTTGAAATTTTCTAGTCAGTTTTTACTATTTTAACTTAGTCACACAATAAAATATGCATTATAGTAGTGTATATCATATACGTGTTCATTATATATATTAAATATACAACCTATATTGTCTAATTATATATTACATCTCTATATATATTATATAAGTATTTGCAACTGGAATTTGATGTGTGACCTATTATGTGCTCAACTTTAAAAAAAGGATTCACATATGCTTGAAGAATATATAAATTCTACGATGGTTGGGTACAGTCATTTAAATATATTTCTAATAGTTCAAGTTTATTAATAATGTTATCCAATTCTTTGGGTTCTTTATTTGTTATTTTGTCTGCTTGTTTAGTAATTTACTGAAAAAAATTATGTTGATATCTTCTAATATGATAGTGAATTTGTATATTTTCTTCATTCTGCAGAAGATTTTTTCTCTTTTAAGGTTATATTCAGTGCATAAACTCTGAGATTGTTAAACAAAATTCTTTAATTTTTAAGTTCAAAACTTCATGACTATGCACTGACCTTCATTTCTTGCAATGCTTTTTAATTTCAAGTCTTATTAAAAATATTAACGTTTTCATTTTTATTTTCACTCGTATTGTCTGATATATTTTCTTCTGTTGTGTTTCTTTCCTGTGTGTATCTCCAGTTTAGAAATGTCCCCTGTACATAGCATACAGATGGATTTTTAAAATTTTGAGGTTAACAATATTTGTCTTTAATTAACCTTGTTTGGAATTCATCGGTTTTCTTGAATTTGTGGATTCATTATAAATTCTGATTGGACATATGTTGAATCTTTTCATCCTAATCTCATATCTCTTATCTCCATATCATATTTTTTATATCTGTTTCTCTCACCTCCATGTCTGGTATTTCTTCAGATCGACTAGTTCAAGAATCCTCTCTTTCGCTATATCTATCTTCTGTTTAATTCATAACCAGAGCTCTTAATTTTAGTTACATAATTTGTATTTTTATTTCTAAATTTTCTACTTTTTTTCTTTAAAAGCTATACTTAACCATTTGTTGTTGTTGTCGTTGACACAGTCTCATTCTGTCACAAGGCAGACTATTATGACTGCACAATAGTGGGGTAGTGTGATCATAGATCACGGCAGCCTCAACCTCTTGGGCCCAAGCAATTCATTCCCACCTCAGCCTCCTGAGTAGCTCTGACCACCATGCCTGGATAATTTTAAAAGAAATTTTTTGTAGAAATCAGGGTCTTCCTGTGTTGCCCAGGATGGTCTCAAACTCCTGAGCTCAAGAAATCCTCCCACCTCAGCTTCCCAAAATGCTAAGATTTACAGGCATGGGCTACTGGGCCCAGCCTGCTTGGTCATATTCATAGTGTATTAATTATACTTAACATATTGTATTAATTCTACAGCTCTAGTGGTTATATCTCTATTTGACTCTCCATCTAATTCATCACCTTTTCTTGTCCTAACTGTGGCCCCAGGAAGATGGACTATATCACCTAGCTTCTTAGATGTCTAGTTTCTGGTTGAATTTGGTCATGGTTACTTACCAGTAGGGATTCAAGAGTTGGGTTAGATATTGGAAAGAAATTTATTTCCTTTCAGTTTCCTTCCAGGCTTTGAATATATATATATTTCTTATGCCACTTCATGAGATATTTATTCTATTCCAGAATATTCTGGAATAGAATAAATATCTCATGAAGTGGCATAAGAAAGACTACTAAGAAAATAGCCTAACATCAGTTCAGGCCAGGTTTTGCTGCCAAACCAGTTTGTCACAAATTTAGAAAAAAATACTGGTTTCTCAACATGTTGAAGATTTTGGAATGATGGATAAGGGATTGTGAATCTGTACTATTATTATTATAATTCTACTCTAAAATCTTTGCAATTCTGACTCTCCTATCTGTTGTTTCTTTTGGCCCTAAGTCAAGAATCCTTATTTCATTGTGATTTTGTTATTTTTAATTGAGAAATCATCTTTCTCTCTTTTCTTTTACTTCTTATTTTTTAAACAATTTTATGCTTAGAGAAAAGTTGCACAAAATAATACAGATAATTCATGTAAAATTTTCATGTATTTTCCCATAAAGTTAACATCTTACATATCTATAGTGAAATTATCTAACCCAGAAAAGTAACAATGCACCAATACTATTAAATAATCTATAAATCTTATTTAAATTTTCCAATTTTCCCACTAATGTCTTTCTTTTTTCTGATCCAGAATCTAATTCAGGACCACAGACTGCATTCATTGTCATGTCATTTTATTCTCCCATCATCTGTAGAGGTTCCTCAGTTTTTCTCTGTCATAATATTGATGCTTTTGGAGAGTACTGATCTTTTTGAAGAGTGCTGGTTTTTTAGCACATCCTTCCATCTGAATTTGTTGGATGCTTTGTTATTTTTATCTAATGGTGATCTTCCATTTCTATGTTTCCTTCCACATTAATTAATTAGAACCCCAATGCAAATAAGAGCTAGCTTTACTTTCCTATTTATTTATTTATAGCATTGTGTACTCATGGATATTTATTTTATTCATAGGTTTTAATCTGTTTTTGTTATTTGTTTGGATGCACAAATTTGGCTCATTCTTTGTTACTATTCAAGTTGGTTACTCTTTCATATGTGTTACATTCTAACTAATTTTCTCCTCATCTGTCTTCTAGTTTAACTGTGTCTAATATCCTACTAGATTGTCCATTATTTAATATCTAGATTTTTATGTCTGAAACTTTGATTGCATTTTATAAGTGTTTTTCCCTTTACATTAATTTTTTTGTTTTGATTTATATTTTTTCTTTTATCTTTTTTCATTTAAAATGTACTTATTTCATAATCTTCTCTAGATTGTTTCCATTATTATAGAGTTAAAATCTTTCTGTTTGTGGGATTCACTGACTCTCTCAAAATGGGATTATTTCCTCATATATTTTATAGTATTTAGCAGTGAGCCCATCTTCAATGGGGAACTTTTCCCTTCTAGGAATGTTCTGAACCCTAAACTAATATAATATTATTTTTTTTTTTTACATTTCCATCTTCCAGTGCCAGAGAAATTAATAGGACTGGGACTAGATTCTCACTAATATTTTTTGGCTTGAGGTGTGAAGCACTATGACATTAACGTAAATTTTGGACCATAAGCCTGTGTACAGCACAGGTTTGGAGTTTTAATTTTTCAACAAGAGGTTTTATTCATCCATATCCTCAATTAGCAACAAATAAAGTTTTGGTAGTCAAAGTTTGTTTCTGGTTCTTTTTCACTGAAAGGATATCCCTCCAAGGACCCCACATTTTCTATAGATATATCAATTCTACACCTACCACCTCGCTTTATGTGAGATTAAAGTTCCAGTACTTACCTGTTAGCGCTTTTCTCCATGTTTGATGGCCCCCTTATCTAATATAATATCACAAAAAAACTATTTAGCATCTGTTTCCAAAAATGTAATTCTATTAATTCTAGTTTATGTTTCTAGTATCAACTGTTCTAGCTCAGTGTCTGTGTTAAGTTTTGTAGTATTTTGTGCACATTTCTCTGTGTTTATAAGGAAAAGAGTTCTTAGGTTAGCTCAAAATATATAATTGCTAGATGTAGAAATAAATATCTATGCATATATGTGTATGGGTTATATATATGTTTCATATATATATATATAGAAATATATATATGAAAGGTAGAGGTCAGCTATATGTTCATTGAGTTAGCAGAAATCATAATTTAAACCTGAAAAGCAAAAGCAGACAAAAATTGCATAAATAAATGCAGAATCTTATTAAACAAAGGAATAGGCAAGGTTAGGGGTTTGTGGGAAGAGTGGCCCTTAGGTTAAATTCAAAAGAAGCAGTGTTTTTATTGAATCAAAGAAACTGATCCCTTTACTGACTAGGAATGTTCTTGGAGCTTGCTGATTGGTGAGAGATTTAGCTCAAAGTTGTGTGAGCCACCAATACATACCACCATTATAGTGTTAGTATATTCTGCATTTGTCTATATATTTACCTTTATTTGTGAGTTTTATACTTTCATATGCTTTGGTGCTGCTCTTCAGAGTCCTTCCATTTCAACTTTAACAATTCCTACTAGCATCTTTTTCTTTTTTTTGTAAAGCAAATTTAGTAATAAACTCTTTCTGCTTTTGTTTGCCTAGGAAATCTGTATCTCTTCTTCATTTTTGAAGCATAGTTTTTATCAGGTGTGACATTGTTGGTTGGAACTTTTTTCTTTTGGTATTTTGAATGTATCATTCCACTTTTTTTTTTGGCCTGCAAGGTTTCTGCTAGAAAGTCTGCTGATAGTCTGATGGTGTTCCTTTGTATGTGGTAATTTGCTTTTCTTTTTTTTTGCTTTCGAAATTCTCTCTTGGTCTTTGACTTTGGAAAATGTAACTATAATGTATCTCGGTGTAGATTTCTTCTCCTATTTGGCAGCCCTTTGACTTCATGATTCTGGATGTTGATTTCTCTTCCAAGATTTGGGAAATTTCAGCCATTTGGAGAAGGTGCACATCTCTGAGACTTCCTCCAACAGGAGGAAGATAGAAGAGTGGAGAGTGCACAAAGGTTTCAGGGGCTCCTAAAATTTGTAACCAGGCTGATTGGTGGAGGTTTTAAGCCAGTCTGCAAAGACTGGGAATGGTGGCTGTTCTTCAATTGCTCAACACCAATGCAAATTTACAAGAAACATGAAGAATTTGGAATATATGATAAAACTAAAGTAACAAAATCACTCTCTAGTAACCAATCGTAAAGAAATTGATATGTATGAACTGCTTGACAATTAAAAATTATTGTCTTAAAGCTCAGTGAGCTGTAAGAGAACACAGGAAGACAACTAAAGCAATTGGATAAATAATACGTAAACAGTATGAGAATATCAACAGAGCTAGAAACCATTAAAAAGATAAAATAGAAAATCTCTGGCTAAAGAATATAGTAACTAAACTAAAAAGTTTAATAGAAAGCTTCAACAGCAGGCCTGAACAAGCAGAAGAAAGATTCAGCGAACTCAAAGTCAGGTGTTTTAAAATTATCCAGTCAGAGGATGAAAAGAAAAAAGGAATGAAAAAAGAAAGTAAAGAAACATTAAGAGACATATGAAACATTATTAAATGAACCAATATATGCGTATCTCAGAAAGAGAAGAGAGAGAGAAGGGGAAGGAAAGCTTATTTAAAGATTTCTTAAAATTTTACTGCAGTTATTTTGTTTCTTTAGTTATGTCATATATTCCTGATTCTTCATGAGTCTTGTAATTTTTCATGGTATATGAGCAATTGAAGAAGCAGCCACCTTTCCCAGTTTTTACAGACAGGCTTTGGTGAGGAAAGACCTTCACCAATCAACCTAGCTAAAGATTCTAGGGGTCTCTGACACCTCTGTGCACTATATTTTTCTAACCTCTCTCCTGGGAAAGAATGAGGATGTACACCTTCTCTCATTCTCATAGGAGTGAGTGTGCCACAGTTAGATGTCCATGCCTTCTCCCTAGGGCAGTGCATCAAAAGTCTGTGATGTTGGATGCATGCTTCACTCCTTCCCTTCCTCCAGGGAGCAGAAGTCTGAGCATTGCGCAACTTTTCCCACTCTTGTAAAGCAGTCTGGGTACAGGAAAATTTACTCTCCTTTTCTTTGTTTTTAACTGCCTCCAGGCTTCTGAACTCTACTGGTTCCATTAGTATTTTGTGTGAGGTAAGATAGAAACCAGTCCCTATGGCAGTGCACTGAAAAACCTGAGACATTGGATACATACTCCACTATATTCTCTGAGGAAGAAATCATACAGGTTGGAGGCAATATTTCTTGGTCCTGAGATGGGCTGGCATGGGGGAGGAGGTAATGTGGGCAAGGTAAAATTGTTCTTCTGACCTGTTTAAATGCAACTGTTCTCAGTTTGTCATTATCTGGGAGTACTGCTTCATCTGAGCTGGATTCTGAACCTCTCATAAAGGTTTTCTGGTCCATACATTGTTGTTAAATCAGTGTTTCTCTCAGGAAACAAAGCCTGGGACTTTCTATTACATGATCTTGCTATCACCTCCTCTCACACTCTTCTTGGTGGAACATTTTATTTCCTTGTAAATGCAGTCTTTATCAAGTCAATTTTTGCTTGAGATCAATAGTTTTTCAAGACAAAGTTTAGCTCATGCACATAGATCTACTGAGTTGCTTTACTTTTGTACATATCACACATGAACGAAAATCACAATGTTAAGCAGTGTTTCATCTCTCCCCAAATGTGAAACGTGCAGTTTTATCATTTTAATTTTTTCCATTTAAATACTGGTTAAGTGTGATGTTGATGTTACTGTATAAATTAAATATAAATTGCCTCCAAAATAATGTAATTTTAAGCAATTTTTTTGAATATGAGAAGTTTTCATTAACTAATTTAAATTAGTGATTCTCAAATTTGAAAACTCATGGACCCTGAGAATATACTTGCATTTTCCTGAAGAATATACACCCTCCAGTTTGAGAAACAACTGTTTTAAATGTTGATTTTCATTAAAAGCTTCTTATTAAAATATTTATAAAATTTTATACAGCTAGACTTAGCTGAATTTTCTTATTTTTTGCAGCTTATGACAGCTATTGTTAGAGATAATGATTACGGTAAACTTGTGGGAGTAGTTCTATTTCCTTTTTCTTTTCAGGAAAACTGCCAGTATCAGGAATCACTGGCTGCCTCAAAAGTGCAGCTGTGGTTGTCTTCTCAGATTACTAGGAAATTAAAGCAGTGTTTGTAGCAAACTTGAAAATTATTATTCAGTAATGACTTGTTACTAAGAAACACAGTTAATGAATAAAGACATTTAAAGGAAAAGATTGAGTAAAAATAAGAGAAAAAGCTAGTTGTTAAATTAAGCAATAGATCCTATACCCAAAAAAAAGAAGGAAAAGGAAAATGCTATACTTCAAGTTCCTCCTCCAACTTTGGATTTTTTTCCACTCGTTTAAATTTAACCTCTTTGTAGATGATTATTTACTCTACTCTAATTAAATGAGATAATGCATAAAAAAATTAATACAAGTTTGCAAGTAATAGTAAATTTTGTAACATTGCTTCTGACAATCTCCTTAATAATGAATGTTTTTATCATTTTAATTTAATTAAAATGATATTATTTTAATTAGATGAATTAGATATTTAAATGTGCTATCTGTTTCTGATCACTATTCAATATTGTACACCCAGTAGCTAGAGCAGCATTGTCCAATAGAAGGAGATCACAAGCTGTAAACGAGGTCACATGTAAATATTCTAAATGCCATGTCTTTGAAAAAAAAAATGAAATTAATTTCAAAAAATATTTTTTCAATTTTTTTTTAATTGGCAGATAAAATTCTATGTATTTGAAGCATATATACATTTTGGAATAGTATTACATTGTGTTATCCAGACCTAGATTTCATTGTGTGATAGCTATTAAAAGTTTGGATGATATTTACTGTTTTTGTATTCTCTTTATATATAGACAATTAACCACTCTAAAAACCCCATTTCAATTCTAATAGAGATTTTAAATGTATTGTGATGATTCTATGATTTATGTTACTAAATGCTCTGAAATAAATACAAAATGTGACTATCTTTAATACTCTGAGATTATTAATCATTAAAGTGTCATTCATTTTATGCTACTTTTAATAGCTAATTTAACTATTTAAAGAAGCTACTTTAAAAATAATAAGATATTTCTTTCCATATTACATGCTGAGTATTCTCAGTCTTCATCCCCAACCAAATTCTCCCAGAATTTGGGTTGATTAAAATTTAGTATTGATCTCCTTCCCACTTTCAATACTTCCAAGGCAAAAGTTTTCCCCATTATGTCAATACTGACTTATTTTTTCACAAACCAAATTTTCTCAGCTCTATTGATCAACTTAAGACCATTGAAAAATCAGGGCAGATTTTGGAAAGCAAATAAGAATACAGTTTATTACTGGTAAATTGTCAGTTATGATCAGCCTTCATATTTTTTAAGGTGAAATAGAAAATTTTATTTGCTGAATTGCAAAAATGGCTTTTTTTTGACATGGAGCCTTGCTCTGTCGCCAGGCTGGAGTGCAGTGGCGCAATCTCGACTCACTGCAACCTCAGCTTCCTGTATTCATGTGATTCTCCTGACTTAGCCTACTGAGTAGCTGGGACTACAGGCACACGCCACCATGCCCAGCTAATTTTTGTATTTTTAGTAGAGATGTTTTCACCATGTTGGCCAGAATGGTCTAGATCTCTTGACCTCGTGATCTGCCTGCCTCAGCCTCCCAAAGTGCTGGGATTATAGGCATGAGCCACTGTGCCTGGCCAAAAGTGTTTTTTAAAAAATAAATCATGCATATGGTAGATGTTCAAAACATATTAATTATTCTGGGACTGCCAAAATAAATTTAAAAAAAACTTTTCTGGACAAATTTTGACACCCAAAATTTGGTTGTATGTTGCTCTATTAAATATTAATTTTATGGATTAATTCACTATATTCTTATATACAAATTATTTAAAATATGTAGTTATTTATATTTATGTATGTATACACAATTTATATTTACATATATGTACACAATTATTTTGTATTTTTTCTTATCTAAATATATTAGTATAATATTCAATAAGTAGATAACAGAATTTGGGGAGTTTTCCAAGACTATGACCCAAACTCAAAAATTCTAAATTCCTAATTTATTTAAGGCTGTTTTTAAGCTTATGATGCCTTTTTCTGTTTCTGAATTAAAACCTTAATACAAACTTATATAAAGGGGATAATCTTTAATCTAAGAGAATTTTAATAAATCTGTAATTACTTTGATAAAAATCTGAAAATAATAGTAGCATCATAATGATTTAGCATGTTATGATGTTATTTAATTGAAAACTGTGTGAGAGTTGCATAGAAAAGAAATGCAGACCTTATCTAAGAAAGACTCCTTCAAATGTACTGTAAATGAAAAAAAAAAAAAGAAAAACTATAGAAAAATATTTCTCTTGGATTTAAAAGCATTAAATGTCTTGCAAAAATGCTTGTCAGCAAATGATATTTTTTATGGATGGAGGAATGAACTGAGAGGATATCTTCTGTTTTAACATTAAATGTTTAGATAAATAAATAAATTATGGTAAAGAGATTCATAATGGGTCATATCATGATTTCTTGAATTGCCTCAGTATGTGAATTATATTAATGAAAAATGGTTTAGTATTAACTATACAAAAATGGTAATATTTATGATGTTATCCTACAGGACTGGATATCCAAATTTGATTAAGTTAGAAAACAACTGTGGTGCCATTGAAACTAAGCTAAGACTGAGCCAAAGTGTTGAGCCAGCAGATGTCAGAGATTTGAGCTCCACCATCATAGACAGCACATTAGTATATTAGAGTGGAAAATGAAACCGCACGATTAATGCTTGCCTGATGGTTGATTGATGAAACTGGAAAATTCAAAATAATGAAGTAAAATAAAGGAGTAGGGGCGAGGGAGACAAAAAAGAAACAGTAGGAGAAATTGAGAGTGTGTGTGAGAGGGATTCAGCGAGTTGACAAAAATGATTTTCCTATATTAAAATTTCTGTCAGACTTTAGATATTATGAAAATGAGACAAAACTATTGGGTTTATCTATATAAAATTGCTGATAATTTAGTAGTTTTGACCATCAAATGTGACATTTTCATGTGCTTCCACATAATATAAAACCCTAACTCAAGGTCTAACTTTCAATGAGGATTTTACATAAGGCATTTCCTAACCTTTTCTCATATTAGGCAGTGTACAATAACTTTTGCCCCTCTTGTATTAGCATTCTAGAATTCTGTAGAGAGTTTGTGTGATATGGTTTGGCTGTATCCCCACCCAAATCTCATCTTGAATTGTAGCTTCCATAATTTTTTCATATAGTGGGAGGAACCCAGTGGGAGATAATTGAATCATAGGTGTGGTTTCTCCCATAATGTTCTTGTGGTGATGAATAAGTCTCACAAGATATGATGGTTTTATAAGGGGAAACCCCTTTCTCTTGGTTTTCATTCTGTATTGCCTGCTGCCATGTAAGAAGTGCCTTTCACCTTCCACCATGATTTTGAGGTCTCCCCAGCCACATTGAACTATGAGTCCATTAAACCTCTCCTTCTTTATAAATCACCCATCTTGGGTATGTCTTTATCAGCAGTGTGAAAACAGACTAATACAGTAAATTGGTACCTGTAGGGTAGGGTGCTGATGAAAAGATACCCCAAAACATGGACATGACTTTGGAACTGGGTAACAGGCAGAGGTTGGAACATTTTGGAGGGCTCAGAAGAAGACAGGAAAATGTGGGAAAGTTTGGAACTCCCTAGAGACTTGTTGAATGGCTTTGACAAAAATGCTGATAATGATATGGACAATGAAATCCATGGTGAGGTCTCAGAAATGAGGAACTTGTTGAAAACTGGTATAAGACTCTTGCTGTTTTAGCAAAGAGACTTGTGGCATTTTGCCAGTGCCCTAAATATTTGTGAAACTGTGAACTTGAGGGAAATGATTTAGGGTATCTGGCAGAAAAAAATTCTAAGCACCACAGCATTCAATAAGTGACTTAGTTGCTATTAAAAACATTCAGTTTTATAAAGGAAACAGAGCATGACAGTTCAGAAAATTTGCAGGCTGTCAATGCAATGAAAAAAAAAAAAAACATTTCTGAGGAGAAATTCAAGTTGGTTGCAGAAATTTGAATAAGTAACAAGGAGCCAAACATTAATCACCAAGACAATAAGGAAAATGTCTTCAGGGCATGTCAGAGACCTTTGCAGGAGCCCATCCCATCACAGGCCCAGAGGCTTAGGAAGAAAAAATGGTTTCAAGGGCCAGGCACAAGGGCCCTTCTGCTCTGCACTGCCTAGGGACTTGGTACTCAGTGTACCAGCCACTCCAGCCATGACTAAAAGGAACGAAGGTATAGCTCAAGCCATTGCTTCAGAGGGTGCAAGCCCCAAGCCTTGGCAGCTGCCAGGTGGTGTTGAGCCTGCGGATGCACAGAAGTCAAGAATTGAAGTAGGGGGAGCTTCCGCCTAGATTTCATAGGATGTATAGAAATGCCTGAATGTCCAGGCAGAAGTTTGCTGGAGGGGCAGAGCCCTCATGGAGAACCTCTGCTAGGGCAGTGCAGAAGGGACATGTAGAATTGAAGCCCCCAGTGGAACAGAACAGCGGCCGTGGAAGTAACGCCACACATCTACAACCATCTGATCTTTGACAGCCCTAACAAAAACAAGCAATGGGGAAAGGATACCCTGTTCAATAAATGGTGTTGGGAAAACTGGCTAGCCATGTGCAGAAAGCTGAAACTGGACCCTTTCCTTACACATTATACAAAAATTAACACCAGACGGATTAAAGATTTAAATATAAGACCTAGCACCATAAAAACCCAAGAAGAAAACCTTGGCAATACCATTCAGGACATAGGTATAGGCAAGGACCTCATGACTAAAACATCAAAAGCAATGGCAACAAAAAACAAAATAGACAAATGGGATCTAATTAAACTTAGGAGCTTCTGCACAGCAAAAGAAACAGTCATTAGAGTGAACCGGCAACCAACAGAATGGGAAAAATTTTTTTGCAATCAACCCATCTGACAAAGGGCGAATATCCAGAATCTACAATGAACTAAAACAAATTTACAAGAAAAAAATTAACAACCCCATCAAAAAGTGGGCAAAAGATATGAACAAGCACTTTTCAAAAGAAGACATTTATGCTCCCAACAAACATGAAAAAATGCTCATCATCACTGGTCATTAGAGAAATGCAAATCAAAACCACGTTGAGATACCATCTCATGCCAGTTAGAATGGTGATCATTAAAAAATCTGGAGACAACAGATGCTGGAGAGGATGTGGAGAAATAAGAACACTTTTACACTGTTGGTGGGAGTGTAAGTTAGTTCAACCATTGTGGAAGACAGTGTGGTGATTCCTCAAGGATCTAGAAATAGAAATACTATTTGACCCAGCAATCTCATTACTGAGTATATACCCAAAGAATTATAAATCATTCTGTTATAAAGACACATGCACATGTATGTTCATTGTGGCACTGTTTACAATAGCAAAGACTTGGTACTAACCCAAATGCCCATCAAAGACAGACTGGATAAAGAAACTGTGGCACATATACACCATGGAATACTATGCAGCCATAAAAAAGGATGAGTTCATGTCCTTTGCAGGGACATGGATGAATCTGGAAACCATTATTCTCAGCAAACTGACACAAGAACAGAAAACAAAACACCACATGTTCTCACTCATAGGCAGCTGTTTAACAATGAGAACACATGGACACAGGGAGGGGAACATCACACAATGGGGTCTGTTGGGGGATGGGGGCTAGGAAAGGGACAGCAGGGGGTGGGGAGATTAGGCATTGGGAGAAATACCTAATGTAGGGGACGGGGGGGATGGAGGCAGCAAACCACCATGGCAAGTGTATACCTACATAACAGTCCTGCAAGATCTGCACATGTACCCCAGAAATTAAAGTATATATATAAAAAAGAATTGAAGCCCCCACACAGAGACCCCACTGAGGCACTGCCTAATGGAGCTGTGAGAAGAGGGCCACCATCCTCCAGACCCAGAATGTTAGATCCACTGATAGCTTGCACCATGCGCTTGGAAAAGCCACAGACACCTAATGCCAACCTGTGAAAGCAGCTGAGAGATAGGCTGTACCCTGCAAAGCCACAGGACTGGAGCTTCCCAAGACCATGTGAACCCACCCCTTGCATCATCCTGGCCTGGATGTGAGACATGGAGTCAAAGGAGATCAATTTGGAACTTTAAGATTTGACTGCCCTGCTGGATTTTGGACTTGCATGGGCCCTATAGCCCCTTTGTTTTTGCCCATTTCTCCAATTTGGATTGGGTGTATGTAATGTACCCCCATTGTATCTAGGACATAATTAACTTGCTTTTGATTTTACAGGCTCATAGGCTGAAGGGACTTGCCTTGTCTCAGATGAGACTTTGAACTGTGGACTTTTGATTTAATGTTGAAATGAATTAAGAAGTTCCCATTTTGCGGGGACTGTTGGAAAGGCATGACTGCTTTTGAAATATGAAGACATGAGATTTTGGAGGGGCTAGGAGTGGAATGATGTGGTTTGGCTGTGCCCCATGCAAATCTCATCTTGAATTGTAGCTCCCATAATTTCCATGTGTGTGGGAGGGACCCAGTTGGAGATATTTGAATCATGGGATTGGTTTCTCCCATATTCTTCTCAGCATAGTGAATAAGTCTTATCAGAGCTTATGGTTTTATAAGGAAAAACTCCTTTTGTTTGGTTCTCATTCTGTCTTGCCTGCTGCCATATAAGAAGTGCCTTTCACCTTCCACCATGATTGTGAGGCCTCCCCAGACCTGTGGAACTATGAGTCCATTAAATGCTCCCCACCTCTTTTTTAAATAAATTACCCAGTCTTGTGCATGTCTTTATCAGCAGCATGAAAACAGACTAATACACTGGGGCTCTAAAGTGCTATTGTAAAAGGAGTAGAAAAAGAACTTTCCACAGACAACAATAGAAAAGTGAAAAAAGTCCAGCATTCAACAAATATTTATTGAACCTTTGCAAATGGCAGAGGAAAACAGAACAGACAACCTCAGAGTGTCTCTGAAACTTCAGGTTTATTGTTAAACATTATATGACTATTCCAGTCCAATCTATCATATGTCCCCCATTTGTTTTTGTTGTTCTTCTGCTTCAATGTCTTAGAGAAAAATTATTTCCCAATACATCATCAACCTAAGTGTCCACCAATGGATGAATGGATAAAGAAAATGTGGGGGTGTGTGTGTATGTTTTGTGTGTGTGTGTGTGTGTGTGTGTATTCCTTTTTATGGCCATTATATATATAATGGAATTCTTTAGGCCATCAAAAGGAATAAAATCATGTTGTTTGTATCAACATGGATGAAACTGAAGATCATTCTCTTAAGTGAAGTAAACCAGGCACAAAAGACAAATATCACATGCTCTCACTTATATGCGGCTCCTAAAAATTCTGATCACATGGAAGTAAAGGTGGAAAGATAGAGAACAGAGACTGGGAAGGTTGAGTAGAGGGAGAGGAAGGACAAAGAGGAGTGAATTAAAAAGTACAAATTTACATATAAATACAAAATCAATTCAGTGTTTGATAGTAGAGTAGGGTGACTGTAGTTAACCAAAAATGTATTGTTCTCAAGTGAACACCTAAAATACCCTGACTTGCTCACTATAGATTATATACATGTAACAAAATTTCATGTGTATCCCATAAATTTCTACTAATAAAAAATTAAAAATTACATACCAAGTGACATTTAAAAAATAAAATTCCTTCTTTCTTTCAAACAGTTAAAAAATGTTTCCCATGAAGGTACATTAGTATATCCTTATGATTTCTAGCACCTCTAGATTATCAGTTGTGTATCTGCATGGCCAAATTCTCAATCAACTCTGGAAACTATAAGAGATGAAACTTAATCTGAACTATTAAAAATGGACATACTTGAGTACAAAAGATAGAAAAGACATTCCAAATAAGGAAGAAAATCATTAGGAACCTATGTATCACATAGAAGAAAGCTAATCGAAAAAGATGAGAAGAAGAATGAATAATGGTAGTATGGTGATAAAAATGCTAATTAATATATAAACATAAATAACTTTGTCTGCTTTAAAATTACCCAGAACTTTCCTTGATGCCAAGATTATACCTTTGTGCACATGCATATATTTTATATGTAAGCTTCTACTAAAATGGGTCTTGAAAAGACATGCTTGTTCTTATATGGATTGTATAAGATGTAGAATAGGTGCCATCTCTACTTTGATGGCCATAGCTCAGGTTTCAATGTTATTAAAGGTGAAATTATGATAAAAATGTAAGAAATTTGAAATACAGCTTTCTTCTCAAAAGCATGGTTTTCATTAGATATATTTTTGTTTGTTTATTTTGGAATATTTTCTTGATCTGTAGCGTATTATTAAGACTCCTCTGTTTATCAATCATTTTAGATTTGCTGATGTAGAATAGTGATTTTAGTATAGTCTTTAAAATTCTAGTGTATATTTATTTTACTTTAATCCATTTAGAGTACCATTTATGTTTAGCCCCTTGAATTCCCAAGACATCTTTTATTCGTATCTTATTTAGTTAGCATTTTATAAGTTTTTCTATGCCATTTATTTGCATTGTGTGGAATAGCCATCGAAATCCTTGTCAGACCTAGCATATAGGACACAGAGGAAAGGAAAATAAGAGAGAGAGAAATTGCATCAAGAAAGCAGGGGAAGCTAAAGGAAAAGTAAGAGCAAAAGGAGAAGTGGAAAAGAGATTTAATAATGAGATAAGGCATGGCAATGGGGTTTGGAATCAACTCTCTATGCTCACTATAGTCAATGGGTCCTTCTGAGGGAGGACTACGTTGGAATTTAGGCAATAAAATATATGTCTGACTATAATCTAATAATCTTTACCCTCTCCCTCAATGTGTGCACTTAGCTCCCTCTGTTGGACTGGTGTTGTTTACATGCAAGTGATTTGTTCTTTGAAGAGACAGCCAAACAAAATTTCCTTCTGATATTTTACATTCAAATACAGAGGAAAATGATCTCTTCTTGGCGTTTTTACGTTAGTATAAATGTTTTAAGTGGTGATAACAACTGAGACGAATTGTTTGCACAACTCAAGACTTTTCCTCCAGGTCTTTGTTGTAGTAGAGAAATTTAAGTATTTTGTATCTTTACCAAACTGACTTTCTCACATCAAGTACTCAAAATTGCAACCACATTAAGGGAGAAGTTTGAAAACGTTGCTCTTATAAGGCAATCACAATAGTTTTCAGTAACCACTAGACTTCTTGTGATTATGATTTTAATATAGTAACAAAGTCCTCCTTCCCAAATAGGTGAAAGATATACATTTTTCTAATAGTTTAATCATGTTTGGAGATAAAAGGAACTCTAGAATTTTGGGAGATTTTGGAGTAGCCATAATTAATGATGTAGGATATGTTAGTCTATGAATGCTTCCTAATATGCAATATGTGAGGCTGAAGGTTCTATGCCTTGCTTATTTTTTTATGGAATCTCTCTCAATAAATTATTCTTCAATTTACTGATTTTAGAAACAAATTTGACTTCTAATTATTCCAATCATCCATTGACTCATTCAGTTAGCTTCTCAACGAATGCTTAATAATGTCACAGGTTCTGTGCACAGAGAAGTACCCTTAATTAATACAACCGTTAATTAAAGTAGACATTTTTCCATTCTCACAAGATTTACAGCTTTTGCCTACTTTGCTTCTGTCACACAACACGTTTAATTTTCTAAACTGGTGCATGGGTTAGAGACATTCTGGAGATTAGAACTATCCCAGTCATAAGATTTCTAGGTTCTCCCTAAATTTAATGAATATTGGACTTTCATGTATTATTTAGAACGTAATAAATTGATTGATGATCCCTATGATTTCTTTCAAGATTCCAGTGTTTATCTTATTGAGAATGACAATGGCCCATCATATATTGACTTTTCCACAACCTTCACAAAAAGACTACCTTGTTTCAAATTTATATCCCTGGGAATTTCCAAGAACCATGGTGTGTGTCTATATGTATGTGTGTCTGTGTGTAGGAAGAAGGCAGGTGGTAAGGAGATGAGAGAGAGAGGTAGAACTGATTAAGAGCAATGCATTGAATTTTTTATAAAATTTTGATTCCATTTTCCTTATTTATTCTACAACATACTATAGGATATTAAAAATTGAAGATCTGTGTGACACTCAGTACCTTTATGTAACTCAGGTATCACATAACTAAAAACGGACCTCTCAAAATACATTTAGTCAATGGGATTTATTGTAAAAAAAAAAATCAGGAAACATCATGTAATCCAAATGGAAGAAAATTGAGCTAGGCCTATACAGTTTCTGTAATGAGGGATTGTTATGTTGTTCAAGAACTGAGGATGCTCATATCTTGATCACTGTTCTTCTGAGGTCACATGAGTCTTCATTTTTATGGGTCTATAACCTTCTGTGCCTAGCACCCATTAATAACTTAATGTGATTTCTGTGTGCTATTTCCATAAAGTAGTGGAAAGAATATGGTTATGTCAGCTTATGTCATGTACACCCCACAAATTAATTCAGATAACTGGGCATTGAGATGACCAGAGATATTTCAATATCCATTTAGTGAAGGTTTATATCAGATTCTCCAACAAGGGATGTGTAAAAGACATCAGTGCCAGATTTAAATATTTATCTTTCAACATGAAAAGAACTCTTTTAAAACAAGAGACAAAACAGTCTAATTTACCACTGAAAGATAAATTGAAAATCAAGACTTTCTTTCAATGATATTCATTGTAAATTCATTTGAGTTAATGCCAGAAAACATTCTAATTTAATGGAATTAACCTGCTAGTTTGTTTTCTTTTCCACAGTGCTCTGAGATTTCTAAAATATGGTAGTTGTTGACAATAGTGTTCTTACATATCATATAGATGGCCCATCCAATTTCCTATTACTTAAATTCTGCTATCATTTCCACTCCTAGCTAAATGAAATTATAACAATAGAAGATTATGCTATGACAAAGATAGTGTACAAGTTTAGAAATACATTTTGAGTCCTCTTGACACCATTTGTATGCACAAAAGCAGTTGCTAAAAGATTTGGACCATTTTATAGTCTGTATTAGGTTTCATAACTTGCTTGTACACAAATATTCATTCAGTTGCAGACACAGAATTTACAGCCAACAATAACTTGAAGTTTATTAAAAGCAGGTCACCTTCTTAATGGTGAAATGTTTGTGCTAAAAGTAGGAATAGTTCTCTTTTCTAAATTTGTTAAGGCTCAAAAAAGTATAGAAATGGTCATTGAAAAGGATAATTTATAGCACTCAAAATATTTGTGAAACCAAATATTGACATTTTTTTTTCCTAAACAAGCAAGGATACTGATCAGTTAACAGCATTCATATAAAAAAACTGTTAAGGTTGAAACGAACAGGAGCTAATTATCTTGTGTTATTTACAATCAAGTTCTGCCTTAGAGACAATGGTAAATTATTAATAATGTCCATTAATCACTAAGCATATTAAAATATTTCCATTCTCTACATTTTTATTTACTGATTATTTCTAAATTCATTTTAAATTTATTACTCAACTTAATCTCTAACATTTCTCATTGACTATGTAGTCAGCTGTCCTAATGTTCCACTTTCCAAAACAGCATGCACATGGAAGAATGAACTAATAGTCATTGTGCACTTGTTAAAATAAACCAGATGATTTGCATAAGTAAGCACATTTAATACTTAAAACACTACAGTAAAGATATTATATTATTTACAGAAGAGAAAAATAGAACATCAGAGGAATTCAAAAAACTGTCCAGAATGAGGTAAGATAGCCATAAATAACAAAACTGGGTGCTGCTCAGTCTGTATATCTATAAAGTAAGTGATTTTTAAAAAAGACACTTCCTATATGCTATGTCAATCATTTCCTATTTCTTATAATATCAAGTTAAATCTGCTCAGTCTGGCATTCATGATGATTCATTATCTGGTGTTTCCTTACTTAATCAAACTTCTTTTCACTACTGTCCAACACAAAGCCTATTTTTCAGTCATCAATCTACTTCCACCTCCAGACCTTTATTTTATCCACTCTGGAGTCAGAAGACCCAAACCTTCTTTCATATACCTCCAAACATAAATTCTCCATGACAACCTCTCCCTTCATTATAAATAAAACTCCCTGCTCCTTTTTGTTTTTACCTTATTTTCTGACTGCTGTTTTCCATGCCCTCTTGTATTGTGGTCTAACAATCACCCCTGCAGGTTGATCTGCCTGCTCTCCTTTCTCCTATAGCATCCTTTATAGCATTGATGGGGTGCCTCTATCTCTCACCACCTGGTCTGAAATGGGCTCTTTCTCTTCTAGATCCCATATGCTACATAATTACTTACCATATGGCCGCACTGTGAGTACAATGCAGAGTGCAGGAGTGTATGTAGAACTGACTTAGCACCTACTCTTATGAATGTTTTAATTCTTTGAAGAAATGAAATATGCAAGTTTTTTATATATATGAAATAGAGATAACGTCCCTCATGAAGGTAGACTTTTGTCTAAATGTGAAAATATAAAGAAGAACTTTTTTGTTTTCCTTGTTTTACACACACACACACACACACACACACACACACACACCAATGGAACTTTATATGGTAATGGATTATAGAAAGGAAAGAGGAAAGAGAGGAAAGATCTTTTATCTGGCAGAGTACACATTTTTCAAGAATTTTCCTTCTTTTCACCAGTTCTGGTGGTATTATATGTTATGTTGCTATATGTGTCTGACATTAATTTAAGGTTCTGAAAATGAGTATTTAATTAAACTACATCAAGTTTAGAGAAAATCTTGCCCAGTAACTTGAGGAAACTAAAGATTTTTAACCCTCATGTTCATAATAAGGATCCTACAAAAAATCAGGGCCTGGGATCTCATGATTTTACTGCCAAATTTAAGAATCATCAAATACCCTGTGGTTTCAGACATGTTTTTTTTCCCCCAGTGAGTTACTACTTACATGGGGCAGTGTAACTCATGTTTTCCTATATTTAGCTGCATTCCAGAGAATTTCATAAGCTCACTTCCCACCCTCAGAGTGATGGCATGAAGCAAGAGGGGGATTTTTGATGACTATACTAATATTTTGCATCTTGGAATGTAGATTAGGGATATTTTCATAGAGAGGTAAAAAGGGATTGAGAATGGTGGGAATGAAAGTGATTTCTTCTGGGAACCCTCACTATCGCTGATCAAGTTCTCATGGTGAATTAGTGATTTGTGCAATGGAAGACACAGAGGTTTCTACACTTGCATGCTTTTCTATGTCTACCTTTTACTTTATCTGAACCTATATGCATCATATTGCATTGTACCTTCCTGTTCATAAGGGGCTGCTTTTCCAATCTGCCGGTAAGAATTGGGCTATGAATGAAGATTAAAGTCACTACAAGAAAGAAGGGGAAAGGAACAAATTGCTATGTTTTTTTTATAATCAATATCTTTTTCCTCACAATTAGGTCAGATGATATTAATTAGCTACTTGACCCAAAGATTCTTAAACTCAGAGTTCAACAACCTTTTAAAAAGAGCTAGTTTTCCTTGCTTCTGATCGCCAGTATTCTGAGGATGTGCATGAGCATGTTTCATCTTCAGGAGCAATTTGTGAGATAGAGGCAGTGGAGCTCACCAGACTCAAACGAAGGTGCTTACCTGCTAAAAATAGCCACAGCATCTCTGTCTTCCGTGAGGAACCATTTTCCTAGTTATACACATCTGATCTTTCTTTTCTTAGGTTTTAGCTACTGTACACCTGTGTATAAGTCAAAATTGACTCCTACTTCTACACATATATGAATATAAATATAAAATATTGGTTCTAAATCCAATATTTTATATTCTTCCATTAATATGCACTTACATTCCTGTATCATTTAGATATAGGGGATTTGTGTGTATTCTGTCATTTATCTTTTTCAATGGAATGTTTTATAGAACCCAAGGCACTTTAATTTGTCTAATTTCTATTTTTCCCAAATAATCATTTTTTAACTGAATTTAAAAGTCTGTGGAGTGAGACTGTATCTTATACTTCTTTAAACTGCCCTTCCCTAAATTAATACATTTTAAATTTGGTTTTATTTGTTTAGTTTTGTTTTTACATCAGAGGAAATCCATGCATTTTTATTGAATGAATGGAAGAATTAATTGATGAACTAATTCTGAGTTGGAATGTTCAAGTAATAAACAACATAAGATGCCTTTTTCTTTGCCCTGTGAAAAGCTCTGGTTATAATCTGATAACAATAAATTTTCTCTTATATGACTCGTATTTCATGGGTAACTAATGAACTTAGGCACATAATAAGCATTTTGGATAACACACAAGAGTGTATTAGATTCAGTCCTTGTCTTCCATGAGCTTTCAGTCTAGTTGTGAGTTCTTGGAAAATATTTAATTTTGACACTAGAGAAAGCTTATGCTACAAATTTCTGCTAGTACCAATTAAAGATATTTTCCCTCAGGTTTCCTCAAGCCAAAGTGTACAAGGTTTGCAAATTACTTGACTACAGAAATGAGATTGAGAGTAAACATTGCAAAGAAATCTCAAAATTACCAACTGAAGCATTTTTAAAAATCAAACATCTCTCCCTAGTGGCCCTAGGAGATACATCAGAAGTCAAAGAATAGAAAGCAGCATTCTTTACCTGACTCCATGTATTTACTTGTCGGAACTGCTTAACCTCAGCTTTCTTGACAGCAAATGTGCTTGGACTGAAAAGGGAGAAATTATGTCAAAGATCTTCCTAAAGGCCAGGAAGTATTTGCTTTTCGCATGCAGAAGTCTTAGTATATCTGTGGCTAAAAGTGATGCTGAAGAGATGCAGATTTGTAATTTCTCATTTTACAAAATATGACTTTGTTTCCAGTGCTAACCAGCAAGAAAGAACTGACAGTATCAGATGCCTAGAACTTCCTGGATCAGTGAGGTGGGACTTCCAGCTTTTCTGTTAGGCAAAGGTCTGTTAAAGTTGAGCCACAGAAGCCCACCAAAGCCGAGAAACATTAACATTGCCATACCAGCTTTATCCCTGCTATAGAAAACATATAAAGTATTTTTCATACAGTTCCTAACTTGTGGTAAGGAATTAAGCCCAAAATATCTTAGGAAGTCTTGCATTTTGATTTGCTAAACATTACTTTCTTGTCTTCCTTCCATAGATTTGTGTCATGATTTTATTTTAAAACTTCATAGCTTTGTCTCTACTCACACATTTCCAGAAATGGTTAGATGTCTACAATATGTTCACAGTCCTTTCTCTAATCTGGGGACTGCAGCGTCCTAAGGCAGAAGAAAGTAGTGTGAACATCAAACCAAGCAATAACTGGTCATCTGAACAAGCCTTGCTGCTGGGGCCTAGTAAAGATAAATACTCATCTATCCAGTGCCTTCATTTCTGTAATGTCTCCCTGTCCAATTTAATAAATGCTTTCTTGCTGGTTTCTTGGCATCTCTTTGAATAAGGAATGTAAACTGAAAAGGCCTGGGAGACTAAAACTGACACAAAACACTATGATGCAGTGCCACAGTCTTTACCAGAGGACAAATGGATTTGCTGCCTGGGACAAGGCTGTTGCATAATTTCCAGATACATGAAAAAATAAGAGAAGAAATAATAATAAAACCAGATCCAATTTTAAGCAAATAGAAGTATAAAGCCAGATATTTATAGAAATCATATTAAAGATAATAATTTAAAATCTTAATAAACAGAGCCATCAGTATGTATTTAATCTTTAGATATTGAAAAAGGAAAACATAATGTGGGTTTCTCTAAGAACACTTTGAAATTTCAGAAGAAACTGCCAGCAAAATTAGACTGAAACTATTATTTAGTTGTCTATGTATTATACTATGTCATAAGCTATTATGGTTTAAATATCTTAAAAGCCCCTGAAAAATCATGCTCATTTTCCCAAGTAGAATACCACTAAAATAAAAAAATTTTCACTTGGTGCTATGGAGTCTGACTAGACTTTAGTTCAAATTTTATTCCCCAAAGAAGCTTTAAATTTTATTTTTTTAAGTTTCTATTTTTCTTTTCACATGGTAGAGAATTTTCCCAGGCTATTATGTTCAAGTCTTTGATTGTAATATGGAAGCCATGCTCCCAGATAATTGAAGTGAATATTAATTCAGATCCACCCAGAAAGTGTGTAGTTTTGGTGACTCACCATCTTTATCCCTCTAAAATAGCAGTTATAGAGTATGTTGCGACAGATAAAAGTGAGAAATCAGAGACAGCACTCATATGGAATAGTTTACCATTGAGGCTCACTGGAAAAGAGTAGTGCTGAATTTTGTGACAATATTCATAGAGTGGGGTATGCTATTTACATTTGGGGGCTTCAACTAAAGACATTTGCTAGTAGTTCTTTAGATGTTTTCCTTGCAAACTTTTGGTCTGAACAGAGGCAATTTGTCACACCTAGTTGAAAGAAAGGCCCAGTAACTATGAGCCCAGTAAAAAATTGAGAATTTAGGGTATAAAGCCAAGATGGCTGTTGCATTAGGATACAAACAGTATGTGCCGCAATGAGAAAAGCCTAGAACTAACCACATTTTAATGGAGAGCATGCTTGTGTGTAATGCCTATTACTATCCTTGAAAAATAAAATCAACTTTTCTAAATGTTGCTGGTATATTGAAATTATGTCAACATTTTACTCCCTAGGAGGAATTTATTCTCAGTTAAAATTTCCTGAGTTTTTATGCATTTTTGACAATCCTGCATAGTCTGTTAACGTCTTATCTCAGACATTACAATGAATAGTTCTCTACATAATAAAATTTTAACTAGCAAACTCATTTGCCTGCTCAAAATATTTGCCATTGTAGCTAGTGATAATATTTTATTAAGTTTCAACTGGATTCTAAACTTAGTCTATTGTTATTTTGCTTACTGTTTGTAAAAAGAATTATGCACACTATGTGAGGATTGTGTATTAGTGCATGAACATTTAGAGGGAACTCCAACTTTGGTGGAGGCAAGAACACATGAACACTTATGAAAAGATTCTTTGGCCAAACCGGATGTGATAATTTCTTAAAGTGTTGTGTCCTGGAGGCAAGGAAACTGAAATTGGACTGTGACTTATATTTATTAATTTTAATCCTAAACTTATAATTAAATTGCCAATAAGAAGGCATTTGATATAAACACTCAGTTACGTAAACCATATGAGCTGTATCAGAAATATATTATTGGTGAATGAAAGTCATGACTCCAGACTTCCAAAATCTTGTAAACTAGCTTCAGTTTTTTTTTTTCTATAAAATAGGGATCAAAAAAATCCATCGTTATTATGACCACATATTTACATTTTAATAGCCATGGTTGTGAACAACACTAAAAAGGGAAAGTAAGAGAAGTATTCCCTTTTACAGTGTTTAAGAAAAAAGTAGTTTTGGATCTAGTACAACATAATGCATATGTAGAGTGGGTATCAACTTCATTAGGAATGTGGTTGGCTGTGAAATGAGCACAAAATAGGGACAACGTTAGAGCACACCTGGTACCTGGTAAGAGACAGGTACTGGTCTAGTTGAGTTCATGTAATTCTTTCCCGCAGACTTGTTTTGCTTTAGTGTAGTGTATTACTTACATATTAATCTGAAATAAATCACCCAAAACTTAGTAGCCTGAAAAACCAAACATTTATTATCTCACAATTCCAGGGATTCAAGAATCAGGATATATCTAAACTGGATATCTCTGGCTCAGGCTCTCTCACAGCTGCAATTGAAGTGTTGCTGGGGCTGTAGTCATTTCGAGGTTCCTCTGAGAGAGAATCTGCTTTTAGGCTCACTCATATGGCTGCTGACCGGCCTCCAGTCCTTCTGCCTCTTGACTGAGACATCAGCTCCTTGCCATGTGGGCCTTTGCATAGTACAGCTCCCAATATGGCAACTGGCTTTTCTCAGAGTGAGTGGGTAAAGAGAAAGAGAGGGAGTACCACACATGGGAGACACCTTCTCTTTGTTCCCTTATTTCAAAAGTGACATTACATCCCTTTTGCCATTTTTCATTCATTTGAAGGGCATTAGTAGGGCCAAGCCCACACACAAGAAGGGATTACACAATGGCACAAATATCAGTAGGTAAAGAACCATTGAGGATCACCTTAGAGACTGCCTACCATAACTTGTGAGGCAATCTGACATGGTTAAAAACACATGGACTCTTGAATGGTCCCTCAGACTGAAGTTGGGATTTGAGCCCTGAAACTTGCTGCCTATGTGAACCTGGGCATGTCTCCATTCTCTGCTGTAAAGATAAATAAATGAATGCTAGTATACCCTACCATCCCTAGGTTTGCATGTATAAAATGGGCACAGTGACCTGTAACTCTAAGGGCTGCAGTTAGGATTCAATAGTACAACTGTGCTTAACTAGTAGGAAACAGCAAATATTCCACTGTCTCTAATAGAAGTAACAAATTTGTTTGCAAATTCATGAAAAACAACTGTCCATGATGACTGTCCTATGAACTTCCTAGGTTCAGCATTAGTGCCTTCTTGCAGAATAACCAACATATTTAACATATTTATGTCTTCAGAACTCAGTAAAAGTAGTGGTTATTTTGGACTACCTTCTGTCAGAAGTAGAATATTGTGACCCAACTGAAAGGAGATATTTTTTCTAAGTTTTTTTTTTTCTCTCTCTCTCTCTTCCTGGTACTTGAGTTCAGCCAAGATACAGAAATTCCTCATTATTCCCAGTTAACAGCTAGACCTCAAAATGATCTACTTTGTACTTGGCACTGACAATTCAACTGCAGTGTTTTGATAATTTCTAGGTGTAATGTTTTAGAAGGGGACATGGACAACTGTGAACATGTTCAGAAAGAATAACCAGATTGATGAGTGGATTCTAAAACCTGCAACATGTCATATGAAAAGACAAACTCCCAGAAAGAGACTGTTTAATTCACAGGTAGAGTAGAGAGAAGGCTTCAAATCTTGGTTCTACTTCCCACTAGGTGACTGATATGGTTTGGCTCTGTGTCCCACCCAGATCTCACCTTGAATTGTAATAATCCCCATGTGTCAAGGGCAGGACCAGGTGGAGGCAATTGAATCATAGGGGCAGTTTCCTCCATGTTGTTCTCATGATAGTGAGTGAGTTCTCACAAGATGTGATAGTTTTATAAGCATCTGGTATTTCTCCTGCTGGCACTCATTTTCTCTTCTGCTGCCCTGTGAAGGTGTGCCTTCCACCATGATTGTAAGTTTCCTGAGGCCTCCACAACCATGTGGAACTATGAATTAATCAAACCTCTTTCCTTTGTAAATTACCCAGTCTTGGGCAGTTCTTTATAGCAGTGTGAGAATAAACTAAAACAGTGATCTTAAAAAATTCACTTGTCATCTCTGAGACTTAGTTTATGAATCTGTAACAATAACGATTATATATTATAGAACAATCATGTGTCACACACTGAACAAGTTACTTTGAATATGGTATCAATAATCCTAAGGCTGGTTTTTTTTTTTAAGACATTGGGTGTCAATAAGTTTAAAACCCTGTGCTGAAGAGTTTCTCTCCAATATTCTTGTTGGCACCTAAAAAAGCTAGCACAGAGTATCTTTTCTAAGTGAAGTTACTGCCTATGTTAGTGATCAGACTTGTCAGTTTCTCACTTTTATTTGGATCATAGTGCATTTAAAGTTGAATTTGAAAATGGGTACCCAGAGTGGGCTTTTAAAGTCCCAAGACAATGAGATATGATTTGTAGAATTCATCTTTTTTTACTTCACAATCTGTTTCAGTGAACTGAAAGACCAGAGGAAAAATAAAAATCACAGTAGAGATGTTGAAACATCAGATATTGCTTTTCTCATGGTCAATATTAGAGAACTATGAAAAAGATTTTCCTTTGGTAGACTCTTGAAAAGGCTACCTAATCTCTTTGACTATCAGATGTTTTTCCTATGAAATAAGTTGCAGTAAGTAGTTCCTTCAGTGTCACATATCTAGAGTTCCATAAATAGACTCAAAATTACTGCATGAGTTGGAAATGACAAATTTATAGGCTTCTTTAGATTTTACTTCCTGTATTCACATAATGTAGGTATAATTAAATGTCACCTTTTTGACTTATTAAATGTAGTGTTCACCTGGTATTCCTGAGGTTCTACAGGGTTTATTCCATCAGGACTTGAGTAGAAGACAACATAAATACCAGTATGCAAATACATAACTTTGGCCATAAATATGATTACACAGTTTATTATAGTTTTTTAAATTATATGACATTTGCTATCTTAATGGAGATTTTAATATTCTTTAAACATAAATAGTGAGGTAGAGCTACATGAATGAAACAAAAATAAAGAGAAAAGGTAATAGGAAAAATATGATAAACATAGAAGGCAGATAAAGAGATTCAAACTATTCATGATTAGATTCTTCAATTTTAAAAACCCTAAAATCCTAACATTTAGAAAGAGAACCCATGATTATAATTATAATTAAAGATATATATTTTTGAAACTAAAATAATGCTTGAGCCTAAATATAACAAATGCACAATGAATGTGAAAAAATAATCCAGAATGGTCAATATTAGACATTATTGGACTTGAAGGGTAAAGAAAGAATGCTTCATGAAGCAGTAAAATAAATAATAAGCTATAACAGATAAGTGTCAGGCTGGCCCTGAGTTCCCCCACAGCAACACTGGCTGCTATTCAATTGAATAACATTTAAGAAATTCAGTATTAGAAGATGTCACTCAAGAATTTTATATCTAGCCAAACTATCCTTCAAGTTGTTTAAAAAAAAAAAAGCTGAACACTTTTTACATGCAAAAATTCCCTTGAGAATTTTTGAGAAAACTATCAGTGTGAAGTTCAGCTCACAAAAAGATGAAAGAAGGAACCACAAAAAAAGACTGAGTACTATATGCATTTAAATGTTTAACTAAATCTAAGATACATAACAAAACATTTATATAGTATCTCTTTTGTACTAGGCACTGTTCTAAATGCTTGATATATATTAACTATAGAGATGAAGGTTACAGATGAGAATGTAAATGAGATATACTTTCATAATTTATACAGCCTCACAACTTAAAAGTAGAGTATGACATATATTAACTGTAGAGATGAGGGTTACAGACAAGAATGTATATGAGATATACCTTCATAATTTATATATTAGCCTCACAACTTAAAAGTGGGCTTAAATTTTTAAGCCTCACAACTTAAAAAATTTCCTGTTTACTTCATGTAAATACAAGGGAACAAATTATTTCATTTCAAACTAAAATAAATCAAAGAATGAAAGTATAAGTTCATGTACCCATAGAGAAGTAAATAATAAGAAAGAAAATATATCAACTAAATTTGAGTGACCAAAAAATAAATAAATAAAATGAAATACAGGAATGTTAAAGTGATTGTAATAAAGAATTATGGGGTGGATCCAAGATGGCCAAATAGGAACAGCTGTGGAGTGCAGTTCCCAGCGAGAACAACGCAGAGGCCCCTGCAGGTGATTCTCAGCAAGCAGGGTCTGGAGTGGACCTTCAGCAGTCCTACAGCAGAGGGGCCACACTGTTAGAAGGAAAACTAAAAAAGAAAAGAAACAACTTCAACATCAACAAAAAGGAAGTCCACTCAGAGTTCCCATCCAAAAGTCACCAGCTACAAAGACCACAGGTACATAAATCCACAAAGATGGGAAGAAACCAGTGCAAAAAGGATGAAAACACCAAAACCCAGAATGCCTCTCCTCCTCCTAGGGATCACAACTCCTTATCTGCAAGGGAACAAAGCTCGATGGAGAATGAGTCTGATGAACTGACAGAAATAGGCTTCAGAAGGTGGGTAATAACAAACTTCTCTGAGCTAAAAGAACATGTTCTAACCCAATGCAAAAAGCTGAGAACCTTGAAAAAAGCTTTGATGAAATGCTAATGAGAATAAACAGCTTAGAGAAGAATATAAATGACTTGATGGAGCTGAAAAACAGAACATGAGAACTTCACGAAGCATACACAAGTTTCAATACCCAAAGCAACCAAGCAGAAGAAAGGAAATCAGAGACTGAAGATCAACTCAATGAAATAAAACAAGAAGGCAAGATTAGAGAAAGAATAGTGAAAAGAAATGAACAAAGCCTCCAAGAAATATGGGATTATATGAAAAGACCTAATCTACATTTGATAGGTGTACCTGAATGTGACAGGGAGAATAATTCTAAGCTGGAAAACACTCTTCGAGATATTATCCAGGAGAACTTCCCCGACCTAGCAAGGCAGCCAATAAATACAGAGAACACCACAAAGATATTCCTCAAGAAGAGCAACACCAAGGCATATAATGGTCAGATTCACCAGGGTTGAAATGAAGGAAAAAATGCTAAGGGTAGCCAGAGAAGAAGGTCGGGTTACTCACAAAGGGAAGCCCATCAGACTCACAGTGGATCTCTTGGCAGAAACCCTACAAGCCAGAAGAGTGGGGGCCAATATTCAACATCTTTAAAGAAAAGAACTTTCAACCTAAAATTTCATATCCAGCCAAACTAAGCTTTCTAAGTGAAGGAGAAATAAAATCCTTTACAAACAAGCAGTTGCTGAGAGATTTTGTCACCACTGGGCCTGCCTTAAAAGAGCTCCTGAAAGAAGAACTAAACATAGAAAGGAACAACCAGTACCATGCACTCCAAAAACATACCAAATGGTAAAGAGCATCAACACAATGAAGAAACTGTATCAACTAACGGACAAATAACCAGCTTGCATCAAAATGGCAGGATCAAATTCACACATAACAATATTAACCTTACATGTAAATGGACTAAATGCCCCCAATCAAACAACATACACAGGCAAATTGGATAAAAAGTCTAAACCCGTCAGTGTGCTGTATCCAGGAAACCCATCTCACAGCAAGGACACAAATAGGCTCAAAATAAAGGGATGGAAGAAGATTTACCAAGCAAAATGGAGAGCAAAAAAAGCAGGAGTTTCAATCCTAGTCTCCAATAAAATAGACATTAAACCAACAAAGATCAAAAGAGACAAAGAAGGGCATTATATAATGGCAAAACAATGAATGCAACAACAAGAGCTAACGATCCTAAATATATATGCACCCAATACAGGAGCACCCAGATACATAAAGCAAGTTCTTAACGACTTACAAAGAGACTTAGACTCCAATACAATAATAGTGGGACACTTTAACACTCCACTGTCCATATTACATAGATCAATGAGACAGAAAATTAACAAGGATATCCAGGACTTGAACTCAGATCTAGACCAAGCAAACCTAATGGACTTCTACAGAACTCTCCACCACAAATCCACAGAATATACATTCTTCTTAGCATCACATAACACCTACTCTAAAATTGATCACATAATTGAAAGTAAATCACTCCTCAGCAAATGCAGGAGAATGGAAGTCATAACAAACAGTCTCTCAGACCACAGTGCAATGAAATTAGAACTCAGGATTAAGAAACTAACTCAGAACCACACAACTTCGTGGAAACTGAAAAACTGGCTCTTGAATGTTGACTGGATAAACAATGAAATGAAGGCAGAAATAAAGATGTTCTTCAAAACCAATGTGAAAGAATACACAACATACCAGAATCTCTGGGACACATTTAAAGCAGTGTCTAGAGGGAAATTTATAGCAATAAATGCCCACATGAGAAGTGAGGAAAGATCTAAAATTGATACCCTATCATCAAAATTGAAAGCTGGAGGAGTAAGATCAAAAAAACTCAAAATCTAGCAGAAGACAGGAAATAACTAAGATCAGAGCAGAACTGAAGGAGATAGAGACTAAAAAAACCCTTCAAAAAATCAATAAATCCAGGAGCTGGTTTTTGAAAAGACAACCAAATAGACAGACAGCTAGCCAGATAAATAAAAAAGAAAAGAGAGAAGAATCAAATAGATGCAATAAAAAATGATAAAGGGGTTATCACCACTGATTCCACAGTAATACAAACCACCATCAGAGATTACTACAAACAATTCTATGCACATAAACCAGTAAACCTGGAAGAAATGGATAATATCCTGGACACTTGCACCCTCCCAAGCCTAAACCAGGAAGAAGCTGAAACCCTGAATAGACCAATAACAAGGCTGAAGTTGAGGCAGCAATTAATAGCCTACCAAACAAAAAAAGCCCAGGTCCAGATGGGTTCATAGCCAAATTCTACCAGATATACAAAGAAGAGCTGGTACCACTCCTTCTGAAATTATTCCATACAATACAAAAAGAGGGAGTCCTCCCCAACTCATTTTATGAAACCAGCATCATCCTAAAACCAAAACCTGGCAGAGATGCAACTAAAAAAGAAAACTTCAGACCAATATCCATGATGAACGTTGACTCAAAAATCTTCAATAAAATACTGGCAAACAGAATGCAACAGCAAATCAAAAACCTTATTCATCATGATCAAGTAGGCTTCATCCTGAGGATGCAAGACTGGTTCAACATACGCCAGTCTATAAATGTAATCCATAACATAAACAGAACCAAAGACAAAAACCACATGGTTATCTCAATAGATGCAGAGAAGGCCTTCAACAAAATTTAGCAGCTCTTTATGCTAAAAACCCTCAATAAACTAGGTATCAAAGGAACTTATCTCAAAATAATAAAAGTTATTTATGACAAACCCACAGCCAATATCATACTGAAAAGGCAAAAACTGGAAGGATTCCCTTTGAAATCTGGCACTAGACAAGGATGCCCTCTCTCACCACTCCTACTCAATATAGTATTGGAAGTTGTAGCCAGAGCATTCAGTCAAAAAAAAGAAATAAAGGGTATTCAATTAGGAAAGGAGGAAGTCAAATTGTCAGACGACATGATTGTATATTTAGAAACCCCATTGTCTCAGCCCAAAATCTCCTGAAACTGATAAGCAACTTCAGCAAAGTCTCAGGATACAAAATCAATGTGCAGAAATCACAAGCATTCCTATACACCAATAACAGACTTAAAGAGAGCCAAATCAAGAGCGAACTGCCATTCACAATTGCCACAAGGAGAATAAAATACCTAGGACTACAACTAACAAAGGATGTAAAGGACCTCTTCAAGGAGAACTACAAACTACTACTCAAGGAAATAGGAGAGGACACAAACAGATGGAAAAACATTCCATGCTCATGGTTAGGAAGAATCAAGATTGTGAAAATGGCCATACTGCCCAAAGTAATTTATAGATTCAATGCTATCCCCATCAAGCTACCTATGACCCTCTTCACAGAACTGGAAAAACACACCTTAAACTTCATATGGAACCAAAAGAGAGCCTGCATAGCCAAGACAATCCTAAGCAAAAAGACAAAGTTGGAGGCCTCACACTACTGGACTTCAAACTATACTACAAGGCTACAGTAATCAAAACAGCATGGTACTGGTACCAAAACAGAGATATAGACCAATGGAACAGAACAGAGGCCTTGGAGGCAATGCCACACCTCTACAACCATCTAATATTTGACAAACCTGACAAAAACAAGCAATGGCGAAAGGATTCCCTGTTTAATAAATGGTATTGGGAAAACTGGCTAGCCATGTGCAGAAAGCAGAACCTGGACCCGTTTCTGACACCTTACACTAATTAACTCCAGATGGATTAAAGACTTAAACATAAGACCTAACACCATAAAAACCCTAGAAGAAAACCTAGACAATACCATTCAGGACATAGGCATAGGCAAGGACTTCATGACTAAAACAACAAAAGCATTGGCAACAAAGCCAAAATAGACAAATGAGACCTAATTAAACTCCAGAGCTTCTGTACAGCAAAAGACGCAATCATTAGAGCGAACTGGCAACCAACAGAATGGGCAAAATTTTTTGCAATCTACCCATCTGACAAAGGGCTAATATCCAGAATCTACAAAGAACTAAAACAGATTTAGAAGAAAACAGCAAACACATTCAAAAGTGGTTGAGGGATATGAACAGACAGTTTTCAAAAGAAGACATATATGAGGCCGACAAACATATGGAAAAATGCTCATCATCACAGGTCATTAGAGAAATGCAAATCAAAACCACATTGAGATACCATCTCATGCCAGTTAGAATGGCGATCATTAAAAAAATCTGGAGACAACAGATGCTGGAGAGGATGTGGAGTATCAGGAACACTTTTACACTGTTTATGGAATTTTAAATTAGTGCAACCATTGTGGAAGACAGTGTGGCGATTCCTCAAGGACCTGGAAATAGAAATTCCATTTGACCCAGCAATCCCATTACTGGGTGTATATCCAAAGCATTATAAATAGTTCTATTATAAAGACACATGCACATGTATGTTCATTGTGGCACTGTTTACAATAGCAAAGACTTGGAACCAACCCAAATGCCCAAGATGATAGACTGGACAAGGAAAATGTGGCACATATACACCATGGAATACTACACAGCCATAAAAATTGATGAGTTCGTGTCCTTTGTAGGGATATGGATGAATCTGGAAGCCATAATTCTCAGGAAACTTACACAAGAACAGAAAATCAAACACCACACGTTCTCACTCATTGGCGAGTGTTGAACAATGAGAACACATGGACACAGGGAAGGGAGCATCACACACTGGGGTCTGTTGGGGGGTAATGGGGGAGGGACAGCAGGGGGTATGGAGGTTGAGGGGGATAACATGGGGAGAAATGCCAGATATAGGTGACAGGGGGATTGAGGCACATTGCCATGTATGTACCTCTGCAACAATCCTGCATGATCTGCACATGTACCCAGAACCTAAAGTACAATAAAATATATATCTGAAACAATTAAAAAAAAAGAATTATGGATAAAGAGTTTAAAATACAGGGCTGGAAATAAGATATAAAATTATAAAAATAATCATTAGAATAAAAATGCTAAAAACATTAAAAAATGTTACAGGTTAAAGATTAGTAAAAATGTTAAAAAAATTTTTTTGAGACAGAGTTTCACTTTTGTTGCCCAGGCTGTAGTGCAGTGGCGTGATTCTGGCTCACTGCAACCTCCACCTCCCAGGTTCAGGCAATTCTCCTGACTCAACCTCCCGAGTAGCCACAATTACCGGCATGTGTCACCATACCTGGCTAATTTTTGTATTTTTAGTAGAGACGGGGTTTCACCATGCTGGCCAGGCTGATCTAGAACTCCTGATCTCAGGTGTTCTGCCCGCCTCGGCCTCCCAAAGTGCTGGGATTACAGGTGTGAGCCACTGCGCCCGGCCAAAAATTTATCCTAATGATTACATATATAAACAGCAAACAAATGAAAAAGACCAAATACAAAAAAACTTAAAAACAGAAAACAAAACACAATGTAAAATACAGTCAGAACTATGACTGAATATACATATGAAATGCCGTATTAATAAAAATTAGAAGGTAAAAAGATTTATTAAAAGAAAGATACTTTCATATTGGGTTGCAAACCAAAACCTAACTCTGTTCTGTGTACATAAGACACACCTAAAACCTAAAAGAAATAAGTAGAATGTCATACATGTATATATAATATATACCAGACAAATGAAAAACAAAAACAAAAGAAGTATTTTATGGTATCTGAAAAGGCAACACAACATGTTGCAGAAGAACCCTTGGTTTGAGAACAACTGAAAAGTAAGAAACACTCACACATAATCTGTTTGGTTTGTTTTAAGACACTGGAGAGCTAAGCATAGAGACCTCAGAGAGCGCTGAAGATACTAGAGAGAAGGGTGATAAAAAGAGAAAAGTCAATATTCAGCACTACTTCTCTACTTGACTTTGGTCGGTGTAGAAGCAGCAGCTGAGAAGCTAAGAAACTGAGCAGAGTTTCCAGCAGTCATTTTAGAATGTGGAAACCAAAATTGGACTTCAGGAGCCTCCACAGAGAAAGGTCTGCCATACAACTCAGGCTTTCAGATGAGACTTTAACGGACTGCACTCTAGGAGTAAGAGAGAACAAATAGATCAGGCCTCATAAAGAATGATAACAGCTGGGCACAGTGGCTCACACCTGTAATCCCAGCAGGTTGGGAGACTGAGTCAGGTTGATCACTTAAGGCTGGGAGTTCAAGATCAGCCTCGGCAACATGGCAAAACCCCATCTCTACTAAAAATATAAAAATTAGCCGGGTGTGTTGGTGCATACCTGTAGTCCCACCTACTCAGGAGGCAGAGGCATAAGAATCACTTGAACCTGGGAAGCAGGGGTTGCAGTGAGCCAAGATTTCAACACTGTACTCCACCTGGGCAACAGAATAAGACTCAGTTTCAAAAAAACAAGAATGAAACCTAGATATAGAGATAGTTCAGTTCCAAGTTGGATTAAGGTAATGTGCCTTTAGCTTATCTGCCTAAAACAAAATGAATCCTCTCTTGAGAAGGAAATAACATCCTTGAGAACTTCAAATTATCTTCAAATTTTTTTATTTAAAAGTCTGTGATTTAGTCAAAAAATTACTGGGCATATATGGAGGCAGACTAGGCGACAGAAAAGCAAAGGGGAAAAATACCCAATAGAAGCAGAATCACAGGAGACGCCAATAATATTGGAGCAAGCAGGTGCAAATAATTTATTTTCCTTGGCTTTCTGAGCAGAATTTAAAAGATTAAATAAAGCCTACACATACAAAGTTTACAGCTAAGAAAAAATAAATAAATTACAAAAATGCTTTTGAAAAGGCATCATATAGGTGTAGAAGCCATGAGGACTGAATGGGCCTAAATTTCAGAGAGGAGAAACATTCAGTGGTGAGTAGATAAATAGAAATTGTTGTTTGTTTTTTTTTTACATAGAGGAATTTGCCAATTATTGATACGAGCTGAAGTATGTGTCTTGGCCCAGACAGAGAGCAGCAGCTGAAAGATGTAGAAACCAATGTAGACTTTAGCAGTCACTTGGGAATAGAAAGATATATTGAGGGCTTCAGGGCCACAAATATACAGCCATTTTTCACAAAAGACATTTGCTGTGTTCTACAACTGTGTAAGAGGCTGAAATATAAACTAAAAGCTTTGAAATTCAAAGTGAAACCCATTAAAGTCTCATGGTAATTAGGAAACAAAGTCCTGAAAACAGAAAAGGCAAGAAACAAAACTAGAGAGTATGGTATGTTGGCACTGAGGATCTAAAGCCCCTTTTCACTAACCAACTCTGACTATAGCTCAAAGTTGGGAAACCAGGGGCCGACCAACACCACTGGGGTAAAATCATTGGATAAATTTGAGCAGTAGGCTATTTATACGTTTCCAAAGTATCTCCCCCACATATTGTTTAGTAGTTGCAAGAGGAAAAAATATTATACAATGAAAATATCTGACAGAATCCACCTTAACAAAGTGATTACAGTTATCAGCAGCAGCAGAGCAAATAAATATTGTGTACCTCTTGAAATGATATGCTAAGGACATAGCACATATATTATATATACATATCTATAATATATCTGTATAGTATATAATATATCCTATATTAGATATAGAGTATATTATGTATGGTATATATATTATATATATATATAATATATAGATAGATAGATAGATATATAATATATCTGTATAGTATGTATCTGTATTGTATATAGTACGTGTGTGTGTGTGTGTGTGTGTGTGTGTGTGTGTGTGTGTGTGTATGCAGAAAGAGATAATAGTATTTTTGCAAGAATAGTCTAACCTGAATCTAATCATGGAGAAATTAGCAGAAAATCTGAATTGAGGGACATTCTACAAAACACATTTGGCATGTACCCTTTAAAAAAAAGTCATTTCATGAAAGACCAAGAAAGAGTAAGAAACGAGAAACGTACAGCTTAGAAGAGATGAAAGACATGACAAGTAAATGCATGCATGATTCCGCATCATCAGAAAAACCAGAATGTCATCAACAATATGCTGTAAAGGACAACACTAAAACAATAGAAGAAATAATCTTGTGTTAATGTTTAATTTTGTGAAATTAATAGTTGTGCCATGCTTTATGTAATAACATGTAGTTTTTCTTAGAAAACGTAGTGTTTGAGGGTGAAAGGTCATGATGTTGAAGACTCAAATGCTTCAGTTGATATGAAATGTATGTGGGCTTTTTTGTATGTGTGTGCAGAGAAGAAAATATGGTCACTTTAGGTATGTATACGTGAGAATTTATTGTATTATTGTAGTTTTCTTGACAGTTTAAATACTTTTCAATAAAAGTTTAAAAAAATGTGTGAGAAAATGTTGGAGAGCCATGTTGTAAGAACAGAAGCATACAAGAGGTAGCTTGAGTTTTGCCATTTAAATGAGATTGTACTTATTTTCGTAACCCAGGTCATCAATGACAGGAAAATGGTGATTTCTCTATAAGACCTGCTCTTTTCTTTCCCTTTTTTTTTTTTTTTTCTTTTTTTGAGACAGAGTCTAGCTCTGTCACCCAGGCTCGAGTGCAGTGATGCAATATTGGCTCACTACAACCTCCACCTCCTGGGTTCAGGCATTTCTCCTGTCTCAGCCTCCCAAGTAGCTGGGATTATAGGTGCCAGCCACCATGCCTGGCTAATTTTTGTATTTTTATTAGAGATGGCATTTCACCGTACTGGCGAGGCTGGTCTTGAACTCCTGACCTCAAGTGTTCTACTTGCCTTGGTCTCCCAAAGTGCTAGGATTATAGACCTGAGCCACCACACCTGGCCTAAGAATTGATCTTACATGAGAAATCCTAAAAGATATTCAGGTAGTAGAAATATGGTACTCAACAAAAACTTAGAACTACACAAGGAAATAAAGAGTGCTGGAAATTTAATAAATGAAAGTAAAAATAAAACTAGGTTATCTTTCTTATTTTTAATTGCTCTAAAACTTAATTGACTCTCTAAAATAGAGGTTGACAAGCCTTTCCATAAAGGATCAGATAGCAAATACTTCGTTTTGTAAGCCAAATGGACTTTGCTGCAATTACTAAATTTCAACATTGTAGTGCAAAAGCAGCCTTAGATAATACATAACAAATGATTGTAACTATGTTTTAGTAAAGATCATAATGGTGTGTAATTTCATCATTCTGACCTCTTTTTGGCTTCTCTAAGATGCCATACTCTCTTACTTCTTCATGTGTTTGCTCATGTGTTGCCTTTCTCTGGCATACATTATCTATCCACATTATTCACCTTCCTAACTTGTGTTTATTTTTCAAGACTTAATTCAGGAATTATCTCTTTCAAGACTCTTCCCCAAACCTTTTATTCCTCACAGGCATAATGGAATCTTGTTTTTATGATCCAATGGGAACTTATGCCTCCTGGTTTTACCTCTGACTTGATTTGTGACCTTTGGAAGTTATTTAATATCTCTAAGTCTCAGTTTTCTCATCTGTAAGATAATAATAGTACCTACATTACAGCGCTGTTGTGATAATGCATCTTAATTACTTAACACAGAAATTGACCCATAGAAAACATTCAAAGCATGTAAATGATATCTAGTAATATTGTGATTACGATTATTATTCCTCTGTCATACGACTTTGTGATGTACAATATTGGGCAACATAAAATAATGCATGGCTCTTGGTTAGATATTATGTAAAGGAAAGGTATAATGTGATTAGGAATATTTGAATTTTTTATTTTAATAGCAGTAAAATGTACTAAATCAGAAGAACATGCCTTGGTCAGTAATATATATGAATATGCAGGTAATATAAGGAAGAATAAATACAATTCCTGTAATTATTTGAACACCAAAGCGAAATAAGGCAAGAACTAGCTATAAGGGGATCAAGTAGATCGGAGGCAAAATTAGCTGTTCAGCTCTAATCCCTGATTGTGCTAGACAGAGGGCTCTGTTCACACAGAGAGGGAAAGCAATTAGCATTGGAACAGCATATTATTTGGCTAATATCACCTTAAGAAAATAAAACTAGATAAAATTTGGAAGGGATATTGAGTAGAGGAGATGGCAGGTGGGTGGTAAATAAAAATGAACAACAAAATGCATGCTTGGGAATATCTTGGATGTGCATGTTCCTCTTTTCCTTTCATTGGTAGGTTTAGGACTTGCATAAATATAATGAATATGGGGGTACATGTTGCCTCATTGTTTAGTTGCTCTGCTTTAAAAGAAAAATAAATTCATGGATCAAAATATGGCAGATAGGGAAACTTACATAAGTTGGTTTGGATAAAATTAAAGGAGGCAAACCTTTGATCTTTTCTTTCTTCAAAGAGTATTTAAACCTGCCCATAGGACACAGGATAGAGAGTCAATATATTTTAAATATTATATTGAAATTATATCATGTTTTGATTTTTAATCAAATAATGAATGTACATAATTATTAATAGTACCAGAGGATTCTTTTGAAATCAGTGTCCTCTGCATTGCTCTTCTCTAAATTACTTACAAGGAGAATTAATACTTTTAGTTATATCTTCTGGCATTAGCCATAATTTCTTCATTTTTAAAACTAAGTAACATGACTGTTTCCTTCCCTTGATTTATTAATTATAAATATGTAATAAACTTATTATTTTGAAGAAGGTAAGCTCGCTCATACATACATCAAAGCCAAAGAGAAAACCTTGAAATCAGCAAGCAAAAATGACTCATTATTTATTAATAAAGCAAATTCTAATAAGATTAACAGTTGACTTCTCATCAGAAAAAAATGGAGGATAGAAGACAATGAGATAATATATTGAAAATGTACAAAGAAGAAACTATCAATCAAGAATTCTATACTCAGCAAAGCTGTCTTTCAAAAATTAAATTAAGACATTTTCAGGTAAAGAAAAACGAGACAATTTGTTCCTAGCAAACTTGTATTACAAGAAATACTAAAGAAGGTTCTTCAGGCTGAAAGTAAGTAACCCTACAGGGTAATTGCAATCCACACAAAAATAAAGAACACCAGTAAAGGTAATTACCTAATTATAGAAGAAAGGATAAAGACAAATGAACAATTTCTTTATTGATTTAAAAGATAGTGTAAAATAGTATGTATATAATGTATTGCTGGGCCTATAGCACATAGAAATGCAATGTGTTTCTGCACAAAGGAGGTTGGTAGGATTAAATCTGTATTAGAATCAACAATGTACTATTGGGTTTGTAACATTAATCAGTGTACAATATTAATATAATACCACAAAAATAAGGAGAGAAAATGGAGTTGTATGGAAGTAATGTATTTCTATGTCTCCCTGGGATCAAGCCGAGATTAATATGTACTGGGATCAAGTACATATTGAAAGCTGATTTTGTAAATTAAGGTATACACAGTAAGCTCTAGAGTAAGCCCTAAAAACAGCAACAACAACAAACCTCAAAAACCATAGTGAGATAAATAATTTAAATTATTCATTAGGAAATATTTGCTTAATGCAGAAGAAAGCAGTAAAGAAAGAATAAAGGAACAGAAAAATACATAAGACACAGTAAACAAAAAAAGTAAAAATGACAGATGTAAATCCAACTATAAAACATAACATTAAATGTGAATGAATTAAGAAATCTGATCAAAATGCAGAAATTGTCAGAAGGATTTAAAAAGAAAACAAGATCCAGCTATACACCATCTATAGGACACACGTTAGACATGAATGTCTATAGAATAATTATTCACAACAGCCAAGTTGTAGAAACAACCCAAATACCCATTGACTGACTAATGGGTAGGCAAAATGTGCTATATGGATATAGTGTTCAGCATAAGATGGAATAAAGTACTGATATGTGCTGCAACATGGATAAGACTTAAAGACATTGTACTAAGTGAAAGAAGCCAGTCACAAAACACTGCGTACTCAATGTTCATTTACATGAAATATCTAGAATAACAAAATCTATAAAAATCGAAAGTAGATTAGTGGTTGCTTAGGAAAGAGCGTTGGATGAAGAGATAAAGAGAAGGTAAGGTAGAGAGCAGAGTTTCTTTAGGATGTGATGGACACATTCTAAAATTGATCATGGTAATGGTTGTTGCATATCTGTGAACATAGTAAAAAAAATTGAATTGTGCACTTTGAATTAGTTAATTGTATATAAATCATATCTTAATTAAGCTGTTAAAATGTTTTAAAGGAATAGAAGGCCATATAGAGAAGTGAATTAGCTAAATTGGGAAATTCAAAAAGAGCACACAATATTATTTTAGCCAAAACTAAGAACTCTTTAATACTTCTTTTGGGAGAAAGAATATCATCAGAACTCCATTGTATAAAATAACAATCCATTGTGTACATTTCTATTTAAGTTTCAAGTTATAGAATTTTTTAAAGAAATACATTTAAAACACAAAGACAATATATACCTCATAGGAATATTTACATATGGAATATAAATAGAAAAAAATTGTCCATAGTTAACACTGAGGAGGAATTTTCTTTCTCAGGCTTTATGTTTTTAAGTCTAGGGACCTCCAGAGGTCAACTGCTTGCTTTTCTCTGCCTACCCACTCATTTCTCCTAAAGGGAACAGGAGTTCATTATCTGGTTGATTTGAGAAGAAAGAATTTTGCTTGATCTGCTTAGCCTCTCCCTTTCCTTTCTGTGCAGGTCTCAGAAAGAATGCACCTGTACTCTCCTTCACATGGTAAGTTTGGTGGAGCAGGTTCTGTTGTCAGGAGTTCAGATCAGGGGGAGTGCTAACAAGCCAAGTGGCAAGATGCAAGGCAGGTCACTCTCCTGTCTAACTTCTGTGTTTGACTTCAACTTGGTTCTCAACTCAGCTGGGGAAAAAAGGATTGATTCCTGGGCCCCTTCAGAACCTGAAAAAAAAGTTACCTGCTATTCAGCATCATGAGCCTGATAGTTTAATATCTTCAGAGGGTCAGAATTTCCTTCACATTCCATCACATTAACACCAGAAGAACATGAGACTCACCTTCTCTATTAAAACTAACAAAGAAATGGACAAAACCAGCATTTACATCTACATAAAGGAAATAGAGATAATATGATCAGGGCAAAGTCTTCAATTCTGCTTGTGATGTTTACCTGATTAAACTCAATGTTGCATAAGTCAATGTTTGTTATGTTATTCCTAATGTGTTTTCACTTGTCTGACATATGGTTTAATAGGTTTTTTAAAAAGATAAGGTATAACTGAACTTTTTATGGGGAATGCTGTTACAGAAGGGGAAAATTGGAGAAGGATTTTAAGTTTTTTAAAGCTCAACATTTCTGATCCCAAGTTTTTCTGAAAGGAAGATTTCTGAACCTATATTATAGCAAACTACCATTTGCAAATGCTTGAAAAGTGGTCTACTTCTATGTAAACATTTACAGAAACAATCAAGCAGAGCCCACATGGTGACAGTGCTCTAGCTTTGTGCATTGAAACCAAACCAAAAACCTCTGTATTTATTCTACTTGAAGTTTCATATATTGTCACACATCACAAATTATAAAACTCTTTAAAATAATTCCCAGTTGGTATGTTTAAGATCATTTTTTCATTGTGCAAAAGCTTGCAGAGGGTATTTGTGTATATTTGCTTTAAGGCAAGTAGAATTATACAACCACAAGAGATGGGGAGAAGCCATGAAACCATGCACTGCTGCCAACACGTTGTCTAAGGCAGTACTTCTCAGACTGCCTTTGTTGAAGGCAGCTTTTAAACCTTTAAACCTTTTTACATTTTTCTTTTAAAAATATTTTTATCTTTTTAATTTATAATTTTACTTTATAAAAATATAACTTAAGGAGAGAGATCCAAGATGGCCGATTAGCAGCAGCTCAGGATTGTAGCTCCCACTGAAAGCACAGAGAGTGAGTGGACGCCACATTTTCAGACAAATTTTCATAGCCCACGGACCAAGAGATTCTTGGCGGAGGAGCCCCACGGGTCGCCAGCACCACGCTTTTGGAGGGCGCGGCCGTTTTGCAGGCGCCCCCGACGCGGCGGTTCTCAGTCCAGAGTACACGGGACTGAGTGCCCTTTTGGTTGGCGTTGGAGCTCTGGGAAAGCAGAGTCTCCCATTCAGCTGATTAAAAAGCGGACTGAAGTGGGGAACCAGACCGGGAGATTCCCAGGCAGAAAGCGCCACAAATCTTAATGCCGCTGTTTCAGCCGGCGTAGTGGGTTGCCGCAGGGGAAGGCTGGTACCCCCCTCCACAAAAAAATAAAAATAAAAACAGAGGTTGGAACTGCTGAAGATTGAGAGTTTCACAGCAAGTGCAGCTGAACCCGGGAAGGTCCAGCTCTGGGGGAGGGGGCATCCGCCAAAGGAAAATTAAGAAATAGAGGAAACTTTATCATCAGCAAGCTGGACGTCCACTCAGAGACCTAGTCTGAAGATCAGCAATTACACAGACGACAGGTGGATAAATCCACGAAGATGGGAAGAAACCAGTGCAGAAAGGCTGAAAACACCCAAAATCAGAATGCCTCTCCTCCTACAGAGGATTGCAGTGCCTCATCACCAATTGAACAAGGCCTGATAGAAAATGAATGTGAAGAATCAACAGAATCAGGCTTCAGAAGGTGGACAATGAGAAACTTCTGTGAGCTAAAAGAACATGTTCTAGCCCAATGCAAGGAAACTAAGAACCTTGAAAAAAGGTTTCACGAAATGTTCATGAGAATGGACAATTTAAAGAGGAATATAAGTGAATTAATGGAGCTGAAAAACACAATACGAGAACTTCATGAAGTATGCACAAGTTTTAACAGTCGAATTGATCAAGCAGAAGAAAGGATTTCAGAGGTCGAAGACCAACTTAATGAAATAAAATGAGAAGACAAGATTAGAGAAAAAAGGGTAAAAAGGAATGAGCAAAGTCTCCAAGAAATATGGGACTCTGTGAAAAGACCTAATCTACGTTTGATAGGTGTACCTGAATGTGACGAAGAGAATGAATCCAAGCTGGAAAATATTTTTCAGGATATTATCCAGGAAAACTTTCCTAACCTAGCAAGGCAAGACAATACCCAACTCCAGGTAATACAGAGAACACCACAAAGATATTCCTCAAAAAGAGCAACCCCAAGAAACACAATCATTAGATTCATCAGGGTTGAAACGAAGGAGAAAATACTACGGGTGGCCAGAGAGAAAGGTCAGGTTACCCACAAGGGGAAGCCTATCAGACTCACAGCTGATCTCTCAGCAGAAACCCTACAAGCCAGAAGAGAGTGGGGGCCAATATTCAACATCCTTAAAGAAAAGAACTTTCAACCCAGAATTTCATATCCAGCCAAACTAAGTTTCATAAGTGAAGGAAAAATAAAATTTTTTGCAAACAAGCAAGTACTCAGAGATTTCATTACCACCAGGCCTGCTTTACAAGAGCTTCTGAAGGAGGCATTATGTATAGAGGGGAACAACTAGTATCAGCCACTTTAAAGGACCCATCAGTAAGCTGCATCCAGATCCATCTTACATGCAAGGATATACAGAGACTCAAAACAAAGGGATGGAGGAAGATTTGCCAACCAAATGGAGAGAAAAAAAAAAAGCAGTAGCTGCAATTCTCATCTCTGATAAAATAGACTTTAAAGTAATAGAAACTGAAAGAGATAAGAAGGACATTGTATAATGGTAGAGGGAATCAATGTAACGGGAAGAGCTAACGACCCTAAGTCTATGCACACCCAATATAGGAGCACCCAGATACATAGGGCAACTTCTTGGTGACTTAGTCTATGCGCACCCAATATAGGAGCACCCAGATACATAGGGCAACTTCTTGGTGACTTACAAAGAGACTTGGACTCCCACTCAATAATAGTGGGAGACTTTAACATTACATTGTCAATATTGGACAAATTAATGAGACAGAAGGTTAAGAAGGATACCCGGGACTTGAACTTAAACCTCAAATAAGTAAACTTAATAAACATTTACAGAACTCTCAACTCCAAATCCACAAAATATACATTTTTTTTTCAGTAACACATCACATTTATTCTAAAAGTGACCACATGGTTGGGAGTAAATCAATCCCTAGCAATTGCATAGCATTTCATAGGTTTAAATGGAATATTGGTTGGCTGTTTGTTTGTTATTTTCCTCCCTTATTCCTTCCTGTCTCCCATTGTATAACACAATTATTAGTATAAAAAAAGCTTTTAATATCCATTTGTAGACTGCATTCTAGCCTGGGCAATAGAGCAAGATTCCCGTTCTCTCTCCCCTTTTTTTTTTTCTTCTTTTTCTCTTTATTTCATTCTTTTTTTTCTTCCTTCTTTCTCTTTTCTCTTTTTTCTAAAAAAAAAAGAAAAAATATATATAACTTAATTACCAAATAGATTTGGTACAAGCCCAAATCTATCTTCATTATTTTCAATGGACACAAAATTACTTCATCAAATTTTATAAACGTTTCTCAACGCTTGCTCTCAAGTTCTGTGCTTATCTTATTATGAACAAGTAACAGCTGTTTGTGGGCCAGCACTGGTCTACCAACCACACCCAAAGAACCGTTGACCTAAGCAATTCTTTAATTTACCGTTTTTCTACATTCAGCTTCATCTTTATGGTAATAAACAAATATGCCTTGTATTATCAATGTAATTTTGTTATTGCATTGCTATAACAAAATACCAGAGACTGGGTAATTTATAGAGAAAAGAGGTTTAATTGGCTCACAGTTCTGCAGACAGTACAAGAAGTATGATGCCAGCATTTGCTTCCATTGAGGACCTCAAGGAGCTTATAATCATCACTAAGGACGAAGTGGGAGCAGGCATCTCAGATAGGGGGGAACAGGAGCAAGAGACAGAATGGAGGGGAGAGGGACCACAGATTTTTTAAAGACCAAATTTCATGAGAATTCACTCTCTTGCTCACTCACTATCCAGGAGAATAGCACCAAGCTAAAAGAAACCTGCCCCCATGACCTAAATACCTCCAACTAGGCCCCACCTCCAATGCTGGAGATTACAATTCAACATGAGAGTTGGTGGGGACATATATCCAAACTGTTAAAATATCATGCCTACCCTTGCATTGCTCTGACCTTCATGTTTCTTCCTTTAAAACATTTCAGCAAGTGGTTTTTTTTTCCAGTTTTATGTTATGCTCTGAATTTTTTTTCTTCTCTTGCCTTAATACATAGCCTTCAACATTGGATTTTATGAGAAAATGGCCTTTTTTTCTTTCCTTCTCTTGATGGATGATTGAGCATCCCTGAGATCAGACTGATTTAATAGCAATATTCACAGGTGATATTATGGTCACTCTATTCTTCTCTCTCTTCTTAGTCTTTCCTCCATCCTTTCCTTTCTCCCTCCCTTTCTCTTTCCGCCATCAAATTGTAGCTGTGTGTCTACTCTATACCAGGAAGTAGGGATCCTCTGACAAGTAAAGTCTCTGTCCTCATAGAACCCAGTATCTTTGAAGAAACTGGGTTCCTCATAGATACTGGGAAAGTAATCATTGAACACATAATTACTTAGAAGAGGAATAAATTCTACAAAGGAGAAATAGTAGCTACTTTGATAGGGTTGACATGCATGGTGAGACATGCTAACTTAGCTAATTCTAGAGGACAAAAGGTTACAGCATTTTTTTAAAGAAATAAATTATATTTGATATTTACTGTCTTTAAAATGCAACTGTATGGTATTGTTAATTTTAAAAGTCTAAAATAAATGATTTATTAAAAATAATTTCATTTGGTTGAATTTAAGGCACTGAAAACAGTAATCTAATTATACAAAAAAAGATCTCTTGGCCCAATAATTTTAAAATCCAGATTATAGACTGGATTTAAATAAAAAATATTCCTACCCTTCTTGATCATTTCAATGATTATGCTGTGAACCTTTACTATTTTTTGGCTGTATTCATCAAATCATCAATTTAGCTTTCTAGTCTGAAATTTTGGGCAGTTCTTTCTTTAAAATCATTCTCTAATTGACAAATATATAAGTTCTAAACTTTTACTCATATATGATGATAGGAAAAACAAGGATGACTGTATCCATATATAAAGAAAATATATTGTCTTAGCTAATTATTCCAATATGGACTATTTCATAAATGTAGCCCATTTTAAATTTGTATAAAATTATTCCTGTGCTTTCTTTCTGAATAAGTAGTAAAATGTCAAAAAATTTGGTTATTATTATAGACTAAATATTTGTGTTTCCCACAAATTCATATGTTGAAGCCCAAGTGTGGTGTGTTAGGAGATATGGCCTTGGGGAAGTAATTAAGCTTAGATGATGTTGTGAGGGTGAAGTCCCCGTGATGAGATTAGTGCCTTTCTTTACAGGAAGAGGAAGAAACCCACCGGAACTTCCTCCCTCCATAATGTGTGGACACAACAAAAAGACAGCATTCTGCAAGCCAGGAAGAGAGCTCTCACCAGGAACTAAAGTAGCCAGCACCTTGATTTTGGAATTCCCAGCCTCCAGAACTATGAAAAATAAAATTTTGTCATTTAAGTCACCTAGTGCATGATAATTTGTTATAGTAGCCTGAGTTGACTGAGACAGTTATTGATAGAAGAGAAGAATATTATCTATATTTGCCGTAATATTGTTTATTATATAGGAAAAGTCCTCAAATGAAATACCGAAAGAGCTTGTTTCTTCAGTATTACAAGATGAGAGTGTATTTATTTTAAGCTATTGTATCATTCGCTCTTACACAAATGAGATGTGTAAAAATGGTGGAAATATATGAAACATTAATATTGGCAATAAGGAACAGATTTTAAAGTTAAATGGTTTAAATCAATTTATATACTATAATACAAACGTGTTGCATTATTTAATAGGTCTATTCTCACTATACCCACTTTTCTTACTCTTGAGATTTTCTTTCTTACTCTAACCTCTCCCCACTAACATCTGAGACGTTAGTCTCATATGTTTTCCTCTTTCATTTTTTTTCATCCATCTCTCTTGTCTCCTTTTTCTCAAGTATATAACTGGTTGCAAATACAGATACATTTTTCAATTTTTTGAACTACATCACCTTAACCCTACCTGCAAAGCTAGTGAGATCCCTATGCTCACAACTTTGGTTCACATAGTCAGCTGGGTCTACAAATACTAAAAATTACCACTCTAGGGTTTGCTCCATGTGTCTACAGTAGAACAAAAGGCAACATAGCTATGTATTCCACCGAAGAGTGGCATTGGCTATTCTAGTAACAGTACATCAGAGTCTATACGAATCATGGCTTAAAGGAGATGCAAATATGCAGAGCCTACAAAGAATCAAGACCAGAGCAATCATGATGCCATGGTTACGCAACTCTATAGGCACATCTGGCAAGCAATTGCAGTCCATGAACCCTGTAAAATTGTAAACGTGGCCTGTTGAGCATAAGGGCCCTTTATATCTGACATTATATTGACCAGGCTATTGCTATCCCTTCTAGAGAGGCCCTTCACCCTCCTCTGTAAACAGAGAAGGAAGTCAGAGGCTTGCTCTTGCATGCAGGCAGTTGGCAGCTCACCCTGAACTTGCTTTAGCCGGAGCACGCTAGGCGTCATGGTCAGTGGGTATCTTGAAGCTTCAAAGGTGAGTCCACTGCTCAAAGGGAGACATTTCGATGACCCAGGATTCCTGGCAGATTTTATTTCAGTTGCTGGATGGTTCTCAAAAAAACTAAAAAGCCCTCCAGCTGCCTGGAGAGTCTGTGAAATGCATGCAGTGGGTCTCCCAGACAAAGCTTTAGAAAGCTGCTAGCACCACAGATCCAACCCAGACTCTGCATCTTGATTTCACTAGAACAGATGTTATCTGCAAGCAATTAACATACTTGTCATCACCAGTGAAACAGATACAGAATTCTTCAGGTTGATTTTTTAAAATGTACCCTAAAGAAAAGTGTTTGTGCACAAAGAAAATTTTCACATTAGTACTAAAACAATATTCAGTGAAGAAGTTGCATGTGTCAATTTTTCAGTTTTTTCAATTTTGGGGAAAAGATACTATAATAACTTTTAGGGAATAAATGTCACCAGCAACATAAATATTAGTGTTAGCTGCCTTTCAGTTGAAATAGTATCTATCTGTGATTATTGTGTATCTTCATATAATGACTGACAGAATTTGCTATTTGATATATTTTATATTTTAAATGTTCAAAATGACTTGATTGTATGTTTTTATATAAAATATTTATAGTAGTTATACAAATATCAAGTAATAACATATTGATTAAATATGCCCCGTAAGATAAGCACAAGTGAAAAAGTTTGGTAAAATTCAGTATGTAAATATCCTAGATAATAAAAACGAAACAACAGAAGTTTTAAGCTCTTAAGCTGTTCAAACAAAAGTACCCAAATTACATAATTTCTTTATATTTTCAGTATATTTTGACATCAAATTATTTTTATAAGCTAACTCTTATAACACGAATGTTCTGAATTATTTATCCTCATTACATTCATAGTTTTTACTTAGCATTCATACCTTCACACTTTTTTTTAATTAGTGAAAACTGAAAGTTCGAATTTCTACCTCTGACACAAACATTTCTGCAGGGGTTAAATAAGTTTTCCCTTAATTTTTCTTTTAAATTAAGACAATTTGTATAATTTTAAGGCAATAATTTTGCTATAATGGGAGCTTAACTGATTTGAAAATAGAGACTTAAATCATGTGATACTGTGACTAACAGACTCATTCTAAACAGTGGTACTTGTATTTGAAGTTACGTAAATATTTATGGCTACTAGGAGGCAGAGATGGGACAGTAAGAAAAAAAGCTCTGTCATAGAGTCTAATATTCAATATCACTCTCAGATCTATAATTTACTAACCGTTGACCTTGAAAAATGACAAGATTTTACCTACAGAATGACGACCTTCTTAAATGATTTATTATGATAGTTAGTTAAGATAACTTATGTGAAAACTCTTCATAAATTATGGCACATTATACAAATGAAAATAACCTTTTAATCATATAATATTGCACATGGCATATACTCAGTAAAATACCTGATCTGGGGCACTGTCATCTCTACTAGGTGATTCTAGCGAATGTGTCCTCTTGGTTTTCGATGCTTCCTCTCTAATAGGGAGCGCTTTATTAGTGTAGCTTACATGCTAGATATTTTCTTTACTAACACATTAATTTCTTTACTAACACACAGATACCTCAGTTTATCACACTCTTCTCCCAACCTTTTTTCTATGTTCTTGTATGAAGTCTTATATCTTTCCAGGTCCTGTTCAAGTGTTACATCAACTCAGTGTTTGTGCGAAAGTCAAATCCTTTACTTTTCAATCTTCCTAACACTCCTTAGGTACTCTACTGCCTAATAGAAGATATTTTAACACCTTTTAATGATTTTTTTAAATAAATAATTTTCTTTTTAGTTTTATCATAGTCCCCTGTGGTTTCTCATCTTCATAGTCTCAGCAATTACTATACTGCCCTGTAATAGATAATTATCTAAGTGTTTGATAATATTAATGATTTGACCTCTAAAATTAGAAGCTTCATGTTGTGGGTGAGTTTTTGTCCAAGTAAGAGCAGATGTCCTGATACCCTTGTTTAATCTACTTGATCTATTCTTGACCAGTTATTTAGCAAAAAAGTCAGTATTTTGAGGTTGCTCTGCCTATTTGTGTACTTTTTTTTTTCAATTCTATCCCTTTAAAAATATTTTCCTAACCCTTATTCTAATTAGAATGTCTGATTTATTTGTGCATTTTTTATTCATTTGGTAAAGATTTTTTAAAGCACATCTACATTCAAGGCATTGCTCTAAGCAGACTGGATATTAGATACTGCAATGGAAAAACCAGGGCAGATACTCTCTGCCCCTCAGAGTCCAGTTCTACTGGGCCAGCCAAGCAATAAGTTAAGCAAATCCACATATTAACAAAATAATTTCACATAGTTAAACTTTCAATTAAAGAAACAAACAGGGTACTATGAGAGAGACAAGAAGCTGTAGGAGGATTCTTTAAGGGGAGTCTGAAAATGACAATTTAAGCTGAGATGTGACAGATGAGAAACCTGTCAGGCCAAAGGAGAATTAGAAAAAAGAAGGTTCAAAATCCATAGACAGATAAGAACTTGACGTATTCTAACAGTTTTCAGGGGCCAATGTGGGTGAAGCAAAGTGAGGGAAAATGAAAAAGGCATGAGATAATGCAGAAGAGATGATAACAGCAATATTACTGATGAATGTTTATTGTGGGTTTTCTATTGCCAGATACAGTGCTAATTAATTGCTTTGCAAACTATCTCACTTAATTCTCACAACAATTCTATGAAGTAAATGTTATTTTACAGACAAAGAAACTGATGATTAATGTTTAAATAGGTAGGATCCCAATCACAAAGTGACTTTTAGGATGTGGTAAGGTAATTCAACTTTTATTTTAGTATAAGAAGAAGCCATCAAAAGATTTTAGACAGCAGAGTGATAAGATTTATTTCTATTAATATAAAAATTCACCCTGAACAACAGATGAATGTCAAATTGCTTAATTTCCTACTATTCTCTTTATATCTGGTTTGTTTTGTACCCACTAGGTTATGAACCCATCTGGGAGAACAGAGCCTATCAATACTGTTTATCACTCTACATCCAGTGCTTAGCATAGTATTTAACATATTGTGGCTGCTCAATTAATATATATTGAATGGCTCTACTTGATATTTGCTAACTTCCAGTTACTTGTATTCTGATTTGAGTTACTACTCTTAAATGTGACATTGGTTCCTATTTTTTGAGTACCACATCTCTATTCCAGATTCCTTTTATCTTTCCTGATACTTTGAATAGGAGGGAAATTATATACAATAACAGGTGTGCATTGTTCTTTTTTGGCTTTACTACAATGATTGTACCATAATCCATAGTAGCTGGATATCTTAGTCTGTTTAGGCTGCTATAACAAAATACCATAGACCGGTGGCTTATAAACAACAGAAATATATTTCTCAGAGACTGGAGGCTAGAAAACCCCAAGATCAAGGTGCTGGCAGATTTGGTATCTGGTGAGGGCTTGTTTCCCAATTCATGCATGGTGCCTTCTAACTGCATCCTTACATTAAGGGAGGGGGTAAGGCAGCTCTCTAGAGACTCCATTATAAGGGTAGTAATTTCATTCATGAGGGCAAAGCCATGATAATCACTTCCCAAATACCCCACCTCCTGCTAACATCACATTGGTGGTTAGGTTTTAACACATGAATTTTGGAGGGACACAAACATTCAGACCTGGGGAAGAAGTGGAGATGAAAACTGCAGCCAGAGGTGTCAGGTTGGAGGCCACAGAGACTAAAAGGATAAGAACCATCAGGGCAGAATCTAGGGTAGCTAGCAAAGAAAAATAATGTCTCTCAGTTTCTCTGAGCACTGCAAGGGCTCATTCCACCCAAGGACCCCTATTCTGTTTTGATTTGATATTCAGGCTATGTAGCTGAGTCTTTTGCTCCCCACTGAGTTAATAATACTTACATAATAATTGTTGCATCTATTTTGCTGACTATAACAGGCTGAGTATCTAAGTGCTGGTGGAAGTAAAGCTTATAAATTAGAATTCAGTCCCTTCATTTATTGTAGAGTTACATCTACCTTGAAAAACAGAATTAAAGGTAAAAATTTAAGTATTTTTCTCATTACGGACTACATCACAAATTTTGAAAAATTTGATTTTTTTAATTTATAAAATATAATAATATTGGATCTAGAAATGTCTCAATGTTAATCAGAACAGGCTAGATTTTGCTATTATAACAAATTAATCTTAAACCTCATTTTCTTATCATATGCTTACACAGACTAAACTCTAGTCTGCATAGTTTCAGTCAGTATTCCTGGATGATAGCATCGCCACCATTTTATAGCAGCACCCTCTGAAACATGCAGCATCCTTGATAGTTGGGAAGGAGATACAGGAGAATCGTGAGTGGAATTTTTACCTTCTTAATCTGGAAATGATCTTATTTCACCAGCTAAAACTAGTAACATGCTAGTGTTGAACTGCAAGGAGGCTAACAAATATGGGCAAGCAGATGGAACTCAGTTGCGCGTCACACATAGTGCTCTTCAAACATGCCATTTTCAGAAAGGCAGCAAGTCTAAGATTTTTAGTGGATAGTAGAAGGATCATATTATACATTTTAGTCTGTACTTTCAATTTCACTTCTGCTTTTCTTTAGAGTCAGGATACAGTGATTATTATACAATCATTGGAAGCACCAGATATAGTTCCACAGTTCCCATTCATGTAGAATATTAAATAAACAGATGCCATTCCTAATTAGAAATTTATATTCCTTCTTGCCTAATATAAAATGTGTCAAGGCATTTCTAAATGAAAGATTATCAAAATTGATATTTCTCATGGTCTTATTGTAGTGTTCTCTAAGAAGGGTAAAGCTTAAAGCTTTTTTGGGTCCCAAGTGTACTGTTTATATGCTGATTGATTTGAAACATAACTTTAAGAATTGTGAAAGCATCTTCCAATTTTTAAATGAGATGCAGTTGTGCTCTGTTTCTTAAATAATATACTGTGTTGGCACAATATCTATATAGTATCATTATTGCAGTATCGAAGGTTCAGGCAAATGTTCAGTTATGTTTTCACTTATTTTGGAAAATTGGATTACATCAATACATTTACCAGGAAAAATAACATGACTCAAATATTTTCTAAAAGTATCTTTCAAATACGGTTCTGGGATTCAAACTGAACATCATTACAGGGTGCTATATGTTGGAAGGCCATCTGTAGCATGCTGTCAGAAGAATTTTTGTATCAATTGGGAGGTCAAACTGGAAGACTTCTGAATTTTCTTGGAAGGTTCCATTCATCCCCACAGTCCTTTTGTTTATATGAAAAAAAAAAACTGAAATTAACCCGATGTTCATTAAGAAAATAAAGAAATAAGTTGTGAACTAGTCACACAATGGTATATTATGCAATAGTAAAAGTAGACTACAGCTACTCTCAATAATAAGGATAAACTTAAAAATATAATGTGAATGAAAATCAACTTCTGGAAAACTACATACAATGTCTAATTTTTATAAAGTTCAAAACACGGGCTTCATTAGTCTATACATGTGACAAAACAGTAAAATACAAAAATAGAGAAATATATTCAGAATCTTGGTTAGTTATGCTAGTTTGGGGAAAGTCAGGAGATTTAATAGTGAAGGTTCGTGTTCGTATACTTAATGGTATTGGAATTTTCTACGTCTTATGTGGAGTGTGTTCACAAGTGACTGTTTTATACAATACTTTATAACTCTCATTTTGCCTACATTTTTTTTTTCTTGAGACGGAGTTTTGCTCTTGTTGCCCAGGCTGGAGTGCAGTGGCGTGATCTTGGCTCACCACAACCTCCACTTCCCAGATTCAAGGATTCTCCTGCCTCAGCCTCCTGAGTATCTGGGATTATAGGCATGCACCACCATGCCCAGTTAATTTTCTGTATTTTTGGTAGAGATGGGGTTTCTCCATGTTGGTCAGGCTGGTCTCGAACTCCTGACTTCAGGTGATCTGCCTACCTCGGCCTCTCAAAGTGCTGGGATTACAGGCACGAGGCACTGCACCCCGCCAGCCTACATTCTTTTGTATCTAATTGTACATAATAAAATCGTAAAGTTAAGGAAAAATAATTTCCTTTTTTTTGTTTTGTTTTGTTTTTGAGACAGAATTTTGCTCCATTGCCCAGGCTAGAGTGCAGTAGCACCATCAAGGCTCACTACAAACTCCTCCTCCTAGGTTCAAGTGATTCTTGTGCCTCAGCCTCCTGAGTAGCTGAGATTACAGGCATGTGCCACCACACTGGGCTAATTTTTTGTATTTTTAGTATATCTGGATTTCACTATGTTGGCCAGGCTGGTCTCAAACTACTGGCCTCAAATGATCTGCCTGCCTCTGCCTCTGCCTCCCAAAGTGCTAGGATTACAGGCTTAAACCACCATTCCTTGCCATTTCCTGTTTTTGGATAATAATGTCAATCAACAATCCGATTTGTTAATTGACATTATATATTTTTTTGGATATTGTAGTGCCAGATGATGCCCCAAGCCTACTAAGCAGAATTTATTGGGCCAAAAGTCTTTAATAAATATCCTCACATAACTGACTTTGTATTTGCAAATACTTTCATAACTCCTACATATTTTCCCATTTCCATTAGCTTCTCTCTTTATTTTTTTTTTCTGTCTTAGTTCTAATCTCTAATATCCAACTAAGCTCTGACTCCCAGGTTGGACTTTACTTAGATTTGGTGTCAGAAATTGCTTGGCTCTAACAAGGTTAGGATAAAGCCTCAGGTTATTCCAAAATGTTTTGGTTGGGAGGCCAGCAACAAAACAACCACTTCTCTTTGTCTACCAGCTAGATGCTCCTTGGTTTGACCACTGACATTTCCATCAACTGCTGAACATGTTGATCCTTCTTTCCGTGCTGCTTCTTCCAATATCTTTCAATTATTATCCTAACAACCATTGTGTCAATAAAACAAACAAACAGATAAATAAACAAAAAACGATAAAAATGCTGCTTTAAAGATTGCAAGAGGGAAGTAGATGCTCCCACCCCTTTCTCCATGGCTACCTAGGGTCTGAGGTTATTGATGCGTTTTGTATTTTGGCCTTTCTGGGATTCCAGTATTAACCCATGTGCTGGGCACTTAACCTGCCAATATTCTCAGTTGGCTTCATTTCTGCTCTTTTTATTTCTCTCTTGGTACTGAGAATACGAAGGGGCATAACTTGTAGTTTTCAAGATGGGAAATGACAAATATGCAGAAAGAATTAGAAATTTGAAATATATGTGATTACTTTTGTACTTTCTTAGTTTTGCAATTTGTGGTAGAAATTATTTGCTATTATAAACATCAATTAAAATTGTTCTAATTAACGTAGACAGAGAAGAGGATTAAATAAAAGGTAGGCTCATATAACTAAATTTAGAAAATCTGTTTCTATTATCTATCTTCTTTCTGGTGATTTATATTTTTTTAATTCAAAATATAAAATGCAGTTTTTTTAATACTTTTTTTTTCTGACCCAGGTACTCCCCTTCCCATACAGGACAATTGTAGAATTGACCAAACAACAGGTTGTGAGTTCTTCTAAATGAACTTGCTGGAGTTGGGGGAGTGTGTATATCCAGCTATTGCCCAGCATCCTGAATTCTGACCTGGTTCTGAATTCTAACTTGACCATTAAAGACAGGACATGGCTGCTAGAAGAGATTAAGAGCTCATGAGAACAGACCCAGTAAAAAAATAACGGGAACAGAGTGTTGCTGTTTTGTATGGTCTTTATTTCTTTGGCATATGTGGGTAAATAAAGATAAGAAATAAGCAGTACATATTAGAGAAAATGAATATTTTTGTCACTGAAAACATTTAAGAGATAACAAACAGAGATAAGCAGAGATGAGTTAAATTATAAAATTAAGAGAGTAAAAACTAATTGCATGTATTCAAAGTTTTAATCCTTTTGTATATATATTGTTTCCCATTTTGAGAACTATATATAGCAAGTTACATCCCTTTGAATTTTTTGCACCATGTAGTATTATGAGTAGAAATGAAGAAGACTGAGGAGATGATATATTCTTTAGTAAGAATTAGTTACTGTTTCTCAGTTTGCTCTTTCTCCTTCAAATTTTTTAAGTCTACAGTTTCTATTACTTTTTTGTTTTATTTTACTAAATTTTTTAATTCATTTTATTTTTTTCATATTTAAGAAAGCACTTAACCACTTTTTCTATTATATCTCATATATTCTAAAATGTCATATTTCATTAATTATGGAATTTCTATAACTAATATTTGATACTGTGTTTGACAAGAGGTTATAGGGTAGTTTTATTTTTTTAGCTATTAATTTATTGACATTTGCCTTGTGGGCTATATATAATTTCTTTGTTTCCTTTCTCCAGATAATTGGCAGTCTGAAAGGTGTAATATAATCCAATACAAAACTAACTAGCTGATAGAATTTGATAATTCAAAGAATAAAGATGATGAATAATTTAGAAAATACAGGCAAGGGAAAAATGAGAAAAAAATTGGAGAGGACTTAATGTTTCAGAAATGTGGTCAATATTATGGCAAGGGAAGAGAAATGAATCGAAATGGGAGAAGAGGAAGTTGAAAGAAGAAAGAAAAAAGTAGGAACTTGATGTTATAGTGGTCAAAATGCTTTCTTGGGTAATTTCTAGAAAATATGCCTAGGAGTAAAATGGAAACGAATTACCTAGTTGATTTAACTTACTGGTTCTATACCAGTGCAAAACATTAATCCCTCACCAACCCCAAAAGACAAACAATCAGAACTAATGGTCTTAATCCTATCTACATCTTAAGCTGAAAAGAAGTATATTCTCCTCATTTATCAGATGAGTCAAGCATACCTTCGAAGAGTGCCTGAGACATAGTGATTGCTTCAGAATAGATGTGTAAATGAATGAGTAGTTAAACCAAGGTCAAACAGCTGGTATCAGGTGAAGAAATAAGGGTAAGTGATCCTTATCTTCTGCCTCCTCATGCCTTAGTCTTTTCAATGCATCATATTCACCTATAATTTTCACTATTTGAGGAAATATACAGACTTAAACTTTCACTTTATTGGGTAGATTATTGTTTTCATTTCTGCTTCTCCTAGTTTAAGAATGAGAAATAGAAACAGCCAAAGAAAACACTGGTAGGCATTGACAAAAACAACATTAAGGAAACATGCACTAAGAAGGATTGCAGAGGCATGAGGTGGTGAAGTCCAGGAGTACAAATAATCTCTTATGCGTCTTACCACTGCGCTCCAGCAATACACACAAGAGTTGAATATCACTCAGGTAGAATAATTTCATATAGTACAAAGATATTATATAAGTTATATATGCATTACCATTTCTAGCAGTTTGATGGAAGCTTTCTGGAACACTCAGTTGAAAAAAAATTCAATGATCATGCATGAGATCTACAGGAAGTGTATCAGATTGATTAAGAATGTCTGTCGTGGTCATGGATAGGGATACAGCATTATGAGTATCATAAATCTTCAATCTTAGGTATTATATTTTTTATTATCACTTTTACATTATTCAGTGAATTAACTTGCCTGACAGAAGACTAGGGCATAGTTGCATAGTTGCTCTCTCTCTCTCTATGTGTGTGTGTGTGTATAATAGATAGATAGATAGATAAATTAATTTTTGTTAAAATAACACTTCACTAATAGAAAGGGCTATATAGATATTTGATGAGTTATATATATAAAATAATTAAAGATTCTTGACATATACTGATAGGAAGATATATTAGAAAAAATAAGAGACTGTCATTCCATGGTATCACTCACTGCACCTAGATATGAAAAAGAAGAGAAAGAAATTTCTTTTTCCCAAGGAAAGATGATTGACATTGTCTTCCATACCAGTAGTCAGATGAAAAATGCCTTTTAGTTGCAATATTTTAGAAAAGTTCAATTCAGTCTACATTTTGAAAATTTGGGGGGATGAAGTCAATTAAAAACTACTAGAGAACTAGGTTAAACTTGTGGTTGATGTGGTTGCACCACTCAGTGACATGCAGGACACATTCTTGGATGAAAGGAACCATCATCCGAGTTTATAATTCACTGGAACCTGTGGCTTTTGAGATTTGAACCTAACCTGAACTTTTTGGTGTGTTGTATTTTCCTTTTGTTTTGTTTCCTGGCAAGAGAACGTGTGTGTGTGTGTGTGTGTGTGTGTGTGTGTGTGTGTGTGTGTACTCATTCTACAGTTCATCAAAATTATTGTAAAGCCAATTGGGAAATATGTTTTTGAATACACTTTGATGAGTTAACTGTAAATAAATTAATATCAAGAGGATTAAATTTCCATTGAAATATATAAATATTTAAAAATTGAAGGGACAGATACTTAGAAAAACATAGTTTAGGTTTTACCCAAACCAGAACATTTGTAAAAATAGCTAAAAAATATTAGATGATCTCAAATTGTGGTCTAGCTCAAAACCTTAAGTTACATTGTTTTCCAATATTTGGATTCCCAATGATCCCCAAGCAATATTTGGTAAAACTATTGCTCCTCAGGGAAGATAATTTCAAATCTCTGATTTTGGTCTCCCACTCATTCATCAGGCCACATTGGGACCTGTCCTTGGTTGGATGACATATAGGGCCACCATGCAAGTTCTAAGAGCCACCTGGGAGAAATAATTAAAATCATGTGGCTAAGCTCTTCAAAACATATAGAAAAATTGATATGCCTGTCCCTGTGGGAGGAAAAGAAATCCACAAGAATAATGACCTTAATGGTGCCTTGGTGTTGCTTGACTTCCAGTGTGTACTCTGTAATGCAGCCAAATCTTTTTATCTGAAGGATTGTAGTGTTGGCTAGCAGAAGAGTAAAATAAATGTAAGAGATAGGAGACATTGTTTGCATGTGATTTTGTGAGAATATCATCTTTTTAAATAGTATATCTTTTGCTAGTCTACTCAGTCTATTGTGTCGCTTTATATTTTTTAAAAGGTAACATTTTAGTTTAACATGGTAGAGTAGAAAGGACATGGGCTTTGGAATTAAATAGGTCTGACTTCGTCACTGAATAACAGAGTGAATTTGGGCAAGCATTGTACCTGGCACACTATAAGGAGATGTTAATTGTACCTCATAATGTTACAGTTGTGAGAGTTTGACATTTTATATAATCTGATATAATGTAGGTGGTCAGTAAATGCTAGTTATTACAGGGTTTTTGTTTTATATCTTATAGCTTCAGAACCTTTATGTGAAAGAAAAATATATTTTAAAGAAATAAAATTTCTCCACGATTGTCAGCATTTGTTTAATTTTCATACAATGGGTCAGATCACTAGGCATTTGATACAAAGGACATCAGAATAGAACCTCTCCTCCCTACTAAAGGATCTTGACAAAATTGTGACAAATTGAAAAGCAAATTAAGCTTCATCATAAAAGAAATGGAAACTAAGACATCATATTTAGAATGATTCCTTGCCAGTGTTTGGGTTATGCAAGTATTCAACATTATTCTTTGGTTCTTTTGTAACATCCCAGCTGCTATAATAACTCTAAAATAAGTAGTGAATTTTCATTTTTGCAGTTTAACTTTTTTTTTTTTTGAAGGTGTATATTTTATTAACAGAGCAGAAATTCAGGGTGTATTTATTTTAAAACTAGTACATGTAGAGGGTGTATTTTATTTTATTTTTTATTTATTATTTATTTTTTTATTTTTTTTTTTATTGCATTTTAGGTTTGGGGGTACATGTGAAGAACATGGAAGATTGTTGCATAGGTACACACATGGCAGTGTGATTTGCTGCCTTCCTCCCCATCACCTATATCTGGCATTTCTCCCCATGCTATCCCTCCCCAACTCCCCACCCCCCCCACTATCCCTCCCCTTTCCCCCCAACAGACCCCAGTGTGTGATACTCCCCCTCCCTGTGTCCATGTGTTCTCATTGTTCAACACCCGCCTATGAGTGAGAACATGCGGTGTTTGATTTTCTGTTCTTGTGTCAGTTTGCTGAGAATGATGGTTTCCAGGTTCATCCATGTCCCTACAAAGGACACGAACTCATCGTTTTTGATGGCTGCATAATATTCCATGGTGTATATGTGCCACATTTTCCCTGTCCAGTTTATCATCGATGGGCATTTGGGTTGGTTCCAGGTCTTTGCTATTGTAAACTGTGCTGCAATGAACATTCGTGTGCATGTGTCCTTATAGTAGAACGATTTGTAGTCTTTTGGATATATATCCAGTAATGGGATTGCTGGATCAAATGGAATTTCTATTTCTAGGTCCTTGAGGAGTTGCCACACCGTCTTCCACAATGGTTGAACTAATTTACACTCCCACGAACAGTGTAAAAGTGTTCCTATTTCTCCACATCCTCTCCAGCGTCTGTTGTCTCCAGATTTTTTAATGATCGCCATTCTAACTGGCATGAGATGGTATCTCAATGTAGTTTTGACTTGCATTTCTCTAATGACCAGTGATGATGAGCATTTTTTCATATGTTTGTTGGCTTCACGTATGTCTTCTTTTGTAAAGTGTCTGTTCATATCCTTCGCCCACTTTTGAATGGGCTTGTTTGTTTTTTTCTTGTAAATCTGTTTCAGTTCTTTGTAGATTCTGGTTATCAGTCCTTTGTCAGATGGGTAGACTGCAAAAATTTTTTCCCATTCTGTTGGTTGCCAATTCACTCTAATGACTGTTTCTTTTGCTGTGCAGAAGCTGTGGAGTTTGATTAGGTCCCATTTGTCTATTTTGGCTTTTGTTGCCACTGCTTTTGGTGTTTTGGTCATGAAGTCCTTGCCTACGCCTATGTCCTGAATGGTTTTGCCTAGATTTTCTTCTAGGGTTTTTATGGTGTTAGGTCTTATGTTTAAGTCTTTAATCCATCTGGAGTTAATTTTAGTGTAAGGTGTCAGGAAGGGGTCCAGCTTCTGCTTTCTGCACATGACTAGCCAGTTTTCCCAACACCATTTATTAAACAGGGACTCGCTTCCACATTGTTTGTTTTTGTCAGGTTTGTCAAAGATCGGGTGGTTGTAGATGTGTTGTGTTGCGTCGGAGGCCTCTGTTCTGTTCCATTGGTCTATATCTCTGTTTTGGTACCAGTACCATGCTGTTTTGATTACTGTAGCTTTGTAGTATAGTTTGAAGTCCGGGAGTGTGATGCCTCCAGCTTTGTTCTTTTTGCTTAGAATTGACTTGGCTATGCAGGCTCTCTTTTGGTTCCATATGAAGTTTAAGGTGGTTTTTTCCAGTTCTTCAAAGAAGGGCATTGGTAGCTTGATAGGGATAGCGTTGAATCTGTAAATTACTTTGGGCAGTATGGCCATTTTGACAATATTGATTCTTCCTAGCCATGAACATGGAATATTTCTCCATCTGTTTGTGTCCTCTCTTATTTCATTGAGCAGTGGTTTGTAGTTCTCCTTGAAGAGGTCCTTTATGTTCCTTGTTAGTTGTATTCCTAGGTATTTTATTCTCTTTGTAGCGATTGTGAATGGCAGTTGGTTCTTGATTTGGCTGTCTTTAAGTCTGTTATTGGTGTATAGGAATGCTTGTGATTTTTGCACATTGATTTTATATCCTAGAATTTGCTGAAGTTGCTTATCAGTTTCAGGAGATTTTGGGCTGAGACAATGGGGTCTTTTAGATATACAATCATGTTGTCTGCAAATAGAGACAATTTGGCTTCCTCCTTTCCTATTTGAATACCCTTTATTTCTTTTTCTTGCCTGATTGCTCTGGCTAGAACTTCCAGTACTATATTGAATAGAAGTGGTGAGAGAGGACATCCTTGTCTAGTGCCAGATTTCAAAGGGAATGCTTCTAGTTTTTGCCCATTCAGTATGATATTGGCTGTTGGTTTGTCGTAAATAGCTTTTATCATTTTGAGATACGTTCCATCAATACCTCGTTTATTGAGAGTTTTTAGCATAAAGGGCTGTTGAATTTTGTCAAAGGCCTTCTCTGCATCAATTGAGATTATCATGTGGTTTTTGTCTTTGGTTCTGTTTATGTGGTGGATTATGTTTATAGATTTGTGTATGTTGAACCAGCCTTGCATCCCTGGGATGAAGCCTACTTGATCATGGTGGATAAGCTTTTTGATGTGCTGTTGCAATCGGTTTGCCAGTATTTTATTGAAGATTTTTGCATCTATGTTCATCATGGATATTGGCCTGAAGTTTTCTTTTCTTGCTGAGTCTCTGCCAGGTTTTGGTATCAGGATGATGTTGGTCTCATAAAATGATTTAGGAAGGAGTCCCTCTTTTGGATTGTTTGGAATAGTTTCAGAAGGAATGGTACCAGCTCCTCTTTGTATGTCTGGTAGAATTCGGCTGTGAACCCATCTGGACCTGGGCTTTTTTTGGGTGGTAGGCTCTTAATTGCTGCCTCAACTTCAGACCTTGTTATTGGTCTATTCAGGGTTTCGACTTCTTCCTGGTTTAGGCTTGGGAGGATGCATGTGTCCAGGAATTTATCCATTTCTTCCAGGTTTACTAGTTTATGTGCATAGAGTTGTTTGTAATAATCTCTGATGATGGTTTGAATTTCTGTGGAATCTGTGGTGATATCCCCTTTATCGTTTTTTATTGCATTTATTTGATTATTTTCTCTTTTCTTTTTTTATTAATCTGGCTAGTGGTCTGTCTATTTTGTTGACCTTTTCAAAAAGCCAGCTCCTGGATTTATTGATTTTTTGAAGAGTTTTTCGTGTCTCTATCTCCTTCAGTTCTGCTCTGATCTTAGTTATTTCTTGTCTTCTGCTAGGTTTTGAGTTTTTTTGATCTTGCTCCTCTAGCTCTTTCAATTTTGATGACAGGGTGTCAATTTTAGATCTCTCCTTGCTTCTCATGTGGGCATTTATTGCTATATACTTTCCTCTAGAGACTGCTTTAAATGTGTCCCAGAGATTCTGGTATGTTGTGTCTTCGTTCTCGTTGGTTTCAAAGAACATCTTTATTTCTGCCTTCATTTCATTGTTTATCCAGTCAACATTCAAGAGCCAGTTGTTCAGTTTCCATGAAACTGTGAGGTTCTGAGTTAGTTTCTGAATTCTGAGTTCTAACTTGATTGCACTGTGGTCTGAGAGACTGTTTGTTATGATTTCCGTTCTTTTGCATTTGCTGAGGAGTGATTTACTTCCAATTATGTGGTCAATTTTAGAGTAGGTGTGATGTGGTGCTGAGAAGAATGTATAGTCTGTGGATTTGGGGTGGAGAGTTCTGTAAATGTCTATTAGGTTTGCTTGATCCAGGTCTGAGTTCAAGTCCTGGATATCCTTGTTAATTTTCTGTCTTGTTGATCTGTCTAACAATGACTACAGGGTGTTCAAGTCTCCCACTATTATTGTGTGGGAGTCTAAGTCTCTTTGTAAGTCATTAAGAACTTGCCTTATGTATCTGGGTGCTCCTGTATTGGGTGCGTATATATTTAGGATCGTTAGCTCTTCTTGTTGCATTGATCCTTTTACCATTATGTAATGTCCTTCTTTGTCTCTTTTGATCTTTGTTGGTTTAAAGTCTATTTTATCAGAGATGAGAATTGCAACTCCTGCTTTTTTTTGCTCTCCATTTGCTTGGTAAATCTTCCTCCATCCCTTTATTTTGAGCCTTTGTGTATCTCTGCATGGGAGACGGGTTTCCTGGATA